>OX467086.1:0-1250000 GCA_950106755.1 Climacium dendroides
CCCTAAACCCTAAACCCTAAACCCTAAACCCTAAACCCTAAACCCTAAACCCTAAACCCTAAACCCTAAACCCTAAACCCTAAACCCTAAACCCTAAACCCTAAACCCTAAACCCTAAACCCTAAACCCTAAACCCTAAACCCTAAACCCTAAACCCTAAAACCCTAAACCCTAAACCCTAAACCCTAAACCCTAAACCCTAAACCCTAAACCCTAAACCCTAAACCCTAAACCCTAAACCCTAAACCCTAAACCCTAAACCCTAAACCCTAAACCCTAAACCCTAAACCCTAAACCCTAAACCCTAAACCCTAAACCCTAAACCCTAAACCCTAAACCCTAAACCCTAAACCCTAAACCCTAAACCCTAAACCCTAAACCCTAAACCCTAAACCCTAAACCCTAAACCCTAAACCCTAAACCCTAAACCCTAAACCCTAAACCCTAAACCCTAAACCCTAAACCCTAAACCCTAAACCCTAAACCCTAAACCCTAAACCCTAAACCCTAAACCCTAAACCCTAAACCCTAAACCCTAAACCCTAAACCCTAAACCCTAAACCCTAAACCCTAAACCCTAAACCCTAAACCCTAAACCCTAAACCCTAAACCCTAAACCCTAAACCCTAAACCCTAAACCCTAAACCCTAAACCCTAAACCCTAAACCCTAAACCCTAAACCCTAAACCCTAAACCCTAAACCCTAAACCCTAAACCCTAAACCCTAAACCCTAAACCCTAAACCCTAAACCCTAAACCCTAAACCCTAAACCCTAAACCCTAAACCCTAAACCCTAAACCCTAAACCCTAAACCCTAAACCCTAAACCCTAAACCCTAAACCCTAAACCCTAAACCCTAAACCCTAAACCCTAAACCCTAAACCCTAAACCCTAAACCCTAAACCCTAAACCCTAAACCCTAAACCCTAAACCCTAAACCCTAAACCCTAAACCCTAAACCCTAAACCCTAAACCCTAAACCCTAAACCCTAAACCCTAAACCCTAAACCCTAAACCCTAAACCCTAAACCCTAAACCCTAAACCCTAAACCCTAAACCCTAAACCCTAAACCCTAAACCCTAAACCCTAAACCCTAAACCCTAAACCCTAAACCCTAAACCCTAAACCCTAAACCCTAAACCCTAAACCCTAAACCCTAAACCCTAAACCCTAAACCCTAAAACCCTAAACCCTAAACCCTAAACCCTAAACCCTAAACCCTAAACCCTAAACCCTAAACCCTAAACCCTAAACCCTAAACCCTAAACCCTAAACCCTAAACCCTAAACCCTAAACCCTAAACCCTAAACCCTAAACCCTAAACCCTAAACCCTAAACCCTAAACCCTAAACCCTAAACCCTAAACCCTAAACCCTAAACCCTAAACCCTAAACCCTAAACCCTAAACCCTAAACCCTAAACCCTAAACCCTAAACCCTAAACCCTAAACCCTAAACCCTAAACCCTAAACCCTAAACCCTAAACCCTAAACCCTAAACCCTAAACCCTAAACCCTAAACCCTAAACCCTAAACCCTAAACCCTAAACCCTAAAACCCTAAACCCTAAACCCTAAACCCTAAACCCTAAACCCTAAACCCTAAACCCTAAACCCTAAACCCTTAACCCTTAAACCCTAAACCCTAAACCCTAAACCCTAAACCCTAAACCCTAAACCCTAAACCCCTAAACCCTAAACCCTAAACCCTAAACCCTAAAAATACCCTAAACTAAGCAAAGTCAACACACCCTCTAAAAGTCAAAGTTGCTATATCTCACAAACGGTGAAACTATTAGGGCTTTTTATTTCTCCATTGGAAGCGCAAGAGTTGATAATGGGGGGGTAGCCAAAATCCTAGTCCAAAAAAAACATGCCATTTTTTGGGGAACACCCTTGTAACTCTAAACCCTAAACCCTAAACCCTAAACCCTAAACCCTAAACCCTAAACCCATCAATCACGTCTCTCCCCTCTATAAACCCTAAACACTATGTACGATCAAAATCTCCTCGAAAAATCACTCAGAAAATACTCTCCAAACAACTAAATCGGATAAAAAATAACCCCAAATCCAATCACCCAACACCTCCAAACATTCTAAAATTAGCAAGTCAAAATGGAATAATTCCAAACCCTACCGACACACCCTAAATCCCAAAACCCTAAAACCCTAAACTACATTCAACAACCCTCCATATACACTCCTAAAACCCTAAAATCGGACATCATTTGCTTCCAAAAACAATTAACCAAAACACCCTAAATATTCAACAATGAAAAGCAAATTCCCCCTAAAAAACTAACATCTTACCTCAAATTCTTCTACACTTGATGTCCTGCAATGAAGCCACCCGATGTAAGAATGAACCCTTCTTTTACCTATATATACCCAAATTAGGGTTTTTAGGATGAAAAATTCAAAAATGGATGAAAAATTGCAAAATAAATGAGAAATTATCAAATCATGAAAAATACATGGATGAATGAAAATCATCTAGTTGGATGAGAAATAGATGAAATTCATCCAAAATGAGATGGATGAAAAAGGCTAACATTTGACTTTTGCATAAAGAAGGGCGTTTCAAATTCAAAGATATATTAGGATAGAGTTTTCAAAGGGCTTTCCAATGCCACGTGGCACTTGCCAATCCGACTTGTCATGGAGTTATAGGCGGATGAAGTTTGCATTTGCAAGACTTCATCCGTCCATAACTCATGCATACAAAGTCGGATGAACAAGTGCCTTACATTTCTGGAATCCCCTTTCCTAACCCTACAACTTTCCTTTAGATCACATTTCCAAAATCGGCCATCCCCTAAAAGTCAACTTTGGGGGTCCTCAAAATCAAATCGGCCATAACTTTCGAAAAAGGCCCTATGTTTGGGCTTTTTATTACTCCATTGTGTTCACAACACTTGAAAATGGGGGGATAGGTACCTCTTAACCCTAAAAATACCTAAACCCTAAGAAGATACCAACCCTATCTCTAACTTTTGAAACACTTATAACTCCTAATCCTTAAACTTTTTTCAAAAATCCAACACCACCATTGAATTCACAATACCCTTAAATAGGGGGGTAGGTCAACTCAAAACTCAAAAATACCCTAAACTAAGCAAAGTCAACACACCCTCTAAAAGTCAAAGTTGCTATATCTCACAAACGGTGAAACTATTAGGGCTTTTTATTTCTCCATTGGAAGCGCAAGAGTTGATAATGGGGGGGTAGCCAAAATCCTAGTCCAAAAAAAACATGCCATTTTTTGGGGAACACCCTTGTAACCCTAAACCCTAAACCCTAAACCCTAAACCCTAAACCCTAAACCCTAAACCCATCAATCACGTCTCTCCCCTCTATAAACCCTAAACACTATGTACGATCAAAATCTCCTCGAAAAATCACTCAGAAAATACTCTCCAAACAACTAAATCGGATAAAAAATAACCCCAAATCCAATCACCCAACACCTCCAAACATTCTAAAATTAGCAAGTCAAAATGGAATAATTCCAAACCCTACCGACACACCCTAAATCCCAAAACCCTAAAACCCTAAACTACATTCAACAACCCTCCATATACACTCCTAAAACCCTAAAATCGGACATCATTTGCTTCCAAAAACAATTAACCAAAACACCCTAAATATTCAACAATGAAAAGCAAATTCCCCCTAAAAAACTAACATCTTACCTCAAATTCTTCTACACTTGATGTCCTGCAATGAAGCCACCCGATGTAAGAATGAACCCTTCTTTTACCTATATATACCCAAATTAGGGTTTTTAGGATGAAAAATTCAAAAATGGATGAAAAATTGCAAAATAAATGAGAAATTATCAAATCATGAAAAATACATGGATGAATGAAAATCATCTAGTTGGATGAGAAATAGATGAAATTCATCCAAAATGAGATGGATGAAAAAGGCTAACATTTGACTTTTGCATAAAGAAGGGCGTTTCAAATTCAAAGATATATTAGGATAGAGTTTTCAAAGGGCTTTCCAATGCCACGTGGCACTTGCCAATCCGACTTGTCATGGAGTTATAGGCGGATGAAGTTTGCATTTGCAAGACTTCATCCGTCCATAACTCATGCATACAAAGTCGGATGAACAAGTGCCTTACATTTCTGGAATCCCCTTTCCTAACCCTACAACTTTCCTTTAGATCACATTTCCAAAATCGGCCATCCCCTAAAAGTCAACTTTGGGGGTCCTCAAAATCAAATCGGCCATAACTTTCGAAAAAGGCCCTATGTTTGGGCTTTTTATTACTCCATTGTGTTCACAACACTTGAAAATGGGGGGATAGGTACCTCTTAACCCTAAAAATACCTAAACCCTAAGAAGATACCAACCCTATCTCTAACTTTTGAAACACTTATAACTCCTAATCCTTAAACTTTTTTCAAAAATCCAACACCACCATTGAATTCACAATACCCTTAAATAGGGGGGTAGGTCAACTCAAAACTCAAAAATACCCTAAACTAAGCAAAGTCAACACACCCTCTAAAAGTCAAAGTTGCTATATCTCACAAACGGTGAAACTATTAGGGCTTTTTATTTCTCCATTGGAAGCGCAAGAGTTGATAATGGGGGGGTAGCCAAAATCCTAGTCCAAAAAAAACATGCCATTTTTTGGGGAACACCCTTGTAACCCTAAACCCTAAACCCTAAACCCTAAACCCTAAACCCTAAACCCTAAACCCATCAATCACGTCTCTCCCCTCTATAAACCCTAAACACTATGTACGATCAAAATCTCCTCGAAAAATCACTCAGAAAATACTCTCCAAACAACTAAATCGGATAAAAAATAACCCCAAATCCAATCACCCAACACCTCCAAACATTCTAAAATTAGCAAGTCAAAATGGAATAATTCCAAACCCTACCGACACACCCTAAATCCCAAAACCCTAAAACCCTAAACTACATTCAACAACCCTCCATATACACTCCTAAAACCCTAAAATCGGACATCATTTGCTTCCAAAAACAATTAACCAAAACACCCTAAATATTCAACAATGAAAAGCAAATTCCCCCTAAAAAACTAACATCTTACCTCAAATTCTTCTACACTTGATGTCCTGCAATGAAGCCACCCGATGTAAGAATGAACCCTTCTTTTACCTATATATACCCAAATTAGGGTTTTTAGGATGAAAAATTCAAAAATGGATGAAAAATTGCAAAATAAATGAGAAATTATCAAATCATGAAAAATACATGGATGAATGAAAATCATCTAGTTGGATGAGAAATAGATGAAATTCATCCAAAATGAGATGGATGAAAAAGGCTAACATTTGACTTTTGCATAAAGAAGGGCGTTTCAAATTCAAAGATATATTAGGATAGAGTTTTCAAAGGGCTTTCCAATGCCACGTGGCACTTGCCAATCCGACTTGTCATGGAGTTATAGGCGGATGAAGTTTGCATTTGCAAGACTTCATCCGTCCATAACTCATGCATACAAAGTCGGATGAACAAGTGCCTTACATTTCTGGAATCCCCTTTCCTAACCCTACAACTTTCCTTTAGATCACATTTCCAAAATCGGCCATCCCCTAAAAGTCAACTTTGGGGGTCCTCAAAATCAAATCGGCCATAACTTTCGAAAAAGGCCCTATGTTTGGGCTTTTTATTACTCCATTGTGTTCACAACACTTGAAAATGGGGGGATAGGTACCTCTTAACCCTAAAAATACCTAAACCCTAAGAAGATACCAACCCTATCTCTAACTTTTGAAACACTTATAACTCCTAATCCTTAAACTTTTTTCAAAAATCCAACACCACCATTGAATTCACAATACCCTTAAATAGGGGGGTAGGTCAACTCAAAACTCAAAAATACCCTAAACTAAGCAAAGTCAACACACCCTCTAAAAGTCAAAGTTGCTATATCTCACAAACGGTGAAACTATTAGGGCTTTTTATTTCTCCATTGGAAGCGCAAGAGTTGATAATGGGGGGGTAGCCAAAATCCTAGTCCAAAAAAAACATGCCATTTTTTGGGGAACACCCTTGTAACTCTAAACCCTAAACCCTAAACCCTAAACCCTAAACCCTAAACCCTAAACCCTAAACCCTAAACCCATCAATCACGTCTCTCCCCTCTATAAACCCTAAACACTATGTACGATCAAAATCTCCTCGAAAAATCACTCAGAAAATACTCTCCAAACAACTAAATCGGATAAAAAATAACCCCAAATCCAATCACCCAACACCTCCAAACATTCTAAAATTAGCAAGTCAAAATGGAATAATTCCAAACCCTACCGACACACCCTAAATCCCAAAACCCTAAAACCCTAAACTACATTCAACAACCCTCCATATACACTCCTAAAACCCTAAAATCGGACATCATTTGCTTCCAAAAACAATTAACCAAAACACCCTAAATATTCAACAATGAAAAGCAAATTCCCCCTAAAAAACTAACATCTTACCTCAAATTCTTCTACACTTGATGTCCTGCAATGAAGCCACCCGATGTAAGAATGAACCCTTCTTTTACCTATATATACCCAAATTAGGGTTTTTAGGATGAAAAATTCAAAAATGGATGAAAAATTGCAAAATAAATGAGAAATTATCAAATCATGAAAAATACATGGATGAATGAAAATCATCTAGTTGGATGAGAAATAGATGAAATTCATCCAAAATGAGATGGATGAAAAAGGCTAACATTTGACTTTTGCATAAAGAAGGGCGTTTCAAATTCAAAGATATATTAGGATAGAGTTTTCAAAGGGCTTTCCAATGCCACGTGGCACTTGCCAATCCGACTTGTCATGGAGTTATAGGCGGATGAAGTTTGCATTTGCAAGACTTCATCCGTCCATAACTCATGCATACAAAGTCGGATGAACAAGTGCCTTACATTTCTGGAATCCCCTTTCCTAACCCTACAACTTTCCTTTAGATCACATTTCCAAAATCGGCCATCCCCTAAAAGTCAACTTTGGGGGTCCTCAAAATCAAATCGGCCATAACTTTCGAAAAAGGCCCTATGTTTGGGCTTTTTATTACTCCATTGTGTTCACAACACTTGAAAATGGGGGGATAGGTACCTCTTAACCCTAAAAATACCTAAACCCTAAGAAGATACCAACCCTATCTCTAACTTTTGAAACACTTATAACTCCTAATCCTTAAACTTTTTTCAAAAATCCAACACCACCATTGAATTCACAATACCCTTAAATAGGGGGGTAGGTCAACTCAAAACTCAAAAATACCCTAAACTAAGCAAAGTCAACACACCCTCTAAAAGTCAAAGTTGCTATATCTCACAAACGGTGAAACTATTAGGGCTTTTTATTTCTCCATTGGAAGCGCAAGAGTTGATAATGGGGGGGTAGCCAAAATCCTAGTCCAAAAAAAACATGCCATTTTTTGGGGAACACCCTTGTAACCCTAAACCCTAAACCCTAAACCCTAAACCCTAAACCCTAAACCCTAAACCCTAAACCCATCAATCACGTCTCTCCCCTCTATAAACCCTAAACACTATGTACGATCAAAATCTCCTCGAAAAATCACTCAGAAAATACTCTCCAAACAACTAAATCGGATAAAAAATAACCCCAAATCCAATCACCCAACACCTCCAAACATTCTAAAATTAGCAAGTCAAAATGGAATAATTCCAAACCCTACCGACACACCCTAAATCCCAAAACCCTAAAACCCTAAACTACATTCAACAACCCTCCATATACACTCCTAAAACCCTAAAATCGGACATCATTTGCTTCCAAAAACAATTAACCAAAACACCCTAAATATTCAACAATGAAAAGCAAATTCCCCCTAAAAAACTAACATCTTACCTCAAATTCTTCTACACTTGATGTCCTGCAATGAAGCCACCCGATGTAAGAATGAACCCTTCTTTTACCTATATATACCCAAATTAGGGTTTTTAGGATGAAAAATTCAAAAATGGATGAAAAATTGCAAAATAAATGAGAAATTATCAAATCATGAAAAATACATGGATGAATGAAAATCATCTAGTTGGATGAGAAATAGATGAAATTCATCCAAAATGAGATGGATGAAAAAGGCTAACATTTGACTTTTGCATAAAGAAGGGCGTTTCAAATTCAAAGATATATTAGGATAGAGTTTTCAAAGGGCTTTCCAATGCCACGTGGCACTTGCCAATCCGACTTGTCATGGAGTTATAGGCGGATGAAGTTTGCATTTGCAAGACTTCATCCGTCCATAACTCATGCATACAAAGTCGGATGAACAAGTGCCTTACATTTCTGGAATCCCCTTTCCTAACCCTACAACTTTCCTTTAGATCACATTTCCAAAATCGGCCATCCCCTAAAAGTCAACTTTGGGGGTCCTCAAAATCAAATCGGCCATAACTTTCGAAAAAGGCCCTATGTTTGGGCTTTTTATTACTCCATTGTGTTCACAACACTTGAAAATGGGGGGATAGGTACCTCTTAACCCTAAAAATACCTAAACCCTAAGAAGATACCAACCCTATCTCTAACTTTTGAAACACTTATAACTCCTAATCCTTAAACTTTTTTCAAAAATCCAACACCACCATTGAATTCACAATACCCTTAAATAGGGGGGTAGGTCAACTCAAAACTCAAAAATACCCTAAACTAAGCAAAGTCAACACACCCTCTAAAAGTCAAAGTTGCTATATCTCACAAACGGTGAAACTATTAGGGCTTTTTATTTCTCCATTGGAAGCGCAAGAGTTGATAATGGGGGGGTAGCCAAAATCCTAGTCCAAAAAAAACATGCCATTTTTTGGGGAACACCCTTGTAACCCTAAACCCTAAACCCTAAACCCTAAACCCTAAACCCTAAACCCTAAACCCATCAATCACGTCTCTCCCCTCTATAAACCCTAAACACTATGTACGATCAAAATCTCCTCGAAAAATCACTCAGAAAATACTCTCCAAACAACTAAATCGGATAAAAAATAACCCCAAATCCAATCACCCAACACCTCCAAACATTCTAAAATTAGCAAGTCAAAATGGAATAATTCCAAACCCTACCGACACACCCTAAATCCCAAAACCCTAAAACCCTAAACTACATTCAACAACCCTCCATATACACTCCTAAAACCCTAAAATCGGACATCATTTGCTTCCAAAAACAATTAACCAAAACACCCTAAATATTCAACAATGAAAAGCAAATTCCCCCTAAAAAACTAACATCTTACCTCAAATTCTTCTACACTTGATGTCCTGCAATGAAGCCACCCGATGTAAGAATGAACCCTTCTTTTACCTATATATACCCAAATTAGGGTTTTTAGGATGAAAAATTCAAAAATGGATGAAAAATTGCAAAATAAATGAGAAATTATCAAATCATGAAAAATACATGGATGAATGAAAATCATCTAGTTGGATGAGAAATAGATGAAATTCATCCAAAATGAGATGGATGAAAAAGGCTAACATTTGACTTTTGCATAAAGAAGGGCGTTTCAAATTCAAAGATATATTAGGATAGAGTTTTCAAAGGGCTTTCCAATGCCACGTGGCACTTGCCAATCCGACTTGTCATGGAGTTATAGGCGGATGAAGTTTGCATTTGCAAGACTTCATCCGTCCATAACTCATGCATACAAAGTCGGATGAACAAGTGCCTTACATTTCTGGAATCCCCTTTCCTAACCCTACAACTTTCCTTTAGATCACATTTCCAAAATCGGCCATCCCCTAAAAGTCAACTTTGGGGGTCCTCAAAATCAAATCGGCCATAACTTTCGAAAAAGGCCCTATGTTTGGGCTTTTTATTACTCCATTGTGTTCACAACACTTGAAAATGGGGGGATAGGTACCTCTTAACCCTAAAAATACCTAAACCCTAAGAAGATACCAACCCTATCTCTAACTTTTGAAACACTTATAACTCCTAATCCTTAAACTTTTTTCAAAAATCCAACACCACCATTGAATTCACAATACCCTTAAATAGGGGGGTAGGTCAACTCAAAACTCAAAAATACCCTAAACTAAGCAAAGTCAACACACCCTCTAAAAGTCAAAGTTGCTATATCTCACAAACGGTGAAACTATTAGGGCTTTTTATTTCTCCATTGGAAGCGCAAGAGTTGATAATGGGGGGGTAGCCAAAATCCTAGTCCAAAAAAAACATGCCATTTTTTGGGGAACACCCTTGTAACTCTAAACCCTAA
Organism: Climacium dendroides; assembly: GCA_950106755.1. Taxonomy (NCBI): domain Eukaryota; kingdom Viridiplantae; phylum Streptophyta; class Bryopsida; order Hypnales; family Climaciaceae; genus Climacium; species Climacium dendroides. The sequence goes on from OX467086.1 coordinate 10,228, forward strand.
ACCCTAAACCCTAAACCCTAAACCCTAAACCCTAAACCCTAAACCCTAAACCCATCAATCACGTCTCTCCCCTCTATAAACCCTAAACACTATGTACGATCAAAATCTCCTCGAAAAATCACTCAGAAAATACTCTCCAAACAACTAAATCGGATAAAAAATAACCCCAAATCCAATCACCCAACACCTCCAAACATTCTAAAATTAGCAAGTCAAAATGGAATAATTCCAAACCCTACCGACACACCCTAAATCCCAAAACCCTAAAACCCTAAACTACATTCAACAACCCTCCATATACACTCCTAAAACCCTAAAATCGGACATCATTTGCTTCCAAAAACAATTAACCAAAACACCCTAAATATTCAACAATGAAAAGCAAATTCCCCCTAAAAAACTAACATCTTACCTCAAATTCTTCTACACTTGATGTCCTGCAATGAAGCCACCCGATGTAAGAATGAACCCTTCTTTTACCTATATATACCCAAATTAGGGTTTTTAGGATGAAAAATTCAAAAATGGATGAAAAATTGCAAAATAAATGAGAAATTATCAAATCATGAAAAATACATGGATGAATGAAAATCATCTAGTTGGATGAGAAATAGATGAAATTCATCCAAAATGAGATGGATGAAAAAGGCTAACATTTGACTTTTGCATAAAGAAGGGCGTTTCAAATTCAAAGATATATTAGGATAGAGTTTTCAAAGGGCTTTCCAATGCCACGTGGCACTTGCCAATCCGACTTGTCATGGAGTTATAGGCGGATGAAGTTTGCATTTGCAAGACTTCATCCGTCCATAACTCATGCATACAAAGTCGGATGAACAAGTGCCTTACATTTCTGGAATCCCCTTTCCTAACCCTACAACTTTCCTTTAGATCACATTTCCAAAATCGGCCATCCCCTAAAAGTCAACTTTGGGGGTCCTCAAAATCAAATCGGCCATAACTTTCGAAAAAGGCCCTATGTTTGGGCTTTTTATTACTCCATTGTGTTCACAACACTTGAAAATGGGGGGATAGGTACCTCTTAACCCTAAAAATACCTAAACCCTAAGAAGATACCAACCCTATCTCTAACTTTTGAAACACTTATAACTCCTAATCCTTAAACTTTTTTCAAAAATCCAACACCACCATTGAATTCACAATACCCTTAAATAGGGGGGTAGGTCAACTCAAAACTCAAAAATACCCTAAACTAAGCAAAGTCAACACACCCTCTAAAAGTCAAAGTTGCTATATCTCACAAACGGTGAAACTATTAGGGCTTTTTATTTCTCCATTGGAAGCGCAAGAGTTGATAATGGGGGGGTAGCCAAAATCCTAGTCCAAAAAAAACATGCCATTTTTTGGGGAACACCCTTGTAACCCTAAACCCTAAACCCTAAACCCTAAACCCTAAACCCTAAACCCTAAACCCTAAACCCATCAATCACGTCTCTCCCCTCTATAAACCCTAAACACTATGTACGATCAAAATCTCCTCGAAAAATCACTCAGAAAATACTCTCCAAACAACTAAATCGGATAAAAAATAACCCCAAATCCAATCACCCAACACCTCCAAACATTCTAAAATTAGCAAGTCAAAATGGAATAATTCCAAACCCTACCGACACACCCTAAATCCCAAAACCCTAAAACCCTAAACTACATTCAACAACCCTCCATATACACTCCTAAAACCCTAAAATCGGACATCATTTGCTTCCAAAAACAATTAACCAAAACACCCTAAATATTCAACAATGAAAAGCAAATTCCCCCTAAAAAACTAACATCTTACCTCAAATTCTTCTACACTTGATGTCCTGCAATGAAGCCACCCGATGTAAGAATGAACCCTTCTTTTACCTATATATACCCAAATTAGGGTTTTTAGGATGAAAAATTCAAAAATGGATGAAAAATTGCAAAATAAATGAGAAATTATCAAATCATGAAAAATACATGGATGAATGAAAATCATCTAGTTGGATGAGAAATAGATGAAATTCATCCAAAATGAGATGGATGAAAAAGGCTAACATTTGACTTTTGCATAAAGAAGGGCGTTTCAAATTCAAAGATATATTAGGATAGAGTTTTCAAAGGGCTTTCCAATGCCACGTGGCACTTGCCAATCCGACTTGTCATGGAGTTATAGGCGGATGAAGTTTGCATTTGCAAGACTTCATCCGTCCATAACTCATGCATACAAAGTCGGATGAACAAGTGCCTTACATTTCTGGAATCCCCTTTCCTAACCCTACAACTTTCCTTTAGATCACATTTCCAAAATCGGCCATCCCCTAAAAGTCAACTTTGGGGGTCCTCAAAATCAAATCGGCCATAACTTTCGAAAAAGGCCCTATGTTTGGGCTTTTTATTACTCCATTGTGTTCACAACACTTGAAAATGGGGGGATAGGTACCTCTTAACCCTAAAAATACCTAAACCCTAAGAAGATACCAACCCTATCTCTAACTTTTGAAACACTTATAACTCCTAATCCTTAAACTTTTTTCAAAAATCCAACACCACCATTGAATTCACAATACCCTTAAATAGGGGGGTAGGTCAACTCAAAACTCAAAAATACCCTAAACTAAGCAAAGTCAACACACCCTCTAAAAGTCAAAGTTGCTATATCTCACAAACGGTGAAACTATTAGGGCTTTTTATTTCTCCATTGGAAGCGCAAGAGTTGATAATGGGGGGGTAGCCAAAATCCTAGTCCAAAAAAAACATGCCATTTTTTGGGGAACACCCTTGTAACCCTAAACCCTAAACCCTAAACCCTAAACCCTAAACCCTAAACCCTAAACCCTAAACCCATCAATCACGTCTCTCCCCTCTATAAACCCTAAACACTATGTACGATCAAAATCTCCTCGAAAAATCACTCAGAAAATACTCTCCAAACAACTAAATCGGATAAAAAATAACCCCAAATCCAATCACCCAACACCTCCAAACATTCTAAAATTAGCAAGTCAAAATGGAATAATTCCAAACCCTACCGACACACCCTAAATCCCAAAACCCTAAAACCCTAAACTACATTCAACAACCCTCCATATACACTCCTAAAACCCTAAAATCGGACATCATTTGCTTCCAAAAACAATTAACCAAAACACCCTAAATATTCAACAATGAAAAGCAAATTCCCCCTAAAAAACTAACATCTTACCTCAAATTCTTCTACACTTGATGTCCTGCAATGAAGCCACCCGATGTAAGAATGAACCCTTCTTTTACCTATATATACCCAAATTAGGGTTTTTAGGATGAAAAATTCAAAAATGGATGAAAAATTGCAAAATAAATGAGAAATTATCAAATCATGAAAAATACATGGATGAATGAAAATCATCTAGTTGGATGAGAAATAGATGAAATTCATCCAAAATGAGATGGATGAAAAAGGCTAACATTTGACTTTTGCATAAAGAAGGGCGTTTCAAATTCAAAGATATATTAGGATAGAGTTTTCAAAGGGCTTTCCAATGCCACGTGGCACTTGCCAATCCGACTTGTCATGGAGTTATAGGCGGATGAAGTTTGCATTTGCAAGACTTCATCCGTCCATAACTCATGCATACAAAGTCGGATGAACAAGTGCCTTACATTTCTGGAATCCCCTTTCCTAACCCTACAACTTTCCTTTAGATCACATTTCCAAAATCGGCCATCCCCTAAAAGTCAACTTTGGGGGTCCTCAAAATCAAATCGGCCATAACTTTCGAAAAAGGCCCTATGTTTGGGCTTTTTATTACTCCATTGTGTTCACAACACTTGAAAATGGGGGGATAGGTACCTCTTAACCCTAAAAATACCTAAACCCTAAGAAGATACCAACCCTATCTCTAACTTTTGAAACACTTATAACTCCTAATCCTTAAACTTTTTTCAAAAATCCAACACCACCATTGAATTCACAATACCCTTAAATAGGGGGGTAGGTCAACTCAAAACTCAAAAATACCCTAAACTAAGCAAAGTCAACACACCCTCTAAAAGTCAAAGTTGCTATATCTCACAAACGGTGAAACTATTAGGGCTTTTTATTTCTCCATTGGAAGCGCAAGAGTTGATAATGGGGGGGTAGCCAAAATCCTAGTCCAAAAAAAACATGCCATTTTTTGGGGAACACCCTTGTAACTCTAAACCCTAAACCCTAAACCCTAAACCCTAAACCCTAAACCCTAAACCCTAAACCCTAAACCCTAAACCCTAAACCCATCAATCACGTCTCTCCCCTCTATAAACCCTAAACACTATGTACGATCAAAATCTCCTCGAAAAATCACTCAGAAAATACTCTCCAAACAACTAAATCGGATAAAAAATAACCCCAAATCCAATCACCCAACACCTCCAAACATTCTAAAATTAGCAAGTCAAAATGGAATAATTCCAAACCCTACCGACACACCCTAAATCCCAAAACCCTAAAACCCTAAACTACATTCAACAACCCTCCATATACACTCCTAAAACCCTAAAATCGGACATCATTTGCTTCCAAAAACAATTAACCAAAACACCCTAAATATTCAACAATGAAAAGCAAATTCCCCCTAAAAAACTAACATCTTACCTCAAATTCTTCTACACTTGATGTCCTGCAATGAAGCCACCCGATGTAAGAATGAACCCTTCTTTTACCTATATATACCCAAATTAGGGTTTTTAGGATGAAAAATTCAAAAATGGATGAAAAATTGCAAAATAAATGAGAAATTATCAAATCATGAAAAATACATGGATGAATGAAAATCATCTAGTTGGATGAGAAATAGATGAAATTCATCCAAAATGAGATGGATGAAAAAGGCTAACATTTGACTTTTGCATAAAGAAGGGCGTTTCAAATTCAAAGATATATTAGGATAGAGTTTTCAAAGGGCTTTCCAATGCCACGTGGCACTTGCCAATCCGACTTGTCATGGAGTTATAGGCGGATGAAGTTTGCATTTGCAAGACTTCATCCGTCCATAACTCATGCATACAAAGTCGGATGAACAAGTGCCTTACATTTCTGGAATCCCCTTTCCTAACCCTACAACTTTCCTTTAGATCACATTTCCAAAATCGGCCATCCCCTAAAAGTCAACTTTGGGGGTCCTCAAAATCAAATCGGCCATAACTTTCGAAAAAGGCCCTATGTTTGGGCTTTTTATTACTCCATTGTGTTCACAACACTTGAAAATGGGGGGATAGGTACCTCTTAACCCTAAAAATACCTAAACCCTAAGAAGATACCAACCCTATCTCTAACTTTTGAAACACTTATAACTCCTAATCCTTAAACTTTTTTCAAAAATCCAACACCACCATTGAATTCACAATACCCTTAAATAGGGGGGTAGGTCAACTCAAAACTCAAAAATACCCTAAACTAAGCAAAGTCAACACACCCTCTAAAAGTCAAAGTTGCTATATCTCACAAACGGTGAAACTATTAGGGCTTTTTATTTCTCCATTGGAAGCGCAAGAGTTGATAATGGGGGGGTAGCCAAAATCCTAGTCCAAAAAAAACATGCCATTTTTTGGGGAACACCCTTGTAACCCTAAACCCTAAACCCTAAACCCTAAACCCTAAACCCTAAACCCTAAACCCATCAATCACGTCTCTCCCCTCTATAAACCCTAAACACTATGTACGATCAAAATCTCCTCGAAAAATCACTCAGAAAATACTCTCCAAACAACTAAATCGGATAAAAAATAACCCCAAATCCAATCACCCAACACCTCCAAACATTCTAAAATTAGCAAGTCAAAATGGAATAATTCCAAACCCTACCGACACACCCTAAATCCCAAAACCCTAAAACCCTAAACTACATTCAACAACCCTCCATATACACTCCTAAAACCCTAAAATCGGACATCATTTGCTTCCAAAAACAATTAACCAAAACACCCTAAATATTCAACAATGAAAAGCAAATTCCCCCTAAAAAACTAACATCTTACCTCAAATTCTTCTACACTTGATGTCCTGCAATGAAGCCACCCGATGTAAGAATGAACCCTTCTTTTACCTATATATACCCAAATTAGGGTTTTTAGGATGAAAAATTCAAAAATGGATGAAAAATTGCAAAATAAATGAGAAATTATCAAATCATGAAAAATACATGGATGAATGAAAATCATCTAGTTGGATGAGAAATAGATGAAATTCATCCAAAATGAGATGGATGAAAAAGGCTAACATTTGACTTTTGCATAAAGAAGGGCGTTTCAAATTCAAAGATATATTAGGATAGAGTTTTCAAAGGGCTTTCCAATGCCACGTGGCACTTGCCAATCCGACTTGTCATGGAGTTATAGGCGGATGAAGTTTGCATTTGCAAGACTTCATCCGTCCATAACTCATGCATACAAAGTCGGATGAACAAGTGCCTTACATTTCTGGAATCCCCTTTCCTAACCCTACAACTTTCCTTTAGATCACATTTCCAAAATCGGCCATCCCCTAAAAGTCAACTTTGGGGGTCCTCAAAATCAAATCGGCCATAACTTTCGAAAAAGGCCCTATGTTTGGGCTTTTTATTACTCCATTGTGTTCACAACACTTGAAAATGGGGGGATAGGTACCTCTTAACCCTAAAAATACCTAAACCCTAAGAAGATACCAACCCTATCTCTAACTTTTGAAACACTTATAACTCCTAATCCTTAAACTTTTTTCAAAAATCCAACACCACCATTGAATTCACAATACCCTTAAATAGGGGGGTAGGTCAACTCAAAACTCAAAAATACCCTAAACTAAGCAAAGTCAACACACCCTCTAAAAGTCAAAGTTGCTATATCTCACAAACGGTGAAACTATTAGGGCTTTTTATTTCTCCATTGGAAGCGCAAGAGTTGATAATGGGGGGGTAGCCAAAATCCTAGTCCAAAAAAAACATGCCATTTTTTGGGGAACACCCTTGTAACCCTAAACCCTAAACCCTAAACCCTAAACCCTAAACCCTAAACCCTAAACCCTAAACCCATCAATCACGTCTCTCCCCTCTATAAACCCTAAACACTATGTACGATCAAAATCTCCTCGAAAAATCACTCAGAAAATACTCTCCAAACAACTAAATCGGATAAAAAATAACCCCAAATCCAATCACCCAACACCTCCAAACATTCTAAAATTAGCAAGTCAAAATGGAATAATTCCAAACCCTACCGACACACCCTAAATCCCAAAACCCTAAAACCCTAAACTACATTCAACAACCCTCCATATACACTCCTAAAACCCTAAAATCGGACATCATTTGCTTCCAAAAACAATTAACCAAAACACCCTAAATATTCAACAATGAAAAGCAAATTCCCCCTAAAAAACTAACATCTTACCTCAAATTCTTCTACACTTGATGTCCTGCAATGAAGCCACCCGATGTAAGAATGAACCCTTCTTTTACCTATATATACCCAAATTAGGGTTTTTAGGATGAAAAATTCAAAAATGGATGAAAAATTGCAAAATAAATGAGAAATTATCAAATCATGAAAAATACATGGATGAATGAAAATCATCTAGTTGGATGAGAAATAGATGAAATTCATCCAAAATGAGATGGATGAAAAAGGCTAACATTTGACTTTTGCATAAAGAAGGGCGTTTCAAATTCAAAGATATATTAGGATAGAGTTTTCAAAGGGCTTTCCAATGCCACGTGGCACTTGCCAATCCGACTTGTCATGGAGTTATAGGCGGATGAAGTTTGCATTTGCAAGACTTCATCCGTCCATAACTCATGCATACAAAGTCGGATGAACAAGTGCCTTACATTTCTGGAATCCCCTTTCCTAACCCTACAACTTTCCTTTAGATCACATTTCCAAAATCGGCCATCCCCTAAAAGTCAACTTTGGGGGTCCTCAAAATCAAATCGGCCATAACTTTCGAAAAAGGCCCTATGTTTGGGCTTTTTATTACTCCATTGTGTTCACAACACTTGAAAATGGGGGGATAGGTACCTCTTAACCCTAAAAATACCTAAACCCTAAGAAGATACCAACCCTATCTCTAACTTTTGAAACACTTATAACTCCTAATCCTTAAACTTTTTTCAAAAATCCAACACCACCATTGAATTCACAATACCCTTAAATAGGGGGGTAGGTCAACTCAAAACTCAAAAATACCCTAAACTAAGCAAAGTCAACACACCCTCTAAAAGTCAAAGTTGCTATATCTCACAAACGGTGAAACTATTAGGGCTTTTTATTTCTCCATTGGAAGCGCAAGAGTTGATAATGGGGGGGTAGCCAAAATCCTAGTCCAAAAAAAACATGCCATTTTTTGGGGAACACCCTTGTAACCCTAAACCCTAAACCCTAAACCCTAAACCCTAAACCCTAAACCCTAAACCCATCAATCACGTCTCTCCCCTCTATAAACCCTAAACACTATGTACGATCAAAATCTCCTCGAAAAATCACTCAGAAAATACTCTCCAAACAACTAAATCGGATAAAAAATAACCCCAAATCCAATCACCCAACACCTCCAAACATTCTAAAATTAGCAAGTCAAAATGGAATAATTCCAAACCCTACCGACACACCCTAAATCCCAAAACCCTAAAACCCTAAACTACATTCAACAACCCTCCATATACACTCCTAAAACCCTAAAATCGGACATCATTTGCTTCCAAAAACAATTAACCAAAACACCCTAAATATTCAACAATGAAAAGCAAATTCCCCCTAAAAAACTAACATCTTACCTCAAATTCTTCTACACTTGATGTCCTGCAATGAAGCCACCCGATGTAAGAATGAACCCTTCTTTTACCTATATATACCCAAATTAGGGTTTTTAGGATGAAAAATTCAAAAATGGATGAAAAATTGCAAAATAAATGAGAAATTATCAAATCATGAAAAATACATGGATGAATGAAAATCATCTAGTTGGATGAGAAATAGATGAAATTCATCCAAAATGAGATGGATGAAAAAGGCTAACATTTGACTTTTGCATAAAGAAGGGCGTTTCAAATTCAAAGATATATTAGGATAGAGTTTTCAAAGGGCTTTCCAATGCCACGTGGCACTTGCCAATCCGACTTGTCATGGAGTTATAGGCGGATGAAGTTTGCATTTGCAAGACTTCATCCGTCCATAACTCATGCATACAAAGTCGGATGAACAAGTGCCTTACATTTCTGGAATCCCCTTTCCTAACCCTACAACTTTCCTTTAGATCACATTTCCAAAATCGGCCATCCCCTAAAAGTCAACTTTGGGGGTCCTCAAAATCAAATCGGCCATAACTTTCGAAAAAGGCCCTATGTTTGGGCTTTTTATTACTCCATTGTGTTCACAACACTTGAAAATGGGGGGATAGGTACCTCTTAACCCTAAAAATACCTAAACCCTAAGAAGATACCAACCCTATCTCTAACTTTTGAAACACTTATAACTCCTAATCCTTAAACTTTTTTCAAAAATCCAACACCACCATTGAATTCACAATACCCTTAAATAGGGGGGTAGGTCAACTCAAAACTCAAAAATACCCTAAACTAAGCAAAGTCAACACACCCTCTAAAAGTCAAAGTTGCTATATCTCACAAACGGTGAAACTATTAGGGCTTTTTATTTCTCCATTGGAAGCGCAAGAGTTGATAATGGGGGGGTAGCCAAAATCCTAGTCCAAAAAAAACATGCCATTTTTTGGGGAACACCCTTGTAACCCTAAACCCTAAACCCTAAACCCTAAACCCTAAACCCTAAACCCTAAACCCATCAATCACGTCTCTCCCCTCTATAAACCCTAAACACTATGTACGATCAAAATCTCCTCGAAAAATCACTCAGAAAATACTCTCCAAACAACTAAATCGGATAAAAAATAACCCCAAATCCAATCACCCAACACCTCCAAACATTCTAAAATTAGCAAGTCAAAATGGAATAATTCCAAACCCTACCGACACACCCTAAATCCCAAAACCCTAAAACCCTAAACTACATTCAACAACCCTCCATATACACTCCTAAAACCCTAAAATCGGACATCATTTGCTTCCAAAAACAATTAACCAAAACACCCTAAATATTCAACAATGAAAAGCAAATTCCCCCTAAAAAACTAACATCTTACCTCAAATTCTTCTACACTTGATGTCCTGCAATGAAGCCACCCGATGTAAGAATGAACCCTTCTTTTACCTATATATACCCAAATTAGGGTTTTTAGGATGAAAAATTCAAAAATGGATGAAAAATTGCAAAATAAATGAGAAATTATCAAATCATGAAAAATACATGGATGAATGAAAATCATCTAGTTGGATGAGAAATAGATGAAATTCATCCAAAATGAGATGGATGAAAAAGGCTAACATTTGACTTTTGCATAAAGAAGGGCGTTTCAAATTCAAAGATATATTAGGATAGAGTTTTCAAAGGGCTTTCCAATGCCACGTGGCACTTGCCAATCCGACTTGTCATGGAGTTATAGGCGGATGAAGTTTGCATTTGCAAGACTTCATCCGTCCATAACTCATGCATACAAAGTCGGATGAACAAGTGCCTTACATTTCTGGAATCCCCTTTCCTAACCCTACAACTTTCCTTTAGATCACATTTCCAAAATCGGCCATCCCCTAAAAGTCAACTTTGGGGGTCCTCAAAATCAAATCGGCCATAACTTTCGAAAAAGGCCCTATGTTTGGGCTTTTTATTACTCCATTGTGTTCACAACACTTGAAAATGGGGGGATAGGTACCTCTTAACCCTAAAAATACCTAAACCCTAAGAAGATACCAACCCTATCTCTAACTTTTGAAACACTTATAACTCCTAATCCTTAAACTTTTTTCAAAAATCCAACACCACCATTGAATTCACAATACCCTTAAATAGGGGGGTAGGTCAACTCAAAACTCAAAAATACCCTAAACTAAGCAAAGTCAACACACCCTCTAAAAGTCAAAGTTGCTATATCTCACAAACGGTGAAACTATTAGGGCTTTTTATTTCTCCATTGGAAGCGCAAGAGTTGATAATGGGGGGGTAGCCAAAATCCTAGTCCAAAAAAAACATGCCATTTTTTGGGGAACACCCTTGTAACCCTAAACCCTAAACCCTAAACCCTAAACCCTAAACCCTAAACCCTAAACCCATCAATCACGTCTCTCCCCTCTATAAACCCTAAACACTATGTACGATCAAAATCTCCTCGAAAAATCACTCAGAAAATACTCTCCAAACAACTAAATCGGATAAAAAATAACCCCAAATCCAATCACCCAACACCTCCAAACATTCTAAAATTAGCAAGTCAAAATGGAATAATTCCAAACCCTACCGACACACCCTAAATCCCAAAACCCTAAAACCCTAAACTACATTCAACAACCCTCCATATACACTCCTAAAACCCTAAAATCGGACATCATTTGCTTCCAAAAACAATTAACCAAAACACCCTAAATATTCAACAATGAAAAGCAAATTCCCCCTAAAAAACTAACATCTTACCTCAAATTCTTCTACACTTGATGTCCTGCAATGAAGCCACCCGATGTAAGAATGAACCCTTCTTTTACCTATATATACCCAAATTAGGGTTTTTAGGATGAAAAATTCAAAAATGGATGAAAAATTGCAAAATAAATGAGAAATTATCAAATCATGAAAAATACATGGATGAATGAAAATCATCTAGTTGGATGAGAAATAGATGAAATTCATCCAAAATGAGATGGATGAAAAAGGCTAACATTTGACTTTTGCATAAAGAAGGGCGTTTCAAATTCAAAGATATATTAGGATAGAGTTTTCAAAGGGCTTTCCAATGCCACGTGGCACTTGCCAATCCGACTTGTCATGGAGTTATAGGCGGATGAAGTTTGCATTTGCAAGACTTCATCCGTCCATAACTCATGCATACAAAGTCGGATGAACAAGTGCCTTACATTTCTGGAATCCCCTTTCCTAACCCTACAACTTTCCTTTAGATCACATTTCCAAAATCGGCCATCCCCTAAAAGTCAACTTTGGGGGTCCTCAAAATCAAATCGGCCATAACTTTCGAAAAAGGCCCTATGTTTGGGCTTTTTATTACTCCATTGTGTTCACAACACTTGAAAATGGGGGGATAGGTACCTCTTAACCCTAAAAATACCTAAACCCTAAGAAGATACCAACCCTATCTCTAACTTTTGAAACACTTATAACTCCTAATCCTTAAACTTTTTTCAAAAATCCAACACCACCATTGAATTCACAATACCCTTAAATAGGGGGGTAGGTCAACTCAAAACTCAAAAATACCCTAAACTAAGCAAAGTCAACACACCCTCTAAAAGTCAAAGTTGCTATATCTCACAAACGGTGAAACTATTAGGGCTTTTTATTTCTCCATTGGAAGCGCAAGAGTTGATAATGGGGGGGTAGCCAAAATCCTAGTCCAAAAAAAACATGCCATTTTTTGGGGAACACCCTTGTAACCCTAAACCCTAAACCCTAAACCCTAAACCCTAAACCCTAAACCCTAAACCCATCAATCACGTCTCTCCCCTCTATAAACCCTAAACACTATGTACGATCAAAATCTCCTCGAAAAATCACTCAGAAAATACTCTCCAAACAACTAAATCGGATAAAAAATAACCCCAAATCCAATCACCCAACACCTCCAAACATTCTAAAATTAGCAAGTCAAAATGGAATAATTCCAAACCCTACCGACACACCCTAAATCCCAAAACCCTAAAACCCTAAACTACATTCAACAACCCTCCATATACACTCCTAAAACCCTAAAATCGGACATCATTTGCTTCCAAAAACAATTAACCAAAACACCCTAAATATTCAACAATGAAAAGCAAATTCCCCCTAAAAAACTAACATCTTACCTCAAATTCTTCTACACTTGATGTCCTGCAATGAAGCCACCCGATGTAAGAATGAACCCTTCTTTTACCTATATATACCCAAATTAGGGTTTTTAGGATGAAAAATTCAAAAATGGATGAAAAATTGCAAAATAAATGAGAAATTATCAAATCATGAAAAATACATGGATGAATGAAAATCATCTAGTTGGATGAGAAATAGATGAAATTCATCCAAAATGAGATGGATGAAAAAGGCTAACATTTGACTTTTGCATAAAGAAGGGCGTTTCAAATTCAAAGATATATTAGGATAGAGTTTTCAAAGGGCTTTCCAATGCCACGTGGCACTTGCCAATCCGACTTGTCATGGAGTTATAGGCGGATGAAGTTTGCATTTGCAAGACTTCATCCGTCCATAACTCATGCATACAAAGTCGGATGAACAAGTGCCTTACATTTCTGGAATCCCCTTTCCTAACCCTACAACTTTCCTTTAGATCACATTTCCAAAATCGGCCATCCCCTAAAAGTCAACTTTGGGGGTCCTCAAAATCAAATCGGCCATAACTTTCGAAAAAGGCCCTATGTTTGGGCTTTTTATTACTCCATTGTGTTCACAACACTTGAAAATGGGGGGATAGGTACCTCTTAACCCTAAAAATACCTAAACCCTAAGAAGATACCAACCCTATCTCTAACTTTTGAAACACTTATAACTCCTAATCCTTAAACTTTTTTCAAAAATCCAACACCACCATTGAATTCACAATACCCTTAAATAGGGGGGTAGGTCAACTCAAAACTCAAAAATACCCTAAACTAAGCAAAGTCAACACACCCTCTAAAAGTCAAAGTTGCTATATCTCACAAACGGTGAAACTATTAGGGCTTTTTATTTCTCCATTGGAAGCGCAAGAGTTGATAATGGGGGGGTAGCCAAAATCCTAGTCCAAAAAAAACATGCCATTTTTTGGGGAACACCCTTGTAACCCTAAACCCTAAACCCTAAACCCTAAACCCTAAACCCTAAACCCTAAACCCTAAACCCTAAACCCTAAACCCATCAATCACGTCTCTCCCCTCTATAAACCCTAAACACTATGTACGATCAAAATCTCCTCGAAAAATCACTCAGAAAATACTCTCCAAACAACTAAATCGGATAAAAAATAACCCCAAATCCAATCACCCAACACCTCCAAACATTCTAAAATTAGCAAGTCAAAATGGAATAATTCCAAACCCTACCGACACACCCTAAATCCCAAAACCCTAAAACCCTAAACTACATTCAACAACCCTCCATATACACTCCTAAAACCCTAAAATCGGACATCATTTGCTTCCAAAAACAATTAACCAAAACACCCTAAATATTCAACAATGAAAAGCAAATTCCCCCTAAAAAACTAACATCTTACCTCAAATTCTTCTACACTTGATGTCCTGCAATGAAGCCACCCGATGTAAGAATGAACCCTTCTTTTACCTATATATACCCAAATTAGGGTTTTTAGGATGAAAAATTCAAAAATGGATGAAAAATTGCAAAATAAATGAGAAATTATCAAATCATGAAAAATACATGGATGAATGAAAATCATCTAGTTGGATGAGAAATAGATGAAATTCATCCAAAATGAGATGGATGAAAAAGGCTAACATTTGACTTTTGCATAAAGAAGGGCGTTTCAAATTCAAAGATATATTAGGATAGAGTTTTCAAAGGGCTTTCCAATGCCACGTGGCACTTGCCAATCCGACTTGTCATGGAGTTATAGGCGGATGAAGTTTGCATTTGCAAGACTTCATCCGTCCATAACTCATGCATACAAAGTCGGATGAACAAGTGCCTTACATTTCTGGAATCCCCTTTCCTAACCCTACAACTTTCCTTTAGATCACATTTCCAAAATCGGCCATCCCCTAAAAGTCAACTTTGGGGGTCCTCAAAATCAAATCGGCCATAACTTTCGAAAAAGGCCCTATGTTTGGGCTTTTTATTACTCCATTGTGTTCACAACACTTGAAAATGGGGGGATAGGTACCTCTTAACCCTAAAAATACCTAAACCCTAAGAAGATACCAACCCTATCTCTAACTTTTGAAACACTTATAACTCCTAATCCTTAAACTTTTTTCAAAAATCCAACACCACCATTGAATTCACAATACCCTTAAATAGGGGGGTAGGTCAACTCAAAACTCAAAAATACCCTAAACTAAGCAAAGTCAACACACCCTCTAAAAGTCAAAGTTGCTATATCTCACAAACGGTGAAACTATTAGGGCTTTTTATTTCTCCATTGGAAGCGCAAGAGTTGATAATGGGGGGGTAGCCAAAATCCTAGTCCAAAAAAAACATGCCATTTTTTGGGGAACACCCTTGTAACCCTAAACCCTAAACCCTAAACCCTAAACCCTAAACCCTAAACCCTAAACCCATCAATCACGTCTCTCCCCTCTATAAACCCTAAACACTATGTACGATCAAAATCTCCTCGAAAAATCACTCAGAAAATACTCTCCAAACAACTAAATCGGATAAAAAATAACCCCAAATCCAATCACCCAACACCTCCAAACATTCTAAAATTAGCAAGTCAAAATGGAATAATTCCAAACCCTACCGACACACCCTAAATCCCAAAACCCTAAAACCCTAAACTACATTCAACAACCCTCCATATACACTCCTAAAACCCTAAAATCGGACATCATTTGCTTCCAAAAACAATTAACCAAAACACCCTAAATATTCAACAATGAAAAGCAAATTCCCCCTAAAAAACTAACATCTTACCTCAAATTCTTCTACACTTGATGTCCTGCAATGAAGCCACCCGATGTAAGAATGAACCCTTCTTTTACCTATATATACCCAAATTAGGGTTTTTAGGATGAAAAATTCAAAAATGGATGAAAAATTGCAAAATAAATGAGAAATTATCAAATCATGAAAAATACATGGATGAATGAAAATCATCTAGTTGGATGAGAAATAGATGAAATTCATCCAAAATGAGATGGATGAAAAAGGCTAACATTTGACTTTTGCATAAAGAAGGGCGTTTCAAATTCAAAGATATATTAGGATAGAGTTTTCAAAGGGCTTTCCAATGCCACGTGGCACTTGCCAATCCGACTTGTCATGGAGTTATAGGCGGATGAAGTTTGCATTTGCAAGACTTCATCCGTCCATAACTCATGCATACAAAGTCGGATGAACAAGTGCCTTACATTTCTGGAATCCCCTTTCCTAACCCTACAACTTTCCTTTAGATCACATTTCCAAAATCGGCCATCCCCTAAAAGTCAACTTTGGGGGTCCTCAAAATCAAATCGGCCATAACTTTCGAAAAAGGCCCTATGTTTGGGCTTTTTATTACTCCATTGTGTTCACAACACTTGAAAATGGGGGGATAGGTACCTCTTAACCCTAAAAATACCTAAACCCTAAGAAGATACCAACCCTATCTCTAACTTTTGAAACACTTATAACTCCTAATCCTTAAACTTTTTTCAAAAATCCAACACCACCATTGAATTCACAATACCCTTAAATAGGGGGGTAGGTCAACTCAAAACTCAAAAATACCCTAAACTAAGCAAAGTCAACACACCCTCTAAAAGTCAAAGTTGCTATATCTCACAAACGGTGAAACTATTAGGGCTTTTTATTTCTCCATTGGAAGCGCAAGAGTTGATAATGGGGGGGTAGCCAAAATCCTAGTCCAAAAAAAACATGCCATTTTTTGGGGAACACCCTTGTAACCCTAAACCCTAAACCCTAAACCCTAAACCCTAAACCCTAAACCCTAAACCCATCAATCACGTCTCTCCCCTCTATAAACCCTAAACACTATGTACGATCAAAATCTCCTCGAAAAATCACTCAGAAAATACTCTCCAAACAACTAAATCGGATAAAAAATAACCCCAAATCCAATCACCCAACACCTCCAAACATTCTAAAATTAGCAAGTCAAAATGGAATAATTCCAAACCCTACCGACACACCCTAAATCCCAAAACCCTAAAACCCTAAACTACATTCAACAACCCTCCATATACACTCCTAAAACCCTAAAATCGGACATCATTTGCTTCCAAAAACAATTAACCAAAACACCCTAAATATTCAACAATGAAAAGCAAATTCCCCCTAAAAAACTAACATCTTACCTCAAATTCTTCTACACTTGATGTCCTGCAATGAAGCCACCCGATGTAAGAATGAACCCTTCTTTTACCTATATATACCCAAATTAGGGTTTTTAGGATGAAAAATTCAAAAATGGATGAAAAATTGCAAAATAAATGAGAAATTATCAAATCATGAAAAATACATGGATGAATGAAAATCATCTAGTTGGATGAGAAATAGATGAAATTCATCCAAAATGAGATGGATGAAAAAGGCTAACATTTGACTTTTGCATAAAGAAGGGCGTTTCAAATTCAAAGATATATTAGGATAGAGTTTTCAAAGGGCTTTCCAATGCCACGTGGCACTTGCCAATCCGACTTGTCATGGAGTTATAGGCGGATGAAGTTTGCATTTGCAAGACTTCATCCGTCCATAACTCATGCATACAAAGTCGGATGAACAAGTGCCTTACATTTCTGGAATCCCCTTTCCTAACCCTACAACTTTCCTTTAGATCACATTTCCAAAATCGGCCATCCCCTAAAAGTCAACTTTGGGGGTCCTCAAAATCAAATCGGCCATAACTTTCGAAAAAGGCCCTATGTTTGGGCTTTTTATTACTCCATTGTGTTCACAACACTTGAAAATGGGGGGATAGGTACCTCTTAACCCTAAAAATACCTAAACCCTAAGAAGATACCAACCCTATCTCTAACTTTTGAAACACTTATAACTCCTAATCCTTAAACTTTTTTCAAAAATCCAACACCACCATTGAATTCACAATACCCTTAAATAGGGGGGTAGGTCAACTCAAAACTCAAAAATACCCTAAACTAAGCAAAGTCAACACACCCTCTAAAAGTCAAAGTTGCTATATCTCACAAACGGTGAAACTATTAGGGCTTTTTATTTCTCCATTGGAAGCGCAAGAGTTGATAATGGGGGGGTAGCCAAAATCCTAGTCCAAAAAAAACATGCCATTTTTTGGGGAACACCCTTGTAACCCTAAACCCTAAACCCTAAACCCTAAACCCTAAACCCTAAACCCTAAACCCTAAACCCTAAACCCTAAACCCATCAATCACGTCTCTCCCCTCTATAAACCCTAAACACTATGTACGATCAAAATCTCCTCGAAAAATCACTCAGAAAATACTCTCCAAACAACTAAATCGGATAAAAAATAACCCCAAATCCAATCACCCAACACCTCCAAACATTCTAAAATTAGCAAGTCAAAATGGAATAATTCCAAACCCTACCGACACACCCTAAATCCCAAAACCCTAAAACCCTAAACTACATTCAACAACCCTCCATATACACTCCTAAAACCCTAAAATCGGACATCATTTGCTTCCAAAAACAATTAACCAAAACACCCTAAATATTCAACAATGAAAAGCAAATTCCCCCTAAAAAACTAACATCTTACCTCAAATTCTTCTACACTTGATGTCCTGCAATGAAGCCACCCGATGTAAGAATGAACCCTTCTTTTACCTATATATACCCAAATTAGGGTTTTTAGGATGAAAAATTCAAAAATGGATGAAAAATTGCAAAATAAATGAGAAATTATCAAATCATGAAAAATACATGGATGAATGAAAATCATCTAGTTGGATGAGAAATAGATGAAATTCATCCAAAATGAGATGGATGAAAAAGGCTAACATTTGACTTTTGCATAAAGAAGGGCGTTTCAAATTCAAAGATATATTAGGATAGAGTTTTCAAAGGGCTTTCCAATGCCACGTGGCACTTGCCAATCCGACTTGTCATGGAGTTATAGGCGGATGAAGTTTGCATTTGCAAGACTTCATCCGTCCATAACTCATGCATACAAAGTCGGATGAACAAGTGCCTTACATTTCTGGAATCCCCTTTCCTAACCCTACAACTTTCCTTTAGATCACATTTCCAAAATCGGCCATCCCCTAAAAGTCAACTTTGGGGGTCCTCAAAATCAAATCGGCCATAACTTTCGAAAAAGGCCCTATGTTTGGGCTTTTTATTACTCCATTGTGTTCACAACACTTGAAAATGGGGGGATAGGTACCTCTTAACCCTAAAAATACCTAAACCCTAAGAAGATACCAACCCTATCTCTAACTTTTGAAACACTTATAACTCCTAATCCTTAAACTTTTTTCAAAAATCCAACACCACCATTGAATTCACAATACCCTTAAATAGGGGGGTAGGTCAACTCAAAACTCAAAAATACCCTAAACTAAGCAAAGTCAACACACCCTCTAAAAGTCAAAGTTGCTATATCTCACAAACGGTGAAACTATTAGGGCTTTTTATTTCTCCATTGGAAGCGCAAGAGTTGATAATGGGGGGGTAGCCAAAATCCTAGTCCAAAAAAAACATGCCATTTTTTGGGGAACACCCTTGTAACCCTAAACCCTAAACCCTAAACCCTAAACCCTAAACCCATCAATCACGTCTCTCCCCTCTATAAACCCTAAACACTATGTACGATCAAAATCTCCTCGAAAAATCACTCAGAAAATACTCTCCAAACAACTAAATCGGATAAAAAATAACCCCAAATCCAATCACCCAACACCTCCAAACATTCTAAAATTAGCAAGTCAAAATGGAATAATTCCAAACCCTACCGACACACCCTAAATCCCAAAACCCTAAAACCCTAAACTACATTCAACAACCCTCCATATACACTCCTAAAACCCTAAAATCGGACATCATTTGCTTCCAAAAACAATTAACCAAAACACCCTAAATATTCAACAATGAAAAGCAAATTCCCCCTAAAAAACTAACATCTTACCTCAAATTCTTCTACACTTGATGTCCTGCAATGAAGCCACCCGATGTAAGAATGAACCCTTCTTTTACCTATATATACCCAAATTAGGGTTTTTAGGATGAAAAATTCAAAAATGGATGAAAAATTGCAAAATAAATGAGAAATTATCAAATCATGAAAAATACATGGATGAATGAAAATCATCTAGTTGGATGAGAAATAGATGAAATTCATCCAAAATGAGATGGATGAAAAAGGCTAACATTTGACTTTTGCATAAAGAAGGGCGTTTCAAATTCAAAGATATATTAGGATAGAGTTTTCAAAGGGCTTTCCAATGCCACGTGGCACTTGCCAATCCGACTTGTCATGGAGTTATAGGCGGATGAAGTTTGCATTTGCAAGACTTCATCCGTCCATAACTCATGCATACAAAGTCGGATGAACAAGTGCCTTACATTTCTGGAATCCCCTTTCCTAACCCTACAACTTTCCTTTAGATCACATTTCCAAAATCGGCCATCCCCTAAAAGTCAACTTTGGGGGTCCTCAAAATCAAATCGGCCATAACTTTCGAAAAAGGCCCTATGTTTGGGCTTTTTATTACTCCATTGTGTTCACAACACTTGAAAATGGGGGGATAGGTACCTCTTAACCCTAAAAATACCTAAACCCTAAGAAGATACCAACCCTATCTCTAACTTTTGAAACACTTATAACTCCTAATCCTTAAACTTTTTTCAAAAATCCAACACCACCATTGAATTCACAATACCCTTAAATAGGGGGGTAGGTCAACTCAAAACTCAAAAATACCCTAAACTAAGCAAAGTCAACACACCCTCTAAAAGTCAAAGTTGCTATATCTCACAAACGGTGAAACTATTAGGGCTTTTTATTTCTCCATTGGAAGCGCAAGAGTTGATAATGGGGGGGTAGCCAAAATCCTAGTCCAAAAAAAACATGCCATTTTTTGGGGAACACCCTTGTAACCCTAAACCCTAAACCCTAAACCCTAAACCCTAAACCCTAAACCCTAAACCCTAAACCCTAAACCCTAAACCCATCAATCACGTCTCTCCCCTCTATAAACCCTAAACACTATGTACGATCAAAATCTCCTCGAAAAATCACTCAGAAAATACTCTCCAAACAACTAAATCGGATAAAAAATAACCCCAAATCCAATCACCCAACACCTCCAAACATTCTAAAATTAGCAAGTCAAAATGGAATAATTCCAAACCCTACCGACACACCCTAAATCCCAAAACCCTAAAACCCTAAACTACATTCAACAACCCTCCATATACACTCCTAAAACCCTAAAATCGGACATCATTTGCTTCCAAAAACAATTAACCAAAACACCCTAAATATTCAACAATGAAAAGCAAATTCCCCCTAAAAAACTAACATCTTACCTCAAATTCTTCTACACTTGATGTCCTGCAATGAAGCCACCCGATGTAAGAATGAACCCTTCTTTTACCTATATATACCCAAATTAGGGTTTTTAGGATGAAAAATTCAAAAATGGATGAAAAATTGCAAAATAAATGAGAAATTATCAAATCATGAAAAATACATGGATGAATGAAAATCATCTAGTTGGATGAGAAATAGATGAAATTCATCCAAAATGAGATGGATGAAAAAGGCTAACATTTGACTTTTGCATAAAGAAGGGCGTTTCAAATTCAAAGATATATTAGGATAGAGTTTTCAAAGGGCTTTCCAATGCCACGTGGCACTTGCCAATCCGACTTGTCATGGAGTTATAGGCGGATGAAGTTTGCATTTGCAAGACTTCATCCGTCCATAACTCATGCATACAAAGTCGGATGAACAAGTGCCTTACATTTCTGGAATCCCCTTTCCTAACCCTACAACTTTCCTTTAGATCACATTTCCAAAATCGGCCATCCCCTAAAAGTCAACTTTGGGGGTCCTCAAAATCAAATCGGCCATAACTTTCGAAAAAGGCCCTATGTTTGGGCTTTTTATTACTCCATTGTGTTCACAACACTTGAAAATGGGGGGATAGGTACCTCTTAACCCTAAAAATACCTAAACCCTAAGAAGATACCAACCCTATCTCTAACTTTTGAAACACTTATAACTCCTAATCCTTAAACTTTTTTCAAAAATCCAACACCACCATTGAATTCACAATACCCTTAAATAGGGGGGTAGGTCAACTCAAAACTCAAAAATACCCTAAACTAAGCAAAGTCAACACACCCTCTAAAAGTCAAAGTTGCTATATCTCACAAACGGTGAAACTATTAGGGCTTTTTATTTCTCCATTGGAAGCGCAAGAGTTGATAATGGGGGGGTAGCCAAAATCCTAGTCCAAAAAAAACATGCCATTTTTTGGGGAACACCCTTGTAACCCTAAACCCTAAACCCTAAACCCTAAACCCTAAACCCTAAACCCTAAACCCTAAACCCTAAACCCTAAACCCTAAACCCATCAATCACGTCTCTCCCCTCTATAAACCCTAAACACTATGTACGATCAAAATCTCCTCGAAAAATCACTCAGAAAATACTCTCCAAACAACTAAATCGGATAAAAAATAACCCCAAATCCAATCACCCAACACCTCCAAACATTCTAAAATTAGCAAGTCAAAATGGAATAATTCCAAACCCTACCGACACACCCTAAATCCCAAAACCCTAAAACCCTAAACTACATTCAACAACCCTCCATATACACTCCTAAAACCCTAAAATCGGACATCATTTGCTTCCAAAAACAATTAACCAAAACACCCTAAATATTCAACAATGAAAAGCAAATTCCCCCTAAAAAACTAACATCTTACCTCAAATTCTTCTACACTTGATGTCCTGCAATGAAGCCACCCGATGTAAGAATGAACCCTTCTTTTACCTATATATACCCAAATTAGGGTTTTTAGGATGAAAAATTCAAAAATGGATGAAAAATTGCAAAATAAATGAGAAATTATCAAATCATGAAAAATACATGGATGAATGAAAATCATCTAGTTGGATGAGAAATAGATGAAATTCATCCAAAATGAGATGGATGAAAAAGGCTAACATTTGACTTTTGCATAAAGAAGGGCGTTTCAAATTCAAAGATATATTAGGATAGAGTTTTCAAAGGGCTTTCCAATGCCACGTGGCACTTGCCAATCCGACTTGTCATGGAGTTATAGGCGGATGAAGTTTGCATTTGCAAGACTTCATCCGTCCATAACTCATGCATACAAAGTCGGATGAACAAGTGCCTTACATTTCTGGAATCCCCTTTCCTAACCCTACAACTTTCCTTTAGATCACATTTCCAAAATCGGCCATCCCCTAAAAGTCAACTTTGGGGGTCCTCAAAATCAAATCGGCCATAACTTTCGAAAAAGGCCCTATGTTTGGGCTTTTTATTACTCCATTGTGTTCACAACACTTGAAAATGGGGGGATAGGTACCTCTTAACCCTAAAAATACCTAAACCCTAAGAAGATACCAACCCTATCTCTAACTTTTGAAACACTTATAACTCCTAATCCTTAAACTTTTTTCAAAAATCCAACACCACCATTGAATTCACAATACCCTTAAATAGGGGGGTAGGTCAACTCAAAACTCAAAAATACCCTAAACTAAGCAAAGTCAACACACCCTCTAAAAGTCAAAGTTGCTATATCTCACAAACGGTGAAACTATTAGGGCTTTTTATTTCTCCATTGGAAGCGCAAGAGTTGATAATGGGGGGGTAGCCAAAATCCTAGTCCAAAAAAAACATGCCATTTTTTGGGGAACACCCTTGTAACCCTAAACCCTAAACCCTAAACCCTAAACCCTAAACCCTAAACCCTAAACCCTAAACCCTAAACCCATCAATCACGTCTCTCCCCTCTATAAACCCTAAACACTATGTACGATCAAAATCTCCTCGAAAAATCACTCAGAAAATACTCTCCAAACAACTAAATCGGATAAAAAATAACCCCAAATCCAATCACCCAACACCTCCAAACATTCTAAAATTAGCAAGTCAAAATGGAATAATTCCAAACCCTACCGACACACCCTAAATCCCAAAACCCTAAAACCCTAAACTACATTCAACAACCCTCCATATACACTCCTAAAACCCTAAAATCGGACATCATTTGCTTCCAAAAACAATTAACCAAAACACCCTAAATATTCAACAATGAAAAGCAAATTCCCCCTAAAAAACTAACATCTTACCTCAAATTCTTCTACACTTGATGTCCTGCAATGAAGCCACCCGATGTAAGAATGAACCCTTCTTTTACCTATATATACCCAAATTAGGGTTTTTAGGATGAAAAATTCAAAAATGGATGAAAAATTGCAAAATAAATGAGAAATTATCAAATCATGAAAAATACATGGATGAATGAAAATCATCTAGTTGGATGAGAAATAGATGAAATTCATCCAAAATGAGATGGATGAAAAAGGCTAACATTTGACTTTTGCATAAAGAAGGGCGTTTCAAATTCAAAGATATATTAGGATAGAGTTTTCAAAGGGCTTTCCAATGCCACGTGGCACTTGCCAATCCGACTTGTCATGGAGTTATAGGCGGATGAAGTTTGCATTTGCAAGACTTCATCCGTCCATAACTCATGCATACAAAGTCGGATGAACAAGTGCCTTACATTTCTGGAATCCCCTTTCCTAACCCTACAACTTTCCTTTAGATCACATTTCCAAAATCGGCCATCCCCTAAAAGTCAACTTTGGGGGTCCTCAAAATCAAATCGGCCATAACTTTCGAAAAAGGCCCTATGTTTGGGCTTTTTATTACTCCATTGTGTTCACAACACTTGAAAATGGGGGGATAGGTACCTCTTAACCCTAAAAATACCTAAACCCTAAGAAGATACCAACCCTATCTCTAACTTTTGAAACACTTATAACTCCTAATCCTTAAACTTTTTTCAAAAATCCAACACCACCATTGAATTCACAATACCCTTAAATAGGGGGGTAGGTCAACTCAAAACTCAAAAATACCCTAAACTAAGCAAAGTCAACACACCCTCTAAAAGTCAAAGTTGCTATATCTCACAAACGGTGAAACTATTAGGGCTTTTTATTTCTCCATTGGAAGCGCAAGAGTTGATAATGGGGGGGTAGCCAAAATCCTAGTCCAAAAAAAACATGCCATTTTTTGGGGAACACCCTTGTAACCCTAAACCCTAAACCCTAAACCCTAAACCCTAAACCCTAAACCCTAAACCCTAAACCCTAAACCCTAAACCCATCAATCACGTCTCTCCCCTCTATAAACCCTAAACACTATGTACGATCAAAATCTCCTCGAAAAATCACTCAGAAAATACTCTCCAAACAACTAAATCGGATAAAAAATAACCCCAAATCCAATCACCCAACACCTCCAAACATTCTAAAATTAGCAAGTCAAAATGGAATAATTCCAAACCCTACCGACACACCCTAAATCCCAAAACCCTAAAACCCTAAACTACATTCAACAACCCTCCATATACACTCCTAAAACCCTAAAATCGGACATCATTTGCTTCCAAAAACAATTAACCAAAACACCCTAAATATTCAACAATGAAAAGCAAATTCCCCCTAAAAAACTAACATCTTACCTCAAATTCTTCTACACTTGATGTCCTGCAATGAAGCCACCCGATGTAAGAATGAACCCTTCTTTTACCTATATATACCCAAATTAGGGTTTTTAGGATGAAAAATTCAAAAATGGATGAAAAATTGCAAAATAAATGAGAAATTATCAAATCATGAAAAATACATGGATGAATGAAAATCATCTAGTTGGATGAGAAATAGATGAAATTCATCCAAAATGAGATGGATGAAAAAGGCTAACATTTGACTTTTGCATAAAGAAGGGCGTTTCAAATTCAAAGATATATTAGGATAGAGTTTTCAAAGGGCTTTCCAATGCCACGTGGCACTTGCCAATCCGACTTGTCATGGAGTTATAGGCGGATGAAGTTTGCATTTGCAAGACTTCATCCGTCCATAACTCATGCATACAAAGTCGGATGAACAAGTGCCTTACATTTCTGGAATCCCCTTTCCTAACCCTACAACTTTCCTTTAGATCACATTTCCAAAATCGGCCATCCCCTAAAAGTCAACTTTGGGGGTCCTCAAAATCAAATCGGCCATAACTTTCGAAAAAGGCCCTATGTTTGGGCTTTTTATTACTCCATTGTGTTCACAACACTTGAAAATGGGGGGATAGGTACCTCTTAACCCTAAAAATACCTAAACCCTAAGAAGATACCAACCCTATCTCTAACTTTTGAAACACTTATAACTCCTAATCCTTAAACTTTTTTCAAAAATCCAACACCACCATTGAATTCACAATACCCTTAAATAGGGGGGTAGGTCAACTCAAAACTCAAAAATACCCTAAACTAAGCAAAGTCAACACACCCTCTAAAAGTCAAAGTTGCTATATCTCACAAACGGTGAAACTATTAGGGCTTTTTATTTCTCCATTGGAAGCGCAAGAGTTGATAATGGGGGGGTAGCCAAAATCCTAGTCCAAAAAAAACATGCCATTTTTTGGGGAACACCCTTGTAACCCTAAACCCTAAACCCTAAACCCTAAACCCTAAACCCTAAACCCTAAACCCTAAACCCATCAATCACGTCTCTCCCCTCTATAAACCCTAAACACTATGTACGATCAAAATCTCCTCGAAAAATCACTCAGAAAATACTCTCCAAACAACTAAATCGGATAAAAAATAACCCCAAATCCAATCACCCAACACCTCCAAACATTCTAAAATTAGCAAGTCAAAATGGAATAATTCCAAACCCTACCGACACACCCTAAATCCCAAAACCCTAAAACCCTAAACTACATTCAACAACCCTCCATATACACTCCTAAAACCCTAAAATCGGACATCATTTGCTTCCAAAAACAATTAACCAAAACACCCTAAATATTCAACAATGAAAAGCAAATTCCCCCTAAAAAACTAACATCTTACCTCAAATTCTTCTACACTTGATGTCCTGCAATGAAGCCACCCGATGTAAGAATGAACCCTTCTTTTACCTATATATACCCAAATTAGGGTTTTTAGGATGAAAAATTCAAAAATGGATGAAAAATTGCAAAATAAATGAGAAATTATCAAATCATGAAAAATACATGGATGAATGAAAATCATCTAGTTGGATGAGAAATAGATGAAATTCATCCAAAATGAGATGGATGAAAAAGGCTAACATTTGACTTTTGCATAAAGAAGGGCGTTTCAAATTCAAAGATATATTAGGATAGAGTTTTCAAAGGGCTTTCCAATGCCACGTGGCACTTGCCAATCCGACTTGTCATGGAGTTATAGGCGGATGAAGTTTGCATTTGCAAGACTTCATCCGTCCATAACTCATGCATACAAAGTCGGATGAACAAGTGCCTTACATTTCTGGAATCCCCTTTCCTAACCCTACAACTTTCCTTTAGATCACATTTCCAAAATCGGCCATCCCCTAAAAGTCAACTTTGGGGGTCCTCAAAATCAAATCGGCCATAACTTTCGAAAAAGGCCCTATGTTTGGGCTTTTTATTACTCCATTGTGTTCACAACACTTGAAAATGGGGGGATAGGTACCTCTTAACCCTAAAAATACCTAAACCCTAAGAAGATACCAACCCTATCTCTAACTTTTGAAACACTTATAACTCCTAATCCTTAAACTTTTTTCAAAAATCCAACACCACCATTGAATTCACAATACCCTTAAATAGGGGGGTAGGTCAACTCAAAACTCAAAAATACCCTAAACTAAGCAAAGTCAACACACCCTCTAAAAGTCAAAGTTGCTATATCTCACAAACGGTGAAACTATTAGGGCTTTTTATTTCTCCATTGGAAGCGCAAGAGTTGATAATGGGGGGGTAGCCAAAATCCTAGTCCAAAAAAAACATGCCATTTTTTGGGGAACACCCTTGTAACCCTAAACCCTAAACCCTAAACCCTAAACCCTAAACCCTAAACCCTAAACCCATCAATCACGTCTCTCCCCTCTATAAACCCTAAACACTATGTACGATCAAAATCTCCTCGAAAAATCACTCAGAAAATACTCTCCAAACAACTAAATCGGATAAAAAATAACCCCAAATCCAATCACCCAACACCTCCAAACATTCTAAAATTAGCAAGTCAAAATGGAATAATTCCAAACCCTACCGACACACCCTAAATCCCAAAACCCTAAAACCCTAAACTACATTCAACAACCCTCCATATACACTCCTAAAACCCTAAAATCGGACATCATTTGCTTCCAAAAACAATTAACCAAAACACCCTAAATATTCAACAATGAAAAGCAAATTCCCCCTAAAAAACTAACATCTTACCTCAAATTCTTCTACACTTGATGTCCTGCAATGAAGCCACCCGATGTAAGAATGAACCCTTCTTTTACCTATATATACCCAAATTAGGGTTTTTAGGATGAAAAATTCAAAAATGGATGAAAAATTGCAAAATAAATGAGAAATTATCAAATCATGAAAAATACATGGATGAATGAAAATCATCTAGTTGGATGAGAAATAGATGAAATTCATCCAAAATGAGATGGATGAAAAAGGCTAACATTTGACTTTTGCATAAAGAAGGGCGTTTCAAATTCAAAGATATATTAGGATAGAGTTTTCAAAGGGCTTTCCAATGCCACGTGGCACTTGCCAATCCGACTTGTCATGGAGTTATAGGCGGATGAAGTTTGCATTTGCAAGACTTCATCCGTCCATAACTCATGCATACAAAGTCGGATGAACAAGTGCCTTACATTTCTGGAATCCCCTTTCCTAACCCTACAACTTTCCTTTAGATCACATTTCCAAAATCGGCCATCCCCTAAAAGTCAACTTTGGGGGTCCTCAAAATCAAATCGGCCATAACTTTCGAAAAAGGCCCTATGTTTGGGCTTTTTATTACTCCATTGTGTTCACAACACTTGAAAATGGGGGGATAGGTACCTCTTAACCCTAAAAATACCTAAACCCTAAGAAGATACCAACCCTATCTCTAACTTTTGAAACACTTATAACTCCTAATCCTTAAACTTTTTTCAAAAATCCAACACCACCATTGAATTCACAATACCCTTAAATAGGGGGGTAGGTCAACTCAAAACTCAAAAATACCCTAAACTAAGCAAAGTCAACACACCCTCTAAAAGTCAAAGTTGCTATATCTCACAAACGGTGAAACTATTAGGGCTTTTTATTTCTCCATTGGAAGCGCAAGAGTTGATAATGGGGGGGTAGCCAAAATCCTAGTCCAAAAAAAACATGCCATTTTTTGGGGAACACCCTTGTAACCCTAAACCCTAAACCCTAAACCCTAAACCCTAAACCCTAAACCCTAAACCCTAAACCCATCAATCACGTCTCTCCCCTCTATAAACCCTAAACACTATGTACGATCAAAATCTCCTCGAAAAATCACTCAGAAAATACTCTCCAAACAACTAAATCGGATAAAAAATAACCCCAAATCCAATCACCCAACACCTCCAAACATTCTAAAATTAGCAAGTCAAAATGGAATAATTCCAAACCCTACCGACACACCCTAAATCCCAAAACCCTAAAACCCTAAACTACATTCAACAACCCTCCATATACACTCCTAAAACCCTAAAATCGGACATCATTTGCTTCCAAAAACAATTAACCAAAACACCCTAAATATTCAACAATGAAAAGCAAATTCCCCCTAAAAAACTAACATCTTACCTCAAATTCTTCTACACTTGATGTCCTGCAATGAAGCCACCCGATGTAAGAATGAACCCTTCTTTTACCTATATATACCCAAATTAGGGTTTTTAGGATGAAAAATTCAAAAATGGATGAAAAATTGCAAAATAAATGAGAAATTATCAAATCATGAAAAATACATGGATGAATGAAAATCATCTAGTTGGATGAGAAATAGATGAAATTCATCCAAAATGAGATGGATGAAAAAGGCTAACATTTGACTTTTGCATAAAGAAGGGCGTTTCAAATTCAAAGATATATTAGGATAGAGTTTTCAAAGGGCTTTCCAATGCCACGTGGCACTTGCCAATCCGACTTGTCATGGAGTTATAGGCGGATGAAGTTTGCATTTGCAAGACTTCATCCGTCCATAACTCATGCATACAAAGTCGGATGAACAAGTGCCTTACATTTCTGGAATCCCCTTTCCTAACCCTACAACTTTCCTTTAGATCACATTTCCAAAATCGGCCATCCCCTAAAAGTCAACTTTGGGGGTCCTCAAAATCAAATCGGCCATAACTTTCGAAAAAGGCCCTATGTTTGGGCTTTTTATTACTCCATTGTGTTCACAACACTTGAAAATGGGGGGATAGGTACCTCTTAACCCTAAAAATACCTAAACCCTAAGAAGATACCAACCCTATCTCTAACTTTTGAAACACTTATAACTCCTAATCCTTAAACTTTTTTCAAAAATCCAACACCACCATTGAATTCACAATACCCTTAAATAGGGGGGTAGGTCAACTCAAAACTCAAAAATACCCTAAACTAAGCAAAGTCAACACACCCTCTAAAAGTCAAAGTTGCTATATCTCACAAACGGTGAAACTATTAGGGCTTTTTATTTCTCCATTGGAAGCGCAAGAGTTGATAATGGGGGGGTAGCCAAAATCCTAGTCCAAAAAAAACATGCCATTTTTTGGGGAACACCCTTGTAACCCTAAACCCTAAACCCTAAACCCTAAACCCTAAACCCTAAACCCTAAACCCATCAATCACGTCTCTCCCCTCTATAAACCCTAAACACTATGTACGATCAAAATCTCCTCGAAAAATCACTCAGAAAATACTCTCCAAACAACTAAATCGGATAAAAAATAACCCCAAATCCAATCACCCAACACCTCCAAACATTCTAAAATTAGCAAGTCAAAATGGAATAATTCCAAACCCTACCGACACACCCTAAATCCCAAAACCCTAAAACCCTAAACTACATTCAACAACCCTCCATATACACTCCTAAAACCCTAAAATCGGACATCATTTGCTTCCAAAAACAATTAACCAAAACACCCTAAATATTCAACAATGAAAAGCAAATTCCCCCTAAAAAACTAACATCTTACCTCAAATTCTTCTACACTTGATGTCCTGCAATGAAGCCACCCGATGTAAGAATGAACCCTTCTTTTACCTATATATACCCAAATTAGGGTTTTTAGGATGAAAAATTCAAAAATGGATGAAAAATTGCAAAATAAATGAGAAATTATCAAATCATGAAAAATACATGGATGAATGAAAATCATCTAGTTGGATGAGAAATAGATGAAATTCATCCAAAATGAGATGGATGAAAAAGGCTAACATTTGACTTTTGCATAAAGAAGGGCGTTTCAAATTCAAAGATATATTAGGATAGAGTTTTCAAAGGGCTTTCCAATGCCACGTGGCACTTGCCAATCCGACTTGTCATGGAGTTATAGGCGGATGAAGTTTGCATTTGCAAGACTTCATCCGTCCATAACTCATGCATACAAAGTCGGATGAACAAGTGCCTTACATTTCTGGAATCCCCTTTCCTAACCCTACAACTTTCCTTTAGATCACATTTCCAAAATCGGCCATCCCCTAAAAGTCAACTTTGGGGGTCCTCAAAATCAAATCGGCCATAACTTTCGAAAAAGGCCCTATGTTTGGGCTTTTTATTACTCCATTGTGTTCACAACACTTGAAAATGGGGGGATAGGTACCTCTTAACCCTAAAAATACCTAAACCCTAAGAAGATACCAACCCTATCTCTAACTTTTGAAACACTTATAACTCCTAATCCTTAAACTTTTTTCAAAAATCCAACACCACCATTGAATTCACAATACCCTTAAATAGGGGGGTAGGTCAACTCAAAACTCAAAAATACCCTAAACTAAGCAAAGTCAACACACCCTCTAAAAGTCAAAGTTGCTATATCTCACAAACGGTGAAACTATTAGGGCTTTTTATTTCTCCATTGGAAGCGCAAGAGTTGATAATGGGGGGGTAGCCAAAATCCTAGTCCAAAAAAAACATGCCATTTTTTGGGGAACACCCTTGTAACCCTAAACCCGAAACCCGAAACCCGAAACCCTAAAACCCTAAACCCTAAACCCATCAATCACGTCTCTCCCCTCTATAAACCCTAAACACTATGTACGATCAAAATCTCCTCGAAAAATCACTCAGAAAATACTCTCCAAACAACTAAATCGGATAAAAAATAACCCCAAATCCAATCACCCAACACCTCCAAACATTCTAAAATTAGCAAGTCAAAATGGAATAATTCCAAACCCTACCGACACACCCTAAATCCCAAAACCCTAAAACCCTAAACTACATTCAACAACCCTCCATATACACTCCTAAAACCCTAAAATCGGACATCATTTGCTTCCAAAAACAATTAACCAAAACACCCTAAATATTCAACAATGAAAAGCAAATTCCCCCTAAAAAACTAACATCTTACCTCAAATTCTTCTACACTTGATGTCCTGCAATGAAGCCACCCGATGTAAGAATGAACCCTTCTTTTACCTATATATACCCAAATTAGGGTTTTTAGGATGAAAAATTCAAAAATGGATGAAAAATTGCAAAATAAATGAGAAATTATCAAATCATGAAAAATACATGGATGAATGAAAATCATCTAGTTGGATGAGAAATAGATGAAATTCATCCAAAATGAGATGGATGAAAAAGGCTAACATTTGACTTTTGCATAAAGAAGGGCGTTTCAAATTCAAAGATATATTAGGATAGAGTTTTCAAAGGGCTTTCCAATGCCACGTGGCACTTGCCAATCCGACTTGTCATGGAGTTATAGGCGGATGAAGTTTGCATTTGCAAGACTTCATCCGTCCATAACTCATGCATACAAAGTCGGATGAACAAGTGCCTTACATTTCTGGAATCCCCTTTCCTAACCCTACAACTTTCCTTTAGATCACATTTCCAAAATCGGCCATCCCCTAAAAGTCAACTTTGGGGGTCCTCAAAATCAAATCGGCCATAACTTTCGAAAAAGGCCCTATGTTTGGGCTTTTTATTACTCCATTGTGTTCACAACACTTGAAAATGGGGGGATAGGTACCTCTTAACCCTAAAAATACCTAAACCCTAAGAAGATACCAACCCTATCTCTAACTTTTGAAACACTTATAACTCCTAATCCTTAAACTTTTTTCAAAAATCCAACACCACCATTGAATTCACAATACCCTTAAATAGGGGGGTAGGTCAACTCAAAACTCAAAAATACCCTAAACTAAGCAAAGTCAACACACCCTCTAAAAGTCAAAGTTGCTATATCTCACAAACGGTGAAACTATTAGGGCTTTTTATTTCTCCATTGGAAGCGCAAGAGTTGATAATGGGGGGGTAGCCAAAATCCTAGTCCAAAAAAAACATGCCATTTTTTGGGGAACACCCTTGTAACCCTAAACCCTAAACCCGAAACCCGAAACCCTAAAACCCTAAACCCTAAACCCTAAACCCTAAACCCTAAACCCTAAACCCGAAACCCGAAACCCGAAACCCTAAACCCTAAACCCTAAACCCGAAACCCGAAACCCTAAACCCTAAACCCTAAACCCTAAACCCTAAACCCCCACCCTACCCTAAACCCTAAACCCTAAACCCTAAACCCTAAAGACTAAAGTCAAAGTGGCAAGGCCAAAAGTCAAAGTTTCCATATCTCACAATCTAAGACAGTTATTTGGAAGTTACCACCACCATGAGATTCCTAAACCTTTAAATTGGGGGGGTAGCCCAAAACTCTTCCAAAAATAATGAAATCAAACCATTTCAAACACCAAAAAACCCCTCTAAACCCAAGATTCTAAAGCTCTAAGAAGAAATTACTAAAAATAGAATGTTGAAGCATATTCGGATAGCTTACATCAAGCCCATTCCAAATATATGTTTTTTGTTGAAAAGCCCTCTAAAACGAAGACACATTACCAAAGTCAACCTTCGAAGAGCTACGGTCAAAGTTGCTATATCTCACAATTGGTGATACTTATTTGGAAGTTATGACCACCGTTGGACTCGTAGACCTTACAAATGGGGGGGTCGCCAAAATCTCGGCTTAAAAAAAACACCCCAAATCCTCGGGGATACTCATGTAACTTTAAACCCTAAAGTGATGATTTGGGATTTTATCTGTTTTTTGACCTCTACAGCACCTGAACACAACCAACTGCCAAACTTATCACGAATGAAAAATCTGGACTGTGGGCTACAAAGCTAAGTACCTTCATCTTTATCCAAAGGCTTCCCTCAAAATTAGAGTGCATTAGTGTGATGAGTGTAGTAACTCTACCCTCATGACCAATAGCAATGCTGAACTACAAAACAATTTTTTTTTAAAAAGCACCCTTAGTATAATGTAGAAATGAATCCAAAGAAGAAGAGAAATAACAAGACTAAATGAGGGCACTTTTCCTCACTTCAACGTCCTCTCAAGAAACATCACTTCGATTCTGGACAACAGATATTGTGATTCAAGCTATAATGCATTTGGCATGGACATCTTGTGGTTCAAATTAAAATAATCAAGAGAGAACCCATTCAAGTGAGGTGACAAGAAATAGTATTCTAAGATTGACAGTCTACAATGCTTCAAGGGTACCAACTCGCAATGTACATATACAAGCTCTAGAAGCAAATTCAACACTTGTGCTAAAACCATGCAATAGATACTCACCTGTTGGCTTCGGAGATAGATAAACTCCACAATGCACTAGTAGCTCTCTCTTGAAGACCTCAAGATCCATTGCTGCAGTCCTAGGCCAAAGCACCCTATAGAACAACCATAGCCATGTCATGCATTGCAACTCTATTGGAGCCCAGATGATTGAAGATGTAAGCTAAGCATCAATAAGTAGAGTGTATGCTAAACCATAGTAGCATAATACTTATGCACTTGCGGACTTTGGCTGATTCAAATGATGAAAGGCTTTAATGGGTAAGATACAAGCCCAATTCTAAATGAGAAACAAATCAGGAGGAGGCTTCAATCATAACTTGCAAGACATTGAAGTATTTTGATCACCTCAATTCACAACCAAAATCTATAAGAACTCACCAGTGCCTTGACACTGCAAGTTGCTGCAATAGCTTCCCAATTCCAATCATAAAAAGAAAGATTCTACAAAGCCCCAATTGCTTCTTGTCTGCAATGTCATGAAGCGAGCTGGATGTAAGAGAAGGAAAATCACTGGTCTCAATTATGCCAACTTCAAAGACCGATACAAATATGATTGCACTTGAAAATTGCAAGTCGACAGATTCCACGTACCTGACACCTTCATGATTTGAGCAAGTGAGATGTACAAGAGCTTCAAGTGCCCCCGGCTCTTGCCGTACAGCAGTGTTATTGCTATTGTTGTCCCCATGTGCAACAAGATTAGCTAAAGAGCGTACTACTTGCAAGGTTTAGAAGGAGATTGAGACACTGATCATACACTCATTTCACAAACTTTCTCGTCCATTATCAGTTAAAACTACCTCCTAAATATCTACAATGCAATTTGATAGAACAATGAAAATGACAATTAAGAATATATATCAAAACCCCACAATGGGATTTAGACATAAGAACAACAAGAAATTGAAACCCTAAACACGATGTCACTCGTTACATTATAGGAATCTACTAAACCCTAAATCCAATGCTATTCGTAGAGAAGCCTTCTACAAATACCTAAGGCACCCAACACCTTGTATCCCCTCATGGAAATCGAGTTAGGCTGCCATGAACGCATTTGAGTTTTTATAAAAACTAAAAATCTCTAGATTGCAGGATTGTAATTGTTTATACATACTCTTGCACTCCTTCACAATGGCAAAAGCATGCAAGAAAGACAAGTGCCTGCACACCATCAGCCCTAGCAACTTCCATGCTACACTTGTCATTAGTTGCTAGATTTAGAGTTTCGCACTTGCTGCTCTCTCCTACTATTCAGATAGAACCTGTTCAATGTCAGTATCAACTATTCCCAAAATAATCTCATCACTCATACCAAGAAAACGAGAATCTCAATTCACATGCAAAACTTCATTATAGATGCATCATGGAGCAATAGCAGAACCCAAAACGAAAGCAATACATACTAGTTATTGCAATGTGAAGAAGCATCCAATATTGAATTTTAGATTAGATACCATGACATTCACATTAACTGTCAAATAAATCAGGTGCTCACCAGGACACATTCCCCTCTAGTAGGCCACTTGAATGCTAAAGCTAAATCCACCAATGCTTCAATTGCGCCCACTCCAACTATAGCACCCTATTTACATTGACAATCCAATCTGTGAGTAAAACCACAAGTGGCTAGCTAGCATGAGTAATAATTGAGACCTCCACCCAAAATCAGGCCCTAATGCCAAATGGGTTTTTGCATTCAAAGTCTACAGTACATAATAAAAACTCGTTACATCCGCAACTTGGATCGCAACAGACAACCCTAAAGCTTGGTTCTCTGAGCACTCAAAGCTCGAGAGGAAGCTACGTGTAGAGCCATGAAGAGCCCTTTCCCCTTCATTTTGGATCCTGCTATAAGAAGAACATACACACACGTCGCTGCTTCAAGATTAATTCCAATTGAAAGCCATTTCCTCTTTACAATCTTCAAACGAATCTTTACAAAGAAAACATGTTTGCTGAAAGATTAACTACCCTTTAAAGCTTGCACATTGCATCACAGTGATGGTAGGTGCAATACATGCACCAAATCCTACATTGTAAGAAGATAATTGAACAGAGAAAATCTACCGATGAAGGAAGAAAGCAGTGACAATAGAAATTTGAGAAGCATTCTCCAAAAATGCTCAAACTTCAAAAACCTTGACAATATCATGGGAAGTGTGGCACAGGTGGAGTGCGAAATCTCGAAATCAGGTGAAGATCTCAAATAGAGCCGCCACTCACAACCCAATTGAACACAATAGATGACACACTCCTCGGATGCTACAGTAGACAAAAATCAAATTAGACAAAATTGACCGCAAACAACTCCCAACCGAGCTGCACAGAGGAATTCATTCTTTGTAACAGGGCAATGGACTTGTGTACAACAGATTTTGGACTAGCTGATCAACACATACAAAGAAACCAGAGGAAATAGTTGCGGATTTTCAGAAACCTTAAACCAAGAATCTCAATTCTTTTCCACAAAAGTTGAAATTTCCAAGAAAACTCAGCTATGGCAAATTGAAGTGTGGTGCGAAGCTCCTAAACAATCCTAAACACCTATACCCAATTGGTAATCTGTCTATCGCACACAAATCATTGACCCCTACATCCAAACCCTAAACTACTGTGGTCCAAAGTGCCTTCATGTAACTGAAAAACGATTGTGGAGCAGCCATTTGAAGAGAGGAAGTGATTGTGCACCATCCTTCAAGAAATTTTCCACTCCACCCCACACAGACGCCAAAAATAAAATTTTGCACTAATCACCTCTCAGACACTCCCAGCATCGTGACCCCAATCAGTCTACCCTACACCACCACTGACCATGTATACAAAATCAACAAATTCCATCCTTGACCACCTAAACCTACATCTTGAATTCCAATTGCATCCACCAAATGCACCATCATTCCCTGGTTCAACTCCATACCTGAATTGAAAGTCAAATCAATTGACGATCGAACCACACCACCACTAACACCATGATTAATTTCTTAGAAAGTAGCTTGTTGCTGATCTACAAAATTTTGTTGCGCCCCATCTGTCAGTTTGTTTGTCTCCTGCAAGTGAAGGATGGAATTACATCAGAATGAAGGTGACGAGAAATAATGGGTGAGACGCAGGATCTCATTGAGCGATGGAGGAGCAGGCAGCGTTGAAACGGAAGTAAAAAAATGAGCAATGGCGTCGGAGTTTTAGAGTACATGTGCAATTGTGCAATAATAACTATGATTCGACTATTCAAGGGAGGGAGTGTGGAGTCTCAAAGCATGCAAGATCTTATTGAGCACTTACTTCCCGATCGTGGTCCAATTCTCATTTCCCTTCCAACTGTCGACTCAGAATCTAAAGTCGCTCCTTTTACAACAACACAATCAATCTACAAAACAGGCTCTTATTTTCTCCACCATTTGGCCAACTTCCACATACAAGCCAAGTATGCGAAGAAGAAACGTGAGATGAAAACATAAGGCGGAGGTGCCAAGAACGACGTGCGCGGCACAAAACAGCGACGCAACGCAAGAATGAAGGCCGAGAAACCACTCCCACGAAACCCTACGTGCATTCGCCCCTCAGTACGTGCATTTGCGACCAAAATGGCACACTGGTGTACCCCCTTTGTAAACGGGTGTGCCGTGTACCCACGAATGCACCGCATTCGGCCAACTTCTACATATAGGTTTTACAGTTCTACTAATTCCAGAAATGTTGCACTATAAGAAAACGGTGTCCGCCTGGACATCCAACCAAAAACGACGTATATCCGCGTAGACACGATACGTTGCAGAAGACGTCAGGGTGTCAGGTCGAGAAAGTAGAGATTTTGCGATGATGTCTGTGTTAGCATTGCTAGATTGCAGTCACAGCATACTGATGCTACAAAAAACGTGCATGCAATGTAAGTCATCCAGGTGGACGTCAGATGTTTCCCAAGATGTCCACAATAACATGTTTAGCCACGTCATCATCTTTGGTCAAACATACCTCACAAGTTTAGATAGAATTTTGGTGCAGTCAGAGGTGAAGTGACTGCCCAAGGCTAAAAAGAGAACGGGCAGGTGGTGACTCTTAAAAGCTTATGTGGCATTTGATGTGGCGACATGAGGTGGTTATTGTGTGACGTGGACTGACGAGGTGGCAAGATGACGTGGCTGCTGTGTGACGTGGCATGATGACGTGGATATTGTATGACGTGGACAGGGATGATGATGTGGCATGCCACGTCAACATGCACGACCAGTCCATATTCCGACCTTGGATGTCTCTATGGACATCACACCTGACGTTCTGACGTCCACATTGACATCACTTCTAGCGTTAACATTTTGTATTTCCTACGATTGTAACTTCAAAGCACATGCTATCCACGATGCATTTCATTACGTCTGACTGGATGTGTGGGCGTTGTAGAAGCAACTATAGGCGTCCAATTTGATGTCAAAAATGACTCCAGATGCATGACATTGTTTTATGAAAAAGGGTGAATTTGTACATGATGCACTTCCTTCCTATGTGTTTACTTAGGTTAAGGGCATTTCTGGGCTCTTCAAGTCATACAACTTGTGCACGTTCTTCAAACTTCATTAGGATAAGATTGCAACCTACTCTTATGATGTCACGAGCAGCACCGAAGTAGACACATTCTGTCAGGAAATGCATGTTCAAGATGCATCAGGAATACTTGGAAGACATGAACATGTTGATGTCCACGTATTTCGCAGACGTCCTATGTGACGTCTAAATGCTATTACAGCATACACATGTCAATGATGTGAACACCTTATACTTCTTCCTCAGATGCAATGTCATCGCTAACTATGGCAATATACTCGCCACCATGGTCTATGGGTTGGCGCACCGGGTCCACGACTTGTTGCACTGGTTGTAGTCCATCGAAGTCCCTATCATTGACCAACTGCACCATGTTCGGGGTTGTCGTTAGAGGGTGCAATGAGCCACGTCTACCCCTCACCTCAGTTCGGCAAACTACTTTCCAACCAGGCCGATGTGGATCGTCGGAGAAGAATACCTGTTGGCAATGCAAAGGAAAGGCAAATGAATCTGCATGGAACGTTCCATCCAAATGGTTGAAGTTTGCCAACGTGAAGCCATACTTATCCTATTGCACGCTAGGAGCTCGACTACCTTGTGTGCCCCTCACCCAATCACACAACAACACTGTGACGTAGTGATTTCGATAATCCAATACCAAAATCTCTTCAATGTACCCCACATACTCCTGCGTGGATTCCAGTGGCCGGCCATTTTGCAAACCCCAACGAAGCTGGCGTATGAAACTCGCTACCACTCCAGAGTCACGGGTAACAAGCCCACGTTCAGAGCTTCGGGCACGGAGGTGCATGCCATGACAGTACATTTGACGGTGGGATGTTGCCTTCCGCTCAGGAAGCTGCGCATAATGTCTGATGTCTTCATCCACTGGACGTCCAGAATGATCAGCCTCCGTCACCGTTGACGTCAGCCACTATGCGAAGGATGGAAACTCACTTAGTTCAACTGGATAACAGACAGCTCTTCCTGGATTTGAGCGTCGCCATGCAACACGAAAAGCTTCCTGCTCCTCTCGTCTTTGGGACTTTGCTGCAGTGTAGTCTCTGCATCACACTCAACAATAATGAAATTAGGCCAGCGGATTGAAGATTTCACATCATGTATGCCGGGGCCAAGTACAGTGTGCATGGCACATCTGCAAAGGTGTGCAAGAATTCAAGTAGTCCTTAACAACGATCGTGTGTTGAAAGTTTCCTCTTCTACTGAGATGTCCACACTGGGGCCAAAACAAACATCAAAGCGTCTTCCTACATGACATCATTGAACGTGACAGTGTCGGATATGATGTCTACTAGGAGTGTATATAAGGCAACGTGATGTCCAAAGTGGCACTGGAAAATAGTGCTAGTTACTTACTCTCGCCAAGTTTCCAAGCATGGCGCATTG
This sequence comes from Climacium dendroides, assembly GCA_950106755.1. Lineage (NCBI taxonomy): Eukaryota > Viridiplantae > Streptophyta > Bryopsida > Hypnales > Climaciaceae > Climacium > Climacium dendroides. The sequence goes on from OX467086.1 coordinate 50,795, forward strand.
TCAATTACGAACGCATGTGCATACACTCGCAAAGCGTCGGATAATGCCCTCTCTTTTGATTTTCTGCTACGTATCACCTCGTCATTTATGATGGGATCTTCATCTACATCCCAAACGCGCTCACCAGTCCCTTGAAATTGTCTCATGTATTCCGTGCAGAAGCCAAGCGTGTCTTCAATGCGATATCCCTCTGCTATGCTACCTTCTGGATGCACCAAAGTCCGCACATAATCCTTCAAAGTCTTCATGTATCGCTCAATGGGGTACATCCACCTACAATGCACTGGGCCACATACAAATAACTGTTCAACAAGGTGCACTGGCAAATGGGTCATTATATTCAAGAATGTCGTGGGGAACTCCTTCTCTATAAGGCAGGTTGCCATAATAACATCCTGCATGAGGACATCTTTATCAGCTTCCTTGATCTCCTTCTCACAAAGTCTTTGGAAAACCCTACTCATTTTCATAATAGCCAAGCGCACATTCTCATCCAAGATGTTCCGGACAGCCACCGGTAGAATCTACACATGAATAACATCTCTATAAGTCACTCTCCCACTGCTACATTTTTAACACATTTCCCTGTAACTTGCATGAGGGTCAGCCGGACATTAATTTTGCACATCCACTACAACGTCTTTGTGCTGAATATGACATACTACTAGAAAATGCATCACAGCCAAATGAAACACTATCATGTTCATGAAGACGTCTTCCCATGCACTGTCATTAACATACTACTGCCTTCAACAACGTTACTGAAGACATATGATGTCCACAACGGTTTAAGAGCAGTGACAATTTCTGAACTCCCTCCCTTCCTTGGATAAGTTCAACGAACCCCTGTGTCACGTCCCATCGCAACCTCACCTGCTGCATGAGAATGTGATAATCATGCGTCTTCATATATTGTAACGTTCCATTCTGTAGACGTTTATGAATTGCACCAACATAGTTTGTTGGGGTACAGATACTTGATACTATATCCACAAACTCCCTGCGCTCATCTACTGTCATTGCATACGACGCATTTGGCATGTAGAAATCGTCTTGGCGTCTTCGTGGGTGTTGAAGCCAAATTTCTCTATGTATTCCAAGCTGTTGTGCATCAATGCGGCTGCCAGAGCTATCGTTCATAGCAAGAAGGGTCTTCACCATGTTCTCGCATAAGTTTTTCTCGCAATGCATCACATCCAAAATGTGTCGGATCAAAAGATATTACAGAAGGGAACACACGTAAATCTTAAGTACGCTCTGCCCTCCGAAAAAATGTGTATCGTCACTTCCCGTGTTGTCAGCTAAGAAAACGTACAACGACATTCAGCCTTCACTTTGTATTCACGACTACGTCTGAGTGGACATGTAACACAACATGAAATGTTCACATTGCACGGCTGAATAGGCGGCCACTGTCTACAGCTATTACAATTTGTGCAGCGGGATGTCTTCTATGACATCTACTTGAACATCAACGCGCTAGTACTATGACACAGAACGTCAGAGAGGACGTACCACTCAGACATTGGACACTACCTACATGTCAAAGTCAGGTTAGACCACTTTGTACCTTCCAGTAGGGCAGCTCAAACAATGCACTCAAGCGTTTCACCCCTGTGAAATGCACTGGGTCATCCTTTCCATCTTCTCTTCTACCCAGATCTAGAAACGCTTGCCGCCACTCAGCATATCGGATAACATCTTCGGCGGTCATGCCCTTTGGCCTGAAGCGATGCTCTACTTTCCCATTGAAGCGACGATTTCGACGATAAGGATGGTGTCGACTTAAGTACCTTCGTATGCCCCCATACACAATCTTGGACCCTCTTGTACTTCAATCCGCCCTCACATCGCCGGTTCTTGCAAGTCGAGAATCTGTCTCAAGACCACAATCCGGGCATCCTTTATATCCCTTGCAAGACAAGCCAGAGATCAGAGCATACGCAGGAAAATTGAATATGGTCCACATTAGTAAGCCACGCATGATAAAGCGACGAGAACCTTCGGGCTGTGAGAAATCTTGAGCCACCACACCTTCCCACAATACATGTAGCTCCTTCAACAATGGTCGCAAGAACACATCCATGTTCTTAGAAGTTGGGGACTGCTTCCGAAAAATGAGAAGGCTAAGGGAGATGAAGAATTTCTTTGTCACAAACCATGGCTCAAAATTGTAAATCAAAATGAGCACCGGCCATGTCGACCAATTCGTGTTGCTCAGCTTGAAGGGATTGACACCATCCAGTGCTAGTGCTAGACGTAGGTTCCTGTCGTCAGCACTGAAGTTGTCAAAGTGGACGTCCACGCTGACATGCTTCCAAGCAGGGCTGTCTGCCACTAACTGCATGATGCCGTCATCGCTGACATGCCACGTCCAACCCGTCAGCATCTGAGCGATCTCCGAAGATCGAAACATGCGTTTAAGTCTTGGGATCAAGGGAAAGTGTCGAACGACCTTTGTTGGTATCGAGTTCGTTCCCTCCACCCACCTTGGTTTAGAGCACTTCGGGCACGTACTTAGATTTGCATGCTCGTCTTCGAATAGCACACAACCACCTGGGCACACATGGATGTTGTTGTACTCTAAGGCCAACTTCCTAATCATTTTCCTTGCCTCATAATGACTAGTAGGGAGCTTGTTGTTCTTCGGGAGCAAGTCTGATGACAAATACCGTAGGAGCTCACTAGTGAAATGGTTACTCACGCGGAAGACCACGCACATATTCATGATGATGATTGTTGCTGACAGAATACTCGATGATGCCCCCTCGTACAATGCTGTTGTTGCGTGCTCATATAAACACTACATGTCTTCAACAGTGTCAACGTCAACGTCTGCTTCAGCACCTGACGCTCCGTCAAACGCCAAGGTGTCCAAATGCAATGCATCGCCACGATCAAAGGCCTCCATGACTTGCCTTTGGATGTCGTGTTGTACATCCAGAGAAGCGTCGTCGTCATTAGCAGCGTCACCGACATCAGTGTCCCCTACTTCTGGTCGTCCGTTCACATCCTGCATCTGAATGTCTTCCTCTACTATGTCTGCGTCATTCTCAACGACGTCATCGTCGTCATACACAAGATCTTCCACCCATATGCCATTAGGAGGGTATCCATTGGGTGGGTCCCCTCCAATCATTGACTTCGTCAAAAAAACATCCCGTCCCACCTTTCCATGATGCTTCCGAATCACATGGATAGTCCGGCGTCTTCCTCTATGACAATATTTGCATGGACATGGAAACCTCGTCAAATTCAACTGCGTTGCCACCCTCAACTCGGTTTGTAGAATGAGGTCACCTATAGGAATGTAGCGAAGGACACGGCCGTCTGCATTGATGCGCACTCTTACAGCACGACGTCCATGCCTGCCCTCCATGTCCATCACAGGCATCAACACGTACGTGCACTTGCTGATATTATGGAATTTAAAATGTCCACTCTTGAAGTAATTAAACTTGTTTCTTACAACATGCAATGGGAAAGACAAAGAGAAAGATATAGTAGACAATCAGAAGGAAGTCAAGGGTGGTTGAAAAGGAACACTTCTGATCACCCAGTGACAATTTTGAACGTCTGGATGTTTTTGTGAACATATGTTTGTCACTGTAGACATCTACTTTGACACCGTCATGTCTACTTCACCTATCTATTCATCACTATCTCTTAGATCATGGATAGTAGTTCGTGCAGTACTGTAGACTTGTGAACCTATAACATCCAACATCACAATCTATGAATTATTTGTTTTGGTGGCAACCAAATGTATACGTCCCGAGGAAGAAAGAAAATTTTCCACTAATATTAGGTCCTGTTTCCGAAGAACATGAGCGTAAACTGCAAATGAGATTCATTTCCTTAGTACTTCAGAATGGGATAAAAAAGCAATGCCAAGCAATGAAACCCAACGCCCAAACACCTACTTCTTGCAATTTGTAATTGATAAGTGGCTTTTATGACTTGAAATCTCTTTATAACTCTCTTCTTTTAACTACAGGGCATCAACTCAAACAGAGATAGGACACGCGAATGTGCTGGAGTTGACTTCTAAAGGCCCTAGGTGCGTCCAGCATCATGTCCGGTAAGACGCATTTATGTCTACAGGAATACCACAATGTCACCCACAGGCTTGTACGTGACATCAACACGTCTGAATAGAAGATCAAAAGGTATTTGCTACACGTGCTACGTTTGACATGGGGTGCTACGCCTAACATCCTGGAAGGCACCGGAAAGTTCTATAAGTTTATTCATAAGGACATTGACATGTTCTACTTGACGTTAAGTCCTGCACAGGCAGGTCAGAAAAAGCATTGGGTTAAGCTATGCGACATTACATCCCATGCACTTTAAGGACTGCAGCTCTAAGCAGTCAGTGGTTTCCATGGCTAAGGAGGGCAGTAAGGTTTGCGCTTTGAAATTATACTACATTATAGGCACTACTTTCTTAGAAGAAGCTAATTTAGCATCATTTAGAAGCTACCTAGGTAGAGGATAGCCATACAATACAGCAGAAGAAGAATGAGTTGTATTGATGGGACTTTGTTACTTCCAAGAAGAAAAAGTGGTTACAAGTTTCATTTCAATAAGTCCCCCAGAAAAGATGTAGAAAAGATAAAGACAAGGTGAATTCCAAGTTCTACTCTAAAGCTTCTAGTTTTCAAGCTCTAATTTGGTAGAGCCTCAAAGAAATGACTTAGAGCCAAAAAAAAAATTAAAAGGTGAAAGGCAAGTTCTAATTTAGAAATTGTATTTTGAAGAAGCTTCAAAGAAATGACTTAGGGAATAGAAATAGAAGATCAAAGCCAAGTTCCATTTCACAAATTTTATTTTCACGAAGCCTAATTCAAACTCTAGGATATTCTTTTACTTTAGACCCCACTTACAGAATAAAAATAGAAGGTCGAAGCCAAGTTCCATTTCACAACTTCGAATTATTCACTTGGAGAATAAAAATGGAAGGTCAAAGCCAAATTCGAATTTCTTGAGAACATGTGCAATGAGACGCAGTCATGCCTACTAGGACATGGTAGTGTCATTTGTGATGTCATACAAAACATCATCGCAACATATCCCCTTGTCCATTTCAAATTGGCAAAAAACGCATCGTTACTAATACCAAGTCAGACATCATGATGTCCGAGTTGATGTCTACATGTCAATTGTGATGTTTGATTAAGCACACGAATGTCAACTTTCGACCTAAGGGCCCTCCTGAAAAGTACACCACCCGACGTCACACATGGGGCTGTCGCTCCGTCATGGGACTTAGACAAACCCTAGGCCCACGTTCGGCCTTCCTCTTTCTGCAGCCGCTCTTCTTCCTTCACCTACACTTGAATTTGCAAACTTCTAAGGAGTTGAGCATGTTTCACCAGTTTGTGGACAGCATTGTTGCTGCTGCACTCACCGCAGGGATGGAAAAATCAGTAGCTGTAGTAGATGGAAGCCCCCGTCGCAGCAGGCGCCTAAACAAAAGCAAGCACCATGTAGATAACTTCCTCCCTTCTTCGCTTCCTCCTCTCCCTCCTCTCCTCTCCTCTCCTCCCTTCCCCTCCCCTCCCCTCCCCGCCCCGCAAGCCTCCGTTATGGCCTCCAGCAGCTCCCGTCAATTCTAGGAATTAAAATTGGCGTCATTGAATTGTGTAGGCAGATTAGGATTTCATCCATTTTTTCCATCCGTGACACACTGAGGCTTCAACTGATGTCTAACTGAACATCACTAGGAGCGTTGGGGAGTTTAAGCTTGACATTGGGATTATCTTTGTTCTCTTGTTGATGCATCTCTTGTTTGAAGGTTGAGGAGCAACGTGCGGAGGTGGAGCGTGGGAGCGTGGAGGTGAAGCGTGAGAGCGTGGAGGCGGAGCGTGGGAGCGTCGAGGCGGAGTGTGGAGGCGGGAAGGACTCTCACGCCCAAGCGGGGAACCCCGGCACCCTTGCACGGAGCCCTCCCGGCGCCGCCCTTGCGGAGAGCCTCCCTGCGGGGAGCCCCCTATAGGAAGCCCCCTAGGCGAGGAGCCCCTTGCCGCGGGGAGCACCCCTGCTGCGGGGATCGCCCTTGCCATGGGGAGTCCCTACCGCGGGGAGTCTCTGCGCCGGAGGAGGGAGCCCCTCCCGCGCCGCTGCTCCTTCAGCAGCAGGAGCCTTACAGGTTTTTGAACTTTTTTTTTTTTTTGGTTTTGCTTTGTTGTAGTCTTATGTTGTAGTGAATTTTCAATCTCTCTCCTTACACTCCAGTACTTTGGTTTCCATTTGCAGGAGTAATCCTGTTGTTGGCCTTTGAGAGTAGCATGAGAAAATCCTTGTGTTGGCTTTTAGTAGTAATGTTTTTATAAACATGCAGATGTCCAATGTGATGTCTGTTAGTGCATCACATGTCACGTTCTTGGTTCTTATGCGTCTTGTATACAAAGGAGTCGAACGGTGGACATCCGTTAAAATGTCCTAATGTTAAATTGGACGTCCGTTAAAACGTCCTAATGTTCAATTGGACGTCCGTTACAACGTCCTAATGTTCAATTGGACGTCCAGGTGCTAGAATTGATGTTCACGAAAGCACACCATTATAGCATGTTAGTTGGCCGTTTTGTTCTTTTAGTTTTGAGCTGTGATTGCCTTGCGCAGGTTTTGGGTGAGGTTTTTCATTGTTGGCCGCTAGCTGAGATGGCCCCCGATTCTCGGAGAAAGCTGCTCGTGAAACGGGCAGCACCGTCTCGGCATCATGTTGACAGCGACAATGACGACTCTACCGCTGAGGAGGTACACGGTAGAGGTCGGCCACTCACAGAGCAACGGTCGAAGCAAAGGAACGATCCTTGGCATGTGAGTAGTCGTGTGAAGGACAAGGACAAAGCTGTAGCAAGTACTCCAGCACCCAAGAGGCGTCGCACGGGAGTGTCACGCACGAGAAGGAATGAAGCACAGTTGTCTATGAGCGAGGACTACTCCGTTGAATCTGAGCCCAGGTGACTAGTGCCACCTAAATCTCTTATGTGGTGTGTTATTGAAAGGAGGTTGGATGTGTATATTCGTTTATGTGGACATTGTGTCAAACACAGCACGCTGCCTTTTGCATTTCAACGTCTTAGTCTTCTGTCTAAGTAGATGTCCAAGTCGATGTCTGAGTTGATGTTCTAACGAAGATCGAGTGGCCGTTGACTTGCAAGTGCTGTTTGTATTTGAGGTTTTATAGGACCACATCTCGATCTCCTGACACGGACGAGGAAGAAGAATCAGATGATGTAATGGTCATGGAGAAGGAGCCTATTAAACCTCTACTTCGCAAGATCAATGTGAAGAAGGAGCGCAACAACAAGCGCAAGCAATATGTGGAGGTGAACGAACGCGGTTCTCCCCGTGGGAAGGCAAAAAGCTATTTGATAGCAGATGTGAAGGCTTTTGCCAAGGGATTGAATCCTTTGTTTGGGTGGGCTGACCAGCCTTTGGATGAGAGACAACGATTCTTTGATAGAATCTATGCAAGTAATGTGACGTGACCGAAATTGCTTGAGTAGGTTGTTAGTTCTTTTTTTGAATTTCATATCCTCTTGGACGTCATGATGCTGAATATGAAATATGGATGAGCATCACCATGCCTTCTATATTGACGTCTGTAGTGGTGTCTAGATGTCTACAATGATGTCTGTGCAGACATCATTGTGTCTGCGAAATTAAATTATCTCGGAAGTCTTATCGTTTGCAAGTGTTTTGTATTGTGACCGTCTTATTTCAGACTGGGAAGTTGGAGGCGACCAAGTGGAGATAAATCCTTCGTGGTTTCCGAAGCATGTGACAAAGACTATGATCAATGTTCGCCATCATTTGATGAAGTTGATCGATGGGGACTGCCCTAAACCACCAGAAGTTGATCCCTCCGTGTGGAGGAGGTTGCAAGAGAGGCGCAGCTCGTCAGATGCCAAGGAGAAGTCCGCGCAAATGCGTGCAGTTTCTAAGGCAAAGGGGTTCAAGGAGGCTCAATTGAGGCTCATTGAGAAGAATGTCATAGGTGAATTGGTGAGAGTCTTCTACTTCCATTTGTTTCGGATGTCCATTCAGACATCATCTTCCTTTGTAAGATGTCTACATTTATGAACCTCATGTCTAAAATGATATTTGCGTGGACATCAATGTCGAGACCTTTAATTGTTTTCGTGTGCTAGACCCTACAACTTGGACGCATACCTTATGAGTCAGAGGTGAAGGAGGCAACGGACAAGGAATATGCTCGACGCCAAGCGGAGACCCGCAACTCACCTCATGACTACAGTCCAGCTATACAAGAACTGCGGACGTTGAACGCAGAGTTGGGAGGGCGCCTTGGTTGAGTAAAAGAGCTTCTCCAACAACTCCTTCATTCCCTTGGAGGCAACAATCTTCAAAGTCATGTTGTCTCAAATGCAGGAGGTGGTGGTCAGAATGTTGGATGCGATGTCACTCCTGTGAAGAAGGTAGCTGTTGAGGACGTCCCCACAGACGTCGAGGGGGATCTTCACGTCAATGCTGACGTTGGTGGTGATGTTGCTGAAGACATCGCAGATGGCGTTGAAGAAGAAGTGGACTACCTGAAAGACACTGTTTCGGACGTCCAAACTGACAACAACGTTGATGCAGACGTCCAAGAAGACGTCCAATTGTGCGTTGTGTAGACCATTTCCAAGCACAGTGATGCTTCAGCAGACGTCGAAAAGGACGCGGAGAAGTCCTCCACAGACCCGTATGCCATTTCCGTGGATGAAGTTCCCCCCGCCGAAGTGCAGACGTCTGCTCTTGTAGCACAAACTGGTAGAGTTCAAGAGGTATTTTACACACCCTAAACCGTATGACAAGAGGTCATTGGATGTCATTCATGTTTTTTTCCTCATAAGAATTAGGCTTTGTGTCCTTGCATCCACATGTAGCCCCAAATGCAACGAGTCCACATTCTCTAAAGTGTTTTATATTATCGCTTTATTCTAGGTGGCAAATATGCAATCCTCCGGGTCGTCTACCCGTTCCAATCAGGTCACAAGGACTGTACCAAGTGCAAAGCCGTCCAAGTTTGTGGCCCCAACAAAGCCCTTGAAGACAACTGCACCGAAGTCTTTGAAGGCAAGCCCTTCTACGGTGGCAGATCCCCCTAAGAAGGGAGAGGCACCACGCAAGAAATGAACACACGGTGAGATTCTTACCAATCTTGAAGTTTATATTGAAATTATGCCGTTCTCGGACGTGGACAGTGGTTCCAAGAATATGGAGTCGTTGATACCTGTGTCAAATGGAATGTAGACCGTGTTGTAGTGGACGTCCCGAGAGACAGGAGGACGTTAGCCCCAGCAATGGGACGTCACTGCAGACATTCGCATGTTTGGAAAGTAGCGGACGGGAAAAGAAACTGAAGAGGTTGCTTTCATATGAAATTCTCTTATATGTGTTTTGCTTTGTGTTTTTTTTTTTATTCGGCTTAGTCTTCATTTTCAGCTTTGGCTTTGTGTTCTACCGTGATCCTCCTTTGTGAGACATAGTTGTTCATTGTATTGGATTTTCTATTCTATGAATATGGACATACTCCTATTTGAAGTCATTGTCAATTTGTGGATGTTGTTGATGTCTGAAGCAGCATCCCGTGTCCCGCCAACCAATGAATTGTGGCGTCAAAATGTCCAATACAAGGCATTCATTAAGCATGACGTGTCTCGTAACACCCATCCGCTCAGACATCTTCATGTCCAATTCAATGCAAATACAAAGCATCGGAGTGTCCCAGACAACAAATCCATCGGACATCATAATGTCTAATGAAATGCACACAAAAAACATCAAAATGTCCAACACAATGCACACACCAAACATCGGAATGTCCAAAAAAATGCATCCACGAAAACAGTGGAATGTCCAACAAAATGCATACATGCGTTGCAGAAGACTTAGATCTTCTAACGGGACGTTACCGCTGACATCCTACAATGCATCCATACATCTACTACCCTACCATGTAGGTGCGCTGCCTCGTGTAAGTAGACATCTCCTATGACAGTGACTGCTTTGAGAAGCACGCATGTGCAAATTCCACACGTCAAGATGGACATCTCATTCAACATACAAATGTTTCATTTGACATCATAAAAGCCATGCGGATGTCCACAGCGATGTCTCAGGAGACATCCGAAATTGCTAGGGAGACCAGACAAGTGGTCCCAAAAATGCCACATCAGCATCTGCGGATGCCACGTCAGCCGATCCCGTCAGCTCTGACGTGGCATGCCACGTCAGATACACGTCAGACGCCACATCATAGACGGCCAATGGATGAAAAAAAAGCCACTCTAGCTTTCCCGCGCCTATGTGGCAGCCACATGTCAACTTCCTAAGCCCCCCGTTGACCGAAGTTTTTTTGGACATCACGATGTCCAGCCTGAAAATCTGCGTGGACGTAGCATGCAAAATGCATGTCTACGGCAGCATGGTGTAATTGGACGTCCACCTTGACGTAGACATGTCAAGCGCGATGTCCGGATGTCAAAATTGCGATGTCTCGGCGGACACAGTTTTCTTATAGTGTTGTAAAGTCTTACACTCTTTGTATACCCTTACTTTTAAAACAATCCTAATCAAAAAAGGGCATTACAAAATACAGTACAAACATGGCGTTGAAGTGTGTGACATGCATAAGTTATATACATTTTTGGCTTCTCCATAAGTCCATATGTACAAAACACCTTGAAGTCAATGGAAATTGTCCATGAGGTTCAAAACCAAAACCAAATGCAAACCCCTTCAAGTAATTGTTGTGATTGTAGCACCATCTCAATTTGGTCAATTGTAAATTATAACGTTTCACTTCATCACTAATATTGATCATGTTCTTGTTTTTTTTCTTTCCCTTTGAAATATCCTTCATGATGAAAAAATAAATAAATAAATAATATCCTTTATGTCTAGTTAAAATTTGTATGCATACAATTTCAAATGAATATTACAAATTTACAATTTGCTCAAAACAATGGCGTAATCTAAAATGTAGGAGACTAAGAGTTGAGGGTTATAGGATTTAGGGTCTCACTGTAAACTTCGAAGAACTCTAAATGATTATTTAAAATCTGATTATAACTTGTCTATTTCTGATTTTCTGGGTTAATGACAAAAGCATAGGATGCTAAAACTTTAATTGACCCAAAAAAACTGACAGTAAGTAAAGGTGGACAAGAAGAATCCTAGGTCTTATGCCAAATTGGAAAAAATTTGGACGCCTCGAAATACTAGGCGACAAGCTAGGTGGACGGGGCGGACGGACGTAGTCGGGTCGTCCGCTTCGGCGGCGGACGGGGCAGCTTTGTCCGCCCGTCCGCCGGGTGGACCTGGCCGGCCGGGCCGGCCGTCCACTTCAGCGACGGACGGGACAGCTCCGTCCGCCCGTCCCCCGGCTCGGGCCACGTCCGCGTGGTCCGGGACAGGTCCGGTCCCGGGCCTCTTTTAGGTCTGGGAGCGGACGGGTATATTGGCGAACGGCCAACACACATTTCCTCACTTTCACTCTTCCATTTGGGAATCACTGCCATGTCGGATGTGCTACTATTGCTTTACGCGCTAGTTGCTCCTATGTGGTGAAGAGTGGGGGTCATATTTTGATCATACTACATTGGATTTTGGTCCTTGGTTACTTACATACGTTTGGAGATAGTGAAGCACATTATATATTTTGAGAGAACGGGGATTATATATTGAAAATTTCCATTCTAAAATTGCAAGTGAGTACTCGACACTCAAGCACTCATGGCGGGGGCAAGTAGTGCTGCAACTGAAGGCAAGAAGAAGTCAAAACCAAAGGACGTTGGTCATGAGCTACGGTTTGACATTTTGGATGACGTCAACATCAAGGTTGAGACGGGTTGGGAGAAAGAGGATGAGGAGTATTGGATCTCTAAATTGTGCCACAAATACGTGAAAATGTATCACATTGGGAAGTTGTGGCCTCGAGAGTGTCACCCTCTTCACACCCGTGAATATTGTTTTAAACCATTGAATTGCCTCAATGATCATTTTGTGCACCGTTTGATAGAGGTGTGGAAGGCCTTATTTCCGGAGAAGGCTATGAGCAAGGGCAAAATTAACTACAGCTTGGCAGACATGGTTTACGTTGAACTCATACTGGGCCGTCAGGTGGATTGGAGTACGTATCCTACAGTAGCGACATTGCCACTTGCGATTGGCAGACATCAGAAACATATCCCTAATATGTTTGTTCCGAAGGCGCAACTTCCTGAAGCAAGTGAAAAAAAGAAAGCATTAGAGGACGCTGTGGAATCAATTCAGATCCCTCTTGAAATCCAAGTGCGTCGTACAGAAGTGTTGAATGGAAAGAAAATGGCGGTAGAACCGGCTTGTATGGGGGACCCCACAAAAAAAAGCACTTGTCTTGTGGACGGTGTGGAGGGAGAGGTGTTTTTGACTCCACTAACGGATTTGAACCCTACACAAAACGTGTTAGAAGGGGTGCCAGAAAGCAACGTTGCAATGAAGCTCCCTCGGCCAACAGAACATGGATCTACATCGATGTCACAAAAGCTCCAAAAAGAGGATCCTATAAAAGACATTGGAGATAGAGAAGACATTCAAGACGTGAAGGAGGCTCACGCTTGTATTGACCGGTTTTTAGCAGACACAACACAAGACATCATGTTCTATGTCCCTCCGTCTCCTAAATCAAGGAAAAAACCAAGCCTACTGTCTAGACCTGAAAATGCAATTCGGACTTCACCAAACCAAAATGAAGAGCATCCAACTCAACCGACAAATGTAAGGATGGACTCTCGGGACGAGGCTGTTGTGAACAACGACGAAGAGACCCCGATTATCCAAGATCATCCGTTGCTAGCTTTGTTGAGCTCAAAGGATCTCAAGACTCTACAAAAGATGCCTCCATTAGAAGAGATGGAGAACTTGTTGTAGTGTTCCCTCCGATGGAATCAATTTGAAATTTAGAAAGAAGCAATAAATGGCGGAAATGAAGGGAGCACTATAAACGAAGGTGGCCCTGAGCATGTAGGAGGAAATCCTAATGAAGGTGGCACTACAAATGAAGGACGCAGTTCCACTTCAGGCAATTCAACATCAGGATTTGGCGAGATATTTAGAACGGCGTATTCTCTATCATGTACAACTAGAGTTGTGGCTGTATTGACGCCTGCTCTTGCGCAAATAACTGATACATTTACGAAAATGACACCATCCGTTCTTCATGGTGCTTTGGCTTTCAGAAAGTTTGTCGAGTTTGCGGACAAACTACAAGACGAGAACTTGGAAGACCTTAAGTATAAAAAAAATTTGAAACAGCAGAATTTGGAGTTGAAGGAGGTGTGTTACTCCAAAGAAGATCATGATGACCTCAAGGCAAAGTATGAGATATTGGAGAGCAAATACAACACGTTGTATTGGAAGAAGACCCCAAACTCGAAGCCCTTAGGTAATGACTATGAGAGTGTCAAGAAAGATAATGAGACTTTGAAGCGAACGAATGAGAATTTAAAGGCCACGAATAAGAATCTCAAGGCTATGAATGAGAAGTTGGTGTTGGAGTTGAAGACATGCAAAGAGATGTTAGAAGAGCATCGCAAAACATTGTGGACATTACAGAACGAGAAGGCAGGTCAATAATCGCTTGGCGGAACAGGGCTATTAGAGGCAAGTGAACCAACACAAGAGAGCGATCAACTATCTCTTCCTCTTGACGAGGGCAAAGCTAAGGATGGGACCGTAGAACTCCGACAGCGCATTTCGAGTCCTAAATCCATAATTTTCCCCTCATTTGAAGATGCTTCCATGCAGTCAAAAAATCCGGAAGTTGAAGAGTTAAGGCATCAATTGGACTTGGCAGTTTGAGGAAAGAATGAGGCCGAATCAACAATGAAACGAATGATGGAAGTAGGGGTACTAAGTGAAATCCTTCCAAAGAAAAATGCGGATTTACGGTGGATGGTGTGGACGCGGCAACTACAAGATCATTCCTCAGTATCATCCGGACTCATGAACGGGCTCTTGAGGTATGCATTGCAATCGGACACAGCATACAAGAATGTCAAGAGTTTTTATGAGCATTTTGTGGAGAAGTTGGAGGAGGAAAGAAAGGACCCTAATTTAAAACTTACGGTTTGGGGGAACATGGATAGGATGTATGAGCGGCTAAACCACGGAAAGACCTATGATACGGAGAACATTGATTGGACTTTGGAAGCGGAGGAAGGATGGGTCCCTTATGGCACGTTGTCAGCTCACTTCCAGCAACATGAGAAGGAGCTTGTGCCAGGAAGTTTTCCAAATACCCCCATCTTGGAAGGTCATTGTTCTCTTTGCCAAGGTTGTTTTGGGCCCGAAGGAGCTATAGCATTGGGACAGTGTCACCATACATTCCATGTGTTTTGCATTCAAAGATCGGCAGAATTTCAACGTCGTTATCCCGAATGCCGTATTCCTCTGAGTCCAAGGTTGTATGAAATGCTAGGGATTTTGTACCGTATGCCTACGGGGCACGAATACAATCGATGGAACCTTCCACTTGACCAAGAGCCATATAAATTTCAGAACTATTTGCATTGGGAAAAACCAATGAAGTGGGATGCTCGATCACAAATATATGAGCTATGCAATGGCCCATTTCCTACCAAAGATAAATTCTTTTGGATGACGTTTGACGTGGAGGTTGAGTTGCGTGCCTTGAAATTAAGAACAACAAGGCTCGAGAATTGTTCTGTCGCAGCATGGGCGGACATTGGAGCACACAACACCAAAAGTTCTTTCGAATTCCTAAGAAGGAATGGAAGAGAGAGGGTCTAAATGACCTCTTGGTGGAGGTTGAGCGTGATCCAAAAGTCATAAAGCAATTTGAGGGATACAATACGGATTTGATAGGGCAGGCCCTCATTTTGTTGAAGTTGGAAAAAGCAGCAAGAGTTCGTTCTATGGTGGACCTAAACGGTAAATCATCTACAGAGCATAAGATGGAAGACGTTGCAAGGACATTTGACATGAACATGAAGGACATTATAACCAAGTGGAGGAAGTATCTAGGAGAGGGTGGCGAACAAGCTTGGATGATGAAAAGCGAGGATGAAATGATAAAACAACTGATGGATGACATAGATTGTGTTGTGAGGGCTTTGAGGGCCCACGAAGTGGAGCTGTTTCCAAAGAAGAAGAATAAACAGAAGATTGAAGAGGAGAATGACCACTCTCCGGAAACCAAACGACAATTTGAGAGGGTTGACATGCAGGTACAAGCTAGCCGCGGAAGGAGCAGCCATGACAATAGTCCGCAACCGGTGCCTCGTCGAACAAGTAGAAGACTCATGGCGAGGGAAGGGACATTTCGTGATGCCGAAGAAGATAATAGTGTGTTGAAGTAATTGTGAAATGTTTAATTTTCTATGTAGTCGTATTTTAATGGCACTCAAGATATAATTATGTAGTGTGGGCTTCATTTTTTTTTATGACTAGTAGTATTGTACGTGGCCCACCATGTCCATCATGACTTTTTTGTATTGCATATACATGTAGTGAAGAAAAACATGTTGCAAGTAATTATTTGTTTATTTGAATATATATATATTATGTTTTTATCATAAAATTCATTTTCTTGGACTAAGTTTTATTAAATGTTCATGTTATGCCCAATTTTTAGTGAATTGTGTCTTTGATTGAGAATTTTGTTGTAGTACTTAACACTTGTTTTCTACTACTTTCGTAATCTAGTTATCCTAGGATGGAATGCAACCAACTGAACCAAGAGCCTAAAAGTTCGAAGTAAAGAAGTAACTAAGTAAAATTGACCACCCTGAAAGGCTAAAACCGCCATGTCCGCACGACTGCCCGTCGGACCCATCGGACCGCCCGTCCGACCCGTCCGAACGACCATCCGTCCGCCCTGTCCGCCCACCCCGTCCGCTGGGTTTTATAACCGTTAACAACGGTTACTTCTAAGGCATAGAACATTCAACAAGTTAGGAGTATAAGAGCAAGGAAGAAGGCATTTACAAGCACTTCTGAGAAACTAAACGCTAAGATTTCCAAGGGCTAGGAGCTGCAATCTTTGTGTCCCTTTCTTGGTAATGCATAGTTCAGTGGACAAGGGGGCTTTGGTTTCCAAGGCTTTGCTTACAGACTATATTTGATACATGTGACATGGCGATTTGAACCTAAACATTTGGAACTGAAGACAAGATTGGAACTTGAACTTGGACTTGAACTTGAACGGAGCTTTCCACAATGAGTAAGGATTTTTCCGGTTGGTATGTTGTTCCATCAAGCAGTAAAGTGCAGTGCAAGGAATGTGAATTGGTGTTTGCAAATTGGAAGTGTCGCATGTTGAGCCACCTTGGATATGAAGGCAAAGATGGTGTTCGCAATAGGGGGGTAAGCATATGTCCAAAATTGACTTCGTCAATTTGAACTCTTTTTGCCGGTTGTAATGGGTTATTTTCACGAAGATCGGCCCTTGACAATGTAGATGGTGAAAACATAGGAAGGGGTGCAAGCAATGCCTCAAATGGAAGGGATTTTTCACGTTCAACACAAGAGGACTCATGTGCAGCGCCATCTGAAATTCATTGTGCGTCTTCAAGGGTACATCAAAGTGTGGAAACATCAAGTGAACAATGTCCAATTCCACCCTCTTCCATCAATCGGTCCCGAAGAATAAGTAGGCTAGTAGATGGGTTTGAACAAGCTGATAGATGCAATTTGAATGCACTATGGGCCAATTTCTTCTATTCAGCCAACATACCATTTGCGGTAGCTTGAAGTGAGGCCTTCAAAGAAACAGTGAAGAAAATAGGTCAGTTTGGTAAGCCATACAGCCTACCATCGTACGACGCTCTACGAACCAAATTACTAGAAGAAGCGAAAGAAGATGTCAAGCTAAAGTTGCAAAAGAGGACCGAAGATAGTATCAGAAAGTTTGGAGCAACAGGAATTGATGACGGAAGTGGAGATGAAGGTTTGGAAGGCCCAGGAGCGGACCATGAAGTATGGTGAATCCGAGTCCGATCAGGAAGCAGATTCCGAGAACGAAACCGAGGAGAAGGAGGAAGAAGAGGAAGAAGAAGAGGAGGAACCGCATTTCATCTCCAAGAGGCAGAAGACCACGCCGAACCGAAATTGAAGAACGCCTCCGGTTCAACCCCGGCCACGCAAAGAGGAGGCTCCAGCCGGACCGGATATGCCATCTGGATCGGGAACCGAAGATCTGTTCGATGAGTTGGTTGGGATCCTCTACGGAATCTGGGCGAATTGGGAAATCAAGAAGCGGACGATCGGGGAAATCGCGCAATTGATTGGAGCGGAACCGGACAATCAACTGCCACTCTGGGTAGCTGAGAGTGTTATCAATCCGAATGAGCTCCGGAAGATAAAGGCGGAAAGCAAGCGGCAGCATGATGAGGTTGACACCCTCAAAGCGAAGCTTTTCGCCTTGCTCGAGAACGCCACCGCAACAAGGGAGATGGCGGAGGAAATGAAGAAGCTGGCCGCGGAGGTGAAGGACGTGCCCGGAGGACCCGGAGCCGCGATCACCAAGGTGCGCCTGTTCGAAGAGGAGGTGCACAAGGAAAAAAAATATACGGAACAAGGGTGGTGCACATCCTCACCGATTTTGAGGAGCAGGTAGAGAAGCTCCTGTCCAAGGCACGGGAGTCAGCGGACCGGATCGTGGAGAGCAGCTAGAAGTTGACAAAGATTCCAGTCCGGCTTTTTGAACTTTCACTTCCGGACTTGTTTCCGGAAGAGGCAGCTCAAGAACCGGGGAAGGACAAGATACCCCAGTCAAGTAGGGCACATAAGAAAATGCCCTCGACTGGACCACAGCCGATCGACTTAGACTCCCCGGAAACTGATGAAGACCGCTTGGCTCCACCTCCGGATGGGGAACAGAACCGGAATCTAACTAAAGTGTTCGAAGAGTTGGAGAGACCTGACGAGAGTCCTACCATCGGATCTCGAGTATACGAAGCAGAATAGGAAGTGTTGTAGAAGTAGGAGTTATAAAGCAGGAATCGGATTGATAGAGTATGAACCGGAATAGAATCCGGTTAGGATAAGGTAGAACCGGATTGTCAGCGCCATTAGAGGCGGAAATCGTGTATTCACTTTTTGCTTTTTGTTTTTTGTATATAAAACAGTCTCTGAATTGGAGATTGAGGAGAGTTCTTTTGGCATTTCTTTGCGTACTTTCCATTGATCCGGCTTTGTGTGTTTTTCCCAAGTAGTGGCAAGAGTACACGAAGTTGGAGTAAGGAGGTATGTACAGGTGTATCAGTAGAGTTCTCCCTTTGATGTATCTTTCCGGTTCTAAGTACATGTGAGTGGGTCATGAAGAGTTAGAAGTGGATTCCAGATCCTCAGTATCTGCAGAAGCTTTGCATTCCGGGTAAGAAAGCCGTTGATTAAGCTAGGCGGATAGGGAAGGATTCTTTAGCTGCGCTAGAACTCTTGGATGGAAAATCCGGTTGAGTATCTTGACTCTTGTGAGGTCTTACTACCGTTGTTGGTAAATAGAAAAGCTTGGTAGAGGTTGGAACAGAAGGGTGCACTTGTAGCCACCTAACTTCGTACGGAACGGATTCAACATCAAGGTCGTTGTAGTATGAGAGAATCGTACGGGAGGTCTTTGTGTGACCTGTGATCCAGATTGCTATCCGGATTGCTATGAAGGACCAAACCGAATTCGAGGTAGTTAGGAAATTAGCAGATAGGAGAGTGGATCTTCAGCCACTATAAGTCACGGAAGGAGTGGTGGGCCTATCACTTTCAAAAGCAAGCGGCAAACCCTCTGATGGTAAAATAGAGGCAAAACTAAACTGGGTTTAGGAAGGATGGACCGGAACGGATCCGCCCAGGAGGACACTTAGGACCGAAAGTTGTAGGGTCCTGAGTTGGGAAGTTAGTCAATAAACCGGAAATCTAGTGAAACCGGAATTAGGATAAAATCTGGTCGTAGTCTTCCGGTGGTTTTTGGATGTTCCGGTTTCAGAGGTAGAACCGGAAGTTAGAATTTAAGGATTAATTGGGTTTAGCTCCTTGTTAGGGTTAGCTACTTGACAGGATCTCGTGGGTTCGATCTGTAGGGTCATTTTGTTATGCTCTAGAGTGATTTTTGTGAGTATAATAGGGAAATTGCTTACTCTGTGTTGCGACAAGGTGTAAAAATTTAGAGGATATTACATGACAAAGTCATAAAAAAACCTCATGGTAAACCACATTTTTTACCATTCCCACGGCTTCATCGTTGTCATTGGCAATTTTAATGTTTGCAGGATGTCTACCACGAGACAAAGCTACATATAATTGACCATGGCTAAATACTTCATTTTGAAGATAAATGCCGACTCGCCTTGCGATTTGTTAATTATCATAGCAAAAGCACCAGTGACAGGAAATTGTTTTCGGCAAAGTGTGAATGGCAAGCAACTATCATTACAATGATGTGTAATCCTAAGAATCAATACCTCTTGGCCACGATAGCGCCTTTCCACAATTTCACATAATAACACATTTGATGACACTTGCAAAAGACACAAACGAGTTCCATTGCATAAACTTTTTGCCGGATTTAAATTCCTTAGCAACATCAAATATTGACCACATTTAAGATTTAATTAGTGTGGAGGCAAACCGCTTAATTGTAAAGAATTTAAAAACTCTACCAGATAATGATGGGCATGCTCATCATTTTCATGTACAAAATCTGCACTAAAACATTGACGTATATCACCAGGCATGCGATCAATAATTTTACGATTAATTTCTTGAGCATCATCATTTCGGACAGCCAAAATGACCCGCTCAGAGAAATCAACCGGATCATCAAAAATGGCATCAATAAGACCATCTAAAGAATTTCTAGGTGCAACTAATCCTAACGATAAATCTACTTCTGGACCACTTTTACCTTCACCAACATTTAATAAAAATCTTTGAAAATCTGGTTGACTTTGTAAACGCATATTAGTAGTTAAATGAAAATGTTGCATTAACGGAAATAAATATGAACGTCGCAAGCAAGCTTCTACAGTTTGCCTGCGACCTCTACGCACTACAACTAGTAAAGTTTTACGAAAATCACCACCATACAAAACTACAAGACCACCATTAGGGCTATTGATTCCACAAATATCTCGTAATGATCTATCTATAGCCTCAAACATAAATCTATGTCCAACACAAGCTTCATCAAGTACAATTAATTGTACTTCACGTAAGCTTTGACCTAATGCAGATTGAGTACTAATATTACAAGTTGATGTATCATGTAACTGTAAAGGAATGGCTAAAGAAGAATGTGCCGTTCGCCCTTCATTTAAAAGACATGCGACAATTCCACTTGTAACCATTGTCATACACTTAACGCCTCGAGTACGAAGATAACTTAATATAGTATTATATAAAAAAGTTTTACCTGAACCACCTGGACCATCTAGAAAAAAAAGTCTATGTGGAGAATTAGGTTCTAAAACCTCTGTAGTAACTACATTGAAAACAATACTTTGTTCTTCATTGAGCCTATCGACATCTTGATTTACAAAAGTAATGTTGGCATTATCTAAATCATTATTATCATTGACATCAATGCTCAAATCAACATTGTCTGTATAACCGAATTCATGCAAATCATCAATGTTAAAAAAATCTACAAGGTGTTTATCGGATGATGACAAATATTCTTCGATGCACAAAATCGCTTTACAATAGCGATTTTGATCATTGCGCCAATCATCAGACATTGCATCAAGATGTCTTCTAAGCAAACCAATAGGATCTTGCGGTTGTCCAAACACAAGAAGTGTTGCAAACAACCGCCGAATCTATTTAGGCAATGCAATATTAGTTGCCTCTTGAAGACAATTCTCCCACTCAGCATCATTCTGTAAAAGTCCCCTTGCAACACAAACGGCTTTATACGTCGGATATATCGTATCGTGAAAACGAAGTAAATTTTCAAATGAAGTTGGTGCCTCAACATGAGTCAACAACAAACGTAAATAAAATACTTCGGTACCTACAGGAACCATATTTATTCTACCAACAACTTTTATATTGCGTTGTTTTCTAATCCACATGTTGTTTCGTACATCCCATTTATAATGAAGCGAAAGATCCATGTATCGAAGAAGTTTATGATTGCCTTGATTACCAAAAGCAATCAAGGCACGAATGTAACTATTAAGCTCAAAATTTTTTGTAAGTTTAGTGTGAGCATTTTGATCAACTACCGATTGTAAAGATGTTCCCTCATGAAAAGAAATATATTGTTGACTTGGAAGATGAATAGGTAACTGACAAATACTATGACTCTTATTATTGGTTTCAAAACCCAAAAGCCTCAAATATGCTTCTTGAGCGGCTACATAACGACCTTCTAAGAATTCTTTGATTTCACCTACAACATCATCTCTTTCTACAACACCACGATCTACACCTTTAAAAATATATTTGTGAAGATATTTGACGGTTTTTACCAAACTACAAATTTCGACATTGATATGACAATTAAATCGACCTACTAAATAAGGATTGTAGGGTACAATTGATCGATTGTCTAAACGAATAATTTGTCCCTATACATGCTTTGCAACATAGCGGCCTTGATTTCGACGACGATATAAAATAAATTCATCATCACCTACTATTGTGCTATTTCGAGCTTGCATCGGATAATTCTTTGAACATCTACCGTCTTTCATGCATGAACAATTAGGATTATCCAAACCACATGGGCCATGCATCATGTGTTTAGTAACCGCAACATATAATTGCGGTTGCCTATCCGAATCAGGAATTTCCGCACATACTACACGATCTATAAGATCACAATCATTGACTTTATCTTCCAACCAAAGAAGAATGTGTGCATGAGGGAGACCACGCTTTTGAAATTCAATAGTGTAACAGAAAGCAATAGTTTCCCCCAAGACATTCTTCTTCGTAATCTCATCCATCATAGCTTTCAATTTGAGCTCAAAAACACTTACAACAATATCTGGACGATGAGAGGAACTTTGACCCGGCTCAAGTTCATTAAGAATTTCAGGCCATGTTGGATTACAAATCATTCTAATAAATAAATCAGGTTTTCCTAAAACTCTAACCAAGACCATACTGTCTTGAAAGAGTTTTTGCATATATCGAGGAGATCCGACAAAAATTGCTGGTAAGATAATGCGACGTCCAACACGTACTCCATTATCTTCTTGTAAAGCATCTACTACCCCTTGATAACATTCTACCCGAAGTTCAGCTTGATGTTGTCTAATAAAAAGTAAGTTTTCATGTTCTACACGTAAATATTGATCTACTATATATTGTTGAAATAATCTTCCCGCCCTATGTAATACATTTGACTCAGGCCGCTTTTGAAGCAAATATTGAACAAATGACTTTAGAGTCACTCCAGTATTTGCTTTAAAAGTTGGTGACCACCCACATCGTCCATCTGAAAACAATAAAGGATAGGATAAAGCGTCATAAGCTGAATGGGTTTTCTTTATCCGTAATAAATTTCCACCACGCTGATGAAGAACAATATTTCTACCAGAATCTAAATGTTGTTCGTTAAGAACAACAGCAGCAACTTCTGGAACTATTGGTCGATTATATCGACGGGGATGTTGACCAGAAGAAACTTCACCAGAGATGCGAAGTCCCATATTATGACCTCCTAAAAGAACATCACGTGAAGATTTGAAACCCTGAACTAAAGCATTTATCGATCCTAATACTTCTTAGATGATATTAACTGTTTCACGCTGAAGATCATCAAAAATCTCCATACGACGATTTGTTTGCAAACCATCATCCAAGAAGTAAATTTGTGCAAATTTTGCAGCCTCCTATGATTTAAGTTTTAAACTTCCAATATGATGGCATAATTCTCCGTTTACACAAAAAGTATACACTCCTTTATCTTCAGCTTGGTTAGATTGGAACTTACTACACATACTTGTAAACGCAAAAGCTTGATTATACTTTCGAATAGATTTAATGAACTCACGAGAATTAGGTGTCATGTCCATAAAAAGCTCATCAAGCATTGGATGGACAATTGGATGACTAACGTGTTCATTACTAACTTTACCATTATAACAACAAAGGGTAGATTTCTCTTTTCTAAAATGAAATGCTAAACATTGTGGGCATTGAATGCACATGGATCCAACATCATAGAAAAGATGTTGGATGATGTTGGATCCATTGTGGACATTTTAATAAATCAATAATTTTAAATTAATTTACAAAAAAAGCCTTGCCATATCTGAATGTGTGCACTTAGTAAGAGGAGAATGCCTAACCTAAACCTTGTGCAAATTCTAGGAAGGTAGAATCACCCTTCTTCTCTTACTTTCCACTACAAAGCTTTTAAAATAAAGGGTTTACAATTCCTTTTAGTTAATTTTTGTGAACTTCAAGGTTGGACTACAAAATACGCGATGGACAAGGAAAAAGGGCAATCTGTAGGGCAACCTGCAACAATTCAACTATGCTTTGTGGAGATCATCACTTTCCACAAATACAGGCTCAACAACACAAGAGAATCTTGTCGGTGATCAATCCGACTTCATTCTCAACAAAAACGTCTAAAATTCAAAAGCGCCTATCACAAACACACCAAGCCCCCTCCTAGAAACAATGGAGTAGAAATACTTGGGTATGCAAACGGAAAATGCCCGTTTACACTACACAACCCACGAGAGGATGAAAGTTCTTTACCAAAACAAATGCTTCAATATTCCAATCTTCTCAAACTGTATAAAAAAATATCAAATATTAATCTATTATTATTTTAAAATTCTAATTAGAACCAATTGCAAAATTTAAATCTAATTAGGTCAAATTAGACAATTTTGAATTCAAATAAATCAAATTATGTCAATTTTCATTCAAAGTAGGTCAAATTAGGTTAAAATAAACAACTTTGAATCAAAGTAGGTCAAATTAGACAATTTTGAATTGAAAAAGATCAAATTATGTCAATTTTCATTAAATTCAAGTCAAATTAGGTTAAAAGAATTAATTTTGAATCAAAGTAGGTCAAATTGGGTTAAATTAGGCAATTTTGAATCAAAATTTGTCAAATTAGGTCAATTTTCACTAATGATAGGTCAAATTAGGTCAAATTAGACAATTCTACATCAAAATACATCAAATTAGGTCAAATTAGGTCAAATTAGACAATTTTGAATCAAAATATGTTAAATTAGGTCAATTTTCACTAATGATAGGTCAAATTGAACAATTCTACATCAAAATACATCAAATTAGATCAAATTCCACTAAAGTTAGGTCAAATTAGGTCAAATTCTTAATATTATGTATTCTATGTATTCTATATTTTATTTAGTTTTAGAAATAATCTAATAGACTTTCTTTTATAGTGAATTCATTAATATTTTTTAAATAAATTAAATAAAATTTTAAAAACTTAATAATAATTTTTTTATTTTTTTATTTTTAATTTTTAATTTCTATTTCTTAATATTATGTATTTTATGTATTTCAAAAGATTAAAAAAAAATTTAAATTTAAAAAATTTTAAATTTAAAAATTTAAAAAAAACAGTCGCTGCGTTGCCGCAGCAACTACGGCGCAACTCTAAAGCATAAAAAAATTTCATTTTTTTTGTAAAAATTTGCAATGTAATATGCAACATTTTTAAGTTTGAAATGCAAATCTTTTGAAATTAAATTAAATTGAAGCTCAAATTACACTCAAATGAAGCAAATGAAGCTCAAATTACTCACATTAAGTCAAATTGCTCCAAAAATGCTCCAAGAATGCTCCAATTGCTCCAAGAATGCTCCAATGCGGCTCTAATTACATCAATCTCTTGAAATTAGATTAGATTGAAGCTCAAATTACACTCAAATTGTTCAAATGAAACTCAATGTTCAAATCACCAATCTATATGTGAATTCAAATTTGCTTAAAACAAATGTAAAGAAAATATCTTGGAAGTATTGTTGAGCTCAAGAACACCACCACTTGATAAATTTCTTCACTCATAAACAATGATGATCAAAATTGAAGAATTGAAATACAAATTTGTCAAATTGCAAAGACTTTGTAAAGACTTTGTAAAGACTTTGTAAATACTTTGTTGTAGAATCCAAAAGTGCAAAAGCTTCAAATCATTTAGAACATTAGAATTGAAAACATTCAAAGTTTGAACATTCAAATCATAAAATTGTAGAAGTTAAGAAATATGAAACCTCTACCTCTGTAATATCACTATACCTCTGTAATATTACATTTTAACACTGTGTGATATTACAGAAGTGAAATGGACGTTGGAACTCTGTAATATCACATCTTAACACTGAATGATATTGTAGAGGGATTGGACCTCTGTAATATCATGCAGTGTTAAAATGTGATATTACGGAAGACCTTGTGATTTTAGTAGTATGATTTATGTGATTCTTCTGAGTGTTTCCAATTTTTTCGAATTCATTTTTGTTTGATTCTTCTGAGGTTTCAGATGAATCTTTTTCGCCATACAAGTTGCTTGGGGAAACTAACAACAGCCAATGGCTTTTATGTTAAATTTTTATATGACTTTTAGTATAGGTTCCAATCTAATTTTTAAAGTTTTTTATGGAGTCAAAATCTCTGTTTTTTTAATCTTATGAACATTATGGGAAATGTTGAATTGCTGTTATAAGTATCTTGTTCGTATAGTTCAGGTCAAGTTTTTCTCAAGCTTATAAGAACAAGCTCATATTCACTTGAATTTGACTGGATCGTACTCCTTGCATTGTTGCATGATTCCCTCTCAAAGTCAGTCATGTTCTTGCTAACTAGCTGCTTGGTGGCACTTGGAATTATTTAATGAGAATAGCAATATGTGAAGATGCCACGCTCGCCTCGCTAGCATGCACTTCCTCACGCCAATAATGTCGCTCCAAAAAAAACCAAACAACTACCCCTAGCTCCCAACCCAGTAATTGGAGCTAATTCGGATAATCATAATAATAACAACTACCCCTACCTCCAACCTTGCAAGCAGAGGGAAGAAGGCAAGCGGATCGGAGCAGACAAGCGGTACAAAACAAGTGTAGCGGACAGACAGAGAAAGTACCGCGAGCAGACAGATAGAGTACCGCGAGAATACTGACAGACAAAGCAAGCGGAGCGGAGCGGACAAAGTACCGCGAGGTCAGGTAGGCGCAGCAAGCAGGCGCGGAGTGGACGGAGCCAACAGGCGCGGTGCGAAGTAAGGCAGGCAGCAGGCGCAGTGCGGACAGCAGGCTCGAAGCGTGCAGCAAGCGCGGAGTAGAGCGGACCACAGGGGCGGAGCGGAGCAAGGCAGACAACAGAATCTGCGAGCGATGAGCAGGCCGGTACGAGGTTGGAGGGGTCAACAAGGCAAGCAGTAGAATTTGCGAGTGAGCACGAGGTTGGAGGGGTCGACCTTGAGAAATGGATCGACTGCCATGGAACGTGGGAGCGTGGATGAGCAGAACCTGAGCAGGCGCAGAGCGGAGAGCAGGCGCAGAGTAAAGAGCAGGCGCGGAGCGGACAGCAAGCGCGGAGCGGAGCAAGGTAGGCAACACGCGCAAAGTGAGAAATGGGAAAAAGCCCATGTGTACTCGCGGAGATGACCCCACAACAATACCGCGACCAACCTCCTGGGACGGAGCCCATAACCGACCCCGCGGAGCTGCGCGGGGGGTTGGAGGTAAATTCGCAGACTTCGGAGTTCGTAGTCCATTTATCGCAGTTCGCAGTCCAGACTTCGCAATTATCGTAGTTCGTAGCTCAGAGTTCTTGAAATCGCAGTTCGCAGTTCTTGATATCGTAGTTAAGAGTTGTATTAAGTCGCAGTTCAGAGTTGTGTTAAGTCGTAGTTCAGAGTTCAGATGAGAGTTGTGTTAATTTGAGTTCAGAGTTGTGTTAATTTGAGTTCAGATCAGAGTTGTGTTAATTCAGATTTGTGTTAATTCAGATTAATTCAGATTAATTCAGGTTAATTCAAGTTAATTGGGATTAATTGGGATTAATTCCGGTTTATTCCGGTTAATTCCAATTAATTCCGGTTAATTTGGATTTATGTGGATTTATGTAGATTTATGTGGATTTATGTGGATTTATTTGGATCATATGTCGCCAATGGATTTTGAACCCAAATCTTTAGTATGACAATGCACACTCTTAATGCACATATGGCTTACCCTGGATGCAACTACTACCATGAATGATTGTTGTACTATTCTTATTTACTTTATTAGCTTGTTATGACTTATGCTCTTTGTGGTATCATTTCTCCTTAGGTTTGTTACTAAGGGGCGCTTCACACTATGGCCAAAGGTCAAGAGGTCGTTGACCTCCACCAATGAAATCGCAGGAAACTATGGTCTCGGCCTCTCGAGCCTTCACATTAAGAGGCACGGCTGAGAGTTCGTCACTCCTCTTTTTCCTACATGGCAACCCGTCACCTACCTAGTTAAAGAAACTTGACGGCTTCTCGCTCATAGTTTGGGTCGAGCAAAAATGGCAACCCAAACTATGGGCGAGAGGCCATCAAACCTTTTTACTAAAAATCTGACAAAATCAGCCCACTGTCAAAATCTGAACCGTTAGATTGTATTTGTTATTTGTTATTTGTCACCATTGGGGTTTGAACCCTAGTCTCCACCTTCACAAAAGAAAGTCTTTGCATTCAATGTACCTACTTCCCTCCTACTTCCTTCTTGTTCTATATATGCCCATTTAATTCCATTTATACCCTTATTATTCCTTGTTTGGTTGTGAGAGTATGTGCTGTGATTTTATTCCAAGGTCATTTTTTACTCTTTTTTTATGTTTTTTTTCATTTTTTCTTGAAAAAATTGACACAAGGATGAGGCTTTACAAAAAATTTCAGAAATTGGATGGATAGTGGAGAGAAAGATAGAAAGTTGAATAAATGAGATAGGTTTGAACTTTGGACTTGGCCTTTGGAGGCTTCACACTTATGGCCGGCCGAAGGCTCCAAATCCTATCATTTCTTACTCATTTCTTTGGACTCTCACCAAAAGTTTGGCCACTCAATTTCATGGCCTCTCAACTTGGTCGGCCATAGTGTGAAGCGCCCCTAAGAGTATGTGCTGTTTTTTTTTTGGGAAGGCCATTTCTGGCTTCATTTCCATTTTTTTTAAAATTTTGACTAAAAAAGTGGACATGTACGTGCCATTTGATTTGTATATGAATGATATTTCAAAATTCAATTAGAAAACATATGTACCTGAATGTTGAAAATGACGTAATCATTGGCAAGTTGGCAAGTTTGAATTCTTTCTGCAAGGCAAGTTGGCTACATGCTTGAAAATTTACAAATCATTTAGAATTGTCCATCATGTAGGACAAAAATATTATGTGGAAAAAAAAATGAATTACTTTAAACAATAAATTTAAAAAAATTTATGTATTGAATTAGAAAACACGAATCCCAATGGTTTTAATTTTTTAATTTAAAAATTGCACGTGATGTTCTAAATTTTTTGCAAAAAATATTGATAATGGAGTTGAATACTACACTTCATGGTTTATTTAATAGTACAGAATCCATAACTACCCGTACACTTAAATTCTTTATATCTTGTGATTCGTTCATCGAAAAAGAATGATTTACAAATTTAAATTTTAAATGTGTAAAAGTACAAAAAAACAAATTCAAATTTTATTTTTTGGAAAAAAAAAGGTTTTCTTATGTGTCCAAACTGCACAAATACAAGAAACAGTTACATATTAGGTCATCAATTTTTGCTTCTATTTCCTAATGTTCTAAATGTTGGACATGTGAAAGATGTTCCTAGTCTTCATCTTTTATAAGAATTTGAGACTAAAATATGCAAATGTCAACCTAGAATATGTAAAATATGTCATTAATTGAATGAATTGTCTTTCATAGTTTGTAAGTTACATTGACAAATACAGCCCTTACCTCCTTGTTTATTGACTAAAAGAAATTCATTTATTAACAACGATGTCCTTGGAAAGGAAATTGTCATTGATTGTCTCCAATTCACTATTCAACAAAATTTTCAATTAGAAGAAGGCTTTAACATTGTAGAGGAATAATTTAAGGATGTTTTTCTGGCTTGTAATTGTTCACAATAGAGTTAGTAGAAGCAACATGTGGAATTTGAGTTATTGAGGTAAAATACAATATGGTTAGAAAAGAATCCACATATCAAATCTCTGATTATCCTATTTAAAAAATATTAAGCAAGCCAATTTTTAACCTTCATCAGAATCATGCAACAAGTAAGTAAGCTAGGCTACTACCTCATTGAAACGTCAACAAACATTTTTTTTAGTATAATGGATGGATGGATCTACTTCTTTCATTTTCTATAATTTCGACAATATGCCTTTGAAGGCCATATTCGTTATATTGAGACTTTTGGTAGTCTCATTTTTATCCTCGACTTGAAGATAAATCATAATAACTGTTTAATTTTAAGACTATTTGGTAAGTTGAGATTTCAATGTATTAATATATATAAAAACCTTTGATTTTTCAAAGGTTGCAGGCTCATCTTATCCTCGACTCGAGGATAAATCACTATAACTGTTTTAGGGTTGTAGTCTCAAAATGTGCAGATTGTCTCATTTTAACGAATAAGGCCATTTTGGACAAATTCATCACCTAAACATTCGATGGTTTTGAAAAAAATTATATATATAGCATTGTTTCTTATTCCTAAAATACAAATTATGGACAAAGAGATGACAAAACATACACTGTTGGATACAAAATTTAACAATTAGCATCATTCATTTTGATGTCAATTGAACATGTAAAGCTTATCAAGTCATAATGGTCAGAAATAATAACATACCTACTAAATTCTTGATCATTTTTTTGCTTCTGAGACATGTGCAAGACACAATAATGATTCAAATAAGGAGTGCTATGTGTTATTCAATTCAATTGAATATGAATACAATGTTTAGTCACAGTTGGAAGCTTATTGTGCACCTTCTATATGAAATATATGATATATGTTTTTGAAGATGTAGGGTTGAACTTCACAATCACTGTACGATAGAAGGTAGAGCCACTTGTAACTGACCAAATAAAGAATGACGAACGTATTGGAGCGAGCTAAAGCACTGGAAATATTCTTGGAAGTGCATGAATAAAAATGCCAATGTTTGCAAATATATATATATATATATGTACACACACAGAAAACTTCAGTGATTTTTTGAAATGAAATGAAATTACTATTTATTTTTGAAGCCCAGAGTTAGTCTTCACCTATGTCCAATGTATAGAGTCTTGTAAAATCGCTCATTTATGAGACTACTTCTTCCTCACTTTGGCATTTAAAACCAAATCTAAACCAAGCATATGTGTAATGAAAATATTGGTGGAATTCATGATTGGAAATCAAGAACTCATGATTATAAATGAGTTCAAACTTCTCTTGAATGTGGCCACCTTGTTAATTGATAATGGGGTTGTAGTCGAGAATGGGTACCTCTATCTTCTATTTAATAGAAGTGATTTCCATGATAATAGACAACGTTGAAGAGAATTGGTACTTCACAATTTCGGGGCTGAAGCTTGAAAATTGGTAGTTGTTAGTGTTGTATGTTTTCTAAATATCTTTAGTTGTTCTAAGTGAAAGTGATAACAATTTTGTTTTCATTAAGAAAATATATGGGAATTGAGCATTGTTGCAATGTACATTGGAGGAGGAGGGCCATTTTATGTGGAAAGTCCTAAATTATGTAGGTCGATCTTTATTTCAATGAAACGGTTCTCATTAAGTGAAGGTATAATTGCAGGAACCAAGGGTTACAATAGATGCTAGGGGTTTTGGAAGTCCTGTGGATATGCCATTGTTGGCAACGAGAGGAAGGCTTGGTGGAGACAATGTCGGCCAAAGAATTATTAGAGCATGTCGCGCAAGACTATTCCAAGATGGTGTGTTTGGAAGGCATACCGTTGAACTACATGGAGGTGTAAACACTGTAGAGCTCATCACTGAAGAAGGAGCTATTGTTGGAACAGGAGTAATTGAGGAAAGTCTTCAATGTGGAATGGAATTGCATCATGTGAAGCTCTGGCCCTATGAGGTTGCTGTACGTGTACTTCATGTTATAGATGGCTCCATATGGACTGGAGAATTAGTAGGGGAGCGTCTTGGTTAGTGTGTGGAATTGGTGATTTGTTGGAAGAAATCAAGAATTCGAACTGTTAGTGGTGGAATGCCAAGTACTTCAAAGCAGAAGGAAGGCAAGATGGTAATGTTTCTCCCGTATCAACTCCGGAGTTTGAATTCCACGAGAGCAATAGTAATCCAAGTTCACCCGAAATGTCATGGAGTGCACCTGAGAATATGAACACCCCTCAACAAATATCTCCAACAAGTGAACAAGGAACTAGTAGCGGACCTTTCCAACAAGTAATGGATGAATTACCAGAAGCTGGAGCTATCCGAAGTTATTCAATGGTAAATCGAAGGAGCCGAGAAAGAGGTCCACGTGAAAGAGGACAATCAATGAGTCAGAAGGTGACATTGCAAAGTGTAGTAGCGGCAAAAAATGAAGGTGCATGCAAAAGAAATTGCCTTAAGGAAATAGATGAGATGTACATATTGAATCAGAGGTATATGGCATGGAGGTAGAAGTATGATCTTCGATCAACCTGAATACTACAGATGTTGAGTGCTTTCTTCAAAAGAACAGAAGGAGGGAAGAGGCACAAGTATGAGACAAAATTAGATGGCTTCGACGTTTGCAATGCATGCTATGCAAAGGCGCTTGGTTATTCGCAACGGCGGTTCAAGCAATTGAAACAATTACAACAAATCTATGGAAAAGTGGCTGCGGTACATGGGAACACATGTCACTTAAGAGAAGGAGCAAAAAAATCTGCAGCACGTGCAAGTTTTGAAGAATTTGTGAAAGAACTTGGATGCATGCAACCTCACAGACAAATACGAAGGAAAATAGATAACAACGTAGTTCCATTGATACTATTATCCATAAACACAACAAAAGTGGATGTGTTTCACTACGTGAATGAAGAAGTAAAAAAGATGGTGGATGGAGAGCCATTGACCCTCAGTTCATTCCATCGGTTGTGGCGCGAGGAATTTCCACACGTACAAATTCCACCGTTTTCCCGATTTTCAAAATGCTACCATTGTTGGGAATATAAGTGTAGAATGGAATCTACAACAAATGCAGCAGCTCGTGTGGAGATAAAGAAGTTGTACATAATACATATCCAACATCAAATGGAAGAGAGGCGTGATCATTGGTTGTTTAAGAGATCAGCAATGATAACACCAGACTTGTACATGTGTTTAATAGTAGACGGCATGGACCAGAACACAACTATGATTCCAAAGATGAGACAATTCATGAAGAATATAGAATCTCGGTTTGTAAAAACTCATCTTTGTGGAGTCCTAGTGCATGGAATTGGATTGTATGCAGATGTCTGGGTTGATGCACACCACAAGCATGACAGCAATCAAGTAATCACTACCATAATGCATATATTGTCTGATGTGCGAAGATGGAAGGGGAAACTACCACCAACTTTACGAATTCAAGCAGACAATACTACTCGTGAGAACAAGAACATATACATGTTTGCATTATGTGCAACTCTAGTGGACATGGGCTTTTTCCAAGAGGTGCAACTAAGCTTTCCAATTGTTGGGCACACACATGAAGACATTGACCAACGATTCAAGATTATCTCGAATACGTTGAAGAGGAAGAATATTAATTCAATGGATGAGATGTTGGCTTTGGTAGAGAAAGGAACATCATACACAGAAGCATTTGTAAGTGCACGTCAGTTGGAGAATGTTCGAGATTGGAAGTCTTTCATCACACCACATCTTCTGAGGGGGGAAGAGCAATTAACAGGGATCACGTTTCCACACCACATGAGATTTTATATGGAGAATGGAGTGCCTAAGGTGCAGTACAAGCACTTCAGTAAAGATGCATGGGGACCGGTAGAAGGGCACATGTGCTTGCAATCCTTACCTACAACGGCAGAGAAGCCAGCTTTAGCAGAGGTGTTTGCAGCAGATGAAAGAGAGTTGAGGGCTTTAGCAGATTTCATTATTTACAAGGAGAAGTGTGTGGAGAGAAGATGGGATGTATTGAAGAACCTTGAAACAATAAACAAAACAGAGAAATTCATAGAATATTTGAAAGAATTTTTCAACTCGGATAGAAGTGCAGAGACAAATAAGCCATTTTGGCCATTAGGCTTTACAGAGAATAGTGGAGAGACTATTAATTTAAATTCACTGTTCGAAGAAGGGGAGCAATTAAATACAATGTCAACAACGGTAGATTCTATTATGGCTACAATGCCAAATCCTGAAGCTCGAGGGTACATTGGTCCACAGAAGAACAAGCCAAAACAGGTTGCAGGGACGAGGGCTCCTAGAAGATGAAGGGTGATAGAAGGAGGAGAGACAATTGCGACAACAAGTACAGAAGAAAGTCAGCATCCATTTCCAATATTTGATCCAGAGAAAGATCTTCAAGTTGGACAATTTGTTGCCCTTTCAGTGGAGGCTACTGAAGTAAGAGCAGGAGTGCCATTTTATATGGCAAAAATCTTTAAGCTTGGTGAGCAAAAGCGAGCAACAAAGATGAAGGTTATCTGGTATTGGCTAGTTCTGAAGGTGAAAGTAGAAGAAAGAGAAAGCTCAAACAAAGACCGGTACACAAATTGTATGGAAGCATTATGGGAGCCATCTCGTGAAAAGCACGGGTGGGTGGAGAAAGAAGCAGCTATATTTTCATGGAATGACATACCGAAAAAAACAAGGAGTGGGTTTGTGCTAAAGAACAATGTACCAGTGCATGGGGACATGACAGAGAAGGAAGTTAGCATTCCAGCACCAGCGAAACCTCATTTGTTCGAGTACATTGCAATGCAATTGGAAGAATTGGATAATGAACGACTACAAAATGACGTAGATGCATATTAAATTTGAGTTTTACATTGAGCAGGACTTTGGAGATTGGTAAATTCAGTGAAACAATGGTGTAGTAGAAGATCTTAGTTTGACGTAGTATTGCATGTGAAATACTAAAGTTATTTGTAAATTCAATAAAGATTTTTTTTTGTTGGTTTTTAAATGTTGAATTCTATATTCAAGTGCATGACCAGTACATTGAATTTTGAATTATTTTTTAAGAAAACTTTTTAATTTGCACAATAAAGAGGCAAATCAAATTTGAAGAAAAAACCATTTTGTAAAGAGAAAGCAGTGCTCCCCTCTTCAATTTTGAATGCCCCCCCTCCTCAAAGGGCAACTTACCCCCTCCTATTGGTCATGAGGTTGATTTTACTCGAAAAATTTGTAAGTGCAATTTTATATGGCCAAGTGCAAAAATTACGAATTCTGTGTTTTATTCTAATTTTTAGTGAGATTTTATTGCATCTTGGATAATTTCCATGAATTTCCCATCGTGAAATTTGGTGGTTGATTGTTCAGAAGAATATCTTTTGACAATAAAAAAAATTTGGAATTTCTGTAGAACCTCTCATGAAAGTTTATAAATGATGTGCAAGCTCATATTTCTACTTTGTATATTTGATAAAAAAGAATCAAATCCTACTAATTCTTTTAACTTCTAGTGAATAGAGAATCTTATAAAAAAGAATTTTAGAAAATTGACTTTGCTGTTCAACTCCTATTGTGATTTCTACCAATGACCACCATACTTATGTTGTAGATGTCCTTCTCTAGTCCATCTTGAGTTTTCTTTCCTTGTAGGCTAAAAATTGGAATTTCTATTATTTCGTCAATACAATGGGAAAATTGAAACTTCTTTATGGGATTGACTTAGGATTCTCATATAGGCTTCCTCAGACCAATTTAGCCACGCTCTCTCACATGCTAGGCAATTTGGGCAATTCTACTCAATTACTACTATATGTACAACTTTTGGATTTCTACCCTATTTACATGTGGAATTTGAGTCAAATTTAGAAAAAATAAGATAATTAGGACCAAATACTATACTAGCACGTGACATACCTATTTTGGATTTACACTCTTTTTATGTCTTTTTGTATAAAAACTACACTCAAAATATAAATAAACAAAAAAAAATAGTGAGTCTCAAGTGAGAAACTGGGCACTTACACCCAATTGGTTGTTGTGATTTATTCTTAAATCTATTTGTTGAGAGTTTGAAGACTATTATATCTATAAGATATAGATCTATAGCATCAACTCCCAACTCCCATTGAGCAATAGTCTTCTCAAGAATAGTGTAATTCTTTTATTTTTATAGTAGAAATTGCTCTAAAGGGCTAAAGTCACTAGTAGAAAATGCACCTTGGATCAATAGGCTTTAGTCACCTTAGATAAGTTGATTTGGACAAAATCAACAAAATTTTGCTAAACCCTAAACCTAAACCCTTCCAACCCCATTAAACTATTATCATTGCATCAAAAAGTCCCTACCACTAATTTAGTGTTGATTCAATAATTCCAATTGTTTTTAGTATGATCACAATTAATTGATAGATACATACTAAAAAGTCATTGTAATAATTCCAAAACAAAATTAAAGTATTAGTGTAATTACATCATTTTTGGATTTTCTTAGTGCTAAAATTGTAGGAATGTAACTACAATATTTTTTTTGGTGCTATTTTGGCATTGATATGATGACACTTTCACTTCCAATGTACCACTGTGTTGTTAGTTATTACGACACTTTACACTTTTGACTACATTAGAATAAAAACAAGTGCAATTGGAAAACCCACTAGATTCCAATTGGGAGGGCGACCACAGCGGATATCTCTTCTACCTTATATACCTTGGTGAGAGAACGGAGCCTCTTATCACGTATTAGAGGATGTGATATTAAAGAGGGCCGAGTGCAACAATACCCGCACAATAATCTGTTTCGATTGATGTTCGGGGCCCAGATAAGCCGAGCAGCGTCAAGGGTATCAGGCATTCGCGAGGAGAAGAACTACCGTTTCCGCAAAGGAGGGAGACCAGAGCAAGCGTCGAGCAGGAATGGACATGGTGAGAGAGGTTGGGGACTCCTTGATCCCAAGCTCGCGAGCTTTTGCAGAGCAAGGGTGCTGCATGCTGCAGTCTGTTGCGGGTGCACGTATGGCTGTTGTGGTGAATTGAGGGCTCAAGGAGGGAGATTTCTCGTACTGTTGTGTACTGCAATGCCCGCTTGTGCAGGATTTGTAGTGGGATTCTGACTTGTTTCTCTGCTCTGGCAGTTGGTTTGGAGCCATTTTCATTTGAGCTCGTGGGGGTGTGATGGAAATTGTAGGACGGAGGTGAGATGCCAGCTGTTGTAGGAGAAACGTTGTATCGACCTTACCTACTCTTACTGCAGGAGAGTAGAGTAGCGCTTGTTCCTTCGGAGCTTGTGGAGCGCGAGTAATTAATTTTCTGATTGACGATATCTTGCTGCGCAATTAGTGCAGTGCAATTCAAATAGCAGGTCCTCTAATTCATCCCAGTTTTTTTTGGCTTAGGAGCAGATATGGGAGTTTCACAGACTGAGCAAGAAGAAATGAGCCGTTTCGCGAACTAGGGTTTAGGATTTTCGCTTGAGGAAATTTATTCAACTTGGAATTGGGAACTCGTGATATATTGCGGTCCGTGGCAATCAGCATAGCTATAAGTTATTCAATGCTGATGACTGCGTGATTCCCAGTCTTCGAACCTTGAAAGAAGCTTGGGCCTGCAAGAGAAGAACACTGATTCATGTCTTTCCGGATTAGTACTTACTCCCGGCAAAGCTAGAAAGAACTGCTCAAAGTGTGTACTATAGATGTGGTGTGAGCTGCAACAGAGTTCAGTGGCAGCAGCTTGGATTTAGGGCGGTAAGATGTACCGAACCGATTGAGAACTCACGTTTTTGTTGCAGAGTCGAAAGCGACTTTGCTATCACCTTTGTTTGCTTCACATTTGAACGATGTGCTGGAAATGGCCAAATCGGTGCCACATGTGCTGATTCCTGTCATATTCACCCAATACGAGGTATCGTCACATGTCAGAATAGGGGTGTGCACGTGTGCACCATGGGGCAGGAGATTGGGCAGCGCGAACAGCAGGGAGGAAGTCAAAGTTGTGTCAGACTGGTAGGGAACGAGACAAGTCGAAAACACATTCCGGGAACTGGATTGAGCGATCTGTCTGGGTTGGGGATTGGGTGCTGACCCCTGTTGCGGTTCATGGATGTGTTATGACCAATTCTGATAGGTTTTCATGCATATTTCTATATATGTCATTTAAACGATCTAAATTTAATTAGTCTTGTCATTCATATCAAAGGAGAACTGTAATTTAGTTTGAACCTAAGTTTTTGATGACCCTCTTTGAAGCGATGGTAATTTTCAATAGTCAAGTCAGTTGACTGGTGTTGTATGCTAATCAATGGGTGTATGGGTGTATGTTGGATTCTTGCCTCAGCAATTGATTGATCCCGTAGACGGAACTGCTCCTCGTGAAGCTGCAGTGGAGGTTTGCCGTCCTTGGGCAGCTTGTCTTGCTTCATTTGGCCGCCGGAAGCGTCAGGTATGCGGTTTTGCTTGTGGACTTTATTTAATGTGTTCGGGTTTTCAGGATTGGAGGTAGTAGCAGATTTTTCGCACATGTAGTTTCTTCTCAATTTGATGTGTTTCTGTCCACAGGTTCAATTCTGAGGTCCATTCCGGCGTTGTTCTTTGTGATGTTCTTCTTAGTAACAGTTAGTGTGAATTGGTCTCTGT
Source organism: Climacium dendroides (assembly GCA_950106755.1). Lineage (NCBI taxonomy): Eukaryota > Viridiplantae > Streptophyta > Bryopsida > Hypnales > Climaciaceae > Climacium > Climacium dendroides. The sequence continues at coordinate 88,548 of OX467086.1, forward strand.
AATGCAGGCAGATGGTGATGGGATTGCCACCTCAATTGGTGTCGTGGGATTTAGATTGTACACAACAATTGCAGTGCAGGAGAGAACAGAGAAGCTTTTTGTCGGTGCGTGGACTAGGTGGTGCACAGGTGAGTGAATTAAGCGGTTGGATGACTTGTGATTTGGGTTGGACTACTGTGGTCATGCTGACAACAAATGTGTCGAAATATGAGGTCTCCTTTACAGCAATGTTCGATATTGTCACATTTTTCCAAACGTAACCGGATGTGAACATGGTTGACCGAACCCTAAACCCCGGTATGGATGGGAAGAGCGCTTCGAATGGTACGAAGTTGCTTATTAACAGAGTGTTGACGTTTGTGTACCCAGGATATCTGTGCAATCTCAGTCTTCAGGTCTCCATGGCCTATCTACCCTTCTTTATCCCTGCCCTTGTCCTCTCACATACGAGGCAGTGGACCAATCCGGTGTTCACCATTTTCATCAGTTTGGAAGAGATCACCTTCGAATTCCAATGCTTCAGGTATGTGTCATATGCCCATCGTCACAGAAAGAGTTTGCCTCTCCTGGTGAGAATGTGACTGACATGGGTAAAGCATGTTGCGGTGGATTCAGGTGAACTACAGTCGGTTGAAGAACTTTGGAAAGAGTACTTCGCGGATCCTACGCAGTGGTGGGACAACAGAGCTGACAAGGTATGACTAGATAAAAGAAAGCGGATACAATACTCGGCTCAACAAGTGACGGGACGTTTCTTGCTTGTACAAGGCCATGGGCACTTGTGGGCACTTCGTAAAGCAACAAGTATGAAATTGCGTTGTTTGCTGCCATTGAGTGGAGTGAACACTGCTCAGATCATTGCAGTGTCATCAACAAATATTCCTGGAATATTGATTGTGAGATGCAAAATGAATACGAGACAGTTTTGTAGGATCTGATCATGGGTTGTGGTGCCTACAGAGGAATCCTAGATCACCTGACTTTAGGCATAAGGTGGCAAGGAAAGCACTTTGGATATATGGCTGGTCAACTCCACCATGGGTGAAGGCAATGCTCAACTTGACAACTGAAGGGAGAATCCAACCTCCTGTTGATTATCGCTCCAAAGATTCTCAAGACGCAACACAAGGGGACAGGTAACTTTAGGAATTGAGTTGGCTACCTTGTCTAGTGACCAGAGTAGGTGCATCTAGAAGTATGTGGTTTTGGGTGAGTTTAAGGATTTTTGTATGTGCAATATGATTTGTTCTTCCTTTTGGTTTACTGGGTGCACTTAAAGTGGAATGATTTGCAGTGAATTGCTATGTATGTGAGATATTAAGAATTCAAATGGATGGATGCAAATTTGTGGATGTTGAAATATGTGAGTACTGGGCATTAGTGGTCTTGCACCCGTTCACTGTGTATGAGTGTTCTTCTTTCGAAGGGATTTCTATTGAAGAATCTATGGATGAATCAGGCTATCTAAGGGCTACAATGGAAGAGGATGCATTGTGCCTAGTACTGCAAGAGAGTCGAGGCATATTGTACCATGTGGTGGCGGTAGTATGTCCTTGAAAACTGCAAGAAGCACGACTGAAGCACTTGGTAATTTGAAGAATGGACTAGAACAAGGCATGGCCATCGACTCGTTTATGTATGTTGAAGTTTTGAGACGGTGCTTGAAGGAGGAAAACCTTGATGTTAATGTCGCGAAGCAGGTTCACGACTACATCAACCAGAGTGGAATGGAGCAGAATACATATGTGGCAAACAACCTAGTGAGCGTGTATATCAGGTGTGGAGAATTGGAGGATGCACGTGGAGTGTTTGATAAACTTGTGAACAAGAACGTGTTCAGTTGGACCATTATGATTGGAGGTTATGCAAACCACAATCGTGCTGACCAAGCAATGGAGCTTTTCAATCAAATGTGCCAAAAAGGGGTCCAGCCAAATGCATTTACTTTCTCGAGCATCCTGAAGGCATGTGCCGATCCATCAGCTTTGCAGTGGGGCAAAGAAGTTCATGCGTATGTAAGAGATGCTGGGCTTGAATCAGATGTGCGTATGGGCAATGCGCTTGTCCACATGTATGGAAAGTGTGGCAGTATCGATGATGCACGACTAGTTTTTTGGCGAATGGAGGAACACGACTTGATCTCATGGAACATAATGATCGGTGGACTTGCAGAGCATGGATTTGGGCAGGAGGCATATGGACTGCTTCTCCAAATGAAACAGGAAGGCCTCGAACCCGATGCATTCACGTTTGCGAGCATTCTGAATCCATGTTCAAGCGCAGGGGCTTTAGAGTGGGTGAAGAAGGTGCACAGGCATATCCTCAAAACGGGACTTGAGTCGGACTTGCGTGTGGGCAATGCGCTTGTCCACATGTATGGAAAGTGTGGCAGTTTGGATGATGCTCGGCTGGTTTTTGACCGGATGGAGGATCGTAATGTGATCACGTGGACCGTGATGATCGGTGGACTTGCCGAACACGGATGTGGGCAAGAAGCATATGAACTGTTTATGCAAATGCAAAGGGAAGGCTTGAAACTCGATGCAATCACGTTTGCGAGCATTCTGAATCCATGTTCAAGCGCAGGGGCTTTGGAGTGGGTGAAGGAGGTTCACAAGCATATCCTCAAAGCAGGACTTGAGTCGGATTTGCGTGTGGGCAATGCGCTTGTCCACATGTATGGAAAGTGTGGCAGTATCGATGATGCCCGAGTAGTTTTTTGGCGAATGGAGGATCGTGACGTGATCTCATGGAACATAATGATCGGTGGACTTGCAGAGCATGGATATGGGCAGGAGGCATATGGACTGTTTCTCCAAATGAAAGAGGAAGGTCTCGAACCCGAAGCAACTACCTATTTGAGCATTCTGAATCCATGTTCAAGCGCGGGGGCTTTGGAGTGGGTGAAGGAGGTTCACAGGCATATCCTCAAAACGGGACTTGAGTCGGACTTGCGTGTGGGCAATGCGCTTGTCCACATGTATGGAAAGTGTGGCAGTTTGGATGATGCACGACTAGTTTTTGATCGGATGGAGGATCGTGATGTGATCACGTGGAACGTGATGATCGGTGGACTCGCACAACATGGGTGTGGAAGTGAAGCATATGAATTGTTTATGCAAATGCAAAGGGAAGGCTTGAGACCCGATGCAATCACGTTTGCGAGCATTCTGAATCCATTTTCAAGCGCAGGGGCTTTGGAGTGGGTGAAGGAGGTTCACAGGAATATCCTCAAAGTGGGACTTGAGTCGGATTTGCGTGTGGGCAATGCGCTTGTCCACATGTATGGAAAGTGTGGCAGTATCGATGATGCCCGAGTAGTTTTTGACCGGATGAAGGATCGTGATGTGATCACGTGGAACTTGATGATTGGTGGACTCGCACAACATGGGTGTGGGAGTGAAGCATATGAACTGTTTATGCAAATGCAAAGGGATGGCTTGAAACCCGATGCAATCACGTTTGCGAGCATTCTGAATCCATTTTCAAGCGCAGGGGCTTTGGAGTGGGTGAAGGAGGTTCACAGGCATATCCTCAAAGTGGGACTTGAGTCGGATTTGCGTGTGGGCAATGCGCTTGTCCACATGTATGGAAAGTGTGGCAGTTTGGATGATGCACGACTAGTTTTTGACCGGATGGAGGATCGTGATGTGATCACGTGGAACGTGATGATTGGTGGACTTGCAGAGCATGGATGTGGGCACGAAGCCCTGGAAGTGTTCAGAAATATGATTGCAGAAGGTGTGAAGCCTAACGTGATCTCCTTCGCTGCAGTGTTGTCGGCCTGTAGTCATGCTGGCCTTGTGGATGAGGGCCGTAGACTTTTTCTGGCTATGACACAAGATTATGGCATCGAACCTACTGTAGTGCTTTGTACCTGCATGGTGGATGTTCTTGGCCGAGCAGGACACTTGGAGGAAGCAAAGCTCTTGATTGACAACATGCCGGTGGAACCAGATGGGGCAACTTGGGGGGCCTTGCTTGGTGCCTGTAGAACGTACGGTAATGTGGATTTGGGCAAACTTGCCGCTAATGAGAGTCTCAAGTTGGAACCGATGCATGCTTCTGCATACGTGCTTCTCTCGAATATCTATGCTGCAGCTGGCAAGTGGGAGGAGGTGTTGTGGGTGCGGACTATGATGCAGGAGAGAGGTATACGCAAGGAACCAGGGCGTAGCTGGATTGAAGTTGATAACAAGGTCCATGACTTCGTCGTAGGGGATACTTCTCACTCAGAAGCGAAGGAGATCTATGTTGAGCTGAGGAGATTGAGTGAGACAATTAAGGCCGAAGGCTACATTCCTGATACCCGGCTAGTGTTGCGGAACATTGAGGAGGAGGAGAAAGAACTTGCTCTTTGCTCCCATAGTGAGAAGTTGGCTATTGTTTACGGACTCATGCGGACACTCCCTGGACAGCCAATTCGGGTGTTCAAGAACCTTCGAGTGTGTTCAGACTGCCATACAGCAACCAAGTTTATCTCAAAGGTGACTGAACGAGAGATTGTTGTGAGGGATGCGAATCGCTTTCACCACTTCCAAGATGGCGTGTGTTCTTGTGGTGATTACTGGTGACGAGGTTGGCAATCTTGACCAATTGTAGCCTATGCTGTTGTCTGGAGCTCTTCATTGGAATTTGTCAACATCTGTGAATATGCTATGGTGTTGATCATTGATTGAAAGCTATTGCATTGGTTGGAAATGACTCCAAGAACATGTTCATAGAGGTTGTCACCTCCTGCATTTTCTTCACCTATTGTTTTTGTGAAGAATACAAAATCAAAGGCTAGAAAATTTAGCTATAGAAATGATTGTAGCACTACCATTCACCTTACATCCTTTTGTTGGCAACATCAAAATCTAAGGATACTTTATTGAGAAGACTATTCACATAGAAATATCAATTGATTATTTTGAAGTCCCTCCAAGAAGACTATGCAAGCTTTTATTTTTTTTCAATAGCGAGTTTACTTGAGTTGCTTCAACTATTGTGCTTATAATTATGTGACTTGATTTTTGATCTTTGCCTTGATGTCTATTTTTGAAGTTAATCCCTACAAGACCGAGAATACATTTAACAAGTTGTCCAAAATTGTCTTGTTTAAGACTTTAAGTGCATTGAGAGAATATAGTAGAGAAAGTTTCTTTTTTGAAATTTACTTGTACAAAAGTGTACTAGACAGCTACTATGTGAATGTGGAAAATTTCAGTCCATTTGATTTTGTAGATTGCTTGCTTATAGAAAAAAGGATTTTTTTGGACCTTGTTCGATAGGGTTAGAAATCTTTAATTTCTCATGAAATGTGATTTTTGCACTACGCATAGTTTTTTTTTTTACCATTGCCTATTATATCATGGTAGTTATATACAGGCCAAATTTTAGAAACAGATGAGTTTTTTTTAACCAATTGCTCAAAGTTGTCTTTTTTGGCCTAAGAATCTTCAAACAACATAACTTATAATTTGGGCACTTGATTAAAAAAAATGTATGTATTTTGATGAAGTTCATGTAAGTCCACATCTTGTTTCAAAATTTCACAAACATCCATTCTAAAATGACTTCTATAATACCAACCTAAACTTTCCATTGCCCCTATGAGGAATAATGGACCTTTAGGGATTAATGTTGAAGCTAGGTGGTTCAAGTGTGTGGGATGTATATTGGTGTCCTTATAAATTCAAGAATAATAAACAATTTTTGTTCTAGAATGTACTTTTATTGTAATTCAAGATTGTTTACATGGTATTATTTTTTCCTCCATTTCTTGTTCTTCTATATGTTTATTGGTTTGAATGGTCTTTGTTGCCATAGGTGTTTTATTTATATTTTAATTTTGAAGCCATTTGTTGAGTGATTTTGTATGAGTTTTAGGCTTTTCAGTTGTGAAAAGTGATTCACTTTTAGAAATTATATTTAGTTTGCTAAATCAATAATTTATCCTATTAGTATGTGACACTAATTTACGAATGATGCACTATTCAAAATATACTTAAATTAGTTTACATTGAAATCTTTAGTGTGTTCTATTAATTTTCACAAAATAAAATCAATGCTTAACAAATCTATAACCTCTACAATCTATTGATGTTGGGGTAGTGCCTTGCAAATTTATAACCTTTAGTATTTTAGTTCTAACAAATAAAAATAATAAATTAGCAAATCTAAAACCTATTCTATTCTTGCAAAGACACTAATATTGTACTTTTTTTTAATTGGATAAATTTATGTAGCTTAATCTAGAGCTAACAATATACTTGACCCTCTCAAATGACATTGTTTTTGAGGAAAAATGGGCTTCTAAATGAAGTCACATGTATTGACAACTTCACATGAGGAACTTATTTAATCAAATTTATACACGACATGTTAAATTCTCAAGATACATTGGGAATGTCCAATTACAAAATGTGTCAATAGAGAGGGTTGAAGTCACTGATTACCACTAAAGTTAGAATTTGTCAAGCAAGAAATATCTATAGATTCCTAGAACTTCAAATGACTAGAGTGTCTCATTAAAAAATGTGTAGGAACATTGCTTACTACTAAAGCGAGAAGTTATTAGTTGACTGAGAAATAACTCTAAGTTTTTGGAAATTTAAATGATTGTATCATTATTTGTATAGTAAAGAATCGTTTTGCTTGTGATGTACATTGTAGGCTTGATACTTGTTTCAAAATGTTTCTAATTTCAAATATCTCTATAAGGTTTCAAAATTGCCTACTACCAAGTTTGTTGTTAGTCTGTGCCAAGCTCTAATGTTGGCCCTCTACTAAAGGTGGGTACTCTTAAGTAAGTGACTTAGAGCATCCTTAGTCCAATATATAGACTATGATTGGATCCCTTGAAATTGAAGAATTGATGAAAGTGTACTTTGTTGGGCACATATTACAAGTACCCAAAAAATACTTAATGGACCAATCATAAATCATCTTATTTAAAATGTTTGTGAAGATTCCATCTCAAGTATAATTATGCACAAGAATCCACCTAAATTTAATCTTAGAAGATGCATTGAGGGATTGGATACATTAAAGAAATTTGAAGAGTTGATTTGTCCAACTAAGAGAAGAAGCTACTTTTCATCCATTTTGTTGAGTATCAAATGGCTTACCGGGCTACACTGCAAACGCCCTTACTAGATGAATTGCTCATAAAGAAATTCTTAAAGTAGAGATGCCTATCACCAAGCTTTGTCTCAATTCCATCCTCATGTATTGGCAAACTACATTTTGTATTCTAGAGTGTACATAGGTGGTACATGAGGTCAAAATTGAGACCAAGTTAGTGAAAGATATGTGCACCTTATATCCTCTTTATCACTTGCAATCATATATGATGCTCATTACAAACTTGGCATTGGCGACAAATATTGAAGAACCCAAGCCTTGTACAAGGTCTTGAGTCCTTGATACATTGGGTTATTATATAGAGTATGTAGATTGTGAGGAAACTCAAGAAAATACAAGAGTGCAATTCATTGTGCTATTATTGATTGCTTGTAAAAAAGGCAACCCATTCCTAACCACTTAACCATTTCTACATATCTACAAGGTGGATTTCTAAACTAGATAAATTTTCTGATGTGTAGAAATAGACTGCGGAAGGTGAGGGTTGCTAGCGAGCAAATCTAAATATGAGTCCTTAAGCTTGTGAGCAAGAAATGTTTTTAGAAAAAAATAGATGATGGACCTATGACCGTGGATGTATGTAATTTTGATTTTTTCCAAAATGTGAGTTCATGTTTCCAAAATTTAAGTTTTTCACAAACCTTTTTAAAAAATTTCATTATGACAACCTATTGTACTCAAATTTTGTAGAAATTACACAATGCAAAAGTGTAAAAGAAAATAAATCATGCCCAAGATGTAGCTACAAAAAATATAAATCCAATCATAATGAAAATCAACTCATTATGGCTCAATTCACAAGATATGTCAATCTCATAAATATAACTCATAATAGATTTAGTGGTGGAATTCTCAGCAACAACGCTAATGTGTGAGTTTGGAGTGGCGAGCTTAGAACTTGTAAGCTTGGAGCATTGAAAAAAAAATTAAGATTTTTTTTGGGTCCAAAAATAGAGTTGAAATTGCTATTTATAGTAAATTTTGGTACCTATGACCACTACTCCTATGACCGTGGATGTTATCAGTTATTTTTATTTGCTCTATCATTTTTCATTTTCAATGGGGACAGACCTTGGAACTTCAGTGCATAATTGATCACTGTGTTCTAACACTGCAATTGTATTTTATATACTATTACTGATTATGTATAGAATACAATGTAAATGGTTGAGCAAGAAGTTATAAGAAGAAAAGGTGAATATTAGATAGCTTCCACTTCAACTGCTTTAGATGAATTCTGAACACTAAGCTCACTTAATAAATTGTGCCCACTAGTATAATTTGAGGCCTAATGGGATTTGAAATTAGGACATCAACTTCAGTTTCAGTCCTCGCAAATATATGCCAACCTAATCTACTAGTATAATTTGAGGCCTAATGGGATTTGAAATTGGGACATTAACTTCGGTTTCAGTCCTCGCAAATATATGCCAACCTAATTGAATGACCACTCTTTTCAAAGAAAAAAATATATGATTTGGTTTAGGTCTTACCAAAAAAAATTTAAATAAAAACAAATTGGGAAAAAAATGAAATACAAATTAAAGTATATGATTAATGAAGGGGCAATGGAAACTAAAAGAAAATAAATTGAAATGCTAAAGAAGTTCATAATAGTAAAAATAGAAAAGAAAAAAAGAACAAATAAAAAAATGATTTCATATTTATATTTCAGATACTGAATTAGTAGTCAACATTTTAGTACTTAACCACTCAAATCTTCTTACTTCTTAACATTTTACAAAATAATTGAGACATACTTCATATTTCATGAATGCATAAAGTTTTTCAATTCTATACACTTCAAATCATTTAAATCGTATCAAATTTAAATTAATACAAGACAAATGAAGTACATTGAAGAATCTGGCCATGTCTATTCTGGTACAATGATGATCCTTGCTTGAACTAGAAGAAGTTTCAACTCGTTCAAGCTATAATTAGGTGCATGAATGAATTTGTCATCATGAATGTCCATCTCATAGAAGTACCGATATAAGTAGTATAAGTGCTTGCAATTCACGTACTATTGATAACCTTTAATAGCAAAAATTGTTATATGAACAAAGTTTGGGCATGTGTAAGTAGGAAACATACCCATTGTAATTTGATACACATTTCTATTATGGTATGCCTTGGTCTTCAGTGATACTATTGCATCTATTAGAAAAGGAAGCAAAGTTACTCCCACAATTTGTCCTTTTATGTTGCTTGTCGTACGCGTAGTTAGCCGTAAGTATCCTTACAACAACAAATTGTTGCAAGATGACACGAATTATCGTTCCAGGGAACTCTAGTATGATATCGTTTGAATTAGAGGTATTCGGATCGTGACTACACCCTAAAATTCCCTTTGTTTTACTTCCCTACCTTGTTCCGGAAACTTGGTACATTCCGGATCCGAACTACATCCGGAATCTAGTTCTGTCTCTCCCTAGTTTATAGTTTTTGTTGCCTCTATTTTACCCTTAGAGGGTCCGCCCTTGATCTGGAAAGGGGTGGGGACTCACCACTTATATAACTAACTTCTCTGTACTCTAAATCTAATAAACAATACACCCAGACAACGTAGTTGTATTATGAGGAGGGAGGAGTATTCTCTCACAACTTCTGGATTGGTCGATCCGAAAACAGGTCATACAAAGAAACTCTCACACATCTCTTACTACAACGACGAATCTGAACTTCTAGACTCAAGGGAGTAGATTTCCAAGGGCAAGATAATATACTGATGAGGAAGTTGGTAGACCATCCGGAGTAGCGGGAGATCCTTCCTTTGGCGGTCACTTATCTTCGCACAAAACCTTCCTGGTTCCGGATTCGCAGGAATCTCTACCTCTCTACCCGGATCACTGTTCCAGCAATTTGAAGGCACGTAACGCTCACACTCCCCTATTCAGATTGCATCCCCTCCCGACTACCTTAACACCCAAGAGATTTGTCGCTCAAGATCCAGATTCCTCCTCTCCCGTCCCTCTCTTACTCTAGTACATGGATACAACACAAACGCATACACCAGCTAAAACTCCGTAGGCAAAGTGCAGCTAATAGTACCCCAGCTCATTTAGATTAAGAAAGAAATTGAAATAACATACGTGAAATCACTAAGATGGAATTGGAATGGAATGGCAGACAACTAACTTGCCTGCCATTAAATACTAACTAAAAATCTAAAGTCAACACCTAAAAGCCTGAAAAAGAAACCCGGAAATCTAGGCAACCAATCGTTGAACCCCTCCGAGATATCCGAAAAGGTCAGTCTCAGTTGACCCGAGAAAACTGGAGATTCCAAAACTACTTGCCTAAAATTTTGGAACCTAGGGCAACGCTCGGAAACCCGTTCCGGATTCGAAACTACACTTCTAAGGAACCTAAATACCTAATGCCTTGGCCTTCGAGCCTTCTTTAAGCGGTTGCCCGCTTAACTAGTTGGTGTTCCCTTCACGTTCCTGGCCGGAGTCGTTTTTGTTGCTGCTCGGGTCTAGATGTGGCGCGTTGCGGGAGACGGATCGCTTTCCTCCTCTGTTCCGGATGTGGAATGCGCACTTTCTTCTTCAGAGTCTTCAATGACTTGAATTTCCGTCCCTTTCTCTGGCGGTGTCTCCTCCAATATCGTTGGTTTGCTCTTCTTCTCCGATGTAGTTTCTTGCATGTGCGTGAACCCTTCCGGATTCGTCCGAGCCGGATTGGTCATTCCGCCGATTCGATTGATGAGATCTCCTCTAACTTGTTGTCTTGGAATTTTGAACGATCCCCTCAAAAGGTTGGGTGCCGTCTGAACTCTAGGGAGTTCTGGAGTTGAAACTTTGGGTGGTACCGGAATCGATTTCGCGCTGGACTTGTGTTCCGGTTCCGAAGTTGGCCTCAAATTTAACTCTGTTATCCATATCTTGTTGGAAGTGGTCTTGACTGGTGTGAGTATCCCTCTCAGTCCTTCCATTCGAGTTACACGATCCACTATTGGCCTCCCTGAAGTACCCGAGACAAAAGAGAGTTCTGAAAAGTTTGAGAAATCCATTACCTGATTCGGATCGATGGCAGCCAGCAGCTGTCGTAACTCTCCTAAAACCCGCTCTATCTATGCCATGAAGTCTACTAGGATGGTCACCACCTTAGTCTTGGTTATGTGACCCTCTTATATCATCTTCGAATCAAACAGAGCTGCTTTTGTAATGACGTCTGCTTTGATGTCGATCGCTTTGGATAGATTCTTGACAAGAGAGAGAGCCCTCCTTCTCTCTCTCCTTTGAAACTGCCATCTCTCCTTCCGCCCAATTCAGTCGGGTCTGGAGTTGATTTCGCTCTATTTCCAACTCCTGAATCTGGTCTTCTTTCTTTTTTAGGTCTTCCGGTTTGGGCAGTCGCTTGACTGCTTCCACAATCTAATCCGGCTCCACCTTCAAAACTTTTGTCGTGTCTATTACCAAATCCACCAGACTATCGTGGAGTATCTTGGCTTCGCGTATCCATTCGAACCCGGCATTGAAGAATGCCGATTCGGATTCTACTTCTGGATCTTTGCTTGACTCTCCTCTCTCCATCACCGGTGGTTTGACCTGTGATTCTGGATATGTTGACTTCTGCTTCTTTGTCCTCGGATCGGTCAGAGGTTCCTCGGGGCGCTCTTCCGGTTTTGACTCGACCGGATCTTCCGCTTCTTCTCTAGAAAGTCCGTATGACAAAATAGCCTTTTCAGTGTCGTACTGGACTATTTCCGCAGCACACCAAAGTTCTTGCTGGTGGTATAAGTGGAACAGGTAAGTGCTAACTGGACTTGCCTTCGCACGGATTACATGCTCTGTTAGTTTAGAAACTAACCCAGCTATAATTCTACCTCAGTGGACGGCCCGGTTCTCCATAGCCCCCAAAATTGTATTGGCCACCGTAATGGTGACCCGTGTAGGTTTTTCTGGATACAGGATGGAGATGAGAAACTCTAGAACTCTCCTATGTCTCTCGTCCTTACATTCACTAATAGTGAATCTGTCCTTAGGGTTTGCAAACCCCGTGAACTTTCCAGCTACAAAACGGTCCGTCCTTGATGCTAACTCGTTTCTGCTCTTTCAGAACTGGTACACATCCATCCAGATGTCCTCCGTCCACATGACTGGCCGCCCTTTCAGAGTAAACTGGTACTAATTTGGAACCCCGTGGAGTAGTTCCTGAATCATATTTTCACTCTTGAGGTTCCATGGTCGATATAACAGCTCGATATACCCTAGCTTGATCAAATCCTCCTCTAACTGTTTGTATAGTTCCAGATTCTCTGGAATAGCCGGAGAAATAATTCGGGCAGATATAACTACCTTCTAGACCGATCCTGATGCCATAAGGTCTAAGTAGAAATGAGGGGAGAGAAAAGTAAACCTAAGTCGGTCGCTAACTTACCACTCTTTCTCTCAATTACTCACACGGAAGGTTTTAGTAAACAAAACAGGAAGGTGGAGATGAAAACCCTCGGCAAACAACTTAAATGCTTAACCATCTCTCTACGATGATCAAGATAACGGCTACAGGACCGTTATACAAACGGTATCCTATTCCCATAGCTTTGGGGTCTATACTGTAGGTTCCTATGTTCCGAGTAATTCCGGATTCCGGATCCGGATAAGTTCCGGTTACGGATTTTGCCGGAACGTCTATTTTCTATTTTGGGTTTTATTACACAAAAATCACGTTTTAACTATAATTTTTTTGATTTTTTCCTATTTTATTTACCTAACTCTCTTAACCTTGATTCGTCTCTGGATTCCGGATTCCCACATTGCTTGCACTCTCCCACTTGTTGCGCTGTTTTGCTGTTGGTGCATTTGCATTCTTTGTACAGTTTGATTGTTCACAACCGTTGGATACAAATCTGCATCTTATAGTGGTGCTTGATCATATAAGACATTCTTGAATATGTTAGATATGTTGAAAAGTCGTTGTAGCGACAATGTAGAGCGCTCTTGGATACGGAATTCAACATGTAGCAACACAATTTCTTCTCGATTGACGTTGGTCCCAGTCAAAACAGACCAAAGTTCCGGCACCTTTGGCCTATCAATGACATAGTTTTACTTTGTACCTTTTACACATCGTTCTATGTCATCTTCACAAAACCAAAAGTCTGCCAAGACCTCTTAATTATTCCCATACTCTACCTTTCTACCATGATAGATGACCGAGAATCGGAGTTCCCTTCTTTTTCCTTGCAATTTTGGCAATGCACTTGATGTTTGACCCCCGTTGTTGAGCTTGACAAAGCATGTTCGATTTGTGGCTAAGTCTTGAAATGTGTCACTTCGACGTGTTACAACTGCTTTCAAATGCAATAGTCACATGTTTAAATGGTTGCACTTCAGGTTCTTTTCTTTTGTTCTAGGAAGTATTCACAAGAACTGTTGTGGACCTCGTTTGAATACAAGGTTGAGAGAAGTTTACTTTATCTGGTCAATGTGAGTCTCTTGAATTGCCAATGGGAATGTCCAACTTCCTCTTTATACTTCCGAAGATCTCTTTTTCTCTAAAATGCGATATGTGAGTTCCAACTTCCTTAGCTCCAAGTAATGTGTTCAATGACTTTGTAATTTTCTTTGAGTCTCCGCTTTGTCTTGCAGCTCTCAACTTCAACCTTCCCTTTCATGGCCCAAAATCATATGTATGTTCTCTTAAGTAAACACGATAGTTTGTCATTTGTATCCCAGCAAGGATACTATCATCGCAAGTGGCGTCAAACAAATTGTTACCTTAGTTGCTGGACATTTGAAGCCACTTATTATGAACTATTTCCAATAAGTTGCAGGAAGGCATATGCAACAACTTCTCCAAATTCAAATCCTACAAAGCCATACAAAATAAACTTCACTTCGAAAATTAAATTTCATACATCAAACCCTACAACAATTGCAAATTTGTAAAACTCAGTTTACATTTACTTGAAGTGAACTAAAGAAGAGAAGGACATTCAAATGCCATACAAAAATTTATTTATCTAAAGATGAACATTGGAATAAGTATACAAGGTCACTTTACAATGCTAAAAAAGTATTTTCCAATGCTATTTTTTGTGTCATTTTTCCTAGTAGTTTTACTAGGAATGGAGGTACCACAATGCAACCCAAATACTACTTTTGGTTGCATCACAGTACCCCCATTTCTAGTAAAACTACTGGAAAAAATGACACAAAAAACCCCAAAATAACAAACTAAATATTAAAAATCAAAGATTTTCTTGAACCTTTCCTTCAAATATACATATGCATTTTTCAATTTCAAACATATAATTTAATACACAACTTTAAATTTAGCACACACTTATTATTTGCATGAAGCCTTTCCATTGATGATACTAGAAATGCCAAAATGCAAGCCAATGGTCTAAGTAGTAAAGCACATCTTCAGTGGTAGTTCTAGATGAGAACCACCATGACCGAATTGCTAGGTAACAACACTATATTCATTAAAATGAGAGTTTTCCAAGAAAATGAGAGGTTCTAAATACACAGTTTTCTTTAAACATAGGTGATTTTGTTCTATACAGAGAGAGAAAAGCAATGCATCATTAGAAAATAGTGTAAATATTGCAAGTCCATTATGAGAAGAATGGAATTTACTGATAATATCCATTAAATATACAAGTAATAGTGTGTACACTATAGAATGACACTTTGGATTCTAGACTTTACAATAGCCTTTTATAAAGAACCCAAAATGTTATCATGGTCAACAATTGTTGATGTTCAACTCTACATCTACATTGTATCGGATGATGTAGCTCATGCTCCGTAATAAGCATAATTTGCTTTACTACTGTGCCATACTCTTCAACTTCTTATATGCCTTCAATATTTCCGGTCCTCTACTGTACCCAGTACAAATTGCGGACCGCTCTCAAATGATGTCCCACCTTTGCTTCTCCAAGGACCTTTCTTCCGCAGCATCCCATAAACGACGGCTCCCTTCTAGTCGGGACTCTCCACTAAGACTTGAGCATTGACGTTTTGGAACATTCAAGTATCTGCGTCTATGAATTGGAGGTAGTGGAACCTCCGGTGTGGTCACCTCTGCAATATACATGGAAGAGCTCCAAGATCGCTTCGTTTGGACACCTTTCGTCAATGGAGGAAGGCGGGGAAGAGAGGAAGCAATATCTGGACGCACTTGGCAAATCTCACTTGGAATGCCTAAAGTTACATTTGTTCTAATGTGTGGACAACCTTCTTCCCCGTAAAGCTTTCTTTGAGTCATTCGATCAGAAGTAGACGGCAAAGCACGTTGACCAACGGATCGCAACGGCGACGGGGAGCAAGAAAGCCGCGGATGCGTCCTACCACTCGGAGGACTGTCGACCACGTTGTCCTCAATAGGCTTCGTCGAGAAATCCATGGTGGAATTTGCAATAGCGGCCGAACATAGTAAATTTCCAGTGCTGAGAATGATGTATTGCCCATAGTCTAAGATGGAGTCAGCAGAAGTTGCACAAGCCAATCCACCTTTCGGAACATGGGCCTCCGAAGTTCTCATCATCTATCAAGCAAAGAAAGGCACAGAAGAAGAATATAATTCAAATTGAGAAAACACTTCCGCGCAATACAAAGACCTAACAAAATAAGAACTAAAACAAATGACAACACCCAGCAAAAATCTCAAAAGAACTTTGACATGTATATAAGCCAAGCATGTGCTGTTTAGGTTGGACCGACCTAAACTGCACAAGTTGAAACAAATGAAGTGGATCACACAACATATTGGAACAAAGCAGTTCAAACATATCACACACAAAACTGATATCGCTTAAATGTTCTGAATGGTTTCATTCAATCCACCAATCTACAAGTATCAATTAAAACATAAGTATATACAATTTAAGGCGGACCGAGCTAAAATGCGCTAGTTTTGCACTCGAACTACACTTCCCTAGAAAACCATAGACCATGACCTAACTCAAACTAGAGGAAGCGCGAACTACTTCCATTAGCACTTTGTACTCCTTGCGGTTCCTTTCGTCGCAAAGCATTCGTCGTCCAATTCTTCCAGGACCATTTTCCTTAAATGCCTCAAACCTTGGTCTCGAGCTATGTGTAAACGTTGAAACCAAGGAAGCAAAACATCGAAAAGAAAGGAGTCCCGCGGACCATTCCCTCTATAACTCCACGAATCAGGCAGTATGACATTATGAGGCCTGTTCATTATATGCTTCACAGGACTATCATCTACAATGACAGTATTGTTAGACGAAAAGCTTCCTCTTCTATCTTTAAATAACCGATCTAGATTTTTGAGGAATAAGTCCTTGTCTGTTCCTGGTACTTTGAAATAGGTCAACCTTCCCGATCTATCTCTTTGTTTTAGTGTTTGGCAGGAATCCTGCCCAAGTATTTGGGAAGGCGGCAGTCCGTCTTGGAAAAGATATTGAGAAATCAGTTCAGTGGTAGACTTCTTCATAGAACTCCACACTGAAACTGTTGCAAGTTTTTGAAGCTCTGTAAGGAAATTAGAGCAATGAGGCCACAACTACACAGCCTTGGGTCCAACTAACGCGGGCTCAGTTGCGGAGTGCGACTGCGAGAAGTCTCTCAATTTTTTGTGCGACAATCCCTTGGACTTCCAATCTTTGCAGACACATAGAATGCCATTTAGGTCCAGAACAACATTGATCCACTTGTCCGCCACCCTGGACCTGAATGGACAAACGACGCCCTCCGAAGTCCCTCCACGACGACATGGAGGACTGGATTCCTGCTATCAAAAGGAATAGAGCGCGGACAGTTAACATTCTACACCTCTCTCTTCTTGTCGACTCTAGAATGATACGAATTCGAGAACCCGTGGACAATAGGGAAAAGAACATACCTGCCGCTGAGAGGACTCAGCAGGAACATTAGGTTCAGTCTCGAGTTGAATGTCAGTCGTAACCACCTTCTTCGATTCACTTTGAGGAGGTCCTAGCACCGGCATTTCATCAACGGCAACAAACTCATTTTCCAACACAGGAATTGATGGTGCTACAGAAGAAGCGCGAGTTGTACAAACATTGAAAACATTCTGAAGCCCTACAATAGAAGAATTAAGATAGAATATTGTATAAGACAACGATATATTACAACCTCAACAAATGAGTGTTCAAATACAAAATTGATTACAAAATTTGGAACTCCATGGTTCAGTCCACTAGAAGTTTCCGTGTCCATAAAAAAACTATGTACACTATATCTACAAATGTAGCTCTAGAATACACATCAACTCAAGTCGAGCTACAACAAATGACATCGAGTGATTACTTGGCACAACCTGTTGGTGGATCATTGGCGCGGTCGGTGGTACTCTTGGGCACTATCCCTTCTGGATCCACAGACAAGTTTTGCCCACTATCACACTATTAATCTCCCTTGGATATCCCCTCGCTTGCAGCTTGTGCGCCCTCCAAGGTCGATGTGACATTCTTGGGCGATGAGGAACTCTGACCTCCACCTGTCTTTCTCACAAGAATAGGCAAAGGGATAAAATCCGGAGGCCCCGGTGAAAGAGGCGGAGGCGCAGCAGCATCCCTCTGCGAAACGGAGACAGCACTATCATTGGATCCTGATGGGTTGTTTCCAATGAAAAGCTGCTGAGAAGCTGGTGGTGGTGGAAGCGTGGCAACAGGCTGGGCTTGATTTCTGTCCAAGTACGCTTGCCACATTACCCGATTATGTTCACGCTCCTCCCTATTCAACCTTTGTTCCTCTAGGAAGGCCTACGCTAGACCCGCAAAGTTTTTAGTTGATTCTTTTTGGAACTCTAAATTTTCCTCCCGGTCTCTCTTTTGTTCGCGCCTGATTTCCTCTTGCTGCTTCAAGACCACTGCCAGCGACATCAATAAGGCCTACATATGGTCCACCTTCTTTTTCTTAGCAGGCCTAGTTCTGGAAACCGGAGTTTCAGCATCAACAGGTTGGATTGCCGTATTCTACAGCCCTATTGAGCTTGACAACCCTAAATTGGTCTGCGATGCACGAGCACTTGGCGTGGTGATTTCGTCAAACACTTCGTAATCCCCCGCAATGTCTTCTACGTTGAAGTCATCTTGTTCCTTTTCATTTTCATCTTCCTCGACGTCTTCCTCCATACGCCTCTTCCTCCGGTTTTGGCCAAGCGAGGCAGCAGTCTCCGAGCGACCCCTTGGTCTGGTCAAAACAGGGTTGGATTGTGACTCACGTTGAGTCGATACAGTGTCTTCATCAACAGCATATGAGGAGTCGAGGAAGTCATCCTTGTCCAACGATAAACCGACCGTGGAAATATTTTGCCAGATGTCGGTTTTGCAATCCGGGACAACAACGAAAACATCTACCCAGCTCATCTACAGCCAAACATAGCATGCAGAATCTCAGAGTTACTGACTTGCAATTTAGGATAGTCCGACCTAAACAGCATCCAACGAACACAGGCTAGGATAAGAAAATAACGTCGACTATTATGACATTCAATTAATCATTGAGTTCCAGATTACCTGTGCATTTTAGGGCGGCCCTCCCTAAATTGCAACCAGGTTCTAGAAATTGTTCATTTACTACAAGTAAACAGTAAGCGTCAAGTGTAGGTTTGAAGTTTAGGTCGGTCCGACTTAAATTGTAGCGATGTACTTACCAGTGCAGCACATGTCAATTTGCTCCCAGCAAAAACAGAGAATACGCTTGACCCCGGATGGCAGAACTTCTTGATGATCCCAAGGTAGAATTCCATTTGTAGCTCCATAATATACATTCTAAACGGTAGCTCATTGTACCTCTTAGATTCTTTGTAAGTGATTGTATCCGGAGCTCGAAAATCCGGTTCAATCCGGATCTGCATTACCAGATCTCTGCTTTGGAGAAAAATAAGTGGTACTTTCCTCAGCGCCCTTGCCGAATTCGCTGGAAGATCATAAAGCCTCTTATTTTTCGCTGGGTAGTAATCGGAGAAACTTCGATTATATGTGCATAAGACCTCGTTTTTCTCAACGAACCCGAGGACTTGAAATAAGTCGGTCTCGTCCTCGACGATGAACAACCAAGTCTTGACTTCTTCAAGTAGAGGTTCCTTCATTTGCTACTGAGACATTAGTACTTCCAGGAAGAAATGGCTTCTCCATTGTGGAGCTCTCCTTCTCCAGCACTCCGGGAATCGATCGAAAATCGATCACTTCCAAACTGATCAGGCTCATTGTCTCCGGCGTCCAAACATCCGCCGGCCAATTCTCGTGCGTGTTGTATTGTATGTTGTAAGGAAGCAAATGTGCGACCGACGAAGGAATGCAAAATTGGTTCTTCTTTTCTAGAAACACTTTGAAGAAGGCCTCTATCTTGGGATCGATGGTTGGAGTTGTCTTATTTCTCCCTTGGGTTTGCTTGGTCATCGAAAAATATGCCTCACTCGGCCTTTCGAGCAATAGATTCATTGTTGCGCTAGTGAAGCAGCGGCTCCTCTTGAACTGTCGCCAGTTCTCCGGAATGAGCTCATTCCTTGCATTGAACAAGTTGAGTTCTGGGCAGATCATGTGAAACTCTTTTTTCACCTTCTTCTCCCGCTTCACTCTCTCCACCCATTCCTTGGCGCTGTAGCAGTCTTGTACAACCGTGGACACCGGTTTGATTGTCACTTTCGGATATGGGTGGTGGCGACTTGGGCCGGAACGATTGAGAATGTGCTTCGCCAATCTCTTCATATCGTCATAGCTGAGATTTCCAAGGGGCCTGAAGAAGTCCCTACTCATTGTGCAGCTTTCTTGTTTCCAGTTTTCCTTCTCATTGAACTTCATCTTCGTCTTTGGATCGATGAGCTCCCCGTGTGCAGCACTGATGATAACTTCGCTCCAGACCTCGTAAACATCGTCGGGTGCAGAAATTATTTTCAATTCGTTTGTAAGCTTTAGCTTTTCGTCGGCACCCTTCTTCTTTGAGATTGTGAAGCTTTTATTTACGTCAATCATGGCGAATCTGAGATTAACTACCTTTTCAAAACTCTGCACAAGGATTGACTAGATTCATTAACTTGTGATCTTATCATAAACTACATTGTAGAAGGAGCTCTCTCAAAGAGCAAGTACAAAACTGTAAGCTTATGCAGTTTAGGGCAGTCCGCCCTAAAATGCTTACCTTGTACTTTTGCGTTAGCGCAGTATGGGCTTTGCCTCGTTCTGAGGGTCCACCAGTTTTGTCTCCTTTCGGTGGTGCCGGTCTTTCCATGGAAACCCACATAGTCCTTGCTCCCAAGATATTTGTTGCCCAAGATGGCGTAGCGGGCTGAAAGTGGTTGGTCTGATTATAGTATGCGGAGATTGTCCTCAACATTTCCTTATCGAGTGACCAAACCACGTAGCATTTCCAGGTTCTGAAGTGTTTTTTCACTTCTTCGTTCACCATGCTTTCTTCTTGCATCATTAAGTGGCTTGCAACTACATTGTGCTGGCCATTGATGATGTAGAAGTCTCCGTCCATCACCTCCTCCCATCGAGGTGGATCTCTTCTGCCTTTTGGCAAGACTGGTGTGACGCAAAGAGTCTGCTTCACACTCTTGTCCGGCATGTTGACAAGATAATGGAGCATTTCTTTAACAATTTTGTCCTCCTTCACGCGTATGTTGAGTTCGGCAGGTGCCTCCTTCAACTTTCCAATTGGCATCTCTTTCTTCTCACCAACTCCGTAGATAAACGCGGTGGAGTACTTCTCCCAGAAGTTCTTGTACAAAGTGCTTATATCTTTGTAGTTTGGCTTTCGCTCCGTCTTGAGGGCTTCTGGAACGACATTCATTTCTTCGAGATAGCTTGCCAATTCCACGCCTGACTGCTCCGAAGTCCTCTCGATTGCCTTCTTTACTGACCTGAGTGCCAGCGGACTGCTTTGAGGTGCTGTCGCTGAAGATGGTAGCGGCTTCCTGTTTTTCTTGTCTTTACTGTGTGACCCACAAGCCTTTTTCCCCGTTGATGGCTGACCTTCATCTTGAGCAGCTGTCTCCACGGATACTGTTTAAGGAGCCATGAAGGATCTTTGCATTGCCATCTTCTCCTTGATGACTATTGTCGTAGTACAGGAAAGCAAAAATCCTTCTCTAAGGCTCAATATTTCTTAAAAGAGGCCTTAAAGTGACTCGAGTATCGTTCCCAAAAAGATCAAATTTCCTAAGTTCACAATTACCGGAAAATGGTAGAGTGATGGTCACGAGACACACAAACACAAAACCCCAAGCAAAACAATAGACCACAACTTCTACTTGGCCTCCTTATTTCCTTGGACAAACACAACTGGATCCCTCCGGTCCAACAATTACTGATACACTTTAGACCGGATCTTCCCGATCTAACAACACTGATCGGATTGATTCTGATCCAACACCCACTTGTTTATCACATAGACTCTCTAATTGGTTAGTTTGCTACCCCACAGCTTTACACTATTCTATAACTCTCCCAACACTTCTATTCACATACCTTTGGTAGTTACATGTATTTACGTTTTACAGACCGTAATCGGAATCCGCGTTTCTGCAGATCTAACCTTAACCTCTAGTATTCACATCTGGTCTAGATCTCTACTTGTAACCATGTGGATTTTAACTTCTCGACGAGGGATCTGCTTAATTGGGATTTAGAAAGGAAGCTTAACTCCTACCCTCCGATTTTAAAGTGTCAGAAGATTCACTATGTGATCAAACTTTCAAATCCTACAAATGAGAAAACAGACCGTCCTCACAACTGGAAAGGAAACGCAGTCGTATCCAGTAGGTCACGCAAGCCGGTCTAATTCCTCCTAACCAATGCTACAACGACAGCCTACTGAGTTAGTTCTAAATCCGGTCTGAACTAGTGGGGACAATAAGGAGAAACAAGCGCTGCGGAGGCGTGCTAACCCTTACTCTTTTCGGAGAGTGGTCCTCAATCCATACTCCTTCCGAGTCCATTCCTAGTCCACACTAGAGATCCCTTCTGTCTCTACCCACACACACTAACCTAATACTGGACCAGATAAACTCAGCATCCGGGTACACCTTGTATCCACTTACACTCACTTTCCAGCTTGGACTTCCAAAACACGGACAAGTGTCAAGTACACACAACTATGATTTGTTTCAATCACGCCAAGAGCGAACTCCCAGGTACTCATGAATATAAGAAGGTAAGATAAAGATGCACACCGGGACCAAAGAAGTCCCGGATTTAAATACTAAACTACTCCTTCAAAATCCTAACCTAAAAGTAATGCCGCAGCCAATCAGGGCTCAACACGTTTCATTCCCTTACTAATTTCTAGCCCTGTTGACTTTCACTCAAACTCCCACTACTTCCGCTAAAAGTGGATCTCAGATCCTATAATTACGGACCCGGTCACTTTCCAACTGCTAGTGGCCGTGTCACTCAAAAAGTAAACTACCTAATTATGTACAATTATCCCAAAACTTCAGATTTTCACTACCCTATCCTCAGAAATTTACCCTACGTAACTTTCTAAGTTTTTAACTTCTTCATGGCTGGCTTCTTTCCGGTTCTGGTCTTTTGTCCCTAGCGTACCTTACCCCGAGTGGCAAGCTTCTTTTTCTTCGATGCTGCAGCCTTCGTTGCTCGAGTCTTTGCTAGTGCTTGATCCGGGTCAGAATACGGCTCTGAGTCTTCCTTAGTACCGGATTCTTCATCCTCGTCCTCTTCTTCTTCCTTCTCCTCGTCATTGTCCTCTAGAATCGTCCTCTTCTTCATAATTGGAGGCTTCTTCTTCTGCGTGGTTGGTGTGGGCGGAACATTGGCCCTAGTACTCTGAGGAGTGGTTTCCTCAATCGGTCTGCCCTTCCCGGATCCTTGCCCCTGTGATCCGGTCTTTCTTTCTTCCATTGACCCAGTTTCGCTTCCCAAAGCTAAGTTGAGTAGGGTGGAAGGAAATACCTTCTGTGTCTTTGCAGGAGGAGTCGGAGAGACTGGAGATAACTCACTTAGGTCGATAAACTTGGTGCTCAGCCCTGGTTTGGGCACGTTCTTCTTCTCGGATGGTTCCGGTCCAGATCTCGTCTTCTCTTCAGCTGTGGCCTTCACCTCTTCCGGTAGTTCCCTCGCCTTGCTTGTTGTCTCCACTTCTCCGGTCTTCTCTTCCTCAGCAGCTTCTACTGCTCACGCTGCATTAAGAGCAACGTCCATTACTTCCCCAGTAGGGAAGTCATATCTCCTTTAGGCTCTGACTGGATGGAAGAGCTTGGCACGTCCTCCATCTTGTCCTTTGCCTTTACTTCTTCTTCGGTGACCGGAAGGGGTGCTGGTGCGAGTTCCGGTTCCGTTTCCGGTCCCTGCTCCCGCTCTCTTCGTCCTTCTACCTCCTTCATCACCTCGCGTAGTGGCTCCACTATTGCCTCCATCTTGCGGTGGTAGGATTCTAACGCCATCATCAGGTGGGCTGGAATTTGCTTTCCAATCTCCATCACCTTCTCGTCAAACAACATTGCTTTGTTGATAACTTCGCCCGGATTGCCGATGAACTCTCGGATTGCCTGAAGGTTCTTTGTGGCTGTTTTGGAGAATTTCTTCTACTAATCCATTTCTTCTCTCTTCTCCTCCAACTCCCTCGTTAGCTGGTCCACCTTACTCGTGGCTTCGCTCAGCTCTTTCTTCACCGCTTCCTTCATCTTCCGGTCCAGTTGGGCAACGAGCTACTGCGGTTGACTGATCTTTAGCAGCTGCCATAGTTCTTGAATGGTCTCCTAGCTCTTCCCATACTGGACCCGGAACTCACTGAGTTCCCTCACAATTCGACCTAGAAGGCCTTATTCATTAAAATGAGACAAGTTGTGGTCTCATTTTAATTCGTTCTATATTTAGATTAAGATTTTTTATCATTGAAATGACACAAGTTGGGTTTCATTTCAATTCATTCTATATTCAGATAAAAATTAGTGTTCATTAAATTGAGACTTTTGAATAAATTGAAACCCAAAAATGTTAATATACTAATTTATATATTTGGCTATTACTAATAGAAGGAGTTCAAATTGAATATTAAGTATTTCAATTAATAGTTCATGAGAAACTTTTAAAAAATGTAAGATACAAAGAGGTTATATTAAGATGAGACATTTCTTTTGATTGAGACTTGCTCATGTCGAAATACTAATGTATATGAATGTGAAAGGAAACGAAGCATTTTCCATGAAAATACATTTGAAAAGCAATTCAAATACACTGTATGAAAACACAATAACAAAAAAATAATATACTATTTATAGAAATCAAAACTATTACATGGCCAAAATGTCATGATAAAAAACAACATAACATATACCTATTGTAGTACAAACTTTTTAAAACATCTAAATGTGAAAGCGATTGTATGTTAGTCTCCAACATGATGGTTTACTAACAGAACTAACTAAAATCTATTCCTCGCCTTCAACCATAGACGCATTGTCATTGGAATTAGATTCGAAGGCTGCAACCGATGATTTGATGATGTCGATCTGTGGTTTGGAAATTGTAACTTTTGTAAGAATTTGAGGTTGATCTTGGGCCCCTTTTTTGCCACGCGCCTTAAAAGCTGTCATGATACAATCAGTGTTTGACCAACACGGAGGAATTACACGGTCCTCGCACCAAACATTCCCTGCTCTTGTGTCCCATCCAGCATATGTATCCATATCAATGTGACGACTTGAAACAGGCGTCCAATATTGGATTTGGATCTGATGAATATGGCCAGGATCTGGATTTGGATTCGTAAGCGCTCTCGCAAGCCAGAAGGGCTTCGGGTCCTCATCGGCGGGACGCACTGTGACAAAATAACCTACAAAAACATCACGATGAACTCGAAATGAAGGACGTGGGCGGTCACGTCTACGACCTACGAAGGGTGGATCCTCTGCAAATTGTTCTCCCAATGTGCCATCCTGTTGCCTTGTGTCTTCCGGTTCCTCCCTGATCCTAGAAACTGGCCAGAATCCATCCTTCAATGTCTGACGTACAACTAGAGGTTCATCGAGAGCGCTTCTAACACCCTTCCAATAATCTTTGATGGGATCATTCTTGAGTCCGAATGATCCAGAGTCTTCATTGTTCGCCATTTTGGTCCAATGTGCAATGAAACTGTCTAAACCCTTTTTGATCTCACCAAACGATTTCATCTACTGTGGAGGTAGAGGTGGTGGACTACCGCTTGGCACGAGAGGACGCCCATCTTCAGTCTCAGACCATAAGCGAATTCCTTTGCCGTGATCTGGCAACCAATTCTTCTTTGTACACAAATTCTTATACTCCATCAACGGCCATCCACTTGAATCCAAGTGGAACTTGAATTGTTGGGATTTTGAATGACCTTCCAAGAAATCCCCACCTATGCCCAAATAGCCTTGCACAAAACGCTTGAAATCAGGAACTTCCTCAATAAAATGAGGAATGACGGGGTGGGATTCACAATCCATAAAGGATTTCATGAGCTTCGGAAGTGTTGGATAATCCTTGCTCTTCAAATGCGTACTCCAACGACCGAAAAGGGCATCAATGTCTTCATGAGTGTGGCCAACAATGAGGAAGTTGATGTATATTTCGTGGAAAATGCCTTTGAACACAAGTAGAGAACAAAAAGCAAAAACCCATCGATTCTTATTGTCCCCTGACACATTGTCCAACTATAGAGTCAATATGGGCGGTAGAGGTTTAGCTGGAAGAGGTTCATCTTGTGGAGGAAGGAGGGAATCCACACAAATATCTGAACCCTCTAATAGCGCTCGAGTTAAAGTAGATTGGCCATTTTTTGCAGAAAATAATGTGCGCGATGAATTCTTTGGCGGATTTTTGAGATCACGCAACAACTTTGCAATGGACCCAATGGTATAATTCGAGTCCGTGGGAAAAATCTCTAAGCCATAGTGAGCATATCGAATGTCGCCATGACCGTGAGCAATCATACCTGTCACTGCAACGGGCATTTTCATATATGAATCCGTCGCTTTTGTCTTGTGAGAGAAGTGAGGAGAAGCAGTCTTGGAGTGATCCATTTTATCATGGATGATGCAAAGCATCTTCTTAGGGTATGTCTCTGAAATATACCGATTTGAATAATAGAGTTGCCTATGTGCCTTTTGTCCTGAAAGGTGTGTACTCAAAATTCGGCCCCACTTGTCTTGCGCAGTAGACATCGGAGTGCAAGCATTCCTCAATTGCTTGTACGTATCGCATAGGCCACATCTTGCAAAAGTGTCTCCACGAGCCTTTGCAGCGTATTCAGGGAAAGAAGCACGACGGATGTTGCTCAAACCACTAGAAGAAATTGGAGGCAAATTGAATTTTGCATTGGCCTCGTTAATTTTTGGCAATTGCTCACTCCAACGAAACGCTGATGGAAAAACCATTGCAGGGATTTTTTCCCCTGAATACAATGTTCTTGTTTTGTGTGGCATTTCGTCGGCGTCACCAACAATCAACGTCCGAAGCGTGGCAGTAGCTTATACAGTTTGCAGGCGTGGTTTCTTCAGTCCCACATTCCCATGTACCTCTGTTTGTTTCCCATCTTTGGCCATGGCCTTATACCTGTAGAAGGTAGCTTTGGAGATCCCGTGGATGTTCCACCAAGTAGGAAGACATACTTCCATATTCTTCAAAGTTATCCATTCTTTCCCAGCTGTATCTTTGTGCTTTTGCCTGTGTGCTTCAAGAAGGACATGCTTCCGGACATACACTCCACCATTCACATGCAATTCAGAACGTATTGCTTCGATTTCATGGCGCGGAAAATGTTGCAAGCAGTTCTTCTGACAACATGGTTTGGTGGACACTTCAATAATTGACTGTGCATTCAAAAGGGATTCTTTTTTGGGAGGCAAGACTACATCCCTTTTCTCTCGAGAGGTTTCATAAGAACGTACTCCAAACCGAACGTGACGGTTCGATGCATTCATAGCCGTATTGTAAATATGTGTTTGGTAATGGTCATACAAACTAACACCGTCCAAAAACACTTGTTTAATGTGCCATGAATGCAATGCCCACATCCAACCTGACGGAACTTCTGCCTCGCATAATGATTGTGCAATTTGAATGGCGACACGTTCTTCACCCAAGGGTTTTCCATCCTTGTCGATGACCAGATCCACGTCAACACTCTGGCAAACTCCTTTGGCAACGTCATCGCCAGATTCGTTTCTGAAGGTGACACCCCTGGTAATCCAAGATTGTCGAGATAACTCGTCGCAGACAGTGACATCAGGAGGTAATATGGGCAGTGGAACAGCGAACTCATCAAGGCAATGAATATTCATTCTTCCCGCAAGGAACTGCATGATGAAAGCCTTATCATCGACTCGACGATAAGGTTATTACCAATATTAACTGCAAAACAGGAAATTCGTGACATACCATAATCAAACTTTGCATAATAGCTTTTCAAAATGATGATTCAAAGATAGGACATACTTCACAGCACTTCAAAATATCAGCCAGGATTTCAAAAAGAGGGATTGAAGAAAAACACAATATCCAAAACCACGTCATGGACAACCATGTGTGAATCAAATCCCTTATCATCGAGTCGAGGATAAAGACAGGGCTACCTCAATGACTTCGAACTAAATCTCATTTTCCAAAATTCAATCACAAGTACTTAAACCCATTGAATGCTCAGATACAACATCATCGACTCGACGATAAATAATTTGGCGTCATAATTCAACCCGGGACAATCAAAACATCTATGAATATTACAAAATACTACAGTCAATAATACCTCTGACAGAAAGTATAATCATCAAGTCGTCAATAACATTAAATCACAGTACATTGGAAAATGATTGTCGTCGAACCGATGATAATCCTTGAACATTTTGTGACCCACAATTATCGTCGAGTCGATGATACAGATAAAAGAATTCGTTCGAAACTTTGTATCGTCGAATCGATGATAACCTGACAAAGACTTTGTGAACCACAATTGTCGTTGACTCGATGATATAGATAAAATAGTATATTGGTAAAGGATTATTGTCGAACCAATGATAAACTCACAAAAACATTGTGAACCTAATTATCATCGAATCGATGATATTGATAAGACAGTACGTTGGAATATATTTATCTTCGAATTGATGATAACCTCCAAATCATTCTGTGAACCACAATTACTGTGAAACAGATGATGAACATAAAACAGTAATTACTAGAAAGGAGTTATCGTCGAGTCGACGATGACCTCATAAATATACAGTGAGAATGTTTCCGAATATTTCGCCGCATATTTCGGAAGATTCATTCCGAAGACTAAATGATGGCTAACACAACAACGTCTCCTTACAAAATAGAAGTCCATGAACTTACATGTACATGTCGATTGAGCTGGAATGAACAGAAGTGCACTTACAAGGTCTCTGAAAAGCTAGAAAGAAGAGGAAGAAGAAGAGGATACAATGTGTACCTCAAACTTACAGAGCCTGACAGAACTTATGCAGTTCACAATCAATAATGACGTTTGAAACTCAGAAGCTCTCGTCGCCCTAAACCAACCTGGAAAGGAACAACGATAAGTTCTCGGCAAAGAAGATGGAGGAGTGATGTGCGCAAGTGACGGACCAACAAATGATGAGAGAAAATCGAATGTCATGGTTGTACTTCGAGGTCGACGGAGCAAGAAGAAGAATGGGGCAGGAATCTTTTGTACGAAGGGCGGGAAAGATGAGCGCGGGCATTTCAAAATTTGAAATTTCCGTAAAATATTGGCATATTAATGGCTCCTCAAATTACTGAAGAAATGCCTCCTATTCTTGAGTGCACTATTACAGGGCTATGGGCTAGAAAGTGGTGCTAAAAATGACGCCTAAGAAAAATTCCGTCCGTTTACGTTGGCTATTTCCAAATTTCATTGACTTTGGTGGAAGGTTTGTTGTTTTGCAATGACGACTGTAAAGTGAGATCCTTTTCTAAGTAAGTTACGGCGACGTACTTGGTGACACGTTTAGCCTATAGGATTTCGAGTTGTAGGCTTCATATTCTTAGGGTATGGTTGGGGGGGTTAAGGGTTTAGGGTTTAGGGTTTAAGGTTTAGGGTTAAGGGTTTGCGGTTAGGGTTTTCAGGGGTGTATTTTTTGAGTAGCGTGCAAACATTGTGCTGTAGGTAGTGGGCCACTTGGCCCTAAAGTATTTGACACTTTAAGATTTACGGAGTTTTTTTATCATATGAGTTTTCAAAATGCCATTCCTACTGCGAGAATCAGAAAACTTTTGAAATGAGACAAGTTGTGGCATTTGTAAACGTATGTAGTTAAACTATATAAGTTGGAGAATGTATAAATTTTTTTTAGAGACTATGACCATATGTTTATCCACGTACATTGCAAGATTTTTGTAGAAAAAGTGAATTATAAACCAAAATTTCTTGTGTGGGGCTTACCCAGAGTCTTCCGTTTTGAACCTTTTAAAGCAAAGTTGTCAGTTCTAGTAATTTTTATTTTATAATATAGACTACTGAAAAATTCAGCTCAAAATGTAGACCACTCAAAATCATAAAAGAGAAAACAACCAAACCATTTCAAAATTAGATAAGTAGAAGTTTATAACTTCTACCTATTTTTTTTCCTCTCAATTCCACATTATTTTCATGAGTTTCCTGTTTTTTTTCTAGGGTATTCTTAAAATCCAGTGTGGGTCTAATTATTTTGGAATGCGTGCACTAGAAAAACAAATTGGTGATTCGATGTGAAGGTCATGGATTTCACATGAGGGTGCTATTTACAACTTCTATCTATTTTTTTCCTTCTCAATTCCACATTATTTTCATGAGTTTCATGGTTTTTTTCTAGGGTATTCTTAAAATTCAGTGTGGGTCTAATTATTTTGGAATGCGTGCACTAGAAAAACAAATTGGTGATTCGATGTGAAGGTCATGGATTTCACATGAGGGTGCTGTTTACAACTTCTACCTATTTTTTTTCCTTCTCAATTCCACATTATTTTCATGAGTTTCCTGTTTTTTTTCTAGGGTATTCTTAAAATCCAGTGTGGGTCTAATTATTTTGGAATGCGTGCACTAGAAAAACAAATTGGTGATTCGATGTGAAGGTCATGGATTTCACGTGAGGGTGCTATTTACAACTTCTACCTATTTTTTTTCCTTCTCAATTCCACATTATTTTCATGAGTTTCATGGTTTTTTTCTAGGGTATTCTTAAAATTCAGTGTGGGTCTAATTATTTTGGAATGCGTGCACTAGAAAAACAAATTGGTGATTCGATGTGAAGGTCATGGATTTCATGTGAGGGTGCTGTTTACAACTTCTACCTATTTTTTTTCCTTCTCAATTCCACATTATTTTCATGAGTTTCATGGGTTTTTTCTAAGGTATTCTTAAAATTCAGTGTGGGTCTAATTATTTTGGTATGTGTGCACTAGAAAAACAAATTGGTGATTCGATGTGAAGGTCATGGATTTCACGTGAGGGTGCTATTTACAACTTCTACCTATTTTTTTTCCTTCTCAATTCCACATTATTTTCATGAGTTTCATGTTTTTTTTCTAGAGTATTCTTAAAATTTAGTGTGGGTCTAATTATTTTGGTATGCATGCACTAGAAAAACAAATTGGTGATTCGATGTGAAGGTCATGGATTTCACATGAGGGTGCTATTTATAAATTCTACCTATTTGATAAATGGCTCTTCAAATTTGAAATTTGATAAATGGCTCTTGAATATGTAAATGTAGAAACAAGTACAACTTGAAGATTACTAAGACCTAATCATGAAATAATGCATGCTTTTGGAACAAAATGGTTTAAGAGGTAAAACTCTACTTTTGATAAAAGGCTTGAAAAATGTTTATTTATGAAATTCATTAATTTAGATCTTGCAATGTATGATAAATTTTTATTCTTAAATTTTAGAAAGATATACTTGAATGAACAAATACCTAAAAATTCTATTATTAAATCTACTAGAATTTTTTATTTAATAGAGAAAGATTTTAAAGCAAGCATTAGTAAAATACTTAGGAAAATTTTTGATCCTATAACACCAAATGACTTTAGGAATTTAGGAATTAGAACTAGTTATTTTTATAATATCATAGTTCTAAATAAGATATCATAAATAAAATGAATGTATGAAGCTCCATTCCTAAATAAAAGTTTATATTTTTTGAATTTTTTTTTATCAAAAAGTAAAGTTTCATTGGATATTTTTTCTACCAAACTAAATTTATTCTCATCCACAACATTAAAAGAAAATTCTTCACCCCATAACAAAATTTTCATGACACACCATTCAAAGATGAAATCTACACGGAGTCCCAGAAGCATTTGCGAAAACACCTGCCTGCCCCTACCTGTAGAAAACACTGAAATTTTATTTTTTTTACGTAAATTTTTAAAAAAACCCTCTGAACTCATATTTGCAATTAGAGGCCCCAAATTACTTCTGGGGAGTGTAGAAATTTTGAAAATTAGTTCAATACAGGGGTCTCTTTTAATTTTTTGGGGCGAGCAAGAGGCTGCCCGAGCTTGGGCGGAACCCCCCTTTTCATTTCGGAGGTTCGATTCCGCTGTTCTGGGACATCGCTGCTGTTGAAGCGTTGCTATCGATTTTGTAGGTTTCAAATGTATTTGGGGTTTAGTTCTGACGAGGAGGAGGTTATTGCGGTTTAGGCTAGTAGTTTCTTGGGCGCTTGTGGTTGCAGTAGCTAGGATTTCAGGGAGCAAAATTTTGGCGAATTGTGCTTCTTTTTTCCCTTGCGGCGCTTCCTTTACGGCGCTCCTCCAACATCGTCCTTGGTGCGTGTTGTGTGTGTGTCCTGTGGTGCGTGTTGTGTGTATATCCTGTGGTGCGTGTCCTGTGGTCTTGTGTGTCCTTGGTGCGTGTTGTGCGCTCCTCCAGCATCTCCTGTGTGTGTTGTTGTTGGCGTCTGTCTTGTTGTTGGCATGTGTGTTCTTGTTGGCGTGCGTTCTCTCTCCCGTGTTGTGTTCTCTCTCCCATGTGTGTTCTTGTTGTTGTTGGCATGTGTATTTTTGCTGCATTTCTGCAGAAGGCACACTTCACTTATTGTGGGAAATGAGTTGTTGTTGTGCAGAGACTAGTAGTGTTTTTAGTTTTGGCGTGCGTTCTCTCTCTCGTATTGTGTTCTCTCTCTCGTATTGTGTTCTCTCTCCTGTGTGTATTTTTGTTGTTGTTAACATGTGTGTTTCTGCAGGGTTTCTGCAGAAGGCGCACTTCACTTATTGTGGGAAATCAATTGTTGTTGTGTAGAGACTAGTAGTGTTTTTAGTTGTGGGGAGTACAAATTTCTGTTTTGGTGACGTTGGGAGTGGCAGCTGTACGTGTCATTCCACAACACCGGTAGTGTTCATCTCCAGCATCACAGGTGATTCAATTTTTTGAACTTCAATTGAAGTTCTGTTTGTTACATCTCCTCCTTTGTTTACCCTGTTGGAATGGCCAAGGGCTTAGGGTTTAGGTTCACAATGCCTCTTGTTTCCAATCCTTCTTCTTTAGTTCCTGCATGCATGATTCTTAGAGTTCCTGTGAGGTTTCCCTTTGTAGTAGGTTTAAAACAATTTCTATGTGTTCTAGGGTTTAGGTTTAGAAAAACTGAATATTAATTTGGTAGCAAATCCTAACCAAGGTTTATCCTCGACTCAAGGATAACCAGCAGAAGTAACTGAATCCAATCTCCCCAAATCAGTATTACCATCTGTGATTCAACTTTGTCTCCAATTTTCATGAAGTAATCGTCGAATCGAAGATAACGCAAAATAAGACGACTAGATCAATTCCACTACCTAAATGAAACAAATTCAAAACCAATGACAGACCATAAACTATAATATCAAGAGTAGAAGCAAATAATTATCGTCGACCCGACGATACTTGAAAACCAAATATGATAATAAATAAACGGATGACAAAATCGAATGCGGAAGACCAAAAAAATATAACCTAAGTAACAAACTACAGCACATAACTATAAGTAATCCTCGAGTCGGAGATAAATAGGCCCACTAGACCCACCAGGTATCCTCGAGTCGAAGATAAATAGTATTATATTGTAACCATGAACTCAAAGCTACAATCAATATAATTTACCTAATATAGTAAAGGAAAACAAAGTAAAGAAACAGAAAACCTAAGTCCACCACCAGTCAACAGCACAACCATTTCAAAAATCAAAATCATCGAGTCGAAAATATGCAATTTAGAAAATAGTATCCTCGAGTTGAGGATATCCACAAATGAAACAAATGCCAAGCCAATAAACAAACGCAAAGAACACATCCAAATAATTACAATACAAGAGCACCTCATGAAATATCGATCACAATAACATAGAATCTTACTTTACCCATATCGTCGACTCGACGATAACGGAACTGTGGCATAACTGTGAATACAAAATGCATGTGCAGGAGAAAAGAAATGGCTGCTGCAGATGACTACAACTACTCAGTGACCGAGAGCCACATTGAAGCCTTTGAACACCCTTCTCTAGGAGATCCGCTGTATGAAGACTTGGAGGCTACGTATGGAAAACTGTGGCGTTTTAAAGAGCACATAAGTACCTGGAGTTTTGGGGTCAGTCGATGGAAAAATTATGTGTACTTACGATACCGAGCCCAAGGAAACACACAATATTTTCCATGGAATATGAAGGAGAAGGTGATCCTCATCGACGACTATCTGGAAAACTACGTCGACATAACCCTTCGTGATGTGGACGAGGCAGGGAAGCCAAGCGAACATACTCATTCACTAGTAATCGATGTGAATGCGTACCATGCAAAGTTCGACCTTGACAACTTGATGACATTCTTGGAGGGGTCCGAAATGGATTTGCTGATCGCTGAGTTTCAAAAATGTGGGTACGTCCCTTGGATAAACAAAACTGCAAAGTCGAACGCTAGTAGACTTCGCCGGATATGGCAAACGCTCGACCATTATACAATGGCTAATTGTGTGCCTGCACCGGTGGTGGGAGGGAGTCAACCTAAGGATACGAAGGCAGTATCAGATGTTGGACCCAATCCACGTCCTCCTCGTTCTGCTGACGGCAATCGGGGAACACGACCTGGTCAAGCAAGATCAGAGCCAAGGAAGCGAGATCCTCCTCCGACCGAGACGGGCTAGTCTAGTAGGAAGAGGCGAAAATCAAATCTCGCCGGTGGCCAAGTGGGTGCAGGAAGCTCCGGATCAACTCTGACTATAGTCGAGGCAACGCCAGCGACATCAGATGCTCCAATAGAAGATTACGAGAAGTTTGCCATAATACAAAGAAAATTCTAGGCCGAACACAAGTCCTGCTTCATTTTGGGTGAAGAGACTGTGAAAGTGCACATTAAGCAGTGCATTCTTGCGCGGGACCAGTACATCATTCGAACACTACAGAGGGATATTGTAGAGTCAGTGAAGAATGAACTTGTCCAACTTGGGGACATCAAACAACGGCAGAAAGTCTGCCTCACCCCCATCGGCTTGGATAATCAACTCCTAAAGAAAAAGCCGACGAAGTGGGAGGAGATAGAGACTGGCCAATTTATGATAATAAACGGTCAGCATAGCATTACGGCAGCCAAGGAGCTTCAAAAGGCAGGCTGCGAAGAAGCCAGGAGGGTAGAACTTCAGACGTGGGATGCTTTGATTGTGTGGACTCTAGATCCCAACAAGTTAAGGAATATCTCCAGGTTCTACAACTGCACCAATCATCTTGATCACGCCCAACCCACATGGGGAAATCAGATTATCAGTTGTCGCAATATCTGGCTCTCCTGCAAGCGTGCTACCAATATCGCCAACGAGGATGCGATCCAACATAACAAGGCCGTCTACAATCTCATTAAGTACAAGGTGAGAAAATGTACCACTCGACTATCTTTGAGTCGATGATATCGTTTCGATTACCAATAGATAGAATTAGAATTAAACATTTGTTGAGTAGAAGTCCATACACTATGTGCACAATCAAATTGCTACTCTACTGAATTTACTTGAGTATCGTCGAGTCGAGGATTCAATCAATTTCATGTACTTCTGTTCTTTTCAATTGTATTAACAGATAATTTATTATCGTGCAGAGTTTCACGGATGCGGTTGTAGATAGGTACCAGAGCATCAATCCTGAAAAGGATGGTGCATCTGCAAAGGGTCCATCGGACCTAAAAAATGAAATCCAAATAATCACCTTGCGAGACGATCTCTTTGCTTTTTGGAAGACCTTCCTCACAAAGCACAACGAAGGCGAGCTCATCGAGCCAATTTCAATGAAATTTTACAAGGACCTGAAGGGCTTTAAAAAAAAGTCCATGTCACTAAAGCGAGAGTTCTTCAGACATTGTGGCCACTTCACGGACACAGACTTCGCTGTATTTGCGCAGCACCTCCTCAACAAAACACCAAATCGCAGAGCTGCATATCCCAAGTTGTCCGTGTCCAAAACTAGAATTCTCGTGGCGGACAATATGGCAGCGGGAGACTGGGTTGAGCGTAGAAAGCGCAAAAAAATCGTGCTCCAAGACCTTGCTGCAATAAATCCCGCTCTGAAGTTTCTTGACAATGGGGGCGATGTGATTACCGCAACTTGGCGATCATGGAAAGCAAGGCACAAGTTTACGTCCGCGACTTGGGACTTTCTCCTTTCGCACCCCAAGAATGAGTACTTCAAGAGAAGGCTTCAAAACGAGGCGAAGGATAAGCGAGCGAGGGATCTCGTGAAGAATTTTCCCGAGGTTCTTTACATGTTCAGCACCTTCATGAAGTTGAAGTACCGGCTGCCAGATCCAACAGGGTGTGTGCAAGTAAGGGGGATTGATTTTCTGGCCAAGGCGTTGGTGACCAGTTCAAAGTACAAGTACCTGCATCGAGAGATCAACCTCACGCTTCTAGATGTGAGGGAGGCTCCAAGGTGCAAGGCCACCGATAATTTGGCAGAAGTGGACCCTCTTCTTAAGTTTCTATTGGAGAAGCTTGAGCCAAAAATGAATGAACCTCTCGTTTGGCTCGTCATTTTACGCAACAAGGCTGACGTGAAGGCTGCAATGAGATATGCAGCGCAGAAGATGAAGGACTATGACTGCCAGCAGTCGTATTATGTCCCAGCCAAGGCAGAGATGCTAGATAACTGCACCAATCGGAACATGGCTGACGATGTGCCTCTATTCTTTCTCTTTAAGAAAGACAACGAGTTTGCGACTTCTGTTCATGGATTGGTTAAGCGTGAGTATGTAACGCCTATCAATTGCCAATACTACAATGAAGTTGCCAAGAACACCGAGGCGAAGTGGAAGATCCACATGACGGAACTGAGGATGGAGTTCTACCTATAGATCCTCCAAGATTTTGCGGTGCCGGACGACAACGTACTTGGCATATACTGTGGGCCTAAATTCATGCTGGCGGCAAAGGTTTGTCACTATCTCATTACAGTAGTTATCCTCGACACGAGGATAATCATAGCCTCCTAGACTATACATATAATTGAATTTCATAGTATGTAGTTTCACGAATGTTGTGGGAGGGTGGCCTATCGTCGACCTAAGGACAACCACGTGGATATGATTCTAGCAGAGATACTCTCGTTCGTGTAATTACTAACTCAATTTTCATGTATGTGAATTTTGTTTCAGATGTTCGGGGCGTATTTCTATGGGTTCTGCGATAGGGTTGAGAGAAAGGGTTACCATAGAATTGCCTACCTAGCGGATAAAATGGATAAGAATGATTTCATGTTTTCGAATTCACCTTACTCCGTGGCATACGTCCGACCACCCAGTCGCGTGCCTGTGGTGGTGAATTCAAATTTGCCACCGTCACCGCCACCTTCGTTTGATTCACCGGCTGATGTCAATGCAAATAGGTAGCGGGAAACGGAGTCTGTTGGTCCACAGTTGACTGGTGATCCTGGCGTGGAGGGCATCGACCAGTTCGGGACAAACACATTTCAAGTATATATGTGGATGTCCACCTCTGCTGTGTCAGCTCCAACGCAAGTCAGGCCAGTTGTGGCGGAAGGAGAATGAGCTGCAATGCAAGACAAGACAGCTGTAGCGCAAGATGAGCCTGCTGCAATGGAAGAACAACTTCCCCGCTCAAATGAAGAGCCAGCTGGATCACAACCACCAGCGGTAGCGGATGAAGGTATGGAAACCGACACCGAGTTCGAAGAGTAGCGACGTGCTCAATCGAAGAAGAAGGAAAAGGGATCGGTGAAGAAAGCGTCAAAGGGAAGGCGCGTCCTTGAATCGGAGAAGGAACAAAATATGGAGGTTTCTCAGGAGAAGCAGTCGTCGCTTGAAAAGATACCGTCCAAGTCGGAGAGCTCGGGCGGCATAATCGTGATCAGTGACAATGACGAAATTGACAAACCGCATTCCTCTGATGAAGACAACATAGAGGGCATGCCCAACACGAAGCCTATACTCCGACCTGACGGCACGGTCAGAGTCGAGGGTGATTGGTGGGCACACCAGGAGGAGGCTAGGTGGCGGAGGATCGCAAGGCAACAAGTGAGGGAAGAGAAGGAGAGGGAACTCAAGGAGGTTATCGCCAGCACACAAGCTGCCAATGCCAAAATCCACGACGTGCAGGCGGAGTCCAACGCCAAGATTTACAACCTGGAGAACTAGTTGAGCCAACTCCTTGCCACGATTCAGTCCCAGTCTAACGGATTGCTAGTACTCCCTATGGCGCTTCGGAGTGCATCAGAGCCACAGCCTCCCAAATCCACATCCAGTAATGCCGCGACGGCGGAAATCCAGAAGTTGGTGTCTGGGTTGCCGGATCCTCGAATCGACAATAAGGGGGAGGGATCCCAGCAGCAAAGAATGTCCTCGCCCAATGAAGCGGGGTTTGAGGTTGTAGTACCTGAGACGCAACAGACTTCTCTAGTGGAGGAGAGTTATCGTCGACTCGACAATAACACTGAAGAAGAAGAGCTGCCTGGTTCTGGTGTGGAGGCTGCCAACGAGCCTCAAGTTCTAGAGCAGCCGGATTGTCAGACGTCTGCGCAAGATCTTCATGCATTGTAGTCGCCTTCTTCTTCAGAGGAAATGGTGGACTATGGAGAGAACGAGAAAGACGTTCTAGAGGACTTGGAGGGCGAGGGGCATGACGCATCCGTCTCGATAGAGGTGGAGGATGAACCGCATGGGGTTGAATTTTCACAGGTACAACCCTCTGATCCCTACGATTTCGATTGACTCATACGTTTGTATGCGGAGTGGTAGATGTCTGTCTTGTTTGGCTGGTAGCGGCAAAGTCTTTGTGTAGGTCTGCAAATGCTCATTTGTATTCTTGCTACTTGACAGGATGGCGTGGCCACTCCTTGATTGCTTGGTGCGGACGGCGAACCCGTCTATGGCTGTAGTGCGTCTAGACTAGTGTAGCATAGACATGAGTGTACAGTTTACCCGACACTAGATAGATTCTAAGAAACATCTATGCAAAATTTTTCACTTGTAAATAAAATGTACAAGTTGTCGTATGAAAATGGACTGCAAGTCTAATTGTCTTTTGCTGTCCATGTTTTCTTAATCAGCTCAAAAAACATAAAAGCGTGCATCGCCCGCTGCCAATGAAAGCATTTCCTAAGGGGAGCAAGCAACTAGTTAGTGGATTTGAGTGTTCCTTCCCGTTGTCTGGCTCACCTGAATCTACATTTAATCAAGTAACTCCATTTCTATCGCAGATCTTTTGTGCACCATCTCTCTTACTTGCTTCTTCAAGGACCTCCGCTCCCAAGCATCCTACGGACGCTGGCTTGAATGAAATTGAGGTTTAGGGTCATGAGTCTTGCATTGGCGTTTAGCAACCTTTAGTGAATTGTATTGAGGTCGAGGAGGTAGTACAACCTTAGATGTTGTAGGCCGCTGAGCAAAACTATTCTTCAAAGGCTGCAATTCAGGTGAACCATTAGCCTCGATATTTGTGGACTTAGTGATTGCATCCTCTCCCTGCAAAACCAATTGAAGTCGTCAAATCCCCATTCTAGATTATTGGACAAACTTTCCTAGAGCAGAAATTGGATTGCTACATCAAAAAATAGGAATCCCCATACCTTCATGGCGTTGACAACAACCATACTTTCATCGTAGAGCCTCCTCTGTGTGTCGGGATTCATCTCTGAGCGATCGTGTGGTGAGGTTGATAGTGGACGGTCTTTGAGAGGAGATGGAGAACTCATAGGGTGAGAGCGCTTCCCACCATTTGGAGGATTGTCCACAATCCCATCATCGACGGGTTTCATGGAGAAATCCATTGTGGACTGCACGGTGACCATGGAATACATGATGTTGCCCACTCCGTTTTGTGATATGATGAACTGATCATAAAAAGAGAAGGAATTAGCACAAGCAACACAATACTTGCCAGAATGAATTCACATGACCCAAAGGAAATAAAGGATTGTCTTATCGCAAAATTATGAAATAGGCAACGTGCATGATAATTCTACATTCATATAGTGGGCTACAACAGAGATTTACATGCTAACAACCCGCGAGTTCGAATTAACACAAACTGGAATAGAGGAGAGGCCAATACCCTAGGAAAACTACGAATCCCCATCCTCTCCTTTCGGACACTCAAGACAAAGAATGTATTCAACGTCTTTGTTTCGCTTCGCTCTATCCGAAAATTCAATTTCCTGCCATCTCCGACCAGGATGCTTCTCACTCCACTCAAGGAAAAGAATATTGGATACGTGGAGTGCGTCCGCTAGCTCCCTAAACACAGTTTGATCTGGTTCTTCACTAAGACTCCAACCTCCCATGACATTGTCTTTTCGAAAGCGGCACAACCCTGTGGACCTGGCCTCGTGCAAGCGTCGAATCCAAGGAAGGAGATTTTCGATAAGGATTCCATCTGTTGTCCCATGCCCTTCATATGACCATGAATCAAGAAGGATTACATTTCTTGAGTTGTTCATGAAGTGCTTTGCGGGACTAACGTCAATGAAAATTGTATTTTCCCTCGAGAACCTCGAAGCCTTCAACCTGTATAACTTCCACAAGGGTTTGAGGAGCAAGTCTTCCCTGGTCCCCTTGAGCCAATAGTTCAACAGCTTACCCCGCCCGCTTTTTAACTTCATGATATTACACTACTCATACCCCATGATAAACCACGGGGCCTCTAAGCTTCTAAACATATAATCGCAAATTTTTTGGACCGTGGACCTCTACATTGAGCTCCAGACCGTGACGGTCGCGAAGGAGGTTAGCTCTTGGAGGAAGGCTTTCCAGTGGGGTCGAAGGGTGACCCGTTTGAAATCGACGAAGAAATTATCTACTGAAGAGCTAAGCTCACTGGGTTCAGCGAAACGCTTCTCTATCGAAAAATACCTCTTATCCTCAATTACGCACAACACTCTATTCAAATCCAAGATGACGTTGAGCCATTTCTCTGTCACCGTGGATGTGAACGGAGGTTGAACTAGGCCCTCCTCCTCAACTACCGAAGCGCATGCTTCACTACTACCCTGCTCACGAATTACAGCAAAATGAGCCGACAGTTAAACCAATGCACTGCCAAGCCATTCTGAGTACTGTAAAAAAAAGAGGACAAAATCTACTCTTTCGTGTTCAAGAAGGAAGAATGTGATGAAGAAATCCACGATTTCCAGAATTTGACCAACCAATCAAACCAAGACTGAGGACAATACTAGAAACTCACCGCAGCACTTGTCAAACCGCCCGTGGAAGTTATCGTGGGAGCATCGATGTATTTTGGCGGAGGAAAATGCATCTCTAGTGGTGAGTCACTTGGCAACCCTCCTTCCACCTCTCCTCCATCAAGAAGATCGCAGCCAGAACTCTCTATCTCAGCGACCGCTGGACAAGGCGCGTCAGGATCCACGAAAGTATCTCCATGCGACATGATTGCCTCCGTGCACGCATCTTGGGGGCTGCAACCCAGAGATGAGACATCCGCAGCAGGACCGAAATACGGCACAACAGAATCAACACTTTGAGATCCTGCGGCTGAGATAATTGAACACGAAAAGATGTTTGGTAAGAGAAGAGTATATTACAATGTCTCATGAAGAGATTTAATGATACAAAGAGCGTACAGTTTGGCCTATCCTAAAACTAACTCTGCGTATACGTGCTAGGCAAACTAATGGATGCACAATGGAAGGAGTTTCAACTCGAATTGAGTTGAAATAGAGGCTAAGAGAGTCACAAGGAACAACCTAGAGGAGCACCAGTCATAGGGTCCTGTGACTGCTCCGCATCTACTCCCTCCGCCGGCGTACTGCCTCCGATGTCCTCCTCCTCAGAATCCAAAGGGATGGATGCATTATCATCTTCAATGCCCTCCAGAACTTCATCTTCGCTCTCCACACCAGCCTCTGCTACGGCGTCGACAATGTTGGTGGCAACAGAGAATGGAGTTGGCTGCGGAAGGACAGCCTCGAAGTTCATCGTATTCAGCGACGGGTTTGTCGAAGCCGTTGGCTGCTGCCTTGTACTGTCCGCGGAAGCGTAAGCCTGGTTGCTAATCATCAACTGGGAAGAGGTCTCAGCAGGCGAATTTTATTGCAAGGGCTGCACAGCCAGCGGAAACTCCATGTTCATCGCATGCATGGTTGATAACAACAAATGAGGCATCGTCCCAGCGAAGTCCTTCATCATCTGCTAGTTTTCCGCCCTCGCCCTTTTGTTTTCCTCCCTCTGCTCCTGCCGGGCCCTCTCGTTCTCTTCCCTATTGGCCTGTATTAAATCAATCACCCACTTCTGGTCCAAGGGGATTGATTCTTGCGCAGGTTTCTTCCTCTTCTGGGACAGGCGCCTGTTCGAGACCGGGGTCAGGTCCAGTTGAGTGGAAAGGGGCGAAGCATTCAACCCCGCAGAAGTGTCCGAGGAACCCTTCATTTCACTAGAGGCGTGGAAGGCCTCAGACGTGCCTATACCCTGAGCAGTCATCTCTTCAACGACGAAGGCTGCCGGATCCTACCATTCCGCGTCCCTATTTCCCTCCTCTTCCTCGTCTTCTACCAAGTTAATGGCACTATCCCTCCAAGACCCCTCTCTCGCGGCTTCCTCCGACTCCGTCATCCTTTGTTTTCCTTTGGCAAAGCTGGAGGCTCCCTTTGTGGCCTTCCTTGTGTGAACTCTTTGGTCCACAAAGTAACTGGAATCAAGGAAGTCATCCTTGTCCAGAAACTCGGATGCCATAGCCAACGCCAGGAACTTCTCGTTGTACTTGGAGTTTCCAATGACGAGGTGCTCCAGCGACTACATCTGCAAGCCAGACGAGGGATGAGGATATCAGATGACAGTTCAACTCGCATCGAGATGAAACTCAAGTGCAGAGGCGACAAACAAATGTAAATGGAAACAAGTACAAGCAGCCATGCAAAATCACAAGAATGGACCATGCAATTCAACTCGCATCGAGCTGAACTACAAGAACTACATGGAAATAAAACTTACCCACGCTGCGCAAATAATTTTTCCTCCTGCAAAAATGGAGAGTACATTCTCCTGGGGCGCAACGAAAAGACTCAACACCTGCAAATAGAAATCCATGCGCAATTCGGTGTTGTAAATCCGGTAATCCAAGTCGTTGGTAGCCCTGGACTTGGAATACCTGCCTTCAGGGTGCGCCTCAAACTTCTTGGGGATCCTCTTGCTAATCTTGGTCCCCTTCTTGATCAAGAAGATCAAGTGCACGGATTCCTTCGCCCTGTTTGATTTCTCAGGTGCGTCCCCAATCCGCTCCCAAATTGACGGAACGTACTCAGCGCACTGCACTATGTACACCTCTTCGTACGATGAAGTCCGGATATGCGACATGAGATCGACTTGGACATCCATATCACCGCAAATCCACAACCAGACAGTAGGATCCTTCACCGTGGGCTAGTCCATTGTGGAAAGAAGACTAAGAAAGGGCTCAAAATACAGTTTAGAGTCCTTCGTCCTCTCCCTGTTGATGGAGCCAGGGATGTTGCGCAAGTCCATCACCGCCAGCTTGATATTCTGGCTGGTCGTCTCCTCCCACACATTGGTATCCCAAGACCCCAGCTCGTCCTTCTCCATGTCATAAGGCCGATAGAAGGCTGTCCCCTCGGGCTTTAGAACTTTCCCTTGCTCCCCATAAAAATCTTGAAGAACTGAGCAGCCATCGGCGACAACTCCTCGATGCTCTTATTTTTGTTGCAAGGCATCTTCGCGAGGGAGTAGAATTCATCCAGTGGTCTAGTGATGAGGGTGTTCTTCGTTGCCTTCGTCACATTGTACACCTTCTTGAATTCTTTCCACTTGTCCCTCCGGAAGTTGCCTTCGTTGTTGTACAAGCACAAGCTTTTCTTCAGGAAGTAGATTTGCCTCCGGATGATCTGCTTTCTTTTGCAACGCTCCAGCCACTCCTTTGCAGTGTAGCAGTCCTCGAGAACACCCGTCAACTTCTTCATCGTCACCTTCGGGTGTGGTAACTCCCTCTTCCCGGTCCTACCGAGGAAATGCAGTGCCAGCCTCTTTAGATCCAACTCACTACAGTTCCCGAGCCACTTAAAGAACTCACGAGACATCACACCGTCTCTCTCTTGATCCCATCCCTTGGTCTAATTGAACTTCAGCAAGGTATCAGGATCAATCAGCTCTCCCTGGGAATTCTTGGATATGACTTCGCTCCAGAGGTCATACACTTCCTTCGAAGCAGTGATGATCTTCAGTTCGTTGTGGATGTCCAAGTCCTTGTCCTTCTTCCTACTCAAGGCCCCTTGCGACTTCTTGACATCAATCATCGCGAACCGTAACCTCACCACGTCCGTGAAGTCCTGCAAACAGTCACACATTTCAGGCATTAGGCTCCAGACAAATCAACTCGGCTCGAGTTGAAATCGTACTTGAAGGAAACAAAGGAGTGCATTTCCACCTAATCTACATGTGGTGAATTCAACTCGGCTCGAGTTGAACACCACCACTTACCTTGAACTTCTTCTGGTTGTTCATGTCCTTGATGGTCCTCCGGGGCTTGTCCAACGCCCTACCCAGCTTTGTAGGTTCCTTGTCTAGAGGAGGACAGCCCATCTTTTCCCAGACGAATCTCGCACCCATTATGTTGGTGGCCCAGGTCGGCATGAAGTTCTGGAAATGATTCACCCGGTTATAATATGCGGAGATTTTTCGAATCACGTGGTCGTTTTCATTCCATACGATGAAACACTCCCACGTCTGAAACATCTCTGCCTTCGATTTTATCGTAGGCATCAGCTGCATGCGTTTTGAGGCTTCCACGGTATGCTACCCATTGACCATCCAAAACTTCATATGCTTTACTTCTTCGAAGCTCTCAGGTTTGGATTTCAGGTTCTACGGCATAACGCACAGCGTCATCTTCTTGTTTGGGTCGGGCATGTTCAACAAGAAGTTGAGTGCCTTCTTCACGCCAACCTCTTCAAGGCCCCGGATATTTAGGTTCTTGGGGGCCGTCTCCAACTGCTCAATCGGAATGACGTATTTCATTCCAATTTTCAGCACGTAGGAATCAGTGCACTCGGTCCAATAGGACTCATACGTCCAGCAGAATTCCTCGTAATCAATGTCCTTGATGTCTCCTCCCAAGTCCTTCGGAATGTCCGTGAGCTCTGACACCATGCTCTCATCACCTTGATGAGATGTTCCGGCCGCGGCCACGACCTTGGCCACACCTCTCTTGGATGCAGACGGTGGGGTCTTCGACGGGTCCCCTCTGGCAAACCTCTCAGTTTGCTTCAGTTTGGTGTGGCTCCGTCTGGTTCCAGGTGTCCCCATGGCCAGAGAGTTGTGGCTGGCATTATGGCTGCTGTAGTCCCTCAATACAGAGGTAGGCCTCATGTCCTTCTTC
Organism: Climacium dendroides; assembly: GCA_950106755.1. Taxonomy (NCBI): domain Eukaryota; kingdom Viridiplantae; phylum Streptophyta; class Bryopsida; order Hypnales; family Climaciaceae; genus Climacium; species Climacium dendroides. The sequence continues at coordinate 133,433 of OX467086.1, forward strand.
TTCTGCAATAACTTCATGTGAGCTCACTCGAAGTCCAACTTCAAATGGTTCAGCCGGGACAGAAGAGTTTTCGGCGCTAGGGGCGATCCGTTGCTTGCCACCCACTTCTTCTGATCGATAGCACTTTGGATGGGGTCAATGAGGTCCTCGAAGTCGGTGTTCATCAGACTTCGAAGGTACTTGGACACGCTGAATATGGTCTTCCGCCCCTCCACCTTGTACGAAAAGATGTATGGTTTGTCCTGGTCCGGGTCAATTGTTTCGCACAACACAAAAATGACCCCATTCGGACCATTACTGAACTCGGTAATGGACTCCGTCAACGACACTGGGAGGGTGGCATCTGATTTCCGAAACTTTGTTCTGAATGCCAAGTGGTTTGTCATGGGGACAAGAACGATGGTCTAGTATTCCACCTCGTGAGGATCCTGCCACTCCCAGCATTCGCCTAGAATTGCTTCATCGATTATATCCTCAGCGTGCTCGGGGGGGATGTCATAATGCTTGTATGTGGCTTGGAGTTTGGATCGTTGACCCTCCATATCTGCATGTTTTTGGACCTTTAGTTTATGAGTAGTTGGAAATTCAAGATTTTGGTTCATCATTATGGATTTTCAACTCGAATCGAGTTAAATAGTGGCTGTGTTGTAAACATGATCTACTATAACTAGTTGTACTTGATTTGCAGACTTCTATTCATCTCAAACCGAGTTGAATGACTTATTTATTGAACTGGACTAATCTTATATTATGCTTGTAAACTCTGTTCTCAATGCTTCAGGTTCTGTGAAGCTGTTCAACTCGACTCGAGATGAAATTGGCCTGCTCTATTAGACCTATGTCCTATCCTGATTGTTTTAATTCTTTAAAGAGGTGGTCTTCAACTCGAATCGAGATGAACAGCGTGGTGTCCTAATGGTCTGCTTGTTATTATATTGGAGTAGGTAGGTTTTATCCGTAGACATAGTGTATTTATCTCGATTCGAGATGAATCTCGGTAATCTTTGAGATATGATTTAGTAATGACGTTCAACTCGAACCAAGTTGAATTGGAGTGAACTGTGGCGCGGTTGGGTTAAGCTTCATTTTCCGTTTTTAATCTATATTTTTATGGGATTCAACTCGACTCGAGATGAATCTTGCTACGTTTATCTCTTCCTACTCTGATTAAGGCCGTCATATATAGTGTTGGGCCTGGCGGAGGGTGGTATTCAACTCGACTCGAGTTAAATTGACAGTGCATTTCATTGGTTTTGCGTTGGTTCTGAACGCTACTGGTCCTACTGATCCTGCAATTCATCTCGCCTCGAGTTTAATTTCAGTTCAGGTTCTGGTTAACTACAATTTTCCTCTGTACACATCGATAATTCTGACTTCGTGTTTGATTCTTAGGGGATTTTGACGCGGAAATGAACAAAAACAAGTACAAATGCAGTTTTGTCGAGTTGAATTGACGTCGAGTTGAAATGACATCGGATTGAATTCTTTCTCCTTACTGTTGTCACTGTTGCATTTCAATGAAGAGACAGCGAAACATACCCAAATGTAAACGCAGCAGCAACAATCTGGACCACTTGCTTCTCCTGATGCTGATCTGTCTACTACAAATTTGAAGGACTATCCAAGAAATTCTGAATTTCCTGTGACCACATGAAAAATGCTATGAGAAAAAATCCAAATCTCAAGACATTTACATGGACATTCACACAGAATCCCGCAATTGCAACACTGATTTAAACTAATCACAAATGCAATACACAACACACAATGCCGCAATTGAAACACTGATTTCCACAAATCACAAACGCAATACACTGCTAGAAACGCCACAACAACTACGCCCCATGCCCCGATTGGAAAGCAACATCACCAACCTACAAACTACACGCCTGGAAAAATCTACAAGAAACAACATAATGAAATTCAAAAACATCAAGCGTATTGCATTGTAATCAACTGGGAGGGAAACAGGATAATACCGCGAGGGAAGCAAGAGCACCGCTACCTCACGCTCATTCGCCGGCCGCCGGCAGCAACAGAACTTCACAAGCAATTCACATGCACAGAACTTCACAACAGAACTTCACACGCTCATTCGCGGCCGCCGGCAATATGAATGGATTAACGAGATTCCCACTGTCCCTATCTACTATCTAGCGAAACCACAGCCAAGGAAACGGACTTGGGAAAATCAGCGGGGAAAAAAGACTTGCGAACTTGCGGGGCATAGCGCGCAGAGAAGGAGAAAAGCAAATCCTAAAAACAACGCAGAAAGACGAGGACGACGATCACCGCAGAAAGAGGATCACGACGATGAACTTTCCCAGCCGATTGATAACCGAGACGATTGATACCCGTTCAAGGTACCCGTTGTCGATACCCGAGAGTGAAACCCGTTTTCAATATCCATCGCTGATACCCGTTGAATATACCCAATCGATATCCGGAGTATTAGGCGATGGTGCACGGTTAAAAAAAAGTTAAAAATTGAAAATTACTCCATGTTATAATTGAATACGATAGAAAATATTAATCCCAAAGCACCATTTTGCAATTAAATAAACCTTATTAAATTACTATTTTCAGTAGTTTAGGGTTTAAAAGATTCTTCTTGAAGCCTAGTTTTAACATCAAGAAGTCTATTTTTTGCATTAATAATGCGACTATCAAAATGAATGATTAGGATATTTCTATTTAAAATTTTGTGCAAGGGAAACCATTACAATCTTATTTCTTTTAAGTGTTTAGGTCTCTTGATCCTCAATTGATCATCAAATGATCCTCAAATACACTAAATCTTCTATAAAAAAATACAAAAGAGATTCATATATAAAAATTGTTGAGTAGATTTTGAGAAGCCATAAAAATATTGAATTTCAGAATGAATGATTATGATGTTTCCATTCAAGATTTTCTGTAAGGGAGACCATGATTGCAATCCTTTTTTTTAAAGTGTTCAACTCTCTGAATCCTCAAATGATCCTCAAAAATAATTCTAAATCTTGTATAAAAAAATCATAGTAGACATTCATTATAAAAGAATTGTGTAATACATGTTGAGACTAAAGCCATAAACTTTTGGAGGTTATGTTTGTTAGTCCCTTCAACTTCACAATCATTTTTTTGGTAACCACTTCATTACATTTGACATAGGAAAAGAGAGCTCAAAATTTTTTATAGTTCTTACTAACACCCAGAGGATCAGACATCACGAAGATCGGACATTATAATCTTTTGAACCTTAAATGATAATGTTATGCTTTCTTTTCCTATGTGATCTCCCCCATATATGTACTTAGAATTTGTATGTTTACAATTTTTCAAAAACATTCTTTCAACTTATCCAACATCTGCTGGCTTCTTAATAAGTATAAAGCAAACATTTATTCAACTTAATATCCAACCAATGTTGGCTTCTTATTAAATTCAAAGCAAATTTCTAAATAAAGGGCTTAAATAGGCTTGGGCATTTTGGCGTTCAAGAAAAAAATTAGACTCTCAACTAAACAACTTATAAAAAATCTTACACCAAAAATAATATAAATTTGATTGATTACCTTATAGATGTAAAGAATTCACTATAGAGAGACAATACAGAATTAGACATTTTTGCACTTGGGGGGTGCAAAATTGCACTTGGCTTGATCACCATCCAAAATAGTCAATTTCAAAATATTGGGGGGGGGGGATTTTAGAAAATATCATTTACTCTTTGAGGAAAAAATTTCCTAGTGGAATAATGTCAAAAAACTCCATACTTAATATATTTACTTCATGAAAACCTTACATATTTCTCAATGTGCACTACTTCTTGAGTACTTGTCTATGCACTTCACATTCATTACTTCTGAATACCTATAATTACAGTGTTTCAAATGCATTGAATACTACAATGTCACTCTAATACATATCCAAATCATTCTGCAAACGTTCATCATCCAAGTTCTCCACTTGCATCGCTATATACTCTAGAAGATGAGGTTTTGCTTCCTGAGGAATTATTATGTGTCCCTCAGTTTGCACACCATACACTGTTACATTTGAACCTACTACATGACCACTTCTTCCTCTACGAGGGACATGCTCCCATGAATATATTGTGGCTTCCTTGTCAATCCAAGAAAACCTCTCTCCAGATGGTTCCCAAGTACCTTCCATGCAATTCGTGTACCTCACTCTATTACTGCCTGTCTCTTCTTGTACTCCTCGTTTCATAGCTGGCCAGTACCACAATACCTTCATCTTCGAGGAACACCTTCCTTGACCAAATTCTAGAACCTTTCCAATATAAAAAGGAACTCCTCCTCTGACTTCTTGCAACTCCACAGTAAGAGCCACAAATTGACCAATGACAACGTCATTCTCTGGATTGAATGCAGGAAAAAGATCTTCGCTTGCATCTTGAACTTGTGCAGGTGCTGTTTCATTCCGTACACCTCTATTCCTCCCACCTATCACTCTTCGTGATCCTTCTTGTGCAGGCCTTTCCCTACGGGGTCCAAAGTACCCCCTCCTCTCTGGATTGGGCATTGTTGCCATAATCAAGTCAACGTCTGCACTTTCCGTTGTACCTCTTCCTGCATCAATTAGTCCACTTGAATTTGTACCTGCTTCTCCAAGATTTGGCGAACGATCCCCATCCCCATTTTGGTTTATGACCTCACTTGGCCAGAACGGTAATTCACAATATATTCCTCTATTCCAATGCGGGAAATCCTCCAAATAATCTTTGAATTCTGTTATCTTTTGTGCGACTTCCACATTTCTCATACGATTTATGCCTCTTAATGCCAACTTCTCCTTGTAAGTTATGAATTCGTCAAGCGCCTTCAATTCCCTGTTGTCTGCTGGAAACACTTCAACAAGGTTTGGTTTTTCTGCTACGCTCGGTAGAAAGTTCAAACACAAGTGACCTCTCTTCGGGCCCCATTCATCTGAGCAAAAATGTTTGTGTTGCACACGGACCAAACCATTTTCCACATAGAACCTCATATGGTGCGGAAATGTTATACTAGTCAATGAATCCCCCCCCACGAAGCAAATGAGGCGTAATGAAGGCCTTCCAATCACGAACATGCTCAAGTTGTCGAGCTTTCACAAACGCTTCCGTGTATGACGTCCCTTTCTCCACAAGTTCCAACATCTCGTCTAGTGTATCTATGTCTTTCCTCTTCAGTACATTGGAAATGACACTGAACTTCTGATCAATGTCTTCATGCGTGTGTCCCACTATTAGAAAACAAAGATGCACTTCTTTGAAAAAACCAAGCCCAACCAATGCAGCACACATTGCAAACATGTACACATTCTTGTTCTCCCTCGTTGTGTTATCGGCTTGAATCCTCAATGTCGGTGGCAGTGATCCCTTTCTTTGCTTCACATCGCATATAACGTTCATCAGAGACATTATAACTTGATTGCTATCATGTTTGTGGTGAGCATCTACCCACACGTCTGCGTACAAGCCAATCCCGTGCACAAGTACTCCACAAAGATGAGTCTTCACAAATCGAGATTCGATGTTCTTCACAATCTGTCTCATCTTCGGTATCATGGTGGTATTCTCATCCATTACAATCTACAATTAAACACATGAAAATGTCTGGAGTTATCATGGCTGATCTCTTGAACAACCAATAATCTCGTCTCTCTTCCATTTGGTATCGGATGTGAATCACATACAACTCTTTGATCTTCACTTTTGCTGCTGCATTAGTTGTGGATTCCATTCCACACTTATACTCCCAACAATGATAGCACTTTGAAAACCGAGAAAATGGTGGGATCTGCACATGCAGGAATTCCTTTCGCCATAGTCGACGGAAGGAGCTAATTGATAATTCCGAACCATCCACCAATTTCTTCACTTCTTCATTCACATACTGAAATACATCTAGTTTTGTGGTATTCATAGGCAAAAGAATCAACGGCAACACTGCACCGTCCAGTTTCCTTCGAACTGATCGATGAGGTTGTTGACATCCAGCCTCTTTCACAAAAATATCAAGGCTCTCTCTTGTTGCAAAGAACTTCGCACTTTCATTTCCTTGGCACGTGTTTCCATGTACTGCTGCCACTTTCCCATACACTGCATGTGTTGTCTTCAATTGCTTCAATCGCCTTTGGGAGTACCCCAATGCCACAGCGTAACATGCATTACAGACGACTACTCCGTCTAACTTAGTGACATATTTGTCTCTGGAAGGCCCCTGTGTTCGAGTGTAAAAGGCATTGAGCATTTGCATTATCCATGTAGCCCTTTCTTCATACTTTTGACCCCAAGCCATATATCGTTGATCTAAAATAGATTTCGGATCCACATGCACCAAACAGTTTCGCTTACAACCTCCTTTCTCCTTTGCACACATTACACTTTCAAGTGTCACTTTCTGACTAGCTGATTCTCCCCTTTCTCTTGGATTCCTGACCCTTGTTCTCCTGTTTGTCATTGAATACTTCCTCCTCGGTGTATCCCTGGGTAGTCCTTCCATTGTTGTAAAACTGGCAGTGCTGCCTTGAGAGCCTTGTATTATAGGTGAACTTCTTGCACGTGTACTAGTTTCACCAAAAGTTGGTGAAACACGTCGAGAATTGCTGAGGTCATCATCTTCGTCACAAAAATCAAACTCCGCTGCAGACACAGGATGGAATGAAAAATTCTGCCCTTCCCTTGAAGTACTACTTGTCGTTCTCAACTCTGATGGAAGTGGCGATTTCACTAAACCACGACGCCATTGTATGATTTTTCCTACACAATCACCTAAAAACTTCCCGACCACCTCACCAACCCACTTCTTGACATCCACTACTTCTGTAACTTTCACAGCCAATTCAAAAGGTCGTAATTTCACTTGGTGAAGTTCGAGTCCACATGTAATACTATTATCTACCACACCAACACCCACAACGCATCCGTCGTCACCGAGGAGTTTCACCGTGCCATGAATAGACTCTGGTACTACAGGTGGACATGGAGGTCCTTCTTCTTGGAAAAGTCTTCCGCGTACTACCTGGGCCAATCTTTCCCCTACGCTTCTTTGTTTCGTTGAGATTGTTGTTCTGCCTTCAGTATTCAAAATCACCGGACTTCCAAATGTTGTTGATGACATTTTAGTACGTTTGTACTACACTGTAATTGCTTCTGTTCCACTACGTTCTCAAATACCTTCGTCTACGCAATCCATTGACGTCACTTTTTCCCCACAACCATACACAATGAAGAAGTTGAGCACTGTCACTACATCTTTCATGAAATTGAAACGATCGTTGTAACAGTACAAAAAAAGTTCCCTCATAATGCATAGTACTTACAAAACTAGAGAGATATTTCATCAATATTCATTTACAACAGTATGATTCAATCTTCTATTTCCATACACTAGTTCATAAAAATCAAATAATTCTGCACATTAACTTCAAAAAGAACAAATGACTTTCACATATTCACTTTCAAACAAACACAACTTATTTTCACAAAAACCCTTCAGCAAAAAGTGCAACAAAAACTTCATCTCATCATGTTTTACAATATGACGAAAAACTTCTTTCTTTTTCAAAAATCAAAATGAATTCTACAGAAATTCATTCAATTACGAAATCCTGATACTTTAGAATCCATGAACTTCCACCGAATACCTTTGCACATCCCAAAACTAAAATCTCCTACACTTTTACACAAAGACTTTAACAATGCGACCCATTTGTTCAATGAAAGCCTCAATAATAACTTACATCTCAACATCTCTAACAAAAGGATGGAAATGAAGCATACAACTGTTCATGATACTCTGAACTGGCATGCATGCATGGTCAAACTACTAGGAAATTTATGTTTTCTGTTGTTCCAGTCGTGTTCTTTCTTTCAAAATTTGACAAAAATATGTTGAAATCAACATATTTCTGTCAGATTTTGACCAGAAGAACGCAACCAAAACAACAGAAAAACTTAATTTCCTAGTACTGTCACTTTTTTTTAAAATCTCATTGTACAAAATTTTCGTAGTCGGAAAATAAGATTGTGCATTGTTATAGTACCGTTCTTCTCTATATAAGCATAGTGATTAGGTCTTCAATACAAATGAAATCTTCTTTATACAGACGTTATTAATTTTTAATTGGATCAAGAAAAATATATTCTTTAATCCTTCAAATACCATTGTCCCTTGCGGTGTAAAAAAGGATTACATGTACATACCTATAGTCTCCATTGTCTTCCAGAATTTTCAAAATTGTTCATTATGATAGAGTCATCGTTTAATTTCAAAGGAATTTGACATTCCTTACTTCATGGTGCCTCGAAACAAAAATTATGCCCATGTAACCTAAAAAAACAGGCGAAAGTATACTCCAAAAAAATTTATAAATTCGCAATTGTTGGTATTAATTTTTTTCCCCATAAGCATCACATTGTTGCCCACATGTACAACTTTCATTCATTCTATTTGCATTCACCTTCCTATTAATTATTTATGTTCACAGAAAGACTGGAACTGCATAATTGTAGAAATAATTATTGACTTCAGGAATAATAATGTCAAACTTTAAGAAGTCTTATGTAGCCTATAAAAAATATCAATTCCTAAACGTCAATGATATCGTGAATTTCCTACAAACATAGGATACATTTGGAGTTGTCATACCTGTATCTTAGATTTCCCGGACATACATTCCATATTGCTCAATGCAATTCAGAAGCCAATTTCCGTAGCATTCAACGCAAAACGTAGATACCTGCTCAATGTATGTGACGTTAGTACCAAGGACAATGACTTCATACAATTCATAATGAATTTCATTGTGTACACAATGACTTGCACAAATTTCATAATACGCACAAGCAAAACCATCAACTTTATATGGTTCCCAATGTAAGCTTCTTATAAGATTAGCAACTTTGTATTCATTGATGAAACATAAATTTCTAAATTAATACATTTAACTATGAAGCATGAAACATCAAATTATCAACCAAAATGGATGTATATTCAATGTACTAGGCTTAAATTATATTTTTTAGTAACTATTATTCATGTTCGGAAACATTGTGTTCATTTCATCCATTTAAAAAAAGAAAATGATTCTACTAATGTATTTGTCTAAAGCAAGGAATTGGATGGAGTACGGAATTAGTACAAATTGGATCAGAACTTCTTTCACATGAATTAGCATGTTCCGTTCTCCACCTACAAATTAGCTACCTCTGCAAGTTGCTCAAAAGAACTCCAGGATTTGTTTTGTACTACTTACATACATGTTGTCTCAAAAGTATGTAGACAAGCCTATTACCACCTTCATTGTCAATTTCAAAATTTTGTTGTCAAATTCAAGAGTGCTAGATAATTTATAAAAGTGTGTATTCATTTCGAAAGTGAAGCTCTCAGTATTCATCAATATTGCTCAGTTCCAAATCAAGCCCATACGAGGTACAGAAGCCTATTACCACCTCCATTTGCTATTTCAATATTATGTTGTAAATTTCAAGAGAACAATATTATTTTTGAAGTTGTGCACTTGTTTCATAAATCAAATCCAAGAGGAATTATAATTTCTCAACGAAAAAGGGAAAATTTACATTTTCCTGAAGTAAACTACCTTCAAATTATTCCTAGAGTAAAAATATAAAATTATGTAACTTCAATCATCATTATTTTGTGTATCTATTTCTTCTCTAGTACGTATTTACCCTCATGTATTTCTGTAATAATTAAAATAAATTAAAAAATAAATTATTTCATTGAAAATTGAATTTTTAATTGTAATTATGTAACTATGAAAACTATACAATGTATAGAATTTAACCAATGAACTCCCCTATGTACCTCAATGCAAATGATGTGGGAGAAATTGTGATTTGTCAATAATGTCTTTAACTCCCTATTAGGAATTTAGTGACATTAGTAACCAATCAATACATTTTGTACAACATATGTTCATAGTTTGGATCAATTGTCTCCAAGGCCTCAAAAACTTGTAGTACGACCTATTCAAGCATCTTTGGACAACATATTGGACAGTCACCTCCATTCTTATTCACTTCGGGATTAAAAATGAAAATAATCTAGGAGTTTTGGAATATTCTAAAAGTGACTCAACATTCCAAAAAATGGCATGCACGTGAACCTCACATTCTCCTATACATGGACAATGTCTTAGAGAACGTGGTCACTTCATTTAAAAAATTTGGGAGATGTTGTGATCTTCCACTCATATCACTATACCCTTCTTTGGGGGTTAGTGGCACAATTTACAATTCACAACATCTCTCATAGCACTTGCTCGAAGGTTGGAACAAATTCAAAGTACATTCTTTATTGAAATTTTAAAATTAATTCAAAGAGAAATTCAATTATATTTACTTATTTTGCATTAAAATTGAAACTTCAGTGCAAATTGCATATTTCTTCACAACATAATTACCTAAAAACTATTGGGAGTTATTCCACTTTCCCTAGAACGCAATTTGTGACTCCAAAATGCAAATACCTCTTCCAGGGTTGCTTCAACAACCACTTTAGGTAGACTAGCCAATATAGCCGTTAGCTTTGTAAATGTAACACTCTGTGACTGCTTTGAAATTCATCTCAGAAATCATCTACATTTGTTTACTTCTCTTATTCCTTGACTGGGAGAAATCCATTAATTCTTAATAAAGTACTGTGCCACTCCTTCATTGTTAGATATGTGAGTACTAATTGATACAAGGGAAGGTGGACATGAGTTGTCAAAAGGGTGTTCTGAAGTCTACAGTATGAGTGTTTTCACAATTTTAGGGCAAACCACTTCAGAAATTAAAGGACATTACATTTTCAATCTGAAAATCATGATTCCACTTGCATTAGTCTCATGAAACAAGTGCACATCTCTAGAAAATATTTGCCCTTCCTGAACTTACCTCCAATATAGTTCAATTGCAAATCAAGTTAATAAGAGGCTTCTATATATAACGCTCTTGTCTAATGACTATAATTTCATATGTGTTTTTTACTTTTTTATCACAACATCTAAGATAAAACAGCCCATTGCGGTCAAATGACACATTCTTGTCGCCTATGAAATGAAGTATGTGAGATGTAGGCCACAACGCATGTTTTAACCCCTAAATGCCCAAGCCTTTTCAACTGTGTTTTCACTATGAAAAAATAGCATGGCCTTACAGTTAACCCCAATAAAGCACATTGTGGTTTTCCAAAAATCTAACTGTCCAGATGTTTAAATAGCTTGCTTATTAGTATGTTCACCAATTTTGAGTGAAACATTGCAAACGAGTTGTGAGATTATAACAAGAGAAGTGTTCATTTTTTAATTGTAGTATGATGTCCCTCCCCACAATGCTCCATAACTTTACACATAAAATTTTCGAATAAAAAGGATAAGTACAATTACCTAGATCTCAAGTCAAGTGAAATTGGCAAAGTTGGGATAATGAGGAAAAATTAGCAAGCTTTACTCTACCAAAAATGGACATACATGGCTTTAAGAACCTCTAAAAAATCAAATGTTAAACTTTTCTAGTGAAAAATGGAAGTTCTCAACAGTGAACTCTAAAAACTGTCCCCCAAAATTTCTATAATAGTCATATGAATTTAACTGACCATCCCAAAGTGAGACTGAACTTTCCGATTGACCATATATGGTCAATCAGGCAGTTTTAGGTTCAATGACAATTATGGAGTGAACACTGAACTCATTAAGAACTTTTGATTTTTTAGTGTGTAGTTCATTGTAAAAATGGTGTTTTTGGACCTTCAATAATAGAAAATCTTTGGACTACATTTGGTAGTAAAATTAGCATTTCAGATTTAGATTTTCCTAGTTTGAAGGTAGCATACTGACTCCTCTAGGTTGAACACTTTATAAATTCCTAGTTAATTCATAGTTTGTCAAAAAATTTTAATTTCAATTGCACTTGCTATCGCTCAAACTTGTACTATGTGGGAAAAAAATTCAGAAATTACAACAACAACATGATGTCAAACTCCTCTTTCTTACCAAAATGGGTTGTTTTACTTGAACTAATAGACATCCCTCTGCAACAACACTATAGTTAATTAACGTGCAAGTTCTGGTTTAACTAAGAAAAAGTTAAACGATTGAAGGACGCAACCAGAAATCCCATGAGCATTGCGTTCATCGAGGAGTTCCCCACTTCCATAGTCCGCCTCCTTCTACCAGATTAGGGTTACCTCTCTCGTGCTTCAGTTTCCGTCCTGACGGCCTAATCAGTTTCGAACAGAAGATCGATCTGGAATACAGCCAGCTGAGTAGAGCTTTCGAGCTACTAACCCTAGAGTTACTGGAATTTCTACTGCAATTTCGATGAAATCAATGCGCTCCGCTTCAAAGTGCAGACAGATTGAGGTTGAGAAAGATCGACGGAGTCGCTACGAAGCCAGTCGGAGACGTCACTGAAGCTATTCACAGACTCAGGTAAATGCTACTACTTCTACATGTTGGGTTCCTCGGGAGTTTTCAATTCTGCGTTTCTCTTTCGTACTATGCAATATTGAAATTCACCACGTACATGAAAGGCGGCGGTGTATCTTGCAGGGTTGGTGTACATGTGCGGGGTCTACTCTTCGTGTCCTGCAACAAATTGCTGCAGATACGATTTCCGCATTGTCGGAAGGGAAGAGCGGCACTCCAGTTTCATTATGCTGCATGCATCCTGGTAAGCAGTAAACCCTAACCCCTACCCCGCAGCTCTCTTTCCGTTTCCAGTTTCAATTTCAAATTCTCTGTAAAGTAAATCATCCCTCCAAGGGAAAGTGCGACAGTCAAGAAATAACTTGCAAAAACACAGAACTAGCGGCAGAAGTGGACGATACTTGTAGCCACGACTTCCAACTTACTGTGTCCGGACTACTGGATAACGGTGGCCAAGTTCCGTTTTGTTTTGTTTTAAATTTCTATTTCGAAGACCCACGGTGAGCCTACTGTTCATGTAGTTATTGAGAGCGGACTTGAACAGTGACCCTCCGCAGCCGCGGAGGGTAACTGTAGCTTTATTGGACTCTCGAAATAGGATTGAGACCTCAATGCCAAGGACTGTACTCACCAGCGGTAAAGTGCTTGCAGGGACTTGGCACGTCGGCGCCGCTGCAACGAGTGTTTTCAGCTTGTACAGCTGCGGCAGCTAGTTTTAGAAAGTACAACTGCCTTCCTCCGTGATTCTCGCGCCACTTGCTTCTCCCCCTCCGTTGCTTCTCCTCTTTTGTTACTTATCCCCTTTCGCTCTGTTGTCAGGTGATTTTTTTCCTAGATTTCTCACCTGCACACCTTCCTCGTCAGTCGCTCATTTTGTTTGCTCCATCAAGTACGTCTGGTTTTTTAGTACAATATTGATGTCACTACTGTTTTCTTTAGTTTGTTCAATATGTTGTTCAAAGTGAGGGTTACGTGAAGTGGTCAGGGAAGGGTTGAAGGGCAGTCACTTGAGCGGCCGCTAGGTTGGAGGCTTCCTATCATCGGAATTTCTCTTCTGCCTTCATCCCGTGATTTCCACTCCCAATCGGTAATCTCTTCACCTACAGGTCCACTTTGTTCTTTTGTGATAGTATGAACAATTCAGGTCAATGATTGCCTTCCCCGCATGTAGAACTTTTTCTCAAGTACGATGCTCTCTTAAATGCAGGAAAGGTGGAAACAAGCTGCTTTGTACTCATGACATATTGAAACACTTGACGACAGTTCTGTTACTCACACACACACTTTCTGTACTACACTAACTAACCGTTTTCTGTGCATTTCAGTGAACAGAGCAGAGAAGGATCTGAAGATTTTGATTATCAGCATACTACTTGGACAGTGACGAAGTGCTCTCGAATGTGTGAGTGATGTTCTTCGTTAATTTTCCAGGACAAAGCTGCTTAGTACAATTCTTAGCTGAAACTACGTTTTCTTGCTTCCATTTTCATTTAAAAGTTATGTATGCAATAAGACAGGCTTGAAGGTAGATGACTATCACAAGAATAATAAAATTGAATCCAGTTTTTTTGTTCAACTGTTTTTGAATTCCACCGGGTCTACAGTTCTTGAAGTACAATGACAGAGTTCTTTTTTCTAATTCAGCAGGAAAACTTGAATGGCAGCCTTCATTTCCATAGAGTGCATGCTTAATAGTACCAGGGATTAGTTGTTATTGAAAACAGCAATCACTTAGTATTGTGAGGAACTTAGACCTTGAACAGTTAGTTTGAAGTTGCTAAACCTTGAGCATTCAAGTTTGAATTCCAAAAGGACTGCATGTTACAATTCAATGGAAGAGTAATTACAAACTTAGAATATGAATTACCTTTTCAGGTTGACTTCGTTGTTGAATCTGCACCTAACGATAGACTCCGTTTGTGCGCTTCTGTTAAAGTTGACCCTCATGAGTTGCATGTGCCTTTGAAATTGCTATACAATGCACTGTCCTGCCGTCAACCCTGTCCACTGATTTAGAACTTGCATTGGCAATAGCACTGTCTTGCCTACAACCCTGTGCAAACTTGCACTGGCAATAGCACTATCCTGACCACAACCCTATCCACAGATTTAAAACTTGCACTGGCAATAGAGAAAATGAAAATGGCAGAAAAATGGGATGAATTCGTAAGTAGTGCGTTAGAAGAAGACAGTACTTGAATTTGTCAATTGTGCCTTCGACGGAGACAGTACGAACAATACATGAAACGGCAAGGTCTGTGGGTTTCCACCTCCTACGGTACTTGCCTGGTAATTGCTAGTCTGCGAAGTAGTTTCCTCCGTGCAACTTGACAAAAACCAGCACCCTTTGTCCTTGCTCATGGTCTCCGTTTCCACTGCAGTTGTCCTTGTAGTTCCTGGTTCTGTTTGCCAAGAAGCCAGTAACAACTAAAACTTTAGCTATGATAGTTCATGACAGTTTTCACCACTTAAATGAATACTTTAAATGAATGTTCTGTTCACAGAACTTTACCTTTCCCTTGTATTGATTGCTTTTGATATGCATTATTCAAAAATATTGAAAGATAATGTCGTCAAATAATAAACTCCAATAACAAATTTTGTGAAGTCAATCTTGCCAAAAGATTATATGAGGTTCTAATTGAATAAAAGAAATGAAGATCCTACACACTAAAAAATAGTTGAAACAAATCCATGCTACTTGAGAGAGCAGCAAATTCAACTTCTACCTTAAGAAATTTTGTCCTCATGTACTACTTCACTAGTTATGAGCAGAAGTAGTTTAACTTGTATTTCAGAAAATTTTGATGTCATTCAATAGTCAAGTGGCAGTGACTATAGAACAAGTTCAATGAAAGACATATGGTTCAATCCCAATTTTTGGTTAGCATAGAAACGAAGCAGAAAATGTTGGTGCTTTGAAACTAACTATTAAAAGTACATAAATTGAAGTACCTGGAAGTGCATTTACAAACATTTCAGGGAACGTGAGATAAAGTAAGCTTCGTTGCAAAAATTGTTAAGGAATTAACTAAATGTATGATTTGAATTCCCACTTGAAACATTATTCAATGAGGTTGACTGTTTTTAGGAGTCAAAAATTAGGGAAGACGCATGACTACCATATTTTGAGAGTGGAAGTTTGTAGAGAATGAATTATTGATAGTCGTGTCTTTCCCTAAGAATTGACAAAATGCACGTAGTAGTTGTGCTTTGTGCATATTTGTTCACTTGCATTATTTCTCATGTACATCCTATCTTAGCATACTGAAATGACATAATATAGAACTGTGTTAATTGCAAATTATAGGAACTGAAAATGTACAAGGTGATTTCATTCACTTCACAATAGTATATGTACGGAATGGAAAATTGAACTTTAACTCTAAACATGGAAAAATGAACCCATAGACTTTGAATTAATTTAATGTGCATGACAAGCAAATTATGCTTATCATCCTATCTCCAATGACATGTATAACATAAGGAAACGTATGAGTAATGTAGTATTATTAGGTAGTGTCAATATTGTATTAATAGATCTGTAAAGGTTGACATGAAGTTGATTGATGTTTCATTCATTTTTATCGATGAACACTTTATGTATTTTTGGGAAGTGAAGTTCTCCTTGAACTTCTATCTTAAATGTAGCTCTGAAGAAGATGGTTTCGTTTCGTAGTATTTCAACACTTGTGCAAGGAGTTATGGATTTGTGGTGTTCAAACATAGATCTTAATAGTAGTACATTTCAATAATTGCCTTTTGTAAGAAATTTAATTACTACTTGCAACGTTTAGACATAGAATGCAGTGCAGGAATGTTTCTACACATTGTTTTTTGTACAACATCATTCTAGGAGAACTGTGTTTGAGTTTACATATTTTGCAGTTGATATGGAATTAGCATGTCCTTAAATGAGTTATTCATTTTTTTAACTATTGGGTGCGACAGGTCTCTAGGACAAATTCAAGAGCCTACAAAGCTCTTATGAAGATAATTTCATTGACAATCCGCCATGCTGTAAGTGTACTTGTACATGCAAAAGCAACTACGGCATCCACATCAGGTGATGTCTTGAAGTCCTTGCTATGGCTATTTTTGTACGCAATCTTTTAGAAGAAGAGATTTAAGTTCTTATCATAAGCTATGAGATATATATTTTTTTGCAACATGAAATGTTTCAAGTGAATTACTAAATTATGAGTTCTTCAACTTATAATTTTTTGTCTTCTCTTCACGTCCCACCAATGTACATTGTAAAATGTACTTCGGACATTAACATTGTACCTTACGTTGGTGGACATTAACATATTACAACGTAAATGCAAAATGAGATGTGGTTTCAATGATAATTTTTTTTGGACCTATGAATATTGTTTTCAAATTTCACCAACTAATTAAGAAGAAGAAACCGTTTATATATTTTCCAGAACAATCATAGACAAAGACAGTACTAGAAGTTGTAATGGCATGCACAAACTTGAGGTTCATAATCCTAATCATGAAAATTTGGAACTTACTATTGAAGATTGTTTTTTCAAGAAAATGGCATTATGATTATAGTGGTTCACTATTACACAAACTATTGAAGAGTTTATAGCTTGTTGTAATTAGGTGAAATAGTTTAAAAAATTTAGTTCATGGCGTACTTGAAGAACCTCAATAAGTTTCAAAAAAATTTATGAAATTTTAATACAAAGAGTCATCAAATTGTAATGTAAGTTTTTTTGTTTGTTGTTTATTAACACTTTTTGAATTGGTTACGTGTTCTTGAAGTTGAGACATAGTTCTTTATGAAGCATAATTAATCTTTCTGTATGTTGTATGAAGTTCATTTGAGAAGTTCCATTGTTACTTAATTTTCAGAGAATCCTGCATGGAATTGCCACCTAATTGAACTTATTCATGTCCTTCGTAATACATGGTAGTTGTTTTATGAATTTTTGAAGTTCATACATAGGTTTGGGTACAACTCTTTTGAGGTTGTTGCCTTATGTATGAAGCGTAATTGCTAGTTTCAATTGTCAGTTCATTTTTAAAGAAGACTACCAGGCATTGCCCTAGAATTCACCTTTTTTTTCCATTGAACACCATCGGAATTAGTTATGGGTTTTTGAAGTTGAGTATTCATTGTCTATAAAAATTTCTTGATGTTGTGCCCAATTGTACAAAGTACAATTGCTAGTTTCAATTTTAAGTTATATTTTAGAGGAAGGCACCTGCATTTCAGCATGTCCATTTCTTCTTTAATAATCATGGAATTAATTAGCGAAAGCTAAAGGTTAAACGTTTTTCTGTACACAAAACTTTTGAGCGTCTTCCAATGTGTAGATATTAAAATTGCTACTTTCAATTTGGAATTTATTTATGTAGGAATGTACATGGAACTAGTGTGAATTTCATTTTCTTTATTTCCCTTTTGAACACTCTTTGAATTAGTTATGAATTTTAGAAGTTAGGAGACATGTATATCTCTTTAAAGTAGTATATGTTTGAACCTTTTAAATGGAGCCAAATTGGTAGTTTAAAACTGAAGTTGCTTTTTAGAAGAACCCACATACAATTGCAATGTACTTAACTGTTTTTATTTTCCTTTTGAACAGTCTTGGAATTAGTTCTTAGTTCTAGAAGTTTAGACATGGTTCATTGTAGGAGACAGTGTTGGAAGTTTGTTTTCATATAGAATGAATTTTTGATTTTCAATTCGTAGTTCATGTGCAAAAGATTCTACATGCAAGTGGCACTTACTTCGATTTATTATTCTATATTTAGACCAATTTTAAATTTTAGTTTTGAAGTGTAGAAGTTGAAAGCCAGAGAAGTGTTTTTCTCTGGTATACTTTAGAACTTGTTTACTTGTGTACAAAGCGTAATGTATAGTTTAAATTCATAGTTCCTTTTTAGAATAGCCCATATGCAATTGGCATCTAATTAAATTGGTTATTGTATACAATGATTGCTTAGATACAATGAATTAGACTTCCTATATTGAATGAAGAGGACTTCATGAATTACTTGTCATATTCATGATTCCATGTGAACGTCTTTATTGAAATTTATAGTTCATTGAAGGTAATCATTGCTTACAAGTAGAGGGAGTGCTAATGGTTCAATGTCCTTTTCATGAACATCATTAGAAAAAGAAGTGTTTGTGGAGATGTTAATTTTATTTTTGGATGTAACAGGTCTTGTAGGGGGAGTGAAAAGCGATAAAACTGAAAAGTAGGAGAGGTAGCTTCACGTTCCAACGTGCTGTAAGGATACTTTTAAGTGCACAACGAATTACAGCATCCACAGTGGTTCTTCCTCTAACTCCTTATTCGGACGATTTATGAAATTAGTTTTGTTAGAGAAGGAATGTGAATTCACATCGTCAATGAGTTTGAAATGTACACATAATACTGAAACAATGGAACTGAATTTGTAAATGTTGAAACCCTCTTATTTAGTCATGTACCACATCAGTAGTCAAAATTAGTCATGATTGAAAGTATATTTAGAAATATATGTTTATGCTATATGTTCATATGTGACATCTAACTTATTAAATTTCTATTTCTACAGATTATTTTTGGAAAATATTAAGAGAATTTGAAATGCATTCGAAAGTAATGTACATTGAATCTATGGTTTCAAAAATACATTGCTAATGTAAATTGCTTGTGTTATTTTTGTTGTACTTCATTTGTTAGTTCTCAATGTGCATGATGAATTGAAAATGTAGAGTACTGCCATTGATCAATAAGTATAATTATTATTTGTATGTTGATTTTTTTTGAAAAAGGGTAGTTCTTTGAAATAAATGTATTATTTCTTAATAGTTTGAACTGAAAGAGTCTCATTTGTGTTGAAACCATGTACTTGGAAAGGGAAGATAAAGAGTGTACATTGATTATTTGATTTGATGTAGGACATTCTGGAAGGAAAATAAACACCATGTACCTAATGAACTTGAATGTTAAGTACAAGCATTGTTTTTGTTTTGTGTTTGTTATTGGACTTCATTTGAACAATCATGTCCACAGCAGTTTCAATCTTTGAAGTTTCAGTTCTCTTAGAATTTTTCTATGGAGAGCTAAGTGTTTAAGCCTGAGTACATTGAATCAATAAAATCAGAATGATTGTTTTTCACTAGGAAAGAATTGTGTGTTATTAGAATTTTTTCAAAAGGGAAGACATAGTATTCATGTTCATCATGTGCGTGTATGTTATAGATTTTTGGAGGAGAACAAATGTGACGTACTTGAAGAACTTAAATTTCAACGTCAAAGGGAGTTGGTGCTCTATGCTTGTTTGTAGATTTGTACGCGACATTTAAATTGAAAACAGGTTCGTAATCGAAATTCTATCTGCTGTAAACCCATTTTCTATAGAGGTCTCTGTGTAGTTATTATTGTAGTAAACTTTTAGAATGTGAAAGATGTTTCAGCACTAATGAATGGTAGAACAGAACATTTGAATGAATAGGACATAGAATTTAGAATTTTTATAAATTTATTGAATTTTATCATAATTGAAAGGAAGAAACTACTGCAGGACAACATGAGATATATTTTAAAATTTCAAATCTCTCTGATGTACAAGTATAAGTGGTGGACAATGTGAGTTTGAATTTCCATTTTATTTTGAATAAATTTGAAAATTTAAGTTTTACATACTTTGACACTTGTGTGCACTATGGAAGTTATTTTTGGAAGTGCATGTAAATGAACATATGGAACTATGAAGTGTCAATTCATAGAAGTGATTTGTGTATTTCTATAAATACGGAGTTCTGTAGTTTTTTTAGGATACAATTATGAGAACTATGTGTCTTTAGTTGAAACGCTCATACTATATGATGTATGTGATATTTGAATTGTAAAAGAATAGGAATTTTTTTGAATACCCAATTAAAATTTTTTATTGCATGATAGTGCACTTGTAGGTATTTGAGGGCTTAGTGAATAAAAGCTTAAGTGGTGGCACTGTAGTGACAGTTAAAATTTTTTTGGATGAAAAGATGATGAATGAATTTTAAGACATCATGAATATGTTGTACAAATGGTTTACATGTTTATTTGTTTACGTTGAAGTTGTTATACTTTTATGGAATAGTTCAATGCCAGGTATGAATGTTTTATTTGTTAAATGCATGAACAAATTTTTAATAGAAAACTGAAAAACTGTAATGTTCGTGGTCTAGAGCACTACATTGTGTATGATGTATTAGTACAAATGAATGGAATGTGACCATTACGGTGCTATACGATGACATTTGTAGAAATGTATGTATTTTATCTTCATGTCAATGAAGATGTAGTTATAAAGTAGTCATCAAGTGGTTGTTATTTTGAATTGATGTTGTACTTCATTTTTTGTATTCCTAAAATGTTGATTTATATAGTATAATATTTGAAGACACATGAAGAGAAAATTCATGTAATCTATATAGGAAGTTTATTTTTGGTATTGAAAGTGCTAAACATTGACAATGATGAATTCAGTAAATGATAAGAAGCAATAGCACTTTCATGTCATATTTGTAGAAAATGAATTCTTGAGAAAGTAGACAGGATTGGCTTCTGAAATTGCATTATTTGAATGAAATATCAACTGCAATTGGTCATTGGTGATGTGTACTCCATGTTCATAGTTTATTGTAGCAAGAAATTCTTCGCAATTGTGAAGTGAATAAAACCTTAAAGAGTATGATAGCATGTATTTCAACTATTGTTGTCATAACAGTCGTTCATATTCAAATATAACTTTTGAACCTTACAACTTTCACAATTACCAATTAAAGAAATGTATTTCATCTTCATTTTGTAGGGTATTATGGCACCTAAAGTTCATTCAAAGTGGGTGGAGTATGGTTGGTGGATCGTAGCAAATGGTCATGAGAAACCGATGTTATGGATCACGGAGTTTGCGATAGAGGAAGGACGGTACTAGGCCGCTTTAGGATCCTCTGTTGGAGTCATTGAGAGTCTTGCAGGCACCGCTGAAGGAGGATTAACTGTGTCTGTCACCAACAGCGAAATGGTACTGGAAAAGTACAAATTGCAGAAGAAGCTCATGATGGCACGTATTCCACCGGAGCTCCTACTTAATCTGTCACCCTTACATGGTGTGAAGACGTTGGTGAAGTTCTGGAACAATATGCCTGATGATTTGAAAGATCGGAGAGAGGCATCTGTTCAAAAATTCAAGGAATTGACTCTTGAGCAAGCATTTGAAGTACGTGCTCGGTACATGGAGATCCGAAGTTATGAAGATCTTCAGAACAGTGGCGTTGTTGTAACTGAAGAGAGAGCTCCCCCTAGAGAACCTGAGGATACGGATCATATATATCGGGTTTTTGCAACGCCTTTGAAAGAGAATTGGATACCTCCGTCTGAACGAAACCGAAAGCGAGCAGCTATTGAAGCAGATGTGAATGAGTTGGGAGTTTCTGAAAGACAGAGTGCTCATCGCCAACGTCTTCAATCTGTCATAGACAATGTTGAAGTGGAGCCTTTCGTAGAAAATGAAAGTCATGAATATGAAGAGACGTTAGTACGAGAAAGTGCATCAGTAATGCCAGTAGCAGTGGAGATGGAGGTTGGAGAAGAATCATTGCAAGGCGACCGAATTGCATTTCAGAGGGCTACAACAATAGAAGAACTGGTTCCCATAGACCTTCAAAATGCAGTTGAAGTTGGAGCTCCTACTGTAGTCACTGAAGTGGGTTCAGCATCAAGAGCTACAAAGGTGGGTTCTGGAAGTCGAACATATAGGTCACGTGTTGTTCTTGCCAATATGAATGCCAGAAGACCTAATGTCAGTCCACTACAAGCTACCAGAACGGGACGAGGTACTAGCAGGGGAGAAGGTGCTGGTAGGGGACGAGGTAGAAGGATAGAACAACAGCCTTCTACAGTGGTGGACAACCAAGAAAAACATCACAATTTTCATACCTTAAACACAAGGTTAGCAGAGGAGTGAAATGTCCGCACTCATTCTACAGTACGAAGACATCGACAAAGAACAACAATGCAAGAACCACCTCCACAAGGCAATGATGGCGAAGATGTTTTCGAGGATGATTCATCGGAAAGAGAACCACAAGGGGAATTAAGAAATGTGTTGGTAAGAAATATTACGAAACCACCTGTGATTTTTTCCACGGAGATTGAGTATAAGGTTGGATACATTTGGGGACATGATATGTTCTTCAATGCCAACATTGATAGCATCCACCATGTAGTCAATGCAGAGACCAACCATAGGGTGCTAATGGAATGGCGAGTGAATGAAATGTATGAGCGTTTGAAGGGATCAGAAGCCGATGCAGTTAGTACAATTACTCTCCGTCCTATTGCATATCGACATGAGATTATGAATGATGATGGAGAATTTGAGATGGTTGAGGTTCCTTTCAGTCGTGAAAGTGCTGTACGGGAATTTGAGGCAGCATTTTTGAGACACGGCTCTGCAGATCCGTTCTTCTCAGGTACTGTGTCGAGGACAAGTTGGCTGCAAAATAATGTAGTGTGGGAACCGGTTGATGGACAACATGTAGTTGGTGCTTGTAAACGAGCCCAAAAAGAAAACCAAGAGGGTATTATGTCAAACGACGAGTACTTCACGTGTTTCGAGAGACGAAAAGCTAAGTTTGTGGTGTATAACAACCCACAATTCTATATCGAAGCATCAGTCAGAATAAACGCAAGGGAGTTTGATCGAACGTTCTTTAGCACGTATTACAAGAATTTAATCAAGCTACGTGACATCTGGAAAGCATGTGGGAGCCCCAGTGCTGCAGCTAGAATTGATGATGCGTATAGAGCGAAGGCGTTGACTATGGCAGCAAGTGCGCTGCATTTGAGCCAAGATTTACCGAAGCACATGTCATTGGGGGAATTGTCAAAGAAGATGATCGACTACACACGACATGCTTGGAATGAAGATGAAGAATCATATGAAGCGATTCTACGGGTCTGCAAAGACTATGAAGAAGGGAAGTTATTTTTCAGCAAAAAAGTAGAGGATAGGTGGAAAAAGATGGCAAGGGATCGAAATCTTGATGCAAGTGTAGATGCAGATCCAAAAAGGAAAAGGATGGAAAAAACATGGTGGAGGCCTCTCAGCAGAGTTTCAAAGGAAACATATGTATGAGTGGTCAAGCGGATGGCAGCTAAGGATGTAGTGAACGGGTTGCGAGGTTCACAGCAATACTATTTCAATAACGCAACTTCTACAAATCCTCCCAAAAGTATAATGGCATATGCAGTAGATCGTGTGTAGAGAAAAGATGCGGTGAGAAACCAAATCCGATACCTGATGGTGCAAGCCGGGGATGTGAATCCCTTGTCTATGGATGATTTCTTTGCCATAGATGCCAGCAAGTATGGAGATGAACAAGGAAAGCAATTCACGTTGATGGGGAAGACATTGAATAATGATACGAAGACCTTGTGGTGTTCACCTTTTGTGAAGACTGTTCAAACACTTAGCAGTTTTGAGAATGTAATTTCAGCATTCGTGAGGCAACATTTTGTGGACATTAAAGCAAGTCGCAAAGGATATGCAGGATATAGCCGAGATGTAGACGACGTATCCAATGCTCGATGGGATTGGCAAGTCGCACTTTCCCTTGTCCAACAACAAGGGAGAAAAAGATTGCTTCATGTGAGGTGTAGAGGAGGATTTTTTGAAGATGAGTATGTGGAGCTTGGTAAACCATGTTTATGGATATTTGATTGTCGATGTTGTGGTTCGGAAGGGTTGGATGAAAAGTGGTCAAGTGAAGACTACAACAAGGTTTTCCAGCAACTGCAGAATTGGATGTCATCAATTTTACGATGGAATGTTGTATTTCTTTTCCCACCAGGTGTATATTTCGATGAAGAAATGCAGTCGAAGATGGCGTTGCCAGAGAGTTGTCACTATTTGCGAGGTTCTTGGATATTTAAACCACAAACAGTTTCTTCATACGTGCATGATTTACGTCATGGGGAACAACGCAAATGTCGTGTGCAACCAGTAGGTGACATTGCCATCATCATGCAGTATCCAAAAGAATCAGATCCATTGGAAAATGTTCCTAACCTCACACTGAAGTTGGATGTGGTGTTTCGAGACTCTTGGAACGCAAAAGTAATGCCAAGAGCGGAGGACAAGTTGGAGAGGACACCAATGGAATTGAAGAGGCTGGTGCAAATGTATTTGCCACCAAAATGGGGTTTAGTTACATTAGGCATCACAATGGCAGTACCGGGTATATTAGAGACCGGTTTTGTAGGTGATGAAGTTATCATCATGGAGGGAGGAACGACGTGTACACAATTCGTTTACAACACATTGCAGTTGATGTACGGTGACAAAATGGTGATGGTAAATAGTGTGAATACAACTGCAGAGCGTAGACAAGTGTTAAGCACGGAAGGCGAATCTAGTGGTCCTGGTTCTTCACAGAGGAAGAGAGGTGTACCACGTGGTAGACAGCATAGGGTACTACAGTCGTCAAGTGATTCACCAAATGAAAGAGAGAGATTGCCGAAGACCAAACATCACACATGGAAAGGGAAGGAGACTGCTATTGATTCTGGAGCTTCATCATCAAATGAAGGTGATAGTGATTCTGAGAGAACGCATTCCAATGACTTACCAAGTGGCGGTCGAAGTTTGGGATCAACTGACACCAGTGCAGTGAATGACGTCCATGGAGATGTAGTAGATTCGGTGGACATGGACACAGATCCTGATTATTTAGTTCCGGAAGGCAATAATGATGTGCATCATGAAGGCTTAGAAGATGAAGAAGGTGATGGGGAAGAAATTGAAGTATCACCAGCTTCAGTGGAACCTATGTCAACATTGTCAGCTTTCAGTGGATTACAGTCTATGAGTTTGTTTCCAGATGAAGATGGGTTTTTTTATGATAAAGAACACATATGCTATGTTCGGACCGGTAGCGAAGGGCATTATGTGTATGAACGTGTTATTTCCATCTTGGAAAATCCTACTTTATCGCCGATTGTATGAGAGGGAGTGTCGACACCTATTGCCAACGCCATGGTGGATAGGGCGTTGCAGTACGCCTCTCCGCCCCCACTAAGTCCAATTGGTGAAATCAGTTTCAATAAGGAAACAGAAACAGTCGGTACAGGAGAAGCCGAAGACATGACGCAATCATCTACACAAGTCTTGGAGGCACTGGAAGAAACATTGCAATAACAAGCGAAATAGTGGTATATGTGACAGTATCATACAATATGTAGGAATGCGAAGAATATATGGTCGTTGTGGTTTTATGTAGACGTTGGATTGTGTGGTTTTTGTTTTGTGTGAACAATAATTGAGAAATGAAAAGGTAGTGCAAATACCTTCAATTCCACTTTTATTTTCTTAGTAAAGCTTTCAATGATTGTCGTGATTTGTGGTGTACATGTATTATTGACATAAAAGTAATATACAATTAATGAGATTGCAATATGTGGTGACATGCAAAGATTAAAATAGAAAGGAAAGAAGAATGCAAATAAAAAACAGTACATTAGAAACTTATTCTTCTACAAGATATGTAACAATGCATTTGAAGTGGAAATGCATAGCTGTGCATGAAATACATTACAAAATAGTAAGAAAAAGATATTCCAAAAAACCCAGGGGGTACTCCTCTTTTAAAAATCACTTCTTTAATGAATAGTATTACATATGGTGATTGCACTTGGCCAAGTGCAAGAATGTCTAATTCGGTGTTAGACTCCCTTCATTAGGAAGAATTAGAACTTAACATGTCCTTCTAATAATTTATAACTCACTAATCTAAAATTATTTCGAAATAAAAGGTGACAAACAATTCGATAAAGCCACCAATAACATGGTGAAGAAAGTTTCTCCAATCTTGAAAACTTTCAATATTTTTAAGTTGTGAGTTTTCTTTATTTCTTTATTGGGAGAGACATTTTATTGCCCACACCAAAAAGAGCCTAAAATTTCAGATCAACTATATATGCTTCATTGGGCATTTAGGGGTTAAGAACAAAATATGACCTGTTTCATTTTTTATTGATTGATATGCAATTCCAAAACAATAGCACAAGTGGTAGCTTAATTAGTGTATTTCATGAAATTATAAATCTTTAGACTATTTAAAAGTTTCGGTTTCAACTTTTCTATTGATTTTCATTATATCCCTTAGTTATAAAGAAATGAAGGCTGCCTCAATGGAAATGATAAATGAGGACATCATAAATAATGGAGTTTTTCACTCATTCAACTCAAGTGCTACATTTATGTAAGTGAAAGCCCAATCAACTTTTAAGGTGTTCCAATTATTCCAAATTCTATCATATTAATATGTAAAAGAAGGAAAACTAAAAATTGTACAACTTCAAAATAATGTAAAGACCATCAATGCTTGAAAATCTTTGGACTATGAAAAAAAATTTAAAGCCTACATGAAATGTGTGGAATGATTATTAATATTCATTCTTTATGTATTGTCACTTACATATATTAAGACTATATTAGGATTGAAACCAAATGATTCCACAATAAAGAATTAAAAGTGCTTGGGGTATTTGGAACTTTCAATTTTTTTTCCATTCATTCATGTAGAAATTCCACAAGTTCATCACCTTTGATGTTTGTTAGCACATTAATTTTTTCAAAAAATTAGCTTTATTGAAAACTTGATACAAAGTCTATGTTATGAAGAAAATTTAACCCTAAATCTGTAAATTCTGAATTTTGGAGACCCTAAATCCGAAAACCTTGACCCTAAACCCTAAACCCTAAGATGCTCAATCTAAAAGATGTCCTGTATTTTTGGCACTTTATAGATTCCAAAAGGGCTGAACCTGCATTTTGAAAAGGGCTCAGCAGTTACTTCCCCTAAGTCCAGGACACGGGAATTAAAATGGGTCCTAAAGCCGGAATGCATGCAATTTCCAGTCCGTTGAATTCCCTTTTTTTCCGGGCTAAGATGATTCCTCTCCAAAATAGGCAGCGACTTTCAGCGAAGCCGTTTGAATTTCTACCTACTTTTCCCGCCGAGGTTATCCCGCCTGTGTCGAAGCTGTGTCTCCTCTCCAGTGAACATTCTTGTTTCATTTCCTTTGCTTCTGCTGTTGCGTCGCGAGTCAGCCTTCTTCACCCGTTTCGGTGGTTCACTTGCTTGCTTAGACGTCACCTACTTGTTTTCTACTATTCTGTCATTTCTGTAGTTCGCTTTGACGCGCCAGTGTATGGTGTTCGACTGAACGGCCGTTCAATATCAATTTGCAAAGTGTGGTAGGTTCTTACATTCTGACGACAACACTCTGTTGTCCCTGTCCACTCATTGGAATCGCAATGTTCTGGTGGATGTACCTGCCTTTTGTGCTTGCAGAACAATTGTTGGATATCACATTGCACATTGCGTTTTTCTTTGCATTTGCATTGCATTGTTTTTTGGCCTTCTCGTGATTCAAACAGAGGAAGCGACAGTCCTCCGATAAGTACGCCGGGTTTTACGGAATCATTGGGAACATGGTTTAATCATATAAATCCTTGATACAAATTCTAGTAAATCAACTCGACTCGAGATGAATCAATGTAATCCTGTTGATATTGAAGAATGATTGGGCTACTGTTCATCTCGAGCCGAGTTGAAATGTAGGACAAATGACATTTCAAATGAGATTTATACTGTGATGATTATAAGAATACCATTGGACACTGCTAACTCTGTCTTCAATTCGATTCGAGTTGAACGGATATTCTGGAGCAACTGTTCAACTCGAGACGAGTTGATTTCATGATGTGACGTTTTAACTGCGAATTAAAATCCAATGGCTATATGTAAACCTTGGGCTGTTGTTTACCTGGAATCAACTCGACCCGAGTTGATCTGATATTCTGGACCAACAGTTCAACTCGAGTCGAGTTGATGTGATAATCTGAGGTTTAGACTATGAAGTAAACCGTAATGACTATTTGAATGACTCTGGCTGTTTGTTACCCTGTGTTCAACTTGAGTCGAGTTAAATGGATATTCTGGAAGAGTAGTTGAACTCGAGCCGAGTTGATTTGATAATCCGACGTTTTAAATCGGACGTACTCTGTAATGACTATTTGATTGCCTTTGGCTGTTGGTTACCCGGTATTCAACTCGACTCGAGTTGATCTGATTCTCTAGACCAACTGATCAATTCTTGATGACTGCAGGTGATGTTCTAGTGGTCTTGGTATTAGGTACATCTAATGTTTTTTATGATTTTCGGTGAATACGGTTCACGTGGTATTCAATTCGGCTCGAGTTGAACGTTTATCTTGATATTCTTGGTGAATTCTCAAAAACTTAATTTATTGGCCTCATTATTCTTAATGATGAAACTTCAACCCCAATTAACTCGGCTCCAGTTTAATGCCTATTTGAATATTTCCAGGTCTTGAATTTTAAGGGTAATGTTATTATTGGATCCTCTCCTTATTAAAAAGGTTTAACTGGAATCAACTCGAGCCGAGTTGAATATTATTTCTACGGTTTGAAAATGATCTTAAATAGATGCCGCTCCTACTAAACATGTAAATACTAATTGAGAAAATTTCAAATCATCGGTCCAGATAGTTCTTCCACTACTTTATATCTTTATATCAGGGGTATTTCTAACTCAATGCGAGTTGAATCTTTAATGCTCATGTATTACATCTAGGATCTAATGTATTATATTATTCAATCAAGGCATGTATTAGAATGTTTTCCACACATTCATGAATTATAATTAATGTGGGCTTGATATTATTGTCTTTGTCTCTTAAAACAACCATAGGACATTGCATTCCGCATTTTAGCCAAATAATATTTGCCAATTCTATTTGTTCTGTATGACGTGTTCTGGCTGGAATTATGCATTGAAATTCTATAATTCAGTGTTCTATATACTATGATTCTGTTCTTAACATTCAACTCGGAACAAGTTGAATTGAGTTTACTCTAGTCTCTTCCAACTACCGAATGCGTTGTAGTCTTCCGTCTTTTGGTCTACTCACCTGCTTGTGATTTCTTGTACAGACGTAATGGAGCAAGGAATGTTAGTGTTGCCAGAGTATTCCTCCGATGAAGGTGAGATTCACAACGAGCCGGAAGAGACTACCAACATTCCTGACTGTGATGGCATCCCTCGAAGGCTTTGGATGACGCAGGTGGTCATCCTTCACAATGTGGACGGTTTGCTTGTAGCCAAGGGAATTTGTCACAGTGTGAACTCCGACCTTGTCCTCGGTTCTCACGGCCCGCTTAGAGATTCCCTTATCGCGGTTCACATCTCTAAATCGCTGCGTGCTGAAGATGTTCCAATGGATTGCAGGTACTCTCTCCGTGCTTGGCCTATTGAACGTATATTCTTGAATGGATCAAGTCTTCGCGATCACGAGCTTCGAGACGATTATAATCATCGAGAAGCGAGTCGCTCACAACCTTCCTCTTCAACGTCCAGACCATATACATCGTCGGTCAGAAATCCTCGTCCTGAGACGTGTGTGAAGGCCAAGGACCTGCTCACTCAGGAGTCTATCAATTCAGTGTCCAACAAATCTTGCTGCTCCAAGAATTGCATTCAACCATTTCCAAAGGAGAAGATTCGGGCTTTTCGTGAACGTATGTATTACAAGTCATCGTTCGAGTTCCAATACCATATGAAACTGGACGTGCATCGTCAAGTCCATCGTGATGCTCAGGGCAAGAGGGTGGTGACTGTCGAAGGGATTGATGTTTGCTTGTCAGCATGGCGACACATTGCTGGTGTCTCGGAAACAACATTCCATCGTTTCCAAGGGTTCGCTGCAAGAGGTGATCAAACTCAGCCTCATGGAAACTTAGGTACGCAGAAGTTGAGGAAGCATACTTTGCAAGCCATCGCGACGTTGAAGTGCATGCTTGAGAAGTCCGCGGATCACATGCCACATCGTACACACACTCTTCCATCTGGAGAAAAGAAGGTGTCCATGGTTTTGCCTGCTACTTTCACGTGGAAGCAGACTATTCCTGAGGTCAACGCAGCAAATGCTGAGTTCGGGCTAAAGGAAGTCTCAGCTTCTAATGTCAGCAAGATTAGGAAACTAAACTTCCCTGAATTCAGTGCCAAAAAGCCAAGGGACAATTTTGCTAGGTGCTCCAAATGTAATAAACTGCAAACTTTAAGGAGGACCGCCGTTATTGGTTTACAATGGAAGTGGACTCTTCTATTAGACAATCATCTGGCTACGGCTCGAGCACATCGAGATCAATATTACACGAATCGCTATAAGTCCAGCACGTACCCTCACGAATGTTTGACAATCATGCATGACAAAATGGATTATGCAAAAACAGCATCCCTTGTATTCTCTCACAAAAGCAAACAACTTGATGGGCTTATGAAGCTACCGGTTTCCGTGACGGGTATGATTGCTCATGGACACGGTGATGTGCGTTATGCACATTATGGTCTGGACGTTTTCATTCATGACTCAAACTACACGGTAGGGTTGTTAACAAAACTCTTTCGAGATCTTGAGCTTCCACCGAAGTTTTCCTCGCGGGAATTGTTTGCTGGATCGGGTTCCGCTCCTCTATTCCGTGCCGTGCTACAAGGAGCGGATGTTTGCAAATCTTCTCTTCGGCCAGAACCTGAAGTTGCAATTCCGGTGACTTCCCTTCCTCCGGTTCTAAACGTGCAAATGGACAACGCCACGGGAGACAACAAGAACAGATTTGTGTTTGCGTTTTGGTCCCTTCTTGTTGCTAAGAAGATCTTCTGTGAGGTTTATGTTAGTTTCATGTTGGTGGGTCATACGCATGATGACATCGACGCCTTGTTTGGGAGGTGGAGTATGTAGTTGAAAAAAGAAAACTTCCCTACTATCCCATCTCTCATGAAGTCCTTCATGGATGTGGATTTTGTACCTACAATTCCTCACCTTATTGAGGAGGTGCCAGATTTTAAAGCCTTCATAGAAGGTTCCATTTTGGATGGAGAAGATGCACTTGTTGGCCATACCAAGGCACAACAATTCAAGTTTTATCTAAACTCAACAGATGTTCCAATTATGAAGTACAAGCACTACTGTACGGATAGTGATTGGCTCCCTGAGGAAGGTGGAGGGATCAAATTATGGCGAGAGGATACCGAAGGACGTAGTCTTTGGCCTCGAGGGGAACCGATGCCTATTGTCCATCTCCCAATGCGAAGTGTGGATGACATTTACAAAGGGTTATCTGGCTTCATCAAGTATTGGGAAGCATTGTGCAATGAGGATGGAAGTGGAGAATATTGGAGACGGTTCGAGCACTTGGTATTCTACTGGCGAGCAGTCAATGCGGCCTTGAAGGAGACAATTGAACCGTCAACTGTATTGAAGGATGGCTTTTGGCCTTCTACTCGCGTGGAAACGACGGAGGAAGACGAACTTGATGACGATGGTCAGTTGCGTGAGGAATTTGGTGAAGACGATGCCTTTGTAGGGCAACTCTGCAATCGCCCATTGCCATCTTTTCGCGTGGCCCGTGATGTTTTCAAAGGATACTTTGTAGCCATTTGACCAGCTGATGGTGATGCAAAGCCTATATGGATTGCGCGAGCCTTGTCTGATCTTTTTGCAAACCCCGATCATCCTAATTGTGTGTTGATTCAATACTTTCGGCCCACATCACGTGAACGAATTGTTCAAGAATACTATACTGGATGGGACTCCACAAAAGGTTTGCGTTGGAAAGTGGACGAGGCCCAGAACCCGGTTTGGGAAGAAACAAATTCATTGGTGACGGCTTGGAAGTCTAGGGTGAAGAAGGACACAATTGAATGTGTCCTTAAAATACCATCTGCTCAGATCGACGTTATCAATGGAAGTTTGTCTGCGTACAATTCCGATTAAAGATGGACGACATGGCATAGGGATCATCCATATTATTTTGTGTTGTATTCAATATTTTGATTTGATGTGTTATTTTTTTGTTTTGCTTTTGCATAACCAAGAAGGATTTTATCTAATTCTATTTTGTTTGCTCTAGATTAGATATATAGATTGGAGATTTACAATTTGATTTTGTAGTATGAAGCACCTTGTGCAACAAATGTGCTTTTACGTTGTATTCAATATATTTTTTATTACTTTATTTATAAAGATGTCTCTATGTTTCCATTCAATTTCCCCATTTATTCATTTCGTACATCTCATTTGAAAAGGAATATGAAGTGGAAAAAAGTGGTAGTGGATAAGACCACTTTTTATTCTATTAACGTGTGAAGCACTTGTCACAATTTGGGATAGGGGCCGGTTGGTTGTTACAACTTTCCTGCCTGCGAAGCTCACTTAGCAGTACCAAGTCATGTATTTCTTCCAGTCGTTCATACGAATTCAATGGGAATCGAACTCGGACCACCTGAATGAGATAAATAGCCTCTTCAAACCAACCGTTCAGCTCATGACTTGGTGTTCAGCACTAGACACAATAGATACTTATATAAAAAATGACTTTTCTCTCTGTCTACTATAAATTGTACTAGGCGACTTTGAACTCCCATGTTAATGAAAATTATAACTTACAACTAAAAAATTGTGTTTCCATCAACTTAAACTCACTTCAACTCGACTTGAATTGTAGGCCTAAAAATGGACAACATTATTTTGGGAGGCTCTCCATCCTCCATTTTAATGAATATGATGTTCTCCGTGATGTATGGGATTACCGTTGGATCTGGGATTTCCTCTTCCCGTCCCGATAATCTTTTGGTAGCGTGCGGATGCGTTTGCTTCCGGCCCCGGTATATTTTTCGACCCCTGTTCCGTTCCTCGGATGCGGATCCGGTTCCAGATCTTTAGGAAAATAATATCTTTCTTAATCAAATTATCTATCTACTACTAATCCAATAGTGAGGTAGGGTTAATATTGGTAATATAATTAGTTTGTCATCTTGCAAATCAAAATTTTTTACCAATGTCCACTCCTTACTTATATATTCTATATAACCATCCTCATCCTTTCATTTTGGTCTACGACAGTAGGGG
This sequence comes from Climacium dendroides, assembly GCA_950106755.1. Taxonomy (NCBI): domain Eukaryota; kingdom Viridiplantae; phylum Streptophyta; class Bryopsida; order Hypnales; family Climaciaceae; genus Climacium; species Climacium dendroides. Next base: position 166,853 of record OX467086.1, read on the forward strand.
AAGAAAGGTGAGAGCCCTCTTTCGGCTTATGTCTCCCACTTATATTCCCACCATTCTTTGCTCAAGGGAAATGAGGAGGAAGCCTATCTAGAGTTAATTCAGCTTCAGAAGTATGGAGGAGAAGAACCCTCTCACCGATAAGGTACGGATGACGAGGAGACGGAAGACGAGGAGCAGTCCAGTCCTCTGAAGAAAAAGAACTGGCGGAATGCGACTCCACCGGTAATGCCAATAGAGGATTCTTCAGCTCTAGAGCAAATGGAGGAAGACACTCCGGACCGGACAGAAGATGTTCCGGACCAGCCAGGAGCTGGCCCCTCTAGGACTAATCCTCCGGAGGTAGAGGAGGAAGAAAGAACTGAGATCCGACCGGGGGGGTCGCCCTATGAAGATATTTCGGAACTGGCCCAGTACATTGTGTGGCGGGCAGACGACCTCATAAAGATTTTCCACAACTATGAGGAGACTTTCAGATAGGTGTGTCAGAAGATGGCACTGACTGACTGGAACACCATCTTTCGGAGGACGGATGCTCTGGTAACGGCCGAGAAGCAAAACAACCTTCTGATCGAAGATCAAAAGAAGATGGTGACGGAAATTGGCACTCTATGAGTAGAGAATTAGACGTTGCTGGAACAAGCCCAAGGGTAGGAGTCCACTTGCGTCCGGTTGGAGAACAAGCTGTGGACGGCCTAAGAGAAGGCCGAAATCGTAGAGGAAGAGTACTACCGGCAGACGGAGGTGCTAAGCCGGAGTGTGATCTAGCTCTGGAACTTTTTGGAGATCCCGGCGGACTACATCAACAAGGCCCAGTTGTTCGAAGCCAACTTCGACGTAGCCGCAAGCTCAAGCTGGGTACCTATAGTTAAGTGTCTGCTGGAACAAGCAAGGAGGATGGACGCATCGTGAGAAGAGATGCGGGAATTGGTGGCGCGCTTGGGCCAAATCCGGTAGACCCTCTTCTTTCCTCTCCCACCCATACATTGCCGGTTCCGGAGGACATTGTTCTTTTGGAAACCGCTATTGTAGAAGTGTCACCGGTGGTATCTCCTGTCTTAGAGCTATCACCTCCACTCGAGAGACCAGGAGTGGATTGGGGTACCATTGTATCTAAGGAAAGTGAGAACCTCCTTCAGAAGAATCTGGTTATTGACCTTAGGATTACTCCTTCGGAGACAAGGGGGACTTGGTTTGGTTACTCTTCTCCCCGCATGAAAACTATCTGGAAAGATTCTCGAGGAAATCTGGAAGTTCCGATAGTCGGAACCCGGAGTGTAGACAAAGCAATTGACATTTTAAGAGATCCAAGTGGATTTTCTCCGAGCAGTAGCTGGAAGTAGATATACTTGGACTTGTTAAAAGACATTATGCCTCCCAAGGAAAAGGATGCGGAAGAATAGAAAGTAGATTTGTACAGTCTTATAACAGTACCAAAGTCCGGTCACCGAGCCGGAAAAATAGGATAAAGCGGGTTACTGGAAATCTAGCGGACTAATAGGAGTGTTTTTTATGTGATTTTGAGATGAGGTTAGTTTTAGTATAAGTTAGTTTTGATGGACCTTTGTGATCACTCACTCACCACATTATTTTTAGTTTGTACCTTTTTGAGCTTAATTCAAAGCATTTGGAGGCATTCCATTCTTTTTTTTTATACTTGGTGCATACTTGTGTGTGTGTGGTTCCATTCGTGCCTTTTCCGGATGCTGAGAATTTACCTTGATTAGCAAGTGTCGATGCTGTGAGTGGTTCTGGACGTCACTAGATTGATGGGGAGATCGGCCGGATTGTTCCGGAGGAAGTGTTAGTGTACTACCTGCTTGGATGCCGGTATAGCCTGAGGGGAAGATACTACCTCGTGTATGAAGAGTAACTTCCGTGTACGGGAGTTTGTAAGAAGTGCCCAAATTCCGAATACTGGAATTCCCCCATAGACGGAGTCAAAGCCCCGGTGTAACGTCCAAGAGTGCGAGGATATGGGAGGCTCAGTATTGGGTTGATGCTAGAATGTTGTTGTAGTTCTTGACCGTCCTTGCATGACTTGGTCCGGTACGCATTCCGGATTTGTGAGGTGACAAAATAGTAGGATACTTCCGGTCCCTGAAAGTTAAGTTAGCATTAGTAATGGAGGTCGAGAGAGAGAGAGTTAGTGTTTCCGGACACAGTAAACATCCAGACGGTGGATCTGGCCACTTGTCATCTAAATTCAAGGATCCCAGAAGGGGAAACTGAATGGTTTTCGGACTTTTCCAGAATCCATTCGGTACTAGTAGCCGGACCGGACCTTTGGTCCGGATTAGAAAGTAGGATAGAAAGGAAAAGCTTAGATCAAATTAGCCTAGATTCGTGAGCCTCGAGTCCTCGTGGGAACAATTCCGAAGCGGTTTACTCTAAGTTGGTCTTTAGTGGGAATTAAGGGCTAACTGGAGGAATACTGGTCTGACTAATCACTACCACTACCCAAACCGGAGGACTTAAAGAGCAAGGAGGATCGGATTCAGGAGTTAGAGATGGAATGGAATCAACTCCAAGCTCGATTGAATTGGGCAGAAGGAGAATTGGAAGTTATAAAGTAGCAAGAGAAGTAAGCCCTAGTCCTCGTTAAAAACCTATCAGGAGCGATCGACGTAACAGCAGACGTTGTCACAAAAGCGGCTTTATTCAATGCTAGATTGATACAAGAGGGTCACATAACCGGAACGAAGGTGGTGACAATCTTGGTAGATTTTATCGCCCGAATAGAACGGATCTTAGGAGAAATGCGACATTTGTTGAGTACCGTGGATCCGAATCAGGTAATGGATTTCTCGAACTTTTCGGAACTTTCTTTTGTCATAGGTACTCCAAGGCGGCTGTCGCAGCACAGGGTAAGTGAAATTCCCTATTATGCTCACAAAAACTTCTTTAAAGCATAACAAAGTGATTCTAAAGATCAAACCCAAGAGACTTTGTGAAGTGTTTCGTATTATTAGGTGGTTTGGGGAAAATTCTCAATTCAAATACTCTTCTTCTTCACTGTTTATCCTTTTTCCTAAATACCGGGCAATTCCTTTCTATTATCGTATATTGATCCGGTCTATGTTAGTATCCGATCCAAATTAAAATCCATTCACACAACCAACAAAAACCCAACTAGAACTCACATTCCCGACCGGATCTTTATTACTACATCCAAGAAACTCATTTTTCTCGGTTTTTGTTCCAGTTTCGCTTAACCTCTGTTGGCACTTCAGAGGGGTTTGCCACTTGTTCTCAGAGAGGTAGGCCCTCCTCTCCTTTCGGTTTTTATAGTGACGGAAGATTCACTCAGCTAATCTATCCTCCTATTCTAACAGGATCCGGTTTGATCTTTCATAGCAAATTAGGAATGATCCTAGTCTGTAGGTCACACAAAAATCCCCTGTACGATCTTTACCAACTACAACAACTTTAATGGTTTCCCAAATCCATGCAAAATTAAGGTGGCTACAAGTGTATCCGTCCGTACTAGTACAATCTAGAGTTCTTTCGTTTACTATTTCAAATGGCAAGACCTCTTAAGTGATCGGGGGCTAACCTAGATATCCCATCTGGTAGCTCTAGCGCAGTTTGAGAATCCTCTCTCTTACTACCTAGCCTAACACTGGCTATCTCACCCGGAATAATGAACTCTAAACCTATTGAGGTGTCTTGACTCACTCCCAACACTTACAACCTGTCTGCATGCACATGCAATCACAAGAAGACACCAAGGGGAGAAGCTCCTCTTACAATTTGCTCATCTATAATCAATCTCTCCCTCCCTCATCAGGCTAGTCTTTGGGAAGACAAGGAAAAACAATAGAAAATACAAAAGAGACAGCATATGTAAGAAGAAGAACTCTTCGTCTTAGTCATGAGACTCAAATTATATACAAAATTTACAAAAAGTGTCCCCGAAAATCCGGCACTGATCCAGTTGAGATTTTCAGATCTGAACTTTTCCTAACTTTCCGGGATAAGGTCTGGTTTAACAAAATTTCTTATCTCTAAATTTCTAACTAACTATTCATCCTAAGGTGGCCCACCACTATCTGGAGTAGCTATAGGGGAAAGTTCACTCAAGTTCTTACTCTTATCTCCCCCTTCCGGAACTCATTCCGGTTCTACATAAGATGTCACCCTTGTCATCGCCTATGGAGCCACTAAAGTGGAAGTTCTTTCTCCCTCCTTCTCCTTTGAGACTGGAGTCTCAAACTTCCCATCCAGGATTTCTACATCATCGAACTCATATGGGATCGAAATCCCAGATAGAGAAACTAGTCCACTCTGGAACTTCTAGATGTCTTCCTCCAAATCCTTTTGTGTCCCTTCGGAATTCCCTCATGGTCTCCTCTATCTCTCCGTCAAAGTCAGCTAAGATGCGGGCAATCCAGGTACCAAAAGGTTTCTGATCTTTGTGCATTCCCTCATCGAAAAGCTTGGCCTTTGCCATCACGTCACCGGATGCCCCTACTACTGCTGTCATCCGGTCGATTGCCGCCCTAGTCTCTTTTTGTAGAGACATCGCAACCTTCACCTGCTCGCGACTGGTATCCAAGTCTTTCCGAAAGGCTTGGATCTCCCCTCGCAACCGAATCACTAGCTCATCCGTCTCCCATTGATTGATGTTTTGCTTCAGCAACCTTTCTTCTAATTCTCGAACATCATCAGGGTTGCTGATGCAATTCGCCACGATTTCCGGTAGCGTACTGGTTGGAGTACTTCCCACCAAGTCCGCCACTTCATGAAGCGTAGTGGTCTTAATCTCCCAATCCGCTCACTGCACTGAGAATTTGGATTAGGTCGTTATACAAACCTGTCAAGTCCGTCATCTGAGACACTGAAGTGGGTCTCTACTTGACCACCTCCACTAGCTCCTGCTTCTTTGGGACGACCGGCTCCATTAGTTCCGGTCCTTTGTCCTTGTGAGGCACTGAAGGAGAGCTCCTTAGACTGAGCGTCCGATTGGTCCTTTTTTGGTTGAAATGAGCTTCCTCTTCCTCCTCTTCTTCTTTTTCCCACGCCCTCTTCTTAGGGTTTTCATCCTTATCTTCCGGTTCTGGGTTATCCAGTTCTGTCTCGGATTCTTCATCCGATCCACCGCACGTCTAGAGAGCCATTTGAGCTCTCCACTCTTTCTTCTCTTCTGAAGTCAGGAAACCCTGGTTCTTGTATAGGTGGAAAAGGTAGGGGCATACCGGAGTAGCCCTACTCTTTCCCACATTTGAAACCAGGACATTCACCAACGTGTGAATGTAGCCCACCCAATTCATCCTCTTTTCCCCACTCAGGGCTCCGAAAATGGCATTCACGATCGTGGAGGTCACCCGGGTGGGTTTTTTTGGATGCAGGATGGGCACCAAAAATTCGAGCAACCATTGGTGTCTCACGTTGACACAGTCCTCAATGGCAAATCCGTCCTTAGGGTTGGCCGCTCCCCTAAACTTCCCGCGCACAAAGTCTCCCTTCCGACTGGCCTGCATTGTACAGCCTTCTTCAAATTTATAAACTCTCCTCCAAATCTCCCGCGTCCATATGGGCAGAGCCAGTCGAAGGGAGTTATCAAACTGATTAGGGGCTCCTTCTATAAGCTCCCTAACTATGGCTTCACTTCGGAAGCCCCAGGGTTTTCTAAAGAAACCCGTGCACCCCATGGCGGAGAGGTCTTCCATTAACTCCGCTTTCTCCCGCTCGTTACTAGGCTCTAAAGGCGCCACCTTTCTCACCCTGATTTCTGTCTTGTGTGCACTCGTTTGTCCCTGATTTCTACTACGCTTTAACTGCGGCATCCGTCTCCTCTCCAAATTACTACCTCACTTCTCTCTTGGCCGCACGTCCCGTTTTCTCACAATTCACGCCTCGGTCTCAACCAAGTTATCTCTTGTGCCAATCCTCAGACAGACTCTCACGGCGCTCACTCGTCCTCAATCGGCCGCTCTCAAAGATACGCAACCAATTCTTCTCCACACTCAACGCAAAGGAAACTCAATCATCCGCGCAGAAAAAAACAGATTTACAGAAGTTTAAACCCTCACAGACACCTTCACTCTTACAAAACACAGAAATTCACAACACACTCGTGCACTCTCACAAACAAGAATAATTGAGAGCGTGGCAAGTACGCGAGTGCTTCCAGGTGCAAATGACAGTCCAAACCCTAAAGCAGTCTCTTTTGTACCCTAGAAACCTAATCATTACTTTTTTCCGATTTTCCGTAGGAAAATCCCGGATCCGTTCCTCCGATCATGGGACTAGACTGGATTCATTTCCGATATCCGTTCCGCTCCATATTCCGGTTCATTCAGGGTCTTCCTAACTTTTAGCTTTTCCTTTCTTTCTGTACCAATCCGAGTATACTTTTTCCGGATTCCATGTTTCAAAACACGATAGAGAGAAAAAATCAAAAAGTTAGATTGCGACATTACCCCTTCCTCATCTGTGAGCGTCCCCACGAACATCAAATAGAGAATTCTTCGGAAGAAGTTGCTTCCGTGTACTTCTTCATCCTTGATCCATTCACGCGAGTATCGAGCCAGTATACTTGAAGATCTTCTAATTGTAGAGATCCGTTAGGGAAGACTTCATTGACCCTATAAGGTCCCATCCATCGGGTGTGTAATTTACCTAGAAAGTCTTTATGTCTGTTGTCATAAAGCAGTCCCAGCTCTCCTTTCTTGATTCCGTGGTCAATCGGGATCTTCTGGTCATGCGTTGCCTGTTGCTTTGCCTGTACTTCCCTTGTTCGTTCTAGGGATATTTTCCGGATCTCCTCTAGTTCTTCGATTGCAATCAGTCTTGGATGGATATCCGGTCTTGACTTTCCATTTCGTGTTGCCATGACTCGGAATATTTCCACTTCTAACTCGATTCCGTGGACTGCTTCTTGTCCAAAGACTAAGAAGTACGGCATCTGTTCGGTTGTTGTTTTCTCCATAGTGTTATATGCATGGACTGCTGATGGTAGTTTCCAATTCCAATCCGTCTTGTGAGCAGAAACCATCTTGTTAAGATTCTCACCAATAATCCTGTTCGCCCGCTCTATTAATCCGTTCGCTTTTGGATTATAAGGAGTTGTCTTCCAGTGCTTGATACAATACTTCGTTGTTAGGTTGATGATGACATCGTTCAGAAAATGGATTCCTCGGTCGCTAATTAATTCGAGTGGGTGGCCGAACCTCATAAGAATTTCTTCAAAAAGAAAATTAGCAGAAGTTTCAGCATCGTTTCTCTGTGTGGCCCTAGCCTCTACCCATTTGGTTGCATAATCCGTGGCTAATATAATGTACCTCTTCCGTCTTGTACTAACCGGAAAGATGGGTCTAATAAAATCAATCCTCCATTTCTCAAAAGGATCTAACGGAATGATAGGAGTTAGTGGCCAATGATTCCAGAAAGATGGTACTCTTGTTCGCTGACACTGATTACAGCTCCTAACAAAATTTTGAACATCCCTATGTAAATGTGGCCACTAGTATCTAGCTATGCGGATTCGATTAACCGTACTTACCGAAGCAAAGTGCCCTCCTGAATTCCCAACATGTAGCACCCGGATAACTTACTTCCGTTTTGCATCCTCTAAACATCTCTTCAAAACATCATCTACTCCTAACTTGAAAAGTACCCCTCTTATAAGTGTATAGGGCGCAACTTTTCTTTGAAAGATCTCTTTCTCCTCTTTAGTCATGGGTTCAGGATATCTAGACTCTCTCAAATAATTTATGATATCTTGATATTCAAAAACAGTTTCGTCATTGAGTTGAAAGACATCTGACAGTAGAGCTTTCGACTTACTTGTTGAAACTAGGGTATCTACCCAATTTAGAAACTTATCCGGAAACTCATCCGGAAACTCAACAGATAGGTCCGCTACAGATTCCTTCCCTCTTTGCCTGGAGAGAAAATCCGCGTTGGAGTTTGCTTTATCGGATTTCACTAGGATTTCATAGTGAAATTCCTATAATAACAAGATCCATCTAGCTATACGTCCTGACAGATCAAGCTTATTCACGAGGTATTTCAAAGAATCATGATCCGTATAACGCTATATTCAAAATTTTGGTAGTTTAGGACTCTCCCAAAATAATACTGTCGATTTTGATACCAATACGAATGGATGTTTTGTATATAATTTAGGTTGACAAATATTAGACATACTAATTTTTTAATGTATTTTCCATTAAAATGAGAGTGTAGTGATATACAAAGTCTCTAATTCGAACATTAGGTCAAATTTCAAGCACCAATGCTAACATTAATATACAGAAAATCTTTACTTTTTGAACACCAAGTCATGAGCTTTGAAGTTGGTTGTAAAGGATGGTTCATGTCATTCAAACGGTCTGAGTTCAATTCCCATTGAATATGAATAAGCGGTTGAGGGAGAGGCATGACTTGGTGCTACTTAATGACCTATGCATGCATCTAGGAAAGTTGTAACAATCAATCGACCCCCTATCCGAATTGTGACAATTACTTAACACAATTATCAAACACATAGTCATTAGAACCACTACCCATTTTTTCCAGTTGCTTCAAATTATCAATAATATTCGTCATAGATATTACAACATAAGTGCTTCAACAAAAATAAATTAAAACATAGAAAAAAAATAAAACTCAAATGTACTTAGAAGCAATTCATTATAATTGAAATTGAATACTCTTGTTTTGTAAAAACAAAAGCTACATTTCAAAGCATATAAACAATACCAAACTATAAATCCAAACCAACAAAATTAAAGTATATGCCATCTACTGCAATATATAAATTCCATCCATTACACACAATATGTGGATGGGAAATACAAAATAAAGCATACTACATATACCCTTATGTACATATGGCTTCTCAATTATAGGAAGTCAAGCTCTCGTTAATGACTTCAATTTGTATAGCAGGGATCTTAATCATGCACTCCTGAGTGTCTTTCTTGATCCTCGACTTCCACGCTGTCATAAGAGCATCAGTGTGTTGCCAAACAGGAGGTTTAGTTTCATCGACCTTCCAACGCAGACCTCTTTCGCTGTCCCATCCGGTGTAGAAATCTATAACATCTTGATTCCTTGATGTTGGACGGAAGTATTGAATACGGATACAATTCGGATTTTCTGGGCTGCAGTTCGGATCAGACAATGCCCTTGCAATCCACACCGAATGAGTGTCACCATCTGCAGGGCAAACCGCAACAAAATAGCCTTCAAACAAATCTCGAGCTACCCGAAAGGATGGATTTGGACGACCACTCAATGGCCCAACATACAGGTCATCTTCTCCAAACTTTTCACGCTCTTCACCATCCTCGTTCAATTCATCCGCTCAATCTGCTACTACTCGTGAAGTTGGCCAAAAACCATCTCTCAAAACACCAAAGGTAGATAATGGTTCCATCAACGCTGTCTTGACGCCACGCCAGTACCTCACTATGTGCTCGTAACGTCTTAGGTAATCCCCGGTGACGTCTGCATTGCATAAATTGTCCCAATATTTCACGAACCCCGACACACCTTTGACGATGTCATCTAAGCCTTTCGGGGATGGAATCTACATCCATGAATGACTTCATTAGTGCTGGTACTGTTGAGAAGTTGTCTTTCTTCAAATCCATGCTCCATCTTCCAAACAACGCATCTATGTCGTCATGTGTGTGACCCACAATCATGAAGTTCACGTACACTTCCCGGAAGATTTTATTTGCAACAAGTAAAGACCAAAAACAGAAAACATATCTATTCTTGTTGTCTCCAGTGGCATTGTCCATCTGCACGTTCAAAATGGGCGGTAGCCGCATGGCTGGAGCTAAAGTATTTGGCAACGGCGGTAGTGACACGTTGCACATGTCTGCACCCTCTAGCACAGCCTTAAACAAATTAGTGGACTTTGAATTTTTGAACAACTCTCGAGAAGAAGACTTCGGAACTAACTCTAAATCTCGCAACAACTTTGCCATTGATCCAACGGTATAGTTGGAGTCATAGGAGAAGACATCCAACCCATAATGCGCGTAGCGTACATCTGCATGACCATGTGAAAGCATGCCCGTCACAGAAACTGGTAGCTTCATGAGGCCATTGAGTTCTTTACTCTTGTGAGAGAACACAGGACAAGCGGTTTTCGAGTGATCCATTTTGTCGTGTATGATTGTAAGACATTCATGCGGAGACTTGAATGACAACTCTCGATTGATGTAATATACATCCCTATGGGCACGAGCAATGGTAAGATGCCTATCCAATCTTCTTGCCCATTTCAAAGAAATTTGAGATCCACTGATAGCACCCTTAACAAGCTCATTTAGCTTGTCACAAGTAGTACACCGAGCAAAATTATCCCCTGGCTTCTTCACATCGAATTCTGAGAACTTTGTGGACCTTATTTTACTCAAGTTCGAAGTGGAGATCTCCTTCAATCCGAAAGCCGCATTGGAATCATTGAGTTTCTTCAATTGGTCTTTCCATTGAAATGAGGCTGGAAGAATCTTGAACACAACCTTCTCACCTGCCTTCAGACTCCGGGTGCGATGCGGCATATGATCGGCTTCCCTGTCAAGGATGCACTTTAAAGAAGCTATTGCTTGTAGGGTATGTTCTCTAGGCTTCAACAATCCTGTATTACCGTGATCCCTTGCTTCTCGATCGAGCTTCATGTATTTTGAATAGCGATAGAATGTAGACTCAACAACCCCCGCAATAAGCATCCATGCGCGCAAACACACATTTATGCCTTCAATTGTAACCATCTTCCTTCGATGTGCACCTTCATGAATTTGTCTGTGCACATCAGTCTTCATGAAGGCACAGTGTTTAAATGTTGAATTTCTGTACATTCTTTCTCAAAATGCCCGAATTTTCTCCCTCGAGAACGGTTGGACACAACTCTTATTGCAACACACCTTGCTAGACACCATGTTGATTGACTCTTGTGTAAGGAGGTCTTTTGCTTTGACAGCAGTTTGACGAGGCGGATTTCGGTTGGCACTTGCATAGGGCCTAGTAGATTTGGATGATGGTGGATTCATTAAACTTGCTTGCAGACGGTTGAATTTGTCTCTCTGTTCATGATCGCGTAAACTAGCACCACGACAGTGCACGAGCTCAATAGGCCAAGCTACTAATGAGAAGACATTTTCTTCAGAAATGTCCACTTCAGAATGTGATTTTGAAATGTGCATTGACACATGAGTGTCTCCAAGAGGTCCAGTGACACCAAGTACAAGATCTGAATTCACACTATGACAAGTACCTTTTCCAACAAGAACGCCCTCTCCATTATACAAAGTAACAAACCTTGTATTCCATTTTTGTCGAGGAAGCCCTTCACACTCAGGAACGCCAGCACTCATTTCTTGAAGTACCTGGAGTTCATCGTCTGATGAGTCCATGAGGTCAAGTGGGACATCAACAGAGCCCATATTATTTGTAACCATAAACCACAATCCGAACAGAAAATTAATAGATGAAGAAAGACCTATCAAATTTTATTTAATGTAATTTATTAATTTATGTAAATGCAGTTTAGGGCGGACCTCCCTAAAATGCACAACTAGACAAACAAAGTTCTAGATCAATGAAGACCAATCTGATCGAAATTAATGATCATTGTACGGCTAACAACCCTTATCTGCTTCACAGTAGTGTGAAGTTTTCTGAACACAGATGGCGTAGCCCTCATTCATTTTCTTAATCTGTCAAAATCAATGGTGTGGTGGTTTTAGGCGAATAGCATGACCACTTTGTCAGATTTTAGAAACTAAATAAGACATCCCCTCATATTTTATTTCTTAAGTACAAAAATTGTGGCATTTCAATTTAAGGCGAACCTACCTAAACTGCTTGAATATAGTGTGAAATATTTCAGACTCAACATGCTGAAACCCTATAAATTGAACATGGAAGAAGTGTATTTTAGGACGGACCTCCCTAAACTGCATGATCGGTAAAAACTGCGTGAAGGTTGTCGAAGTCCTTTCTAAATTGAACAAGAACCTGCTTTGTTCACTATTGTGCAAGTAATGAAACTATTGCAATGCAATTTAGGGCGGACCGTCCTAAAGTGTATGTCCGGACTCTCCGTGTATTGAAGATATAGCAGTACCTACCTAGTTAATGCTTCTAAAACATTTAGGTTTGTCAGTATGTAGTTTAGGACGGACCGCCCTAAACTGCAATGACAGAATATATAGCGTAAATGTAAATTGTCTTTATTTCAGAGGGTAAATGATGCATTGCAATTTAGGGCGGACCGACCTAAATTGCTCGTCCCACTAGTAAAAATTATACTATATAGAATATAAATTAAGGCATTGATGCATTTCATTTTAGGGCGGACCGACCTAAAGTGCATATCCAAACTGTTGATTTTGTGATTATTTATTAGAAACCCCAACTTATTTAAGTCTTCAGAAAATATTTAGGTTTGTCAATCTGCAATTTAGGGCGGACCGCCCTAAACTGCATGAATAGGGTCAAGGAAATTGGATTCAGTGTTACTGTATTTTGTTGTCATATTCATAAAATTATTTCCGATCGCAATGCAGCTTAGGTCGAACCGACCTAAACTGCACTTCTTACAAAAACATAATATGCTCGACATGAAATATAAATCATGACATGGTCTACTTGCATTTTAGGACGGACCGTCCTAAATTGCACGTCTTCAAAAACATGTAGCCCAAGGAGTTTCTAAATATAGACCCGGATTTTACGGCTACAAACCAGCGTACCTATTCACACGGCAGAAATTGAATTCAGTATGATGACTTAAAACTGAGCTTGTACTTGAAAATGTATGAGCACATTGCAAATTCCTCAATACGAAACTGAAATGTACAAGAAGAAGAGGAGAACTCTGTCGAACTTGAAATCTGTTGCGTTACATGACTATGCACAAAGTACTGGAGTGCTAGAAATGTCTGGACAAAGAAAATGCTTTCATCTGTTGGTTGTATGCAAAGCGCACCTTGAACTACAGAACGCCTCGTCCAAGTGTGCCGCGTTTAAAGTCTTCAAACCACAACAGAAGAAAATGACAACAATGAATAACAGAGAGCTTGAACAGGTTCACGATCACATAAGAAAAACCAAATGAGAATGAGAACGACACTAACAATCTCAACGCGCATACACAAAGCACCCGGCCACCCGCGCTGGGGGGAGCAAAGTTTTGGCGCAGGGGGGAACAAAGTTTTGGCGCCGGAGGGGGGCCGCGCCAAAACAAAATGAATTCAAATTTCAAATTTTTTTTCGGGAGATTCGTTTTCCACTTTGTAGCACTTTTTCAGGCCACACGATCTTTGGAAGAAGTTCGTGCAGTCTTTCATTAGAAAAATAGTCGTCCACTTGACAGTGCTTACTTCAGATTCAAGCCTATTTCAGGTGTTTGCGGATTTGCAAAGTCAAGTACTGGAAATTTTTTTTGCAAATCATAGTGTTGACAAAGCAAATTTTGCGCGCGATTTTTTGTCTAACATTAATGATTTCCAAAAGTAGGTGAGACATTCTCTCCTTCCTTTTCCTTGCCACACAACAATGCATGTGCAAAAAATGTATTGAACTTTTGTAACTTTGTTGACTTTGCGTTTCAAAAATAAAATCTCTTTGTTTATGAATGTTGGTGTACAAAATGTAAACAACTCTTTAGGGTTTAGGGTTTAGGGTTTAAGGGTTTAGGGTTTAGGGTTTGGGGTTCAGGGTCCAGTGTAAAAAATTTGGATTAAATGTTCAACATTCGAAAAAAGAGTACATCCATAAACATTGAAAAAACTGGAAATTTTTTTTTTGGACACTTTGGTATAAAGCAAAGCCTTACAAATGAACTTAAAAAAAAATAATTGATACTTCTTCAAATGGGTTTGAGTAGTTAAAAAAATGTAGAAGTCCATGTACTTTTATGGACTGCTCATGCAAAAGTCGTGGACTTCAACCTAATACCAAAGAAAAAAATAGGTACAAGCTTGAAATTCTTTCAAAATCGACTAATCATGATTTCTTGGAATTACTCTTTTTGTTTAAAATAATAGAACATTATGAAAGACATACAATAAATCAATTAGTATCCTTGGCAAAGCCAAAAATATTACCCAAATAATTACCCATTCACTTGGAATCAAAGTTCATCATACTATTAAAATCATAAGTCCCTTTGTAATATCACAAATGCTATCATTAATATTAGAGGCTCGTACTTACTATACTACGTATTCATTGTATCACATATTAGTAGAAATTTGATATATTTGAATAGAATGCATGATAATGATTTTGATAAGTCTTAATAATAATAATTTTAATTATTTTATTAAAATATTTCCAATCATGCATACATAGAAATCATATTTTCAAACAATGTGATATTATTGAAATACAATAGTAGTTCACAATCACCTTTGTAATATCACTTTGTATAGAGGGTGATATTATAGAAATAATATAGTCGTTGCATTTAATTGAAGTGATATTAAAGAGGATCAATATGGTGATATTATAAAGGTAGCAATTCCATTGCTTTTGTTGGTTTTATACTTCTTTTGCATTTCTATGATGCTGTGCTTTTTTGAGCTTTGAGCTTCTCATTTGAATTATGTATTGCTATTACCACATGATTTGAGAAATTTATTAGATTGAATTGATTTTGGATTTCACAACAATCAAATTGTTCACGAAGTTTTTGAGATTTACAAAGTTTTTCTTTAAATATAATAGTATAATAATAAATAAACTATTTTAATTTTTGCTTAGCAAAACAAGCGCCACCTATGTAATATCACATTTTTCAAAATTTGTGATATTATAGAAATACAATGGCTTTTACAATATCACACCTCTCACCTCTACAAAATTACAAAAGTACGATGGTCATTGAAGAGAGGTGGAAGTTAAAAAATATGAATAGAGTGATATAAAAGAATTGACATTTCATTGCCTTTTTGGCTTCAAACTTCATTGTACTTTCATAATTTGGTGATTTTTTGAGTTTTAAACTTTTGTGACTTGAATGTTTTATTATTATCAATTGATTTGAAAATTTTGTTAGTTTAAAAAAATAATAATAATTTTTTAATACAATATTATGGCAAATGAGTAGTGCACCAAGCGCCAACCTTTAGTCATTTATAAAATATTAGTATTTAGGGTTTGTATAGTTCAAAGAATATTAGAAAATTGTGAATTCAAAATCTTTAAGCGTCAAATTTATAAAACAGTTATTAGAAAAACAAATTTGATTATCAATGAAGATAGTAATTTTAGAGAATGAGAATAGTTAGAATATTGCATTTTGATCTTGTAAAATTTTTTAATTAATTCAAAACATAACTAATACCCAATATTTCATCAATTTCAAAAATATTTTTA
Source organism: Climacium dendroides (assembly GCA_950106755.1). Classification (NCBI taxonomy): domain Eukaryota; kingdom Viridiplantae; phylum Streptophyta; class Bryopsida; order Hypnales; family Climaciaceae; genus Climacium; species Climacium dendroides. Next base: position 182,198 of record OX467086.1, read on the forward strand.
TATCTATTTCACTAATAAATATTGGTTAATGCAATGGAAGATGTAAACATATAGAGGATGAGTATGGATTATAGATTAGAAGTGTTAAAAGTCACTGCTAAGTTAAGTTGCAATTTACAATACATCTTTATGTTTTAGAGATTGAATTTTTAAGTCCTTAGGAAATTATAGGTTGTCAATGATTTAAAAAGGGACAATAAATGTTACCATTTTACAGTCACAGTAATTTCTTCTAAACCAAAGACAATTTTTATGCTCTTAACCAATGAATGTGCTTAGATTTGATATTTTCGTAAACCTCAAAGTTCCATTGTCTTGAACTGATTTTAGGTAGGCTCTTATGGACTCAATATTCATCTATTTATGATTTTTTGAAACTTCTTGTAGAGATAGAAAATACACTACCTTTTTGAGAATATAATTTTTTTTCAATCACTACGCCATGGGCGCAAAAATTATTGTACAAAAGCTCCTTTTTAAAGTTTGGTGGACAATCCATCCTCCTAAAAAAGAAATTCAATATTTATTTGAATTATTTTTTATCATAGATTTTGTATAATCATCTGCATGGAAAGCTTTCATTCCTCTTCATGAAAGCTCTTTCTTTATTCTTTGAATTTCAGGTTTATCAATAGTTCTTTCTTCTCTTCGCTTGTATAATTGAATCAACTTCATCACTCAACAAAGATGACATGAAGTAGCACTATTGTGATGTGTGCCATTATCATAATTTAAAATTTTTAAAAAGAATTTCACTCCATAAATCTTTGGAATTCAATAAAGAATTTATATAGTGTAAAGAAGTGATATTTTTGGTATAAATTGAAAGTTCAATGCCCTACATAGTGCAAGGATTTTGTTTGTGAATGCATTGTGAAAGTTATTTTTGTTTCAAAAATAAAAGATAATTGAATTTAAATCTTTAATTTTTCCAAGCCTTACATTTCAAATCGTAATTCCAAATGCCACAAAATTGGCATGAATACAAAGCACTTGTGCACAAAAGAGTGCAAAGACTTCATACAAGAGGACACTTTTACTTAGTTCACGATTTAGGGTACAAAAAATAACATTTCAAGATCCTTATTGCTTTCTTTCAAAAAAATTAAGCCAACTTCTAAATATAAATGTATTGTCTATGGCTATGGTATACATGATTTGGTTTTGTCAAGAAAATTAACTAAACTGTTCCACTACCATATCCGAAGATTCCTTCATCACTCCTTAGACGACAAACGTATGCTGTAGTGTTTATGGATTAACCTTCAAATGACGAGGCGGATGATTTTTGTCTGATGGATGACAAGAAAACTTCATTCAAATGATGGAAGTTCCACTATTCATCCTCCTAATTCTGTGTGAAAACAAAAAAATCATCTATAGTATTTTGCTCTTGTAAATGAGTGTTTCTGCATTATTTTAATCTAACAATTCACACGGTGAAAAACGGTTTTTCACATTAGTGGATATCAACCAGAGGTGGGAACCTGATTAGGTATGGTTGAGCATTGGGTGGGTATGAGGCCGTTACAAGTCGAGTAGGGGGCGGTTTAAAAGGCGGGTAGGAGGGCAGGTACAAGGCGGGTATGCGGCGGATAGGGTGCGATTACGGGGCAGGTGCGGTGCGGGTAAGAGGCGGGTACGGGGCGGGTATGGTGCGATTATGGTGCGGGTATGGGGCAGGTGCGGGGCTGGTACAAGGCGGGTACGAGGTGGGTACGGGGCGGGTATGGTGCGATTACGGGGCGAGTACGAGGCGGGTACGGCGCATGGAGCTTGAGGTCGACTTCGACATTCCGACTAGGGTTTGTTTTCTGCTGCTCCTGCTCCTCGTCGTTGCGCTGCTCCTCGTTGTTGCCACTCCTTTTGTTCCTGTTAGGATTTTTTGCCACAGAACGTGAGATCAGGGTATGTCTGCATGCGATTTAGGAAAGAGGTGTTTGGTGGCAGATTTGCGGATCAGGTCTGCAGCGACTCAAAGGCCGAGGGACGTTGACGTTAGTGTGAAGAAGCTCACGTGATTCAGCATCATTCTATTCAGGTTTGCTCCTGCTCCTCGTCGTTGCTGCTCCTCGTCGTTGCCAATCGCGTGCATTGTTTTCACTGATTTGCTCTTGCGCCGCTCATCCCACTCTAGTTAAAATTTATATTTTTCTGGTGTAGTTTTCTTATTATATTGTCGTTCGGGAAAGAGAGTGGCTTGATTTGTATTGGCACTCGCTGCGAACTTAGATTGACTGTAGTTGGGGACTGGATGGAGTGTTGGCGGTGGAGTATGGAGCGTAGGGATCTAAAGTGAGAACACGAAGATAACATGATTCATTGGGGTGTTGGAGACGGGATTGCGGTTTGGATTTAGGGTGTGATGGTTAGGTTTTTGTGAGGGGGAGAATTGGAAGTCTTGAGTTCGTTTTGGATGGTTTGGTGCGATTGAGGGATTGAGGGAGTATTGTGATTGCTTGCTATTGTGATTTCTTAATAATTTGATTGCTTAGATTTCGTGTGAAGAGATGAGATGAGTCTTCCGATGAAGCGGCAGCACGAGGAGACGGCGGTGGTTAAGGTAGTGGAGACGGGAGCAGGAAAGCTTCACTTCATGTGCATCTGCGTTTGTCAGTTTTGGTCATGCTGAAGCTGCTGATTTTAATTTGCCAAAGAGGCGGACGTGTTCGGTCAGTTTGCGGTGTGCTTGTGCAATTTAGGGCATTTGTACACGCCCACCGACTTGACACTGTGAAACCGTGAGAAACCGTGAGATTTGGTTATTATGATTGTTTGCTACAGAACGTGAGATCAGGGTGTGTCTGCATAGGTTTCATTTTTATTTATAGAATGGTGGAAAACAATTGGGAGCACTGGTTTCAATTGCATCTGGATGTTGCAATTCTGTTGAACTTGGGGACGAATCAATTGCCTGTCTCCCAAATTACATGTGACTAACTAGTTGCAATTGTATTTTTCTTGTTTTCTCACTCCTTGTTTTGCACTCTTGGATTTGCAGCAGTGTGATTTGGATACGTTTGTGGTAGCAGCTTTGAGGTTTTTTTCATTTGTAGAAGGAGACAAGTATCAAAAACCTATCATTGTGTTATTTGGCAGGTCAGGACTTCTGCATTGGATGTTAATAAATGGTTCAGGTTTAAGGGTTTAAGGATTTAGGGTTTAGAATTTAGGATTTGAGGTTTAGGGTTTAGGGTTTAGGGTTCTAATTATCATGCTTTACAGTTGAAGAACGTGTTAACCCTCGCATAGAATTTGACGGATATGACCATGATATCTGCGGGTCTTAGGCGAGTATCACCTAGATATCCCCGGGTATAAAGTGGGTATTGAGTGCAAAGTCAGAAATAGAACGTCTGCAATTTAGGGCGGACCGTCCTAAACTGCATTTCTGTAGATCATGAGAATTGATCAATCCTATATATATGCTACGCTGATAAATCAAAAATGTCGTCCATGCGCAATTTAGTGCGGACCATCCTTAGCTGAATTTTTGTTCATACTAAGAACTCATAAACTCTACATATAAGCTACGCTAACTCGGTAAGGAATCAAAAATGTAGTCCATGCACAATTTAGGACGGACCGTCCTAAACTACATTTCTGTAAATCACGAGAATTGATGAGCCCTATGCATATGCTGCGTTGAAAAATAAAAAATATAGTCCATGTGCAAGTTAGGACGGACTGCCCTAAACTGCCTTTCTGTTGATATTCATAATTGATCAACCCTATATATATGCTACATATAAAAACCGAGAATATAGACCACACGCAATTTAGGACGGACCGCCCTAAACTACACTCCAAAGCACTACACTGACGACAGAAGCATAGACATTACTATAAAATGATTAATGAAATCAGACACATTAAACAATTTCAGTGATGATTGGTAGATAAAATACTTCTAAAACTCAATGCCTCTTCCACTAATTAAACAATAATGCTTACGAACCAAAGAATAATCCCAGCAGTTTAGGGCGGACCGCCCTAATCTACAGACTAATAGAGAGACGTAGGCAACAAACAGAAGACTACCAAATCAAAAATAAATAAGGGCGCAATCAAAATTGACTTAATAAAGATCAACAAGAAAAATGTGCGTCTACGTCTAGCAACAGTTTAGCTCGGTCCGTCCTAAACCGCAACAATAGACTGAATTTTAGTTGTCCATGCTCAGAATGGAGGAATACATGGATCAACTCAAGGCACACTTCAAAAGAGTAGAGGATGTCAAAGAAGAAAGTCCAAATGTAGACGAGGATATGATAGAAGGGGACTAGTGGAAGTTCGAAAATCCAAAAGAGGTGGACGCGTGGTGTCTGAAGAGGTGCCCCATACAGACAACATGCACTTCAACATGAAGTACCGAAATTCCAAGGCGTATCTCCCGATCTCATTTGACGAGAAAGTGAAGTGGGTGTCTACGGATAAATTCCCAAACATCAAAATTCACTGCGTCACCACCAACAACGCATTCCCAGCGGGCAATCAGTACCACTTCACATTACTCTTGAACTCAGAGAAGATTTGGTTCAACATATCGCCATTCTAGGAGAGTCTAGAGCCAACGTCATACAGTTCGGAGATCAAAGAGTTGGAGCGCAAAATAGACAATGGCGAGTACCACAACATGGATGGAAGTCCACTGACGGGAAGCAGACTATGCACGAAGATCACGCTCCTCATGAACTCCTTTGTAGTCATCAAGGAGAAGATGGCAATGCAAAGATCCTTCATGGCTCCACAAACGGTATCCGTGGAGACAGTTGCTCAAGATGAAGGTCAGCCATCAACGGGGAAAAAGGCTGGTGGGTCACAAAGTAAAGGCAAGAAAAACAGGAAGCCCCCACCATCTCCAGCGACAGCACCTCAAAGCAATCCGATGGCATCCGGGTCAGCAAGGAAGGCAGTCGAGAGGACATCGGAGCAGTCAGGCATGGAGTCGGCAAGCTATCTCGAAGAAATGAATGTCGATCCGGAAGCCCTCAAGACGGAGCGGAAGCCAAACTACAAAGATATAAGCGCTCTGTACAAGAACTTCTGGGAGAAGTACTCCACCGTGTTTATCTACGGAGTTGGTGAGAAGAAAGAGTTGCCAATTGGAAAATTGAAGGAGGCACCTGCCGAACTCAACATATGTATGAAGGAGGACAAAATTGTTAAAGAAATGCTCCATTATCTTGTCAACATGCCGGACAAGAGCGTGAAGTAGACTCTTTGCGTCACACCGGTCTTGCCAAAAGGCAAAAGAGATCCACCTCGATGGGAGGAGGTGATGGACGGAGACTTCTACATCATCAATGGCCAGCACAGCGTAGCTGCAAGCCACTTGATGATGCAAGAGGAAAGCATAGTGAACAAAGAAGTGAAAAAACACTTCAGAACCTGGAAATGCTATGTGGTTTGGTCACTCGATAAGGAGATGTTGAGGACAATCTCCGCATACTATAATCGGACCAACCACTTTCAGCCCGCTACGCCATCTTGGGCAACAAATATCTTGGGAGCAAGGACTGTGTGGGTTTCCATGGGAAGACCGGTACCACCAAAAGGAGACAAAACTGGTGGACCCTTGGAACGAGGCAAAGCCCATACTGCGCTAACGCAAAAGTACAAGGTAATCATTTTAGGGCGGACCGCCCTAAACTGCATATGCTTACAGTTTTGTACTTGCTCTCTGAGAGAGCTCCTTCTACAATGTAGTTTATGATAAGATCACAAGTTAATGAATCTAGTCAATCCTTGTGCAGAGTTTTGAAAAGGTAGTTAATCTCAGATTCGCCATGATTGACGTAAATAAAAGCTTCACGATCTCAAAGAAGAAGGGTGCAGACGAAAAGCTGAAGCTTACAAACGAACTGAAAATAATTTCTGCGCCCGACGACGTTTACGAGGTTTGGAGCGAAGTTATCATCAATGCTGCACACGGGGAGTTCATCGATCCAGAGACGAAGATGAAGTTCAATGAGAAGGAAAACTGGAAGCAAGAAAGTTGCGCAATGAGTAGGGACTTCTTCAGGCCCCTTGGAAATCTCAGCTATGACGATATGAAGAGATTGGTGAAGCACATTCTCAATCGCTCCGAACCAAGTCGCCACCACCCATATCCGAAAGTGACAATCAAACCGGTGTCCACGGTTGTACAAGACTACTACAGCGCCAAGGAATGGGTAGAGAGAGTGAAGCGGGAGAAGAAGGTGAAAAAAGAGATTCACCTGATCTATCCAGAACTCAACTTGTTCAATGCAAGGAATGAGCTCATTCCGGAGAACTGGCGATAGTTCAAGAGGAGCCGCTGCTTCACTAGTGCAACGATGAATCTGTTGCTTGAAAGGCCGGGTGAGGCATATTTTTCGATGACCAAGCAAACCCGAGGGAGAAATAAGACAGCAGCAACCATCGATCCCAAGATAGAGGCCTTCTTCAAAGTGTTTTTGGAAAAGAAGAACCAATTTCGCATTCCTTCGTTGGTCGCACATTTGCGTCCTTACAGCATACGTTACAACACACACGAGAACTGGCCGGCGGATGTTTGGACGCCGGAGACAGTGAGCTTCATCGGTTTGGGAGTGATCGATTTTTGATCGATTCCCGGAGTGCTGGAGAAGGAGAGCTCCACGATGGAGAAGCCATTTTTCCTGGAAGTACTAATGTCTCAATAGCAAATGAAGGAACCTCTGCTTGAAGAAGTCAAGACCTGGTTGTTCATCGTCGAGGACGAGACCGACTTATCTCAAGTCCTCGGGTTCGTTGAGAAAAATGAGGTCTTACGTACATATAATCGGAGTTTCTCCGATTACTACCCAGCGAAAAATAAGAGACTTTATGATCTCCCAGCGAATTCGGCAAGGGCGCTGAGGAAAGTACCACTCATTTTTCTCCAAAGCAGAGACCTGCCAACGCAGGTCCGGATTGAACCGGAATTTCGAGCTCCGGATACAATCACTTATAAAGAATCTAAGAGGTACAATGAGCTACCGTTTAGAATGTATATTATGGAGCTGCGAATGGAATTCTACCTTGGGATCATCAAGAAGTTCTGCCATCCGGGGTCAAGTGTATTCTCTGTTTTTGCTGGGAGCAAATTGACATGTGCTGCACTGGTAAGTACATCGCTACAATTTAAGTCGGACCGACCTAAACTGCAAACCCGCACTTGACGCTTACTGTTTACTTGTAGTAAATGAACAATTTCTAGATCCTGGTTGCAGTTTAGGGAGGACCGCCCTAAAATGCATAGATAGTTTGGAACTCAATGATTAATTGTCATAATAGTCGACGTTATTTTCCTATCCTAGCCTGTGTTCGTTGGATGTTGTTTAGGTCGGACCGTCCTAAATTACAAGTCAGTAACTCTGAGATTCTGCATGTTGTGTTTGGCTGCAGATGAGCTGGGTAGATGTTTTCGCTGTTGTCCCGGATTGCGAAACAGACATCTGGCAAAATATTGCCACGGTCAGTTTATCGTTGGACAAGGATGACTTCCTCGACTCCTCATATGTTGTTGACGAAGACATTGTATCGACTCAACGTGAGTCACAGTCCAACCCTGATTCGACCAGACCAAGGGGTCGCTCGGAGACTACTGCCTCGCCTAGCCAAAACCGGGGGAAGAGGCGCATGGAGGAAGACGTCGAGGAAGATGAAAATGAGGAGGAAGAGGATGACTTCGACATAGAAGACATTGCGGGGGATTACGACGTGTTTGACGAAATCACCACGCTAGGTGCTTGTGCATCGCAGACCAATTTAGGGTCGTCAAGCTCAACAGGGCTGCAGAACACGACAGTCCAACCTGTTGATGCTGAAACTCCGGTTTCCAGAACTAGGCCTGCTAAGAAAAAGAAGGTGGACCATATGCAGGCCTTGTCGATGTCGCTGGCGGTGGTCTTGAAGCAGCAAGAGGAAATCAGGTGCGAACAAAAGAAAGACCGGAAGGAAAATTTAGAGTTCCAAAAAGAATCAACTAAAAACTTTGCAGGTCTAGCGCAGGCCTTCCTAGAGGAACAAAGGTTGAATAGGGAGGAGTGTGAACATAATCGGGTAATGTGGCAAGTGGACTTGGACAGAAATCAAGCCCAGCCTGTTGCCACGCTTCCACCACCAACAGCTTCGTAGCACCAGCTCTTCATCGGAAACAACCCATCAAGATCCAATGATAGTGCTGTCTCCGTTCCGTAGAGGGATGCTGCTGCGCCTCCGCCTCTTCCACCGGGGCCTTCGGATTTTATCCCTCTGCCTATTCCTGTGAGAGAAACACGTGGAGGTCAGAGTTCCTCATCGCCCAAGAACGTCACATCGACCTTGGAGGGCGCACAAGCTGCAAGCGAGGGGATATCCAAGGGAGATTAATAGTGTGATAGTGGGCAGAACTTGTCTGTGGATCCAGAAGGGGTAGTGCCCGGGAGTACCACCGACCGCGCCAATGATCCACCAACAGGTTGTGCCAAGTAATCACTCGATGTCATTTGTTGTAACTCGACTCGAGTTGATGTGTATTCTAGAGTTGCATTTGTAGATATAGTGTACAGAGTTTTTTTATGGACACGGAAACTTCTAGTGGACTGAACCATGGAGTTCCAAATTTTGTAATCAATTTTGTATTTTAACACTCATTTGTTGAGGCTGTAATATATCGTTGTCTTACACAACATTCTATCTTAATTCTTCTATTGCAGGGCTTCAGAATGCTTTCAATGTTTGTACAACTCGCGCTTCTTCTGTAGCACCATCAATTCCTGTGTTGGAAAATGAGTTTGTTGCCCTTGATGAAATGCCGGTGCTAGAACCTCCTCAAAGTGAATCAAAGAAGGTGGTTACGACTGACATTCAACCTGAGGCTGAACCTGATGTTCCTGCTGAGTCCTCTCAACAGCAGGTATGTTCATTTCCCTATTGTCCACGGGTTCTGGAATTCGTATCATTGTAGTGTCGACAAGAAGAGGAGGTGCAGAATGTTAACTATCCTTGCTCTATTCCTTTTGACAGTAGGAATCCGGTCCTCCATGTCGTCGTGGAGGAACTTCGGAGGGCGTCGTTCGTCCATTCAGGTCCAGGGTGGCGGACAAGTGGATCAATGTTGTTCTGGACCTAAATGGCATTCTCTGTGTCTGCGAAGATTGGAAGTCCAAGGGATTGTCGCACAAAAAATTGAGAGACTTCTCGCAGCCGCACTCCGCAACTGAGCCTGCGCTAGTCGGACCCAAGGCTGTGTGGGTGCGGCCTCATTGCTCTAATTTCCTTACAGAGCTTCAAAAATTTGCAACAGTTTCAGTGTGGAGTTCTATGAAGAAGTCTACCACTGAACTGATTTCTCAATATCTTTTCCGAGACGGACTGCCGCCTTCCCAAATACTTGGGCAGGATTCCTGCCAAACACTAAAACAAAGAGATAGATCGGGAAGGTTGACCTATTTCAAAGTACCAAGAACGGACAAGGACTTATTCCTCAAAAATCTACACCAATTATTTAAAGATAAAAGAAGAAGCTTCTCGTCTGACAATACTGTCATTGTAGATGACAGTCCTGTGAAGCATATAATGAACAGGCCTCATAATGTCATACTGCCTGATGCGTGGAGATATAGAGGGAATGGTCCGCGGGACTCCTTTCTTTTCGATGTTTTGCTTCCTTGGTTTCAACGTTTACACATAGCTCGAGACCAAGGTTTGAAGGCATTCAAGGAAAATGGTCCTGGAAGAATTGGGCGACGAATGCTTTGCGACGAAAGGAACCGCAAGGAGTACAAAGTGCTAATGGAAGTAGTTCGCGCTTCCTCTAGTTTGAGTTAGGTCATGGTCTATGGTTTCCTAGGGAAGTGTAGTTCGAGTGCAAGACTGGCGCATTTTAGCTCGGTCCGCCTTAAATTGTATATACTTATTTTTTAATTGATACTTGTAGACTGGTGGATTGAATGAATCCATTAAGAACGTTTAAGCGATATCAGTTTTGTGTGTGATATGTTTGAACTGCTTTATTCCAGTATGTTGTGTGATCCACTTCATTTGTTTCAACTTGTGCAGTTTAGGTTGGTCCAACCTAAACAGCACATGCTTGGCTTATATACATGTCAAAGTTCTTTTGAGCTTTTCGCTGGGTGTTGTCTTTTGTTTTAGTTCTTATATTGTTAGGTCTGTGTATTGCGCGGCAGTGTTTTCTCAATTTGAATTATGTTCTTCAATCTGTGGCTTTCTTTGCTTGATAGATGATGAGAACTTCGGAGGCCCATGTTCCAAAAGGTGGATTGGCTTGTGCAACTTCTGCTGACTCCATCTTAGACTATGGGCAATACATCATTCTCAGCACTGGAAATTTACTGTGTTCGGCCACTACTACAAATTCCACCATGGATTTCTCGACGAAGCCTATTGAGGACAACGTGGTCGACAGTCCTCCGAGTGGTAGGACGCATCCGCGGCTTTCTTGCTCCCCGTCGCCGTTGCGATCCGTTGGTCAACGTGCTTTGCCGTCTACTTCTGATCGAATGACTCAAAGAAAGCTTTACGGGGAAGAAGGTTGTCCACACATTAGAACAAATGTAACTTTAGGCATTCCAAGTGAGATTTGCCAAGTGCGTCCAGATATTGCTTCCTCTCTTCCCCGCCTTCCTCCATTGACGAAAGGTGTCCAAACGAAGCGATCTTGGAGCTCTTCCATGTATATTGCAGAGGTGACCACACCGGAGGTTCCACTACCTCCAATTCATAGACGCAGGTACTTGAATGTTCCAAAACGTCAACGCTCAAGTCTTAGTGGAGAGTCCCGACTAGAAGGGAGCCGTCGTTTATGGGATGCTGCGGAAGAAAGGTCCTTGGAGAAGCAAAGGTGGGACATCATTCGAGAGCGGTCCGCAATTTGTATTGGGTATAGTAGAGGACCGGAAATATTGAAGGCATATGAGAAGTTGAAGAGTATGGCACAGTAGTAAAGCACATTATGCTTATTACGGAGCATGAGCTACATCATCCGATACAATGTAGATGTACAGATGAACATCAACAATTGTTGACCATGATAACATTTTGGGTTCCTTATAAAAGGCTACTGTAAAGTCTAGAATCCAAATGTAATTTTGGGTTCCTTATAAAAGGCTATTGTAAAGTCTAGAATCCAAAGTGTCATTCCATAGTGTACACACTATTACTTGTATATTTGATGGATATTATTGGTAAATTCCATTCTTCTCATAATGGACTTGCAATATTTACACTCTTTTCTAATGATGCATTGCTTTTCTCTCTCCGTATAGAACAAAATCACCTATGTTTAAAGAAAACTATATATTTAGAACCTCTCATTTTCTTGGAAAACTCTCATTTTAATGAATATAGTGTTGTATGAAAAATTACCTTGTAACCAAGTAAGTAATGTCGGAACTTCTTACAGGAATATACAACGGCCAATGCTTCTCGTTCCGTTGTTGTGTAATTCCGTTCTGCTGAACTCATGTGTTGGCTGGCGTAGTAAATAGGTCTCTCACGTCCTTCCGGATCCGGCTGCCATAAGATTGCTCCGAGACACCATCTAGATGCATCAATAGTTACTTGAAACTCTTTTTCCCAATTTGGAACAGAAAGTATTGGAGCCTTGGAAAGTTGAGTCTTCAGGCCTTCAAATGCCAATTGTCGCCTTTCGGTCCAACTGAATTCCGTATCTGTTTTGAGCAACTTTGTAAGGGGAATGTCTTTCTTGGCGTATCCATCGATAAACCTTCAATAGTAACCTACACAACCAAGAAATCCGCAAACCTCTCTTACATTGGTTGGAGGCAACAAAGACAAGATTACCCTTACTTTGTCTATGTCTACCTGCAACCCGACTTGGCTCACAGTATGTCCAAGCAAAATGCCGGAACTCATTCCAAAGAAACATTTTCCTGGATGGAGTTTTAAATTGGTTTCCCGACATTTCTGAAATGTTTTCCATAAACAATCCAGATGACTTATCCGGTTACTAAAAACTGCAAAGTCATCAATGAAGACTTCAAGGAAATGTGTCAAAAAGTCCTTGAAAATATCCATCATCAACCTCTGAAATGTCCCTGGCGCGTTGTACAACGGAATGGGGCACGTATGCTTTCACACGGATAGATGAATCCTGCTTCCAACAATCGATCAATTTCCTCTTTGACCATCAATGAATATCTGGGGCTGAGCCTATACTGTTGTTGGCGGACAGGACTAAATCCTTCCGTCAAGTCTATATGGTGCTCTTCCAAGTGAGAAGGGATTCCAGTCAAATCGGATGGATTCCATGCGAATACATCCAAATACTCCTTCAACAATTCGGCGTATTCAGATCTTTCTGATTTTCCTTAAAGCTTGCTTAGGAAAAAGCTTTTATCCGGTTTGACTTCAACCTTTTGATAATTTGTAGGTGAAACCAGAGATTTGATTTTCTCCGGATGGGTTTCTTTAGGTTCAGCGAGTAACTCACTCCATCCTACCTCATTAGTTTTAGTCTGGTTTGGTGGAAGGTTTCCTTCTCTGATTTGATGATCAACCCATTCTATTGTGAGTGGAACATTTGACTCTCTTAGAGATCTGTCTTCCAGAACTACGAGACGTGCTGTCCGTGGAGCAAGTTCTCGGACTGCATTTGGAAATCCAAAATTTACTTCGGATTCTTGTTCAAATGTATCTATGAAGTAACTTGGGGGAGAATCAAAATTTCTTGGATCTATCCAATCCGAGGTATATCTATTCAATTCACTTGTTTCTCCCAAGTGTTTCCCTGTAACCCAAGGAATTCAGACTGCAGGTTTCCCTACTATGACCTCCTTGGCTCCTCAATCTACAAGTATTCGGGCAATGTATAGCCAAGGTCTTCCCAGTAACATTGGAAAAGGCCTTCTCTTCTGTACCCAAATAATAACATAATTCAGTAGATAATCCTATCCTCCAATTCAAGTTGGAACTTGAGAAAGTCTCCCAACCGAATTTACTCTAGATTGATCCCCCATCCATAGAACCTGTTCCGTCGCCTCGAAGGATGTGAATCCTAAGTTGAATGTTGTTTCTTCCAACATCAGGTTCACTCCCAATCCATGTGAGCGCTTATTTACCCACCCTTGGTAAATCAACAAACACAACCAGGTTCTTTTAGTCGGTCCTATCCTATGGGTGTTCTAACATCGGTCCACTGTGCCTTCCAAGTAATGGATCTTTTCTAATTCTTAAGTATGTTTCAAGCATGTGAAAAATCAACCAAACCTAAGTTTTAACTTATTAGTTATTTGGTAATTCCTAATTCTAATGAGCCGTTGAAGTTATTCCTTAAAAGATGATTTAGACCTTAATTAAGCATTCCATCTTGTAAAGGGATAATTCCCCTTTCCAAAACTATAAAAATTTCTTGAATTGGACACTCCCATCAAAAGATATGGGTGGATGAAGTTTGACCACTAAATGGCCTTTCAAAACTTCATCCACGATTTTTGATAGGTTCCCTATTTCAAAAGACTTTGGAATTTCTAGGATGTAACTAAAGTACCTTTTTCTACTTATATCTGAAATTTGGTCCAATTTTGGAAATTTTATCTAATTCTCATCCAATTTAGGTTCTAAACTTCATCCTTTCATATCTTGTTGAATTTTAAGACTTTTATAGAGTTCAAGGTTCTTATAGGTTCTAATTATTCTCCTCTACAACCTCGTGATTCTAAGTTATCATTCTACTTCCAAATTTAAACTCTAAGTTAGCCTTCCTTGTTCTTCTTGTTTCCGGTTTGACTCTCGTTAATTTACTATTTTTAGAAAGTTTACACCTTTTCTAGGTAGTTCTTTATTCTAGGATTCTAAATTGGGTTTATACTTGCTAATTGGACCTTTCTACTAGAAGTTATCGATGGATGAAGTTTGACCACTTAAATGGTTCTTCAAACTTCATCCATTAATTTCTACTAATCTTCAATTCGAAATTAAGTTTTTCCTTCAGTTATGGATTCTAATTAATATTCTCAATTTTACTAAATTGACTTGTTCCCAAAATCTTGGTTTTATCTAGATTTCATTTAATCTAAACTCTAAACTTCATCCATTCCTAACTTCCTTGTTTTAAGTTGGAATTCTAAGTATGAGATGTTTTCGGAAACCTCTAAGCAAAATCTACTAGATAATCTAATTATCCTTGAAGAAAAATTGTTTTAATGCTCTAAATCCTATTTGTAATTCGGCCCTATGATATTTTATCCTATTTTCAATAATTCAAAAGGAAGGGAAGACATTCACGATTTACCTCATAGTCAGGTTCAATGTTGAGGTAGTTGTAGGCGTCTTGGAACGCTCCATCATTCGCCATCTTCAAAACTTGTTGGATAATTTTGCCCACAGCTTGAAAAGAGGTGGTAAATACAAGTTCAAGGTTTCAAAAATACTACTCTATCTTTCTCTTCCCACTTCTCTCTTTCCCTTAAGAACTGTTTAGCCTCCATTATTGTATTCAAATGGTTGACTTTGAAATAATAATTGACCCTTGAAGATCTAAAGTCAATTATTATTCTATCTTCTTTTTCTAATGGTCTAAACTCCTTCTCTAAGATTTCCTACCTAATCTTATCAACTTCTATTGACACCTTAACTTCCCAATGAACTCTTCATCTCCTTCACTTGTTCTTTGAGGTTGTTTGAACTCCTTCTACTTGACTTGAGAGGTTCTAATTTGACTCCTATTTCTCTTCTATATTCGGACTCCCAATTAGTAATAGAAACGTTGCTAATTGGGAACTTCTCAACTTCCTACCTTCTAATTGTGACACTTCCTACTCTTTGCAATGCTAATTTATTTCTAATTTTTCTTCAATTTGTGTTATTTGGTTAATCACTACTATAATATGAAATTTAATTTCCCCTTGGTCTCCTATCTAGTGTTTTGAATTTGTATGAATTAGGACTCTAACTGGTCATAAAATCAAATTCTGCAACCAAGCAACCAAGTCGCCCAAGTTCAATTGCAGTCAGTTCAGCTCGCAGCAAGTTCAGTCGCAGCAGTTCAACTCGCAAGCCAGGTAGTACAGTCTGCGACCAGGTTCATTCAGTTGCAGCCATGTTGATGCCCTTGCTACGTTCGATTGATACCCTGCTACGTTCGATTGATATCCTACTATGACCGATTGATATCCGTCAATTTGGGGATTCTCAAAAGGCCCCTTGTTTGTTTGGAGGACTTGGGGAGCTTAGCTAGTGATTGCTTGAAGGCTCGGGCTACCAAACGTGTTTTTTAACACGGGTTTCTAATTTTTGGAGGAATTTGGAACATTAAGAGTCGCTTTCTCTCGGCAACTAATTGCACACTAAATTTGAATGCTAAATTGACACTTGGAGCACTAAGTTTTGGGACTAAACTTTGAGGAAATTCCCAATATTTTGGAAACTAGACTTGAGAATTAATTGTAAGAAAGCCAAAGCTTCGTCGTGATTTTGAAGTACACCTAAATTTTAAGACTGAGAGCTATAGCTTTGCCGTATTTTCTCTAACACCCAAAATTCTAAACATAGAAAAAACTATAGCTTCGCCGTATGTTTTGAGAATACTATAGAACTCTCCTAACTTCCAAACAACCAAAGTCAAAGCTTCGCCGTGATACAAGAAACAAAGAGAATATAGACAACCACAAGGGAAATGATTTGTTAGTAAACAATAAGCTACCAAATGTTAGTGCTAAAATAACTTAAACGACGCTAGAGAGTTTTCCCAAGTGGCATCGCCAGTTATAGGGGAAAGAGACTCTAGGATTAGTACAAAGTTAGTTCAAAACACCTACAAAACGTCAACAAAATACAAGAACTCCACATAACATCACCCAAGCTTCAAATAACCCACAAAAAATGCCACAAGAAGATAGCTAAGCTTGAAGGAACCCCAAGTCCTTCAAGAGAGCTCCAAAAACAACAACAAAGGAGCTTGAAATGCTCCAAAAACAAGGAAATTTGGCAACGTGGCCTAAATGACCAAAATCCAACTAAATGAATCCAAATGAAAACAAGGCGGTTTAAAATGAACCTAAGGGGTGTTTTGAGAGGAGAATGGGTGCCTTTATATACTCTCCTAAGTGCACCCCCCTCCTCTTTTTTCCTACAAGGTAATCTTATCAATTAAGATTTTCATCTAATTTGCCCAATTTTCACTTCTACGCTGGTCCAAATTCCTAACTTTTGGAGAAATGCTCCAAATCACAAACGGATTGCGCCATTGGTTTCAGAAGGCCATTTTTAGTCGCAATGAACCCCTCACCCCTTTTACCTACGTCAAAATCACAAAGATTTCCAGTACTAACTAGAAGACCAAAATTGAATAAAAATCCAACTTTTGGAGATCAACTTTTCTAAGAAAAGTAACTAGCCTAGGCTCTTTAGTAGGTGTAAGGGAGTAAGAAAAGACCCTGCTTCGACCTTAATCCAATTCCATATGCTCCCCGTACACCGGTCAACTCCACGATTAATCTTGAAATTTGCCAATTTTGGAGGATCTTGATGGTTTTGCATCTTTTGACTATCGAAATGCTACGAAACTTATTGGAGCTTGTTATTAACACAAAAGAAGCTACCCTAATTTTTAGTGAGATTTTATCACTGCCTGGATAATTTCTAGAAATTTTCCATCATTACTTCCAACGGTTGACTACCGGAAAAAAGATCTTTTGAAGATAAAAAAAAATCGAGAATTTTCATGGAACCTCTCATGGAATTCCACAAGGGGATGTGCAAACTCATTTTCCCATTTTGCACATCTAAAGAGAGAGAATCAAATCCTGCTATCTCCTTTAACTTCCAATAATTAGGGAATCTTCTACATGGAAGGGAATCTTGGTGAGCCGATTGCTTCGTTGAACTCCTAGCAAGCTTCCTACCTTAAATTACTGTACTTAGGTTGTAGATGCCCTCCTCTGGTCCATCTTGAGTTTTCTTCACCTATAGGCTTCTACTATTTTGCCAATGGAATGGGAAAATTGAAACCTATTTTTGGAAATTTATACTAGGATTCTCACCTAATTCCCTTAGACCAATTTGATTAAGATTTGTCACTAAAAGGAAAGTTCAAATAAGTTGGGCAATTTCTACTAAACATGGTTATTTTGTACAATTTCTAGGTTTCACTAGAAGAAAAAGCAGGGTTTTGCGACTGCGGTTTGCGACTGGTTTGCAGTCGTATCGGATGTTTGCGACTTGGTGATATCTGGAGTCCGCAGTCGCAGTGGACAAGTCGCATGAGTTGCACTACAGTCGCGAGGTTGTTTGTCATTCGATAGGCAATGGAGAACTTCGTCGATGAACTGCTATGACGTGGTTGCTGATGTGGTATTCATTGCCACGTAACTACATTTCACTCACTTGTGACTTGTTTTCAACTTGTATGCAACTTAATTGTAATTCATCTATAACTTCAATGCCACTGCTATGCAACTTCATTTGAACTTCTGTTAGACTTCATGCAACTTCTTTGCAACTTTTGTGCAACTAGAATGCAACTTGTTTGAAACTTTAGTGCAACTGAAATGCAACTTATTTGCAACTGGAATACAACTAGAATGCAACTGGAATGTAATTTTTTTCACTCCTATGTTCCAACTCTTGTGCAACTGAAATGCAACTTATTCCTAACTTTCGGAGAACTACATTGCAACTCATTTGCAACTCCTATGCAACTAAAATGCGACTAGTTTGCAACTCCCGTGCAACTAGAATGCAACTTATTTGCAACTCTTGTTCAACTAGAATGCAACTTTAGTGCAACTAGAAAGCAACTCATTTGTAACTCCTATTCAACTATAATGCAACTCATTTGCAACTTTTGGGCAACTTATTTCCAACTTAAATGCGACTTATTTCTAACTTCTGTATAACTAAAATGCAACTCATTTGCAACTCCTATTCAACTATAATGGAATTCATTTGCAACTTCTGGACAACTAATTTTCAACTTCAATGCGACTTATTTTCCAGCTTCTGTGCAACTGAAGTGCAACTAATTTGCAACTCTTGTACAACTACAATGCAACTTATGTCCAACTTTCATTGCAACTCCTGTACAACTAGAATGTAACTTCTTCCCAACTTTTATTGCAACTCCTGTACAACTAACTAGAATGCAACTTCTTTCCAACTTTTATGCAACTCTTGTACAACTAAAATGCAACTTATTTCCAACTTTTGTGCAACTAGAATGCAACTTACTAGAATGCAACTAAATTCCAACTTTTATGCAACTGCATGCAACTTATTTTCAACTTTTGTGCAATTAGAATGCAACTTATTTCCAACTTCTATGCCACTAGAATGCAACTTTTTTACAACTCTTATTCAATTGGATTACAACTTACTTGCAACTAATTTGCAACTCTTATTAAACTAGAATGCAACTTATTTCCAACTTCTATGCCACTAGAATGCAACTTTTTTGCAACTCTTATTCAATTGGATTACAACTTACTTGCAACTAATTTGCAACTCTTATTAAACTAGAATGCAACTTATTTGCATCGTTTTTGCAACTGGAATGCAACTTCTGCGCTACTGGATTGCAACTTTTGTGCAACTGGAATGCAACTTTTGTACTACTGGATTGCAACTTCTGAACAACTGAAATGCAACTTCTCTGCTACTGGAATGCAACTTTTGTGCAACTAGAATGCAACTTCTGTGCAACTTCCGTACAATTGGAAAGCAACTTATTTTCAACTTGTGTACAACTATTATTTGCGACTACATTGTCACTAATTTGCAACTTCTATCTATGGTAGTCTTTTCAAAATCTGTACAACGCATTTGACAGCCTTACACTTCTTCTATAGAACTCAATTATTACCCTTATACATCTTATATTAATTTGTTTGCAAGTCTTGCAACACTCATGTAACTAACTATGACAATGCTAAAAATTAGATGTGGCTTAGAATACTGCCATTTTTTACAAAACAAAACAACTACATGAAATAGTTATAAACCATCGGCATACACGGTGTGCACATGCTGCAAACAACATTCGTAAATGGTTCAATGTCTTTCAAATACATTATTGATCATGATCCCTATTTGCCGCCAACCTTCCCTTTGCAGTCTGAAGGAATTAAACCAGCAACACGAGCAATGACTACTATGTACTATTCTTCCCAGATTGTACTTACACCCACCACATCTTTCAATTTATATTCATCTCCATTAGGATTAGGATGCATTAGATCAACAAAAAACCCTAGTGCATGAGCAACGTTAAGCCTATACCACCTATTCGGAATAGGTTGTCCATGGTACATTTGAGGGCCTGCACCACCACCTACACTCGTGATAGTTCCTGATGCTACTACTTGCTGTGGGGCTGAAGGATTCAAAAGTGAGACTCGTTGTCCTATTACAAACTGCACCACATAAGAAGAAATCGAAAATATTCTTAAGAAAAAGTACAGAAAAAAATTTGTAATGATAGAAAAAATCCATCTAAAAAAGGACATTTTGAAAGTTCTACATATGTGTTATTCACTTTGTGTTTTTTTGGAGATTCCACATTTCGACGTTGTGTAGGTTGCATCTTCATCCTTAAGATTTTCTTCTTCGCTGCAGGCTTGTGCAACTACATACCACAATCACAGTCAGTGCATCCACAAAAATTACAAGCACAAAAGAATTCATAGTAGTCTTTTCAAATTCAAATCACTTGTCTTATGCTTTTCTCTCTCACCTCTCGATCCTTCCCTCTTCTTAGCCGTGAAGAGATGGAACCATCATTGACAAGATTCTCTGGGACTTGATTAATGGCGGTATTACTATTAAGTATCACTAAGTCAACTTCAGCATCAGTGGTGCCTTCAACATCTCTCACTTTCCGTTGTGTACTATCGTGTTCTTCCATTCCAACAATCTCTTTAGTGGTCTGTTGACCTTCTCCAGGCTCCAAGGTAGAGTTCACTATTAATTCATCTGGATCAATAGTCGCATTTATCTCTTCTCTTGTTGGGTGAGTAGGCTCTATACAAGCAAAGTCATATGGATCAACGATGTTGATCTCTCCAGTAGCTACAGTAGGGTCTACTGGGTTGGCAGCTACAACAGGATCCATTGAATTGGCAATGAGAGCAGGATCTGTTGTTGTCTGCTTTAAAAATTTCAACAACGCTAACTGCATCCCTTCAACAGCCTTGGTATTTTGATCTGTACTTGCCAACACATCAACTCGAAAGTCTTGAAATTCATCAAGTCTTTGTTCCAAAGCCATCACTTTTGCATGGAGTGAAGAAGATACCACCTGTGTTTCACACACAAACACAAAAAATAATTAAACATGTTTATATAAGGTAAGAATATTATGCGACTTCTATGCAAGTGCTACTAAACTTCAAGTACTACACTAACACTTAACTATTGTTTACAACTTTTATGACTTGTGCATGACTACGATAACATATTTTTAGATTGTAACTTATGAACAACATTTTAATGAGTACTCTACAACTTCTATGCGATTCCTACTCATAAAAAAAACGAACTCAAATGATGAAGCCTACTTACCGATGACCTTGAAACTTGCAATCCTTTTGCAATGTTAGTGAGGCTAGGACTTCTATCACTCCCTTTTGTCTGATAGAAGGCCAACATTTCTTTATTTTGTTAAAATGATTTGGAAAGATGATACAAAACATTAACAAATTCAATTGCACAAACACTATCAAAATCAACAATTTGCATGGAAAAAGGCTGACCACATCATATTCTTCCCCTGCCTTCCCTCGCCGCCCACGTTTAGAAACATTCTGCACTTTTCTCCAAGCATTGGTCATCATCTCAGATTTCTTCACTTGATCACTTCCACTCTAATATTCCTTCAACCGCTTCCACTGGCTAGGGTGAATACGCACTGGACAATCGTCATCTTTTCTTGAAACACATAATTTCTTCAACTTATGCCTCTCATTCTTCAAAAACCTTTGTACTGCGTTCCGAAAACCCATGTTGCTAAGGGGATTTCCCAAATATTCGAACTCATTATCCATGGTGTCCCTCAACTTCTGTAAAGTGTGGGGCTTGTGTTCACTCCAGTCAATGACGCTCACATCAAGGATCAAAGGGGCAAAGGCCCTCATACTTTGATCCCAAGTACTCTTTCCGGAAGAAGATGTATCAATCTTTCCATTCAAATTCACGTGCACTACACTTGGTTTCTTCCCAATGTCACTTCTAGCTTTTGATTTCTTCTCATATTCTTTTTGCAATTGACGCCTAGTAGAACGCCCCATACTATCTAACTGCCCTTTGCATGGAGTTGATTGTGAAGGAACCCTAGCAACCTCGGATTCAACCACAGCCCGCTCCTGTTGTGGCACTGGTTGTCTTCTACCATGACCACAAGAAAGCGTAGGATTCACAAGTCTTGCACATTTCTTCCTGCTACTCAAGGCTTCCTCAACATCATCTTCGCATTCGTTGGCTTTGTTCCCTGCAAGACAAGAATATAATACCATTAGTATTGTTTGAATTTAGAATAAATATAGAAATCAAAGTCGATTTTCATATAACATTTTATTTTCTTGAAAGGAAATTCATATCTATAAAATTCATCAAAACTCACCATCTTCATTGATGTAAGAGTTAGATGTGTTGGTCTCCTCTGAAGTGGACATGTCATCTTCGTGGCTTGCATCTACATTGATAGCCTTTGTGGCTTTGTTGTCGACTCTTCTACTCTTACAAGTAGGCAATGGCTGAAGTTGAATTTCACGGTCCTTCGTACGCTTCCGCTTTGAAATAGAAGCTCCACTGCAAATAAACTAGCAATTTGATTAGTAATAAATGCAAAGCACAAATACACTTGTCAAGGAAACTACAGGAAATTTGCAATACTACAATAACACTTCAGCTGGAATAATAAGTTGCAACTACTTTACAAATACACTACAATTACATTGCAACTAGAATGGGCCTAATTTGTAATTGCATTGTCACTAATTTTCAACTTCATTACAACTATTTTGCATCTACGAATTGGGACCTACATTGCAAGTACATGACAAGTACACTACAACTACTGTGTAATTTCAATAACTTAACCATCTACTAATACAGAGCATTATTTTATTCATGTTAGTCCTTTTCAAACAAATGCAAAAAGTAATCAGGATCTGGACATTATGACCATTAATAGCAGCCGAATGACAAGGAATGTATATTGGGAAAGGTGTAGCTCGATCATTTTTTTTCTAGTTAAAATACAGACGAGGACCTAGTTTTGAGAATGCGTTGATTACCTTGATTTACAAAAAAATATCCACAGAGAGGATAGTCTCATAGGAGTACAAGAAGACTATAGCGAACTCGAAGTTCCAATTTCTAGAGAGTCTCTTACTATTCCTTTGTTGTTCCTTCAAGTGGCTGTATGGCAACAGCTAACTCCGCTATTCTGGCATCTTGACGCAATTCCATCTCTATCTTCTGATAGTCACTAGAATCCATGTCGACCAAATTCTATTCACCTACATTCAAAGTCACACAATCAATGTGAGGTCACGAAGACAATTCAATGCAGAATTAAAATTCATTTAACATTAAAGACGAGCAAAACCTGCAACAAACTGAACGCGACTTCAGCCACAGGCTCTGAAGCTCGAAAAATTTGACGACGACTGGCCGCGAAGGCTGTCCTCCCCTGTACAGACAGAAATGACAGAGTACCCAAGATCATACGCTACTAAAGAGGTAAATGAGGTATCTGTGAAAGAACCCTAGTCTAATGCAAGAAACACAGTTGGTATTATTCTCTCCGGAAACGAAATTCAATGAAGCTCCATCATCACCCGTAAGCTTATTCCAATTCTTTCCACATAACTTTCCAATTCCTCTAGGAGGTGTGATTCTAAACCTAGTACCTCATACCTTCAAATAGAACCCTGGAATTTGCGATTGAAAGTAAAATAAGAACTCACAGTCACCAGAGATGGCACGCAACTTCACGCAACTTGCACCGCTATTCGCGCAGATCAAAAGCCGAGTGCTACACCCCAAATCTAGCGCATGAACCATGCAAAATTGATTTTAGGGTGAATTCCAAACGGGTCTTATGCAACTGAAGCACAAGAGGATGCCTCGTAACAATTCCTGGCTCCATAAAAACGACAACTGAAAACCATATCTGTGGCAATACAATTTCAAAGTATTCCACATTACATTGCGGCAATAGAAGGTGAAGTTCGAATGAATGTATGTAACTTACCTGAACCACGAGACAAGAAGTCTCTCTCAACGATGCTCTCCAATACGGAGGACTTGCCAGAGCTCGGTTTCAATATGTATGACACCACTAGTTATTTGGAATAAGGTTTCCCCCGAACAAATGGTCCGACGTCAAATTAAACAGAGCTCAACAACGAGATGTGGAATCAACTGTTTTACAATGACGGAGACGAGGGCACTCACCGATCTGTAGCAGGAATCAAATACAAGCGGAAACCCTAGAAAATAGAGAACTCCCTGATATGCTGAGAAAGTAAGAACTGTAATTCACAAGCGAGAACTCCCTGAAGCTTTGGACTATAGCGAACTCCCTGAAGTTTTGGAAACCGAGAACTCCCTAAAGTTTTGGGAAAGCAACACAAAACCCTTGCAAAAGCAGATAACGATGCAACTGCAGCCCAAAGAAAGTAGTGGCAAAACGAGGGTTCCGAATCAAATTCCATGCCTGTATTGTTGACATGTCACCTCGTACCTTTGACCGTGGCCGTGCTCGTAAGACCACGTCACCTAAATCTCTCACCGCGGCTCTTAGACTTACAACCATGATATTGTACGTTTTCCACCTGCCCTACACTACCCGAGAGTCCAAGCCAAAATGAAAATACATGCTCAGCTACAGTCCCAGATGGGCAACATGAACTTCAGTTGCTCCATGAGTGCAAACACCTTACTGTTCATATGACCCTAAACCCTGAACTAAACTTATTCTTGGCAAGTGTAGGTTAGGCGAGGAGGCTAGCAACAATCTGGAAGCAGCGTTCACTGCGAAGGACAAGATCATCTCTGAGCTCCACCATGAATTGCACCTTATGGAAACCACTTTGGGAAGTGAACGTGAGCAGCATACTACTGAAGTGAAGAAACTAAAAGTGCTTCTGAGTGAGAAGGTATGAAAATCGTTTTTGAGCAGTTGCTACCGTATTTTCAGCCTATAGTCCTACAGGAGGGTTAACCCCTAAGCGCTCAGGAGGTAATCACCAAAATAAGCATGCTGCAGACACTGACAAAAATAAGAGGCTCCCACAGATGCAATACTTTCATCCGATGACAAGTGACCTTGGCTAGAAGGAATTGGGGTTCAAATCTAACCCTCAAATGTCATTTAGTAATAGTTGTAGTTGATCCGTGTCACTAGCTCGCTCAAGTGTGGGAAGTGGCCCACATTCAATTTGAACGACAGCACCTGAATTTAGAGGGTGATAGTTAGAAATCCAAAATTATTGGTGGGGCCCTAAATCATTACAATACAACTTTGGGGCCGTTGCTAAAGAAGAAACATTAGTTTGCTGGCTGTGAGTAGGCTGGCTTAAATATAATAGGTAGTGAGCAGTATAGTATCTTAGACAGCTGTTCTGATGTTGATCAGATTAAGCAATAAGCATCAACTCAGACAAATTGTGAACAAAGTACTGAGGAAGAATCATACTCGTAAAAGAAAAACCATGCACTCATCAAATTTGCGCTCCACACGCTCTATCTCAGATTGACAGCGAGTAGTTATGTTAGGAGCTGCTATTCCATCACAAAGACCTCTGGATTGAGTAGTAGTCCAACGCAAGCCTCAATATGGTCTTTACCCGACCTGCAATGAGAGTCTAGTGTTCGTCCAAAATTGCATTTGTTAGGAACTAAACGGTGTTCATCAATTAATTCGTGTACCTATATTTCTCTGATATGCAAAGGAAGTTTCACTAACGTCCTCTTTCAACATGGAATTTCTAATTTCTACAATATTTCTTGGTATTCAAGTCCAAGGTATGTGTCCAGCACCAAATATAAAATTGTTGCTATGCAAGTAAGAAAGGAAGCGATTCTTTACCAGCTTATCAAGGGCAACTAGACATTGTCGTTGAATCGATACCAGGTAGGCATCATGACAGGCAATAATGACATCAGTGACCTTTCCGAAGCCACTCCCTCGGAAAGCTCTAGCAAAGAACTTTATAGAGCCTGTTCCATTAAGAAATGCATGAGACCACTGATAGATTAAGAGCAAAGTCAATTCAAGCACTCAATCCATTGGCGTACGCATTGTGGAGCCCGATGAATTTACCCGGTCCATGACATATTGATGCAGAGTATTAACAAATGTATGAGTTTCTGCTGTAATAACATTCAAGAGTCTAGCATAACAATGACAATGTGCATTCAAGGTTTAGGGCAATGTCTTTCAGAATCAAAGTCCATCTCTTTTGATGCACATAGGTCATGGACTTGTACTTCTTCTCAACAGCACTTGACAATTCACCTGCACAAAACAATGTACCCAGCAAAATCATCAAACATTTGCAAAGCTCAACACGGTCACGAAAGCTCAAATCTCACACGCAGACTACAAAATTCTCATAACCATGCTAGTAAAGACACAGCATTTGCAAGGAGAAGATATAATTACCTAGTTCATCCTTCAAGAGCTGCAGTTTGTGCAGCTCACTTTTGTCCGTGGTGTCCAATTGACGAACCTATGAAATCAACACAAATGTACCAAATTCAAATACCTGGAATGAGTAATCGAAACTTCCTTGGTAATGAAGTGTTAAGTGCTCCACAGGAGAGCTAACTGCCTCTCTTGACTACGCACACAATCTTACAACCTAGACAGAAGTAACCAAAAAAGTATTTACAGACTTACAACAAGGATGGTCAGCTACATTATTTCCAATTACCTTAATATCCTCAAAGACAGCCCATGCATAATACCATGTTGAATTTGTAGTTATACGTCAGATAATCTTTAACCTTATATTGTATATACATTATATCAAAAGTAAATCAATTAACTCAGTACCTTTCATTGTTGAATAAGTCTCAAATTTCTCTGTACTAAGTCCTAACAACAATTTAGCTTCAAGACATAGCATCAATTACCTTAAGACCTATTGCACTAATCTTCTCCACAAGTTGATCTACAGCAACATTACTGGGAGCACAGACAAGTACCTAAAGAAAATAAAGCAGTCAATCGGTATTTCTAGCCACGTGAAGAATACACAAGTGTAACCATACTAATCACTGAAATCAACTGTATCCTTATTCATCAAAGAAAGCATACTGCATCTGCATGCGCCCTAGCATAAGCCCACAAATAGATATTTGTTTGAATACTTAGTAGCCAAACACAAACGATAAGAAAATCACCTGCCCCTGGCCCTGTTTCGCTAAGTGATAAACAATAGCTGCTGACGTCATTGTTTTACCAGTGTCTGGTGGGCCCTGAATCAAGTTTATAGTCTTTTGTAGCACACTCTTCACAGCATAGACCTGTCCACAACACCGTGTCCGTAGATCAGTTTCAAAACTTACATGTCAAAATGCTTTAATTTTGGAATTCAGACTGTACAAAATCTCATTTTTTAATTTTACACATCACAGCAGAAATAGAACCCAATACATTATGATTCGTAACCTGTTTAACAAAAGTAAGGTGACTCAACCATACCTATGAAGCATTGAGTTCTGGAAGTCCAGGAGCTCCAAATCGCCGTGGCAGTGTATTCCGAACTGTTTGCATTTCTACTTCATGACCAAGAAGACGATGATAGATATATCTGCAAGAACAGAGCGTATATCTTAGAGAAAGTACTTCATGAACTGTGCAACAATAAAACACTTGGGAGAGAACAGTGTATTCGTTATGGAAAAATTTATAGAATGAATAAATTTCACATAAGAAACCCAAACACCTCAATAAAAGTATTGAGGGATTACCCACTGATACTCGATTCATCGACAACAAATGTCTTCATCGCAACTTGCATCCGATCAAAACTGCTGCTTTTCCAAACGAAGTCCACACTGAAATTGTGATTCACATCAATAGGTACACCCTACAAAGCCCGAGTGTCAAAAAAGTGATAATCTTCTTTATTCTCGCTGAGACCTAAACTTACCCATAAAAAAAACATAAAAAAACATCCAAATATAAAAACCACCGGAAACTAGATTAGATCTCTGCTTTTAGACAAGGAATACAGTGCACATATACACACACAACGTAAAAACAATTCGAATATGTGCTTCTCAACGTACACGGAAACGAATCACGTCACAAATAAACACTTACAAACGATTTCACAAAGTACAGCAAACACGGTTTAGCTGAGAAAGCACCATTCAGAGCACAGGGCTAAGATACTCCGTTTTTTTTCTAAATACAGATTACAACAGCAAGTAAAACGTAGCAATGAGAAATAAGTAGGCAATAAAAGGACATTATGTACAGTAGATAGAATGGAATTACTGTTACTCCTATCTTGGAAGTCACATAGAAAGCAAAATGTCGACTCACCTGCTTCGAAATAGTAGTGCAGACTTCGCTATCTGGTTCATTTTGTGCATTTCGTGCATTGCAGCCAGGGCTCCAAGAAGACAAGTGAACACAAGCTCGAAGAGGGTATCTTTCCTCAATACTATCCCTTGACAAATTTTGATTTCTCGAACCCTAAGACATCTTTCAAATGTAGCAGAGGAAAGGCACACGGGAACCAAACACGACACAAAGCATGTACAAACATTAAACACACAGAAAATCAAAACGAAGCATCAGAAAAACTGTGTGAAAGCTTCCTAGAAGTTGAAAATCAAGGGAACAAGTTTTTCAATCTTAAATATGGAGGTATGTGACTTCGTAAAAAAGTATGCACGAGGAATGGAGAGGTTCCGATAATGGGAGAGGGAGAGGGTGACAAATTTTGACAAAAAACGGTCGATTCAATACACATAAGACTCAGTTTGTACGGTAGGATGTTACACTTTGTGCCTCAAGTTTACCGTTAAGTGATCCCAAGGGGAAACCCTCTATCATGACACATGCTCTCTATCTAAGCCACTCCCCGTAATGAAAATCGTGTCGGTAGAGGATGAAAACTGTGGACAGAAGTCGCCCCACTTCACCCATTCGTAGTTCTACAAAACAAAACTGGAGAAGGATAGAAAGCCATTCGCTCGAAAAGTTGTTGAGGTACGTATAGACTACTTCACAGTTGAAAGGCGTTGGTCTACGTAGCCTCCGGGAGTGACTGAAATGTCTCACCAACAAAAGAAGGTGAACAAGAGTACTTAGTTTTCATGTCGTATAACGATGATATTCTTTCTTTTGAAGATTTTGGTTGTATTGGAGAAGGTTTAGGGTTTATTCTTCCAAACCCTACTTTAGTCCATTTCGAGGATACAAGTGCATTTTGAAACTAATTTTAGTTCCTTTGCAACATTGAAAATTTTGCCAAAGTGGGATGGATAGAGAAGACGACTACATACAAGTCACAGATGAAAGGCGAAAGCAACTACGTGATGACAGACTTTGGGTGAGAGAATATCGCCGAGCTAGGTTTTTAAATTTGTTTAGACTGAGTTGTCCTTGTTGTAAATGTCAAGGTCGCAGGAAGTGGATAGTTCCCACTGTGAGGGAACATCTAATCCGAAACAGCAGAGATTCAAAATTTCGAGTGTGGCGAGGACTTAGGAGTCCGGAGACATCAGACGAAGAATGGGAGATTGGGAGGCTGGTTTCTAGAGTTCAACAGAAGGTCGAGCAATGCAGGTCGATAATGAAGTGGACACTAGGAATATGCTGGACAATTTATTTGAAGACGTTGAAAACTCAGAGCCCATAGAAGAACGGCTCCATGACATAGAGGGCATGGAAGAACGCTTGCATGACACAGTAGTGGAAGCCTTTACAGTAGCAGACAATGTAACCAACGCATGCAACTCTAGACCAACTGTAGGTGATGACTTGGAGGTCAAAAATGCATTGCCGCAGGAAGAACCGGTAGGTGATACAAATGAGCAACCAGAAGTTCAAGGTCAAAACAATTTTGACGCCGACATTTTGGAAGAGGCTTTGCATGAATTATATGAAGGTGCTCAATGTACCAAGTTGGCAGCCACCATCCTTATCATGAACGTGTGCATAGTCCATGGGGTGAGTAACAATTTTACTGATGAATTATTCACTCTTCTCCAAGGACACATTTTGCCACAGAATAATACGTTGCCTAGGAATTTTTATGCAGCTCGAAGACTAACAGGCAAATTAGGATTGGCTTACAATAGCATCCATGCATGCGAAAAAGGATGTGTACTGTTTAGAGGAGAACTTCAAGGTGCTATAAGTTGTCCAAAGTGCAATCGTCCAAGGTACAGGGATCAAATTAGAAAGAAGTTTCCGGTGAAAGTTTTGAGGCATTTTCCTATCATTCCAAGATTGCAACACATGTTTCGTAGCCCAGCGCTCTCAAAATTGTTGCTATGGCATTTGGAGAATGGAAGCAATCGTCCAGGAGGAGACAATCTAGTGCGTCACCTATGCGATTCAAAAGCGTGGCGCCACTTCCATGAAAATGTGGATCCAACCTTTGGTGAAGGCTCGAGAAATGTCCATTTTGCTCTTGCTGCAGATGGAGTAAATCCTTTCAAGCAGACTCGTTCAAGTTGGTCTACTTGGCCAGTGACCTTGCTAAATTATAATTTGCCGCCTTGGTTGTGCACCAAATTTTTTTTTATGATGTTAGCTTTGTTGATTCCTGGAAAGCAATCTGTAACTGCAGAAGTATTTGATGTGTATTTGGAACCCTTGGTGGATGAATTGTTGGAATTGTGGAAAGGAGTGCTAGCATATATTGTTGTACAAGAAGTTGGTGCTCGCTCTTTCAACCTCAGAGCAGTTCTTATGTGGACAATTCATGACTATCCAGGATATGGTACAGTAGAAGGATTTGCGCACCAAGGCTATGCAGGGTGTCCATGGTGCGGTTCTAATTTAGGAGTAGAGCATTCAATGGAGCTATGTAAGGAAATTTATCAAGGGACTTGCAAATGGTTGCCTACTAATCATCCTTACTGCTCAGAGCGTATGAAGGATCACTTTGATGGAAAAGTGGAAGTGCGAGGAAGACCCAAAATTGTATCTATAGAAGAACAGTTGGAATATGCAGAGCAGTATAAGACTTGGAAAGCAGCAGGAAATAGAGACGGAGCTCCAGGGGATCCGTCCAAATTACATGGAGTGAAGCGGTCTAGCATTCTTTTCAGGTTGCCTTACTGGAAGGTGAGTTGCAGTAGTCTTTCAAGTCGAACGACTAAGTAGTAAATTAGTAGTACCATTAAAGTGTCAAGAAGAATGACAATGGATTACTTGCATTTCAGTTGTATTATAGTCGCTTATCCGTCGTATCTTAGTTGCACATCAGTTGTACTATAGTCGCATATCAGTTGTGTTTTAGTCGCATATTAGTTGTGATTTAGTTGCATACCAGTTGTATTTTAGTCACAAACCAGATGTATTTTAGTCACATGTTAATTGTGTCATATTCGTTTTGAGATGCTTGTAAAGAGCGTTTGTAGTGAACACTAAAGTGCCTACATTGTATTAGAGTCTTGTAGCATGCTTTTTGAGAGAGAGATGAAGTGATAATAAAAGCATTTGGTAAGGAGATGTACAAGTGAATGTGTCTTTCCATGTCCATTGTCAATCCCATACTAACTACTCAAAGGCTATTCATGTGACCAGAGGCTTCTCATCCGCTATACACTAGATGTCATGCATTGCGAGATGAATCTTGCCAAGAATTTCTTAAAAACAATAAGTGGAAAAAAAGATACGGTGAAAGTGCGACGAGATCTTCAAAGGAGAGGTATATGAAAACATTTGTGGTTGATACCAAATCCTCGTAGAGTTGGTAAAATGTTGAAACCTGTTGTTGGATATGTGCTCTCTGAGAAAGAGTACGAGCAATTTACAGACATTATTAACTTTGTAAAGCTTCCTTCAGGATACTCCTCATCATTTGGGAAGCATATAAAGGCTAAAAAATTTGGAAGCCTCAAATCGCATGATTATCATGTATTAATGCAGCAATTGATGCCATTGGCATTGAGGGGTCTATTGAAACCCGGACCGCGTATGGCCGTCATGCGGATTTGTAAAGTATTCAAGAGAATATGTACGAAGGTTTATAACCCAGCAGACTTTGAATCTCTTCAATTAGATGTGGTTGAAAGTATGGCACTACCACTATAAGAAATTGTGATTTTTTGGGATGTCAAAAAAAACATGTAAATGCATTTTTTTTAACGAGTTGAGCATCACTGTTGATGTCGCCCAAAATCTGTTCTTTTTTGTGACGTGGAAACATGACAAAAAACGTGCTAAATGTCACCATAAACGTCATGATTTTCGATGACGTCACTAAAAATCAAGGTCCTCCAAACTTCTCTAAGTGTGGCACGTGGAGGGGTCCACATTGCCACATCACATTCTTGGGGGGCAACTCTTGCCACGCGTTTTTTTTTCCTCCTACCCTTTCCTGCTCGGGGCAGTGACGTGAACCCTCTAAAATATATGACGTGGTCGGTGAAAAATCTGACGTGTCAAAGGGAAAATCTGACGTGGATCTTCCACGTCAGGTGCCACATTGGTAGAGTTATGAGGTCTTTAATTTTGACGGCATGTTTTTTGTGACGTCATTGACGATGTTTTTGTGTTACTGACGACATCATTATAAACGTCATCTTGTCTTGCAAGAGGGCGAGGTTTGTTTGCAAAAAGGCTAAGTTTTTGTTTTCAACGACATCACCACGTGGTAGAAGATGTTTGCTGAGACATCTCAGATAATTAGGATGATATTTTTCCAAACTTCGTCCACATTTTCCATAACATTGGCACAGACATCAAGAGAAACTAATGCAAGGAAATGGATTGTTCTTGTCAATGTTGTGAATGATATGGGGTACAAAGGCACAGGTGTAATGTAATGTCAAAATTGATGTCATATGCAAAGCTGCCCATACAATGTGGCCACCTTCCAAGAATGTGTGGATGAACAAGGGGTATGCAAATACAAACAAATATGTTGTGCGATGCTATGTTAGGGGCAAAACATTCAATAATGGCCTCAACATCAACATCAATTTTTTGTACATATAAACAAATAGTGGACAAAGTACACAATAATCACATCAACAAAAAGAGAATGGCAAGGAGGAGAGAAACGTTTCCTTGAAACTACCATGACATGAGAAGTTACACGTAAGGTACACTAAATAAGGAGAAAGGAACATAGAAGTGTTAAAGGAAGGGTAGAAAACAATCATGTCTAGAAAAAGTGGCTTCTTGAATGACTTCAAATATCAATATCACCAAGATCATCCTAAGCCGTACTAAAGTCTTTATTTCTATTGCCACTGCCACACTTCCTCGCTTTCAAACATGACATACACAACCGCATCCATGAACTCTACAGCCCACCAAATGAACATAATCGGATGTCTACATCGTTAGACATGACGTCTCCAGCAACATGAACCCCAACATCAGAACATCTGGAAATCACTTTTTCCGGGCTGGAGATCTCTTCCCGCTGGACACCTGCATCACTCCACCGCCATTGATGTGATGAGTGGAATTATTGAACAATCTCTTTCAAACGAAACAATGCACATCCCCGCTCAGTGGACATGAGATCACTTGTACACCACATGAACCAAAAAGGGGTTCAAACGTCAATGGAGTGTTACTCACCTTGGAGGCACCTTGGGCAGGTTTGGATACAGAACCTGCCTTTGGTGTTGTTACTTTAGGCACATTTGTCTTGGGCGGTGGCTTCACTACCTTTTCGGATGTGGTTGTCTTTGTTGCGCGACGAGGTCTGCTTGATACTTTGCCCAGGGCTTCAACATCCTTCTGCCAAGTGCAAATACAATGACACATGTCACAGACTTATTGTCATAAAAATGTGTCTTATCCCCTTACCTCTGATGTCACCCACGACATGGCACATGACATACAACGTCTTCTTCAATGTCTTCAACAACATCATGGAAAACAAGTGGCCAACATGTGGAAAACTCCAAATTCAGCAAAGGGTGGGTAACCCCACTTATAAGAAAGACCAATGCTCTAGACTTGCATTACCTGTTTTGGGTTACAGCTCTGGCCTATAGATGCAGCACTTTCTACCACCGCTTGCTCTGTGCTTACAACAGGCTATTTGTATGCATCGTCCTCTTCCTCTTCGACTCCTACTTCCTCAGTTTTAGCAATGACATCTGCAGATTTGGAAGCCTCTGTGGAGACTGGCTCTGAGGGGACGTCTTCCCCAACAACAGTCTCCAAAGTATCTTCGTCTGCACCAACAATGTCTCTAGAAACATCTCCCTCAACAGAGATAGTGTCGGCAATAACATTGCCTGTGACAGGGACTGAGACCTCTGGTGGAGGGGCGGCAGACTTTAGCATTGGCATGAGGAAATCATCTTGCACCGTTGCCCAGGCTGCCGCTCCTTGAGTCATTGGCTCGCACGAGGAAGGATCCCCTACGTTATCCAATGATTGCAAACCTTTACCTCGTTTTGGTAGAAGGGCCTCCTTGAGCATATCCTCAATACACTGCTGCGACGATTCAAGGCGAACCATGGAACCCTCCAACTCCGACATGTGTGAACGCATCTCCTCAAGCTCAGTGCCATAATCATGGCGGCCTTTGCTCTTCTCATCACTGATTCGCTTTAATTCCTTTGCCACTTTAGCGTCAATCTCCGCATCAAATGGATTTTGACCCAACATCAAAGACTACAATCCACCATTGAAGGCATTACATTAAAACCAAAAAGAGAGATGCCACATGAAACCACGTCTTCTCCACACCCTAAACGCAAGCTGGTGACATCACGAGTGTCTCGTGACATCATCACAAACAGGAGCGCAACATAAAATTACAAAAAGGGTATTCTCTGACCTCCATGATTGCTCTCTCCTCTTGACATCGTCGTCTTCAACGAACTTGTATTCCTCCTGCTCTTGCTCAAATTCGCTTTTTTCTACGACGATCCGTTTCTTCTTGGCGGAGGGGGACAACTGTCGACTTCGGGCCCTTCCTCTCCGATCAGCCATCGTTGTCTCGTCTTCACGTGCCTTGGACCGCCGCTCACTTGCGAGCCGCATGCGGGGCACCTCCTCCTTGGACCAGGCATTGTCGTTGGACTGCTGCCCCTTCCGTTTCCCAAGGTTTCTTCTTGGCTTCGTCATTGCCGATGGCTGCCTCCAGTGCACGAAGAACTCCGACTCCCGCACCTGCAAAACCCACCCACAACCCTTAGTATCCAGGGAGTGAGGATCGAGAAGTATAGGGAGCCAACTAATTGGCTGCCTCCACCAAATCGTTTGCCCCCACAAATCAAATTGAGGGGCGCTACTGCCGTTGCATCCTCGCTAGGGCTTCGAATTGCAAGGACTAAAATTTCAAATCCCGCACTGAATTTGAAAGCCTACAAAACAAAATTCCAGACCCTGGAATGAAAGTGGCACTCCTCGAGTTGCACCCACCACGCCAATGCAAAAGAACTAGAATTTGAACACCACGACCAAGACAGGGGGGGCAAACATAAGACAATTGCAATCGAAATGAACAAGAGGGCACCACAATTTCAAATTCAATGCAATTTGGAGAAAACGACCAGCCAGCGCGTCTGCGGCGACAGAGCGGAAGACACCGGCGGGAGCAATTAAAGACGCGCCAGAAGGAGGCGCAGTCTATACCCGCGCCCCCACTCCCCCTATACCCGCAGCCGCATTGGAGCTCGCAGCTTGTGGTGGCGCTGTGTCGTGGGAGGCAGCCGATCGAAATGCAGGAGCTTCAAATCCAGCGCAAGGCCCCTGGAATCCACTCTCCCCAACTCTCCAAGAATTGAAAGAAAAAAAAATGGGGTTGCGACTCACATACTTGCCGAGGTCGGCGGAGCGGCTGTCCGCTGCGAGAATAAGTGTGAGGTAGGAGCGTTCGGCAGGTGAATTTCCCCCCTCATTCCCGACTTCTATATCTCCCTTCTCCTCATCTGTAGTGGGTTTCTTCATGGCACTCTTTCGAGGAGGCCGCCCAGGACATTGACTGACCAAATTGCTCAAAACCACTACAGCCTCTGACTCTGCCAAGTTCACTTGCGGTGCTTCTACGGAATTCGGTGCAAAATGAACAACCCTAGTTCACTTGGGTGGTGCTGAGTTCACTGCCATATTGGTAAGCGAACTCCTCAAATCAATGCACTTGTTTACGTTGGTGGTGATTAGTGATCATCAAATCCTAAGCTTGTAGCTACGGTTTCTTCTACAATACTCTTGTTTCAGTCATTCACGAGAGACACGTGGGTTCTATGAATGATTACAGTACAGATCCATGTTTGTTTTGATGTTATCAATGACGTTGTCTTTAACATGATCATGTTGCAGACCATGTCTTCTAGTCACACAACTTCTCATGATTTTGAAGAATTTCTAAAACTTGAGGCACCATGAGGTCACCTAAAAAATTATGAGATAAAGTGAAGCCTTCTAAAATAACAATAAGGCAACGTGCGTCAAAATTTTGCTCACCATCATGCCATCCACAGTACTAAGGAAACAAGCACCGTCAACTCGAAATGTGTTTGTCTTCGAAGATATTGGCTCCTGTGATAAATATATGGACAGGTTCTTGTAAAATGAAGTGTCCAATTTTGCAGATCTTGTTCGTGATGACATTAACTGTGACATCTTCTATGACAACAAGGACGTCATTGAAGACGTGGTGAGTGACGTCCAGCGAGATGTCACTGATGACACTTATGCTAAAATTAGTTGTCATTGATGATGTCAAAGATGACAAGCACAAAACACACTTGGGTGCAAACAATGCCCTTAAACATTGAACTCGGGGTGATAGTCAGTCCTAGTACCTCACAACCTTAAATTTCTAAATTTTGACAATGAACATGCATCTTAGGACTTATTTTAGAGTGATTCCATTGTGCTTCTAACAAGTTTCCTTTTCTTTGTATTGGATCCAATGTGCAGGAGTAATAAGTTCTTACAAAGTTCCATGTTTGCTTACATGATGTGAGCATGGCAGCGCGCAGAAATCTCTCATCCCAACGATCTAACACCACCATTCGAATTGCAGAAGATGGGCGTACACTACGCCACATACCAATGGGTGACCTTAATTTGGAACACGGAGTTGCGAGTGGCAATGGAAAAAAACGTGCGCTCATATAGGTGTCCTTGTCGAAATTGCAAAGGCGGACTTCGCAAAACCATAAAAGTGATACGACAACATCATTCCCTTGTGGGTCGAGATCCATTTCTGAATGAATCCTTACTTGGTGGAGATCCCATTGAAGGCTACCCAGCTGTTGGAATTTGGATTGAAGATGTCGCTTACGATGACGATGTCATTGACAATGTCCCTCTTGATAACGACACTGACACTACTGGTGACTTTGCAAGGGAAGAAAATGTGCCATCTATAGATGAAGAAAGTGATCCTCCCCTTGATGAGTATCATGAAGTGCAACGGCAGGTCATGGAGGCTTTCGATAGAGGGGATGCATTGCACGAAGAGTCGAACGGATCTCAAGAGGCACGCGTTGATGATGATTGCGATGACACTGTAAACGGAATGGAGGATTTGTACACGCAAGCAACTACTCCTTTGTATGACGGCTCGAAGACAAGCATTGTGTCGGCCACGATCATCATCATGAACATGTGCACCGTGTTCTGCGTCAGCAACAAATTTATAGATGAGTTGTTCCGCTTCTTATCCGGTGACTTGCTTCCACAGGGAAATAAATTGCCTACTAACCATTATGAGGCACGAAAGAGTATTAGGCGATTGGAGCTTAACTATAACAATATCCATGCTTATTCCAATGGTTGTATTCTTTATGAAGACGAGCACGCAGCACTATAGAGTTGTCCTAAGTGTAATAGTGCTCGATGGATAGAAGGCACAAACAACATTCCATCAAAGGTAATCCGGCATTTTCCCCTCATTCCAAGATTGAAACGAATGTGGAGGTTGCCAGAGATAGCGCACATGTTGATGGTTTACACGAAACATGTTAGCAACGACGGCGTCATGCGTTTAGTGGTGGACAACCCAGCATGGAAACACATTGATACTGATGTCGCCTTCAACAACTTCGGAGATGAAGTACGCAACATGAGACTTGTACTTGCTTTGGACGGTGTTAACCCCTTCAAGTTGAATAACACTAATTGGTCTACATGGCTAGTGCTAATCTTGATCTACAACTTTGAGCCCTGGTTTGTCACCAAGAAGTTTTTTATTTCATTATGCATATTGATTTCTGGAAAGCACTCTCCTAGTTCAAGTGGACTTGACATTTTCATACATCCCTTGCTAAAAGAGTTGAAGGAATTATGGCATGGTGTTCATGCTCTTGACTTTTCCCAACCAGAGGGCAATCGGGCTTTTGACTTGCATGGTTTATTGATGTGGACCATCTCTGATTTTCCGGCATATGGGCTGATTTCAGGCCTCTGTTGTAAGGGGTACAAAGGGTGCCCACATTGTGGAATAGACACAGATGCAAGAATGGCCAAGACTGGAGATGTCCTTTCAAATAGAAGAGTAAGAGGGTCCAAGATTGTGTATGGTGGCATACGGCGGTACTTACCTCGACATCACCCATACCGGCGAAACACTCGATTTAATGGCAAAACCGAGCACCGTGGCATGCCTAGAATACAAACCGGAAAAGATATAATCCGGTTTGCGGCATGGCGCCAATCATATTTAGACCTGGGTGGCAAGGAAAATGGACCGGATGATCCAGTGCACATGACGGGGGTCAAAAGACTCTGTGTGCTGTTTGAGCTGGACTACTGGGAGGTTTGTAACTTACTACACCCAAAAAGTGATGAATTTGCATTTCAAACGCATTTGTGGCGACATCGTTTTAGACATCTGAATCTCTACGATGTTTGCTATGACGGCGTCATGGATGTCTTAAAGCATGTCTAAATGAAGGCATTGACCATTTTGTGGACATTGTAGCCTTGAACTAAATGTTGATAGTTTCAAGTAAAAATTGTCATCTTCTTAGAGAAATTCACCAAAGCATGTAGATATCCAAGCAAGAGTTCCAAGAAGATTACTAATTGCATGTACTTGTTGTTATTGCAGCATTTGCTTGAAAGGCACATTTTGGATGCTATGCATTGCGAAAAGAATTTATGCGAAAACATAGTGAAGACTTTGTGGGGCATGAACGATAGTCCAGGAAGTCGGCTTGATGCACAGGAGTTGGGCATTTGTGAAGAGATATGGCTTCAAGAACCACGCCGGCGACAGGATGAATATTACATGCCACAAGCTCCCTTTGTGTTGAAGCCCCAAGAGCGTAAAGAGTTTGTTGCCATCATTTCTAATATTCGGACCCCTTCAAACTATGTTGGAAGCATTCACAAGCGCCTAGAAGATGGGAAACTACAATACATGAAAACCCACGACTACCATGTTTTCATGCAGCAGGTACCTAATACCTTTGTCTTTTTCATGCATTATATGTAATAAAATTTCACTTTCAAACATTGAAAATGACGGTGGCATGTTCACTTGTGCATAAAAGCTAATCAAGGCATGCTACTTCTAATGTCAACATCATTGTCACTGTCTGTAGCGATAGCAATTGTGCCATGCTTGTCTGACGCTTGCTTTTAGTCATGTCATTGTTAACGTACTGTACGTTGTATAGGAAACAGATGTTTGACATTAAAGACTACATCTTTTGTCTTCCTACCCAAGAATGTATGTAACCAACTGCATTTGTTGAAAAATGATCGACAGATTTTACCTGTGGCCATCCGAAACTTACTCGAGGAGAATGTGCGTGTAGCCATCATCAAAATGAGTAGAGTTTTCCAAAAAATTTGTGCTAAAGAAGTACGAGAAGTTGATCGGGATGACATGATGCACGACGTCATAATGGCAACTTGTGTGTTGGAGAAAGAATTCCCCCCCACATTCTTAAACATCATGTCGCATCTTCCCCTGCACTTGGTACAGCAATTGTTCGTGTGCGGCCCAGTGCACTGTCGTTGGATGTATCCAATAGAGCGGGACATGAAAACTTTAAAAGATTATGTCCGGACTTATGCACATCCAGAGGGTAGCATTGCAGAAGGCTATCGAATGGATGACACGCTCGGGTTTTGTACGGAGTACATGCGACAATATAGGGGGACAGTGCACCGTGTATGGGATCCAAATGAAGAGGCTACTATGACAGATGAGATTCTTCGAGACTCCCGTCAAAAGTGAAAGATGTCGAATGAGTTTCGAAACCTTGCACATGCCTTTGTATTGGACAATGCAGCGTGCCTTGAGCCTTGGCGTCAGTGAGTCCCTAATTCCTCTTGTTGAAATGTGATGGAAGTCCATATTAGAGTCATTTTGGTCAGATGCTGTGTCGCTTCTTCTACAAAGGTATGCTAATGTAGACGTCAGATCCTATCATGGCCATGTTCAATGTGACGTAGCTATGCTGCCCTCTTCATGGATTTTTATGTATGCCTATAACGTTGGACATTTTTTACAACATACCCATAATGCCATACATGACATATGTTGTAACGTCACTAGAAGAGCATGTTCAGTCACATGTTTTATATGTTGGAAATGTTGATTTCATAACATCTGAGCTTGAATCCTACTCTAAGTGTTGCTATTTGGAATGATGTGCAGCGAATATACTACTGCAAGATGCCAACGTTGGCAAGAAAGAGAGGCATTCCGGCGACAATTCCGCCGCCGCCATCCTTCAATGGTTGTGCGATACCCGACGGACCTTTATGATTTGCCTCCTTTTGCTTCATGGTTGAGCACGCGGGTGAAGACCTTGCAAGATGTGGGGGAGAGGGTGGACGATGACATTATACAATACAGGCAACCCCCCGAGCAATACGCAACATCACATCGTCAGATGCATGCCTTTGGCATGCATCTACGCGTTTGTAGTGCCGAAACAAGATTGGTTACACAAGATTCTTGTGTGGTAGCTTCATTCACTCGGCAACTTCGTTGGGGACTTTGAAACGGCCAACCTTTAGAAAGAACACATGACTATGTGGGTTACATTGAAGAGATTTTGGAGTTAGACTACCGAAATCATTGCACAACAACCCTTGTGTGTGATTGGGTTAGAACAAGCAATGATGTTCGTTTTCCTCATGTCCAATGAAATCGCTATGGGTTTGCAATCGCCAATTTCAACCACATGGACGGCAAAGTCCATGCAAACTCCTTTACATTTCCAATGCATTGTCAACAGGTTTTCTTTTCAGATGATCCTCATAAGCGAGGGTGGAAAGTGATATGTCGTACCAATGTGAGAGGTAGACGTGGGGAGCTCGAAGACAATCAGCCCATCCCTTCCATGATTGAAGTTGGGAATGATGAGGACTTCAGGGGGCTCCAACCCATTGCCTTAGAGTCAGAGCCAACAAGAGAAGCCGCAAGAGAAGATGGTATGTTTATTTCACCCACCGAAGAGGCTCCAAGGCAGTAAGAGGCTCAAAGATCATAGATGGACTAGCCATGGCATCTGCGTACAATGCTGCTTATACAGAGTACAATGTTTGGTCTGATGACAATGTTGTTCAAGCGCATGTCACGTCCAATCCCTGCAACTTGTCATAGAAGATGTTGTCAGAAACATTAGAATTGATGTCCTCATGGACAGATGAGAAGCTCTGAAAAGTTCTATTGTAACAAATGCTATGTGGAAAGGAACCTAGGAAATTGAACTTTTAGAAGACCTATGTCTAAGCAGGTAACCTTTAGTATTTTGCACCAAATTTTTTGAATATTGTCCAGGCAAATTTACTTGCACTATTAACATTCTTTATTGCATAGTAGTGCCTTCATTTGTAGAGAAATTGCAATTGCAATTTAGGGGTGTCCTTTCTCCTAGTTTTATTAGGAATGGATTGGAATTGACTTGCCCCAATGAATTGGGTACTTAATTTCCGAGGTAGCCCAAAAAAATTGGGTGTGGAAAAAAAATGGCCACTTGGAAGAAAATAAATGTGCCCTCAAAAAACGAAACACAAAATTTGCATGGAATTTTGTTGGCAAATTTTGTTGCCATGTTTCATAAATGAAGGAATCTTCATTTATGCCACCCAATGCAATCTTTTTTGTGTTTGCAATTTAGGGGTTTTCTTTCCCCTAGTTCTTTTAGGAATGGGTTGGAATTGGCTTGCCCCAATGCATTGGGTACTTAATTTCCGAGGTAGCCCAAAAAAATTGGGTGTGGAAAAAAATGGCCACTTGGAAGAAAATAAATAAGCCCTCCAAAAGCAACACACAATTTGTATGGAATTTTGTTGGCAAATTTTGTTGCCATGTTTCATAAATGAAGGAATCTTCATTTATGCCACCCAATGCAATCTTTTTTGTGTTTGCAATTTAGGGGTTTTCTTTCCCCTAGTTCTTTTAGGAATGGATTGGAATTGGCTTGCCCCAATGAATTGGGTACTTAATTTCCGAGGTAGCCCAAAAAAATTGGGTGTGGAAAAAAATGGCCACTTGGAAGAAAATAAATGTGCCTTCCAAGAGCAACACACAATTTGCATGGAATTTTGTTGGCAAATTTTGTTACCGTGTTTCGTAAATAAACGTGTGTGGTAGTGAAACATATTTTTTTTCCTTTGCGACTTAGTGGTCCCGTTTTGCTTTTCTTTTCTCAATTGGTAATCCAATCTTTCTTTTTCAATACGTAATGATTTCATACTTTACATCCCCTAAACAAAACGTGCCAAATTAAATCCACCTTTACTGAAAGAATTGCTTTGTAACCATTGTACATAATTTCTAAAATGTTATGTATGCACGAACATTGTTTAATTGTATTAATTTCCATGTTTGGGGCAATTTTTTCTTTCAAGTCACGATATATGTAGTCCTTTGATCCCTTTTGTTTTTTATGTTAATAACTTTAATTATGAACATCAAATAAGTCATAATTTTTATGGGAAAATTAGGGCATTTTCGTTGCAATTTTAGAAAGTAGAAGAGGGCTTCAAATTTTATGCCAATGAACTTCCATTCTACATCCATCCGAAAAAGTTTGGACCCTTGTAGAAGCAACTGCCCTTTCTTCACTTTTTTCCTTTAGGGCAGCACCCTCCCTACTGCACAGTCGATGCTCGCAGTTGCTCTAAACAACTCTGTTGACGTGGCAGAAATGCGTTTGTATTGATGTTGGGAAAAAAATGGGTCATGTTGTTGAGGACGTCACGACAAACATGTAACGTTATTAGTGACAAGCACTTTTTCCTATCCTGTTTTCGCTGACATTGTCTAAAAAAACGCAATCCTGTACGCGTTTTTTGAAAAACACAGGATGTTTTTTTGAAACGCATAATGTCCTTTAATACATCACGTGTTTTTGTAAAAACATAACAAAAAACGCCGGCTTCTTATAGTGTACTAGAGATGGAGTTCCCACCGTCATTTTTTGACATTATGACACACCTTCCATATCACCTAGTCCAAGAATTAGACTTGTGTGGGCCTGTTAGCACAAGGTGGATGTATCCAGTTGAAAGGTATATGAAAACATTGAAGAATTATGTCCGGAGTATGGCTAGACTAGAGGCTTACATGGCAGAAGGGTACTTGAAGGAAGAATGCCTTGACTTTGTTACAGAGTATTTGCAAGGATTTGATGTTGTCAAGAGGCGCGTCTGGGATGCAGAGGAGGAATTTGGTGATGCTGAAGAAGTTCTAGAGGGTGCGGGTCGACAGTTTGTAATGTCTACTGCACTGCG
Organism: Climacium dendroides; assembly: GCA_950106755.1. Classification (NCBI taxonomy): domain Eukaryota; kingdom Viridiplantae; phylum Streptophyta; class Bryopsida; order Hypnales; family Climaciaceae; genus Climacium; species Climacium dendroides. The sequence goes on from OX467086.1 coordinate 225,030, forward strand.
GGATGCAGCACATAATTATGTACTGAACAATGTTGCCATTTTGGAGCCACTTGTGAAGTAAGTTGCACTAGCCTGTTCATCTTTTATAATCTGATTAGTAGAACAAAGATATGCAAGTTCAATGCAATTGGTTGCAGTAGCAAAGATGGAACTAGAATGCAATTGGTTTTAATAATCTTGTGCAACTGAAATGCAACTATCATGCGACTATAATGCAACTGAAATACAACTGAAATGCAACTACCATGCAACAATAGTGACTGTCAGGTGTCCAGGGATGTCTTTGGTGAGCATTTGCAGTTGTATCTAATTAGGCTACAACAAATTGTAACAGTGTTAGTTTTAACTTCTTTCATGCACTTGCAGTAAGTGGAAGGAGGATTGTCAAATGGATTCAAGCACCGCACCACTTGATATGTGAATAAAAACGGTTGTTCGCAATAGTGACATTGATGCACACAGTCCTGAAGATAGAGATAGGACATTATTATCCACAAAACCATCGTAAAAGGCACTTCGATATTCTCGTATGAAAGCTTTTGGAAACCATTTCAGGGTGGATGACGACGCATCCAACCAATTTCAAACATACGACTGCGGGGTTGCATCTGTGTTCCAAATTCCAGCTTCTGATCTTCGAGATGTGTCAGGGCACTATGTTGGAGTACTAAAAGATATATTGAAATTAGACTATGGGTCTCTTAGCAACCCTGTGATACTAATGCGATGTGAATGGGTGAAGAAAACAGACAATCGACGAAATGCAACATACATTCGAGATGAGGCTGGTTTTCTTGTAGTGAACTTCCGCCACAAAATGCGTATGATGCTGGATCCTTTCATATTTTCAAGCCAGGTAACCCAAGTGTTCTTTGTTGATGATATAAGGAAAGAAGGTTGGAAAGTAGTATTGCATAAAGAAGCTCGTGCTCGACGACAATTTGTAGACACATCAGATGTATTCATAAGTACCAATATACAAGCTTCTGGTTTAGCTACTCCAGAGGATGTGCCTCCTCTATCTACTGTTCCATCTTTGGTTGGAGCTATAGAGTTATCTGCAGAGGATAGTCTCTTAGCATGTGCAAGATATTGACACCATTTATTTCCAAGAAAATGGTGATTTTTAAGTTTGAAAGTTTCTTTGTATGTTGTATCCTTCATTTCAAATAGACTTAATGTACTAACGCATGCAATTGTCTGCCCTCTATTAAAGAAAAAGGCGAGTAGAAATGAAGTGAACCTTTATAAATTATAGATGAATAATATTACAGAGGCATACATATTTGATCTTATGAAGTGTGCAGCTTGAATGGCTCTAAACCAGCTTCAAATACAAAAATCATAGGTTGCATCTCATAGTGAACTCATAGTAAACTTACAATCACAATTGTCTAGCAAAGTAAGGATGCAACTACAACTCATATGAAATAAGTACTATAGCATTTTGACTAAGAACTCTAACTATCTTTGTTTTGTAATCAAACTATAGTCATTATGTTTTTGAATTTTAGTCTAATTGTAGCCAAAGTCTACTTGTTCTGTAGTGGAACCGTAGTTGTTTTTTAGTTGCATTGCAGTCTTCTTGTAGTTGCACTATAGTCATTTTCTAGTTGTATTGCAATTGTTCTCTAGTTGCATTTCAATCATTTCTTAGTTGCACTATAGTCGATTTTCAATCATGTTCTAGTTGCATTGCAATTGTTTTCTAGTTGCATTTGCACCGTTTTTTAGTTGCATTGTAGTCGGGTTCTAGTTGTAGTATAGTTGATTCCTAGTTGCATTTGAGTCATTTTTGAGTTGCAATGTTGCCGGTTTTAGTTGCAGCGTAGTAATTAGTTTGTTTTTTGTAATTGGAGTAACTACATTTTTCCACGCTGGCCTCTATTTCATGGATAGCTGTCTACATGGACAACTGTAATGAATATTGGATGTAGAATACCTCTTGTCTGTTCTTCTGTTACAGTATCGTAACCCTACTCTTCATTTTCCAACTACTTTGCGACTACAACTACATACACGTCAAATTTGGTGCAAATACAGAGGGCTACAGTCGCAGTACAGTTGTATAGGACACATAGTCGCATCTCAATCGGTTGCAACGGACACATTTTTCTTCTAGTGGTTTCTACCCTATCTACATGTAGGATTTGGTTACAAATAGCAGAAAATGTCCCATCTAGGACCAATTGCTATATTGGTATGTGACATCTCCAGTCTGGTTATTCACTCTTTTGGGGGCTTTTTGTATATAAAACTATATTGAAAACTAACAAAATCCAAAAAAAACAATTCCTGAGTCATGAGTGACCAAATGGGCACTTACAATCCACCATCAATCGGAACACTAGGGATTGAACACCTGTCAATTTCTACGGTAATTTCAGAAGCTCCGGAATCTTCCGGTCGAGCAAAGTTAATAGCTACTGAGGATAACTTAACTTTTCTCCGTCGTCTTCTAGTCCATACTTCTCGAATCAACTTCTGATAATTGACATTATCATGAAAGAGTTCTCCAATCGTGACATTGGCCTTCTGATCCTTGATGTCTTGGACAATGTCGTACTTATGTTCTCGTGTATCCGGGTTGATAATCACAGGAGCATCGTCAAAAGTAACTAACTTCCGAGTTGGTGGAACATTCATCTTGGAAATCTCCATCCGCACTTCAGTATTGATGTCCCTAGGGATCCGGTCGACTGTGACCCCTTCCTCAAAATAGCCCTTCTCTTGTTCCGGTTCCCTCAATGCAGGAGGTAAATCAGAGTCATTGCTAGACCCTAACTTCCTTCTGTATTTCTTCCTCCTTTTTTTGTTCTTGGTTGGCTGCTCCAGTTGTGCTTTGGTATAACTGCGAGTAGATACTTGGTTTACCTCCTCCTCTCCTAGCAGCTCCACCTCGCATCGTCATTTCTCCGGTTTCTCAATCCCGTCTGAATGACCGTAGTTGAGTGCCGTTTGCTCTCTGGGTAGTATCTGTACTTGCTTGTAAACCAGCCTAATTCGTACATGGTGTGGACATTTACCTTCCGGGTGTCCGTATTCCTGACAATTTTGGCATGGAAGAACTCGAGGTGCTCCTGGTGCTTGTCCTTGATTAGGACATGCATTAGCATAGTGACCTGGTTCCCCACAACCATAGCAAATCACAACTTGCCTACCTGGGTAACCTGTGGTTTGAATAGGTTGATGCATCATCAGTCCTTGACTTGGTCCAAGCAAGAAATTCCGATTCAACGGGTTGGATTGCATCGGAATCGCAATTCCTTTTCCTCTCCCGTATGTCAACTGCACTTGGTAAACTTGTCGTACGCGCAGTTAGCCGTAAGTATCCTTACAACGACAAATTGTTGCAAGATGACACGAATTATTGTTCCAGGGAACTTCTAATATGATATCGATTGGATTAGAAGTATTCGGATCGTGACTACTCACTTAATCCCCCTTGTTTCACTTCCCTACCTCGTTCCGGAAACTTAGTGCATTCCAGATTCCGTTCCAGATCCGGACACACCTGGAACTGAGTTCCGTCTTTCTTCCGTTACTGGTTTTTGTTGCCTCTATTTTACCCTCAGAGGGTCCGCCCTTGATCTAGAAAGGGGTGGGGACTCACCACCTGTGTAACTAACCTCTCTACACCCAAATCCTAACTAACAACACACCCAAGACAATACAGTTGTAGGAGGAGGGAGGAGTATTCTCTCACAGTTTCTGGATTGGCTGATCCGGAAGTAGGTCACACAAAGAAATTTTTACACCTCTCTTACTACAACGACGGATCCGAACTCATAAACCCAGGGGAGTAGAGTTTCAAGGAGAAGATAATGTACCAAAGGGGAGGTTGGTAGACCTTCCGGAGTAGCGGGAGTTCCTTTCCTCTAGCGGTTGCTTATCTCCATACAGAGCCCTCTTGGTTCCGGACTCGCAGGGACCTCTACCTTCTTATCCGGATTGCCGTTCCGGCAATTTAAAGGCACGTAACGCTCACACTCCCTTACTCAGCTTGCATCCCTTCTGACTAACTCAACCCCCAAGAGATCTGTAGCTCAAGATCCGGATTCCTCCTTTCCCTCCCTTCTCTTTCTCTAGTACAAGGATACAACACACATGCATACACTTAGCCAAAGACTCTGTCTAAGCAAAGTGCAGCTAGAGGCACCCTGACTGACTTAGATTAAGAAAAGAAAATTGTAATACATACGTGAAAGCACTAAGATGGAATGGAATAGAATGGCCGACAACTAACTTACCTGCCCTTAAAATACTAATACAAAAACCCAAAGTCAACTCCTAAAAGCCTGAAAAGGAAACCCGAAAATCCAGGCAACCAATCACTAATCTTTCGAAATATCCGGAAAGGCTAATAACTACCGTTCGAAATTGCCGAATTTCTGTACTATCCGCCTAAGATTCCGGAAATTGGGCCTATGGTCGGAAACCTGATCCGGATCCTATACTACTTTTCCTACGAATTCTAATGTCTTGCCTTCTGTCCCTTCTTCAAGCGACTGCCCGCTTGACTGGTTGGCGTCCCCTTCATACTCTTGGCTGGAGTTGTCTTCGTTGTTGCTCGAGTCTGGATATGGCGCGCTGTGGGAGACGGATCATTGTCCCCTTCGGTTCCGGAAGTGGAGTGCGCACTCTCTTCCTCAGAATCTTTGATGACTTGAACTTCCTTCTCCTTCTCTGGCGGTGTCTCCTCCAGTGTTGTGGGTTCGCTTTTCTTTTTCGGTGTAGTCTCTTGCATGTGCGAGAACCCTTCTGGATTCGTCCGGGCCGGATTGGTCATACCACCGAACCGGTTAATGAGGTCTCTCCTAACTTGCTGTCTTGGAACTCTAAACGATCCCCTCAAAAGGTTCGGTATCGTTTGTGCCTTGGGAATTTTCGGAGTCGAGACTTTGGGTGGTACCGGAACCGATTTCACGCTAGACTCAGGATCCGGTTTCGAAGTTGGCCTCAAATTCAGCTCCGTCATCCGCATCTTGCTGGAGGTAGGCTCAGTTGGGGTGAGTATCCCCCTCAATCCCTCCATTCGAGTTGCATGATCTGCTACTGGCTTCCCCGGAGTACCCGAAACAAAAGGAAGTTCCGGAAAGGTTGAGAAATCCATCACCTAATTTGGATCGATGGCCGCTAATAGTTGTCGGAGCTCTCCCAAAACTCACTCTATCTTCGCAGTGAAGTCCACGAGGATGGTCACTACCTTGGTTCCGGTGATGTGGCCTTCCGATATCAGCTTCGAGTCAAACAAAGTCACTTTCATGATGACGTCGGCACTGATGTCAATTGCTTCCGATAGGTTCTTGACAAGAACGAGAGCCTCCTTCTCTTTTTCCTTCGAAGCTGCCATTTCCCCTTCCGCCCAATTCAATCTAGCTTGGAGTTGGTTCCGTTCCGCCTCCAACTCTTGAATCCGATCCTCCCTTCTCTTTAGATCTTCCGGTTTGGGCAATCGCTTGACAGCTTCCACAATTTGGTCCGGCTCCACCTTCAAAACTTCCATGGTATCTATCACTAAATCCGCCAGGCTGTCGTGGAGTACCTTGGCCTCGCGTATCCACTCGAACCCAGCATTGAAAAATGTTGATTCAGTTTCCACTTCCGGTCCTTTGCTGGACTCCCCCCTCTCTATTGCCGGTGGCTTGGATCGCGACCTCGGATCGGTCGACTTCCTCGGGAAATTCTTCCGGATCTGAGTCGACCGGATCTTCTGCTTCCTCCTCAGAAAGTCCGTATGACAAAATCGCCTTTCCGATGTCATACTGGATTATTTCTGCTGCACTCAGAAGTTCCTGTTGATGGTACAAATGGAACAAGTAGGTGCTAACTGGACTCGCCTTTGCTCGGGTCACATGATCCGCTAACTTAGCCACTATCCCAGCTATGACTCTACCCCAATGCACCACTCGGTTCTCCATAGCCCCGAAAATAGTATTGGCCATCGTAATGGTAACCCGTGTAGGTTTTTCCGGATACAAGATGGGAATGAGAAATTCTAATATCCGCCTATGTCTCTCGTCCTTGCATTTGCTAATAGTGAATCCGTCCTTAGGGTTTGTAGACCCTGTGAATTTCCTAGCTACAAAACGATCCGTCCTTGATGCTAACCTGTTCCCACTCTTCCGGAACTGATAGACATTCGCCCAGATGTCCTCGGTCCACGTGACTGGCCGCCCCCTCAAAGTGAGCTCATACTGATTCGGAACACCATGAAGTAACTCTTTAATCATACCCTCACTTTTGAGGTTCCATGGTCGGTGTAGTAGACCGACACACCCCAACTTAGTTAAGTCTTCCTCTAACTGCTTGTATAGTTCCGAATTGTCCGGAATGGTCGGAGAGATAACCCGGGCAGATACCGCTACCTTCCGTATTGGTCCGGATGCCATAAGATCTAAGCAAGAACGAGAGAGAAGTAACCCTATTTCAGTCGCTAACTCACCACTCTTTCTCTCAACTACTCACACGGACAGTCTCAAAGAAGCAAAGTAGGAAAGTGAAGAAGAAAACCCTAGGCAAACAACTTAAATACTAAACCATCTTTTTATGGATTTAAGTACAACGGCTACAGGTCCGTTGTACTAACGGTATCCTACTCCCATAGCTACGAGGTCTATACGGTAGGTTCCTGCGTTCCGGGTCAATGCAGATTCCGGATCCGGATAAGTTCCGGTTACGGGTTTTGTCAGAACGCTTATTTCCTAATTTGTGTTATCTCACACAAAAATCACGTTCTAACTATAATTTTTTTTTTATTTTCCCTATTTTTCTCACCTAATTCTTATATCCTCGATCCGTTTCCGGATTCCGGATTCCCACAAAACTTCTTCATCATCACCTCCCATAGTGTAGTAGATATTCTCCTCTTCCGGGTATACATAATGTGCTACCTTGTGAGTGGCTCACTAACCCTCACTAGGATAGTGTCCCAGTTCTCCACATCTTCCGCACCATACATTTGCTCTGGAAGTAGGGACGATCCGTCTTGGCTTCTGGTTTTCCGCGAGATTTACTTTGATTGTCTCCAAAGACTGCTGGATACTCTTCATCATCTTCTTAGAATCTGGATCCTCCGTCTTAACTTTGACAACCGCCTTCTCGTGCATACCCTTGGACTTCAACGATCTTTTTGGAGGTGAAACACTTCTTTCTGCATCAGAGCTCAAAAAGCTGGAATCCGACTCTTCGGATTCAGAACTCTCGGAGTTACTATCCGAATAACACTATATTCATTAAAATGAGAGATTTTTAGATAATTGAGAGATTAAAAAATCACAATTGTTTATGAATACATGAATATTGGAGCATGTTAAAAGAGTGAAAAACAATAAATTTATATAAACAGCACAAATGCAGGTGCAAGTTCTTTTCAAAACCAATGCACTTTATAGGAAATAGCCATCACATATACAAATATAAGTGTGTACACTATAGGATGACAAGATCTAAAGACACCCAAAACTATACAATAGATTCAGTCGTAGCACTACACATGTTTCTAGAAGCATCACCACCCCTGGCAAGTAAACATCCAAAAATTACATTTGGATTCTAGACTTTATAATAGCCTTTTATAAAGAACCCAAAATGTTGTTATGGTCAACAATTATTGATATTCAACTCTACATCTACATTGTATCGGATGATGTAGCTCATGCTCCATAATAAGTATAATGTGCTTTACTACTATGACATACTCTTCAACTTCTCATATGCTTTCAATATTTCCGATCCTAGGTGAGTGCAAGAAAGATTAGTCCTTTTTTGCGTCACACTTCGAGTGATAGAGTTGTCATTGGCCACAACTTTTGGAGGTTCAAGAAAATGAAGTTGAAATTTTTTTGGGAGGTGGAGAACTCCATAGCCACAAGAGGCCATATTTTTTATGAATTAAAAAAAATCAAATTCTAATTAACTTCTAATTTAGCTAATTTGTCACACTTTGTAGTTTAGGGGTTTTTAGTACTGGGGAGTATTCAATTTTGATCATTTTGAGCTGAAATTTTTATGGGCTCTTCCTATAATGTATTTGCATGATCCTACCAAAGGATTTTAAAGAAAACTCAATTTCAAGTGCGTTCAGAGCACTCGAATAAAGGTCACTTGCGCGTGCCATTTTGAACAATATAGATGATTTTTTTTTTTGGAGGGGGGGTGAAATGAAATGAGGACAAAGTCTATCAAAATGTCCATTTTTTATTTTTAAAAATAATGGTTTTCTTTTTTTCTAAAAATTTAAAAGTGGACTTCACTATTTTCAGTGAGAAACTGGGACCCCAGGTTACAACAGTACTATAAGACAACATCTAGTATTTGGTAATACTCCTATAAGGTAGCAAATGGGGCCAATGTCGAAATTCTTTGGAAAATGTTGAAGCACTACATTGTACAATAGCTAGACACTTGTCAATTGTAACCTCAATCTGCAGATTATCAACGGTCCACAATAATTTCTAATTCTGCAGTATAGTACTATAGTACTCATAGTATTGAGTCGCTGAAACTAGGTACTAAGCAGAACGCTACGAAAACTGATGAGTCTTTTTTGCACTCACCCTTCTCTACTATACCCAGTACAAATTGCAGACCGCTCTCGAATGATGTCCCACCTTTGCTTCTCCAAGGACCTTTCTTCCGCAGTATCCCATAAACGACGGCTCCCTTCTAGTCGGGACTCTCCACTAAGACTTGAGCGTTGACGTTTTGGAACATTCAAGTATCTGCGTCTATAAATTGGAGGTAGTGGAACCTCCGGTGTGGTCGCCTCTGCAATATACATGGAAGAGCTCCGAGATCACTTCGTTTGGACACCTTCCGTCAGTGGAGGAAGGCGGGGAAGAGAGGAAGCAATATCTGGACGCACTTGGCAAATCTCACTTGGAATGCCTAAAGTTACATTTGTTCCAATGCTTGGACAACCTTCCTCCCCGTAAAGCTTTCTTTGAGTCATTCGATCAGAAGTAGACAGCAAAGCACGTTGGCCAACGGATCGCAGCGGCGACGAGGAGCAAGAAAGCCGTGGACGCGTCCTACCACTCGGAGGACTGTCGACCACATTGTCCTCAATAGGCTTTGTCGAGAAATCCATGGTGGAAATTGCAGTAGTGACCGAACATAGTAAATTTCTAGTGTTGAAAATGATGTATTGCCCATAGTCTAAGATGGAGTCAGCAGAAGCTGCACAAGCCAATCCACCTTTTGGAATATGGGCCTCCAAAGTGCTCATCATCTAACAACCAAAGACAAGCACAGAAGAAGAACATAATTCAAATTCAGAAAACACTTCCGCGCAATACAGAGACCAACTAAAACAAAAGACAACTCCCAAAAGAACTTTAACATGTACATAAGCCAAGCATGTATTGTTTAGGTCGGACCGACCTAAATTGCACAAGTTGAAACGAATGAATTGGATCACACAATATACTGGAAGAAAGCAGTTCAAACATATCACACACAAAACTGATATTGCTTAAACGTTTTGAATGGTTTCATTCAATCCACTAGTCTACAAGTATCAATTAAAAAATAGGTATATACAATTTAAGGCGGACCGAGCTAAAATGCGCCAATCTTGCATTCGAACTACACTTCCCTAGGAAACCATAGACCATGACCTAACTCAAACTAGAGGAAGCGCGAACTACTTCCATTAGCACTTCGTACTCCTCGCGTTTCCTTTCGTCACAAAGCATTCATCGCCCAATTCTTCCAGGACCATTTTCCTTAAATGCCTTCAAACCTTGGTCTCGAGCTATGTGTAAACGTTGAAACCAAGGAAGCAGAACATCAAAAAGAAAGGAGCCCCGCGGACCATTCCCTCTATAACTCCACGAATCAGGCAGTATGACATTATGAGGCCTGTTCATTATATGCTTCACAGGATTGTCATCTACAATGACAGTATTGTCAGACAAGAAGCTTCCTCTTCTATCTTTAAATAACCGGTCTAGATTTTTGAAGAATAAGTCCTTGTCCGTTCCTGGTACTTTGAAATAGGTCAACCTTCCCAATCTTTCTCTTTGTTTTAGTGTTTGGTAGGAGTCCTGCCCAAGTATTTGGGAAGGCGGCAGTCCGTCTCAGAAAAGATATTCAGAAATCAGTTCAGTGGTAGACTTCTTCATAGAACTCCACACTGAAATTGTTGCAAATTTTTGAAGCTCTATAAGGAAATTAGAGCAATGAGGCCGCACCCACACAGTCTTGGGTCCGACTAGTGCGGGCTCAGTTGCGGAGTACGGCTGCGAGAAGTCTCTCAATTTTTTATGCGACAATCCCTTGGACTTCCAATCTTCGTAGACACATAGAATGCCATTTAGGTCCAGGACAACATTGATCCACTTGTCCGCTACCCTGGACCTGAATGGATGAACAACGCCCTCCGAAGTCCCTCCACGACAACATGGAGGACCGGATTCCTGCTGTCAAAAGGAATGGAGCGTGGACAGATAACATTCTACACCTCTCTCTTTTTGTCGATACTAGAATGATACGAATTTGTTAATTCGAGAACCCGTGGACAATAGGGAAATAGGGAAAAGAACATACCTACCGTTGAGAAGACTCAGCAGGAACATCAGGTTCAGTCTCGGGTTGAATGATAGTCGTAACCACCTTCTTTGATTCACTTTGAGGAGGTCCTAGCACCGGCATTTCATCAACGGCAACAAACTCATTTTCCAATACAGGAATTGATGGTGCTACCACTATAACAATGGCAGTGTTTTATAACTGTAGAATTATGACTGAGGATGACTGGCGACTGCTTGTAGTCATATTTTTTAAGGTAAACAAAATATGACTGCAAATTTGACTGCGAGTCATATTTTAGCCTTATGCATCATGGCCGTATAATATATGGCCATTGGAAACACCAAAATACTTCATAGAGAACGGTAGGGAACATATTTAGGGAACACCCAATCATATTTTCTAGTCATATTTTGCAATCACATCTCTATAATAGTAAGATTTTTTTTTAGGGCAGCCCAAAAACAATTTGAGTAGGGAATATATTTAGAAAATACCTAATCATATTTTTCCACGTAGGACTTTTTTGTAGTCATATTTTTTTTAAATCACTTTTTTGTAGTTACCACTAATTTAGGATTTTGAAACCCTAGCCGCTACAAAATAAGGTTTTAAAACCCTAGCCGCCACTTTTTGTAGCCACTCCTCTTTTTGCCTCTTCTTCTTTATTTTTTGTTTCTTCTTCTTTATTTTTGTTGCTTCTTAAGTTTTGTTTCTTGTTGCTTCTTAGGTTTTTTTTCTTCTTCCTTCTTCTTCCTTCTTCTTCCTTCTTCTTCCTTCTTCTTCCTTTTTAGGTTTTGCTTCTTCTTCTTATTTAGGATTTGCTTCTTCTTCTTTGTTTTTGTTTCTTCTTAAGTTTTGTTTCTTGTTGCCTCTTAGGTTTTCTTCTTCTTGCTTCTTCTTACTTGATCTTGCTCCTTCTTACTTCTTGCTTTTTAGGTTTGCTTCTTCTTCTTATTTAGGTTTTGCTTCTTTTTCTTTGTTTTTGTTTCTTCTTAAGTTTAGTTTCTTATTGCCTCTTAGGTTTTCTTCTTGCTTCTTTTTACTTGATCTTGTTCCTTCTTACTTCTTAGGTTTGCTTCTTCTTCTTATGTAGGTTTTGCTTATTCTTCTTTGTCTTTGTTTCTTTTTCTTTTTCTTTGTTTCTTCTTAAGTTTTGTTTTTTGTTGCCTCTTAGGTTTTCTTTTTCTTGCTTCTTCTTACTTGATTTTGTTCCTTCTTACTTCTTGTTTCTTAGGTTTGCTTCTTCTTCCTACTTAGCTTTTGCTTCTTCTTCTTTCTTAGTTTTTGCTTCTTCTTACCTTTCAACTTTTATTTTGTTTCCATCTTAAGTTTTGTTTCTTCTTGCTTCTTAAATTTTGCTTTTTAAGTTTTGCTTCTTCTTCTTTAGATTTCACTTCTTCTTCCTTCTTAAGTTTTGCTCCTTTTTCCTTCTTAGATTTTGTTTCTTCTTGCCTCCTAACTTTTGCTTCTTCTTCCATCTTAGATTTTGCTTCTTTTTGCTTTTTAACTTTTGTTTCTTCTTCCATCTTAGGTTTTTCTTTTTGTTGCCTCCTAGTCATATTTTGCAGTCATATTTTACAGTCATATTTTACAGTCATATTTTGCAGTTATATTTTGCAGTCATATTTTACAGTCATATTTTGCAGTTATATTTTGCAGTCATATTTTGCAATCATAATGTCACTTAGTTTTTGCTTCTTTTTTTTTGCTACTTTTTGCTTCTTAGTCTCTCTATCATCGTTGTTATTTTTTTTGGTTGTTTATAATTTTTGAATATATAATGATTATAACTTTTTTTTGTCTTAAACATGTTTACATATTTTGTAGTGCTTTAAATCTTTAAAGTTTGAATTATATTGTTCATTTATTGAAAACTAACCTTCTTGTTTATACATGTAGGCATTGGAGGTTGAAATGAAGTTATTGAAGGCTACTTGCAATACAAAAGAAGTAACATCTTTACATTTTTGTTGAAATATAGGTTTTACAAGTATGTGGAAATATACATATATAAAGAGCCATTGTGATATATTTTGTGTTAGTAACTAATAAATGTTATTGAAAAAAAATCACATTTTTTCTTGTATTTGACTATCTAATGTGATTAATTTTTGCCCATTTAAGAAATCATATGTATTCATTTTTAGTTAAATGGATTTTTTTACTTAATTACTAAATTATGTTGATGTATGACTACACATAGTTGTTTTACAAATCATCAAAAAATATGACTGAAAATAATTGTTTTACACATCATTCAAAAATATGATTGGGAAAAGTCATATTTTGTATTACTGCAAAATATGACTCACCATAGTCATATTTCACATCACTGCAAAATATGACTCACTACAGTTATATTTCACATCACTACAAAATATGACTCACTATAGCCATTTTCTACATCATTGCAAAATATGACTCACTACAGTCATATTTCACATCATTACAAAATATGACTCACTATTGTCATATTCCATGTCATTGCAAAATATGACTCACTACAGTCATATTCCATATCATTGCAAAATATGACTCACTACAGTCATATTTCACATCACTGTAAAATATGACTCACTGTAGTCATATTTCATGTCATCAAAAAATATGACTCACTGCAGTCATATTCCACGTCATCAAAAAATATAACTCGTCGCAGTCATATTCCACATTGCAGTCATATTCCACGTAGGATTTTTTTGTTTGCTTGGGCAACTCAACAAAAAGTCAAGACCCCTCTAAGAAAGTCAAAGTATACGCCATGTTGGCATACTATGACTAAATATGGGTATTTATACCCTTCAACTTATATGACTGCCAATATGACTAATGTTTGAAGCGACTGCTTCCAAACGACTGGAGTCAGTCATATCCCAAGTCATCCACAGTGATTTCTACGCGAGTCATATTTTTTGATTTTACGACTCATTGCAGTCATATTTTGCAGTCATAAAACATTGTTTTTATTGTAGTGTACAGAAGAAGCGCAAGTTGTACAAACATTGAAAACATTCTGAAGCCTTATAATAGAAGAATTAAGATAGAATGTTGTGTAAGACAACGATATATTACAGCCTCAACAAATGAGTGTTAAAATACAAAATTGATTACAAAATTTGGAAATCCATGGTTCAGTCCACTAAAAGTTTCCGTGTCCATAAAAAAACTATGTACACTATATCTACAAGTGCAGCTCTAGAATACACATCAACTCGAGTCGAGCTACAACAAATGACATCGAGTGATTACTTGGCACAACCTGTTGGTGGATCATTGGCGTGATCGGTGCTACTCCCGGGCACTACCTCTTCTGGATCCACAGACAAATTCTGCCCACTATCACACTATTGATCTCCCTTGGATATCTCCTCGCTTGCAGCTTGTGCGCCCTCCAAGGTCGATGTGACGTTCTTGGGCAATGAAGAATTCTGATCTCCACCTGTTTCTCTCACAAAAATAGACAGAGGGATAAAATCTAGAGGCCTCGGTGGAAGAGGTGGAGGCGCAGCAGCATCCCTCTGTGGAACGGAGACAGCACTATCATTGGATCCTAATGGGTTGTTTCCAATGAAAAGCTGCTGAGAAGTTGTTGGTAGTGGAAGCGTGGCAACAGGCTGGGCTTGATTTCTGTCCAAGTACGCTTGCCACATTACCCGATTATGTTCACGCTCCTCCCTATTCAACCTTTGTTCCTCTAGGAAGGCCTACGCTAGACCCGCAAAGTTTTTAGTTGATTCTTTTTGGAACTCTAAATTTTCCTCCTAGTCTCTCTTTTGTTCGCGTCTGATTTCCTCTTGCTGCTTCAAGACCATTACCAGCGACATTGACAAGGCTTGCATACACTACTAGAAAATTTCGTTTTTCTGTTGTTTTGGTCGCGTTGATCCGGTCAAAATCTGACTGAAATCTGTTGAAATCAACAGATTTCAGTCAGATTTTGACCAGATCAACGCGACCAAAACAACAGAAAAACGAAATTTTCTAGTAGTGATATGGTCCACTTTCTTTTTCTTAGCAGGCCTAGTTCTGGAAACCGGAGTTTCAGCATCAATAGGTTGGACTGCCGTGTTGTGTAGCCTTATTAAGCTTGACGACCTTAAATTGGTCTGCGATGCACGAGCACCTGGCGTGGTGATTTCATCAAACACGTCGTAATCCCCTTCAATGTCTTCTACGTCGAAGTCATCCTCTTCCTCCTCATTTTCATCTTCCTCGACGTCTTCCTCCATGCACCTCTTCCCCTGGTTTTGGCCAGGCGAGGCAGCAGTCTCCGAGTGACCTCTTGGTCTAGTCGAATCAGGGTTGGACTATGACTCACGTTGAGTCGATACAGTGTCTTCATCAACAACATATGAGGAGTCGAGGAAGTCATCTTTGTCCAACGATAAACCAACCGTGGCAATATTTTGCCAGATGTCAGTTTCGCAATCCAAGACAGCAACAAAAACATCTACCCAGCTCATCTACAGCCAAATACAGTATGCAAAATCTCAGAGTTACTGACTTGCAATTTAGGACAGTCTGACCTAAACAACATCCAAGGAACACAAGCTAGGATAGTGTGAGTGCCTATTTGGTCACTCATGATTCGGAATTGTTTTTTTTGGATTTTATAAAGTTTTGAGTGTAGTTTTATATACAAAAAGCCCCCAAAAGAGTGAATAACCAAAACGGAGATGTCACATACCAATATGACCATTGGTCCTAATTGAGGTATTTCTTGTTATTTGTAACCAAATCTTGCATGTAGATAGGGTAGAAACCCAGAAACTGTACAAAATAATCATGTTTAGTAGAAATTGCCCAACTTGTCTAAACCTGCCTTTCAATGACGAATCCTAACCAAATTGGTCCAAGGGAACTATGTAAAAACCTTAGTATAGATTCCCAAAGAGAGGTTTTAGTTTTCCCATTCCATTGGCAAAATAGTAGAAACTCCAATTGTTAGCCTCCAAGTGAAGAAAACTCAAGACGAATCATAAGAGGGCATCTACAACTTAAGTACGGTAGTTCAAAGTGGAAATCATGCCAAGAGTCCAACGAAGCAATCGGCTCACCAAGATTCCCTTCTATTTGGAAGATTCCTTTTTTACCGGAAGTTAAAGGAGATAGCAGGATTTGATTCTCCCTCCTTAGATGTGCAAAACGGGAATATGAGTTTGCACATCCCTTGCGGAACTCCATGAGAGGTTCCATGAAAATTCTCGGTTTTTTCTGATCTTCAAAAGATCTTTTTCCGGATAGTCAACCACTGAAAGTAATGATGGGAAATTCCTAGAAATTACCCAGGCAGCGATAAAATCTCACTAAAAATCAGAGTAGCTCCTTTTATATTAATAACAAGCTCCAATAAGTTTCATGACATTTCGATAGTCAAAAGATGCAAAACCATCAAGATCCTCCAAAATTGGCGAATTTCAAGATTAATTATGGAGTTGACCGGCGTACGGGGAGCATATGAAATCGGATTTAGGTCAAAGCAGGGTATTTTCTTACTCCCTTACACCTACTAAAGAGCCTAGGCTAGTTACTTTTCTTAGAAAAGTTGATCTCCAAAAGTTGGATTTTTATCCAATTTTGGTCTTTTAGTTAGCGCTAGAATTCTTTGTGATTTTAACGTAGGAAAAAGGGGTGGGGGATTTCTTTAGACTAGAAATGGCCTTCTGAAGCCAATGGCGTAATCCGTTTGTGATTTGGAGCATTTCTCCAAAAATTAGGAATTTGGACCAGCGTAGAAGTGAAAATTGGGCAAATTAGATGAAAATCTTAATTGATAAGATTACCTTGTAGGAAAAGAGAGGAAAGGGGTGCCCTTGGGAGAGTATATAAGGGCACCCATTCTCCTCTCAAAACACCCCTTAGGTTCATTTTAAACCACCTTGTTTTCATTTGGATTCATTTAGTTGGATTTTGGCCATTTAGGCCAAGTTGCCAAATTTTGTGTGTTTTTGAGCATTTCAAGCTTCATTGTTGTTGTTTTTGAAGCTTTCTTTGAAGGACATTGGGGTCCCTTCAAAGTTTGCCTTTGTTGTGTATGTTTGAATTTTTTTTGTATTAACTTTGCTATGTTTTCAATTGGTTGAGTTTTATGTGGTTGTACTAATCTTGGAACCTCTTCCACCATAAGTCTGGCTATGCCGTTGTGGAAGACTTCTAGTGTTTGTGTTGAAGTTATTGTACTATTCCTGGATCCTCCTCCCCTATAAGTTTGGCTATGCCGTTGTGGAGGACTTCTAGTGTACGTTTTTTCTTCTAACCTTCTAAGTGGAAAATTCCTTAATTGAGAAATTCCCTAAAGCTTGTTGTGGATCTACTAATTTGTTGTAAACGTTCTTGAACTAACAAGTGTTTGTACTAACCTCCTTGCTCTAACAAATTTTGAATCAAGCTTAACTTCATTGAAATTGTCTTGTGTACTTGTGGTTTGTCAAAATCAGCGAAGCTTTGACTTTGTGTATTAGAAATTGTCTTAGAATTTAGAGTATTTTCAAGAAAACGGCGGAGCTTTGAACCTAGGTGTTAGATATTGTCTTAGAATTTAGAATAGTATCCAAAAGACGGCGTAGCTTTGACTTAGAATCCTTTCCAAAAAATTTCCAAGTTTGCCTCCACGTTGCCGCTTAGGAAAAAATATTTGTCGTGAGAAAATCCGCAAAAATTCCAAATTTGTGTTAGTTTTTTGGGGGACCAGCTTCTAGAGCCAGCTCCGAATTCACCCCTGCCAAGGCAGTCAGACCCCCGACAGGGCAACTAACCCCCGCCAGGGCAGCCAAACCCTCGACAGGGGGAGCCAGGCACCCCTGGCCAGGACCTGGGACCAAGAGGTGAAGCCCCAGCTCGGCTAACCAGCTTTGGCAGGCCAGCCTGAGCCTTTGGCCAGGCTAGGGCGGTGCGGCCTTTGGCCAGGGAGGGGAATTGACCTCCCCTTCTCACAAACAAAACCTTGAAACAAAATTTATTTCTGTTTATCTTTTCAAAACTGTGCCATAGGAATTAGGAAAGGACAAAAAAATAGAAGGAGGGAGGAAAAAAATAGAGATAGGAGAGAAGAGGAGAAATAGAGGTGAACGGAAACAAGGGATCATATAGGAGTATGTAGAATTGTCATAGAAAACAAAATTAGGAGAATAACATAGTAATTGCGCACCTTTGGGTGTCCTTCACAAAACTCCTCCAAACCTCTCACACCTTTCGGTGCACCTCGCATCTCTCTCTAAACACTAAGTACAAGCAAAAAATAATAAAAAGTTATGAGAGATAGAGAATTAGTAGTAGATTAGAATAGAATTAGAACCATACAAATACGGGGTCCAATAGGATTGAGACACGAAGGGTGGACCATGTGAAATGTCACAAGGTGTCATTAGGCAAGCAAAAAATGGAAAAGTAGTGGTTAGGAAGTTAAGAGCTTTCTAAGCCAACCATTAGAAAAGTATAGTATAAAATCCCAAATAGAAGAAAGGAAGAATAGTAGCTAGAATTTAGTTGCAAATTTGTATTAAAAGTCTACTTTCAAGCGGTGAGCATAAATTACCAAGCGATGAAACCATGGAGGAAAATGGAGATCCTGGAAGACTCATCTACAACATCCAAGACGACTCACAAAGTGAGGTAAGATTCTAAATACCCAAATTACTATCAATTTGCAAAGTAGATGGTTTTAAATACCTTAGCCGAACTAACCTTTCAAGTCAGAATATTAAAACTAGATTTTCTCCAAGTTTTAGATTCAGATTGTGATACCTTTAGTTTAGAGGTTTCCAAAAATGTCTCACACTTAGAAATCTAACGAAAAATGAGAAAGATAGAGACGGATGAAGTTTAGGGGTCAAAATGAATGAAAGTTACATAAATCCTCCAAAGTCAACCATATTAGAAAGTCAAATAGTAAATAGAGTTCAGAGATCAAAAGTCAAATCTCAAGTAAAATTATAAGGTAGATTAGTAGAAATCAATGGATAAAGTTTGATGAACCAATTAGCGGTCAAACTTCATCCTTCCATAACTATTGTTAGAAAGCTTGGATGAGGACGAGTTTTATATTTTTAGAAATGGCATAACATGTTTTATCACTTAAAAATGATAAATCTAGACTGAATTCATTTTGAATAAAAACCACATTGGCTTAGTTAGTTGAGATAAAAGGTTAAAACTTATAGTTATTTAGAATTTCTTGTTGTTTTGTTTATTTTTCACATGTAGGAGTTAGAAAAGATCTATTGCTTGGAAGGCACAATGGATTGACGCTAGGCACCCTTAGGACAAAATTTACAAAACAATACTAAGAACCTGGTTGTGCAACGTTAGTTTACCATGGGTGGGTAAAAAAGTACTCAAAGATAGGAAAATAATGTCGACGATTATGACAATTAATCATTGAGTTTTAGACTATCTGTGCATTTTAGGGAGGTCCTCCCTAAACTGCAACCAGATTCTAGAAATTGTTCATTTACTACAAGTAAACAGTAAGCTTTAAGTGCGGGTTTGCAGTTTAGGTCGGTCCGACTTAAATTGTAGCGATGTACTTACCAGGGCAGCACATGTCAATTTGCTCCCAACAAAAATAGAGAATACACTTGACCCCAGATGGCAAAACTTCTTGATGATCCCAAGGTAGAATTCCATTTGCAGCTCCATAATATACATTCTAAACAGTAGCTCATTGTACCTCTTAGATTCTTTGTAAGTGATTGTATCCGGAGCTCGAAATTCCGGTTCAATCCGGATCTGCGTTGCCAGGTCTCTGCTTTGGAGAAAAATGAGCGGTACTTTCCTCAGCGCCCTTGCCGAATTCGCTGGAAGATCATAAAGCCTCTCATTTTTCGCTGGGTAGTAATCGGATAAACTCCGATTATATGTGCGTAAGACCTCATTTTTCTCAACGAACCCGAGGACTTGAAATAAGTCGATCTCATCCTTGACGATGAACAACCAAGTCTTGACTTCTTCAAGCAGAGGTTCCTTCATTTGCTACTGAGACATTAATACTTCCAAGAAAAACGACTTCTCCATTATGGAGCTCTCCTTCTCCAACACTCCGGGAATCGATCGAAAATCGATCACTCCCAAACTGATCATGTTCACTATCTCCAGCGTCCAAACATCCGCCGTCCAGTTCTTGTGCGTATTTTTACATATGCTATAAGGACACAAATGTGCGACCAACAAAGGAATGCAAAATTGGTTCTTCTTTTCCAGAAACACTTTGAAGAAGGCCTCTATCTTGGGATCGATGGTTGCTGCTGTCTTATTTTTCCCTCGGGTTTGCTTGGTCATCGAAAAATATACCTCACCCGGCCTTTCGAGCAACAGATTCATCGTTGCACTAGTGAAGTAGCGGCTCCTCTTGAACTGTCGCCAGTTCTCCGAAATGAGCTCATTCCTTGCATTGAACAAGTTGAGTTCTGAGCAGATCAGATGAAATTCTTTTTTCACCTTCTTCTCTCGCTTCACTCTCTCCACCCATTCCTTGGCATTGTAGCAGTCTTGTACAACCGTAGACACCGGTTTAATTGTCACTTTTGGATATGGGTAATGGCGACTTGGGCCGGAGCGATTGAGAATGTGCTTCACCAATCTCTTCATATCGTTGTAGCTGAGATTTCCAAGGGGCCTAAAGAAGTCCCTGCTCATTGCGCAACTTTCTTGTTACCAGTTTTCCTTCTCATTGAACTTCATCTTCGTCTCTGGATTCATGAGCTCCCCGTGTGCAACACTGATGATAACTTCGCTCCAGACCTCGTAAACGTCATCGGGTGCAGAAATTATTTTCAATTCGTTTGTAAGCTTTAGCTTTTCATTGGCACCCTTCTTTTTTGAGAGCGTGAAGCTTTTATTTATGTCAATCACGGCGAATCTGAGATTAACTGTCTTTTCAAAACTCTACACAAGGATTGACTAGATTCATTAACTTATGATCTTATCATAAACTACACTACAGAAGGAGCTCTCTCAGAGAGCAAATACAAAACTGTAAGCATATGCAATTTAGGGCAGTCCGCCCTAAAATGCTTACCTTGTACTTTTGCGCTAGCGCAGTATGGACTTTGCCTCGTTCTGAGGGTCCACCAATTTTATCTCCTTTCGGTGGTGCTGGTCTTCCCATGGCAGGGTTACATGGACGTCCGGACGTTCGGACGAACGTCTAGCGTCCGCGTCCGCCAATTCCCAAACATTTGCCGACATAGGACGTTCCGATTGTCCATGTCCAGTGGATAGGCGGACGAGAAGGCGGACGGGGATTCGGACGAGGCGGACAGGCGGACGGGGATTCGGACGGGGCGAACGGGCGGACGGGAAGGCGAACAGAGATTTGGACGTGTCAGACTGGAAGAGATGGGGCGGACGGGGCGGACGGGAAGTCGGACAGGGCGGATGGGAAGTCGGACGGGAAGTTGGACAGGGCGGATGGGGAGGCGGACGGGGTA
Organism: Climacium dendroides; assembly: GCA_950106755.1. Lineage (NCBI taxonomy): Eukaryota > Viridiplantae > Streptophyta > Bryopsida > Hypnales > Climaciaceae > Climacium > Climacium dendroides. The sequence goes on from OX467086.1 coordinate 245,993, forward strand.
GACTGGAAGGCGGGTCGGTGTGGGAAAATGGGGTAAACTTCGGTGTAGGGATGAAACCATGAATTTTTTTCCAATTTTTGGAGAACTGCTAAAGTGGCAATATACGACAAAATAATGTTACTAAATTTTTTAGTATTCATCTATATTTTGGATAGAACTATCTTTTTATCCACATATTTAGATGAGTTTCATTTGATGTGCACAATTTCATCCAATTTTCTTTCTTTCAAATTCGAGCAATTTGGCATTATCATCCAATTTTTCTTCAAATTTTACCTATAGATTTGGTGCAGTCCATTTATTTTTAGGCATTTTGGCCTTCAATTGCCCAAAAAAAAACAATGGTTCAAACAAATTCAATCATCCAAATAACCATAGGATGTTGTAACCCCTACATGCCCAAGCCTTGTTTTCAATTTTCAACTTCCTCTAATTTGCTCTAAATTGAACAAAGAGCCCACATTTTGATAAGATGTATCAATTTTTTTGGAATTGTAACCATACAAATTCAAACTAGACTTGTTAGAGATTGCATAGGAAAAGAAAGCACAACAATATCACTTATAGGGTGAAAGATTATAACATTTGATTATGATGCTGTTAAAATCGCAAAAAAAAATTGAGGACTTTTTGGCAAGGCAAATCTAAAATGTTGGGGCCTTAAAGAATATGAGGTTAATGGGCCTAACTTGCACGACCTCAATCAATTTACGGTTTTACAAAATTTACTCTATAATTTTTTAATATGAATTTCCAATGTGAATTTTCCTCCAAGATCTATTGTATTTGAGGCTCATTTCCAAGAGCTCTTAACACAAAAAGAAAGTCAAGATTGCACAAAGTACCCTTGCGTAAAATTTCTTTTAGAAAAATTATTGTCATTTACTTTCAAGATCGGACTTCTGGAGCCAAAAGTAGACTTCAAAAAGAATTTCCCAAAATTATTAGCTTACTAAAATGATGAAAAATAGTTAGGTTTTATTGAACTTCAAAGTTTTGCAAACACCATATTTAATATTTTGGGGCCTCAAGCATTTAGGGGGTAATTACTATTTTTTTTAACATCTTCATGAAGCTGACAAACCCATTGCATTAAAAAAATTAACAACATACCAAACAAAAAACCATGCTTTCTAGAAGACGATTTACAATTATACATAATACATTGTCCAATTAAATATCTTCAACTATACATGGCAAATTGAACAATTCGAAGACCATACAATTTAAAACAAAAACTTGCCAATCTTGCCAATACCAACTTAAAAAATCACAATTTCCGTAATTTCAGGGTTTTAGATTTTTCTATGCAAAATTACAAACCAACAATGACAAAAGATAGGGACAATTCACACACTTTGAAAATCATTATCAATTAAAACATCCTCGCCAATTACAAAGGCACATAAGAGTTCAACTACATTGGCATTCATTGGTCTTAAAAAATCAAAATGGTGCACATATGCTATGCAACTATGTAATTTGCACACATACTACTTGGCATCTATGCATACTACTAGCCTATATAGTTATATAACCTATTCTTGAACTTCAATATGAACCACGGAAGTGTTCATCCGGAATAGGCTAGTTGAATGAAGTACTAAAACGAAAGATGACTTACGCCAAAGTACTCTCTTTGTTTTGAATGCGCTTCAAGTAAATATCAAATACCTATGCAAATTGTGGATGGAGGTACTTCACATGTGAGCTACTTGATTCACGCTGCAACTTGTAGTACACCTCCAACATGCACTGCCTACTAATCCGTTCAGCTAATTTAGCAACAGCATATTGCTCGGATTGCATGGAAAGAGAAGGGATGTTTTGCACATCCGCATCTTTTCCGTGTACATAAGTAATAGTGGGATCCACCCACCACCTCATTTTTATAGCTTCGTCCTTTTTAGCTATTGATGTGAATGTATACAACGACTTCATGGGCTCGCTCATCATTGTAGTCATTCCCCAATCGCAAACTCCAATGTAAACCCGGGACTCATCTTCAGGAAAATGAAACATGATGTTGTCCGGAGAAATGTCGTTGTGGAGATGTCCAGCGGTGTGCACCGCATTCATGATGTGCAGTAATGCCCATGCAAGCTCTATGCGTTTGGCTCTAAATCGCTTCAAATTTTTAACAACAATAATTTCTTCTTCTGTTCTACATGGCTTATACATCACTCAAAGGGCTATGTTGTCTGGATAGTCATAATCTCGACGCATCATTTCACGCAATGTACCACCGTTCCACCAAAATGAGTATCCTTCATTCTTTTTGGAGTGCACTGCAAAAAATCGTATCACTCCAGCATGTGGACTCCTCACTGCCATGGTCTCAGTATTGTGTTCCATCTTCGCAAAAGCAGATCGTTGACCTTCTTGGAGAGACATCTTTGCTGCAAACTCCCATGATGGATGAATCTTTGCACATCCTTCTATTTCCACTCTCCAAATTGTAGCATAGCCACCCCGCATGATTTTGTTATTTACAGGAATCACCATGGCCGTTTTTGGAAGGGCTATTAGTAGGCAATGTGTATTTTGCGCTTGGTCCATTCCAGGCTTGCTCATCCACCAACCAATTGACCCTGCTCTATTCTGCCTCCTCCTAAATGGTTGGCACTTTTTGGCGAACAAATCCACTTTCATAATGACATGCTCGAAGGCTTCATCACTTCCGCGTTTCTTCTTCCAATATTTATCCAAAATGACCGAGGCATTCCATAATGCATCATGCACCTTGCTGTCAAGAAATTTGGGGAAATTCTTCTTCTCCATTTCCTGAGTTCACTGCGATACGTGCAAGGCGTCCAACATCCTTTGCTTCATATCCTCGAAGAATTTATCGATGCAGTCCTCTTCATATCGCACATATTTAGTGTCAAGAGACACTGTAGTCTCCGTCTCATAAAACTTCACAATCAATTCAATTAAGAATGCTTTGCAACTCTCTGAGGAATTCTCCCTTGTCCACTGCATAGAGGGCACTTCTTCTTTTCCCTTCGACTCCTTTGAAGCCTTCTTCGCCCTGGGCATGTTGATAAACAGGTAGAATGATGAATGTCAAAGTTTTAAAAAAAAATTGGCAAAAGTTACCCCAAATATTAGACTCTTACCCTCTCAAAGAAAGGAGCCAATGGAGGCCAAGCCACCAAGCTCTCCGCTCTCTCTTGCATACAAGGGGGAAGGCAAAAGTGAGAGCGGACGGGCTGTCCGCTTTTCTTATATGAGGCAGACAGCCTCATTCCCGTCCTCCAGCGGACGGAGGCCGTCCGATCGGCCGCCACGTCGGGTTTGTCCGATCGGGCGGCTTAGGGTTGGCGGACGCCTCGTCCGGTCCGCATGGTCGAACAGAGACCGTCTGATCGGCGGACGGGGTGGCCGTCCGCCCCCTCTGGCCCGTCCGATCGGGTGGACGGACAGTCTACGTAATTGGACAGTCCAGAGGGGGCGATTTTTAGATCGTCCGCTTCATTTCTACCGTCTCATTTTTAGGGTGATTTTTCCCTCTTTTCATTCAATAAGCTTCATGTAGGTCTTCTTGTTTGGGAGGAATTGGGCATTTGGGCATTTCAATGCCTAATAATTAAAAAAATAGACCCAAGGCTTCTTCTCAACTTCCTTAAATTTCTTGAAATTTTTACTAGCTTAGAAATGCCAATATTTTCATTACATTTATCATTTTCTTGGAATTTTAACCGTACAAATTCAAACTAAATATGCTAGAGATCATGAAGAAAAGAAAGCACAACAATATCCCTTATGGAGTTAAAAATTATAATGTTTACCTATGAGGGTGTTCAAATTGCAAAAAAGAGTTCAAATATTTTTTGCCAGACCAACCTATGAACTTTGTGACACAAAAAATTGGAAGGCTTAATGTGTATAAGCCCAATTACATTAGGGCTAATCAAAATCCACAGTACCATTATACAATCCTTCTAAATGAATTTGGATTCTAATTTTTTTCCCAGGACTAATTGTATTTCAATCTCATTTCCAACTTCCAAGAGCAGGTAAAGAATACATAAAGTCAACATTGCATTCGGTACCCTTGCACTAAATCTCAAAAAGAAAAAACATTGTCAAACATTTCCAAGATGAGATTTTTGGTACTACAACTAAACTACACAAAGAAGCTTTCAATAATATAAAGTACAAAATATAGCATACATCTCTTGTATTTTTATATAGAAGGGGTTTTCCATACATGTTTTCAATAGATGTGCATGTTTAAAGTTTTAAATAGTGACATCATTGACCAATGATGGTCACAAAAGTGGTCACAAAATACATTTAAACAATAATAGTAAATCCATAACCTCCGAATAAGTCAAAAAACATCTTCTACTCTACCCTTAAATAGTTAAATTACATTATACTCTATTCTGAATCCGAACTATTATCGTCATTTTGACCTTGGAGTGTGGGACCAAAGCTACCAGATCGCCCATATCCGCCAAACCTACCTCCTTGTCCGTAATCGAAGAAGTATGGACCTCCAAATGGTAGAGGTGGAGGAGGTGATGCATTTGCCTTGGACCCTCTTGTCCCTTGTTCGCTTGAGCCGGTGTAGTATGAGCTTCCACGAGGCCCATATGAATCCGGCCCTCCCGTCCCCAGATAGAATTGCGACCCACCATATTGAGACCCATCGTAGTCCGTGTACCTTGTGCTTCCATGGCTTCCTCATATGTTTTGGAAGTCATTGTGGGGGTCAAGGCTAAAACGTGAACTTCCTCCTCCATATTGCGGGCAACGCACATTACGATCATGACGAGGTGGTGACTGTTGTTGACGCAGGTGACCTTGATAAAAAATACTATTTCTTATTGCCTCTCACAATTGATTTTGGAAGTCTAATTCTTCGCACTCTTTTCGACGTTCGTGCCTTTGTGGAAGTGGAGGTGGAGGTGGTAAGTCTTCTTCGTCATTATCATCATTGTTCTCAGCATCTGGCAATGGTTCCGGAGAAAATCCAAATTGACCATGATTAGACTACTCCGGCATGCAATCGCTTGGGCCAACCCAATTGGTGTCTATCACCGCTTTGTCACAGCTTAATTTCGTCTTCTTGTCCTTTGCAGGCACCGTACGCCAATCCACGTCTTTCTGGAATACAATCTCCGCCCAAATCATTGCCATGGTGGAATAGTTCATGATATTTGGTTTGGAAGCACCTAGACCGCAAGATGCCCAAATCTCCTCGTATCTCTGCTTGAAATGTTTACTCTTGCAAGTGTTCATGGAACCTTCCCACCATCTCACTTGTCTCTCTAACACAGCCGTGTTATCTACTGGCTAGAGTTTCGCAATGTATGACATTTTCACATATTCTCGGCACGTTGTACAAATCCATACTACTTTGGGCACGTATTGCCATCCCTCTTTAGCCACACAAAAGTGGTTGAAATAGGCATCGCAATCCATGTCTGGGTAAAAACGAGGTAATAGGAGCCAAAACCAACATCCTATGGATGGTTTTTAAGGCTGGTTTTAAGTGGAACTTGGATGAGTTGTACACGTAGTTAATTACAAGCGCCACATTACATGTTGATAGTGGACCAACGGTTTTTTTTGTCATTCTTTCAATTCAACGAGTCTGACTTTGCTCAGGTTCTGCTCTGGCGCTCACGTCCTGCTCTGGCGCTCACATTGTCCGATTTTTTGTTTGGTCATGTTTTGTTTTGGCGGCGCTTGCACTATGCGTAGGCTGTTGATGTGCTCAACTTTTGAACTTTGCAAATCTTGTGTAGGGTTAGTTTACTCAGATGCAAGGTTACAATTCTAGTCTCAGTCAGTGTACAATTCAGGGTTTAGGTGGGATTTGAGCACATTGGTTTGGTTTTTGCTTACCGCTGAATTTGCTCAGTCTATTGCGCACAATGGAGTCAAAGGTGGTGCGAGGAGAGTCCGCAAAACTTTCGAGAGAGAGGAGGGGATCGTTTGACAAGAAGCAGAAGTCTACAAAAGTCCCTCAGTCTGTTCGAGAGTTGCTTCTAGAGTTAGCATCTCTTAAACTGTAGACAACCAAATTTTTTGTGAAGGAGAGAGGCTTGTTTGGTTGTGGTCTAAATCCTAAGCATTCCGCAGATATGGCCTGTGTGCCCCCGGAGAAAATTGAGGAAGTTTGGAGAAAGTGTTCAACGTTTAAGACAACAAACACTACTCTGAGTCCACAAAGTAGATTAGAGCTTCTCCAGTTGTGTGCTAAAATTTACTGGAAGTCTGAGATTACAAATAATGAGTTCATGGCTTGGGTGGTAAAAGGCTACATTGTTGGATTGATGGGTTTTGATGTGAATTGGGCATCCGCTGCTGCATTGACGAATTTACTTCTTATCAGCTGATTAGAGGGGGAACTTTTGAAGAGAGATCTTACAGAAGAGGAAGCTACTGCCCTAAAGCATTTGGCGCCTTATGCTATTGCAAAGCCTTCCGTTTCCCACTCGAAGGCCAGTGGAGCAGCCAGCGGTTTGGGGTCACAACCGGTGGAAGCAAAGTTGCTCTTTGGAAAATTCAAGCCGGGCGGTGTCAAATTATCTCCTACATCGATAGCGAAGATTGTTCAAGCAGAAGAGGTTTTGGTTGTTGAAGGCGAGCTGCTGGCGAACACCGAAAGTAAGGAGAGGTTTTTGAATTCTTCAAAATCCAGCATTGTAGAGAGAATCATTGGATTCAAATTTGGGGTGGACGATCGAAATGCTGATGCAAAGGAAGCGGCTAAGAACGTGAAGGTGGTGGAGGAAGGATTGCGGCAAAACAATCTATTAATCTGAGCATTAGAGACAAATGTGAGTAATTTCTTGCTATTTGGTTTAGGATTCTTGCTCAGTTTCATGTAGTTTGTGGTAATCCGGAATCCGGAAACGGATCAATAATACAAGTAGGTACGAAAAATAGAAAAAAAATAAAAAAATAACAGTTAGAGTGTGATTTTTGGACCAAATAACTTGAATTAGGAAATAAGCGTTTCGGCACCACCCGTAACCGGAACTTATCCGGATCCGGAATCCGGACTCATCCGGAATACAGGAACCTACCGTATAGGCCCCGTAGCTACGGAAGTAGGATACCGTTGAGGCAACGGACCTGTAGCCGTTGTCCTTAAGACCGTAGAGAGACAGTTTAGTACTTAAGCCGTCTTCCTAGGGTTTCCTCTTCTCTTTTCTGTTCTGTGTACCCGAGACTGTTTGTGTGAGTAGTTGAGGGAAAGAGTGGTGAGTTAGCGACTGAGGTAGGACTACTTTCTTTTCGTTCTCACTTAGATCTTATGGCATCCGGACCAATACGGAGGACAACGGTATCTGCCCGGATTATCTCTCCGGCCATTTCGGATAGCCCGGAACTACACAAACAGTTAGAGGAGGACTTGACTAGATTAGGATGTGTCGGTTTACTACACCGACCGTGGAATCTCAAGAGTGAGGAGATGATTCAAGAGCTACTTCACGGTGTTCCGAATCAGTATGAGCTTACTTTGAGAGGGCGGCCAGTCGCGTGGACCGAGGACATCTAGGCGGATGTTTATCAGTTCCGGAAGAGTGGGAACGGTTTAGCATCGAGGACGGACCGTTTTGTAGCCGGGAAGTTCACCGGGACTGCAAACCCTAAGGACAGTTTGCTATCAGCGAGTGTAAGGACGAGAGACATAGGCGGATTCTAGAGTTTCTGATTCCGATCTTATATCCGGAAAAGCCAACGCGGATTACCATTACGGTGGCCAACACTATCTTTGGGGCTATGGAGAACCGGATAGTCCATTGGGGTAGGATCATAGCCGGGATAGTGGCTAAGTTAGCGGATCACGTGACCCGAGCTAAGGCGAGTCCGGTTAGCACGTATTTGTTTCATCTGTACCATCAACAGGAACTTTTGAGTGTGGCGGAAATAATTCAGTATGACACCGGAAAGACACTCTTGTCATACGGACTTTCCGGGGAGGAAGCGGAGGAACCGGTCGAATCGGAACCAGAGGAACTTCCCGAGGAACGTCTGACGGACCCAAGGACCAAGAAGAGGAAGTCAACCGATCCGAGGTCGAGAATCAAGCCTCCGACACTGGAGAGGGGGGAGTCCAGCAAGGGACCTGAGATGGAAACGGAATCCGCATTTTTCAATGCGGGGCTCGATTGGATACGTGAAGCCAAGGTACTTCACGACGGATTGTCGGATCTGGTGATAGACACCGCGGAAGTACTGAAGGTGGATCCGGATCAGATCGTGGAAGCTGTCAAGCGACTGCCCAAGCCGGAGGATCTGAAGAAGAAGGATGAGCGGATCCAGGAATTGGAGGCGGAACGGAATGTACTCCATGCTCGGGTGAATTGGGCGGAAGGAGAAATGGTAGCTGCGAAGGAGAAAGAGAAGGAGGCCCTTGCGCTGGTCAAGAATCTAACCAGGGCAGTCAACATCAAAGCTGATATCATCATGAAGGCTGCCTTGTTTGACCCCAAGATGATATCTGAAGGCCACATTACCGGAACCAAGGTAGTTACCATCCTCGTAGACTTCACCGCGAGAATAGAGCGAGTTTTCAAGGAGATCCAGAAGTTGCTGGCGGCCATCGACTCAAACCATGCAATGGATTTCTCCACTTTTCCGGAACTTCCTTTTGTCGCAGGTACCCCAAGAAAGCCAGTGGTGGATCAGGCAACCCGGATGGAGGGTCTGAGGGGGATACTCACACCAGCCGAGCCTTCCGCCAATAAGATACGGATGACGGAGTTGAATTTGAGGCCAGCCTCGGAACCGGAACCGGAGTCTAGCACGAAATCGGTTCCGGTGCCATCTAAGTTCTCAACTCTGGAAGTTCCCAAGGCACAAACAATGCCAAATTTGATGGCCGGAACATTCAAGGTTCCGAGACAGCAGGTTAAGGGAGATCTCATCAACCGGATCGATGGGATGACCAATCCGGCTCGGACCAATCCGAAAGGATTTGTGCACATGCAAGAGACCACGCCGGAGAAAGGAAGCGAACCCGTGACGTTGGAGGATACAACACCAGAGAAGGAGAAGGAAGTCCAAGTTATTGAAGATTCGGATGAGGAGAGTGCTCACTCCACTTCCGGAATCGAAGACGACAGCGATCCGTCTCCAGCCACGCGCCATATCCAGACTCGGGCCACCGCAAGAACTACGCCAACCAAGAACACGAAGGGGACGCCTACCAGCCAAGCGGGGAGTCGTTCAAAGAAAGGACGGAAGCCAAGACATTAGGATTGGTAGGAGAATAAGTATAGGATCCGGAATGGGGTTCCGAGCTTGGACCCGGTTTCCAGAATTTTAGGCAGATAGTGAGGAAATCCGGTTATCTCGGACGGCTGTTAGCAATCTTTCCGGATATCCCGGGAGGTTCAGGGATTGGTGGCCTGGATTTCTGGGTTTCCTTTTCAGGCTTTTAGGAGTTGACTTTGGGTTTTTGTGTTAGTATTTTAAGGGCAGGCAAGTTAGTTGTCTGCCATTCCATTCCATCCTACTCCATTCGATTTTAGTGCTTTCATATATGTATTACAATTCTTTTTTCTTAATCTAAGTCAGCCAGGGTACTTCTAATGCACTTTTGCTAAGACAGGGTCTTTTGAGCTAGGTGTATGCATGGGTGTATGATCTGGTACTGGAGAAAGAGAAGGGAGGGAGAGAAGGAATCCGGATCTTGAGCTACGGATCATCTGGGGGTGGAGCTAGTGAGAAGGAATGCAAAGCTAAGTAAAGGAGTGTAAGTGCAACGTGCTTTTAAACTGCTGGAACGGCAATCCGGAATAGAGGGTAGAGGTCCGTGCGAGTCCGGAACCAGGAGGGTTCTGTGCGGAGTTAAGCAACCGCCAAAGGAAAGGATCTCCCGCTACTTCGGAAAGTCTGCCAACCTCCCCCTTGGTAAATTGTCTTCTCCTTGAGATTCTATTCTTTTGGGTCTATAAGTTTTGATCCGTCGTTGTAGTAAAAGAGGTGTGAAAAGTTCTCTATGTGACCTGATTCCGGATCGGCCAATCCGGAAACTGTGAGAGAATACTCCTCCCTCCTCCTACAACTGTGTTGTCTTGGGTGTGTTGTTTAGTAGAGTTAGAATACAGAGAGAATAATTGTACAAGTGGTGAGTCCCCACCCCTTTCTAGATCAAGGGCGGACCCTCTGAGGGTAAAACAGAGGCAACAAAAACCAATGACGGAAGAGAGACGGAACTCAGATCCGAGTGTGTCCGGATCCGGAACGGAATCCGGAATGTACTAAGTTTCCGGAACGAAATAGGGTAAGTGAAATAAGGGAGATTAAGTGAGTAGTCACAATCCGGATACTTCTCATTCAATCGATATCATACTAGAGTTCCCTGGAACGATAATTCGTGTCATCTTGCAACCATTTGTCGTTGTAAGGATACTTACGGCTAACTACGCGTACGACATAGTTCAGATCAGGGTTTAGGATTTAGGGTCCACAATCCTTTAGTGATCTTGATGGGATTCGGGTTTAGGGCTTAGGGTGTCACTGCTTGGAATTTGTCTTGTTCTAATAGGGATTCTAGCTTTGTGATATCTTCTGAGTTTAGGGTATTTTTTCTTTCTCTCTTAACAGGTACAGCAATTCAGAGACAACCTCGATGAAGGCAATGATCTGTTTGTTGTTGGATTACAAAAGTTAGAGAGCTTGAGGTTAGAGCGACAAGTGCAATGTAAGAAGCTAGAGTATGCTAACTTCAGTTTTGAAGACTGTCAAAGAAGGGCCAAGAAAGCAAATGAGTTGTATACCGATGTTGGTCTAGACATGTGGAAATTTGAGGCTGACATGGTAGTGGTGAAGAGAGAGTTGGAGGAGGTGCGACGATACAAGGATGCAGTTGCGGATCAGATCCACCGGATGCAGCAAGGAGGAGGAGGAGTGGCTTGCTGGCCAAAACCTTGCCTGCATCCTCATTTGTTAGATGAGGCCGGAACTGTGTTCGAATTGGAAGCCTGTTCTTTTTGTAACCGGTGGTACACATCATTTGATGTTGTTATGGCAAGCTGCAGGCATTTGTATCATCCATTCTACATTGCCAAGGTTGCAGAGATTGAAAATACGTGTGTGATTTGCAAAAAGACTTTTCATCCGGCATGGTGGAGTTCATTTGGTTTCCGCTCACGGGAATTAGGTGTCGAAAATGACGTTGCAAAGTCATCGTTGGCAAGGTCCATGGAGGAGCTAAGTGAGACTTTGAAGGACAGTTTTGGTATTTCAATCTTTGAATGTGAGTGAATCCCTCAGCTCTGATGCTTTACTAATTTGGTGCTTTGGCATTGTTGTTGGGCTTCAATGACAAAATATGATTGTTTTAAGTGCTTCCACATTTACAGTATGGTTTCGGGTTGTCCTTGGATGCTGGAACGTAGTTGCAATTGTACTTGCCTTATTGGAGTACTCATCAGTTTTGGCTTGGGTGCTGGAACATAGTGACAAGGGTACTTGGCTGCTGGAACATGGTTGCAATTCGGTGCCTTATTGGAGTACTCATCAATTTGGCTTGGGTGTTGGGACGTAGTGACAAGGGTACTTTGTTGGTGGAATACTCATGAACTCGAGCAATAGAAGTTGGAATGTGGTTGTGAGTATACTTGGATGCTGGAATACTCTTTTTTGTTGTGCATGGTGTTGGAATACTCGAGCTTTGAAGCTTTGGTACTAGATACTCCTAAGTTTAGGCTTGGGTGCTTGATACTGAAGTGTTTATACTTGATTTTGGGCTTGGCCGCTGGTGATTCTTGTGTTTGTGCTTCGGTTTTTGCTTAGCTGTTGGTGATTCTCGTGTTTGTGCTTTGGTTTTTGTTTAGCTGTTGGTGATTCTTGTGTTTGTGCTTAGATGTTGGTGATTCTCGCTTGGTGCTTAGGTTTGTGCTTAGTAATTGGTGATTTTTGTCTTTGTGCTTAGATTTGTGCTTAGTTGTTGATGATTCTCGTGTTTGTACTTGGGTGTTGGATACTCACGAGTTCAGACTTGGTTTTCTGCTTGGCTATCGGTATCAAGGGTGTTCGTGTTTAGGTGCTGTATACTCACGTATAGATGCTTGGGTGGTTGGTATTCACTTATTCTGTGCTTAGGTGATGTAAACTTACATATTTCTGCTTGGATGGTTGGTATTCACTTGTTTTGTGCTTAGGTGCTGTATACTTACGTATTTCTGCTTGGGTGGTTGGTATTCACTTGTTTTTTGCTTAGGTGCTATATACTCACGTATTTCTGCTTGGGTGGTTGGTATTCACTTGTTTTTTGCTTAGGTGCTATATACTCACGTATTTCTGCTTGGGTGGTTGGTATTCACTTGTTTTGTGCTTAGGTACTGGATATTCAGGCATCAAGTGCAGGGTGCTGAATACTCACTTGCTCTGTACTTAGGTGCTAGACGCCCATGCATTTGTACTTAGATTCTAGAATACTCATGAATTTCTTGTCGGACACAAAAATGTGTTCTTCAGATTCTGATTAGGGTATATAACAAGCGGGGGTTTAGGAATTAGCAATTTTGAATTACTAAACGTGCTCAAAGTAATTCGGAGGTTGTTTTGGATAGCAATGGATCACATTTAGGATCTCGAAATTAACCAGAGCAAAGCCTGAGCTACTTAAATACATAGGGTATGTATAATTGGGTCCCTATTGTGCTGTTGGTTTCATTTATTGCAATGAAGACATAAATAGTGTTGGGTTAGGCTATTTTTGGCAAATTTTGAGTGACTGGTTGTGTCTTTTGTTTGCAGGGTCACAATCTAAGGGGAAACAATCGGATAAAGGATCGTCTGGATCAATCTATCAAGTACAACCCGGAGTCCAGGCTTGCATTTCAGGTAGCAGATTGAAAGATGCCACACCACTTCAGGAGGGGCTTAAAGACCGTCCTGAAACAAAATCAACTCTTCATGGTGACGATTCCGATGAGGTTGACTCCCCAGTTAAGGAGGCAGCAAGTGTTACAAGCAACAATACCCTAAATCCTGACTTGGCAACAATGTTGAAAACAAAGGATATTGATGTAGTGTTGTTGTGTCCTCCCGAAGAGGCGGGTAAGTTTGAATTTGCTGGTTGATTCCCCAAAGATGCCAATGTTTTCAGTTATTGTGAGTGTATATTCTCATGTCTGAATTCATGTTGTTGGCTTTCTCAGCGCTAATTTGCACCCTACTGGATTCCTATCTCCGCAGCCACGCAGAGTACGGTGATTGCAACGAATCTGATGGAGCCAACTCATTCAGTAGAGCTGAGTCCAGTGGAAGCTAGTTTATAGGAGCTGAGTCCAGTGGAGTTGAGTCTAGCAGTGGCAAGTCCGCCTGATACAAGTGGCAAGAGATACTCTTTTAGTGTAAAGAGGTCTTGTGATCCATGTGTAGATGATTCTAGCATGAGGAAGAAGCTTAGCAAATCATGTGCGTCTAACGAGAGTGGTGATGCATGTAAAACCACAAGATTGTCTAGACGATCTCCTTCCAAGAACGGAAGTTCTCGTAGACATGAATGTAGGAAAGGAGATGTACAACCAGAAATCATTGGCTTACAAGTTGAAAAAATACAAAAGGTGGTAACTAGGAGTAGGGTAAAGAACAATTGATTTTATTTTATACTTGTCCATGTAATTTGTGAAAATATAATGCAATTGCTCTTTTAATTCAACCTGTTTGAATTTGTTTGTGTGAAATGCATAAAGTTTTCAGCAATTTGTGGTGCAAGATAGGGTGATACATGAGGTACAAAATGTATTTAATGTTTTGGTTGGTAGATTGGTATTTGAATTTAGGTGGAACTTGGTTTAGGGTCAGGAAAGGACTTTGACATTTTGAAGGTTAAGATTCTTGATGAACTGTGACAACTCATATTTTTTATTTTTATTTGTTTACCCTTTTGAGCGAACCGGAAATTAGAAATAGGTATCCGGATTCATCTAGAAAGAAAAATAAATCCAAAAATAGTCACCAAAATTACCTTACAGAACTAATCCGATTTTAGGTCAATTGAAAGCGGAACGGATTAAAGGTAAAACCGGATAGTATTTCCAACCGGAATCTTGTTGACCGGATTGGAGATAACCGGATGTCAAGAACCGGACCGGATATCCAACCGGTCATAAAGACAGTCCAGGGCGTCAAGACTATATAAAGCCTGGCCCTGCCCATTTTCAGGTCTTTGGATTTCCACGTGTTGTTGTGTCCTGATTTAGCGCCTGACGTTTCTATCATTGACCACGGCCAGGGAGAGGGAGTATAAGAGGGTACGGAAGTGAGAGAAGGGTGTGAAACGGAGAGATCTCCTCCGGACATGAGTGGGTGAGACCTTGAGTGCGAGCGGATACGTGAGAAGCTAAGAGTGTGAGCACGCCGGTAGGGTAGTTTACAGGCGGAGCGGAATATCTGAGTGTCACGCGCTCCCTTTTTAGGACTGTAGAGAGTGAAAACCGGATAGAGCTACCCTCATGCCGCAGCTGAACCGAAAGAGAGGTTCGAACGCCCCGCCCCCGAGTGAAGTAAAGCTTAGAAAAGTAGTTCCGGTCATGCCGACCACGGAACCGGAATAGGGAGAGCTCAGAGAGGATTTGTCGTTGATGGGTTGTCAGGGGTTATCTTTGAAACCTTGGGGTTTCAAAGATGAGAGGATGGTTAGAGAACTCCTGAGTGGCGTATCGAATCAGTTCGATAACACCCTGAGAGGGAATCCGGTCCAATGGACCGAGGCTTTGTAGCGGGACGTATACGGATTCCGGCCAGGAGGACTCGGCCTTGCCAACCGGAAGGATGATTTCGTCCAGGGCAAGTTCGGAAGCGTAGTAAACCCAAAGGACGGCTACGTGGTCGAAGACTGCCTTAATGACCGGGAGCGACGTTTGCTCCAATTCCTGGTTCCGGTTTTGCATCCGGAAAAGCCCACTAGGGTGACTATCACCTTGGCTAATACAATTTTCGGAGCGCTGAGCGGAACCTGGAAAGTAGACTGGGGCCGGATCTTCTTTGATCTGGTGTCCCAGCTTACTACGAGAGTGGGGAAAAGTAGGGCTACCCCACTGTGCCCTTATGTGTACCACCTCTACCAGCAACAAGAACTGCTAACAAAGGTGGAGCTGAAGGTATAGAAGGCCCAAGAGCGGACCATGAAGTACGGCGAATCCGAGTCCGACCAAGAAGCGGATTCCGGAAACGAAACCGAGGAGGAGGAAGAAGCAGAAGAAGAAGAGGAAGAGGAGGAACCTTATGTTCCCAACAAGAGGCAGAAGACCACTCCGACTCGGAATCGAGGAACGCCTCCGGGACATCCGCGTCCGCGCAGAAGTGAGACTCCAACCGGACCGAATGTGGCATCCGGATCTGGGACCAAAGATCCGTTTGACGAGTTGGTTGGGATCCTCTGCGGAATCCGGGCGGATTGGGAAATTAAGAAGCGGGCGCTCGGGGAGATCGCGGAATTAATCGGAGCGGAACCGGACAGTCAGTTGCCGCGGAAGGTGGCTGAAAGTGTTATCAACCCGGAAGAGCTCCGGAAGATGAAGGAAGAAAGCAAGCGGCAGCACGATGAGGTGGATACCTTCAAGGCCGAACTATTCGCGTTGCTTGAGAACGCCACCGCGACAAAGGAGATGGCGGAAAAAATGAAGAAGTTGGCCGCGGAAGTGAAGGACGTGCTTGGAGGACCCGGAGCCGCAGTCACCAAGGCACGCCTGTTCGAAGAGGAGGTGCACAAGGACAAGAAGATATCCGGAACCAGGGTGGTGCACATCCTCACTGATTTTGAGGAGTAGATGGAGAAGCTCCTATCCAAGGCACGAGAGTCAGCGGACCGGATCGTGGAGAGCAGCCAGAAGTTGACAGAAGTTCCGGTCCGACTCTCAGAAATTTCTCTTCCAGACTTGTTTCCGGAAGACGTAGCTCAGGAGCCGGGAAAGGACAAGACGCCCTAGTCAAGCAGGGCCAAGAAGGATACACCCTCGACCGGACATCAACTGATAGATTTGGACTCCCCGGAAGCTGAGGAAGAACATCTGGTTCTACCTACGGATGGAGAAAGGAACCGAAATCTAAATGAGGTCTTCGAGCAGTTGGAGAGACCTGATGAGAGCCCTACCATTGGATCCCGAGTGTATGAGACGGAACAGGAAGGATTGTAAAGATAGGACTTATAGATAGGAACCGGAATAGAATCCGGTTAGGATAAGGTAGGACCGAATTGTCAGCGCCTTCAGAGGCGGAAATCATGTATTCACTTTTTGCTTTTTGCTTTTTGCTTTTTGTATATAAAAAAGTCTCTGAGCTGGAGATGGAGAGAGTTCTTTTGACATTTCCTTGTGTACTTTCCTTTCAACTAACTTTTGTGTATTTTTCCCGAGTATTGGCAAGAGTGCACTAAGTCAGAATAGGAAGGTGAGTACGGAGGTGTTGGTAGAGATTCTCCCCTTGATGTATGTTTCCGGTTCTAGGTACATGTGAGTAGGTTATGAAGAGTTAGGAGTGGATTCCAGTGCCTCAGCAGCTACAGAAGTTTAGCATTCCGGATAAGAGATCCGTTGATCAGGCTAGGCGGATAGGGAGGGATTCCTTAGCTGCGCTAGAACTCCTGGGTGGGAAATCCGGTCGAGTATCCTGACTCCTGTGAGGTCTTGCCACCGTTGTGGGTGAACGGAATAAATTTCGTAGGTGTTGGAACGGACAGATTCACTTGTAGCCACCGAACTTCGTGCGGAACGAATCAGTGTCAAGGTCGTTGTAGTATGAGAGGATCGTATGGGGGGTCTTTGCGTGACCTGTGATTCGGGTTGCTATCCGGATTATTGTGAAGGACCAAACCGGATTCATGTTAGTTAGGAGATCTGTGGATAGGAAAAGTGGGTCTTCAGCCACTATAAGTCACAGAAGGAGTGGTGGGCCTACCACTTTCAAAAGCAAGCGGCGAACCCTCTGATGGTAAAACAGAGGTAAAACTAAACCGGGTACAAAAGGGTGAACCGGATTGGATCCGCCCAGGAGGATACATAAGACCGGAAGTTGTAGGGTCTAGAATTGATAGGTCAACCCAGAAATCGGGGAACTAGTAAAACCGGAAGTAGGATACAGTCCAGTTGAAACTTTCCGGTTGAAACTTTCCGATTGGTTTTTGGTTGTTCCGGTCGTTAGAGGTAGAACCGGAAAAGTAGATTTAAGGGGTTTAATTGAGTTTATCTCCTTGTTAGAGTTAGCTACTTCACAGGATCTCGTGGGTTCGATCTTTAGGGTCATTTTGTTATGCTCTAGAGTAATTTTTGTGAGTATAATAGGGAAATTGCTTACTCTATGCTGCGACATGAACCATTTATAGGTAATCTCCATTTGGGATTAATATTTGACTTCGTGTGCAAATTTTTAGCTTACAATTGAGAGTTGTTCAATTGTAATCCATACCTTAAGTTAGGTTTGTTTTGTTTGCTACACAAGGATGTTTTTAGTTGTATATCCCTTAGTTACATTCTTAGTATGCCCCTAAGCACTCACCAAGGAATGGTCTACGTGCTCTAAAATTTTGCATAATGCTTGGATCTAGAATGGAGCAATTATGAATCTTTGAGTTACTTTTCAATTAAGCTTGATGAGTTCATTACTTCCCTTTTTTTAAATTGGGACAATAATACAAAATATACTATGTAATTTCTTAATATTACTTAATATTACTTAATATTACCAAAGCAAAGGCAATGCAAGCTATTGCCATGGAAAATGAGAATTAGGAGTCATACTATGGTTTTAAAGAATGATGAAAGCCGAGATTGTTGGGAATGTAGCAATCTAAATAGATCTCATTAAAAAAATTCTACTTTGTGATTGCTAGGAAATCCTATATGTTTGCTAGTAATTTCAATGTTTTTTTAGATTTTGAAACATGATGGTTGTTTTCTTAAATCCATTTTAAAGATTAGTATTTGAAATGGAAAGTAATTGATGCTCAAATTGTGATGAATTCTATAATGGATCCTAAGGTTTGGGTAACATTGTTAGTTCTATGCCTAAAATATTACTTATAAAGAGATAAAGTGGTTTAGGGTCAAGACTTGGAGGATAAAAATCTCAAGAGCAAAAAGTCTCAATTATATAACAAATATGGCCTTTAAATATGAGAAGGTTATGGACTATCTGATTTTCTAGGCAATGTAAGCATGCATCTTCTTTAAAAAAATAACCATTTCTCAATGTAATTTTGTATATTTAAAAAAAATTAATTGTTGAAGGCGTTAAGCTAGCTTATTTGAACAATCCCACCATTGAAATAATGATGATTGAATTCCTTATGTCAAAGAGATATTAATGAATTTGTTTTTTTATCTAATTGTAGACAAACTTTTGCTTAATATTTTGGTAAAGGATGGAAATCAAGTGTCTTTTCCCACAAAATACACTCCTACGTCCTCATTTCAATTTTTCATTAATTTTTTTCATTATGTACAATGCAAGAAGTTGTTAAAAAAATAGAACTCAAGAAATGTCTATAGTCATAGAAGGTGTAAAGGAACTTAAATATAGATGGATCCTAAACCTTTAATCCAATTTTTTCATACTAGTACTTAAGGTATAAGATCCTAAAGATACTTCTCTAAAAATTAAAAAATTAAATATTGATGATTATGTAAGGCCCACATGTCATATAATTACCTCCTATTAGGAGAAGGGATTGTATGTTTTTTTGTCAATAAGTGCCCCAAATCACCTTGAATTCAATTTCTTCAAATTACTATTTTTCAATATGAAAATGTACAAATTAAACAATTACAATCAAGTTCTATAAGTTAGGAAAATTTAAATTTTTCAACTTAAAATTACATCAAGAGATGCTTGACACCCCCCCCCCCCCAAGGGAATTTACTTTTTTGTTTTCTTTTTAAATTATACGTGAATTAAAAGATAAGGTCTATGTAATTCAAAGCAAAGCCATTTTATATAACATGTATGTCTTATCAAAATATGCATGTATTCTGTGGATCAAAAACATTTATCAACTATTGAATTCAAATTTAATATTTTATAATTTCTATCCTAATTCTCCTTTTTCTTTAATGTGATGAGGTTTGTACATGATCTCATAGTATCCAAAATAAGCATTACAAGACAAGTAGTTGTGGACTTAGATGTTGTTCCAAAATGAATCCAGTTTCCAAGTGTTGACCAATTGTATAATTCAAATTCAAACTCTTCATATTCATTTAATGGTATCTAATATTATTGCCCTATCGTGGACTTGCATTTAAACTTTGACATATTAGCAATCAATTAGGAAATGTAAATTGAACATAAAGACATACAAACACTTTATAATTTAATCAAATTTTCTTCTATTGCACTTACACCATTGTATTCTTTAATCTAAAGGACTACCTTCATAAAAATGGCAATATAGAAACTTTATAAAAAGACATGCACATAATAAAATATTTTCATGTTTCGAATGTAGACTTCAATAAGAACTTAAAGGCGTAGATCAATCCATCATATCTTTTTATGTGCACTAAAATTCAAGACTTATAGGAATATAAACCGATGCTTCATGAATTAATGTATCACATATTTTTTATAAATGGACTAATATTTGGACAGCTAAGAAATCCATCTTCTTAAAAAAATAAATTAAAATTGTTTAGATTTCTAAAATCATTCTGCCTGTGAAAATATTTGCATCATTCTATTTTGAACATGAGACATGTGAAAGTTACAAGTAGACGATTTGTGAAGATATTTACACAGTTTTTACTCTAAAGTATACTTCCAAATGTCCAATTTTAATACCTTCTTTGCAAAGTTTGGTAAAGCTCTACATCATGACACGGTAGAGGGCTAGAATTCATGCCTATAATTGCCTTTGCCTAAGCTAGACCTAGCCTTTTTATAGTTGCAAAATCTTTAGATAAGGCTTTACCCCTTATTAATTTTTTATTCTATTACTCAAATGTCACAAATTCTCTAGATAAGGCTTTAGTCCTTATTAATTTTTGCTTCAAGTCCTCAAATGTTGGTCTCTTTGGTGCATTCAAATTCCAAGGCAATACAATCACAGATCTTTCTTAATTGATACTGATTTAAAGATTAGTAGTGCAGTGACTCCAGACCAGCTGTCATCCCCCGAAATCAAGCTGGCTTTCTTTAGAATGAGACACAACATCCCATGCTACCGTAGCAATGAAGCTGCGTAACGAAATCAAGCTGTCTTTTTTCAGTTTTGCTCCTAGGCATCCATCTTTCTTCAGAATGAAACACAGCATCCCATGCTACCCCATCAATGAAGCTGCTTGACGAAATCAAGCTGTCTTTTTTCAGTTTTGCTCTCAAGCATCCATCGCATGTTTAATGCAAGCTGCAATTTTTGTGAATTTTGGTTTTGCTAGTGCAACTCTAGCAATGAAGCTGCAGTGCAAAATAAAGTTGGCTTTTTTCAGTTTTGGCAAAGGCATCCAAAGCATGTTCACTTCAAAGGATTTGAAGCTGCAATTTTGTGGGATTTTGGTTTTGCCAGTGCATCCTCAATGCGGTGCAAAAATATTTCACCATATATACCACAATGAATCCCCAATTGCAAAACAGTTGGGCCTAAAATTATCACAAGTACATAACTAGAAAGCATCTTGAAAGTCATCATCAGGGGTCTTATTTTTCAAATCTCAGTGTTAAATGCAATACTAGTATTGAAAGTAAGATCAATTTATAAAGTCTAAAACCAAAATTTAGTTTATCATGCACAATTACCAAGTATTTTATGTATCACCATTGGAAAAGTAAGTCGTATTAAAAAAAATACGGTGAAAAGGGCAAATTACAAGAGCATCTAGGTTCTAGTCTAATAACACGGCACACCTCAGGGCCTCATCAATGATCTCTTTGACATCTGCCTTCAATTCAAACCCTGATAACCTACTTTTGATAGGATGTGCAATAGGAGGCAAACTAAATTTGGAAGTGAGCACCAAATGGCTATAAACTGTACTTGGTTCTCTGTCATTTCTTAGCAAATACGTTCGACTCCCTTCTTTCAGCCTCTCATACCATATTCCATTGAAAACAACATCTCTAGCAAAATACGTGTTTTCATCTGGGTCAATGAAGGCCTCCTCAACAGTGTACGTTGCCTTCACCACGATTATGAGCCACCACGGCTCCTCTTCAAGTGGGGCTCGTACAGCAACATTATCCCCCAAGCACAAACCATCCGCAATCCATTCTCCACCAGTGCTAGCTTCCACCTCCTCATTTGCATCATAAAGTCTTCGAGCCTGAAATGGAGCTTTGGGTCTCAATCTGTACAAACTGAATTCTCGGACATGGTCTGATTGGTAGCAAGTATGTTGGGTCTCATACCCCAAACACACATAGCAAAAACAAGACAACTGTCGATACTGCAAGAGTGTTGGATCTCTTGCTGTCATCGAACGACATTGATGGTTCGACATGCTTCCCGGTACATGTTCCGCTTGCCTGCTGTCACTTCGGTCCACACTACCTAGGCCAGTTCTAGGAATTAGCCAGAAAAATTTTGATGTCTCACTCCGGGCACTTTGGGGTCCTACGTGCACCTTCAGAGCTTGCTCGTTCAAGAACTGAACAATCTCAGCAGCACTCTGTAGCTTCCTTCCATCCGCTTTCAACTGCTCTTTACGGAGCTCTCTCTTCAGCAAGGCACCTGCACCATCTACTTCTTCCTTCCCATGACCAGACCCAAAATAATTCCAAGACATTTGGCAACCATCTACCAATGTGGCACTGCTAGTCAATTTAGGATATCTACTTATGAAATACCAAGCACGTGCACTTTTAAATTGCCAGCTACATCCATCTGACCAGACTATATGGTTATTGGGGGTGAAACCTTGGCCCTTCACATGTTCCCAATTCAGCATAAGACAATGTTGGACAAAAAGAGTCATGAGTTTTATCATCAGATACATAATAATGAGTTTCTTTCAACAAAAGAGCCTCATTGCTATCTCTGTCCCAATCAGGGTTTAACTTGTAAGTGATATGAACCAAGATTGTGACTTGATCATTGTGCCAATGCATACTTTGTATCTCATTTTGAACCTTTAAAGTATAATTTTCTGAAAAATCAATGCAAGAGATTAAAGTTCCAGGAGGAACAGAGGTAAACAACTCTTTAAATTGATAATCCAACCAAGATGCTACATAATTATGCAACACAAACGCTTGCAACTTGGGTTTCAGGTAATTGATCAACTCACGGGGAGTTGTTTCTTTATATTCCAAGGTTGAGGCTTTCCTTGGGATTCCTTCCTCTGTTGTCCCCACCACCTTGTATCCGATGCTCTTCCACTTGACGATCTGCTCAGATGTCATTTCCTGCGGACAAATCCGAAGCATCTAGATTCCACAATCCACGCATTCACCCATTAAACAGTCCCGCTTGTGCCACATTGACAATTCGTCTTTCTTGCACAAAATGGATGTCCACAGGTTAGTCAGCCTCTCATACACTTGAAGATGAGCTGCACACATACTACCCGCACCTTCACCACACCCTAAGCCACCACAGATCATCGCACAATCACAAGAACAATCTAAATGAATTCCCTGTCTATCAGTCCTCATAATGTCGAGAGCAATCATCAACTCTATCAACTCCTGGTGGTATCGGCAACAACAGGTATTCCAGATTCGCAACCACTTGACCCACCATGGTTTCAGGTTCTCAAAAGAAGTCAAGCTACAAACAAGGTCAAGGTTCTTGGCCTTGAAAGCCGTATAAAATTCGAGCTGCATACCAGTTAATACAAATCAAAGAAATCAGAACCTGTGCTCAAGGGTCCACAAGCTGACATTCGCTGCAAGCAAAAGGATCACATGGTTCAAAGTACCCTAAGCATACCACCTTCAGATACAAGTCCGACAAAGTGAAAGCACATTAGGCACCTTAAAACTTGCACCAAAAGCAACCCAGGATCCTAAGCAACCCAACACTCTTAGCAACCAACATCCTAAACAACCAGCACCCTAAGCATTTTCAATACCAAAGTAGGAGTCCAAAAAAGTACTTGAACCATAAGGCCACAAGCAATCCAACACCCTAAGCACCTTCAATACCAAAGTAGGAGTCCAAAAAAGTACTTGAACCATAAGGCCACAAGCAATCCAGCACCCTAAGCAATCCAACACCCTAAGCACCTTCAATACCAAAGTAGGAGTCCAGTAAAAGTACTTGAACCATAAGGCCACAAGCAATCCAACACCCTAAGCACCTTCAATACCAAAGTAGGAGTCCAGTAAAAGTACTTGAACCATAAGGCCACAAGCCACCAGTACCCTAAGCAATCCAGCACCCTAAGCACACCACTCAGCGCAGCAAAACTAATAAATGATTTCAAGTATTTCAAGTACACCCTTTTCAGCACAAAAGCAAGGCAAAAGAAAGGGATATAGTTGAAGCACCCTAAGCACAGGCTATAGTGCACTTTTAGCACAGCAAGTGACATTCACTGTGAGCACAAGCAACAAATGGATCTAAGTATCTCAAGCATGCAACCTTCAGCACATAAGCAAGATAAAGGCAGTGAACTTTCTAATCGCATTGGCATTGTAAGCAGAAAAGCCTAACGGGTGATGGCCAAAGCACCCCACTTCCAACACAGAAGTTTCATAAAGTGCAGCAGCAACAACAGTACATTGCAAGGACAACATTTAGCATCAAATTACAATAGTGAGAAATAAAAGTAAGGCAATACCTGTAAACACTGAAGGAAATGTGTTGGATGTGAAATCCATTGTCTTAGACCTTCATGGAAACTTACAATATCCTTCCAATTTGAAGACACTGTGGTCTTAGTAGCCCACCAATGCTCCACTGCGGCCTTCACATTCTCTGCAAGGGAATCGCTACGACTTTTTCGGCGATGATGTAGCCAGAAAGCATCGTTTGTGGTATCCAAAACAAACCGTCTAGCCCGCGCCTTCGATATGTTTCTCTTGTCCACCCCCAACACAGCAGCCAACCCCCGACCACTTCCAACCACTGAAGATGAAGCAAAGGTGCACAAGATATCTTTAGCCATTGCAATCTTTGATGGCTTCACCCCAACCAAATGTTCTCTCATACCCTCTCTTACACTAGAAACAACATTCTGTTGCAATTTCATAGATTTCAAGTTACTCAAGAATGGTGGAATCATGTCTTTCATATAACTGTGACCCAAAAACTTTTGCACAGTAAGGTGCTGAATTTTAACATTGTATTCTTCCAAGCGGGAAGAGGCAAACTCTGCAATCTCCCTAGCAATGTCTTGGCTAATTCTATTGGCTCTAGAGGCACAATGTTCAAGTCTTTGACATTCTCCCTGTTCAATTCTCCCTGTAGGTGCTAGTTCTTCTTCTTCAACCAAACCGGCCTTTCTTCTTGCTCGACATCGCCGTGTTCGCTCCCGTGCAGACGCCTTCCTCTTCTCTGTGGACCAAGCTAGGTAACCGTCTTCCTTGACAGGTCCCCTTTGAAGTTCAGATTCAGCCATTTCAAAAGTGAAGGTTCTGAAAATGCACCCATGGATCCACACTACATCAGTTATTCCATCCCCAGAACTTGAGAAGACACGGAGCACTGGATTGAACATAGCTGAAACCTTAAACTGCCAGCACCAGCACCAGCGCCAACAGGAAACAACGACGACGATGCTGCCAGCAGCAACAGGAACAGCGACGGTGCCACAATAGCAATGCACATGCAATAAACATGCGTGAGGACCAGCACCTAAACGCACCCTAACATAGGATTACGTTAAAATATGAAATTCTGCACTTGAATGTGTTTGCAGCACCCCTTAAGCAACTGAAGACGTCCTAAAACCGCAGCAAGATATCT
This sequence comes from Climacium dendroides, assembly GCA_950106755.1. Classification (NCBI taxonomy): domain Eukaryota; kingdom Viridiplantae; phylum Streptophyta; class Bryopsida; order Hypnales; family Climaciaceae; genus Climacium; species Climacium dendroides. The sequence goes on from OX467086.1 coordinate 270,816, forward strand.
GCACTTGAATGTGTTTGCGGCAACCCTTAAGCAGCTGGAGACGTCCTAAAACCGCAGTAAGATAAACCTACAATAGCGCCATAGTTCTCCCCAAGTACACACAGCTCAAATTCCTTCACGCTTCCCCTAAACCCTAGTAAAATTAAAAGAGCGTGTCCTTCAATGTGGTTGCGCCAGACTTTCACAAGTCTCACACTAGTAGAAAACGCAGAAATTTGTGTTGTTTCAGTGACGTTGTTTTGGTCACCGAACAACAAATTTCTGCTGAAATTTACAGAAATCTGTAAATTTCAACAGAAATTTGTTGTTCGGTGACCAAAACAACGTCACCGAAACAATACAAATTTCTGCGTTTTCTACTAGTGTCAGTAGTCCAAAACTCTAACAGCACTCTCCACAAAATTTAGTGAGAAGGGAACAACAGTAGGATACCAGGCAAGGAGAAACCCTAAACGTGAACACAAAGTTTACATAGCTCTGCCAGAAGGAAAGAGCGAGGTCACGCGCCAAAACTCAACGAAAGAGAAACGGCCAAAATGTCATGATAGTCATTCAATTAAGCACTATTTAGCACAAAAAGCAAGCGTGACACTCACATTTTTGTCCTTTTTGAATATATATATATACATTTCTATGTATGTATGTAATCCATCTTTAAGAATCTACTTACAATATTGAATACATTAGTATAATTTTTTTTTTAATATTCAAGAATCAATTAAAATTATTTACAAACAAAGCTCAAGAAAAGGAAGTGTGACACCTTTATTGGCTCCTATTACCTCATGTTTACCCGTCTTGTGATTTTCCCTTTGTACTCTTCTTGAGCGGATTGAGAAATCCTTTTGGAACCATGGTAATCCTTCTTTTCCGCACCGAATGCAATGTTTGAGTGAGAAGTTTATAATTTATATATCCCTAGAAGGTGATGAAGAGATTATAAAAAAATGAAGTTAATTCATTCACAGTTGTTCACACTCCAAGTTGGAAGGGGCTCACAGATACCAATTGGCCCTGGATCAGCCCACTCCGCAAGGGAAACAAGTGCGGAATGGGCCGTCCGCGCCCCTCTTTATACCGTCCACCGATGCTGACATCGTCGCCCGAATCCGACGGGCAGACGGGCAGACCGCCAGATTAGATGGCCAATATGCCCCGGCGTGTCCAATTGCACGGCCTCGACGAACTGCGAACGACTGCATTGGATGGAGTCCGCGGACGGACGCTCCGACCGCGCAGTGGACAGATAGCGGGCGGTGGACGGTCGGACGGTGTAACAACTCATATTTTTTATTTTTATTTGTTTACCTTTTTGAGTGGACCGGAAATTAGAAATAGGTATCCGGATTCATCTAAAGAGAAAAAAGATAAATCCAAAAATAGTCACAAAAGGACCTTACGGAACTAATCCAGTTTTAGGTAGAAGCGGATTGGATTAGATTTCCAACCGGATTCTCGTTGACCGGATTGGAGAGAACCGGATGTCAAGAACCGGACCGGATATCCGACCGGTCATAAAGACAATCCAGGGCGTCAGAACTATATAAAGCCTGACCCTGCCCATTTTTAGGTCTCTGGTTTTCCACGTGTTGTCATTTCCTGACTTAGCGCCTGATGTTTTTCCGTTTACCGCGGCAAGGAGAGAAAGTACAAGAGGGTCCGGAAGTGAGTAAGGAGTTTGAGACGGAGAGATCTCCTCTGGACACGAGTGGGTGAGACATTGAATGCGAGTAGTTACGGAATAGTGAGAGACTGAGAGTGTAAGCGCGCCAGGAGGTTGGTTTGCAGGTGGAGCGGAATATCAGAGTGTGAGCACGCCCTTGTTAGGACCGTAGAAAGTGAAACCGGGTAGAGCTACCCTCATGCCGCGGCTGAACCGGAAGAGAGGCTCTGGTACCCCGCCCCCGAGTGAAGTCAAGCTTAGGAAAGTGGTTCCGGTCATGACAACCAAGGAACCGGAACAGGGAGAGCACAGAGAGGATTTATCGTTGATGGGTTGTCAGGGGTTAGCTTTGAAACCTTGGGGTTTCAAAGATGAGAGGGTGGTTAGAGAAATCCTGAGTGGCGTATCGAATTAGTTCGATAACACCCTGAGAGGGAATCCGGTCCAATGGACCGAGGCTTTGTGGCGGGACGTATACGGATTCCGGCCAGGAGGACTCGGGCTTGCCAGCCGGAAGGATGATTTCGTCCAGGGTAAGTTCGGAAGCGTAGTGAATCCAAAGGACGGCTACGCGGTAGAAGACTGCCTCGATGACCGGGAGCGTCGCCTGCTCCAATTCCTGGTTCCGGTTCTGCATCCGGAAAAGCCCACCAGGGTGACCATCACCTTGGCTAACACGATCTTTGGAGCGCTGAGCAGAACCCGGAAAGTAGACTGGGGCCGGATCTTCTTTGATCTAGTGTCCCAGCTTACTACCAGAGTAGGGAGAAGTAGGGCTACCCTACTGTGCTCTTATGTGTACCACCTCCACCAGCAACAGGAACTGCTAACGGAAGTGGAGCTGAAGGTGTGGAAGGCCCAGGAGCGGACTATGAAGTACGGTGAATTCGAGTCCGACCAAGAAGCGGATTCCAGAAATGAAACCGAGGAGGAGGAAGAAGAAGAAGAGGAACCGTATGTTCCCTCCAAAAGGCAGAAGACCACGCCGGCTCGGAATCGAGGAACGCCTCCGGGTCACCCGCGGCCACGCAAAGAGGATACTCCAGCCGGACCGGATGTGGCATCCGGGTCGGGAACCGGAGATCCGTTCAACGAGTTGGTCGGGATCTTCTACGGAATCTGGGCGGACTGGAAAGTTAAGAAGCGGACGCTCGGGGAGATCGCGGAATTAATTGGAGCGGAACCGGATAGTCAGTTACCGCAGTGGGTAGCTGAGTGTGTCATCAATCCGAATGAGTTCCGGAAGATGAAGGAGGAAAGCAAGCGGCAGCACGATGAGGTGGACACCCTCAAGGCCGAACTTTTCGCCTTGCTCGAGAACGCCAACGCAACAAAGGAGATGGCGGAGGAAATGAAGAGGCTGGTCACAGAGGTGAAGGACGTGCTCGGAGGACCCGGAGCCGCGGTCACCAAAGCGCGCCTGTTTGAAGAGGAGGTGCACAAGGACAAGAAGATATCCGGAACCAGGGTGGTGCACATCCTCACTGATTTTGAGGAGCAGATGGAGAAGCTCCTATCCAAGGCACGGGAGTCAGCGGACCGGATCGTGGAGAGCAGCCAGAAGTTGACAAAGATTCCGATCTGGCTCTCTGAAATTTCTCTTCCGGACTTGTTTCCGGAAGACGTAGCTCACAAACCGGGAAAGGATAAAACGCCCCAGTCTAGTAGGGCACAGAAGAAGACGCCCTCGACCGGACCGCAGCCGATCAATTTAGACTCCTCGGAAATTGAGGAAGATCACCCGGCTCCACCTCCAGATGGGGAACGGAACCGAAATCTCAGTGAGGTGTTTGAACAGTTGGAGAGGCCTGATGAGAGCCCTACCATTGGATCCCGAGTGTATGAGACGGAACAGGAAGGGTTGTAAGAGTAGGAATTATAGAATAGGAACCGGATTAGAACCCGGTTAGGATTTATAGGTAGGACCGGATTGTCAGCGCCTTCAGAGGCGGAAATCATGTATTCACTTTTTGTTTTTTGCTTTTTGCTTTTGTATATAAAACAATCTCTGAGCTGGAGACTGAGAGAGTTCTTTTGACATTTCTTTGTGTACTTTCCTTTGACCTGACTTTTGTGTAATTTTCCCGAGTGTTGGCAGGAGTACACGGAGTTAGAGTAGGAAGGTGGGTACGGAGGTGTTGATAGAGTTCTCCCTTTGGTGTGTTTCCGGTTCTAAGTGCATGCGAGTAGGTGATGAAGAGTTAGGAGTGGATTCCAGTGCCTCAGCAACTACAGAAGTTTAGCATTCCGGGTAAGAAATTCGTTGATCAGGCTAGGTGGATAGGGAGGGATTCCTTAGCCGCGCTAGAACTCCTGGGTGGGAAATCCGGTTGAGTATCCTGACTCTTGTGAGGTCTTGCCACCGTTGTGGATAAACGGAAGAACTTTTGTAGGTGTTGGAACGAACGGGTGTACTTGTAGCCATCTAACTTCGTACAGACCGGATCATCATCAAGGTCGTTGTAGTATGAGAGGATCATACAGGGGGATCTTTGTGTGACTTGTAATCCGGATTACTATCCGGATTGCTGTGAAGGACCAAACTGGATCCATGTTAGTTAGGGGATCAATGGATAAGAGAATGGGTCTTCAGCCACTATAAGTCACGGAAGGAGTGGTGGGCCTACCACTTTCAAAAGTAAGCGGCGAACCCTCTGATGGTAAAACAGAGGTAAAGCTAAACCGGGTACGGAAGGGTGGACCAGATCAGATCCGCCCAGGAGGGTACATAGGACCGGAAGTTGTAGGGTCCAGAATTGAATAGTTATTTCAGAGACTAGGGAACCAGTGAAACCGGAAGTAGGATACAGTCCGGTCGTAGTCTTCCGGTTGGTTTTGAATGTTCCGGTTTTCAAAGGTAGAACCGGAAATTAGAGTTCAAGGGTTTAATTGGGTTTATCTCCTTGTTAGAGCTAGCTACTTCACAGGATCTCGTGGGTTCGATCTTTAGGGTCATTTTGTTATGCTCTAGGGTGATTTTTGTGAGTATAATAGGGAAATTGCTTACTCTGTGCTGCGATAGACGGACAGTGGACAGACAGCGGACAGCGCACGATGGACGGGTGGACGGGCGAGTGGATGGGCGGACGAACGGACGAGTGGACGGCGGACGGGCCATTTTTCTAGCACATTGAAGTTCATTTCTTGGAATACCCTACACTCGAGTCTGTTTCGTTAAAAACTAATTAAAAAATAAAATAAATATGGCATGTACTGAAATTTTCAGAATTTATAACAGGACATAAATTGAAAATCTCAAAAAAATTGATGAAAACAAATTGAAATTTCAAAAAAGATCTTGATAAATGATGAAAAATGAAATATAATATTATCAATGTGTTCAAAATATAAAAAGAACAGTATAAAATAATATAAAATAATATTCCATACATAGAGAACTATGCTATAAAGCCTTACTTGTAAAGTTTGATTACCTTATTGTAAACTTTACTTGTGAAGACTTAATTTTGGCTTCAGAAATCATGGTGATTTAATTGGAGCCTAAAATGAATTACTAGCCTTCCTTGCATTAAGGCCTTCATTGCAATAAGGCTTGATTTAGCTTGAATAAAACAAGATTTTCAAAAGTATGCATTGAATTAGCCACCCAAAAGCAAGATTCCGTGATGCCTTGTGTCATATTGACTATTGAGCTTGCAATTCCATATTAAAGGAGGACCATAGCTACACTTAACTAAATATTCCCAATCGAAATATATGAAATCTTGAAAATTCAAAATTCAATTAATGAAAGATAATTCAATTAAAAAAGAAACTATTTCATTTTGGCTCTGACAAACATGACTTCAATGTACGGTACCAAGAGCACTTTGTAAATGCGAAAACTACATTTTTTGACTTTGAACATTTTTAAATTCAAATTTTTGCACTATAGAGTTTCGAGCTTTAAATCTTTATAGTAGAGAATTGAGTTGAGAATCTAAGAAAAAAACAAAAATCCAAAAAAACTTAATTTTGTGGGCATTACATCGAAAATTGGAAAAATGAAAAAATTACATTCGCAAATGAATCTTGTGAGTTATTTTTTTTACAATGTTTTAATTGCCCAATTTTACAAGAATGTCTATAACTTTCTCATAACAAATCCTAATTAAATGAATTAAAGCTTCCTAAATAGTAAATAGGAAAGAAAATTATCTATGAGAATAGAAATTCAATTTCTTTTATGAGAACCCTATTGCTTTACCTGACTATTTGAAATGGGTTTCTAAAAACATACTCTAGGAATGATAATGTATTTTATAGAAACCAAACCATTAAATTGTATTAGTTTGACATCGAAGCACGTCCAAAAACATAACATACAAGTTGCAAAACTTTGAAATAATTAGAATTCATGGAAAAACTAATTTTAAGAGAACCCTATTGCATTCCTACACTTTTCAATTAAAATGGGTTTAAAAAAATATATTCTAGGAATGATGCTGTATTTAATAGAAACCACACTATGAAATTGTATCGGTTTGACATTGAAGTATGTTGAAAAACATAACATAGAAGTTGGAGAACTTTGAAATAATTAGAATTCATGGAAAAATTAATTTTATGAGAACCCTATTGCTTTACCTGACTATTTCAAAGGGGTTTCTAAAAACATACTCTAGGAATTATAATGTATTTAATACAAACCAAACCATTAAATTGTATCGGTTTGACGTGGAAGCATGTCCAAAAGCATAACATACAAGTTGCAAAACCTTCAAATAATTAGAATTCATGGAAAAACTAATTTTAAGAGAACCCTATTGCATTCCTCTAGAATACTCTAGGAATTTTCTAAAAGAGTGTCCATCACAAACTTGACTTTCATAGTGTTGAGGGCTTTTGGAAATGAGCCTCAAATACACTACATCTTGGAGAAAAAACCACATTAAAGATTCATTTAAAAAATTGTAGAGTAGATTTTGAAATGCATGTTAGGCCCTTTATCCTCATATTTTTTTAGTGACTTGATTTCTTTCATATTTTTTAAATCTTTCTGTAATTAGTTATGAATTTTTTTAAGTTGAAAGGCAATGGTCATTAAAAGTGACCATGTCCTAAAATGTACTAGTACATTCATGGGTATTTTTAGAGCAAACTCCCTTATGTATTTACTTTTTTTAATTTTAAAGGAAAATCATTGTAGATGACTACGATAAAGTACCTATGTTTTAGCATTAAACATGTTGATTACAAAAGCATATTCTATATAAGAGGAAAACCAAAATATTTTATTTTTATTTTTATTTTTAAGTAATAAATAAATAAACTTCTTTTTTTATTTTAGAAATAAAATATATAGAAAAAAAGATAAAGAAAAAGAAAAAGAAATCTTTGTTTTTAACTAAAAAAGAAAAAAAAAGATAAACATGCATATTTTTATATATCCTACATGATGAAAAAATAAATAAAAAAATAATATCCTTTATGTCTAGTTAAAATTTGTATGCATACAATTTCAAATGAATATTACAAATTTACAATTTGCTCAAAACAATGGCGTAATCTGAAATGTAGGAGACTAAGAGTTGAAGGTTTTAGGATTCTAGGGTTAAAGGTTTTAGAGTTTAGGGTCTTACTGTAAACTTCAAAGACCTCTAAATGATTATTTAAAATCTGATTATAACTTGTCTATTTTTGATTTTCTGGGTTAATGACAAAAAACATAGGATGCTGAAACTTTAATTGACCAAAAAAATCTGATGGTAAGTAAAGGTGGACGAGAAGAATCCTATGTCTCATGCCAATATGGAAAAAATTTGGACGCCTTGAAATACTAGGCGACGGACTAGGCAGACAGGGCGGTCGGGCGAATAGGGCGGACAAGGCGGACGGACAGGGCGAGCAGACGCAATCGGGTCGTTCGCCGTCCGCCTATCCGCTTCGGCGGCGGACGGGGCAGGTTCGTCTGCCCGTCTGCGAGGCGGAACCGGTCGGCCCAGCCGACCGGCCGCTTCGGCGGCGGACGGAGCAGCTCCGTCCATCCGTCCGCGTGGTCCGGGACAGGTCTGGTCCCGGGCCTCTTTTAAGTTTGGGAGCGGACGGGTATATTGGCGGACGACCAGCTTAGATTTCCTCACTTTCACTCTTCCATTTGGGAATCATTGCCATGTCGGATGTGCTACTATTGCTTTACGCGCTAGTTGCTCCTATGTAGTGAAGAGTGGGGGTCATATTTTAATCATACTACATTGGATTTTGTTCCTTGGTTACTTACATACGCTTGGAGACATTGAAGCACATTATATATTTTGAGAGAACGGGGATTATATATTGGAAATTTCCATTCTAAAATTGCAAGTGAATACTCGACACTCAAGCTGTCATGGCGGAGGCTCGTAGTGCTGCAACTGAAGGCAAAAAGAAGTCAAAACCGAAGGGCGTTGGTCATGAGCTACGGTTTGACATTTTGGATGACGTCAACATCAAGGCTGAGACGGGTTGGGAGAAAGAAGATGTGGAATATTGGACCTCTAAATTGTGTCGTAAATACGTGAAAATGTATCACATTGGGAAGTTGTGGCCTCGAGAGTGTCACACTCTTCACACTCGTGAATATTGTTTTAAACCATTGAATTGCCTCAATGAACATTTTGTGCACTGTTCGATGGAGGTGTGGAAGGCCCTATTTTCGGAGAAGGCCATTAGCAAGGGCAAAATTAACTATAGCTTGGCAGGCATGGTTTACGCTGAAATCATACTAGGCCGTAAGGTGGATTGGAGTACATACCCTACGGTAGCGACATTGCCACTTGCGATTGGCAAACATCAGAAACATATTCCTGATATGTTTGTTCCAAAGGCGCAACTTTCTGAAGCAAGTGAAAAAAAGAAAGCATTAGAGGACACTATAGAATCAATTCAGATCCCTCTTGAAATCCAAGTGCATCGTACGGAAGTGGTGAATGGAAAGAAAATGGCGGTAGAACCAGCTTATAAAGGTGACCCTACAAAAGGAAGCACTTCTCTTGTAGACGTTGTGGAGGAAGAGGACTTTTTGACTCCACTGACGGATTTGAACCCTACACAAAACATGTTAGAAGAGGTGCCAGAAAGCAACGTTGCAATGAAGCTCCCTCGGCCAACAGAACATGGATCTACATCGATGTCACAGAAGCACCAAGAAGAGGATCCTATAAAAGACATTGAAGATACAAAAGACATTCAAGATGTGAAGGAGGCTCATGCTTGTATTGACCGGGTTTTAGCAAACACAACACAAGACATCATGTTCTATGTCCCTCCGTCTCCTAAATCAAGGAGAAGACCAAGCCTACTTTCCAAACCTGAAAATGCAATTCGGACTTCACCAAACCATAATGAAGAGCATCCAACTCAACCGACAGATGTAAGGATGGACTCTTAGGACGAGGCTGTTGTGAACAACGACGAAGAGACCCCGATTATCTAAGATCATCCGTTGCTAGCTTTGTTGGGCCCAGAGGATCTCAAGACTCTATAGAAGATGCCTCCACTAGAAGAAATGGAGAACTTGTTGCAGTGCTCCCTCCGATGGAATAAATTTGAAATTCATCGAGAAGCAAGAAATGGCAGAAATGAAGGGAGCACTATAAACAAAGGTGGCCCTGCAAATGTAGGGGAAAATCCTAATGAAGGTGGCACTACAAATGAAGGACGCAGTTCCACTTCAAGCAATTCAACAGCAGGATTTGGTGAGATATTTAGAACGGCGTATTCTTATCATGTACAGCTAGAGTTGTGGTTGTATTGACGCCTGCTCTTGTGCAAATAACTAATACATTTACGAAAATGACACCATCCGTTCTTCATGGTACTTTGGCTTTCAGAAAGTTTGTCGAGTTTGCGGACAAACTACAAGACGAGAAGTTGGAAGACTTTAAGCATAAAATTTTTTTGGAACAACAGAATTTGGAATTGAAGGAGGTGCGTCACTCCAAAGAAGATCATGATGACCTCAAGGCAAAGTATGAGATATTGGAGAGCAAATACAACACGTTGTATTGGAAGAAGACCCCAAACTCGAAGCCCTTGGGTGATGACTATGAGAGTGTCAAGAAAGATAATAAGACTTTGAAGCTCACGAATGAGAATCTCAAGGCTATGAATGAGAAGTTGGCGTTGGAGTTGAAGACATGCGAAGAGATGTTAGAAGAGCATTGCAGAACATTGTGGACATTACAGAACGAGAAGACAGGTCAACAATCACCTGGCGGAACAGGGCTATTGGAGGCAAGTGAACCAACACAAGAGAGCAATCAACTATCTCTTCTTCTTGATGAGGGCAAAGCTAAGGATGGGACCGTAGAACTCCGACAGCGCATTCCGAGCCCTAAATCTATAGTTTTCCCCTCATTTGAAGATGCTTCCATGCAGTCACAAAATCCGAAAGTTGAAGAGTTAAGGCATCAATTGGACTTGGCAGTTCGAGGAAAGAATGAGGCCGAATCAACAATGAAACGAATGATGCAAGTAGGGGTACTAAGTGAAATCCTTCCAATGAAAAATGCGGATTTACAGTGGATGGTGTGGGCGCGGCAACGTAAAGCACTCTAGAGGCAAGGGCCTTTAGAAAGTGCACCTCATTGTAAGGCATAATGCCCCGATAATAGTGCCTAACACTATTACAGCACTCTGGGGCGCGATAATAATGCCAGGCACTATTATCGGGGCGCTCCCGTGCTTTACGTAGCGGGAGCCCCCTCACACGCGGGCTTCCCGTCGTGTGAGGGCCTCTCACTATACTACAAGATCATTCCTTTGTATCATCCAGACTTATAAACAGGCTCTTGAGGTATGCATTGCAATCGGATACAACATACGAGAATGTCAAGAGTTCTTATGAGAGTTTTGCGGAGAAGTTGGAGGAGGAAAAAAAGGACCCTGATTTAAAACTTATGGTTTGGGGGAACATGGATAGGATGTATGAGCGGCTAAACCACGGAAAGACCTATGATACGGGGAACATTGATTGGGCTTTGGAAACAGAGGAAGGATGGGTCCCTTATAGCACGTTGTCAATTCACTTCCAGCAACACGAGAAAGAGCTTGTGCCAGAAAGTTTTCCAAATACTCCCATCTTGGAGGGTCATTGTTCTCTTTGCCAAGGTTGTTTTGGGCCCGAAGGAGCTATAGCATTGGGACAGTGTCGCCATACATTCCATGTGTTTTGCATTCAAAGATCAGCGGAATTTCAACGCTGTTGTCTCGAGTGCCGTATTCCTCTAAGTCCAAGGTTGTATGAAATGCTAGGGATTTTGCATCGTATGCCTACGGGGCACGAATACAATCGATGGAACCTTCCACTTGACCAAGAGCCATACAAATTTCAAAACTATTTGCATTGGGGAAAACCAATGAAGTGGAATGTTCGATCACAGATATATGAGCTATGCGATGGCCCATTTCCCACCAAAGATAAATTCTTTTGGATGACGTCTAACGTGGAGGTTGAGTTGCGTGCCTTTGAGATTAAGAACAGCGAGGCTCGAGAGTTGTTCTGTCGCAGCTTGGGCGGACATTGGAGCACACAGCACCAAAAGTTCTTTCGAATTCCCGAGAAGGAATGGAGGAGAGAGGGTCGAAATGACCTCTTGGTGGAGGTTGAGCGTGATCCAAAGGTCATAAAGCAATTTGAGGGATACAATGCGGATTTGATAGGGCGAGCCCTAATTTTGTCGAAGTAGGAAGAAGCAGCAAGAGTTCGTTCTGTGGTGGACCTAAACGGTAAATCATCTACAGAGTATAAGATGGAAGACGTTGCAAGGGCATTCAATATGAGGATGAAGGATATTATAACCAAGTGGAGGAAGTATCTAGGAGAGGGAGGCGAACAAGCTTGGATGATGAAAAGCAAGGATGAAATGATAAAACAGTTGATGGATGACATAGATTGTGTTGTGAGGTCTTTGAGGGCCTGTCGCAGCACAGAGTAAGCAATTTCCCTATTATACTCACAAAAATCACTCTAGAGTATAACAAAATGACTCTAAAGATCGAACCCATGAGATCCTGTGAAGCAGCTAACCCTAACAAGGAGCTAAACCCAATTAACACTTAAATTCTAATTTCCGGTTCTACCTCTGAAAACCGGAACCTTCAAAACCAACCGGAAGACTACGACCAGATTTTATCCTAATTCCGATTTCACTAGTTTTCCGGTTTATTGACTAACTTCCCAACTCAGGACCCTACAACTCCTGGTCCTAAGTGTCCTCTTGGGCAGATCCATTCTCGTCCACCCTTCCGTACCCGGTTTAGCTTTGCCTCTGTTTTACCATCAGAGGGTTCGCTGCTTGCTTTTGAAAGTGGTAGGCCCACCACTCCTTCCGTGACTTATAGTGGCTGAAGACCCACTCTCCTATCCGCTAATCCCCTGACTAACCCGGATCCGGTTTGGTCCTTCACAGCAATCCGGATGGCAATCCGGACTACAGGTCACACAAAGACCCTCCGTACGATCCTCTCATACTACAACGACCTTGATGATGAATCCGTTCTGTACGAAGTTAGGTGGCTATAAGTGCATCCATCGATTCCAACCTCTACCAAGCTCTTTCATTTACCAACAACGGTGGCAAGACCTCACAGGAGTCAGGATACTCAACCGGATTTTCCACCCAAGAGTTCTAGCGCAACTAAAGAATCCCTCCCTATCCGCCTAGCCTAATCAACGGCTTTCTCACCCGGATTGCAGAGCTCCTGCAGATGCTAAGGATCTGGAATCCACTCCTAACTCTTCATAACCTACTCACATGTACTTAGAACCGGAAAGACACATCAAAGGGAGAACTCTGCCAACACCTCTGTACATACCCTCTTACTCCAACTCCGTGCACTCCTGCCAACACTCGGGAAAAATACACAAAGCTAGGTCAATGGAAAGTACGCAAAGAAATGCCAAAAGAACTCCCTCAGTCTCCAGCTTAGAGACTGTTTTATATACAAAAAGCAAAAAGCAAAAAGTGAATACACGATTTCCGCCTCTGAAGGCGCTGACAATCCGGTCCTACCTTATCCTAACTGGATTCTATTCCGGTTCATACTCTATAAATCCGATTCCTGCTTATAACTCCTACTTTTACAACACTTCCTATTCTGCCTCATATACGCGAGATCCAATGGTAGGACTCTCGTCAAGTCTCTCCAACTGCTCGAATACCTCAGTTTGAATTCCGGTTTCGTTCCCCATCCGGAGGTGGAACCGGGTGTTCTTCATCAGTTTCCGGGGAGTCTAAGTCGATCGGCTGCGGTCCGGTTGAGGGCGTCTTCTTGTGTGACCTGCTTGACTAGGACGTCTTGTCCTTCCCCGGTTCCTGAGCTGCCTCTTCCGGAAACAAGTCCGGAAGTGAAAGTTCAGAGAGCCGGACCGGAATCTCTATCAACTTCTGGCTGCTCTCCACGATCCAGTCCACTAACTCCCGTGCCTTGGACAAGAGCTTCTCCATCTGCTCCTTAAAATCGGTGAGGATGTGCACCACCCTTGTTCCGGATATCTTCTTTTCCTTGTGCACCTCCTCTTCGAACAGGCGCGCCTTGGTGATCGCGGCTCCGGGTCCTCCGGGCACATCCTTCACCTCCGTGGCCAGCCTCTTCATTTCCTCCGCCATCATCCTTGTCGCGGTGGCGTTCTCGAGCAAGGCGAAAAGCTCGGCTTTGAGGGTGTTAACCTCATCATGCTGCCGCTTGCTTTCCACCTTTATCTTCTGGAGCTCATTCGGATTGATGACACTCTCAGCTACCCGTTGTGGCAGTTGACTGTCTGGTTCCGTTCCAATCAATTGCGCGATCTCCCCGATCGTCCGCTTCTTGATTTCCGAATCCACCTAGATTCCGCAAAGTATCCCGACCAACTCGTCGAACGGATCTCCGGTTCCCGGTCCGGATGGCACATCCGGTCCGGCTGGAGCCTCCTCTTTGCGCGGCCGGGGTTGAACTGGAGGCGTTCTTCGATTTCGGATCAGCGTGGTCTTCTGCCTTTTGGAGGTGAACTGCGGCTCCTCCTCTTCCTCTTCTTCTTCTTCCTCCTCCTCCTCAATTTCGTTTCCGGAATCCGCTTCTTGGTCGGACTCGGATTCACCATACTTCATGGTCCGCTCCTGGGCCTTCTAAACCTTCAGCTCCACTTTTGTCAACAGTTCCTGTTGCTGGTAGAGGTGGTACACGTAAGGGCACAGTGGGGTAGCCCTACTTTTTCCCACTCTTGTAGTAAGCTAGGACACAAGATCGAAGAAGATCCGGCCCCAGTCTACTTTCCGGGTTCCGCACAGTGCTCCGAAGATTGTATTATCCAAGGTGATGGTCACCCTAGTCGGCTTTTCCGGATGCAAGACCGGAACAAGGAACTGCAGCAGGCGACGCTCCCGGTCATTGATACAGTCTTCTACCGCGTAGCCATCCTTCGGATTCACGACACTTCCAAACTTGCCCTAGATGAAATCATCCTTCCGGTTGGCAAGCCCGAGTCCTCCCGTCTGGAATCCGTATACGTCTTGCCACAAATCCTCAGTCCACTGGACCGGATTCCCTCTCAGGGTGTTATCGAACTCGTTCGATACGCCACTCAAGATCTCCCTAATCATTCTCTTATCCTTGAAACTCCAAGGTTTCAAGGCTAATCCCTGACAACCCATGGACGCAAAGTCCTTCCTGAGTTCTCCCTGTTCCGGTTCCTTGGTCGGCATGACCGGAACCACTTTCCTCAGTTTTACTTCACTCGAGGGTGGGGTGCTAGAGCCTGGTCTCTTCCGGTTCAGCCGCGGCATAAGGGCGGCTCTACCCAGTTTCACTCTCTACTGACCTAATAAGGGAGCGCTCACACTCTGGTCTTTCGCTCCACCTGCAAACCAACCTTGTTGCGCGCTCACACTCTCAGTCTCTTACTGTTCCGTATCCGCTTGCGCTCAAGTCTCACCCACTCGCGCCCGGAGGCGATCTCTCCGTTTCACACCTCTCACTCACTACCGGGCCCTCTCGTACTCTTCGCTCCTCGCCGCCGTAAACGAAAAAGTTTATGTGCTAAGACAGGAAACGACAACACGTAAAAACCAGAGACCTGAAAATGAGCAGGGTCAGGCCTTATATAGTCCTAACGCCCTGGACTGGTCATTATGACAGGTCAGACATCCGGTCCGGTCCTTGTCATCCGGTTCTCTCCAATCCGGTCAAAGAGAATCCGGTTGGAATTCCATTCCGGTTTGAAATCTAATCCGGTCCGCTTCTACCTAGAACCGGATTAGTTCCGTAAGGTTCTCTTGTGACTATTTTTGATTTATATCTCTCCTTTTAGTTGGATCCAGATACCTATTTCTAATTTCTGTTCCTTTCAAAAAAAGTAAACGAAAAAAATCAAAAATATGAGTTGTCACAGGGCCCACGAAGTGGAGCTGTCTCCGTAGAAGAAGAAGAAACGGAAGATTGAAGAGGAGGATGACCACTCCCCGGAAACCAAACGACAATTTGAGAGGAATGACATGCAGGTACAAGCTAGCCGCGGAGGGAGAAGCCATGGAAGTAGTTCGCAACCAGTGCCTCGTCGAACAAGTAGAAGACTCATGGCGAGGGAGGGGACATCTCGTGATGCCGAAGAAGATAATAGTGTGTTGAAGTAATTGTGAAATGTTTAATTTCCTATGTAGTCGTATTTTAATGGCATTCAGGATATAATTATGTAGTGTGGGCTTCATTTTTTTTTATGACTAGTAGTATTGTACGTGGCCCACCATGTCCATTATGATTTTTTTGTATTGCATATACATGTAGTGAAAAAAAACATGTTGCAAGTAATTATTTGTTTATTTGAATATATATATATATATATTATGTTTTTATCATAAAATTCATTTTCTTGGACTAAGTTTTATTGAAATGTACATGTTATGCCCAATTTTTAGTGAATTATGTCTATGATTGAGTATTTTGTTGTAGCATTTTACACTTGTTTTCTACTACTTTGGTAATCTAGTTATCCCTAGGATGGAATGCAATCAACTGAACCAAGAGCCCAGAAGTCCGAAGTAAAGAAATAACTAAGTAAAATTGGCCATCCTAAAAGGCTAAAACCGCCCTGTCTGCCCGTCCGCCCCGTCCGCCCTATCCGCCTGCCCGTTTGACCCGTCCGCCCCATCCGCCTGCCCGTCTAACCCGTCCGCCCTGTCCGCCCGCCCGTCCGGCCCAACCGCCCATCCGTCCGACCCGTCTGACCGCCCGTCCGACTGTCCGTCCGCCTCGACTGCCCATCCATCCACCGGGTTTTATGACCGTTGGCACTAATATTCAGCGGTTACTTCTAAGGTATAGAACATTCAACAAGTTAGGAGTATAAGAGCAAGGAAGAAGGTATTTACAAGCACTTTTGAGAAATTGAACGCTAAGATTTCCAAGGGCTAGGAGCTGCAATTTTTGTGTCCCTTGCTTGGTAATGCATAGTTCAGTGGACAGGGGGACTTTGGTTTCCAAGGCTTTGCTTACAAATTTTATTTGATACATGTGACATGGTGATTTGAACCTAAACATTTGGAACTGAAGACAAGATTGGAACTTGAACTTGAACGGAGTTTTTCACAATGAGTAAGGATTTTTCTGGTTGGTATGTTGTTCTGTCAAGCGATAAAGTGCAGTGCAAGGCATGTGACTTGGTGTTTGCAAATCGGAAGTGTCGCATGTTGAGCCACCTTGGATATGAAGGCAAAGACGGTGTTCGCAATAGGGGGGTAAGCATATGTCCAAAATTGACTTCGTCAATTCAAACTCTTTTTGCCGGTTGTAATGGGTTATTTCCACGAAGATCGCCCCTTGCGTGACAACTCATATTTTTTATTTTTCTTTGTTTACCTTTTTGAGTGGACCGGAAATTAGAAATAGGTATCCGGATTCATCTAAAGAGAGAAAGATAAATAAAAAATAGTCACAAGAGGACCTTACGGAACTAATCTGGTTTTAGGTAGAAGCGGAATGGATTAGATTTCCAACCAGATTGTATTTCCAACCGAATTCTCCTTGACCGGATTGAAGAGAACCGGATGTCAAGAACCGGACCGGATATCCGACTGGTCATAAAGACAATCCAGGGCGTCAGGACTATATAAAGCCTGCCCCTGCCCATTTTCAGGTCTCTGGTTTTTCACGTGTTTCCTGACTTAGCGCCTGACGTTTTTTCGTTTACCGTGGCAAGGAGGGAAAGTACAAGAGGGCCCAATAGTGAGTGAGGGGTGTGAGACGGAGAGATCGCCTCCGGCCACGAGTGGGTGAGACATTGAATGCGAACGAATACGGAACAGTGAGAGACTGAGAGTGTGAGCGCTCCCTTGTTAGGACCATAGAAGGCAAAACCGGGTAGAGCTACCCTCATGCCGCGGCTGAACCGGAAGAGAGGCTCTAGCACCCTGCCCTCGAGTGAAGTAAAGCTGAGAAAAGTGGTTCCAGTCATGCCAACCAAGGAACCGGAACAGGGAGAGCTTAGGGAGGATTTATCGTCGATGGGTTGTCAGGGGTTAGCTTTGAAACCTTGGGGTTTCAAAGATGAGAGGGTGGTTAGAGAAATACTGAGTGGCGTATCGAATCAATTCGATAACACCCTGAGAGGGAATCCGGTCCAATGGACCGAGGCTTTGTGGCGGGACGTATACGGATTCCGGCCGGGAGGACTTGGACTTGCCAATTGGAAGGATGATTTCGTCCAGGGCAAGTTCGGAAGCGTAGTGAATCCGAAGGACGGCTACGCGGTAGAAGACTGCCTCGATGACCGGGAGCGTCGCCTGCTCTAGTTCCTGGTTCCGGTTTTGCATCCGGAAAAGCCCACCAGGGTGACCATCACCCTAGCTAACACGATCTTTGGAGCGCTGAGCGGAACCCGGAAAGTAGACTGGGGCCGGATCTTCTTTGATCTTGTGTCCCAGCTTACTACTAGAGTGGGGAGAAGTAGGGCTACCCCACTATGCCCTTATGTGTACCACCTCTACCAGCAACAGGAACTGCTAACGGAAGTGGAGTTGAAGGTGTGGAAGGCCCAAGAGCGGACCATGAAGTACGGCGAATCCGAGTCCGACCAAGAAGCGGATTCCAGAAATGAAACCGAGGAGGAGGAAGAAGAAGAAGAAGAGGAACCGTATGTTCCCTCCAAAAGGCAGAAGACCACGCCGGCTCGGAATCGAGGAACGCCTCCAGGTCACCCGCGGCCGTACAAAGAGGATACTCCAGCCGGACCGGATGTGGCATCCGGGTCGGGAACCAGAGATCCGTTCGACGAGTTGGTCGGGATACTCTGCGAAATCCGGGCGGATTGGGAAGTTAAGAAGCGGACGCTCGGGGAGATCGCAGAATTAATTGGAGCAGAACCGGACAGTTAGTTGCTGCAGTGGGTAGCTGAGAGTGTCATCAATCCGGATGAGTTCCGGAAGATGAAGGAAGAAAGCAAGCGGCAGCACGATGAGGTGGACACCCTCAAGGCCGAACTTTTCGCCTTGCTCGAGAACGCCAACGCAACAAAGGAGATGGCGGAGGAAATGAAGAGGCTGGTCGTAGAGGTGAAGGACGTGCTCGGAGGACTCGGAGCCGCGGTCACCAAGGCACGCCTGTTCGAAGAGGAGGTGCACAAGGACAAGAAGATATCCGGAACCAGGGTGGTGCACATCCTCACTGACTTTGAGGAGCAGATGGAGAAGCTCCTATTCAAGGCACGAGAGTCAGCGGACCGGATCGTGGAGAGCAGCCAGAAGTTGACAGAGATTCCGATCTGGCTCTCTGAAATTTCTCTTCCGGACTTGTTTCCGGAAGACGTAGCTCACGAACCGGGAAAAGACAAAACGCCCCAGTCTAGTAGGGCACAGAAGAAGACGCCTTCGATCGGACTGCAGCCGATCAATTTAGACTCCCGGAAACTGAGGAAGATCACCCGGCTCCACCTCCGGATGGGAAACGGAACCGGAATCTAAGTGAGGTGTTTGAACAGTTGGAGAGGCCTGATGAGAGCCCTACCATTGGATCCCGAGTGTATGAGACGGAACAAGAAGGGTTGTAAAAATAGAAATTATAAGAATAGGAACCGGAATAGAATCCGGTTAGGATTTATAGGTAGGACCGGATTGTTAGCGCCTTCAGAGGCGGAAATCATGTATTCACTTTTTGCTTTTTGCTTTTGTATATAAAGCAGTCTCTGAGCTAGAGACTAGGAGAGTTCTTTTGGCATTTCCTTGTGTACTTTCCATTGACCTGGTTTTATGTAATCTTCCCGAGTGTTGGCAGGAGTACACGGAGTTGGAGTAAGAAGGTAGGTACGGAGGTGTTGGTAGAGTTCTCCCTTTGAGGTGTGTTTCCGGTTCTAAGTACATGTAAATAGGTTATGAAGAGTTAGGAGTGGATTCCAGTGCCTCAACAGCTGCAGAAGTTTAGTATTCCGGGTAAGAAATTCGTTGATTAGGCTAGGCGGATAGGGAAGGATTCCTTAGCTACGCTAGAACTCCTGGGTGGGAAATCCGGTCGAGTATCCTGACTTTTGTGAGGTCTTGCCACTGTTGTGGGTGAACGGAAGAACTTTTGTAGGTGTTGGAACGGACGGGTGCACTTGTAGCCACCTAAATTCGTACGGAACGGATCAGCGTCAAGGTCGTTGTAGTATGAGAGGATCGTACGGGGGGGTCTTTGTGTGACATGTGATCCGGATTGCTGTGAAGGACCAAACCAGATCCGTGTTAGTTAGGGGATCAGTGGATAGGAGAGTGGGTCTTCAGCCACTATAATTCACGGAAGGAGTGGTGGGCCTACCACTTTCAAAAGCAAGCGGCGAACCCTCTGATGGTAAAACAGAGGCAGAACTAAACCGGGTACGGAAAGGTGGACCGGACCGGATCCGCCCAGGAGGGTACTTAGGACCAGAAGTTGCAGGGTCCAGAATTGAAAAGTTAGTTCAAGGACCGGGGAACTAGTAAAACCGGAAGTAGGATATAGTCCGGTCGTAGTTTTTCGGTTGGTTTTTGACGTTCCGGTTTGCAGAGGTAGAACCGGAAAGTAGAACTGAAGGGTTTAATTGGGTTTATCTCCTTGTTAGAGTTAGCTACTTCACAGGATCTCGTGGGTTCGATCTTTAGGGTCATTTTGTTATGCTCTAGGGTGATTTTTGTGAGTATAATAGGGAAATTGCTTACTCTGTGCTGCGACACCTTGACAATGTAGATGGTGAAAACATAGGGAGGGTTGCAAGCAATGCTTGAAATGGAAGGGATTTTTCACGTTCAACACAAGAGGACTCATGTACAACGCCGTCTGAAATTCATCGTGCGTCTTCAAGAGTACATCAAATTGTGGAAACATCAAGTGAACAATGTCCAACTCCACCCTCTTCCATCACTCGGCCCCGAAGACAAAGTCGGCTAGTAGATGGTTTTGAACAAGCTGATAGACGCAATTTGAATGCATTGTGGGCCAATTTCTTCTATTCAGCCAACATACCATTTGCGGTTGCTCGAAGTGAGGCCTTCAAAGAAACAGTGAAGAAAACAGCTGAGTTTGGTAAGCCATACAACCCACCATCATACGACGCTCTACGAACTAAATTACTATAAGAAGCGAAAGAAGATGTCTAGCTGAAGTTGCAAAAGAGGACCGAGGATAGTATCAGAAGTTTGGAGCAACATTGTCTATTGATGGATGGAGTTCGGTTACAAATCGGCCATTGGTGAATTACATGCTTGTATCTTTTGCAGGGGAGCAATTTTTGAGATCGGTGGACACAAGTGGGTTCGTAAAAAACGCAGAGTACTTGGCCTCTATTTTGGACAAATTCATAAAGGAGGTGGGTCTGCATAATGTGGTACAAAAAACAACGGACAATGCTCCTATAAACCCTCGAGCATGTAGAATCATAACAAACAAATATCCTCACATTTCTTTTCAAAGTTGTGTGGTGCACGCCTTGAATTTGTTGCTAAAAGATTGGGGGAAGGAAGCATGGGTGGCGGATGTCGTGGCCAAAGCTTGTATCGTTCTTACGTGTTTTAGAAAGCGGCACATGCCGCTTGCAATATTTCGTTCATACAAAAAAGAGCACAGTTTATTGATGCCAAGCAAAACAAGATTTGCTTCAAATTTCATTGCGCTTGAACGCTTGTTGAAAGTAAAGGGAGCACTTCAACAAAGTGTGACAGATCCACGTTGGGAACAATATGTGAGGATGTTGAACGACAAGAGAAAGAAGAACCACACAAAGTCTCGGTGTACAAAGAAGATAATAAACAGTGAGCATTTCTGGAAGCATTGTGTGGGAGCACGAGAATCCAGTCTTTAGGTTTAGAAGGAAAATAAGGGGAATAGAGCTTTTTACTCCCTATTTTTTTTTCGTTTTTCGTTAGAAAAGTAGACCGTAAGTAGTTAGGAACCGGATACCAGAATAGGGTTACTTTAGATTAGATAATAGTGTTAACAGAAGTAACCGGAAATCGGAAACCGAAAGTCCGGAAATGTAATAGTTAGATCAGAGTAGGACGGAGTGAGTTGAGCAGGGACCGGAAACGGAACTGGAACTCACACCGGTACCCCTTCCGGTCACCGAAGAAGAAGTAAAGGCGAAGGACAAGATGGAGGACGTGCCAAGCTCTTCCATCCAGTCAGAGCCTAAAGGAGAAATGACTTCCCTATTGGGGAAAAAACGGACGTTGCTCTTAATGCAGCGCGAGCAGTAGAAACTACTGAGGAAGAGAAGACTGGAGAAGTGGAGACAACAAGCAAGGCAAGGGAACCATCGGAGGAGGTGAAGGCCGCAGCTGAAGAGAAGACGAGATCTGGACCAGAACCGCCCGAGGAGAAGAACGTGCCTAAACCAGGGCTGAGCACCAAGTTTATCGACCTAAGTGAGTTATCTCCAGTCTCTCCGACTCCTCCTGCAAAGACACAGAAGGTATTTCCTTCCATCTTAGTCAACTTAGCTTTGGGAAGCGAAACTGGGTCAATGGAGGAAAGGAAGACCGGATCACAGGGGCAAGGATCCGGGAAGGGCAGACTGATTGAGGAAACCACTCCTCAAAGTACTAGAGCCAATGTTCCGCCCACACCAACCACGCAGAAGAAGAAGCCTCCAATTATGAAGAAGAGGACGATTCTAGAGGACGATGACGAGGAGGAGGAAGAAGAAGAAGAGGACGAGGATGAAGAATCCGTTACTAAGGAAGACTCGGAGCCGTATTCTGACCCGGATCAAGCACTGGCAGAGACTCGGGCAACGAAGGCTGCAGCATTGAAGAAGAAGAAGCTTGCCGCTCGGGGTAAGGTACGCCAGGGACAGAAGACCGGAACCGGAAAGAAGCCGGCCATGAAGAAGTTAAAAACTTAGAAAGTTACGTAGGGTAAATTTCTGAGGATAGGGTAGTGAAAATATGAAGTTTTGGGATAATTGTACATAATTAGGTAGTTTACTTTTTGAATGACATGGCCATTAGCAGTTGGAAAGTGACTGGGTCCGTAAATATAGGATCTAAGATCCACTTTTAGCGGAAATAGTGGGGGTTTGAGTGAAAGTCAACAGGGCTAGAAAATAATAAGGGAATGAAACGTCTTGGGCCCTGATTGGTTGGAGCGTTACTTTTAGGTTAGGATTTTGAGGGAGTAGTTTAGTATTTAAATCCGGGACTTCTTTGGTCCCGGTGTGCATCTTTATCTTACCTTCTTATATTCATGAGTACCTGGGAGTTCGCTCTTGGCGTGATTGAAACAAATCATAGTTGTGTGTACTTGATACTTGTCCGTGTTTTGGAAGTCCAGGCTGGAAAGTGAGTGTAAGTGGATACAAGGTGTACCCGAATGCTGAGTTTATCCGGTCCAGTATTGAATTAGTGCGTGTGGATGGAGGCAGAAGGGATCTCTAGTGTGGACTAGGAATGGACTCGGAAGGGAGTACGGATTGAGGACCACTCTTCGGAAAGAGTAAGGGTTAGCATGCCTCCGCAGCGCTCGTTTCCCCTCTCTTCCCCGCTAGTTTAGATTGGATTTAGGACTAACTCAGTAGGCTGTCGTTGTAGCATTGGTTAGGAGGAATTAGACCAACTTGCGTGACCTGCTGGACACAACTGCGTTTCCTTTCCAGTTGTGAGGACGATCTGTTTTTCTCATTTGTAGGATTTGAAAGTTTATTTTTGAAAGTTTGATCACATAGTGAAACTTCTGACACTTTAAAATCGGAGGGTAGGAGTTAAGCTTCCTTCCTAAATCCCAATTAAGCAGATCCCTCATCGAGAGGTTAAAATCCACATGGTTACAAGTAGAGATCTAGACCGGATGTGAATACTAGAGGTTAAGGTGAGATCTGTGGAAACGCGGATTCCGGTTACGGTCTGAAAAACGTAAATACATGTAACTACCAAAGGTATGTGAATAGAAGTGTTGGGAGAGTTATAGGATAGTGTAAAGTTGTGGGGTAGTAAACTAACCAGTTAGAGTGTTTGTGTGATAAACAAGTGGGTGTTAGACCGGATTCAATCCGGTCAATGTTGTTAGATCGGGAAGATCTGGTCTAAAGTGTATCAGTAATTGTTGGACCGGAGGGATCCGGTCGTGTTTGTCCAAGGAAACAAGGAGGCCAAGTAGAAGTTGTGGTCTATTGTTTTGCTTGGGTTTTTGTGTTTGTGTGTTTCGTGACCATCACTCTACCATTTTCCGGTAATTGTGAACCTAGGAAATTCGATCTTCGTGGGAACGATACTCGAGTCACTTTAAGGCCTCTTTTAAGAAATATTGAGCCTTAGAGAAGGATTTTTGCTTTCCTGTGCTATGACATGTTGTACGAATTTTGTGCTATTGATGGGCGTTGTTGTGTATGGCCTTCGTGATTTAGATGCAAAGACGCCATGTTCAGGGAAAGCTTTGCATATTATGAGGAAGATACGGTCGCATGTGGGGGGGTTAGAAAATCCGCCTTTTCTATTGAGTTCTGAACTTGCCAAACCATTGAAGGAGGCGTTCAACGCTAGATGGGAAATAGTAGAGACTGATCTCTAATATGCAGGAGCTCTTTTGAATCCCTATCTTTTGCACGATAAAGAACTAGCCGACAATTCAGAGGCCACCGAGGCATGCAAGCGTGTTCTCATGCGAATATGTAAACCTACGAACTACGCGGACGTTGTCAAGGAATTCATGGCGTTTCGACATAGGGAGCCTCCCTTCCACAACATGTTGGATTCAAGTGAACAAAAATTATCGACACACGCTTGGTGGGACTTTGAAGGCGCATGTGGGAAGCTCATTGCTCCAATTGCAAGGAGAATATTAGGCCAACCAGTATCTTCATCTTCATGTAAACGGAATTGGAGTAGCTATTCTTTTGTTCACAACAAATCTCGGAACAAGTTGAGAACAAAGAGAGCTGCGGATTTGGTGTATGTGTACACTAATTCAAGAGTGTTGGCCGCATCCAAGGAGAGGGATGAGAAAAAGTGGTACCTTAAAAATGTAGATTCAAAAGAATCAGAGGAGCCAAACGAAGATGACGAAAGCAACGAAGATGAAGAAGAAGGTGTTTGTGTGGACAAAAATGAAGCACATGGACAAGAAGCAAGTTGGGACAACCCAATATTCAATGAAGAAGAAGATTTGGATGGGAACACATACAATTTTGGAGGTGAACTGTTTGGAAGAGTAAATATGGATGATGATGATATGGGCAACAATGACCGAGACAAGTACGACTTTCCAATGGACTATGATGATTGTGGAAACGACAAAGGCGTATCTTCTATAGCAAGGTTTGTAGATGGAAACCGATTTCTAAGTAGCGACAAGGTCTTCAATCTAAACGAAGAGGACGCAACTGTCCAAGTCCTGGCTTCTAATGGAACCATAGCATCCAATGCTGGAACTTCCAAAATAGATGAAGTGATTGGAAGCGGTAGGTCTCCATCCATAGTGGTAGCCCAACTAGAAAAGAATGACAACGTTGAGGACCACGAGCAAATGAATGTGGACCAGGGTTACATGGATGTCCGGACGTTCGAACGTCCGGACGAACGTCCAGCGTCCGTGTCCGCCAGTTCCCGAACGTCCGCCGACATAGGACGTTCCGATTGTCCCCGTCCAGCGGACAAGCGGATTGGCGGACGGGAAGGCGGACGGGGATTCGGACAAGGCGGACGGGAAGGTAGATGGGGCGGACGGGGTGGACAGGAAGTTGGACAGGGCGGACGGGGAGGCGGACGGGGATTCAGACAAGGCGAATGGGAAGGTAGATGGGGCGGACGGGGCGGACGGGAAGTCGAACGGGGCGGACGGGAAGGCGGTCGGGGCGGACGGGGTGGACAGGGAGGCGGACGGGAGGGTAGACGAGGAGGCGGACAGGGCGGACAGGGAGGCGGACGGGAGGGCAGACGGGGCAGATGGGAAGGTGGGTCAGTGTGGGGTCGTCCGATCGGGTGGAAAATGGGATAAACTTCGGTGTAGGGATGAAACCATGGGTTTAGGTCCAATTTTTGGAGAACTGCTAAAGTGGCAATAAACGACAAAATAATGTTACTAAATTTTTTAGTATTCATCTATATTTTAGATAGAACTATCTTTTCATCCACATATTTAGATGAGTTTCATTTTATGTGTGCAATTTCATCCAATTTTTTTTCTTTCAAATTCAAGCAATTTGGCATTATCATCCAATTTTTCTTCAAATTTAACCTATAGATTTGGTGTAGTCCATTTTTTTTTAGGCATTTGGGCCTTCAATTGCCCCAAAAAAAACAATGGTTCAAACAAATCCAATCATCCAAATAAACATAGGATGTTGTAACCCCTACATGCCCAAGCCTTGTTTTCAAATTTCAACTTCCTCTAATTTGCTCTAAATTGAACAAAGAGCCCACATTTTGGTAAGATGTATCAATTTTTTTGGAATTGTAACTATACAAATTCAAGCTAGACTTGTTAGAGATTGCATAGGAAAAGAAAGCACAACAATATCACTTGTAGAGTGAAAGATTATAACATTTGACTATGATGCTGTTAAAATCGCAAAAAAAAGTTGAAGCCTTTTTGGCAAGGCAAATCTAAAATGTTGGGGACCCAAAGAATATGAGGTTAATGGGCCGAACTTGCAGAACCCCAATCAATTTATGGCTTTACAAAATTTACTCTATAATTTTTTAATATGAATTTCCAATGTGAATTTTCCTCTAAGATCTACTGTATTTGAGGCTCATTTCCAAAAGCTCTTAACACGAAAGAAAAGTCAAGATTGCACAAGGTACCCTTGCATAAAATCTCTTTTAGAAAAATCATTGTCATTTAATTTCAAGATCGGACTTCTGGAGCCAAAACTAGACTTCAAAAAGAATTTCCCAAAATTATTAGCTTACTAAAATGATGAAAAATAGTTAGGTTTTATTGAACTTCAAAGTTTTGCAAACACCATATTTAATATTTTGGTGCCTCAAGCATTTAGGGGGTAATTACTATTTTTTGCTAACATCTTAATGAAGCCGACAAACCCATTTCATTAAGTTAATTCATTCACAGTTGTTCACACTCCAAGTTAGAAGGGGCTCACAGATACCAATTGGTGCTGGATCAGCCCACTCCGCAAGGGAAACAACTGTGCAGAATGGGCCGTCCGCGCCCCTCTTTATGCCGACGGGCGGACGGGCGGACCGCTAGATCGGACGGGCAATATGCCCTGGCGCGTCCAATCGCACAGCCTCGACGAACTGTGGACGACTGCACCGGACGGAGCCTACGGACGGACGCTCCGACCGCGCGGTGGACAAACAGCGGACGGTTGGACGGTCGGACGGATAGCGGACGGATAGCGGACGGGCGAGCGGACGGCGGACGGGTGGACGGGCGGATGGGCGGACGGTCCATTTTTCTAGCACATTGAAGTTCATCACTTAGAATACCCTATGCGAGAATTAGATTCGTTAAAAATTAATTAAAAAATAAAATAAATATGGCATGTAGTGAAATTTTCAGAATTTATAACAGGATATAAGTTGAAATCTCAAAAAAAATTGATGAAAAAAAATTGAAATCTCAAAAAAGATCTTCATAAATGATGAAAAATGAAAAACAATATTGTCAATGTGTTTAAAAAATAAAAAGAACAATATAAAATAATATAAAATAATATTCCATACATAGAGAACTATGCTATAAAGCCTTACTTGTAAAGTTTGATTACCTTATTGTAAGCTTTACTTGTGAAGACTTAATTTTGGCTTTAGAAATCATGGTGATTTAAATTGGAGCTTAAAATGGATTACTAGCCTTCATCGCTAAAAGGCTTGATTTAGCTTGAATAAAACAAGATTTTGAAAAGTATGCCTTGAATTTAGCCACCCAAAGCAAGATTCCGTGATGCCTTGTGTCATATTGAGCTTGCAATTCCGTATTAAAGGAGGACCATAGCTACAATTAACTAAATATTCCTAATTGAAAATTCGAAATATATGAAATCTTAAAAATTCAAAATTCAATTAATGAAAGATAATTCAATTAAAAAAGAAACAATTTCATTTTGGCTCTGACGAACCTAACCTCAACGTACGGTACCAAGACCACTTTGTAAATGCAAAAACTACATTTTTTGAATTAGAACATTTTTAAATTCAAATTTTTGCACTATAGAGTTTTGAGCTTTAAATCTTTATAGTAGAGAATTGAGTTGAGAATCTAAGAAAAAAACAAAATTCCAAAAAAACTTAATTTTGTGGGCATTACATCAAAAATTGGAAAAATGAAAAAATTGCATTCGCAAATGAATCTTGTGAGTTATTTTTTTTTAAAAGATGCTTTAATTGCCCAATTTTACAAGAATGTCTATAACTTTCTCATAACAAATCCTAATTAAATGAATTAAAGCTCCCTAAATACTAAATAAGAAAGAAAATTATCTATGAGAATAGAAATTCAATTTCTTTTTTATTTGGCATTTTTCCAAATCTTTCTAAATTTCTAAATATCCAAGGCACAAAATTTTGGTGTGAACTATACTTTGAAGTCTAATAATACTTAACCAAATTGCTATTCTTAGTAGTTTATATATATATATATATATATATATATATATATATATATATATATATATATATATATATATATATATATATATATATATTAAAGTCTATTTTAAATCTAATTTTAGCATCAAAAATCCAATTTTCAAAATGATTGATTATGATTTTTTTATTCAAGATTTTGTACAAGAGTGTCCATCACAAACTTGACTTTCATAGTGTTCAAGGCTTTTGGAAATGAGCTTCAAATACACTAAATCTTGGAGAAAAAACCACATTAAAGATTCATTTAAAAAATTGTAGAGTAGATTTTGAAATGCATGTTAGGCCCTTTATCCTCATACTTTTTTAGTGACTTGATTTCTTTCATATTTTTTACATCTTTCTGTAATTAGTTATGAATTTTTTAAAGTTGAAAGGCAACAGTCATTAAAAGTGACCATGTCCTAAAATGTGCTAGTACATTCACTAAAGCAAAATGTACCTCTCCGTCATGATCACTCTTAGAGCATGGGTGTTTTTAGAGCAAACTCCCTTATGGATTTACTTTTTTTAATTTTAAAGGAAAATCATCTAAGTGACTACAATAAAGTACCTATGTTTTAGCATTAAACATGTTGATTACAAATGCATATTCTATATAAGAGGAAAACCAAAATATTAAATTTCTTTTTTATTTTTAAATAATAAATAAATAAACTTCTTTTTTTATTTTAGAAATAAAATATATAGAAACAAAAAAATATGAAAAAAATGAAAAAAATCTTTGTTTTTAATTAAAAAAAAGAAGATAAACATGCATATTTTTATATATTTTTTTAATTGAGCCTTGAGAAAATTGAAGAGCACATGAATTGAAAATCCGGCCCTAGAATCCGGCCCAAAAGGTTTACATTAAGTAGGGCCGGATGGAAAAACTGGGGCTGGATTGAAGGCAGGATCGAAGGCAAATTCGGCTGGCCTTCCATTCGACTTTAGGCACAGTATAAACCCACCCTTAGATAAAAGAAGAACTTATACAAATGAAAACTAAATATGTTTTATTGCTTCACGTTTCAAATTCTCCAGGAAAATAAAATAAAATAAAATAAAATAAAAAAATAAAACAAAAAAACAAAAAACCACCCAAAAATATATCTTTTATGGATTAGAAGATTATAATGTTTTTCTCATTACGACATGGTTTTAGAGTTCTTCTAATTATAGAAATGTTGTGAAGTCTTACACTCTTTGTATACCCTTACTTTTAAAACAATCCTAATCAAAAAAGGGCATTACAAAATACAGTACAAACATGACGTTGAAGTGTGTGACATGCATAAGTTATATACATTTTTGGCTTCTCCATAAGTCCATATGTACAAAACACCTTGAAGTCAATGGAAATTGTCCATGAGGTTCAAAACCAAAACCAAAAGCAAACCCCTTCAAGTAATTGTTGTGATTGTAGCACCATCTCAATTTGGTCAATTGTAAATTATAACGTTTCACTTCATCACTAATATTGATCATGTTCTTGTTTTTTTCTTTCCCTTTAAAATATCCTACATGATGAAAAAATAAATAAAAAAATAATATCCTTTATATCTAGTTAAAATTTGTATGCATACAATTTCAAATGAATATTACAAATTTACAATTTGCTCAAAACAATGGCGTAATCTGAAATGTAGGAGACTAAGAGTTGAGGGTTTTAGGGTTCTAGGGTTTAGAGTTTAGGGTCTCACTGTAAACTTCAAAGACCTCAAAATGATTATTTAAAATCTAATTATAACTTGTCTATTTTTGATTTTCTAGGTTAATGACAAAAGCATAGGATGCTAAAACTTTAATTGACCCAAAAAATCTGACAGTAAATAAAGGTGGACGAGAAGAATCCTATGTCTCATGCCAATATGGAAAAAATTTGGACGCCTCGAAATACTAGGCGACAGACTAGGCGGACGGGGCGGACGGGGTAGTCGGGCGGATAGGGCGGACAAGGCAGACAGGGCGGTCGGGCAGACAGGGCGGTCGGATGCAGTCGAGTCGTCCGCCGTCCGCCTGTCCGCTTCGGCGGTGGATGGGACAGGTTCGCCCTCCCGTCCGCCGGCTGGCTGCTTTGGCGGCGGACGGGGCAGCTCCGTCCGCCTGTCCGCCGGCTCGGGCCACGTCCGCGTGGTCCGGGACAGGTTCGGTCCCGGGCCTCTTTTAAGTCTGGGAGCGGACGGGTATATTGGCCTATTCCAAAACTTCCCTTGAGAAAAGGAAAAGTGGTTGATCGCCTTCGTGAACGTGTAGGGAAAACCTTGATGAAAGCAAAGAAGGAGCAAATGATGGTCAAGCCTAAGAAAGCTCTTGTATCTTCAACAATATAAGAGAAAAGAGGGGGAAATCAAACACTTTCATCAAACGATGAAGAGAACACCATGAGTGATGAAGATGATGGATTCCAATCAAGAGAGTACAGTAGCGGGGCAGAGGTGAAAGGAGATAGTGATTACCACCCCTAGGCATTCAAATTTAGAAAGGATTTGAATGAAGAACATTTACAGAACTTGGTGCTCAAATGCTTACGATTTAGAGAGATGAATAGCTAAGATTTATTAGTTCTCGAAGCATTTCATAGTAGTATAAGGTTGCCAAATTATCTTGAAAAATTAATGAAACTATCATTTTGGGGGGATTTTGTCCCAAGTGATATTGAAGAAATCTTCATTGTGTTCTTTTTTGTTCTCAATTTCAAGTGTGTAGCACGTAAAAATTTCTGAAGCGCCAAAACTCACAAATATGTAAGAAGAACCCTAAAACAAACTGAAAATCATGCAAAATTGCAAAATGCAAAGTTACAAACCCTCATTCTCTCAGTCGGTCACTCCTAGACTCCCTAAACCCCTTGGCCCTTGAACCGTTCGCGCGTCCGCCCGTCCGCCAATCCGTCCGCTCTCCCGTCCGCTCGTCCGCCCGTCCGCCATTCCGTCCGCTCTCTCGTCCGCCAATCCGTCCGCTCGCCCGTCCGCTCGCTCGTCCGCCCGGCCGCCAATAAAAACGGCCGTCCGTCCGCCCGCCCATCTGCTAGTCTGACCGGCTCGTCCGCCAATCCGTCCGCCCGTCCGCCCGACCGCCCGCAGGACGAGACCGAGGACCGTCCGTCTGCGTCCGTAGGGTCCGGGCGTGGGGTCGTCAGGACGTCCGATTTTGGACGCAATTTCGCCGCGGACGCACGTCCACGACAACCCTGATGTGGACAAGATAAGCGTGGAGTCTCTAGGAGGATTGGCAAGCAAAAGCAACGGGGAACCAAGTAGCTTAAACCATGAAGCAAGTGTGACACAAGACAATGTACGTTCACGTTTGATAGAATGTGGAAGTCCGAACTTGCTTCACAATGGCCAAGGCACAAAGGAAAACATGACAAGTTTTGTACGTCCACCGCGTAGCATTCCTCCGATAGGTGCACGCTCACTATTTAATAATGTAAGCACTACTTTGGTGGATTGAGGAAGTTCTCAACATCCGACACAAGCTTCCATCATTTCAAAAGAAATAGAATGTATCGAAAATCGAAGATTGAAGATTTTTTCATTCACCGATGATGAGGAAGATGAGACGTTGGCCTCAATGTTAAAGAAGCAAGGAAGCCGCCTACCAGCATCTTGGACAAGGCTAGCGGACCCGACACTAGGATCTTCAAATGCTAGAGGCATTCACTGAAGAAGGGAAAAAGGCAAAGATGGCAATGATGATGGAAGAACCCTCTAAAGCAAAGAACAAACGAGTAATGGAGCCATTTGCTATCTCTCCAACGAAGAAAGTAAATGCAGGACCCCCCCCCCCCTTGATAAGCGTCCGCCTATTTCAGAACTTCCCTTGAGAAAAGGAAAAGCGGTTGATCGCCTCCGTGAACGTGTAGGGAAAACCTTGATGAAAGCAAAGGAGCAAATGATGGGCAAGCCTAAGAAAACTCGTGTATCTTCAACAGTACAAAAGAAAAGAGGGGGAAATCAAACACTTTCATCAAACGATGAAGAGAACACCATGAGTGATGAAGATGATGGATTCCAATCAAGAGAGTACAGTAGTGGGGCAGAGGTGAAAGGAGATAGTGATTACCACCCCTAGGCATTCAAACTTAAAAATGATTTGAATCAAGAACATTTATAGAACTTGATGCTCAAATGCTTACGATTTAGAGAAATGAATAGCTAAGATTTATTAGTTCTCGGAGCATTTCTTAGTAGTACTCGCTTGCCAAATTATCTTAAAAAAATTAATGAAACTATCATTTTTGGGGGATTTTGTCCCAAGTGATATTGAAGAAATCTTCATTGTGTTCTTTTTTGTTCTCAATCTCAAGTGTATAGCACGTAAAAATTTCTGAAGCACCAAAACTCACAAATATGTAAAAAGAACCCTAAACAAAATGAAAACCATGCAATATTGCAAAATGCAAAGTTGCAAACCCTCACTCACTCGGTCACTCCCTAAACCCCTTGAACCGTTTGTCCATTCGCCCGTCCGCCCGCTCGTCCGCCAATCCGCCAATCCGTCTGCCCGTCCACCCGACCGCCCGACCGCCCGACGACGACCGAGGACCGTCCGTCTGCGTCCGTAGCGTCCGCTGGGTTCGGACGTGCGGACATCCGGACGTTCGATTTCGGACGCAATTTCGCCGCGGATGCACGTCCATGACAACCCTATCCCATGGAAACCCACATAGTCCTTGCTCCCAAGATATTCGTTGCCCAAGATGGCGTAGTAGGCTGAAAGTGGTTGGTCCGATTATAGTATGTGGAGATTGTCCTCAACATCTCCTTATCGAGTGACCAAACCACGTAGCATTTCCAGGTTCTAAAGTGTTTTTTCACTTCTTCGTTCACCATGCTTTCTTCTTGCATCATCAAGTGGCTTGCAGCTACGTTGTGTTGGCCATTGATGATGTAGAAGTCTCCGTCCATCACCTCCTCCCATCGAGGTGGATCTCTTCTGCCTTTTGGCAAGACCGGTGTGACGCAAAGAGTCTGCTTCACACTCTTGTTTGGCATGTTGACAAGATAATGGAGCATTTCTTTAACAATTTTGTTCTCCTTCGCACGTATGTTGAGTTTAATAGGTGCCTCCTTCAACTTTCCAATTGGCATCTCTTTCTTCTCACCAACTCCGTAGATAAACGCGGTGGAGTACTTCTCCTAGAAGTTCTTGTACAAAGCACTTATATCTTTGTAATTTGGCTTCCGCTCCGTCTTGAGGGCTTTTGGAATGGCATTCATTTCTTCGAGATAGCTTGCCGATTCCACGCCTGACTGCTCCGAAGTCCTCTCGACTACCTTCTTTGCTGACCCGGATGCCAGCGGACTGCTTTGAGGTGCTGTCGCTGATGATGGTGGTGGCTTTCTATTTTTCTTGCCTTTACTTTGTGACCCACCAGCCATTTTCCCCGTTGATGGTTGACCTTCATCTTGAGCAGTTGTCTCAACGGATACCATTCGCGGAGCCATGAAGAATCTTTGCATTGCCATCTTCTCCTTGATGACTACGAAGGAGTTCATCAGAAGCGTGATCTTCGTGCACAGTTTGCTTCCCGTCAGTGGACTTCCATCCAAGTTGTGGTACTTGCCATTGTCTATTTTCTGCTCTAACTCCTTGATCTCCGAACTGTATGGCGTCGGCTCTAGACTCTCCAAAAATGGCAATATGTTGAACCAAATCTTCTCTGAGTTCAAAAGTATTGTGAAGTGGTATTGATTGCCCGTTGGGAATGCGTTGGTGGTGGTGACGCAGTGAATTTTGATATTTGGGAATTTCTTCGTAGACACCCGCTTCACTTTCTCGTCGAATGAAATCAGGAGATACGCCTTGGAATTTCGATACTTCATGTTGAAGTGCATGTTGTCTGTATGGGGCACCATCTTCAAACACCACGCGTCTACCTCTTTTGGGTTTTCGAACTCCCACCAGTCCCCTTCTATCATATCCTCGTCTACATTTGGACTTTCTTCTTCGATACCCTCTACTCTTTTGAAGTGCGCCTTGAGTTGATCCATTTATTCTTCCATTTTGAACGTGGACAATTAAAATTCAGTGTATTGTTGCAGTTTAGGACGGACCAAGCTAAACTATTGCTAGACGTAAACGCACATTTTTCTTGTTGATATTTATTAAGTCAATTTTGATTGCGCCCTTATTTATTTTTTATTTGGTAGTCTTCTGTTTGTTGCCTATTTTTCTCTATTTGTCTGCAGATTAGGGCGGTCCGCCCTAAACTGTTGGGATTTTTCTTTGTTTTGTAAGCATTTTTGTTCAATTAGTATAAGAGGCATTGAGTTTTAGAAGTATTTTATCTACCAATCATCATTGAAATTGTTTAATGTATCTGATTTCTTTAATCATTTTATGATAATGTCTATGCTCCTGTCGTTAGTGTAGTGCTTGGGAGTGCAGTTTAGGGTGGTCCGCACTAAATTGCACATGGACTATATTTTTTATTTTTAAGCGTAGTATATATGTGGGGTTGATCAATTTTCATTATCAATAGAAATGCAGTTTAGGGCGGTCCGTCCTAAATTGCACATGGACTATATTTTTGATTTCTCAACGTAGCATATATATAGGGTTGATCAATTCTCATGATCTACAGAAATGCAGTTTAGGACAGTCTGCCCTAAATTAAAGACGTTTTATTTTTGACTTTGCACCCGATACCCGCTTGATACCCAGGGATATCTAGGTGATACCCGCCTTGAGACCCGGAGATATCATAGTCATATCCGTCAAATTCTATGCGAGGGTTAACACGTTTTTCAATTGTAAAGCATGAAAATTAGAACCCTAAATCCTAAATCCTAAACCCTTAAACCTTTAAACCTTTAAATCTGAACCATAACTTAACATCCAATGCAGAAGTCCTGACCTGCCAAATAACACAATGACAGGTTTCTGATACTTGTCTCCTTCCACAAATGAAAAAATCCTCAAAGATGTTACTACAAGCGTATCCAAATCGCACTGTTGCAAATCCAAGAGTGCAAAACAAGCAGTGAGGAAACAAGAAAAGTGCAATTACAACTACTTAGTCACATGCAATTTGGGAGACAAACAATTGATTCGTTCCCAAGTTCAACAGAATTGCAACATCAAGATGCAATTGAAACCAATGCCTCCAATTTTTTTTCCCATTCTATAAATAGAAATGAAACCCTCGTCCCAGTGCGCAACATCAAGTTCTTTGCTTACATCAAATTCCTCGCTTACAGAGTTTGCATCCAAATACTTGCAGATCAGAAAATTGCATCCAAACAAGTTGCACGCTCACACACCCAAAACAAACCAGATCGGAGGAAGAATCGAAGACTGGGTTACAATGACCTCGGAATGACCTCGGAATTGCACCTACAATGAGTTTGCAAACTAAGTGACACTAAACAAGGAAATGAAGCAACCAAAAATTCTTACCTCGCACTTGATGAAGACTCCTCCTTGTGCAGCCAAGCAATCTCCAAACCCTCGCGCTTGATGAAGACTCCTCCTTGCACAGCCAAGCAATCTCCAAACCCTCGCGCTTGATAAAGACTCCTCCTTGCACAACCAAACAATCTCCAAACCCACGCAGTGTCAATGCGCAGCCGTCAGCATCTTAAACCTAACATCAACGTCCCTTGGCCTTCGAGTCTTTTGCAGACCTGATCCGCAAATCCGCCACCAAACTTCCCTCACAAACCACACAATGACACATACACTTCCTTCCTAAATCGCATGTAAACACACCTCATCGACAAACCACTATTCATCTTAATTCACTTCCAACTACAGAAAAGATCCACAAATTTGCTAGCAAACCTCTCTCACAAACTGCACAATGATACATACACTTCCTTTCACACAAGAATAAAAGGAGCGGCAACAGCAACGACGAGGAGCAGGAGCAACCACTACAAGGAGAATTGTGGTCGAATTGACAAAAAAATAACAAAATTTTGTCAATTCCTTTGTCAATTAGGAGGGGCTAATTCAAATCAATTTGGACACCTATTTGACAAGATTTTGTAACTCCATTGACAAAATTATATCAATCACATGACAGAATTATGTTAATTCGGACATTCTATAACTTCAAAATTTTAAATTACACATAAGGGGTATGACTACTTAGAGGTTACTACGTGGTATATGCCATATTAAAATAAGTATAAAAAATTGCTGAGTAAGCACACCCACCCACATAACACAGTCACCTCAACAAACAGTCCACGTGACACAATCACCTAAGCAAATAACAACTCTACAAGGCCACCTAAACAAATACAACAAGTGATCAAGCCATTTAAGCACCCAACAAGTACCAACACACACATGT
Source organism: Climacium dendroides (assembly GCA_950106755.1). Classification (NCBI taxonomy): domain Eukaryota; kingdom Viridiplantae; phylum Streptophyta; class Bryopsida; order Hypnales; family Climaciaceae; genus Climacium; species Climacium dendroides. Next base: position 306,772 of record OX467086.1, read on the forward strand.
CAAAGAACATGAATGTTGACTAATATATACAAGGCAGTAAAATATTTACCAATACATATGGGATAAGTGTGTTAGGGGAGGAGGAGAACCAAGGGAATTCCGAAATTGTTTAAAAATTAAATTTTCAGACCGGATTTAGGCATAGTAAATTAATTTTTTTCAAAAAACTTTTAACTAAGATTAGTTGGAAAATCAAATGAAGTTCCACCTCCAAAAATCCGTTTGAGATTTCAGGTCTCCAATAAAAAGTTATAGACAAATTTCAGACTGGGTGTTTAAAGTGAATTTCAAACTTTTCAAACACCCGGTCTGGAATTTATCCATAACTTTTTATTGGAGACCTGAAATCTCAAACGGAATTTTGGAGGTAGAACTTCATTTGATTTTCCAACTAATCTTAGTTAAAAGTTTTTTGAAAAAAATTAATTTACTATGCCTAAATCCGGTCTGAAAATCTAGTTTTTAAATAATTTCGGAATTCACTTGGTTCTCCTCCCCTAACACACTTATCCCATATGTATTGGTAAATGTTCTACTGCCTTGTATATATTAGCCAACACTCGTATTCTTGACAAGTGAGTGTTGGTACTTATTGGGTGCTTAAATGGCTTGATCACTAGTTGTATTTGCTTAGGTGGCACTCTATGGTTTGCTGTTTAATTAGAGTTTTGGATTCTTTGGGTTTTATGGATTCTATTGATAAAGATCTTGATAAATAATCAACAAGAAGTTGACAAAAAATTAATAGATTTGTCCTAATTGACAAAATAAGGTTGTTAAAAGTGATTGTTGTCAATTCGGGCAAAATTTTGTCAAATGCTTGTCATCTAGGGCTACAATCTCTTGTAGTGAACGCAAAACAATCCCTAGTTAGACACATGCTTAATCTCAACCTCCCCGCCCCGCCTCGGCCCGAAGTCCCAGAAGCATTTGCCAAAACACCTGCTTGCCCCTACCCGTAGAAAACACTGAAATTTTTTTATTTTTTACGTAAATTTTTTTTTTGAAATTCTGAACTCATATTTGCAATCAGAGGCCCCGAATTATTTTTGTAGAGTGCAAAAATTCTGAAAAATCGGTTCAATACAGGGGGGCTCTTTTTATTTTGGGGGGTGGGCAGGCATGGCCTGCTCGGTGTTTTGGCAAATGCCTCTGGGACTTAGTGTCAAGGCCCACCCCGTACCCGCCTCATACCCATCCCACACCTACCCCCTAATTGCCCCATACCCGCCCCATACCCACCTCGTATCTGCCCCCTACCCACCTTGTAAACCGCCCCCTACCCGACTTGTAACCGCCTCATATCCACCCAATGCCCGACCATACCTAATCAAGTTCCCACCTCTGGCTGATATCTACTAAATTGAAAAACCGTTTTGTCACCGTGTGAATTGTTAGATTAAAATAATGCAGAAACACTCATTGCAAGAGTAAATACTATAGATGACCTTTTTGTTTTTACACGGAATTGGAAGGATGAATAGTAGCACTTTCATCATTTGCATGAAGTTTTCTTGTCATCCATTGGACAAAAAACATCCACCTCATCATTTGAAGATTAATCCATAAACACTACAGCATATGTTTGTCGTCTAAGGAGTGATGAAGGAATCTTTTGTATAGGACAAAAGTGCAATTATTCATCTACATAATGAAGGGTGGAAAAGGAAAATCTCGTATAGTAGTTTCATTCCAAATAAGTTTTGTAGGTCTAGTTAAAGTAGATGATGACACACGGTTCTATAATCAATGATTTCGACGATGACTAGCTCAATGTCCAAAGAATTAGAAATTGATGCACATTTGACTATTAAGGTACTTGAAGTCTCAATATAATAGATGATATTCAAAATTTTGAGGTTTAAAGTTACAAATAATAAAAATTAATCAAATGATTCCAAATATTAAGTATTTATAGTCTTCTTGAAGTTCACAAAGTTCTAGAGTCAATGATTTTCACATTGACCAGCTCAGCATACAAAAATTCAGAGTTCATGCATATTTTAGCATTAGAGAATTTGAGGTCTTAATATAATTATTAATGCTAAGAATAGTGAGGTTTAGGGTTACAAACATAATAAACTAATCTAGTAGTTCGCAAGTCATTTGAATCCTAACAATCATTTTTCAGTCTATTTTGAAGCTTCCGATATGGTGGTGGAACAATTTAGTTAATTTTCTTGACAAAACCAAATCATGTATACCATAGCCATAGAAAATACATTTATATTTAGAAGTTGGCTTAATTTTTTTGAAAGAAAGTAATGGCGATCTTGAAATGTTTTTTTTGGTACCCTAAATCGTGAACTAAATAAAACTTTCCTCTTGTATGAAGTCTTTGCACTCTTTTGTGCACAAGTGCTTTGTATTCATGCCAATTTTGTGGCATTTGGAACTACCATTTGAAATGTAAGGCTTGGAAAAATTAAAGATTTAAATTCAATTATCTTTTATTTTTTAAACAAAAATAACTTTCACAATGCATTTACAAACAAAGCCCTTGCACTCTTTAGGGCATTGAACTTTCAATTTATACCAAAAATATCACTTCTTTACACTATATAAATTCTTTATTGAATTCCAAAGATTTACGGAGTGAAATTCTTTTTAAAAATTTTAAATTATGATAATGGCACACATCACAATAGTACTACTTCATGTCACCTTTGTTGAGTGATGAAGTTGATTCAATTATACAAGCAAAAAGAAGAAAGAACTATTAATCAACCTGAAATTCAAAGAATAAAGAAGGAGCTTTCATGAAGATGAATGAAAGCTTCCCATGCAGATGATTATACAAAATCTATGATAAAAAAGAATTCAAATATATATTGAATTTCTTTTTTAGGAGGAGGGTTCTCCACCAAACTTTAAAAAGGAGCTTTTGTACAATCATTTTTGCGCCCATGGCATAGTGATTGAAAAAAATTTATATTCTCAAAAAGGTAGTGTATTTTCTATCTCTACAAAAATGTTCAAAAAATCATAATTAATATTGAGTCCATAAGAGCCTACCTAAAATCAGTTCAAGTTACAATGGAACTTCAAGGTTTATAAAAAAAAAAATCAGAGCACATTCATTGGTTAAAAGCATAAAAATTGTCTTTGGTTTAGAAGAAATTACTGTGATTGTAAAATGGTAACATTTATTGTCCCTTTTTAAATCATTGACAACCTATAATTTCCTAAGGACTTAAAAATTCAATCTCTAAAATATAAAGATGTACTGTAAATTGCAACTTAACTTAGCAGTGACTTTCAACACTTCTAATCTATAATTCATACTCATCCTCTATATATTTACATCTTCCATTGCAATATTCTAACTATTCTCATTCTCTAAAATTACTATCTTCATTGATAATCAAATTTGTTTTTGTAATATTAACTGTTTCTTAAATTTGACTCTTAAAGATTTTGAATTCAAAATTTTCTAATATTCTTTGAACTATACAAATAGTAAATACTAATATTTTATAAATGACTAAAGGTTGGTGCTTGGTACACTACTCATTTGCCATACTATTGTATTAAATTTTTTTTTTTTTTTTTAATCTAACAAAATTTTCAAATCATTTGATAATAATAATAAAACATTCAAATCACAAAAGTTTAAAACTCATAAAATCACCAAATTATGAAAGTGCAATGAAGTTTGAAGCCAAAAAAGGCAATGAAATGTCAATTTTTTTATATCACTCTATTCATATTTTTTAACTTCCACCTCTCTTCAATGACCATCATACTTTTGTAATTTTGTAGAGTTTAGGGTGTGATATTAAAAGCCATTGTATTTCTATAATATCACAAATTTTGAAAAATATGATATTACATAGTTGGCGCTTGTTTTGCTAAGCAAACATTAAAATAGCTGATTTATTATTATATTATTAAATTGGCATTCTTAAAATTAAAATCTTTACAAGCATGTTGAATTATTGTATGTAAAGATATAATATGTGCATGAAGTTTGAAGAAAAAATAAGCAATCAAATTGGCACTTTTGTAATGTAACTGTATCAATCTAAAGTAATATCAATTCTTCTGAACAACCATTGTATTTTTGTGAATTAGAGAGCTTGAAAAGTTTGAAAATGTGATATTATAGAGGAAATTTTATTATTCTTATAATATAGATTTTGAAAATGTCATATTACACAAACCATTTTATTATTGTAATGATATAAAGTTTGAATATGTGATATTCTAGAGGTCCTTATGATTTTAATAGTATGACTAGCAGTTGGCACTTGCTATGCTATGCATTCACCATTAAAATTTCATTAAAATTTTTATGTATTATATAGAAGGCAAAGCAAGAATTTCAATAAATCTTCCAATAAAAATTACTAAAAACTTCATATAGTTTTTTAAATAAATAAGCATATACTGAAATAAACAATAGGAATTTAACGAATGATGAATGAAATACATGCAATGATGAATATGGTGAAAGATACACATACATTAGAATGCATTAGAAATTTCAATTCAATTGTTACAAACAATGGCAACCCAAATAGAAGAATTTAAAGGAAGAACTTGGAAATCTCAAAAACTTTGTAAACAATTTGATTGTTGTGAAATCCAAAATCAATTCAATCTAATAAATTTCTCAAATCATGTGGTAATAGCAATACATAATTCAAATCACAAGCTCAAAGCTCACAAAAGCACGAAATCATAGAAATGCAAAAGAAGTACAAAGCCAAGAAAAGCAATGGAATTGCTACCTTCATAATATCACCATATTGATCCTCTTTAATATCACTTCAATTGCAACGACTATATTATTTCTATAATATCACCCTCTGTACAAAGTGATATTACAAAGGTGATTGTGAACTACTACTGTATTTCAATAATATCACATTGTTTGAAAATATGATTTCTATGTATGCATAATTGGAAATATTTTGATAAAATAATTAAAATTATTATTAGTAAGACTTATCAAAATCATTATCATGCATTCTATTCAAATATATCAAATTTCTACTAATATGTGATACAATGAATACGTAGTATAGTAAGCACGAGCCCCTAATATTAATGATAGCATTTGTGATATTACAAAGGGACTTATGATTGTAGTAGTATGATGAACTTTGATTCCAAGTGAATGGATAATTATTTGGGTAATATTTTAGGCTTTGTCGAGGATACTAATTGATTTATTGTATGTCTTTCATAATGTTCTATAATTTTAAACAAAAAGAGTAATTCCAAGAAATCATGATTAGTTGACTTTGAAAGAATTTCAAGCTTGTACCTATTTTTTTCTTTGGTATTAGGTTGAAGTCCACAACTTTTGCATGAGCGGTTCATAAAAGTACATGGACTTTTACATTTTTTTAACTACTCAAACCCATTTGAAGAAGTATCAATTAATTTTTTTTAAGTTCATTTGTAAGGCTTTGATTCATACCAAGTGTTAAAACTTTTTTTTTCCAATTTTTTCAATGTTTATTTATGTACTCTTTTTTCGAATATTCAACATTTAATCCAAATTTTTTACACTGGACCTTGAACCCCAAACCCAAAAAACCCTAAACCCTATGTAAACCCTAAAGCATTGTTTACATTTTGTACACCAGAATTCATAAACAAAGAGATTTTATTTTTGAAACGCAAAGTCAATTTCTTTACAAAAGTTCAATACATTCTTGACACATGCATTGTTGCGTGGCAAGAAAAAGGAAGGAGAGAATGTTTCACCTACTTCTGAAAATCATTAATGTTAGACAAAAAATTGCGCGCAAAATTTGCTTTGTCAACACTGTGATTTACAAAAAAAAATTCCAGTAGTTGACTTTGCAAATCCGCAAACACCTGAAATAGGCTTGAATCTGAAGAAAGCACTATTAAGTGGATGACTATTTTTCTAATCAAAGACTGCACGAACTTCTCCCAAAGATCATGTAGCCTGAAAAAGTGCTACAAAGTGGAAAACGAATCTCCCGAAAAAGAATTTGAAATTTGAATTCTTTTTGTTTTGGCGCGGCCCTCCTCCGGTGCCAAAACTTTGCTCCCCCCGGCGCGGGTGCTTTGTGTATGCGCGTTGAAATTGTTAGTGTCGTTCTCATTCTCATTTGGCTTTTCTTGTGTGATCGTGAACCTGTTCAAGCTCTCCGTTATTCATTATTGTAATTTTTTTCTGTTGTGGTTTGAAGACTTTAAACACGGTACAGTTGGACGAGGCGTTCTGCAGTTCAAGGTGCGCTTTGCGTACAACCAACAAATGAAAGCGTTTTCTTTGTCTAGTCATTTCTAGTACTCCAGTACTTTGTACATAGTCATGTAACGCAACAGATTTCAAGTTCGACAGAGTTCTCCTCTTCTTCTTGTACATTTCAGTTTCGTATTGAGGAATTTGCAATGTGCTCATACATTTTCAAGTACAAGTTTAGTTTTAAGTCATCATACTGAATTCAATTTCTACGGTGTGAATAGGTATCCTGGTTTGTAGTCGTAAAATCCGGATCTATTTTTAGAAACTTCTTGGGTTACATGTTTTTGAAGACGTGCAATTTAGGGCGGTCTGTCCTAAAACGCAAGTCGACCATGTCATGATTCGTATTTCATGTCGAGCATATTATGTTTTTGTAAGAAGTGCAGTTTAGGTGGATCCGACCTAAACTACATTGCGATCGGGAATAATTTTATGAATATTAAAACAAAATACACTAACACTGAATCCAATTTCCTTGACCCTATTCATGCAGTTTAGGGCGGTCCGCCCTAAATTGCAGATTGACAAACCTAAATATTTTTTGAAGAGTTAAATAAGTCGGGGTTTCTAATAAATAATCACAAAATCAACAGTTTGGATATGCACTTTAGGTCGGTCCGCCCTAAAATGAAATGCATCAATGCCTTAATTTATATTCAATATAAGAAAAAGTTTTACTACTAAGACGAGCAGTTTAGGTCGGTCCGCCCTAAATTGCAATGCATCATTTACCCACTAAAATAAAGACAATTTATAACTACACTATATATACTATCATTGCAGTTTAGGGCGGTCCGTCCTATACTGCATACTGACAAATCTAAATGTTTCACAAGCATTAACTAGGCAGGTATTACTATATCTTCAATACACGGAGAGTCCGGACATACAGTTTAGGACACTCCGCCCTAAATTGCATTGCAACAGTTTCATTACTTGCACAATAGTGAACAAAGTAGGTTCTTGTTCAATTTAGAAAGGACTTCGACAACCTTCACGCAGTATTTATCGGTCAAGCAGTTTAGGAAGGTCCTCCCTAAAATGCACTTCTTCCATGTTCAATTTATAGGATTTCAAGATGTCCAGTCTGAAATATTTCACACTATGTTCATGCAGTTTAGGTAGGTCCGTCCTAAATTGAAATTCCACAATTTTAGTACTTAAAAAAGAAAATATGAAGGGATGTCTTATTTAGTTTCTAAAATCTGACAAAGTGGTCATGCTGTTCGCCTAAAACCACCACACCATTGATATTGACAGATTAAAAAAATGAATGAGGGCTACGCCATCTGCGTTCAGAAAACCTCACACTACTGTCAAGCAGCTAAGGGTTGTCAGCCATACAATGATCATTAATTTATATGACATTGGTCTTCATTGATCTAGAACTTTGTCTGTCTAGTTGTGCAGTTTAGGGAGGTCCACCCTAAACTGCATTTACATAAATTAATAAATTACATTAAAAAAAATTTGACAGGTCTTTCTTCATCTATTAATTTTCTATTCAGATTGTGGTTTAGGTTTACAGATAATATGGGCTCCGTTGATGTCCCACTTGACCTCATGGACTCATCAGACGATGAGCTCCAGGTACTTCAAGAAATGAGTGCTGGCGTTCTTGAGTGTGAAGGGCTTCCTCGACAAATATGGAATACAAGGTTTGTTACTTTGTATAATGGAGAGGGCGTTCTTGTTGGAGAAGGTACTTGTCGTAGTGTGAATTCAGATCTTGTACTTGGTGTCACTAGACCTCTTGGAGACACTCATGTATCAGTGCACATTTCAAAATCACATTCTAAAGTGGACAATTTTGAAGAAAATGTCTTCTCATTAGTAGCTTGGCCTATTGAGCTTGTGCACTGTTGTGGTGCAAGTTTACGCGATCATGAATAGAGAGACAAATTCAACCGTCTGCAAGCAAGTCTACTTAATCCACCATCATCCAAATCTGCTAGGCCCTATGCAAGTACCAACCAAAATCCGCCTCGTCAAACTGCTGTCAAAGCAAAAGACCTCCTTATACAAGAGTCAATCAACATGGCATCTAGCAAGGTGTGTTGCAGTAAGAATTGTGTCCAACCGTTCCCGAGAGAGAAAATTCGGGCATTTTGAGAAAGAATGTACAGAAATTCAACATTTAAACACCGTGCCTTCATAAAGACTGATGTGCATAGACAAATTCATGAAGGTGCACGTCGAAGGAAGATGGTTACAATCGAAGGCATAAATGTGTGTTTGCGCATATAGATGTTTATTGCGGGATTGTTGAGTCTACATTCTATCGCTACTCAATATATATGAAGCTCGATCGAGAAGCAAGGGATCACGGTAATACATGGTTGTTGAAGCCTAGAAAACATACCCTACAAGCAATAGCTTCTTTAAAGTGCATCCTTGACAGGGAAGCCAATCATATGCTGCATCGCACCCGGAGTTTGAAGGCAAGTGAGAAGGTTGTGTTCAAGATTCTTCCGGCCTCATTTCAATGGAAGGACCAATTGAAGAAACTCAATGATTCCAATGCGTCTTTTGGATTGAAGGAGATTTCCACTTCGAACTTCAGTAAAATAAGGTCCACAAAGTTCTCACAGTTCGATGTGAAGAAGCTAGGGGATAATTTTTGCTCGGTGTGCTACTTGTGACAAGCTAAATGAGCTTGTTAAGGGTGCTATTAGTGGATCTCAAACTTCTTTGAAATGGGCAAGAAGATTGGATAGGCATCTTACCATTGCTCGTGTCCATAGGGATGTATATTATATCAATCAAGAATTGTTGTTCAAGTCTCTGCATGAATGTCTTACAATCATACATGACAAAATGGATCACTCGAAAACCGCTTGTCTTGTATTCTCTCACAAGAATAAAGAACTCGATGGCCTCATGAAGCTACCAGTTTCTGTGACGGGCATGCTTGCACATGGTCATGCAGATGTACGCTACGCGCATTATGAATTGGATGTCTTCTCCCATGACTCCAACTATACCGTTGGATCAATGGCAAAGTTGTTGCGAGATTTAGAGTTAGTTCCGAAGTCTTCTTCTCGAGAGTTGTTCAAAAATTCAAAGTCCACTAATTTGTTTAAGGCTGTGCTAGAGGGTGCAAACATGTGCAATCACTATAACAAAACATGGTAAAAAAAACCGCGCGCAGTCGCGACTACGGGTTTTTTGAACACATTTTTGTGACAGTCAAAATCGAGGACAGCCGCGGATTTTTTCCATTTCCCACTTCAATATTATGATTTTGGAGGCGTGCCATATATCATTGGAAAGGTATTTTAAATACCTTTCCAATGATATATGGCACGCCCTCAAATTCATAATATTGAAGTGGGAAATTGCAAAAGAAGGTTCAAGTCCACTACGCGCACGCGCACAAAAATGTGTTCAAAAAAACCGTAGTCGTGACTGCGCGCGGTTTTTTTTAACCATGTTTTGTTATAGTGAATGTGTCATTACCGCCGTTGCCAAATACTTTAGCTCGAGCCACGTGGCTACCGCCCATTTTGAACGTGCAGATGGACAATGCCACTGGAGACAACAAGAATAGATATGTTTTCTGTTTTTGGTCTTTACTTGTTGCAAACAAAATCTTCCGGGAAGTGTATGTGAACTTCATGATTGTAGGTCACACACATGACGACATAGATGCGTTGTTTGGAAGATGGAGCATGGATTTGAAGAAAGACAACTTCTCGACAGTACCAGCACTAATGAAGTCGTTCATGGATGTGGATTCCATCCCCATTATCCCTCACCTTATTGAAGAAGTGGCCGATTTCAAGGGTTTTATAGCAGGGTCACTTATTGATGGTGATGACATCCTTGTTGGACATACAAAACTACATCAGTTGAAGTTCTACCTGGACTCAACGGGGTGCCTTGTCATGAAGTACAAACTTCTTTGCACTGATGCAGAGTGGTTAGGAGAAGACGGAAGAGGCATCAAATTATGGAAAGAAGATGTTGAAGGGCGAAGTTTGTGGCCACGGGGTGAACCACTGCCTATTCCGTTGAAGCCTATGAAAGGCTTAGATGACATCGTCAAAGGTGTGGCGGGATTCGTGAAATATTGGGACAATTTATGCAATGCAGACGTCACCGGGGATTACTTAAGACGTTACGAGCACATAGTGAGGTACTAGCGTGGCGTCAAGGCAGCGTTGATGGAACCATTACCTACCTTTGGTGTTTTGAGAGATGGTTTTTGGCCAACTTCACGAGTAGTAGCAGATTGAGCGGATGAATTGAACGAGGAAGGTAAAGAGCGTGAAGAGTTTGGGGAGGATGACTTGTACGTTGGGCCGTTGAGTGGTCGTCCAAATCCATCCTTTCGGGTAGCTCGAGATTTGTTTGAAGGCTATTTTGTTGCGGTTCGCCCCGTAGATGGTGACACTCATCCGATGTGGATTGCAAGGGCATTGTCTGATCCGAACTACAGCCTAGAAAATCCGAATTGTGTCCTTATTCAATACTTCCGTCCAACATCAAGGAATCAAGATGTTATAGATTTCTACGCCGCATGGGACAGCGAAAGAGGTCTACGTTGGAAGGTCGATGAAACTGAACCTCCTGTTTAGCAACACACTGATGCTCTTATGACAGCGTGGAAGTCAAGGATCAAGAAAGACACTCAGGAGTGCATGATCAAGATCCCTGCTATACAAATTGAAGTCATCACCAAGAGCTTGACTTCCTATAATTGAGAAGCCATATGTACATAAGGGTATATGTGGTATGCTTTATTTTGTATTTCCCATCCACATATTGTGTGTAATGAATGGAATTTATATATTACAGTAGATGGTATATACTTTAATTTTATTGGTTTGGATTTATAGTTTGGTATTGCTTATATGCTTTGAAATGTAGCTTTTGTTTTTACAAAAGAAGAGTATTCAATTTCAATTATAATAAATTGCTTCTAAGTACATTTGAGTTTTATTTTTTTTCTATGTTTTAATTTATTTTTGTTGAAGCACTTATGTTATAATATCTATGACGAATATTATTGATAATTTGAAGCAACTGGAAAAAATGGGTAGTGGTTATAATCACTATGCGTTTGATAACTGTATTAAGTACTTGTCACAATTCGGATAGGGGGCCGATTGATTGTTACAACTTTCCTAGCTGCATGCATAGGTCATTAGGTAGCACAAAATCATGCCTATCCCTCAACCGCTTATTCATATTCAATGGGAATTGAACTCGGACCGTTTGAATGACATGAACCATCCTTTACAACCAACTTCAGAGCTCATGACTTGGTGTTCAAAAAGTAAAGATTTTCTGTATATTAATGTTAGCATTGGTGCTTGAAATTTGAACTAATGTTCGAATTAGAGACTTTGTATGTCACTACACTCTCATTTTAATGGAAATTACATTAAGAAATTAGTATGTTTACTATTTGTCAACCTAAATTATGTACAAAAAATCCATTTGTATTGGTATCAAAATCGACAATATTATTTTGGGAGAGTCCTAAACTCCCAAAATTTTGAATATAGCGTTTAACGTGTCTCTGCTTCCTCTATAGTTTTTGTATTTATGTACTATTTGCATAGTGTATTGTGTTGTTGTTGGAATGCCCTCTTGATGTGCTTTTAAGTGTGTTTTTGAAGAAAAGTACTACCATGCAACAAGCATGTCTTCTCACAATTTTTCATTTTCTCATTGGCAGAACCAGTTTTGTACACAATACAAATTGCATTCCAATTGGCCATAGTACTAACTGCCATGAATCCCTTGAAGTTCAAGTGGTCCACTCTCTCTTGTGCCATGACAGCATTCGAGTACCTCCAGAATTGTATTTGTATACTGGTATCTTCAAATTGCATGTTGCATGTTGAAATAGTCATCACCTTCTTATACTCTGGATCATACACGTAGCAAGCCATTGTGGTCCATTCCTTCACATGTTTCACGTGGTCAAACATCATCCATGCGTTTTGTAAATTCCCTTTTGGTTGCATGCGTCTCAGTAGGTCCATTCCACTTCCAATTCCTTTAGTGAGTATTTTAAAAATGTACACCTCCTCCTTTCTTTGGCTCAAAAAGACGTTGTTGTGAATGTATTTGAACTTAGACTCTTTCTTCATGGTCATGATGTTGTCAATGACACCTCCTCAATTGTTTGAGCAAAATGAGGATATTACATTTCTTATATTCGGATTGCTCAAATACTAGAAGCAATCTATGACTTCTTCCAATTCCTCTCTCTTCAACATCTTTTTCTGCTCTTCTCCATTGTGAAACAAGTAATTTGTCAAGAAGTCCTTTCTAGCAAAAAGAGCATTTTCTGAATTGGTAGTTGTTAGTGTTTTGCAACCTATTACGCAATGAATTTGCAGATTGTTTTTATAGAAAACGCTATACTCAAAATTTTGGGAGTTTAGGTCTCTCCCAAAATAATATTGTCGATTTTGATACCAATACAAATGGATTTTTTGTACATAATTTAGGTTGACAAATACTAGACATACAAATTTTTTAATGTAATTTCTGTGGGAATCCGGAATCCAGAAACGGATCAATGATACAAGAATTAGGTGAGAAAAATAGGGAAAATAAAAAAAAATTATAGTTAGAACGTGATTTTTGTATGAGATAACCCAAATTAGGAAATAAGTGTTTCGGCAAAACTTGTAACTGGAACTTATCCGGATCCGGAATCCGGATTGACCCGGAACACAGGAACCTACTATATAGACCTCGGAGCTACGGGAGTAGGATACCGTTAGTACAACGGACCTGTAGCCGTTGTCTTGATTTCTGTAGAGAGACGGTTTAGTATTTAAGGTGTTTGCCTAGGGTTTTCCTCTTCACTTTCCTGCTTTTCTTTTCTGAGACGGTCCGTGTGAGTAGTTGAGAGAAAGAGTGGTGAGCTAGCGACTGAAGTAGGGTTACTTCTCTCTCGTTTTTGTTTAGATCTTATGGCATCCGGACCAGTATGGAGGATAGCGGTATCTGCCTGGGTCATCTCCCCGGCCATTCCGGCCAATCCGGAACTACACAAGCAGTTAGAGGAAGACTTAATTAAGTTAGGGTGTGTTGGTCTACTACACCGACCATGGAACTTCAAAAGTAAGGATATGATTCAGGAGTTACTTCATGGTGTTCCGAATCAGTATGAGCTCACTTTGAGGGGGCGGCCAGTCACGTGGACCGAGGACATCTGGGCGAATGTCTATAAGTTCCGAAAGAGCGGAAACGGTTTAGCATCAAGGACGGACCAATTTGTAGCTGGGAAGTTCACAGGGTCTACAAACCCTAAGGACAGATTCGCTATTAGCAAATGCAAGGACGAGAGACATAGGCGGATACTAGAATTTCTCATTCCCATCTTGTATCCGAAAAAACCTACACGGGTTACCATTACGGTGGCCAATACTATTTTCGGGGCTATAGAGAACCGAGTGGTGCACTGGGGTAGAGTCATAGCCGGGATAGTGGCTAAGTTAGCGGATCATGTGACCCGAGCAAAGGCGAGCCCAGTTAGCACCTACTTGTTCCATTTGTACCATCAGCAGGAACTTCTGAGTGCAGCGAAAATAGTCCAGTATGACACCGGAAAGGCAATTTTGTCATACGGACTTTCCGGGGAGGAAGCGGAAGATCCGGTCGAGTCGAATCCGGAAGAATTTTCCGAAGAACCCTTGACCGATCCGAGGAATAAGAAGAGGAAGTCGACCGATCCGAGGTTGCAATCCAAGCCACCGGCAATAGAGAGGGGGGAGTCCAGCAAAGGACCGGAAGTGGAAACTGAATCAGCATTTTTCAATGCTAGGTTCGAGTGGATACGCGAGGCCAAGGTACTCCACGACTGCCTGGCGAATTTAGTGATAGATACCGCGGAAGTTTTGAAGGTGGAGCCAGACCAAATTTTGGAAGCGGTCAAGCGACTGCCTAAACTGGAAGATCTAAAAAGAAGGGAGGATCGGATTCAGGAGTTGGAGGCGGAATGGAACCAACTCCAGGCCCGATTGAATTGGGTAGAAGGGGAGATGGCAGCTTCGAAGGAGAAAGAAAAGGAGGCTCTCGTCCTTGTCAAGAACCTATCGGAAGCAATCGACATCAAAGCCAACGTCATCACGAAAGCGGCTTTGTTTGACTCAAAGCTGATATCGGAAGGCCACATCACCGAAACCAAAGTAGTGACCATCCTCGTGGACTTCACTGCGAAAATAGAGCGAGTTTTAGCGGCCATCGATCCAAATCAGGTGATGGATTTCTCAACATTTCCGGAATTTCCTTTTGTTTTGAGTACTCCGGGGAAGCCAGTGGCGGATTAGGCAACTTGAATGGAGGGATTGAAGGGGATACTCACACCAACTGCGCCTACCTCCAACAAGATGCGGATGACGGAGCTGAATTTGAGGCCAGCCTCGGGACCGAAACCTGAGTCCAGCGTGAAATCGGTTCCAGTACCATCCAAAGCCTCGACTCTGGAAATTGCCAAGGCGCAAATGGTACCGAACCTTTTGAGGGGATTGTTTAGAATTCTAGGACAGCAAGTTAGGAGAGACCTCATTAACCAGATCGGTGGTATGACCAATCCGGCCCGGACGAATCCAGAAGGATTCTCACACATACAAGAGACTACACCGAAAAAGAGAAGCGAACCCACAACACTGGAGGAGACACCGCCAGAGAAGGAGAAGGAAGTTCAAGTCATCGAAGATTCCAAGGAAGAGAGTGCGCACTCCACTTCCGGAACCGAAGGAGACAGCGATCCGTCTCCCGCAACGCGCCATATCCAGACTCCAGCAACAACGAAGACAACTCCAGCCTAGAGTATGAAGGGAACACCAACCAGTCAAGCGGGCAGCCGCTTGAAGAAGGGACGGAAGGCAAGACATTAGAATTTGTAGGAAAAGTAGTATAGGATCCGGATCGGGTTTCCGAGCATGGGCCCAGTTTCCGGAATCTTAGGCGGATAGTACGGAAATCTGGCAATCTCGGGCGGTAGTTATTAGCCTTTCCGGATATCTCGAGGTGTTCAGTGATTGGTGACCTGGATTTCCGGGTTTCCTTTTCAGGCTTTTAGGAGTTGACTTTGGGTTTTTGTATTAGTATTTTAAGGGCAGGTAAGTTAGTTGTCGGCCATTCTATTCCATTCCATCTTAGTGCTTTCACGTATGTATTACAATTTTATTTTTTTAATCTAAGTCAGTCAGAGTGCCTCTAGCTACACTTTGCTTAGATAGAGTCTTTGGCTGAGTATATGCATGTGTGTTGTTGTATCCTTGTACTGGAGAAAGAGAAGGGAGGGAAAGGAGGAATCCGGATCTTGAGCTACGGATCTCTTGAAGGGGGAATTCAGCTAGTCAGGAGGGATGCAAGTTGAGTAAGGGAGTGTGAGCATTACGTGCCTTTAATTTGCCAGAACGGCAATCCAGATAGAAAGGTAGAGGTCCCTGCGAGTTTGGAACCAGGAGGGTTCTCTGCGGAGATAAGCAACTGCCAGAGGAAAGGAACTCCCGCTACACCGGAAGGTCTACCAACCTCCCCCTTGGTACATTGTCTTCTCTTTGAAAGTCTACTTCCCTGGGTTTATGAGTTCGGATCCGTCGTTGTAGTAAAAGAGGTGTGAGAATTTCTTTGTGTGACCTGCTTCCAGATCGGCCAATCCGGAAAACTGTGAGAGAATACTCCTCCCTTCTCCTACAATTGTGTTTTCTTGAATGTTGTTAGTTAGGATTTGGGTGCAAAGAGATTAGTGGTGAGTCCCCACCCCTCTCTAGATCAAGGGCGAACCCTCTGAGGGTAAAACAGAGGCAACAAAAACCAGTCACAAAAGGAAGACGGAACTCAGGTCCGGGTGTGTCCGGATCCGGAACGGAATCCGAAATGTACTAAGTTTCCGGAACGAGGTAGGGAAGTGAAATAAGGGGGATTAAGTGAGTGGTCACGATCCGGATACTTCTAATCCAATCGATATCATACTAGAAGTTCCTTGGAACGATTATTCGTGTCATCTTGCAACAATTTGTCGTTGTAAGGATACTTACGGCTAACTGCGCATATAACAATTTCCATTGAAATGAAAGTGTAGTGACATACAAAGTCTCTAATTTGAACATTAGTTCAAATTTCAAGCACCAACGCTAACATTAATATACAGAAAATCTTTACTTTTTGAACACCAAGTCATGAGCTCTGAAGTTGGTTGTAAAGGATGGTTCATGTCATTCAAACGGTCCGAGTTCAATTCCCATTGAATATGAATAAGCGGTTGAGGGATAGGCATGATTTTGTGCTACCTAATGACCTATGCATGCAGCTAGGAAAGTTGTAACAATCAATCGGCCCCCTATCCGAATTGTGACAAGTACTTAATACAGTTATCAAACGCATAGTGATTATAACCACTACCCATTTTTTCCAGTTGCTTCAAATTATCAATAATATTCGTCATAGATATTATAACATAAGTGCTTCAACAAAAATAAATTAAAACATAGAAAAAAAATAAAACTCAAATGTACTTAGAAGCAATTTATTATAATTGAAATTGAATACTCTTCTTTTGTAAAAACAAAAGCTACATTTCAAAGCATATAAGCAATACCAAACTATAAATCCAAACCAATAAAATTAAAGTATATACCATCTACTGTAATATATAAATTCCATTCATTACACACAATATGTGGATGGGAAATACAAAATAAAGCATACCACATATACCCTTATGTACATATGGCTTCTCAATTATAGGAAGTCAAGCTCTTGGTGATGACTTCAATTTGTATAGCAGGGATCTTGATCATGCACTCCTGAGTGTCTTTCTTGATCCTTGACTTCCACGCTGTCATAAGAGCATCAGTGTGTTGCTAAACAGGAGGTTCAGTTTCATCGACCTTCCAACGTAGACCTCTTTCGCTGTCCCATGCGGCGTAGAAATCTATAACATCTTGATTCCTTGATGTTGGACGGAAGTATTGAATAAGGACACAATTCGGATTTTCTAGGCTGTAGTTCGGATCAGACAATGCCCTTGCAATCCACATCGGATGAGTGTCACCATCTACGGGGCGAACCGCAACAAAATAGCCTTCAAACAAATCTCGAGCTACCCGAAAGGATGGATTTGGACGACCACTCAACGGCCCAACGTACAAGTCATCCTCCCCAAACTCTTCACGCTCTTTACCTTCCTCGTTCAATTCATCCGCTCAATCTGCTACTACTCGTGAAGTTGGCCAAAAACCATCTCTCAAAACACCAAAGGTAGGTAATGGTTCCATCAACGCTGCCTTGACGCCACGCTAGTACCTCACTATGTGCTCGTAACGTCTTAAGTAATCCCCGGTGACGTCTGCATTGCATAAATTGTCCCAATATTTCACGAATCCCGCCACACCTTTGACGATGTCATCTAAGCCTTTCATAGGCTTCAACGGAATAGGCAGTGGTTCACCCCGTGGCCACAAACTTCGCCCTTCAACATCTTCTTTCCATAATTTGATGCCTCTTCCGTCTTCTCCTAACCACTCTGCATCAGTGCAAAGAAGTTTGTACTTCATGACAAGGCACCCCGTTGAGTCCAGGTAGAACTTCAACTGATGTAGTTTTGTATGTCCAACAAGGATGTCATCACCATCAATAAGTGACCCTGCTATAAAACCCTTGAAATCGGCCACTTCTTCAATAAGGTGAGGGATAATGGGGATGGAATCCACATCCATGAACGACTTCATTAGTGCTGGTACTGTCGAGAAGTTGTCTTTCTTCAAATCCATGCTCCATCTTCCAAACAACGCATCTATGTCGTCATGTGTGTGACCTACAATCATGAAGTTCACATACACTTCCCGGAAGATTTTGTTTGCAACAAGTAAAGACCAAAAACAGAAAACATATCTATTCTTGTTGTCTCCAGTGGCATTGTCCATCTGCACGTTCAAAATGGGCGGTAGCCACGTGGCTCGAGCTAAAGTATTTGGCAACGGCGGTAATGACACATTCACTATAACAAAACATGGTTAAAAAAAACCGCGCGCAGTCACGACTACGGTTTTTTTGAACACATTTTTGTGCGCGTGCGCGTAGTGGACTTGAACCTTCTTTTGCAATTTCCCACTTCAATATTATGAATTTGAGGGCGTGCCATATATCATTGGAAAGGTATTTAAAATACCTTTCCAATGATATATGGCACGCCTCCAAAATCATAATATTGAAGTGGGAAATGGAAAAAATCCGCGGCTGTCCTCGATTTTGACTGTCACAAAAATGTGTTCAAAAAACCCGTAGTCGCGACTGCGCGCGGTTTTTTTTACCATGTTTTGTTATAGTGATTGCACATGTTTGCACCCTCTAGCACAGCCTTAAACAAATTAGTGGACTTTGAATTTTTGAACAACTCTCGAGAAGAAGACTTCGGAACTAACTCTAAATCTCGCAACAACTTTGCCATTGATCCAACGGTATAGTTGGAGTCATGGGAGAAGACATCCAATTCATAATGCGCGTAGCGTACATCTGCATGACCATGTGCAAGCATGCCCGTCACAGAAACTGGTAGCTTCATGAGGCCATCGAGTTCTTTATTCTTGTGAGAGAATACAAGACAAGCGGTTTTCGAGTGATCCATTTTGTCATGTATGATTGTAAGACATTCATGCAGAGACTTGAACAACAATTCTTGATTGATATAATATACATCCCTATGGACACGAGCAATGGTAAGATGCCTATCCAATCTTCTTGCCCATTTCAAAGAAGTTTGAGATCCACTAATAGCACCCTTAACAAGCTCATTTAGCTTGTCACAAGTAGCACACCGAGCAAAAATTATCCCCTAGCTTCTTCACATCGAACTGTGAGAACTTTGTGGACCTTATTTTACTGAAGTTCGAAGTGGAAATCTCCTTCAATCCAAAAGACGCATTGGAATCATTGAGTTTCTTCAATTGGTCCTTCCATTGAAATGAGGCCGGAAGAATCTTGAACACAACCTTCTCACTTGCCTTCAAACTCCGGGTGCGATGCAGCATATGATTGGCTTCCCTGTCAAGGATGCACTTTAAAGAAGCTATTGCTTGTAGGGTATGTTTTCTAGGCTTCAACAACCATGTATTACCGTGATCCCTTGCTTCTCGATCGAGCTTCATATATATTGAGTAGCGATAGAATGTAGACTCAACAATCCCGCAATAAACATCTATATGCGCAAACACACATTTATGCCTTCGATTGTAACCATCTTCCTTCGACGTGCACCTTCATGAATTTGTCTATGCACATCAGTCTTTATGAAGGCACGGTGTTTAAATGTTGAATTTCTGTACATTCTTTCTCAAAATGCCCGAATTTTCTCTCTCGGGAACGGTTGGACACAATTCTTACTGCAACACACCTTGCTAGATGCCATGTTGATTGACTCTTGTATAAGGAGGTCTTTTGCTTTGACAGCAGTTTGACGAGGCGGATTTTGGTTGGTACTTGCATAGGGCCTAGCAGATTTGGATGATGGTGGATTAAGTAGACTTGCTTGCAGACGGTTGAATTTGTCTCTCTATTCATGATCGCGTAAACTTGCACCACAACAGTGCACAAGCTCAATAGGCCAAGCTACTAATGAGAAGACATTTTCTTCAAAATTGTCCACTTTAGAATGTGATTTTGAAATGTGCACTGATACATGAGTGTCTCCAAGAGGTCTAGTGACACCAAGTACAAGATCTGAATTCACACTACGACAAGTACCTTCTCCAACAAGAACGCCCTCTCCATTATACAAAGTAACAAACCTTGTATTCCATATTTGTCGAGGAAGCCCTTCACACTCAAGAACGCCAGCACTCATTTCTTGAAGTACCTGGAGCTCATCGTCTGATGAGTCCATGAGGTCAAGTGGGACATCAACGGAGCCCATATTATCTGTAAACCTAAACCACAATCTGAATAGAAAATTAATAGATGAAGAAAGACCTGTCAAATTTTTTTTAATGTAATTTATTAATTTATGTAAATGCAGTTTAGGGTGGACCTCCCTAAACTGCACAACTAGACAGACAAAGTTCTAGATCAATGAAGACCAATGTCATATAAATTAATGATCATTGTATGGCTGACAACCCTTAGCTGCTTGACAGTAGTGTGAGGTTTTCTGAACGCAGATGGCGTAGCCCTCATTCATTTTTTTAATCTGTCAATATCAATGGTGTGGTGGTTTTAGGCGAACAGCATGACCACTTTGTCAGATTTTAGAAACTAAATAAGACATCCCTTCATATTTTCTTTTTTAAGTACTAAAATTGTGGAATTTCAATTTAGGACGGACCTACCTAAACTGCATGAACATAGTGTGAAATATTTCAGACTGGACATCTTGAAATCCTATAAATTGAACATGGAAGAAGTGCATTTTAGGGAGGACCTTCCTAAACTGCTTGACCGATAAATACTGCGTGAAGGTTGTCGAAGTCCTTTCTAAATTGAACAAGAACCTACTTTGTTCACTATTGTGCAAGTAATGAAACTGTTGCAATGCAATTTAGGGCGGAGTGTCCTAAACTGTATGTCCGGACTCTCCGTGTATTGAAGATATAGTAATACCTGCCTAGTTAATGCTTGTGAAACATTTAGATTTGTCAGTATGCAGTATAGGACGGACCGCCCTAAACTGCAATGATAGTATATATAGTGTAGTTATAAATTGTCTTTATTTTAGTGGGTAAATGATGCATTGCAATTTAGGGCGGACCGACCTAAACTGCTCGTCTTAGTAGTAAAACTTTTTCTTATATTGAATATAAATTAAGGCATTGATGCATTTCATTTTAGGGCGGACCGACCTAAAGTGCATATCCAAACTGTTGATTTTGTGATTATTTATTAGAAACCCCGACTTATTTAACTCTTCAAAAAATATTTAGGTTTGTCAATCTGCAATTTAGGGCGGACCGCCCTAAACTGCATGAATAGGGTCAAGGAAATTGGATTCAGTGTTAGTGTATTTTGTTTTAATATTCATAAAATTATTCCCGATCGCAATGCAGCTTAGGTCGGACCGACCTAAACTGCACTTCTTACAAAAACGTAATATGTTCGACATGAAATACGAATCATGACATGGTGGACTTGTGTTTTAGGACAGACCGTCCTAAATTGCACGTCTTCAAAAACATGTAGACCAAGAAGTTTCTGAATATAGATCCGGATTTTGCGGCTACAAAGTAGGATACCTATTCACACTACAGAAATTGAATTCAGTATGATGACTTAAAACTAAACTTGTACTTGAAAATGTATGAGCACATTGCAAATTCCTCAATACGAAACTGAAATGTACAAGAAGAAGAGGAGAACTCTGTCGAACTTGAAATCTGTTGCGTTACATGACTATGCACAAAGTATTGGAGTGCTAGATATGATTGGACAAAGAAAATGCTTTCATCTGTTGGTTGTACGCAAAGCGCACCTTGAACTGCAGCACGCCTCGTCCAACTGTGCTGCGTTTAAAGTCTTCAAACCACAATAGAAAAAAATTACAACAATGAATAACGGAGAGCTTGAACAAGTTCACGATCACACAAGAAAAGCCAAATGAGAATGAGAACGACACTAACAATTTCAACGCGCATACACAAAGCACCCGCGCTGGGGGGAGCAAAGTTTTGGAGTGGGGGGGAACAAAGTTTTGGCGCCAGAGGAGGGCCGCGCCAAAACAAAAAGAATTCAAATTTCAAATTTTTTTTCGGAAGATTCGTTTTCCACTTTGTGGCACTTTTTCAGGCCACACAATCTTCGGGAGAAGTTTGTGCAGTCTTTGATTAGAAAAATAGTCGTCCACTTGATAGTGCTCTCTTTAGATTCAAGCCTATTTCAGGTGTTTGCGGATTTGTAAAGTCAACTACTGGAATTTTTTTTTCATAAATCACAGTGTTGACAAAGCAAATTTTGCGCGCAATTTTTTGTCTAACATTAATGATTTTTTGAAGTAGGTGAGACATTCTCTCCTTCCTTTTCCTTGCCACGCAACAATGCATGTGCGAAGAATGTATTGAACTTTTGTAAAGAAATTGACTTTGCGTTTCAAAAATAAAATCTCTTTGTTTATGAATTTAAGTGTACAAAATGTAAACAATGCTTTAGGATTTATGTAGGGTTTAGGGTTTAGGGTTTTCTGGGTTTGGGGTTCAAGGTCCAGTGTAAAAAATTTGGATTAAATGTTGAACATTCGAAAAAAGAGTACATAAATAAACATTGAAAAAATTGGAAAAAAAAACGTTTTAACACTTGGTATGAACCAAAGCCTTACAATGAACTTAAAAAAAATTAATTGATACTTCTTCAAATGGGTTTGAGTAGTTAAAAAAATGTAAATGTCCATATACTTTTATGAACCACTTATGCAAAAGTTGTGGACTTCAACCTAATACCAAAGAAAAAAATAGGTACAAGCTTGAAATTCTTTCAAAGTCAACTAATCATGATTTCTTGGAATTACTCTTTTTGTTTAAAATTATAGAACATTATGAAAGACATACAATAAATCAATTAGTATCCTCGACAAAGCCTAAAATATTACCCAAATAATTATCCATTCACTTGGAATCAAAGTTCATCATACTACTACAATCATAAGTCCCTTTGTAATATCACAAATGCTATCATTAATATTAGGGGCTCGTGCTTACTATACTACGTATTCATTGTATCACATATTAGTAGAAATTTGATATATTTGAATTTTTTTCATCCAATTTTTTTCATCCAAAAACTTACTATTTATAGTAAGTTTTGTGACCTATGACCGTTGCTCCTATAACCGTGGTCTACATTTAATTTATAATTTCAAGCTTGGGTTTCTTATTTGCTGACTTCTCGAACTTGTAAAATTATGTATATACTTGAAACTCTTATTCATCCTACTACACAAAAGTAGGGGTATAACACTTTTTATAAAATAGACCATCATGAGTTTCGGAGAACACTACAGTGTTGTTTGAAGGGGATAAATTGAGCACGGAGAACTAGGGCTTCTAACTATCCCATAATAATTGCTATTTCTAACAAGTGCTAGTATAAGAGGAATGGTATAGAAGAGTTAGCCAAGCTAAAGGTCAAGTTTTGTTGACTACTACAAACCAATGTGGTAGATTTCTAGTTTTGACCATAAAGTGATTTACTTCATGTATTTTAAATTTCTAATTTTTTTCCTTCCAACTTGACAGGAACTAAGATTGTAGGGAAGAGGTGGCAAAGCAAAAAATCTATATGAGTTTAGTCTTCGTATGTGTAGGGTAGCACGAGAGTATAGGTTTAGGGTTCTAGCCATGCATTGGTATTTCATTTCACACAATTTAGTCATGACACTTCTAAAACATACTCCCACACTTTGCAAATGGAGGAACATTTTGATTGGTACATGCTTGAAATTATTTCTATTGCCAGATATACTAACGAATACAATATGCATGAATTTATCAAAAATTGCAATTGTGCCTACTCAGGGATAGTGATGAGTCCCGCTCGAAATAGAAGTAGCTTCAACTCATTAAAGCTATAACTAGATGCATGAATGAACTTGTCATCATGGATATCCATCTTGCAAAAATACCTATACAAATAATATAGATGTTTACAATTCACATACTGCTGCCTTCCTCCAATTGCCGAGACGGCCATATTCACAAAATCCGGGCAAGTGCACGAGGGGAACATACCCACCGTAATTCGATATACGTTTTTGGTAGGGTTAGATCCCGTCTCCAATTCCACTATTGCGCCAAGGCCTAGAAAAGGGAGTAGGGTCACTCCCAGAATTTGTCCTTTAATATTCCCAGCACTCTCCCACTTGTTCCGTTGTTCCGTACTTAGAGCATTTACAATTCTTCTGATGGTTCGGTTGTTCCTGATTGTTGGATAAGCATCTAGATTCTTGGGTGATGGTTGATCATACAAAACACTTTCAAAAATCTTGGACATGGTAAATAATCGACGAGGTGACAGGGTGGGTCGTTCTTGGAGGTGGAAGCCCGCATGCTGCAGCAATAAAGTTTTGTCTCGATTGAGATTTGTCCCAATCAATACGGGCCAAACCTCCGGCACCTCAGGCCAATCAATGACCCATTTCTGCTTTGAGCCTTTGACGCACCTTTCAATGTCGTCCCAACAGAACCAAAAGTCTGAGACCACCTCGCGCCTACTCCCATATTCTTCTTTCCGCCCGCGATAAGTGGGAGCTGGGGTTCTCTTCCTCCCCTTCGCAATTTTTGCGTTACACTTGATGTTTGACTTCCGTTGTTGAGCTTGACATCTGGCATTTGACTTGTAGCTAATTCTTGCAATGTGCCACTTTGATGTGTCACAGTCACTTTCAAATGCAACGGTCACATACTGCAAGGGGCGATCCTCGATTGTATTGCCCTTGCCATCCATCAATTCTTCTGAAGCCTTCATTGACCTAGTCCGGACACGTGGTTGAGAGAAATTGATCTTATCTAGTCTATGGGAGTCTCCAGCATCACCAATAGGTACGTCCAACTTCCTCTTTGTGCTTCCAAATACTTCCTCTCCTTCCAAATGTGGTATACGACTTCCCACACCATGTGCTTCAGGTAATGTGTTCAAGGCCTCGGCAATTTTCTTTGGGTAGCCACTACGTCTTGCAGCTCTCAGCTTCAGTTCCCCCTTAGATGGGCTGGACCCACTTGCATGACCTCTGAGGTAGGCGCGATACTTTGTCATTTGCATCCAAGCACGAATATTGTCATCACAAGTGGCGTCAAATAAATTGTTCCCTCTATTTCCGGACATTTGAAGCCACTTATTGTGTACTGTTTCAGACAAGTTATACGAAGGCAAGTCTGCCATCTCCTCCAAACTCAAGCTCTGCAAATGCACCCATTACAATACTTCAGTCTCCAATTATGGATTTGTACCTTTGACCAAAATTTATGTATTCTCATGCAAGGTATCCAAAATAGTAGCATTTGAAGTGAGTACTCCAACTTCCGTCGGATCCGGTGGATGTCCAAATGTTCTCTATTGGTACTCCCTTTTGTAGTCCCTGAACGTCACAGGGAAAAAAATAGAAGGACTACCTTCCACTAGTTCCAATGAATTTTGGAAATTGGAAATGAAAGATACATTCTGTGAGGTCAGCAGAGAGTTTCCTTGGAAGAAAACACTTATATGAGAAGGATAAAGAAATTGACTTCCAACAAAATATTAAATGGATAAAAAAAATGGAGTGTTTAGAAGACTAGTGAACTACCCAAGAAATACTCTGCTGAAAAAAGCTCTATATTCAAAAGAATATTACATTGACAAAAAATTAGGAGTGAACAAATGACTAGCACACTACCAAAAAATACTAGGCTAAGAACATTCGTCCAAAACAAAAAAACTAGACTACCAATAAAAGGAATAAAGGAAATCAAGCCAAAAATAAACACTATGCTAAAAAGAAGTCTAGACTAACAAAATACTATTCAAATAAGATAAAAAATAAAAAAAATCTAGGCTGGAACCAATAATTCACTACAAAAACAGGAGTGCACTAAAACAGAATTGTGCCCTAAGAATACATGGATTTCAAAAAACTACTTGAATAAAAGAAATTCTACACTACCAAAAAAATCCATATACACGTATATTCATATACATGTAGATGTTTAGGTGTTTGCATATGTGTATGTCATGAAGCCTCCCCATACATATAGATAGAGAGATGACACAGTCACTTATCATTGTCATGAAGCTTCCCCACTGTAGGTATCGAAAGTGCCAGAATGCAAGCCAATGATCTAAATGATGAAGTGCTTCTTCATTCGCGGCTCCAGATGACAACCACCATGACCAAATTGCCAGGTATCGAAGCTTAGCTTCATCCATGGTCTTCGATTCCTTGTATTGCTTGCATAGCGTAATATGTTGGTGTTGAAAGTTCTGTTTGATGTATTTCTGTGTGTGCTTATGAAGGGAAGTGCTCCAATGTAGCAAACACGTTCTCTCCCAGTTCTCCATGACCTCGTTCGCAGAACCACTCCCATATACTATACGAACCGCATTCCAATTAGCCATTGCACTATCTGCCATGAATCCTTTGAAGTTCGGGTCAGGTACGCCATGTCGTGCCATAACAACATTCAAACTCCTCCAAAATTGTACTTGGACCTTGGTATCTTCGGACTGCATATCGCAGACTGCAATGGTCATTACCTTCTTGTACTGAGAGTCGTACACGTGGTAGGCCATGGTGGTCCAATCTTTCACTAGCTTCACGTGGTCGAACATCATCCACGCGTTTTTAAGGTCCTTTCCTGGTTGCATACGCTTCACCATATCCACTCCGCTTCGTGGTCCTTCAGTTAGCATTTTAAAAACGTATACTTTCTCTTTGCCCTGTCCTGGGAAGACGCTATCGTGTATGAATTTGAACTTCGACTCTCTCTTCATAGTCATAATGTTGTCAATAACCCTTCCTCGGTTATTTGAGCGGAAGGAGGAAATGACGTTGCGTATACTAGGGCTGCTTAGATATTGGAATCGATCCATCACCTCATCCACTTCCTCTCCCTTCAACATTCTCTTTTCTCCCTCTCCATGGTGAAATAAGTAGTTCGACAGGAAATCTTTGCTAACGGACAATGCTATAGCAGAGTTAGTGGCTGTCGGTGTTTTCGCAACCTGCTCCGCTAGGAGTTCACTAATTTCTTTTTTAGAATCTCTATACATGCCCTTTCCTACTGGATGAGTATGGGCTCCAAAGTGAATAGACGCCCTTGTCATATTTGGATTGTCGCTATAACAATAGTAGATCCTAGCATCGCATGTGTGAAGGCAAGTGGGTGTCACTTTGCAGACTTTACACACTAGGGTACAGTCTTTGGGTGGACCATCCCCTACTGCAAACGGGAAGACTGTGGATCCACTCCACTCTGTCTCATTCCTTTTTCTAGTCCTCTTCAAGTACTCGCACTCATGGTTCTTACAAGCAAGGTGACCGGCACAGAAAGACTTACGGAACTTTAGGTTGTCGACGTTGTGGATGTTTGTAGTCACGAGTTTGCACCATGGATGTCCATCATAGCGCTTGTCCATTCCCTCCAAGTTCTTCGCTGCGGATGGTGAAGAGGACGAGCGACACGGAGGTAACTCAAATAGCACATCTCCATTGTAGGAAGGGGGAAGGTACTGCACCCGGTGGTGCTTTATAACATCAAAGTTTGTTGTGGACAGTTCACTTCTAGAGCGACGAATACTGGACAATCTCTTCAAGCAATCCATAATACTCACTTGGGTACCAAGATTTGCTGTCAGTGGAGGGCATGGAAGCACAGGGGACTATAAACTATTGGATGGGGTGGTTGATGTGACTTTTGTATCTGACATACTGTGAACCGCAAGCGTGGCGTTTTGAAGTGCAACTTGCGGGGACTCTCCCTCAAATTCACTAGACAACTCTACAATGGTATCCATTTTCTCCCTCTTCACCTTCGTAAGAATCGTATTGTTCGGGAGTATAGGAAAGCAGTCACTTGGTATACTAGCTAGATGTCTTGGAGACATGTAAGGCATGTCCACTGTAGAATTGTCTGATTGCCAACTACCTAGCTCAATGGCCGCCCCAAGAAGACTAAGAGGAAGTCCAAAAGCTCTATAGTTTCCTGCCCGCAGATACCAATAGTGGCCTTCTTCTTCTACACTCTTCTCCACTGGAATGGACTGCTCTAATTCCCCTGATTCCGACTTTCTCTCTTCTTCGATATAGATTGAAGACTCTAGGAACTTGAATCTGACATGCAAAAGGTGATTGAGTACTCTAGCATGTCCTTCGTGATTCACTGGAAACACCAAAGGTATTTCATGACCGTCTACTCTAATACAAGCCATAGTGTAAGTAGGATGACTGCAGGAATTTTTGATGAGAGAACTGGCTTTTAAGAAGGGTGTTGAGGATTTTATACTTTGTTGAGGAGTTCCTTGCAATCATTGTGATCATCACTTTTCACGCAGATAGCGAGGTCCAGGTTAGTACAAATTTCTATTGCCACTCAATTAAGTTACTTTCCGTATTGCCGCCGGTAAAGGTTAGAATTTTGAAATTAAGAGCAATTTAATAACCTTAGCTGTCAAGCAATGATACCAAATTTTTGCAATTCATTTCCGCCAATAGTTAGTACAAGATCATCTTGGCTAAATTTTGATAGAGATTTGAGAGTAATGGCGAGGAGCCCATCTAATAAAATGGAGTAATGATGAATGCCTCATCCACTTGTTGGGAATTCCTTGGAAGTGACAAAATAGAAATTAATTTATTTCATGTAGGTTTATATCGGTTTGGAATGCGTAGTGGGTGCGTATGTAGGCTAAGGGTGGATGTGAAATTTCTACTAGGAACTTTGAACATGTCCAGGAATTGAATGTACTAGTTCTCTTTTTCTTTACGCGTCTCTTCTTCATATGATTGCAATGATGTATTAGGTATCCAAACTCATTGCCAATATATGCACGCCTTGCAGGAGCTCTGTCATTGTTAGGAGTGCCCAACTCCGCCGTCATTTTCAAAAATTAATTGCTGGAGGCGGAGGAAATATTGTGCCGACATTGGAGGATTTGGAGCGTGGCAAACTCAACTGATAGCATGACAGTTTTGTCAAAACGAGACGGACTTCAAAGTCATTAGGGTTGCCAGTACTTCAAGAGCATAGTATGCCGATTTCAAAGCAAAATAAATCTATGGCGCTTTCATGGAGCTGCCAATAATCACGTGTCAGTTGATCTTAGGAGATTAATTACAGCTTGGTCAGTTAGGAGAATGCAGTAATTTCGACCATGCGAACCTCGTTCAAGAGCAACTATAAGCTGTACCTTGGACCTGCTCAAAGCCTTTTCATTTTGCAACTCCAATTGTGGTAGCAGTGTTGCATCTTAGTAATCATGTAGTTTTTGCTGTCTCATGCTTGTAGGCAATCCAAACTCTACCATCTTAGCTCCGTCACATCGTACAAAAAGGAAGAGACGTAGAGTTTTCTTCTTTTCGATAGCAAAGGCTTTGAGGGTATCCAAGATGACGAGAGCGAAGAAAATAGTTTCAAGGACGAGGCAGGGTGTAGAGAGAGAGGTACCAAGAGCCATCTGGTTCCAAGAGGGTGATGCGCCTCCAGTAGATGAAGTGGATCTACCGTTGCACACTGTGCATGATGGGATCAGAGAGAGTGCAGGACTTAGCAAATTTGGAGGAGACGACACGGTGAATGTGAGTTTAGATTTGAACTCCTCTCATTTATTGCAGTCATGGCATCAACCTAGATTATAGTGACAGAGGACCTTAGCTTGGTTATGATACCTAATTGTAGTGGATTGTGCACTACATTGCTTAGAGACTGACCATTATCATACCGGAGACTTACCCTGAATGCACACCTTTGCATGGCACAGACGTGCTTTCAGTAGGCTATTTTAAGACTATGTCAAAGTGGAGCTGTACACTTTGAGTTCCAGACATTTAGTTGTAGACGTTCAGTTTTAGACTTTTAATGAGTCATGGACAAGCATTGAGAGAACTTGCGTTTAGTTGCATTTCTGAACACACAAAGTTTGCATTCCTGTTGTTGTTGTACAATTTTTAGTACTAACAAACAAGATCAATTGAGAGTGATAAGTACTCTCATTTGGAGTGAAGGCCTTGAAGGCTCTGGTGCTATTCTAAAGAGACAAGTAGAACATCCCTTATTTTAGAAGGATTTTTTTGTAATTTGGAAAGGGTGTTTAAGGTCAAGGCCAGACATTTGTATTAACGAGAACAATTTGTCTGCGGTGTTCACATGAAGCTTGCAAACATTCATAGGCCTTGAAGGCTTGTAGACATTCTAATATCACTAAGAAAGAAAATGAATTTTTTTTTTAAAGTTCTATAATGCCAAAGCAATTTAATCACCAGCAGGGTTGCTTCCAAGTTTTCAAAATGAAAGAGTGCTCAGAAGTTAGTCGTCCTCTGAACTAGCAATCCAGAAGCTAGTCTTGGGAGTCCAAAGATGGAAACTGTGAGTCTGAAACTGGAAATCGGGGAAGATGAATAAGAGCTTCGAATCGATCGAACGCCCTAAGCCACAATTCGGTGTCTCCCGCACTGCTCGCTCTAGGAAGCTGGTTCCTGAATTTCCAAGCGTCCAAAATGCCTCCAAAAAGGTACTTCCGTTCCAAGTTTAGGAAACCTGGATGCCGTCCAAGTGAGTCGATTTCGAGATAGACTCGCGGATATCTCTCTGCGCCATCCAACAAATGAGCTTCCAGGGATTCTTCCTGTGGACGTAGGCGGGAAACATTCAAACTCTCTCATCGTTCACGATACGCGCTTGACAGTGGAGGACCTTACATTGAGAAGCTGGTGCTCGATGATATCACATGCAATCAAACGGTCGCGTGTGCTGGAATGAGAACTTGTGGGATTTTCATTTTGTGAATCGATTATTCAGGCCGAACTACTGAACTATCATACCTTGGAACATGGAAGTCGTTTACCATTAGTGCAGCAATGTGTCCAAAGAATCTAACAGCTTGGCACTCCTTGATCTGCAGGACGAAGCTGCAATGGCCCGTAGTACTCGCAGTCGTTCCAGGATGGCAAATGCCGAGCCGGACCCAACACTTCAAGTCAGTGTCTAGATTTTGGTATTCTTATGTAAGTCCTATGCACTAAGGAGTACAAGCTTCAGCAGCGCCACACGTGGCGCGCAACAGTCGCGTCACGCACGTCACGCGGGTGATGCTTGTTTTCTTAAGTGCCCGATTCAGTTAGATTGAAATTGCTCGATCGAGTGCTTTGGCTTCCACTACTGAGTTTTCAATCTGGGCTTAAGGAAGGGGTGGCAACATCAGAAGTCTGAGACTGAAATCCTCAATCACGTGGTTTGGTTGCCAACCACCACATTAGTATTGACTGTAGCAGTTCACTGTTCACTGGAGCAATACAGGTTAAAATCGATCATTAACTGCCATATTTTGGGCTTACGGAAGCTCACACGGGGGGGTACACAGTGGCAGATCCAGCTAAAAATAATTTGGAAGTTGATTATGAGGGAGGTGTCACGTCGGCATGAAGAAAAAATGATCAGCCCGGGGGTGCTGCTTGAACACCATCGGATCCGACGGTGTTCAAGCAGCACCTCCGGGCTGATCATTTTTCTTCATGCTGATGACTCCAGCGACCACCCTGACCCGGTTTTGAGCGGAAGTCTTATCTTCCTTGAACTCCACACTGGGGGAGATGCGATAATCCGAGATAAATCTGATATTGAGAAAGGCTGGGTCGATTTAGGTTCCGAATTCTGTTTTGCTAATGAAATTTGTCACTGCAGCACGTAGTATCCTCAGTCCCAGTAAGGCGTTCCAAATTCGGTATAAACACTAGAATGAGAAATGTTTAATCTGGCGCGTGCAGTTGCCTTGATTGATTAACATTCATATCTCCCGCGTGGACTGGCCTGGATCTCATTTTGAGAGAAATCTGATTTTGAGAGAGGACTAGGTGTAAAAAATTCCATCAAGCTGGGGTGTCACCATGAACACCGTCAGATCCGACGGTGTTCACGGTGACACCCTAACCTGATGGAATTTTTCACATGCCCAAATCTCTCGCGTGGACTGGCGTGGATCTAATTGGAATGTGGCTGTGGGCTAGCCTTTATCTCCTAGGAATTTAATGTCGCCTTGGACTGGTCATATTTCATTAGAATGAGGCTGCAAGAATTAGAGATTTGGGTATGTGAAAAATTCCATCAGTCTGGGATGTCACCGTGAACACCGTCGGATCCGACGGTGTTCACGGTGACACCCCAGACTGATGGAATTTTTCACATGCCCAAGTTGTTTTTACTCGATTTGTACTCCAAAACTGCTGTATGGGTCCATCTTCAATCCAGACATGTGCATTTGCTTTCTTCAGACATGTGATCGTTATGGGGAGTTGTTCGATGGCACACAATCAATCTCTGATGAGGTATTAGTATCTGTCTTTTTTTGTTTATATTTAAATAATGAAATAGAGGGAATTCAGATTTGGGATTTAGGCTTAGTGCTCTCAATGTCGTTAGGAACTCGTCCCCAAGCTCTGAATGTCTTAGGGAACTCATTCTCAAGTTCCCAATTTTTTTTGCTTACATTATTCGTTAGGACTCGTCCTTCAATTCTCTATGTCTTTGGAAAATCTTACTAATGTACTCATAGCCTTTGGCTTGGATTTTGAATTGCTATTGCACTGTGTTCTTTGCAAATGCATCTTTTGTTGTTCTAAAAGAGTTATAACATATTGTTAGAGGGATTTACCTTGCCAAGACATATGCGTCTTGATTTTACACTTCAATGTAGGTATAGAATTCATGTAGGGGAATGAATCCTACATGTACAGGTAGTTCGGTTACGGAGACCTTTGGTATTTATAGTACATGTTGAGATTTGTAAATTGAAGTTTCCTTGCTTACAGTTGCATTCAATGTCTCTTAGACATTGTCTTCAACCTCAACTCTAATTTCATTGTATTCATTCCTCCAGGCTGGCCAACGCAAAGGCAAGCGCCCAAGGGTGACATCTAAAGAGAAGCAGGCTCCAATTGACCAGACCTTGACGTCATTGTAGATAGGAGGGCCTTCTCAACCACAGAAGGGGCCTCAAGCACGCCAAGTGCTTTCAAGTGACTCTAGTGATGATGAAGAGAACTTGGTGAGTTTTGCAGACATCATGGACGCTGCAGAGCGTGCTGTAAATGACTACAAGGGAGATAGGCTTAGTTGGAACCAAGGGCCTAGGCCATGGTTCTCCCCTGAGAGCTTGGAGACGGAGTATTCCTCCGCCATTGAGCTCTCAAATGCTAGCTCTAGCCCCTCGTTTGAGGAAGTGAGTGAGAGTATTGGGATTGGTAGAGTTTACACATATGAAGTCATCATCCTCAGCTCAGACTCAGATGAGGATGATGACGTGGACATCATCCAATAGGGTTTTATGACCCCAATTACATACCTTCTGCGGTTTTAGACATGTAAGCCATGTGCAGGCTATTTTTCTTTCATATATTTATCACTCTTCCATTTTATAAGTGTAATTTTTTTTATTGAAGTAAAGAATTTTCAACTACGTCTTAATATAAATTCTTTGCACGGACTTGGCCTCTTTTTTAATTTGCGAGTGCAATCTTCTTTGACTGGAATTGTACATGCAGATGGATGTTTCACCCACTGGAGTAACTCAAGAAGAGACCATCTTGAAGACTCCGGGAATAGATGAAACGACACAGCCGCATATTGGGGACGAAGAAGAAGAGGATGAAGAAGAGGACGAAGAAGGAGGAGGACAAGATCCCATGCAAATAGATGACCTAGAAGACAAAGATCAAGGACTCATGGAAGATGAATTGCGGCGCATACAAAAAGGCGACTTAGTAGATATCCTCTCCACTCTGCGAATGAAGCCCGAAGAACTCTTCCGGCTATACATCCCGCTTTGCAGACTTGTCGTTATGCCCATGGTGAGGCCCACACTCGCTTGTGACATTACGAAGTTGGAGCAAGAATTCGCAGGTGGATACCGTGATGGAGCAGCAGTGTTCTATGTCTCTACCACTAATGAGGAAGGAGAAAGCCAAGAGTTCGCAGAGGACAAGATGAACAAGTGGGATCCAATCTGGAGAGAGAAAAATGAAGTGTTCACACGCTACCTCAACTCCAGACCTGAACTTCAGTTCCTCAAGAACTTGAAGTTCTTCATTTGCGACGGCAACCATCGCCGCATTGCATGGATGAACCTCATTGATAGGTGCTACACATTGCTCCCAAAATGGCACTGTGTCGTAGACTGCATTGTACTGGAAACCAAAGGGAAGACCGAGCTTGTCATGCAAGTGATGCATGACATCAACAAGTGAGTTCTTCCTTCTTGAGTTGCTTTTCCGATCTTTGGTTTTTATGTGCCCTAGTTGTGAAATCATGGAGGCTTATTGGATTTCCTAAAATAGTCATCTACTTCCAGGTCAATGGAGGATTCACACGTAAAGACAAACTTGGTACACACTCTGTACCAGGTGCAGAAGTATGGTCTTCTCCCAATCAACCGATTTGCTGATCTCCTCAAGCCCGGGGAGAAGAAAAGGTGTTTGCAATTCAAGGTTTCAAGGAAATGGTATAGCATACCTGTGGAGGTCTTCACATCGTTCATTTCAGGGTAAGACACTATGTGTTATACAAATTTGGAATCCTTCAGTTTGTTGCAGTCTGCTCCCAGAACTCTTTACATGCCTAACTTCTAATTCAATGTTATCGTCTGAATGTGCAGCAAGAGATTTCCCAAGCTGCGGATGCTGCAGTGAGAAAGTATACCGATGCTACACCAGAAGAGGAGAGGACCCCTGAAGAAGTCGCTCTTGCCATGAGGGCGGGAGCAAAGGAGAAAACCAAAACTCTGATGGTGAAAATGGGGAAGTTGTTGGTAGTGGCTCAACCATCTAACGGGCCAGGCTTCTTACAAGAGGTCAGTCTAATTTTGAAACCTTACACAACTACGAATTTACTTCTTCTGTTTTCAAACGCCAAGAGTTATTGAATGTGTTGTTGTCATAGGTGGAGAGGCACTGGAGCACTAATGAAGTGCCTGAAATGACATTGGAGAAGTTGCAAATGGTGGCCACGTGCAACATGGCGCCTGTATACAAGATCAAGATCTTGAAGTGGTGGAACTCCTCCGCGCCATCTCGTGAAGCAAGGAAGTTCCCACCAAAGCCCGTCTCCGAAAATCTCCTGCCCCATTTCCTTGCAAAATGCGTCTGGTATGCTAGGGTAAGGGAATTGATTTCTGTAGTCAAGTAACTATACCAAGCGATACTTGGTTTTCAAATTGTAACTCAGAAGTTCAGAATGGGACCATGAATGTCTTCAATTGTACATTTTTAGCATGCATTGTACTCTGCAGATCGAAGATGCAGTAGTGGAGTACTTCGACTCGGTGGTGAAGCAAGACAACATCACTGTGAACTACAGCATTCCAACACAACCACAGTACTTGGTAGAGTACATAGAAGGGTGGAGGCACACAATTTGGAAGCACGGGTTTCAGACATATTTCAAAGGGCACAATTACTTCAAAAAGGGGGACTCGTTCATGGCTCACAAAGCGTCAGCTGCTGCTGTGCGCAGAGTTTTGTACCGGTGAGTTCCACTATCTCAATACTAGAATATGTCTAATAACTTGGTGGACAGCAAGTTATTGTAAAAATCACTATACTATTTGAAGTCCATTATAATGAGGTTTCAAATGTTCACTTCAACTCTAACTCCTTATTTTAGAACCTTTCGGTATACAATTGTATGATAATTCTCTTCTGCAACGTCTCCATTAGGCCCTTATACTGGAAATGCATTCATTTTTCACAAGTTCGTTGGTCTTACCATCCGGAATTGCTCACAGATGTATGTTGTAGAGATTCCATGATCATCATTTACATTCTCCTGAATGCAAAATCATGCTTATGCTGTAGATATTTCAAATTCGAGCTCGAAGGAAAAGGAGCCATCGATCGCTCAGACCTTCCCCCCTTCCTATCATCATATCTGGATCGCACATCCAATTCTTGTATGTTCACCACACACCAGCTCCGCACCTACACCACAGCTCATCTCAGTGGTGGAGGATGGTACCTGGATTGTCTCCTCGAGTTCACTCCTCCTTCCGAGGTTGAATTCAGGAGATCTTTGGACGGGAAAGGGGTCCTGGACTTAGAGATCAATGAGTTTACAGGCTTGGACGACAAAGCGAGAAAGAAGGCCATTGCAAGGAGGGATTTTCTAGACCGGAAGAAAGAGGCGCGAGTCCAAGTCCACCTTGAAGCGAAGGAGATGAAGGCGTCCGAGCTCGCTGACAAAAAGGTGGCAAAAGAAAAGGAAGAGAAGGGTAAGGGCAAGGGAAAGGGAAAGAAGGAGGAAGCGGGAGGCGAGGTGGTACCATCTTCCACCGCAAATGAAGATTCACAGGCGCAAAGTGCAGTACAGAAGAAGGCTACTCTCCTACAGCTCACCAAAGAAGTTATCACTCGTATCACACAAGCCATGGTCATTATAGAAGGTGATGTTTCCAAGATGGAGGATTTGATCCTCAACATCTCCATCAAAGTCCTAGCAAAAGACATGGTCAAGGAGAAGCCCACGTGGTACAACGAGGTGCTGCATTTCTTGAAAAAGGTATGCATATGCATCTTTGTACTCAAAAGCGCATTTTGTGCTTTCATGTCTCATGAATGTTTTCTGTGCTTATTTTTAACTTCACCATGTTCTACATGTTTGCAGATGTCGGCCGAAAAGACTCGCATGTTTGTGGGAGTGCCAAATGCTTGACCGGGGGTGGATGTCATATTCATTGACTATCCGGAGAACTTACCCATGCCTGGGCTCTCTACACCGGCCCATGAGGTGCCAATGTGGAATGCAGATGCTGATGATGAGGCTCTCCAGTTGGCATGTAGCTTCGCCGTAGAGCATCTACAAGATGATGGGTGCATCATTCTATTTCACTCCTACAGCATCAAATCCAAAGAGAACATTGCTAGGGTATGTGAGGCGTATGACTTGCTGATGAAGAAGGACTGGATGGGGATGAACCGCATGCACATTACCTCGGCTATAGACAACACAAAGACGGTAATTTTCATAGAACTTTGTTGACTTTTATGAACAAGTTGCAATGCACTCCATTCAATGTATTCTTACGTACATTTGCTATGGACGTTGCAAACACAGAAGTTTGGAATCACCCTCCTCGTGAAGGACCTCGGCCCCAAAGGAAAATCCAAATTTTCCTTCAAAAAGACTAACACCACAATAAAGGCTGGTGTGGACTTGGCTATCGATGACATGCTGATCAATTACACCCATGCAGATGACGTGGCTATGAATGGAAACAAACCTTGGCGAGGCGGACGCGAAAAAGATCTAAGGTTCTTCACTATCCTCCTGGAGACAACAAGCGTTCTAGGAGACTTGATTCTGGATTGTACCGCATCTACAGGTAATGATTCCATTCAGAAGTTTACTCCTCCAAATGTGTTCTTCCAATTCTTTCATGGAACTAAGTCATTTTGATTTCACTGCCTCCAGGTGCATGTATTACGGCTTGCCGTGGCACCGGCCACCACATTGTGGCTTTGGAAGGGAATAAAGACATTTATGATGCCATTCTGAAACCCATGAGGAAGTCACCAACACCCGTAGTGGTGACACCAACTGTGCCACCAATAGTTCACCTTTCACAAGATCCGAAGGATATGCTAGTGGTGCCTCGCAAATTCGTTCGCAAGGAAAAATCTAGTAAGTAAGTTGGCATTTTCTTTCATCTTTGCTTGGATGAAGACTTTCATGTTCTACAATATTGACAACATGTCTTCTTCCATTGCAGAGATGGGAGATTGATGGCAAGGAATGCCACCCTACCCCAACTAAGTCTTCTCATCAGTCCGGAGAAGTCTTTTGAGCTCTCAATCTATGCCGAGCAAATGGCGAGTGCCTTCGCGGAGTTTGGTTGCTCCAAACCCAAACGCCGTAAAGACACTTACGCTCTAAATGTCTTACAGTATATAGATGTTTCAGCATCCGAAGGTAAAGAGTCCTCGGAGTCATCTCTGAGTTCTGATTCTTTGATAGAGTCCTAAACAACTTAGATTCATGAAATTGACAAATCTCTTTAATGGGTCAAACTATTATGTGTTGATTTTCATTGTAGTTGGATTTGTGTGTTTTATGGATACTTCTTCCATGTGTTCAATTTTCTTGCATGTTTTCTACTTGCTTCATTTTCTTCAATTGATAGTATTTTGTCTTTGCCTATAAGAAAGATTGAAAAATAAAAACAGGACACTAAACCGACTCTCAAAAACAGATCTCACATTAACCACTCTATACACGGCACAATACCCACGGTCATAGGTCAACTCTACAAGATTCTAAATTTTTTCAATTCATTTTTTTCACGCTCACAAGCTCGCAGGCTCATAGGCTCAGGTTCATAGGCTCGCCAAATAGCAACCCTGCTTTAGATTGATACAGTTACATTACAAAAGTGCCAATTTGATTGCTTATTTTTTCTTCAAACTTCATGCACATATTATATCTTTACAATAATTCAACATGCTTGTAAAGATTTTAATTATAAGGATGCCAATAGAATAATACAATAATAAATCAAATATTTTAATTTTTTGCTTAGCAAAACAAGCACCAAGCCACCAAGTGTGTAATATCACATTTTCAAAATTTGTGATATTATAGAAATACATTGGTCTCTGCAATGTCACATCTCTAAACTCTCCAAAATTACAAAAATATGGTCATTAAAGAGAGGTGAAAATTACAAAAATATGAATAGATTGATATAAAAGAATTGGTATTTTATTGCTTCTTTTGGCTTCAAACTTCAATTCACTTTCATAATTTTGTGATTTTATGAGTTTTTACATTTTGTAACTTGAATTTTTTTATCATTATTACCAAATGATTTGAAAAATTTGTTAGATTAAAAATTATTTAAAATCTTCTAATACAACAGAATGGTTTATGCGTAGCATAGCAAATGCCAACCACTAGTATTTTTTGAAATTACATATGTGGAAGTGTGTTAAGTGGTCAACTTGCATTGACTCTAAGTCAAAATTGGATGTATAAAAATGAGGTCATAGATGTAAAGAACATAGAAATTTCAAAAAATCACAATGTCTACAGAACCTCATTTCAAATCCATTCCAACAATATTTACTTAAAAAATGGTAATAGCTTGCATGTAATTGAATTTAAAAGGAATTTTGGAGTTTCCATTTCAAAAATCATAAAAAAAGAGTGGTGATAGCATTAGTGAATCTAACTATATGGATGGAATCTAAAACTCAAAATCTACAACTTCTATTTGTATAGGAATTCCAAAATATTCTTCCAAATTGTACTGTATGATGTTTTTTTCCAAATTGTCAATTTGGGAAAATACTCCAAATGTTTAGGGGTTAAGATGGAGCTACATCTTCCAAAATCTTGTTCTCCTTCGCCGATGAAATCTAAAGATGTTTTTGCTACACCGATGTCGCCTTTACCTTGCAATAGAGCAACACAGCAAAAATTGTGTGGTAAAGATGTGCGCCCTTCCTCAGATGTAGAAATGTCGACGGTGGTATTGCTGGAAGTTTAGCAGAAGGAGGTGTTTCGCGCAACGGCCTCATTTGACAGGACTTCTTGTACCTACAATTGGATGGCCCAATATACATAACAATATAATTACCACCAACAGTATGCGCTTCTTATTTCTTTTATCCGTGGGATTAGATGTTTAAGAACGTACAGAAGCTTTTCAAGCTGTCGTGATGGATTACTAACAAGTATAGCCATGGGCCAATAATGACAAAGGCAATCGTGGAGCTCAAGAGTAAATGACACGCATAGTACTTGTTCTTAGTGTATAGTCATGCATTCACGTGCATATTACAGACAACTTAGTGCTCGAGTGAATCACACTTGCAGTTTCTACCTTGTACACAGTTCAGTTTAATGAACTACATTACTAGCCTTTATAGTTTGTTGCCTAGAATATAGTGTCATTGCCCCTACTCAATCGTAGTTGGAGATGTATAGAGCAACTCATGGTGTACAAGTAAAAGGTCAATATTAAAGTTTACTTTTTAGTTGTGGTATTTGATTCCTACTTGTGATTGTTATATTTTAATTCATGTATGGTTTGTATATTCATTGAGGAATTTCTGTCTCTTTTTTTGAATGAAATTAGACTTTTATGACTCTTGTTTCGGTGCAATACTCTCATTTTAATGAATACTAGCAGTTGGCACTTGCTA
This sequence comes from Climacium dendroides, assembly GCA_950106755.1. NCBI lineage: Eukaryota > Viridiplantae > Streptophyta > Bryopsida > Hypnales > Climaciaceae > Climacium > Climacium dendroides. The sequence continues at coordinate 346,836 of OX467086.1, forward strand.
TACTATGCATTCATCATTAGAATTTTATTAGAATTTTTATGTATTAGATAAAATGTAGAGTAGTATGAGTATTGTATCTTAGAATAAATTTGTTTTTGGTGTATAGTATTTTTAGGTTTAAGTAATGTGCTAATTTCAAAACATGTGTACAAATTAGAAACTATAACGAAGTACATAATGATCAAAAATACTAATTTCCTAATAATTTAGTCATGAAGTTAATAAAAGCCAATCCCTATGGTTCTATTCTGATAATACAATTAACAATAGCCTATGATTTAGAATTTTGTCCGCATATATACCCTAAATTGATTTAAATTAACAACTTCAAAGTTCATTCTAGAGTACTTAATAATTGTTGTTCAAATAAAATTTCTTGTGAGTTTCAACTCATTCATCAACAAAGAATGATACATATAGAAAAGGCACATATAATTGTCCACCTACAGTGCAACCATTCATCCTTCCAATTTGGTATGAATAACAAGAGCATCTATAGTATTTTATCTTCTCATCAGTTCTTCTACATTATTTTAATTCAAAAATTTCTATAATAACAAAGGAAATGATATTAGGTATAATTTGTGGTCAAGTAACCCTGGTACCATGGCGGATATGCTTGGTCAGGTATTAGACAGCGGGTATCTGGTTAAGGACACCCCAACCATTGGTGTATGGGCGGGTTTAAGGTGCCATTACCCTGTAGGGCCGGGTAAGGGAGGTGCGCACAGGGGCTGAGTAAGGGGGGCGCAAAGAATTCATTTTCGGACTGGAAACACTAAGCCGCCATCGTCGTCGTTGGAGCACCACGAACACAATTTTTCAACTTTGTGAGGTTCCGTTTCGGATTGCGAGGAGTGCAACAAGTGCATTTGAGTGGAGTGCATTGAAGTGTGAGTTGTGTGGTGTATGCATTTGAGTGGAGCGCATTGAAGTGTGAGGTGTGTGGTGTATGCTGCGAGTACATTTTTCGTAGGGGATACTCCGCGGCTGTGGCGCTTGCTGCGAATTTCCGTCGTGGACGCTTCAAACTTGCTGTGAGTATTTTTCCGCTGTTTGAGATTTGCGTAGTTATGTTTTGGGGTATCCACGTTTGTCTGCTGTTGTCGTTGCACAGAGTAAGCAATTTCCCTATTATACTCACAAAAATCACCCTAGAGCATAACAAAATGACTCTAAAGATCGAACCCACGAGATCCTGTAAAGTAGCTAACTCTAACAAGGAGATAAATCCAATTAAACCCTTTAATTCTACTTTTCCGGTTCTACCTCTGACGACCAGAACATCCAAAACCAACCGGAAAACTACGACCGGACTATATCCTACTTCCGGTTTTACTAGTTCCCCGGTCTTTGGTCTGACTTCTCAATTCTGGACCCTGCAACTTCCGGTCCTATGTACCCTCCTGGGCGAATCCGATTCGGTCCACCCTTCCGTACCTGGTTTAGTTTTACCTCAGTTTTACCATCAGAGGGTTCGTCGCTTGCTTTTGAAAGTGGTAGACCCACCACTCCTTCCGTGAATTATAGTGGCTGAAGACCCACTTTCCTATCCACTGATCCCCTAACTAACACGGATCCGGTTTGGTCCTTCACAGTAATCCGGATAGCAACCCGAATCATAGGTCACACAAAGACCCCCCGTACGATCCTCTCATACTACAACAACCTTGACACTGATCCGTTCCGTACAAAGTTGGGTGGCTACAAGTGCACCCGTCCGTTCCAACACCTACAAAAGTTCTTCCGTTCACCCACAACGGTGGCAAGACCTCACAGAAGTCATGATACTCGACAGGATTTCCCACCCAAGAGTTCTAGCGCAGCTAAGGAATCCCTCCCTATCCGCCTAGCCTGATCAACGGATCTCTTACCCGGAATGCTAAACTTCTGTAGTTGCTGAGGCACTGGAATCCACTCCTAACTCTTCATAACCTACTCGCATGTATCTAGGACCGGAAACATACATCAAGGGGAGAAACTCTACCAACACCTCCATACTCACTTTCCTACTCTGACTCCGTGCACTCTTGCCAACACTCGGGAAAATTACACAAAAATTAGGTTAAAGCAAAGTACACAAGGAAATGCCAAAAGAACTCCTCCCCAGTCTCCAGCTCAGAGATTGTTTTATATACAAAAAGCAAAAAGTGAATACATGATTTCCGCCTCTGAAGGCGCTGACAATCCGGTCCTACCTTATCCTAACCGGATTCTATTTCGGTTCCTACCTATAAGTCCTATTTTTTACAATCCTTCCTGTTCCGTCTCATATACTCGGGATCCAATGGTAGGGCTCTCATCAAGTCTCTCCAACTACTCGAAGACCTCATTTAGATTCCGGTTCCGTTCCCCATCCGTAGGTAGAGCCGAGTGATCTTCCTCAGTTTCCGGGGAGTCTAAATCTATCGGCTGCGGTCCAGTCGAGGGCGTCTCTTTCTTTGCCCTACTTGACTGGGGCGTCTTATCCTTCCCCAGTGCATAAGCTACGTCTTCCGGAAACAAGTCCGAAAGAGAAATTTCAGAGAGCCGGACCGGAACCTTTGTCAACTTCTGGTTGCTCTCCACGATCCGGTCCGCTGACTCCCGTGCCTTGGATAGGAGCTTCTCCATCTACTCCTCAAAATCGGTGAGGATGTGCACCACCCTTGTTCCAGATATCTTCTTTTCCTTGTGCACCTCCTCTTCGAATAGGCGTGCCTTGGTGACCGCGGCTCCGGGCCCTCCCAGCACGTCCCTTACTTCTGCGGCCAACTTCTTCATTTCCTCCGCCATCTCCTTTGTCGCGGTGGCGTTCTCGAACAACGCGAAAAGTTCGGCCTTGAGGGTGTCCACCTCATCGTGCTGCTGCTTGCTGTCCTCTTTCATCTTCCGGAGCTCATCCGGATTGATAACACTCTCAGCTACCTTCTGCGGCAACTGGCTGTTCGGTTCCGCTCCGATTAATTCCGCGATCTCCCCGAGCGTCCGCTTCTTAACTTTTCAATCCGCCCGGATTCCGTAGAGGATCCCAACCAACTCGTCAAACAGATCTCCGGTTCCCGATCCGGATGCCACATCCGGTCCGGTTGGAGTCTCCCCTTTGCGCGGCCGCGGATGTCCCGGGGGCGTTCCTTGATTCCGAGTCGGCGTGGTCTTCTGCCTCTTGGCAGGGACATACGGTTCCTCCTCTTCCTCTTCTTCTTCTTCCTCCTCCTCGGTTTCGTTTCCGGAATCCGCTTCTTGGTCGGACTCAGATTCTCCATACTTCATAGTCCGCTCCTGGGCCTTCCACACCTTCAGCTCCACTTCCGTCAGCAGTTCTTATTGCTGGTAGAGGTGGTACACATAAAGGCACAGTGGGATAGCCCTACTTCTCCCCACTCTTGTAGTAAGCTGGGACACTAGATCAAAGAAGATCCGGCCCCAGTCTACTTTCCGGGTTCCGCTCAGCGCTTCGAAGATCGTGTTAGCCAGGGTGATAGTCACCCTGGTGGGCTTTTCCGGATGCAGAACCGGAACCAGGAACTGGAGCAGGCGACGCTCCCGGTCATCGAGGCAGTCTTCTACTGCGTAGCCGTCCTTCGGATTCACTACGCTTCCGAACTTGCCTTAGACGAAATCATCCTTCCGGCTGGCAAGCCCGAGTCTTCCTGGCCGGAATCCGTATACGTCGTGCCACAATTCCTCGGTCCATTGGACCGGATTTCCTCTCAGGGTGTTATCGAATTGATTCGATACACCACTCAGGATTTCTCTAACCATCCTCTCATCTTTGAAAACCCAAGGTTTCAAAGCTAACCCCTGACAACCCATCAACGATAAATCCTCTCTGAGTTCTCCCTGTTCTGGTTCCTTGGTCAGCATGACCGGAACCACTTTTCTAAGTTTTACTTCACTCGGGGGCGGGGTGTTAGAGCCTCTCTTCCGGTTCAGCCGCAGCATGAGGGTAGCTTTACCCAGTTTTCACTCTCTACAGCCCTAACAAGGAGCGCTGACACTCTGATATTCCGATCCGCCTGTAAACTAACCTACTGGCGTGCTCACACTCTCAGTCTCTCATAGTTCCGTATCCGCTCGCACTCAATGTCTCACCCACTCATGTCCGGAGGAGATCTCTCCGTCTCACACCCCTCGCTCACTTCCGAACCCTCTTGTACTTTCTCTCCTTGCCGTGGTAAACAACAAAAAACGTCAGGCGCTAAATCAGGACACGACAACACGTGGAAAACCAGAGACCTGAAAATGGGCAGGGTCAGGCTTTATATAGTCCTGACGTCCTGGACTGTCTTTATGACTGGTCGGATATCCGGTCCAGTTCTTAACATCCAGTTATCTCTAATCTGGTCAACGAGATTCCGGTTGGAAATACTATCCGTTGGAAATCGAATCCGTTCCGCTTCTACCTAAAACCGGATTAGTTCCGTAAGGTCCTTTTGTGACTATTTTTGGATTTATCTTTCTCTCTTTAGATGAATCCGGATACCTATTTCTAATTTCCGGTTCACTCAAAAGGTAAAAAAATAAAAAATAAAAAATTTGAGTTGTCACAACTGTTTTTTTGGATTGTGTCAAGTTTAGGGTCGCACAGTTAAACCCAACTCCTGCATTTCATTGTCTATCAATTGCGACTGGTGATCTGTTCGCCTAGAGCGGTTTACATTTTGAGGGCTCTCATTTTGGTTTTATTTGTAAATTAGGGTTCAAATGAAGACGTGTTCAGTTTTGACGTAATGTAATCCGATTACTTCATGTATAGTAATTTGTAGTTGGAGTGTTCCTACTCGAATAGCAGAGTTCTGAATGACCTCTCTGTAATGTAGTTTTGATTGACTGAACAATGGAGCTGAACAATACGTGAATTTTGATTCGCTAAACAATTTAGTTGAACAGTATCTGAGTTTGGGTTGGCTGAACAATTGAACGATACTTTAGGGATTGTGATTTTGAACATTAGTTCTTTTGATGCTGTTAAGAACTTCAAGACAAAGAATGTAATCCACATTTTGAATTCATGTGCAATTCCTTCAATCCTTATTGTTTTCCTTAAATTTTTTGATGTTGAGGTGTAAGGGAATGAGATTTGTGCCATCTTCTGTTGAAAAAACGCAATGCACTTCCTTTGGAAGTGAGTGCAACTCATTCTTCGACTTCCTTTCGAGAATTAACTCAAAATTTCCCTGTTTGTGGTTGACACAGATTTACTTCGGAGCTCACATTGCCGCCCAGTTCACGAAGTCGTGTTTGCAGCGCCCGTCGTGCAGGTGCGAGATTTTTTGAATTTGTCACTCCTAATCTGAAAATGTGATGGACATGTGTGATACTTAGATGTCTAATTGAAATGCACATAATCTTCATCAGAACAAGAACAGAGTAGTCACAATTCGATACATCCAGTATTCTAGGAGTTCACTGAAATTGCTAGGAATTTGGAGAGCTAATAATCATTTGCATAGTAAAGGTAAGAACTGTGCTTGACTTAGAAATACATGTTTCCAATGTATCGTTGTGAATGTGATTTCAGTACATCCATGAACCCTGAGGTTTGGCAATGAACACTGATGTTCATGTATTTTTGGTCAATGTTATGTTCTATACAAGAATGCAATGCTTGCATTAGTCCTGTTATGTGTCCTTCAACACACACGTTCTTACATTCCGTATTAATTTGTCAGGGATTCCCAGATCTGGAAAGCAAATTCCTCAGTCAACAATATACGAGCGTGGACCTACCGTACAGGTTAGACTTCTCATACATAACCACATATTACTTAAGTATAAGGCGGGTATCACCCAGATATCCTCGGGTATCACTTGGATATCGTGTGCAAAGTAAACAATAAAACGTCTGCAATTTAGGGCGGACCGCCCTAAACTACATTTCTATAGATCATGAGAATTGAGGAATCCTATATATATGCTATGTTGAGACATCAAAAAATATAGTCCATGCGCAATTTAGGACGAACTGCCCTAAATTGCATTTCTGTAAATCACAAGAATTGATGAACCCTATGCATATGCTACCCTGAGACATCAAAAAAATAGTCCATGCGCAATTTAGGACGGACCTCCCTAAACTGCATTTCTGTTGATATTGAGAATTGATCAACCCTACAAACATGCTACGCTGAGACATATAAAATATAGTCTATGCGCAATTTAGGACGGACTGCCCTAAATTGCATTTCTGTAGATCCCGAAAAGTGATGAACCCTATATATATGCTACGCTGAGACATCAAAAATATAGTCCATGCGCAATTTAGGGCGGTAAGTCCTAAACTGCACTCCCAAGCACTACACTGATGACAGGAGTATAGACATTATCATAAAATGATTAAAGAAATCAAATACATTAAACAATTTCAGTGATGATTGGTAGATAAAATACTTCTAAAACTCAATGCCTCTTATACTAATTAAACAAAAATGCTTACAAAACAAAGAAAATCCCAACAGTTTAGGGCGGACCGCCCTAATCTGCAGACGAATAGAGAAAAGTAGGCAACAAACAGAAGACTTCCAAATAAAAAATAAATAAGGGCGCAATCAAAATTGACTTGATAAATATCAACAAGAAAAATGTGCATCTACGTCTAGCAACAGTTTAGCTCGGTCAGTCCTAAACCACAACAATACACTGAATTTTAGTTGTCCATGCTCAAAATGGAGGAATACATGGATCAACTCAAGGCGCACTTCAAAAGAGTAGAGGATGTCGAAGAAGAAAGTCCAAATGTAGACGAGGATATGATAGAAGGGGATTGGTGGGAGTTCGAAAACCCAAAAGAGGTGGATGCGTGGTGTTTGAAGATGGTGCCCCATACAAACAACATGCACTTCAACATGAAGTACCAAAATTCCAAGGCGTATCTCCCGATCTCATTCAACAAGAAAGTGAAGCGGGTGTCTACGGAGAAATTCCCAAACATCAAAATTCACTACGTCACCACCACCAACGCATTCCCAGCGGGCAATCAATACCACTTCACAATACTCTTGAACTCAGAGAAGATTTGGTTCAACATATCGCCATTCTTGGAGAGTCTAGAGCCGACGCCATACAGTTCGGAGATCAAAGAGTTGGAATGCAAAATAGACAATGGTGAGTACCACAACATGGACAGAAGTCCATTGACAGGAAGCAGACTGTGAACGAAGATCACGCTCCTGATGAACTCCTTTGTAGTTGTGGGAGAATGGAAATCCAGTCTTTAGATTTAGAAGGGAAATAAGGGGAATAGAGCTTTTTACTCCCTATTTTTTTGTTTTTCTTTAGAAAAAGTAGACCGTAAGTAGTTAGGGACCGGATACCGGAATCAGGTTACTTTAGAATATATAATAGTATTAACGAAAGTAACCGGAAACCGGAAACCGAAAGTCCGGAAACGGCATAGATAGGTTAGGAGTAGGTCAGAGTGATTTTCATTAGAAACCGGAAACTGGAATAAAATAGAAGACCGGAGACCGGAAACGGAAGACAGGCAATTCAGGTGTAACGGGTGCCTACCTAGTTCTAGACCATACTTGAGAGTGGGTCTATTTTGGGGAAAACGGTCACCTGTAACGACCCGGGTGAGTGCAGCCCTAGAAATAGGAGGGGCAGGTGGCTCAGACCTCCTTTTGCGTGGAAGCTACCTTGAGAAGAGATTGGTGAGGAGCATTTGAGGTGTACTTATATGTCAGCCAAAGAGAAGAAGTTACGGGCTCAGTTTACGGACCGGATTAAGGACAAACGGGTCTCGAGAAGAGAGTTCACTTAGAAGTTCATGTATGAGTGTGGAATTAGGAGTGTACTGGTGAGGCGACTTTTGAGGAGGGTCCTTGAGCGGAATAGGAGACTAGAGTGTGAGTGATTGTGAGACTCCAAAGAGTGATTCTGGTCACTGAGAGGGTTTGAGAGAAAAGCCCACGATGGTGAGAGAAGAAGTAGCTGTATCCTTGCGCATGGTGAAGCCGATAGTACCAACGGATCCACGAGAGAAAGCGGAGCTAGAAGAAGACCTCCGACAGATGGGGTGTGAGGGATTTCTAGCCGGCTATGGAATTTAAAAGACGAGGAGATCGTGAGGGAGGTAATCGGCGCGCCGCTAAGGAAGTAGAAGGGGACGTCGAGAAGCCAACCTGAAGACTAGACTCCAACGCTGTGGAGGGAGACGTACGATTTCAAGAAGACGGACAAGGGACCGGCTTTCCGGACGGATCGCTTCTACATGGGTAAGTTCCAGAATCCCCCAACGAAGAAAGATGGTTTCCCTGTGGCAGAGTACATAAATGGTAGGGAGAAACATTTAATGAAGTACCTAGTAGCCATCCTTAGTCTAGAGCGACCAAACAGGATTACGGTCACCCTAGCGAACACTATTTTCGGTGCACTGTCGGGTGACCGGAAAGTAGATTGGGGCGTAGTGATGAGAGATCAGATCAAGAGATTGGTAGGAGGTATAGGGAAGTCTAAGCCTTCCCCTATAACCCCTTTTCTCTACCACTTGTATCAAGCACATGGCTGGCTTACAAATAGAGAGATAGATTCATATGATACGGCCAAAGCCATGTCAGAATTTGATATAGAAGACCTGGATGAGGAAGCCGGGCAAGAAGAGGAAGATTCAGAGGCAGACACTATACCGGTCGAGGAAGCTAAGTCTCAGTGGAGGAGGCAAGACCGGAAAGAGAAAGACTCAGAAATAGGAGAGGGTAGTAAGGGAGTCGATCCAGTCTAGAACCAGGATCCCCTAGAAGGCCTTATTCATTAAATTGAGACAAATTGGTAATTTTGAGACTTTGAAAAATGCAGTGCAAAGCTCTTTGGAGGTAGTAGTTGTTGAACCCAACGACAAATGGATTCTAACTAACATCAACAACAAATGTTTTTGACATGAAGGTCCTTGTGTTAGTAATGTTTGAATCCAACAATACACAGATTTCAACACCAAATATTTATGAACATGGATTGGCAAAAGTCATAGAACTGGTAATTGAAATGTGACCAAGAACTACGATGATAAGAATTCATTTTTAATTATAGTGTGCCAAAAATAAGGCGATATACAGGGAATTGAGCTCAAAAAGACATGTAACTATTACCTAAAGCCGTTGAATGTTAAAAATCTACATAGAAAAAAAGAGGCTGGTTGTACATAGAGCCTTCAACATTTGAATACATTTCTTTTTGTAATTCTAATTATGATGCTATTAATAAGGTTTCGGGACGCTCAGAAGCATATGGCTTCGAAAAATTATCTCACATCCCTAGACATCGCTATTTGCCTATACAGTTGCTCGTGGCTGCCTCTTGCGCTTTCAATTTCGCCAAACCTCTTAAGATATCCTCGCGTCGAGAACGATAGTGCGGTCCACTTCCACCGTCCACCGTAGCAGAGAAGCCCACACTATGAGAACCACTATCCTTATGCTTCTTCTTGCGGATGCTTGGAGGAAGCTCGGAAGCGGAATGAGATCTCGACTGTTGATGAGGCGGCTTTGGTAGCATCATATCGTCATTGTTTATATACGGAAGACCAAATCCAGTTGATTTGGAGGCGAGAGATCGTCGTTGGTCTCTGATAATCCTCTGACGGAAAAGTGAGTCCCCTGACAACGACCGTCTACCTCCTCCAGATAAAGAAAGACGAGGATGATTATCCTCGACCCGAGGTAACTCAGGTGCAACTTGCGGTTGCACTTGCTCACTCCGGAGGGAACCCCCAGACACAGACCTGGTAACAGGTTGAGCCCGCTGTCAGACCTGCTCACTCTTCATGGAACCCCGAGATGGAGATTTAGTATTCAGGTCTCTGACCAGAACGGGCGAACACGTTGGGGAGGCTGGAAGATCATCTTGGACTCGAGGATCCCCCGAGGATTCCCCCACAAGCAACTCCAGTTTTCTGTTCGTCGCTATCTCTGTCCGGGGAGTTGGCGAGAACGATCTCCCTCGTGTCGAGGATGTCCGCTTGAGCGGGGACGGTGAATAGATAGGGGTCCTCACCAGCCCTCGACGTCGCCCTTCGAGTAGTCTATGGCTGCAAACGTTGCATCTGCTGTTGAGCGCAGCATGTACGGTTTGAAAATAGGCGCAGGACTGCAGCTCCCCCCAACCGAATTCGATCCATTTGACAGCGTTTTCTCCGACTCGGACAGAAGACTCCTCGTCAACTTGCGCTTAGGAGAGGGTCGTTTCGCACTCACTCCTCCCACGGTCTGCCGAAGCAAAGTTCATAGAAGTCCCCTACCCATGACAACCCCATATTCAAAACAAGAGACACGAGAGAGTCCCACGAAAGCGTACCCAAATACAATTGTGTGGTAAAAAAACAGCAAATATATTTACACATTAATGTAGCATACAAGATTATATAAAATACAAATTGTCAATCGAGTCCCAACGTCTTGGACGTGTTACTCTACGTCCTACGGCGGCCTCTCCCTATGACTAAATTCTCCGATGGCAAATCGTATCGCACCCCCATGTTCTGTACGGATTCTCTCATGGCTTTCACAATCCGGTCGTGATCGTAGTCACGAGCGACAAGCAGTTTGAGACCAATGCGATTGGCCTCCACGTATTCTCTCAATCCTCCCGGTTGGCAGTCCGAGATGAGCCAGCGGAGCCACGGCAGGAGGTCCCTCATGAGGACGTTGTCTCTCCGCTTCTCGTGATCCCATGTTTCGAGAATCACGTTGTTCCCTCTCTCATTGCAAACCCCCTTCCAGAGGGAGTCGTCGATGAGGAGGGTGTTATCGGCATTGAAGGACGTGTCCCCGTCGGGATTAAGGAACAATGTCTCGGCCAGGACTTTCATCGTCACCTGTCTTATTCCCAGGTGGAAATACTGTCCCGGAGAGCATTCTATTTTTTTGCATTGATCCTAACTCAGTACATCAAACAGGGGCCTGCATCCGCTGAACAGATGTGCAGCTATGGGTTCCGTGTTCGTCTTGAATATGGAACTCCACACGAGAACCCTGTTCGCAATATACGAGACCTCCTTGAGGAATTCCCCTACATTTTGGCGAGCGAAAACCGCTTTGGATCCAATGATTGTGGGGTTCCTGTGGTATAGAACATTGTCTTCCACTTTGTAGGGCTAGAATCTATTATTGAGCCTATACGCCTTCGTGGCGACTTGGCAGAGCACGCCGTTCAAGTCGAAGACAATGTTCAGCCAGTTCTTCCTCGGTTGAGGCTCTACCAGCGCTACATTTCTCGGGACGACCTCTCTCGCGACCTTCAAACCTACCTGATCAGTTATACCGGATACAGTCGAGGACCAGAGTTATTAAAGGCAATGGAGAAGATGAAGAGTAGGACGCACTCATAGTACATATGTTTTTTATGAGGACATAGATCCTTTCTCTCCATTATAGTAGAGGGTTGAGTTCATATGTGCAATTGCCTTAATCAGATTTGGAAACTGTCTATTTCGAAACTCCATAGCAAATTCATTCTCATATTTTAGGCTATTATATAGCACAGGTTCAAATTTAAACTATAAGCATTGTAAACCGTTCAATATTATAAACAGGGTAGTCAAAGTATCACATTTTCTTTGCTTGTAATAGTCTTGCAAAAAGAAGCGTGCAATGAATATATCAAGGTAATTGAAGAATGAAGTGGATGTTCGACCTTGCCCTAAATATGGATTTATCATCCACCTCATTCTTCAATTACCATGATATATTCTTTGCACGCTTTAGTTTGCAAACTAGCACAAACAATGAAGGTAGGATACTTAGTTACCATGAGTGTAACAATAGGCAATGCTTTTACCAAAGTTCATTTCACAATGTATTCATTCAATATTTATATATTTGATGAATATTTTCTATTAATTTTGTTGCATATCTCAATTACTACATGGTATACTCAATATCTTTAGTTGCAAATCTAGTTTTGAATGACATTACATTTCTTTTAATGTATTTACGAACAAGATAGTCATCTTTGTTCATGGTTTATATGCCTTCACATCTTTGCATTTTGCTAGAAAGAAACTCCCATTTCACTGGAAAACTTCCAAAATAATGAATATGATGTTGGAGGACCGTTTAACGACTAGATTCCTCCGCGATGATTGCGGAAACGGTCACTTTCCCAACGGTTGTGACTGCTAGAAAATGATACTTAGGGGTTTGGTTCCTCAAACCTCATTGTATCTGTGGTTAGGGAGCACTCTCAGAGCAAGGTCTGTCTTTAGAGGTGTGAGAGGATTGGGTGATCTTACTTTCCGGATCCTGTCGTGGAGAGGAAGAGGATTGACCGGGAGCTGTGGCAAGAAAAGGCAGGAGGTTTGAGTGGTGAGTGTTTTGAAGAGTTCTGCAACCATGGTGAAGGCGGAAGCAAGCGGGTCATCTCCTTTCAAGATCAAGAGCATCTGTCCAGTGATTCCGAAGGATGACGGAGAGCGGAAGCAGCTGGAGGAGGATCTGGGCCAACTCGGATGTGCGGGATTCCTTTGCCGACCATGGAGCTTGAAGAGCGAGGAAATGATCCGGGAGTTGATGAATGAGTAGTCGAACGAATGGATCAAGACCGTTCGAGCTGTGCCTGGAAAGTGGACTGAGGACATCTGGAAGAGGGTCTACGACTTTCCTCGACCTGGAGAAGGGATGGCTTCGCGGGTACACAAGTTCGCGGAAGGTAAATTCTCTAATCCTCCTCACCCTAAGGATGGCTACGGAGTAGCGGATTGCAAGGTGGCAAGAGAGAGGAGGATGTTGGAATTTGTAGTACCGATCCTGTATCCAGAACGGCCAAACCGGGTCGCGGTAACTTGGGCCAATACGATCTTCGGAGCGTTGAGTGGGGAAAAGAAAGTGTTTTGGGGAGGAATAGTGAAAAATATGGTAGGGAAGATGATGAACGCCCTAGGAAACGCAAAGGCCACCTCCATTGGGCCATTCCTCTTTCACTTGTATGACTCCCTAGGTACTCTGAAAACTTCAGAGAAGACCATGTATAAGGCCGCAGCCACCCTAGTGAAACTTAATCTTACTCCATCCCGAGAGGAAGAGGAAGAAGAGAGAAAGGAGGGACCAGATGAGGGATCTGAGAAGGAATCCTCAGAGAGAAGGAAGGAGCCTTCCGCAAGGAAGATAGAGGTTGAGAGGGTTTCAGTCTCTTCTAAGAAGGGATCCAGAGAGAAGGGGAAAGTCTCGCCGGAACCGGAAGTTCTGGGAGAAGATACTTTGGGGAGGATCATTTCAGACTTAGGAAGAGTCCGGGAGGAGCTTAACACGGAGAGAGGAGCAGTGAGGAATGTATGTGAACTGCTTGGAAGGATCAATGTGTCAGAGCTCGTGGAGAAAGTAGAAGGGTTGATCCGGGATAGTGAAAACCGGAAGTGGGAGACCTGCATCAAGGAGTTGACTGAGAGGAATACGGATCTCCAGCGGCAAATTGAGAAGGGTGAGGAAAAGAAGAGAGAGGTGGAACGGCTTACCTCAGAGTTTAAAGGGGCCATTAGGAGAGTTGGGACCTTTGTTTCCAATACTGCGGATGTTGTAAACAAAGCCAAACTCTATGATGAAGGAATCCATGAGGCAGGATCGGAAGCCGCAGGTAAGGCTGTCTTAGTTTTGGCAGAGTATTCCGAAGAGATGGAGAAGTTCATGTTTGAAGTCCGAGATGTTCTTCACCAAGTAGAACAGTTTCCGAAATCCGGAATAAAGAGGAAGGATGAAGAGATGGAGCCAACCAAAAAGAATGCGCCCACAAAGACTCCAACAAAGACGCCAGCCAAGCGGGAAAGGCAAGAGGAGGAGTTGACACCAACCTCTAAGGGTATGGAAGGGAGGAAATAAGGTTCAGTGCACGGATCCGGATCGAAGAATCAAATTCGGAAGTCGGAATCCGACTTAGGCACACCACAGAGTAAAGGCTCTCAACCCTCAACCGCCAAGAAGACTGTGAAAAAGGTTACTTTCGTCAGAGGAAGAGAAGTGCCTCTAAGGAGTCAACAATCCGTGAAGGACGAATCTCCAAGCCAATCCGAGCGGGAGGAAAGTCTGTCGAGAGCGGGAGAAGAGGATTCGGAAGACACCGGATCAGAAGAGGAATCGGATCCTGAGCAAATTTCACCAACACAGTTCAAAGGGAAAACTTCAACACCGTCTAAGGGGAAGCCGCCCTTGAGTGGGAAACCGTCAACCAGTAGGAAACAGCCAGCTAGGAAGGGGGCAACAAAGTTAGAAGAACCTTTTCCAAAGAAGCCTAGGAAATAGATAGGAAAGTAGTTAGGAAGTTTTTGGGAAGCGACCCTAGCATGGTTAGTTAAAAACCCAAGTTTTTGGTAGGTAGGAAGTAGCTTGGGAGGTGCTTTTCAGGTGCATGCACTTGGGCTGCACTTTCCGGATTTTTAGGATCTGAGATCCACATTTCGCGGATCGGATGGGGTTGGTAGGAAAGTCAACTTAGAAGGATAAGGAATGACACCTGTCATTTTCCTGTCCTTTAGTTTTATTCCTTGGGACCTTTGGGGTGTGTATTTAGGGGGCTGAAGTTAGTTTGAAGCCCCGGGTGTTTTCTTATTTGTGTTTTTCAACACTTTGCGAATTGATTTCAGATTTCCACTTCATAAGTGCTGGCCTGAAAAGGCTAAGTTCTGTGTTGGTATGCCGTGCAATGCTAGAACCATTGTTTAGTGCGGGTAGTTGGTTTGTAGATGTGGAGGAAGACAAGTAGCCCCCGGATTTTGTCTAGGATCTGATTTTGAGAGCTTTGAGGATTTGGTTAAGGAAAACTTTGTGTACTGAGAGGATATTTTAGTTGTTGAAGTTCCTTGGGAGTCTTCTGAGTAGGATAGCCATTCTTAGGTTGGGTGAATTCTTCAGGAGGGAGAACGAATGCTAGCCGACGTCTAATGAGGTCCTGCTGAATCCGGAAGAGAGAAACAGGAAGGTAGTTAGATTCTTTCAGTTATCGGGTGCCGGATCACGCTCTTGGGGTCCTATCCAGATAGGTCTGTCGTTGTAGTACTGGGAGGATAATAGGGGTTTCCTGAGTGACCTGCTAGTCTGGATCAACATCTAGATTAGTTGTGAGGAAGTAACTATTTCCTATTTCTTTTTGGTATTTGTTGTTGTTATTCTAAGTAGATCTTCATTTCACTCTAAACACGTTTGAAGGGTAGGGTTTACGTTCCCTTCCTAAAACCAAAGAACAGAACCTTCTTGATAGAGGTAAAACTAATATTTTGTGAGTTACTGTAATCAAATAGAAATCCTCTTTCCGATTCCGCATCCGTCTAAGTCGATCCGGATAGAGAGAAGCACTAGATTATGACAATCCTCCTTGTTCGATTACTGGTGGAAGATTTGGAGTGGACGTAAGGGAATTGGAGTATGGAGAGAAGAGGGTATTGAGAGAGTTTTATGTTGCAAATATTTAGATCCGGTTCTGCTTGGGTTTGGTGTTTTCCGAATCCTGTTCCGGATATCTTGAGGAAACTAACGTTGAAATCCTGTGGGAACGATACACGAGTCATCTAAGGTGTTTTACATCAATTTAACACCTAAGGGTAGGATTTGTGCTTCCTTGTGCTATGACACCTACCGGAAAGAACGCACGAGATCCCCTACTAGCTCAAAAATGATAAACGCCTAGTCCATCATCATTTTCTTTTGGAGGCTCCCCAAAATGGTGGAAGTTACCTTAGCCACCACTTGCCTCGGCTTGGTCAAGTGGAGGATAGAGTTAAAAAACACTACCACATCCCGATATTCTAGATTGACCTGGTCTGAGACCTGGTACCCCTCCTTTGGGTTTTCCGCCGTCCGGAACTCACCTTCTATGCATTCTTGGTTCTTTTCCATCACCTTGTCCGACGCCACCCGAAACCTATAGACGGTTCTCCATTCGTCTACCGTCCACAGCTCCGGTTTGGCCCGAAGGGTGGTATCCCAGATACCACTCTCGAGGCGCAACAGGTCCGCCACCAGACTCTCCTTTCGGATGCCCCAAGGGACATCCATCAATTCCTCACATCCCATGTTGGTGAGGTTCCTCCAGAGGCACTCCAACCAGACCTCATCGGTTGGAATTTCCGACGCCACCCGCTGCAACGGAATCGTCTTCATCCGCGGTGATGGTACTAGAATCAGCTCGTCTGAGTTCTCCGGCTCTTCCCTCAGTCTGCGCCGACTCGCCCTAGAAGACATCACGTATACGCGAGGAGCTTCTCACAGCCTCTCCCTAACTCTCTTTCTCACAAAAGGTCACTCCAGAACACCCCTGCACGATTGCAACTCACACAGTCCCTCAATCTACCGGAAGTTCTAAAAGTTGGATAGGCAGGAAAACAAAGATGTAAGGCAGCAAGAAAACAACTGTGCCTGCTACCGGCTACAATCCTTTTCTTATATTGGTCCAGACGAATGGACGGTCGGACAAAAGCCCGGGAGAGATTTCGGTAGGAAAACCTAACCCTTGTACGGATCTGGTTTCCGACTTTTAGGGCCGGCGCCGTCATCCAGTTTCCAGAACTTTTTAAGGTTCCAAAATTAGGTTTCTTTCATCTAATAGGAATTCTCCGGATCCGAAGTTCCGATATTTTCCAAATCCTTCCACTCTCCTATTGGAACTCAAAACTTTCCTATTTAAAGGAATAAATTTTAAAATTTCCCGTCTAATGCTAGTTTTCTAGGTCTAGCATATTGGATCACATTCCCACAGTAGTCGCTTGACCGCTTCTACAATTTGGTCTAGTTCTACCTTCAGGACTTTTGCCATCTCAATCACCAAATCCGTCAAGTTGTCGTGGAGCACCTTGGCTTCACGTATCCACTCAAATCCGGCATTGAAAAATGCCGACCCGTGGTCCTCTTCTGGATCCCTGCTTGGCTCGCCTCTTTCTATAACCAAAGGTTTGATCCTTGACTTCCGATCCGTCGTCTTCCTCTTCTTCATCCTCGGATCAGTCAAAGACTCCTCGGATTGTTCTTCCGATTCCAACTCGATCGGATTTTCTAGCTCCTTTCTAGTGAGTCTGTATATCAAAATAAGCATTTCTTGTATCATACTGGATTACCTCCTCATCGCTCAGGATTTCTTATTGGTGATACAAATAAAAGAGATAAATACTAACCGGACTGGCCTTAGCTCGGGTCACATATTCAACTATCTTGGCGACTATTCCAACTATGATCCTACCCCAGTGGACAACTCTATTTTCCATAGCCCCAAAGATCATATTGGCTACTGTAATGGTGACCCGCATAGGTTTTTCCGGATACAGGTTTGGGATGAGAAATTCTAGAACTCTCCTATGTCTCTTGTCTTTGCAATCACTAATAGCGAACCTGTCTTTAGGATTTGCTGATCTTGAAAACTTTCCTGCTATAAAATGATTCATTCTTGAGACTAATCCGACTCCACTCTTCCGGAACTAGTAAACATCCGCCCAAATATCTTCCGTTCATGAGATCGGTCGTCCTCTCAGAATGAGTTCATACTGATTCGAAACTCCGTTGATCAACTCCTGAATCATCCTCTCACTCTTCACACTCCATGGTCGGCGTAACAGACCGACACATCCTAGGCTAGTCAGATCCTCCTCTAACTGCTTGTACTGTTCCATAGTCTCCGGAATGGCCGGAGAAATGATCCGGGCAGGCACAACTAGTTTCCAGACGGGTCCCGTCGCCATAAAGCTAAGCGGAAATGAAAAAAAAAACTAATGCGGTCGCTATCTCACCACTCTTTTTCTCAGTTACCAACACAGAAGACTAGCATACAGACAAGAAAATGAAGAGGGAATCCATGAACAGTCTGCTTAAATATTGGCACCTCTTTCTACAGTCATGGGAATAACGGCTACAAGACCGATTTAGAAACAATATCCTATACTCGTAGCCCCGGAGGTCTACACTATAGGTTCTTGAGTTCTGGTAATTTCCAGATTCCGAATCCAGATAGGATCCAGTTACGGATTTTGCCAGAACGTCTATTCTCTAATTTGGATTTTATTAAACTAAATTCAAGTTCTAACCTAAAATTTTTGAAATTTTCATTTCTTTCTACCTATTTCCTTCAAATCTAAATCCGTCTCAATTTTCCAAATTCCCACACAAGTGGAAGAGATAGAACATACCAAAGTAGCCCTACTCTTTCTCCGTTCTCCCAATGAGCTGGGCGACCAGATCGAAAACAATCCAAGCCCAGACAACTTTCCGCATCCCACACAAGGCACCAAAAATAGTGTTACCAAGGGTGATCGTCACCCTTGTTGGCTTTTTTAGGTGGAGGACCGAAACTAGGAACTGAAAAAGGTGGCAGTGGCGGTCGTTTATGCAATCCTCAATTGCATATCCGTCCTTCGAATTGGGAACACCCTAGAATTTGCCTTGGATAAACTCAGCCTTTCGACTTGCCATTCCTAGACTACCTACCCAGAAGTCATACATTGCTCTCCATACGCTCTCAGTCCAGAGGGACATAGATCGTTTCACTCCAGTACCTTTCCGATTCTACCTGACTCTCTCCTAGCCGCATGTCCTGTTCCTCACTTTCCCTCTCCGATTTCAACTGGAAATAGCATCTGCAAAACACGCTCTTGAGTACTCTTGTATCACTACCTTATTCTCACATACAAATCCTACATAGAAAAGATAAGATGTTGGAAACAAAAGAGAACATAAGGAGTGCCTAAGCCGCGAGAAAATGAAAAGAGGTGTGACTGGTAAAGCCAGTCCTTAAATAATCTCAGGACACCGTACTCGTCATTATGACCTTTTCTGGTTCTGACAACTTGACATCCAGTTTTACCCTAATCTGATTCCTAGACTAGATTCGGATGAATTTCCATTTCCGTCCAATTTGAACTTTGGGTTGGCTTAGATCCAGATCACCTACTATTTCATTTTTTTTAGTTTTCTTACACCTCTTAATTGGATCCAGTTCCTTTCTAGTTTCCACTGGTTTTCGCTCCATTTTTAAATAAGCTAAAAAAAATCAAAAATTCACGTTGCGACACCAACCCTAAAAATTTATCCACTATGAATCGATCCGTCCTCGAGGCTAATCCTGCTCCGCTCTTTCGGAACTAGTATATGTCTGCCCAGATGTCTTCCGTCCAAGTGACCTGTCAACCTCTCAGCGTAAGTTCGGAACTCCACTAATCAATCCCTGAATCATACCTTCACTTTTCATACTCCACAATCAACGTAACAGACCAATACATCCAATACTGATCAGATCTTCTTCTAACTGTCTATATTGTTTCGCATTCTACGGAATGGATGGAAAGATCATCCGGACAGCCACAATGAGTTTTCGGACAGGTCTCGACACCATGAAACTAAGCAGGAAATTAGATACTAAAGATCGGAATACTCCTAACGCGATCTCTATTTCACCACTCTTTCACTCAACTATCAGTGTAGAAGATTTGCAAAAAGAAAATGTGAGGAATGAACCAAGGGACAACCGACTTAAATACCGACGCGCCAACTACAGTTATCAGGGTTGAACGGCTACAGGACCATTTCAGAAAACGGTACCCTAATCTTGTAGCCCTAGAACCTAGGCTATAAGCTCCTTGGTTCTAGCAATTTCCGGATTTAGGATCCGGTTATGGATTTCGCTATAACATCTATTCTACAATTTAAGTTCACTTAGACTAAAATCCAAGTTCTAACCTAAAATTTTTGAAAATTTGCAACTATTTCTACCTATTTCCATCAAATCTGAATCCATCCCAAGTTTTTGGATTTCCACAAGAGCAATAAAAGGCAACAATTAAAAAGCAAAATCAAGAAACAACAAGAAATAAAAGGTAAAAAAAAAAAAAAAAAAAAAAGAAGAGCCCAAAAAAGTGGCGGCTAGAGTTTCAAAACCTTAAAAAAGTGACCACTAGGGTTTCCAAAATCTTAAAGAAGTGGTGTGTTGGGTTTCAAAATCCTTAAAAAGTAGCGATTAGGGTTTCAACATTCTAAAAAAGTAGTGATTAGGTTTCAAAATCCCAAAAGTAGGTGTTTTGGATTTCAAAATCCTAAACAATGGTTTAACCATATTTTTTTAGGATTGCCCCAAAAAATATGATTGGAAATATAACTAAAACAAAAATATGACTAGACGCTTTTTCAACAAATTTCTTGCCCAAATTTACTTTGAATTGTCCAAAAATTTTGAAAATGTAATTACTTTAGAGATATGACTGCAGAATATGACTAAAGAAAATATGTCTATGAAATATGATTTCACATCCCCAAATATATTTCCTATGGTTTCCTATGAAGTATTTGGCGTTTCCAATGGGTGTATACTATACACCCATGAAGTATAAGGTCAAAATATAACTATGACTAATCGCCAATCATCCTCAATCATATTTTCACGATCATAAAACATGCATTTTTTAGTAGTGAATAAAAATCTGAAAAATTATGAAAACCTTCTGCACTCTATTTCTACACAAGGGGAAATTTCCCTACTAAAAAAGCCTAACTTGCAGAGACGTGTAATTGGTTAAGTGGTCAGAAATGGGTTGCCTCCCTTCCGTCTAGAGCAACTTCCATCCAAACAAGAACGGTGTGACCATGAGGCTCTGTCTTTTGTAAGCGTGATGATATTATAAAAGATTAGTTAAAAGTAGTAGGTGAAAATTTTCATATAGAAAAAAGTGGGGTTGTGGTGAGAACCACGGTTTGGGGATCAATGTTGGAACTTCTCAAGCATCTTGGTGTGCACTGCATCTTGTCATATTTTAGCTCAAGGGTGGGATAGCGGGTTGGCTATTATTCATGCTTCACTAGCATGCCAAGCCGTGAGTCCCCTGACTAGTCAACGAGGCTGACGAGAATCGAACCACGGACTAGTTGGTAGACCACCAACATATGAAACCAACCAACCATGTCTACAACTTGGCGATTACATTTTGCTTCTAATTGAATTTATCATTTTCATTAGCCAATGCATATTAATTTAATATTTTTATCTTCATTATGTCAAATAAAAAAGAGCATTAAAAAATATATTGTGGATTTTTGAGATTTGTATTGTTTTGTTTTATATACTTAATAGTACACAATATTATTGATAGTTTGGAAGTTAAACAAAAGTATACAAACAAAAATAAATAGTGACCAAGAATTCATATAGATGATTTTATATTAAAGGCAAAAAATCAAACTATTCACTATGAAATGGTCTTGAAGAATTTGTAAAAAAATTGGCAAATGAATGTTTTATTAAGATAAAGTTTAATAATGCAAGATAATGAATTCAAAACAAAAAAAAAATTTTGACAATAATAATAAATAAGAATTTTTTATTACTCTAAAATTAACTATTTTGAAATCCGTTTGAATCTTGGAGCAATGATTTGTCTAAGTTCATCTAATCTATTGTATGAAGATTCTAAGACATAAATTTTGGATACATTCATTGGTAGTTTTGACAATATGTTAGACACTTGATCAATAGCTCCTATGAAGACTAATGACCAATTGGTAGGCATATAACTCTTCACGAGGGATATAATAGCTGCTTTTTCATGTTGTAAAATGTTTGTATCTTCATCATCCAAAACAAATTGAAGTGTTGGATTCACATCATTCAGAAAATTTGGTTTAAAATTAGAATCTCCAATAGGAGCTGAAACTATATAAATTATTTGACCAATTGATTCAGTGAAAATTTTTGATTTGGTGTGAGTATCAACTATCATCTCTTGCTTAATATGTTGTGGAAAACGATATGCTCCTAGAAAGGTAATATGAGGAGTTTGAATATTTAATTTGGATCTTAAATTGGGCTCGGGGAGTTCAAGAGGTAGTAATAAAATTGCATTCCACTTGTTGTTTTCTTGAGTCCACTTGGTCATATTATAACCAAAAGACTTATAATCCTCAATAGTCCAATCAGTCTTTTCCTTTTAACTTCCTCCAAATCTAGTATCAAAAATGAATAAAGCCCCTTCAAATATAACCATTGGATCTTCTTGAAAAGATCCTAATTTGCCTATAATATCAATAGGTTTTAATGTTTTAAAACCTTTGGTGCTTTTAATTACCTTTGTATATTTCCACATTTCTTATATAGATGACTTCAATGAGTTGTTTTTTTTCATTTCAAATATGTAATAGATTTGCCTTGGAATGAACTTTTCTAAACTCTTTAATTTGGAGAGATCTTGTTTAGAGGATAGATTAACCCAGTTTGCTTTGAAGTCCTTACACTCAACATTGTTGATAATAGATACAAGCTGCTCTTCTAAACCATATATAGATGTATCATGATCAAACATTGATGTTGCTAGCAAGTGTTGGTCTTCATTCACTAACCATTTCAAAGCGTTTTGTACAGCTAAAAGTGATTTCATTCTATTGGCGACAAACGCAGCTGTATTGTGTTGCAAAATTTGAGCGTCAACTCCATTGAAAAAACAGCCCTGAGGTGTATTGCATAAACGGCTTAAATTCATGTGTTGTTCTATACTTAAGTTCCTCCAAGGCTTCAACCATTTTATTGAAAAGTTTTTTGTAGGAAAATCATTGTTTTCTTCATATTTGTTTTTTTCATTTTCATTATAAAATATCTCTTTTTTATCATATGCTTCGCACATTTTCAATAGTTCAAAAAATGCTGACTTGTCTGACAAAAAAACATAGCACGTATAATGATCTAAAGATTTCCATAAGGTGCTTAGTGTCATATCCTTCGTTTTGTCAGATTGCCGATGAAGAATGTAAATCATAGCCTTCAATACATTCATACGCTTGGAATCTTCTTCACGATTGTCCGGATTAAGACAATCATAATAATCAAATATTTTTCTCATTTTTAATAAATCTTGATAAATAGTTGTATATTTTTGCCTTTTGAAATATTCGTCATTGAGGTGAGAAGAGATAGCCAAATATTTAGCATCGTCATTATATACAACTATAGTCGATTTTCTAGTTTTGAATTTTCTTTCATATACTTGAGTAGACATTTCTCCTTGTTCGTATTTCAGTGCTGCACATTTACAAGCTCGTACTATGTATTGCCCATCAACAAGTTCCCATCTTATTGAAGACAAAAATGAAGTCATCAGTTTGGTACTTGTTAAACAATTAGATATTTTGAGTGCATCTTGAAATGTATTATATGCTGAAAAAAACTTGATGTTTTTTTATCCTTCATCTTGCATGCCAATGGGTTTCAATACAAGCGGTGACATTGTATTTGTACCATTTTGTAATAATTCATAAATGTTGTTGACATTATTTATATTGCATTCTTGTTGATTGGTAAGAACAGATGGTTCTAAAATATGATCAATAGAAACATTAAACCTATAATCTCGACCAAATATATAACCACTTTCAAGTTCTTCGTATGTATAGAATACAATATTGTTTTTGTAGCTTACATCAATTTTAGTTTTTTTTAAGGTCTTTGATTATTGGTAGGAGGATTTATAGTTTGCAATTTTACCATAGGGATGTAATGCAATTTTGCAAATGCAATGTTAATTGGATCATTAGATTGTGGCACTCCATCAGTATATTTTCAAGTTGCCTTTTTTCTTCCAAATCTTATGAAACTTTCAATATTAAAATTATGCAAAGGCCATTGCAAATGCAAAGAAATGAATCGCTGCATTATTGCATCTCCCCATAGCCCATTATGATGGTGAGAAGACTTGGACATCAATTCAAGATATTTTTCAATGGGAGTGTTTTTATCTAAATTGTGCATCTCATAGCACGTTTTTATAGCTGTAATCCATGTTTTATGTTCTTGATGACCATCCGAAACATATTCTCTTAATAAATTTGTTGCTTGAACTTGAAGATTATCAGAATATTCGTATTGCTCTGATACTGTAAATTGGGTGTCGTAGAGCACTATATAACTAACAGCATCAAACAAACAGTCTCCAACTCTATAACAATAATTTTGATTGAGTTGGAGTTTTAACTTAGTTTCGCAGTATTTTTCAAACTTTTCATAATCTTCATTTTTTAATGCTTTTTTTGTTGTCATGATTACAAAAGAAAATGATTTTGAAATGATTAACTGAAAATATGAATAATGAATGAGAGTGTTAAAAATATTTGTTTAATATTTAAACTATTTGAATAATACAATATATTACGAAAGTATGAGAATGATTTTCAAACCAAAGATGAAATACATATTTGAAAGTAGTCCTATTTATATGAAAATATAGTGAACATTTCAAAGCAAAAGAAGGAAAAAATGTAAAAGCTTTTAAAAAAGAAAAAAGAAAAATTAAAGTAAAAAAAATAAGAAATAGTAGAAGAAATGTAAAAGAAACAAATTAAATTAAAATAGAAATTATATAGAAGATGAAAGACAAAGAGAATACTATGGAAGTTTGCATAACACTATGGAAATGAAACTTTGCAAAACATTATGAAACGTTCTAAAACACTATAGACTAGCAACGAGCTTTAAAAAGAGTTCAAGTAATCTTTGCTTTACATTTCTAAGAAGTTAAGAACACGACGAACTATCTCTGCAACATAAGTTGTCTTTTGATCTATTGGTAAGAGATGAACAGGGCCGCTTAGCCAACAATTGTGACCTCGGCTACCTTCTACAGGGTGAAATCCAAGATATTGTTCACGATTGAGGCCTTCAAAACTTACTTGGAAAGTCACTTCAGGACCGTTTGGATCGATTCTAACAACTTGCAATAAGATGACCAAAGCACGAGCAGTAGGTTGAATATTGCCATGCCAAATTGGATCATAACGATGATGAGGATCAGGCTGAAGATCTTCGTGCCACATTTGATCGATACAAGGACGTTTTCGTTGTGCCGAAGATTCGCTCTCATCTTGACGTTGAAGCATTACAAAATCAAAGGGTCTTACACTTGACTGCTCTAGTGTTTGTGACAAAGAAAGTTCAAGTTCTGCTTCAGAACCTTGTTCTACATCTAAAGAATCCTTGAAAACCCTCCAATTCGACATATTGGAATTTCTATAGCATCTAACTGAAATCTATAAAATTTTCTACAACTTCAAAAGAAAACTCTCTTTCCTCATCAACTCTTTCCTCTTTATATCCAACTTCAAGGTAGAAATGCTTCTTTAAGAAGCTAAGTAGGATGCAGTTTATTCAGATATAGTTGATGAAATTCTTGTAGTTTTTGCGGCGCATTGGTTACATGCTCAATTGGTCTATCATTATTGTTGATTTCAATAAAGATTTTCCTGTCCATGACATATTTATTGCAAAATCATTCAAATGAATCATAGCAAAATTATTTTACATAAAATATTTCATGTAAATAATAAACTTTGTTTTGTACATGTATAGCTAGGCATTGTGTTTGGAAGTTTGAATGCACAATATATTGGCTTGTGATAATCAGGCCAATATGCATCTGTAACACCAAACTTTGTATCTTGACCTGGAATATTTGTCCAAATATGATCTATTAATGAGTTTGATTTAGCTGTAGGCACTAATATTTGTTGCTTCAAGTGGTGTTGAAACATGAGTTGAATGAGTTGCTTAGAATTGTTTGTATCAATATGTAAATCTACATTAAAATCTCCAAGAATAAGAATAGGACATGTCAATGGTGCTTCAATAATCAATTCTTTTATAATTTCAAGAAATATTGATATAGAAGTAGAATGAGATCGATAAACAGTTATTACATGAATAGCACTTCGAGAATATTCATTAAATGTTGCTGCTATAAATTCAGATCCATAGTGATTCTTAATTGTAGTTGTTGAACATGTTATGTTTTTATTGTATAGCACAAGCAAACCATATTTGTCAAATGTATGTATGTAATTGTATTTGGATACATCTATAAATTATGATACGTCTTCTGTAAATTTTACCTTAGTTTCTTGAAAATATAATATATGAGATGATTGAAGATTATGATAACTTTGTATGTCATATTGATGTTTAGATAGAGAATTTACATTGATGCTTTGAATGATTATATGTGAATGTCGCATATTTTTTAGCATTGGTACAAATAAGTTCCATTTTGTTGTTGACTTTAATCTTTTTATTTTTAAAGAAACTAAATGATCTACATGAAAATTTGACATGGTTAATGGATACAATAAATACAATTTTTCTTTTGTTCTAATGCAAGACAAAGTAGTATATGAAAGTCCATGTTTATTAACACCTTTTGGATTAAATGCCATTTCATCTAAAGATAAACCTTGAGAACGATGAATAGTTCGAGCTACTACTAATTGAATTGGAAATTGAATACGCGTGAGAAGGTGCGTTTGACTTTGTCCAAAAATTATCTCTTTTGTTAATGCTTCAATAGGTGTCCATGAAGGTGCTATACTTTTGTCATTGTATAAATGAGCATTTGCAAAACGGGTTAAAGTTTCGACTTTTGGATTTAAAAATTCTATGAAAATATATTTCTTAGAATTTGTCATGATTGATGTTTTAAAAAGTCCATCAACTCCATTAACTAAATCATCATGAGTAGCATAATTACCTGCACAAAGTTCTACTAGCATGTCTTTTTTTACTTTTATTATTGCATGTAATCCAGCAGTTTTGCTAGGATCATTGGGAATTTCAAATGATGCTGACAAACAAGGGTGTCGAATATCAGTTGCTTGTAAATGATATGTAGGTCCTTTAGCTTGATAGAAAACTTTCATATTATGTGTTGTTGTGTCTTTATTCATATAAAACAAATGTGGAATTGTAGAATCGTTTGGAGGTGTTTTTAAGCATAATAAATTGATGATGTTAACATCTTCAATGGTTTGAGATGCTTTTCGAAACCTATTCAATATGTCTACAAACATAAGATCATTTTGTTGCATTTTAGTAGTTAATTCATAACATTGTATACATTCATACCAAAAACTAAGTGCCAAAAAATTTAATCCATGGTTCAGTTTTTGAAAAACCCATTTGTCTCTTATTGGAGGTACTTGATAAAAATCACCACAAACTATAACATCTAATCCACCAAAGAACTTGTTTTGAACATGTTTAATAGAACGAAGTCTTTGGTCAATTGCATCCAACATTTTTGCTCCAACAAGTAATATTTCATCTATCACTATTAATTTGGTTTGTTCATATTGATCTGTTAGTTTATTTAGCAATTCTGATGACAATTTTCCAATATCTGATTTATTGGAATGTGTAAAGCTGAATGTATAGTACATCCATCTATATTGAATGCAGTTTTTCCAGTATATGCCATCAATAGTGCCTTTGGCTTTAAAGAATCTGATTTGACATCGCTATGGTAGAAGCGAACTAATCCTTGCACAATAAGTTGTAGAGTGAATGTTTTTCCAGTACCAGCACCACCAGTTAGAAATAAATGTATAGGAGTATGTGTCATAACACGCTTTCTATACATAATATCATCATAAATTGCTCTTTGTTCTTCATTTAGATTGCTAAGTAATTTAAAAAAGTCTTGTTCATTCATTAAATCAACATTTCGAAAAGTATGATGTTCTAAATTTTGATTGGTGTGATGTCTTGGTTGTGATTTTATATATATATCTGAAGCAAGATCATATTTTTCAATGCTCTCTGTACTTGTGCACAAATCCATTGTATCTATTTCTACATCATCCCACATATTGTCATTTTTATCAGTTTGTAGTTTATTTGCAATTTCTTGTATACAATCCCATTCTTCCCCACAATCTTCTTGTGTTGTTTTAGCAATTTGATAATTGAATTTTTTATTGACAATATGAATATCGTTTATTTTATCATCATAAGCTTCTTTCCAAGTTTTTTTATTATTCTTTTGAGAAGCTTCTGTATTAAAAAATGGTACATATGATAGTAATTGTTCTCTTGTCCAATTTTCTAGGTCTCTATGTTTGTTATAATGAACAAACCTTATTATTTTAGGTAATTTATATTTTATAATTTTATTTCTTAAACAATAATAATTTGATGCAAATTCAGCTAAACATATGTGACTCATTGAATGAGGTCTTTCAATATATTTATCAATAATGGATTTACACATTACATCAAAGGATTCAGGGGCCAATTTTGATAATGTTTCTATGGCTTTAAAAAAAAGCACGTTCTTCAGGTGGTGATGTATTTATAAATTTAAATGTTCGTGAACTGTGATACAAAGGTAAAGAAAGAATGAGATAAACAACAAGCTGTGCTGACATTTGTTGTGCATTTAGAAATGCATTACCAAGTTTTAAAATTCGTCTACCAGCATCCGTTTTTTCTTCAATACATTTTTGAATAATAGATTTTAATTCTGAGGTTATACTTTTGTCAATTTTTGTCATATATGATGTACAATAGATAGCTGCAGCATATGGATCTAGTATGAATTGAATATCCGTATTGGCATACCATGTATTTGCTATATTTTTATTGAATGCATTGGTTCCTATATCACAAAGTTTGCGTTTTAAAAATATTTGTGGTCTTTTAAGTTGGATACGTAAACACATAATATAAGTTGAATGGTCTATATTAAAATGTAATAAAAATTCATCAAAATTCATTTGCAATTCAGTGCCTAACTCTTTCAAAAAATCAAATATGTCTTTGTACTTATTTTTGAAGTAATTTGGATTTTTCACATCTTTATTATTAGCTGGTTCTAAAATCATTGTATTTTTCATTGGTGGAAGGGGATAATGGAATCTACAAATTGGTTGTCCTTTTTTCCTACATGTTCGTGAATGCTTATGAGTTTGAGCTTCTTGCAAAGGAAGAAGAAGAAATGATTTGTTTGATGTAATATATTTGTCCAAAAAAGCAATAATTTCATCATTAGAATTTTTTTTATACTTTGGTGCATCTTAAATCCAAATTACCGCATGTTCATGTCCACTACCTCTATGTTGGAATTCAGTAATAAAAAAAAAATCTACCACTTCACCTATAATTGAAGCTTCCTTTTTAATTAATTTTCGAAATGCTTTAGTGCGATTATTATAATACAATGCACATGTTACTGGATCAGACCTTATTAGTTCAGCTATATGGATAGATTCAAGAGAATTGAAATCAGATAAGTTTAATTGTTTTGCATTTAATTTGTACAAAGCATGTATTAGAGGTGTCCATAAACGTTCTGCACTTGTTAAAGTAATGAAAAATGTCGGATGACCAAATTGTCTTATCATTGCAAACAAATTTTTACAAAGTCCTTCAATATAATCAGGTGATGTACGTAACCTTTCTAAATCACGAAATCCAATGTATGATTGTAAAATTTTATCTAAATTAGGCTCTTTAGAAACTTCAACAACAGTTAAAGTTCTTCCACTTAACTTTCCTTTTCTTATTCGAATCCAACTCAAATTTTTAACTTTTTCAATACAAATCTTGGTTGCTTTGAAAAAAATATTTTGAATATTTACAGCAAAATCATGACTTCCATGCAAAAGTTCCCATTTTGCTATTTTATGATAGGAAAAATTATTATATACTTTTTCATTTCGAGGATGCCCAAAAAACAATGTTGGAAAATTAAGTTCTTCACTATGTTTATTTTTAAAGATTCCTACAGGATTATATCCTTCACTAGGTGCAATGCATAAGCCATTTTCAAGTCGAGGTGTAATTGATGATATTTTATCATAATCTTGTATGATTTCAGAATCCAAAAAATTATGTACCATTGTTTCTGTATAAACGTCTTCTATTTCTTCTTCAAAATTGTCTTGGTTTCCAATGTCATCTTCAAAAATATCATTTTCAATTTTTGTTTGGAGATGTATGGTAAACAAACTAGTCCAAAAAGAGTGAATTTGAACATTTAATTCTTTATACAATGGACTATCTAATAAATCTTTTAATGCTAGCAGAATCATATTAGGGCGTACATTTTCAAACATAAAAGGAGATTTATATACTAAACAACATTTTAAAAGAACTCCTATAGTACCACTATTGTCAGGTAAACAAGGAAGAATGGATTGAGTTTTATCAATATTTGTTGGGACATTTATAATACTTCCGTGCATTTTATATTGACCATAGTTATGTAATTTATAAATTTGTACAAAAACTTGTCGTGGTGAAATCAATCTTTCTTCTAGAATATTAAGTTGCTTAACAGATGGTATAATCAAATTTATATTTATATTTTTTGGTGCAAAATATTGTGGAATTTTATTTTTCTTAACTGCATTCAAACATTGATTGCAAATGTATAATATCTCATTTGACAATAAAGAAAAATCACACAATAATAAAGATTTTATTGTCTCTTTTAATACATGAATTATTATTTTGCACACTCTTAAAAAATTTAATCTTTGACAAATAAAACATATATAAATTGGAACATCATTTATTTCTTCATTAAAATTGATAAAATGCTTTTCTGTTGTTGATAGTAATTTAGTGATTTTATTGCATTTTTAAAAAAAAATTCTTTGTTTTGATTTTTAAAAATTTAAAATTTGAGCAATTTTGTTTTTTAATTTTATATTTTCAACATTTAAATCATATTTTTGATTTGATGTTTTTGAAGCGATTTGAAAATTAGCTTCATCAACTACTTTGATTTGTATTTGATTTTGATTGACATCCGTAATAAATGGTATTTCTACACTATTTGTAATATTTTGTAAATTACTTTTGTTTTTTTGTTTAATATACTTTAAACGTTTTATAACTTGATTATAATTTAATTTACAATTTTGAAAAAGTTCAAAAAAATGATTAGCTTTTATTTTCAAAACTACTATATTTTAAATCATTCAAAAGAGTTTGAATACAAGAGTCATATATTTTCTAATTTGTAAATGATTGTTTTTTATTTTTTATTTTAGTTTTATCATCAAGATTTGCATCATTGTTTTCATTACTAATTTTTGTTTTCTTTTTTCTTTTTAATACATTTATACGATTAATTACTTGCTGAATAGTTATATTTATATTGTTATATGAAGACATAAAAAGTTTTGCTATTTCTATGTTAGTTAAACATGGATTTTCCATTAGATTTTCTATTTTCCCATTCATTTCAATTGACCAATACATCCTTCTATTTTTTTTAATTTCATGATTTTTATTAAAACATTGTAAATTTGTAATAGCATTTTTGAAGTGATCATTACGTACATTTTGTGAATTAAATTCAGTATTTGTATCATTTTTAATTGATGTTAAGTTTGTTTCTAGCTTCATATTCCATTGAGTTTCCATATGTTCTTGGATTGATTCTTTAATAGTAGAGTTTTTGTACTTTGAATCTAAATCTATAATATCAATTTGTCTTGTTTCAATTGGTATTTGAATACATTTTGAAACGTCCAAAACTTCAATTGGTTCAAAATGATTACTTCCAAAAGCTATATGCAATGTTTCATTATTAAATTCTCTACCAAAAGTACTTATTATTAGTCCATTTTCTTTATTCCAAACACTAATTTGTTTCTTTAAGTAATCAGATATCCACTTAATTGCAGTGAAATCACCCCATAGTCCACCAACACTTGCACTTATTGACATTTTTTCAATATACTCATCTTCATTTAAAACTGCTCCATTATGTAAATCATGTAGAAAAGATTCATTTAATTCCATTGATCGAGTTTCACATGCTTTTGGAGTATTCATTGTTAAACATTGTTTTAAGTGATGCATTGCATTCATTCGCAAACTTGTTGATGATTCACTGTATTGCAATAGATATGCAATTGAATCAAATAAACAGTCTCCTACACTATACTTATAGTATGTTTTGCATTGGAGATTATAGTATTTCAATTTTTCATCTAAATTTGTCATATCAAAATGTATCGTATACAAAAAATTTCACGAATAGTACAAACCTATACAAAGTTGCTACAGTATAAATATACAAATGTATCTGCAAAAGCAATATAAAAATTTTAGTTTTATTAATATGATATACACTTAAATACAATATATGTACAATTATTTTTTTCACTTGTATTTTCGCTTCACACTTCGGGGGGGTGATACAGATGGACTGACATTTGAAAGATTTACAGGAGAGGGAATGAACTCGTCTGCAGGTATAGGTGTGTTTTCAGAAGAAACAAAATCTATAGATACAAGTGTACCTTGAGAAGAAACAAAATCTAAAGTATTATCTGCTAATACTAATTCACTTGGATGGTCCATCTTCATGATGCTTTTCAAATCCAACTAAACACGAGGTTGGTGTCAATTGAAACTTTTCAAAGATGTGAATCTTTGATAAAATTCTAATTTGGACGTGTCTTTTTACATGTAAGAATTCTATACTAGGCATATGAATAATTGCTGCCAACCATGGGCCTTCAATAGATACTTCAATGTTTGTTGCGTCTTGCGTAGAGATTTTACCTTGCAGGAAAGGTTGTTGTTCTGTTACTTGGTTTCGTTGACAGTTTTTGCAGAAGTACTATTCAGTAGACACCACTGTTACATTTGCCAATTTGCAAATTGAACAAATGCGCTTGAAAGGTGGAACAGTTGGATTGAGAATTGATAATTCACCAATGATCTACAAAATTTTACATACAAATACATCAAATAATATATAACAATTTGAAAATTTAAAGTTAAATTTTTTTTTTTAAATTTAAACATATACATACCTCTCTTTGGTTTTCAGATGAGGTGCCTGAGCTTGTGATTTGACGATGAATGTTGGTCAGTCAGTCACGTTCTTCTTCGTCAACCACAAGTGTCGCGATTGTGTAGGCTTCAGTTTTCAAAAACCAATCATACTTTGATGTCACACTCAAATGCTTGAACATGACAAGCACACACTCTCCTGCGTAAAAATTTCCTGAATCTTTAGATATTCTTTCTGAAACACAGAAGTGAAACCAACTATATCATAGTCATCATGTGACACTCCATCCGCAACTACTACTTAGAAAGTATCCTGATAATGACCTTTAATTTCAACCACAACAGTTGCAAACGTAACCATTAGAAAATCCTCTTGACAACGTTTTTTGAAATCTTTGATGGAATCCTCTGTATAGAAAATAGGGAGGAATCCTGGGCTTGGTGAAGGAAAAACAATGATACGAGTAGGGGACTGAACGTATATTACAAACGGCATATCTCCCTTCTGAAAACCACCACGACTTTTTGGTTTGACAGCAAAATTCTCCACTCTTACATAGTTTCCAGGTAAGAGTTTGAATTGATGATATTCTATGAGCGGTGTACAAACAGACAGGGTTATAGTTATGAGACATTCTTTATCTATCAAGTCACAGTGCAGATAAGCATAACCATGGTCTTTAGTTTTGTTCATACGGATATAATCGAAAGTACCATAGCGACTCAAAATTTTCCCTTCAAATGCTACATCGCGTATGTTCTCATCTATATTAACAATTGACACCACCATTGTGCTAGAATTAGTAGCCATTTGAAAATTGAAAAATGAACAAACAAACAAACAAAGTGTAATAAACTTACAGAAAACTCACAAACAAGCAATGAAGACAGCAAAAGCAAACAAAACACTAATGAAGCTTGGAGAAAAAACATGAGAGAAATAGAACACAACGAAGCTTCTAGAAATAAAATATTCTATCAATGCCAGTCACTAGTTTCAAGCCAAGTATAAAGATAAAGCAGAATCTCATTAGATTCTAACAAAAATAATTTTTAATAAATATAATACTAATTGTTAGTCTAACCTATGAACTCTAATCTATATATCTTTAACTAATGCAAAGATGCCACCATCACTAATTTCAAGACAAATATCTCTTTAGATAAACTAGAATCTCATTAGATTCTTACAAAAAGAATTTTTAATGAATATAATACTAATTGTTAGTCTAATCTATAAACCCTAACCTATATATCTTTAACTAATGCCAAAATACTTGTCTCATTACTACACCAAGTAGATTCCAGAAGCATGTATTTTTCTTATATAAACTAATAAAGACAAAAATTCAATTTTATTTATATAAATCTTTTAGATATGTTTATTTTTATATTTTTATATTTTTATATTTATAAAAATTTACATACATAAATTTTTTAATAAGAATAATATATAAAAATTTAGTTAAAAACAAAAGGATTTTTATACAAATAATTTATTTTTAACATATTTATTAATAAAAATGATTTTTTTAAATAAGCCAAAAAAATTGAAAGATTGAAAAATATTATATATATATATATATATATTACTTAATTTATATAATAGAAAAAATTAATAAAATTATATATTTAATTTTTAAAATTAAAAATTAAAAAAATTTAAATTTAAATTATTTTTTAAGGGGCCCCCGCCTTAGCGGACACGAGAAGAAACCCGCGTTTAACTTGACGGATTTTTTTGCGCATCATGTTACAATTTCATGTTTTTATGCCAAAAATTACGTCCAATGTAACATCTTTCATATTACATTTCATGTTACATTGGACATAATTTTTGACATAAAAACATGAAATTGTAACATGATGCGCAAAAAAATCCGTCAAGTTAAACGTGGGTTTCTTCTAGTGGGACCCCTATGCCAGGGGAGCCCCTGCTTGGCAGATCCTTCCAGGGGAAGCCCCGCTTGGGCGGACCCCCCGCTTGGACGGACCCCTGGCCCTTTGCTACGTCTTCATCTAATGTGAATAGAGAAGTAAGGTAGAACTACCTATTACCACCATTTACCCAATTCCCCCACCTACAGGTTCCTCCCATTTCCGTCACTGGCCCATCTTATTACCATAATCTTACTCATCCATGATCATGATGGCAATGCACTGGGGAGTGGACACATCAGCCCACGCTTCAACAATGGTCTGGTCATGCTTTACCAAGGGTCTACTCACAATTTTACATTTCAGCTTTGAAAAATCACAAAAAATTCAATTCTTGTCAGAATGTCTTCATTTTTTTTGCAATTGACTTCTCTCAAACAATTCAATCTCTGAAAAATATAAGAGCTCATAAATAGCTTCTCCAAAGTACCTAGATAGCAAATCTGTATGATAATGGGTAGTTCTACCCTAGATAAAATTTGGAAACTCCATATCTCAACCCGTTGCGGAGTCAATGCCATAGTCTCTGTCCAAGGACAGAGCCAACAAAAGAAGGATGGAAAAACGTTTTTTTCTCATCCTATCCGTCCAATCCTAGTCTTCAGTTCGGTGCAATCCTCCATTGGCCCAAACCGTCATTCCTTCGACGATTCAGTCCTTCGTTCGTCGTCTTCCAAGTTCCAACTGTCGAAAGGGTTTTTTCCAATTCCAGTGCCGTGCTAAATTAGTTGCAGAAGGTCAGACTGTCAGGCCTGACTCACGAATCATCAGCCAGCCAGTTATCTTGAGACTGATTCCAGTTTACGGAGTAATTAATGTCGAGTAGAGACGACTGAACCCAGTGAGATCCCAGGAACGGACGGAGGCTTGTGGTAAATGTAGCTATTTCCCGTAACTTCAGCATTTCAGATATGGAGTTCGTTGAGAAATTGCTCGATAAGGAAGAAGGGAAAAAAAAAATAATTACTTTTTTTTTCAATATGAAAATTTTATTCATTATCAATCAATGTGGTTTTTTCATTGGGACCCATTTCAATCTCATAGATTCATTCACCTAGGCTACTGTGATTAGTTTTGGTCCTTCTCGCCCTCATGAATGGACTAGAGGGTGCAACCAAAGAATCTTTCTTTAACAATGCACATTGCATTCAACTATTGTTGTCAACAATAGGTCACCCTAAGAAGCCATCATGGGGGCCCGCCATCGCCATGAGCAATCACAGCGAGGCAATGATAAAAAAAAAACCTGGCGGCTAGTTCAAAGTTAGCCGATGGATTTGGGGAAAAAACCGGTTGCATTTGGAAATTAAAGGATGCAAAACCGGGAAGAAATTTGAAGAATTGGAAATCAACCGGTGAACCCCAAAAATTGAAGGATATTTGGTCCCCTCCATGTAATATTTGACGGATTTCAACCACCATAAAAAAAATTGTAGTGGCTAATATCCGGCTTGAAGAGGGTCTACAAGTATGGATATCAACCTTCCGGCAACGGAAGAAACTGTCGTATGCGTAGTTAGCCGAAAGTATCCTTACAACGATGAATTGTTGCAAGATGACACGAATTATCGATCCAGAGAACTCTAGTATGATATCGGTTGAATTAGAAGTATCTGGATTGTGACTACACCCTTTAATTCCCCTTGTTTCACTTTCTTACTTCGTTCCGGAAACTTAGTACGTTCCGGAATCCGATCCGGATCCGGACCACCTCCAGAACCTAGTTCCATCTTTTCTAACTCCTAGTTTTTGTTACCTCTGTTTTACCCTCAGAGGGTCCGTCCTTGATCTAGAAAGGGGTGGGGACTCACCACTTGTGTAACTAACCTCTCTACACCCAAATCCTAATTAACAACACATCCAAGACAACACAGTTGTAGGAGGAGGAAGGAGTATTCTCTCACAATTTCCGGATTGGCCAATCCGGAAACAGGTCACACAAAGAAATTTTCACCCCTCTCGTACTACAATGACAGATCCGAACTTATAGATTCAAAGGAGTAGGTTTTCAAAGAGAAGACAACGTACTGAGGTGGAGGTTGGTAGACCTTCCGGAGTAGCGGGAGATCCTTTTTTCTGGCGGTTGCTTATTTCCGCACAGAACCCTTCTGGTTCCGGACTCGCAAGGACCTCTACCTCTCTTACCCGGATTGTCGTTCTGGCAATTTAAAGGCACATAACGCTCACACTCCCTTAATCAACTTGCATCCCTCCTGATTAGCTCAACACCCAATAGATCCGTAGCTCAAGATCCGGATTCCTCCTCTCCCTCCGTTCTCTTTCTCCAATACAAGAATACAACACAAACGCATACACTTAGCCAAAGACTTTGTTTAAGCAAAGTGTAGCTAGAGGCACCCTGGCTGACTTGGATTAAGAAAAGAAAATTGAAATACATACGTGAAAGCACTAAGATGGAATTGAGATGGAATGGAATGGTAGACAACTAACTTGCCTGCCATTAAAATACTAATTGAAAATCCAAAGTCAACTCCTAAAAGCATGACAAGAAAACCCGGAAATCCAGCCAATTAATCACTGAACCCCCGAAATATCCGGAAAGGCTAGTCACTGTTGTCCTGAGAATGCCGGATCTTTCCGAACTACATGCTTACGATTCCGGAACCTGGGCCCACGCTCGAAAACCCATTCCGGATCCGATACTACTCTTCCTAAGAAGTCTAATGTTTTGGCCTTCGACCCTTCTTCAAGCGGCTGCTTGCTTGACTGGTTGGCATCCCCTTCATGCTCTTGGCTGGAGTCGTCTTCGTTGTTGCTCGAGTCTGGATGTGGCGCATTGTAGGAGACGGATCGTTGTCCTCCTCAGTTCCGAAAGTAGAGTGTGCACTCTCTTCTTCAGAATCTTCAATGACTTGAACTTCCTTCTCCTTCTCTAGCGGTGTCTCCTCCAGTGTTGCGGATTCGCTTCTCTTTTCCAGTGTAGTCTCTTGCATATGCGACAACCCTTTCGAATTCAACTAGGCCGAATTGGTCATTCCACCGATCCGGTTGATGAGATCTCCTCGAACCTGCTGTCTTGGAACTCTGAACAATCCCTTCAAAA
Organism: Climacium dendroides; assembly: GCA_950106755.1. Classification (NCBI taxonomy): domain Eukaryota; kingdom Viridiplantae; phylum Streptophyta; class Bryopsida; order Hypnales; family Climaciaceae; genus Climacium; species Climacium dendroides. Next base: position 384,334 of record OX467086.1, read on the forward strand.
GGTTTGGTACCGTTTGCGCCTTGGGAATTTCCGGAATCAAGACTTTGGGTGGTACCGAAACTGATTTCATACTGGACTCAAGTTCCGGTTCCGAAGCTGGCCTCAAATTTAACTCCGTCATTCGCATCTTGTTGGAAGTAGGCTCAGTTGGTGTGAGTATCCCCCTCAGTCCCTCCATCCGAGCTTCTCGATCCGTTACCGATCTCTCTGGAGTACCCGAGACAAAAGAAAGTTCCGGAAAGGTTGAGAAATCCATCGCCTGATTCGGATTGATGGCCGCCAATAGCTGCTGTAGCTCTCCTAAAACCCGTTCTATCCTTGCAGTGAAGTCTACAAGGATGGTCACTATCTTGGTCCTGGTGATGTGGCCCTCCGATATCATCTTCGAATAAAACAAAGCCACTTTCGTGATGATGTCGGCTTTGATATCGATTGCTTCAGATAGGTTCTTGACAAGAGAGAGGGCCTCCTTCTCTCTTTCCTTTGAAGCTTCCATCTCCCCTTCTACCCAATTCAGTCGGGCCTGGAGTTGATTCCGTTCCGCCTCCAGCTCCTGGATCCGGTCCTCCCTCTTCTTTAGGTCTTCCGGTTTGGGCAGTTGTTTGACGGCTTCCACAATTTGATCCGGTTCCACCTTCAAAACTTTCGCTGTGTCTAGCACCAGATCTGCCAGACTGTCGTGGAGTACCTTGGCCTCTCGTATCCACTGAAACCCAGCATTGAAAAATGCTGATTCGGTTTCCACTTCTGGTCCTTTGCTTGACTCCCCTCTTTCCATCGCCGGTGGTCTGGCTCGCAAACCCGGATCTGTGGACTTTCTTTTCTTATACCTCGGATCGGTCAAGGATTCCTCGGGGTGTTCTTCTGGTTCCGACTCGACCGGATCTTCCACTTCCTCCCTAGAAAGTCCGTATGACAGAATGGCCTTTCCAGTGTCGTATTGGATTATCTCTTCAGTGCTCAAAAGTTCCTGCTAGTGGTATAAATGGAACAGGTAGGTGCTAATTGGACTTGCCTTCGCACGGGTTACATGCTCTGCTAGCTTAGAAACTAACCCGGCTATGACTTTACCCCAGTGCACAACCCGATTCTCCATAGCCCCCAAAATAGTATTGGTCACCGTAACGGTGACTTGTATAGATTTTTCCGGGTACAGAATGGAAATGAGGAACTCTAGGACTCGCCTATGTCTCTCGTCCTTGCATTCGCTAATAGCAAATCCATCCTTAGGGTTTGCAGCCCCTGTGAAATTCCCGGATACAAAGCGGTCCATCCTTGACGCTAAACCGTTTCCGCACTTTCGAAATTGATATGCATCCGTCCAAATGTCCTCCGTCCATGTCACTGGCCGCCCTCTCAAAGTGAGTTCATATTGATTCGAAACCCCGTAAAGTAGTTCCTAAATCATAACCTCACTGTTAAGGTTCCATGGTCGGTGTAATAAACCGACACACCCTAACTTGGTCAGATCCTCCTCTAACTATTTGTATAGTTCCAGATTGTCCGGAATAGCCAGAGAGATAATCCGAGAAGATACCGCTATCTTTTGTACCGCTCCGGATGCCATAAGACCTGAGTAAAAACGAGAGGGGAGAAGAGTAACCCTAATTCAGTCGCTAACTCACCGCTCTTTCTCTCAACTACTCACACGGACAGTCTGAAAACAACAAAACAGGAAGGTGAAGATAAAAACCCTCGGCAAACAGCTTAAGTACTAAACCGTCTTCCTACGGAAATCAAGACAACGGCTATAGGTCCGTTGTACTAACGGTATCCTACCCCCGTAGCTACGAGGTCTATACGGTAGGTTATTGTGTTCTGTTTAAATCCGGATTCCGGATCCGGATAAGTTCCGGTTACGGATTTTGCCAGAACGTTTATTTTCTAATTTGGATTTTCTCACATAAAAATCACGTTCTAACTCTAATTTTTTTTATTTTTCTCTATTTTTCTCACCTAATTCATTCATCCTTGATCCGTTTCCGGATTCCGGATTCCCATAGAAACATTTGAAGAAGGTGAAATTGGTACCTCCTAAACTCTTTTGATTTTGGCAACCTTTTCATGACCATTCTCAACTCCATATTGCATGGGTTGGGAGGATCCTTGGCCTTCAAATGGTGAAGGTTTTTTCTAGGTTCAATTCTTGCTAAGGATACAATACTAATTAGTACTTTCATTTTCAAAATTTTAGAGGAAATTTGTATTTTAACAATTTCAATTTGGAGGAAATTAACCGGTGAGAAATTGAAATTGGAGGAAATAAACCGGTACTTCTTGTAATTCGAAGGATGCAACCAATGTCCAAGGAAAAAAACCGGCTCATTTTTCAGGAAGGCGGAAATCAGCTGGAGGACCTTCAAAAATTTCCCAAATGCTGCAGCAAGGAGGTTGAGGTTCCGTCCTGCCTGTACTTTAAGTTTGTCCCTTCCCCTTCCTTCCTTCCTCCAAAAGTAACTTCAGTAAGTGAACTACTGTACTGTAGTGTTAGGTCTACGTTGGGAAAATGGATACAATTGCAACAGTACTGCGGCAATCCGGTTGCAATTTGTATTGTTCGTAGTCGTCTTGTTTCAATATACTTACATAATTGAATCAATTCCTTCTTTTGCAATACTGTTTTTGTTAAACTCTTGTAGTAGTATTGAAGTGGAACAAAATGTAGTATTTTACATTTTCAAACCTGTTGCAATATTGAATTTTGAAGGAATTTTGTCAGTATTTTTTCAAAGTCGCTTCATGATTGTTTCAAAAGCGATTTCAATTATGATTTGCAAATGTACCAATGCTTTGTCAATACCTTCGTAGTATTGCATCACTTTGGGTATGATTCAGAACTGTTGCATTATTATTGCAATATTTTTTATGATTGCACGTTGTTTTATTGTTGTAAAATTGTTGCAGTATAAAAATTGTATTGCTAGCAATGCACTTTCAATATTAGTATTTTATCTTGAATTCTACTACAATCTTCATTGTCATAATTTTGATTTTAAAATAATTTCATTACTGTTATTGAACTATTTCAAAACTGCAATGTCATTGCCACAAGTCCTAATGTTCAAATAGACTAAAGTAGTAGGCTCAAGAAATGTGTTTTTCAAGGTTGGTCCACCTTTTTCACCTTTTTTTTGGCATCCAAATATCCTTTTCTTAACCCCTAAATGACCAAAGTGCTTTTTTTGGCAACATAGTAATTTTGGGCACCTCACTACAAATGGAGTTTTGATTTTTTTGCTTCGAAATTTTCACACAACATGTGCCCATAGAGTAGCTTTAAGGCCCAACAATTTTCATAACTTTTGACTAAACGGTTAAGAAGTTATTGTATGATATGTAGTTTTTCGTATTCGGCATGCAACTTTGGCAACAAAAAAATTTATTTAAAAATCACTTTTTTAAAGAATTAAAATTTGAAATCAACTTTATACTTATATCTTTGTAGAAAGCTTTGAATTGTTCCATTTTATATCAATGAATCCAAAGTTATGAAGAGTTTTAGATTGCGGTAGGATGTGGGTACTTATGGAATCTCTACTCTAAAATAAACTATGAGCTCCTTTATTTAACTCAAATTCAATATTTCTGGAAATAAGTAAAAACTTTAGGTGCACATTGTTTAGGACAAAATTACAACCTTCGGGATTGGCATTTTTCAATTCCAAATATAAATTGATAATAATTTAGTATTTCAAATCATCCTCAACATCTTTCTAATTTTTTCGTACATGTTGTACAATTCCAAATGATTTGAAAATTTTCAAGCATGTAGCAAACTTGCCTCGAAGACTAAGTTAAAAGAGTTGCAACTATTTTGGACATTTTTTCATGATGATATGACCTTCTAAAGTGCAACCGCACGGATTTTTGCAGGGACAAAAAAACATTTTTGTCACTTCGAACGCTAATATCTTGCAATGTACATGGTGGAAATTCTTGAAATTTTTTCCACATCTTTCCAAACTAGCAAACTACAAGATCCTACAGATACATGTATTCAAAAACACCTCTTCAAAAAAATTATGATACTTGTATTAGAAATGGCAGTTTTGGAGCGTTTTAGGTGAAAACATAGTTGAAAACCTTTAGGGGTTAAGATAGGTTGTTTGTTTGTTTTGTTTAGGATTGTTTTGTTGTATTCCTTTTGTTTTGTTGTTATATTGAAATTTTCCAAACCGTGCATCCAATAGCCGCATACCTTATACCATCGGAAATCCCTCGGCGAGGAAGGGTGCACATGCTTGGTTTTGTGAAGTTTGGACCTACGGTGGGAAAGTTTTTGATTTTAGAAGTATTTTTCAATTGCAGAATTAGAAAATCCATTTTATTTTGAGATCTCACGGACAGTTTTTTTAAGTATTTATTTTCATATTGAACCATGGTATCTTGTAAAGACTATTATGAAAATATGTGGAATTTTTTCAAGAACAAAGACTACATAGGTTGCAAAATATTTGTGCTCAAAGTGAAGAAAACATGCTTTTTGCATTGTGGGAAACTAGTTCTTAAGACTATGACTCTTCTTAACTTCAAATTTTGCATTATATATTTTAAATTAACAAATACATATTGTGAAGAATTGAGTTTAGAGTTCAAAGGAAAAAATTCAAAATACATACACATTATTTTCATTATTAAGAAATTGTTAAGTAGAGGTAGGTACAAGATATATAGGGGATAAACAAAATTGTTAATAGATCTAAGATAGAATTGAAACACATTTATTCCAATTGTAAGATTTTCCTAATAATCAAAGTTAACTTTGTAAAACTATTATTTTTGGAAAAATGTAAAAATTGAATTCAATATATTTCAAGTAGAACCTCTCTTTAATATGCATTTAAAGAGGTATACTAATGGCTACCTAATGGATGTGAACTTTCAACACTACTTTTTCAAAAAAAGTGCTTGAAATTGGGTCCACCTACTAACTGCATAAATGACAATTATGCACTAAGAGAGAACATACTAAAAGAAGTTGTACTTGTATTTTTTTTTCCATAGAAATGATCTAAGTGCTCACAAAACAAGATACTCTATAACTTCTCCATTACATTTGCAAATGAAATATTTCTATACAGAAATTATAATCTATTAATAATAAAAAATTTAAAATAAAAATTGAAGTTTGTCTATTTTGAGCTTTATGTGGCATAACATTTGCTCTTATACACCAATCAAAATAAAGATTATAATTCCAATTTTTTAATGTTTTTCTATCTTAACTTTTAGAAGACCAAGGCACAATTTGAATACAAATTGCGAAAAATTTCCACTTTTCAAAGTAGTGAGAAAAAAATGTAAATTCTTTAATTCAAATTCAATCATAAAAATTTGTACTAGAATACAATGGAAATGTGTGGAATTTTTTTAAGGAACTTTGACCACACAAATTGAAAGATTATAATGTTGAAGTTAAAAGAATTTTTTTTCCTAATCTTGTTGAATAGGATAGTAGACTTTAACTCCTTCTAAAGTGAGATTTTTATACTATACATACTTAAATTTTGGGAAATTTTCATCTTGTATCATGTAAGTTACATGCCTACCAAATTTAAAAAGAAATAGGAGGAGTTTTGCACATATTGCTTGAAGTTGCTTGAGCACCCCCAAAGTTGAGGGTAGCATAATTTTTTTATCTATGCATTAGATTAGGAAAAATAACATTTTCACTAAGGAGGTACATGTTCACACCTTGTATCAAATGTTGAAGAACATCTATTAAAAAAGGACTTCATGCACACCTACCTGAGATCACTTATGTATGTTCAACATTCATTGGTCTTGTAGGGATGAATAGAAATTCAAAAAATCTTGTCAAAAATTGAAATCATAGGAATCTACTTGAATTATGAAGTGTCTTCAGAGGAAATACTTGGAACTTTAGGGGTTAATAATTTGATATATGTTGTTAATACCAATGAAAGATGTTGATGTATTTTGGACTTGATATAAATAAAAATACATTCTTTCTAGAATTGAATTGTGTCTTGCAAATGATTAATGATTTAAGAGCACAACATTATGAAGGGTGAACTCAAATTGAAACAACATTATATGAAATTTGTCTTTGGATGGCCCACTACAACAAAAAAACCCTCTTTTCAAGTATATTGTATTAATATCAATTACCATTATATTTATTTGATAAAATATCAATATTATATTGTTGGCACAAATGAAATATTATCATTTTTTGTTATGATGTGATTTGAAGGTAAATTCTATTGAGAACTTTGAATCTATATTTGTATTAGATTACCTTTGTTATTGTCTTCAGAGGTATTGAAAATGGTAGCAAAGTTTGAAAGATGTAGAAAGTCATAAATATATTAAAGGATATTATATATATATTTTATATTTTTGGTTTCTAAATTAACATATTATTTAAGTGGGTACCTTGAATATATACTCAAAATATGTTCCTACCTTAAAAAATTGTCAACCTTATTACAAAACAATATATAATTGCTAATTTTGAAAAAATAATGCACAATCAATACTTAGAAATACAAGCAAAATAAAAATTGATTATTTTCAAAGTTAGCACTTCTTCCAAAAATTCCTTTATTTAAAAAAAATTATATTAATCTAATAATTTTTTACAATTAGGAAATTGACATATTAAATGATGGAGATTTTTTTGATTGTTGCTTACAAAGAGATTAAGGTGGTCACAGAGCTTGATGGGTACATTTGTTCTCTTTAAACCTTATAACTTTACCCTTAAAGGACAGACTAGTAATCGTGTAAATCATCCCTTTGGTTAGCATGTGAATCATTTGCTTAAAAAATTGCAAAAATACTTATTGGAAGTCAAAATATTGTAGATAGCCTTATCTTTTCACTACAAAAATCTGAGGATAAATAGTTGCACTTCTATCCTATTAGAAGAATATTTTGTCATACATTGGATGCCAAACGTCTTCATCGACATTTAAGGGTTAACTGATTCCCTCTTGAATATTGATGGAAACCCATTTCAAACCTCTCTAAAGCATTTGCCACCACAACAGAGGCCATCCCATCATCCACTGGATACAATTGCAACAATGATGCAGCAGATGATGGGCCCTCTTTGGCCCATTAATGATTTAAAGAAAAACCATTTTTGTGATTGCAAGAGCCAATCATTGTCTTTGATCTTTGCAAATGTTTTTATAAGTCACAAGGGGACAAATTTTGGAACACCTATGGGTCACAAATAGGTACCTATTACTTGAATCTTTGAAAATTCATAATTAATTTAAAAATGCTTGTAAAAATATGAAACTACTTGTGTTTTCTTCCGCATCTGTTTTTCTTTCTATGAGAAATGAGCTAAAAATATTTCAGTCTATAGAAACCCATTTGATAGGAGGACCAGTCCTTAAAGGGTCGGTTTCTTAACATGTTATCATATGATGTTAAACAAAATATAAGTGAACCTAAACATATTGATGAGTAATCGGTCCTCCCGATTTTCAAGGCTACAAGTGTCCCACGGTTGTTGCCACCAGGGTTGCCACCATGGGACACTTACACTGTACACTGTCCTTCCTAGGGTTTGGAGCTCTCGAAGTGGATAAGGCAGCAATCACCTCACTCAAGCCAAGGAGATGAGAAACGTATGCATCTCCCTCTTTCCTTCACATACCATCCTAAAAATTTGTGGTAGCAGCAGCCATGGCTATGGCTATGGCGGTCGGTTGTGCCCTCCACTTTCCAGCTCTCTTCTCTTTCCCCGCAACACTCCTCGCCTCTCCTGCCCCCTACCACTCACCGACTGCGCTTTGCGGCTTCCTTCTCACGCAATCTTCAGCTTTCGAAGGTCAGTGACGAACCCCTTTGGCCCAATTTGCACTTTGGGATGCACGGTACTTGTGGACAATCTGGGGTTCCGAATCTGGGGTTCCGAATTTGGGGGTCTCCGTGGGGATTGCAGTTCGCAATTACAGTTACAGTATATTATAGGCTCCATTGGCCATATAGGCGAGTTTTGAACTGTGTTGAGTGTGAAAATACTGAAGCTATGGACATTAAGTTTCTTGCAAGTGAGATATCTGAACCGATTTTTTCCTGTAGAAGTTGAGAAGACTCCGGTCAAGAGATGGCAATGGATCCAACCTGGCAGCTTTGTTTTGCCATCCGCAATTGCAGGAGCAAAGGAGGCGGCGAGGGGAGGCTGTGGTTGTACGAGCAAGTGAGGTCACTGTTAAGGAGGAGTCTGGGACCCCGTTGCTGGGCTTGAAAGTTGTCAAGACTCTTAAAGCCAATTCCAAGGTACTTACTTTTCTACAGCACGATTAAAAAAATGGTCATTTCAAAATTTTAGTCTTTTAGGGGCTTCAATCTTCCATCCACCAACAGCATGTTTTCTTCACTTAGAACATTATGATTTGTACTCTCTTCTGCAGATCTGACGACATGCTAGTTACCAGATATCTAGTTGTGTAGTAGTGCGTGCCTTTTCATTTCTTTCAGTTGGCTGACGGTGCTTTGGGGCAATGCTTACAAGTTCAGTTAAAAGTCCGTGTTCCAGCAAGTGTGTGCAAAGACTGCTACGAGCAAGTTTTGAAGGAATTCAGCAAGCAAGCTAAGGTAGGGGTTGCTTGTTGACAACTGAGAACTACGGCAGCTGCAATAACTTCAATTGGCTGAAAAGTTAGATTAGGATAACTTTTTGACGGACTCATATAAATAGGGTTTGCAGGATGCTGTCACTTGGTCAATGGTATTTGGCTTCAATTTTCTTTGTGCTTAATTCAAGAGTTAAGTTATATGTGTTCAAAGAAGATTTTGGAAAGTGAATGTCAATCACAATTTCTTGTGCAATACGTTTTGTCCTTACTTGTGTTTTGATTCTAGTCAATTGCACTTTCATATTGAATGTTTGAATTATTTTGTCTGTTGCGTGCTACATTTCAACCCATGGAGACAAAAATTATTAGCTTTATTGTAGATAGAGCTAGATGTAAGTGATTTGTACATTTACAACTACTTAAAATCTACTACATTGAGACTTTTCAACTTGCACAAATGTAGTCCTACTATACATACGAAAGTTTCTGTAATCTGCAATTGCAAGACATTCAAGAAATTTTGAAATGTAGTCCAAAATTATAAGTAGGTCTGTTGCAATTTATTTGCATTATTGAAACAATACAATTGCAATACAAATGCAATATTGCAATGTTGATTACAACAAAGCAACTTCTGACATGATTTAAATTCTGACATCAATATTTCAAGTGTATTGAAACAATTTATGGACAATACAAATGCAGTTTTGAAAAGTGCACTGAAACAATATATTGTCTAATTAACTGAAATATATGTATAAATATTGGAAGTGTATTGACACATTTCATGAGCAATATCAAGGCAATATTGATACTTGACTGAAACAATACTATGTCCAATTTGAAGAAAATAAAAATAATAAATGTGAAATTATATTGTTTTTAGTTCTTTTTCAAACGAGTTTCAATACTGCAATTTTCATTTGCAAGCAATGCTGTTTCAAATTGAAACAATATTAGACTGTCAAGCGTCTTTCGCATGTTTGAAACACTATTGCTGCAATACTGTTGCAAACCCTTCTTTTTTTTTCCGATGTACCGATCCGAAGTTCCGTCCGTCATGAATGGAAGGGAGTGAGGGCCCACTTGAGTTGCTCATGATTGAGGACGGGCCCGGCCACCTGAGAGAATCTCATCCGTCCTTCCATCCAGCTCAGTCTACTGTGCCGGATTTGGGCTTGCATTCATGGCTACCCATATCTCTCCCTTATCCGCACGCTGGTCACTGGGGGCCCTCTGGTCCAGTAAAGAAGCTTAGATCACAATTCATCCTTTCCACCAAACTGAACCTGGATGATGAACTGAACTGAACTGAACTTCAGTTATAGTAATGCATGCCTGCTGCATGTACTGTACAGTGTTCGTTTACGAATTTTGTGTTCCAGCATCGTTGGGTGAAAATCTCAGAAACCTCAGACAGCCATATATGAACCGATTTTGGAATGGAAAATTGTGTCGGAATTGTATGGAAGAGTACTTTGATATGGAAAGAGATATTTACATTGAAATATTAGAATCATACAACATTATTTTTTGAACATAGACTACTTACAATAGTACTACCGCCCTTGGCTAAAATCACTGCTTGAATTTCATCAAGCATGCGATCGATGTTTGAAGTTGCTCTAGAGTAACACCATCCCAAACTCTTTCAATGCATTCAATCATTTCTTATTTACTCTTAGGCTTTTCACAGTGGCATAGCAAATCCTTCACGATTTTCTACAGGTTCTCTATTGGGTTAAAGTCAGGGGAGTTTGGAGGCCAATCTAACTTTTTCATGCCGTGAGCTCTCTACATTGCTTCCATGATGGACAGAGGCACCGTCTTCCATAAATACAAGTTTGTGTAGTTCATCATGCATAAAATAAAATCCAAAGATTCTTCCTTTGTAAATGTTTTCAATGAAATCCATTGTAGTTCGCTCACCTTGTAGCATGAAAACAAGAGGGCACTTATCGAATCCTGTAAACCTTCCCCATATCATCACCATAGTTCATTCAGATTTGAAGCTAGGAGCACTGTATATCTTTTGTGAGTTTTTCTCCAAACCCAAATTTGTCTAGAATTTTTTCAAGCTCAAAGCTCGATTCATCTATCCAAATGATTCTCTTCCAATCAGCAACTGTCCATTGGCGACACTTGTGAGCAAAAATGAGTCTTTGAATTCTATGACCTTTGCTAAGATATAGTTTTTTGGGTGCTACTCGGTTTCTCAATTCCAGCCTACAAATGTATGTCCACATGGTATGCCAATGAACTTGAAAAGTTCCCGCAAGTGCTGTTGAAGTAATGCATTGATCTTTACAGATCAATCAACCTAGATCTCTCACATCATGATTGGACAACTTTCTAGGTCGAGGCTTTGGCTTCCCTGTCTTAATTTGGCCATACAATTTCCATTTGTCAAAACAATTGACACTATGGAATGTGGCATATTCAAAAATTCCGCAATGTGACTTGATTTCACGCCGCCCTCTCACATGCCAATGATTTGACATCTCTCAACATTATTCAATGTACATGTTTGCATTTCGATCTAAGCAAAAACATAATGCTCATAAGCATGGAATTAAAAAATGGAACTACTTGAAACTGAATGAAAGAATTCATGAATCAAGTCGCAAAAAGGGGAAGGGAAGCCAAAAATGCACCTGAATGGCACCTGAATGGAGAAAACAAAGTTGAGAAGCCAAGCCTCACCAATGAAATTACAAGGGAGTGTGCACAGAGGCATTGTGTACGAAGGGGTGATAGCGGTACTTCAAGAGACAATAATGAGAAGAAAATCATAACTTGTGAATACATGTGCGGATGATGGTAGAATGAATTGTTGTACATAGAGGACTAGGTGCTACCTTTGTATGTAAGCATAGGCTGTCGATTGTGTAGAATAGCGACCTTAGCGTAGGCACAAAGTTGGAGAACATTCACCGAGTTTCGGCCTAGGAGACAAGGAATTTGTAAATGAACTAGACCTTACTGTACAATACAGTTGATTACATTATATGAGGGGTAGTTAGTAGGCACACTTTTTCCAAGAAGCAAAATTGTATGGAGTTGGAGAAATGGACAAGAGAAAAGAGGAGCCAACTAAATGGTAAACTCTTTCTGCATGAAGAAGGTGGGACCCCCTTTTTGTTGTTTGGAGCAATTCTCAGAGAATGTGTTACCTTCAAAGCTAGATGGGAGCTGCCAACAAAATTGAAAAAATCCTCAAGGTTGTTTCTTCATCTCCAGATGAAAAGAACAACCTTTCAAAATTTTGAGTGGTATGCAAAACACATACAACCACACAAAGAGTGCCACGCGTCCAATCCCTGAGAATCACCTAGGAGTCGAAGGAGGTGTGAATATCCCTACTACCATCACTTATAAACTTCATCAGCTCCCAAATGGGATGGGAGTCAACCGGTGCAATCTGTTTCCAAATCAGCGTTCAGGAAGTTGGCTGAGCTGTCCAGGGAAGTTTGTTGGCTTTCTCTTGGGAGGAGTTCAGGGATTTTGATCTTGGCAAAAAAAAAAGTCAGATTGCACTGGATTAAAATAAAATAATGGGACTAAAAGATGACAACAAATTAGGAAGTGTTTTGCCAATAAAATTTCAAATTAAAAAAAAAAAATCAATCTTGGATGATATTGTTAAATTGTGAATGAAAACATAATTATAGACATGTAAAATGTGATGATAATGTGATAGTGATGCATTTAGCTACTTTTGGACTATTCAATGAATTCTAAACAAAACATTTAGAGATCTCCAGATAATATAAATCCCCGGATAATATAAATCTCCAGATGTTTTGTTGTAATTTCTTGATGTTTTGTATTATCTCTTGATGATCATTTTTTCTTTCAATGATCATTATTAACTCTAAACTATCAAAAATTCAGAAGTGGTTAAATGTGGCATGATATTTCCTATTCAATATTTGGATGAATGCCAAAATTCTAAGCACCACCTTAACATTTTGTATCTCTACTTTAATGCTTCATAAAAAATCCTCTCCTTACAATAAACCACTACCAAGAAAAATCATCCATCCATTTTTCAAACAAGTTGAGGTCTGCAATTAGGTAATAATGCTTAATTACAAGGTTTGACCCATATAATTGGGCATTACAATTTTTTCATTCAAATTCAATCTATTCATCCTATACAGTTAATGAAATTGAATTTTGTAGTAGTAGTTGATATTGAGGCAATGTCCTCATTGTAGGGTATTGTAAAAAAAATATGCCTCCTAGTTGGGCTCCGCCCTCCTTATCAATGCATTTTTCCAACAATTCCCTCTCCTTAGACAAATGTTATCCTATACAAAATCTTCTAGTTCTTGTTGTCTAACAAGGTTTAGGCAATCTACACCGTTTTTCCAACTTTTAATTGGCAAAGGTTACATTTTCTTACTTTCAAAGACATGTCAATTTTCAAACTAAACTCTAAATTTCATGACATTGGATAGATGTGGATGAGGGAGAAGGGGTTGGCTACCACAACCAATCCTAACCTCAAGTGATACACCTCCTTGTCATTGCTATTAATACTTCAAGCTTCTCAACAACCAATCTTAAAGCAATACCTACCTTATCCAAGAATGTATCCACCTCTAACAACTTAGGTATTGGTTTTGGATTGGAAATGGTAAGCACCTAAAATTTGACAATTTCATAAATGCAACAACTACATATGCACCTTTAATTTTTACACATCAATTGGTTGTTAGTTCTCCTATGTTTGTCATAGATGTAAAAACTTGTCTCCTATTTTTGGTTGTCAAATTTGTATTTTATGACCTCTATAACACCCGGAAGAAAATTAAAAAAATATTACAAGAACATCCTATTATACATAATAAGGAATATTATTGGCTTTTCTCATAAAGCATGCTTATCATTCAATTTTTACCATATTCCAAACAAATTTACAGAATTTGGGTTTCAAAAAACAAATCTCCATTTTGGTGAATTTTTTTTTAATGTTTTATGATTTTACTTGATAATTGATTGAAAAACATTAATGATGAATTTTTAAATTCAATTATGTAGATATGTAGGAAACATCCAAACACACATCTTTCATGTTAGAAAACACCCAATTAAGTAATAAAAATATGATCTATAAAAAGTTCATTGTGAGGTATTACATGACTAAATTTTGTAAAGTAGACATTTCTACATTTTAATTAGGTTTTGGCAAAGTAATTACACTATCTCTTCTATATTAAGATAGGTGGTTTGTTTTGTTTTGTTTGTCACATTGATATCTCCCAGACCGTGTGTCCCCCAGTTGCGTGCTTGGTACCATCGGAAAGCCCTCGGCGAGGAAGGATGCACCGGCGGCATTCGGACTCACGGTGAGAAAGTTATGGATTTTTGAGTTATTTTTGGTTCTAGAAAATTAGAAAATTACTTTTTCTTATATTTTGGTCACAATCTTCGTATCGTTGGAAAGTCTTTGGTGAGGAGGGGTGCACGGGCTTGGTTTCGCGGTGTTCTGACTCACAATGTGAAAGTTATGCATTTTTGAGTATTTTTATGAACTAAAAAATTATAAAATTACTTTTTCTAAAATTTTGGTCACAATTTTGGTACCGTCGGAAAGCTTTCGGCTAGGAGGGGTGCATAGGCTTGGTTTTGTGGCATTCCAACTCACGATGAGAAAGTTATGGGTTTTTGAGTTGTTTTTGGTTCTAAAAAAATTAGAAAATTACTTTTATTTTTGTTTTGATTGTGGCAATGCCACAGGGACTCTAGTCTCTTCTATTAAGACAACATGTTTGTTTTGTTTTGTTTGTCATGTTGAGATCTCCTGAACCGTGCGTCCCCCACTCGCGTGCTTGGTACCATCACAAAGCCCTCGGCAAGGAGGGATGCACCGGCTTGGTTTCGTGGTGTTCTGTTGTATGGTGTGAAAGTTGTGCATTTTTGAGTTGTTTTTGGTTCTGAAAGTTTAGAAAATTACTTTTTCGTATATTTTGGTCACAATCTTGGTACCGTCAAAAAGCCCTCAGTGAGGAGGGATGCACTGGCTTGGTTTCATAGCGTTCCAACTCACGGTGTGAAAGTTATTGAATTTAAAAGTATTTTTATGAACTAAAAAATTAGAAAATTACTTTTTCTTATATTTTGGTCACAATTTTGGTACCGTCAGAAAGCTCTCGGCAAAGAGGGGTGCATAGACTTGGTTTTGTGGCATTTTGACTCATGGTGAGAAAGTTATGGGTTTTTGAGTTGTTTTTGGTTCTTAAAAAATGAGAAAATTACTTTTACTTTTGTTTTGATTGTAGCAATGCCACAGGGCGCTCTAGTCTCTTCTATTAAGACAAGATGTTTGTTTTGTTTTGTATTGTTTGTCACATTGAGATCTCCCGGACCGTGTGTCCCTTGGTCACGTGCTTCGTACCGTCGGAAAGCCCTCAACGAGGAGGGGTGCACTGGCTTGGTTTCGTGGCATTCGGACTTATGGCATGAAAGTTATTGAATTTTGATGTATTTTTTGGATCTAAAAATTAGAAAATCACTTTTACTTATATTTTGGTCTCAATCTTGGTACCGTCAGAAAGCCTCGGCGAGGAGGGGTGCACCGGCTTGGTTTCGTGGCATTCCAACTCATAGTGAGAAAGTTATACATTTTTTAGTTGTTTTTGGTTTTAAAAAAATTAGAAAATCACTTTTACTTTTGTTTTGACTATGGCAACGACACAAGATACACTAGTCATTTTTAATGCACAAAATTAGTTACCATATGAGGATCAAATAGCAAAATTTAATTAAAAGCTAAAAATATCTATTTTATAGAACTTGTCCATATAACATCTCACATTGAATTCTTCATAGATCATACTTATGTTGTGGTTTTATTATGGAAGATGTACATGTAGATGTTGAATTAAAAAAAATTCATCATCAATATTTTTCAGTCAATTATTATGTAAAACTATAAAGATTAAATGAAAACTCATTAAAAATATAATTTTATTTTTTTTAATTCTAAATTTGATAAGATTTCTTGGAATTGTGTAAAAACTAAATGCTAATTATGCAAGATGAAAAACCTAATCATATTTTTTGAATAGCCAAATAAGTTGTCTCCATAAATTTCTCCCAAATATTGTACAACCTATTTTGGGGGTCTATGATTCAAAATATGAATTCAAATTTTTAAAATTTTATCAATCATAAAATATAGTTTATTCTTGTATCTTCACTGAGGTAAAATTTTGGAGTTTTGGTTCAAATTTTTTTCCCCTCCAAAGAAGGCTTGTAGAACTAGTATGGCAGAATCCATTCAATATGATTTCCATTATTATATTTAATTTTTTTTATTGGAATAAGATTCTAAATTTTGGATTTTCTTAGAATACATTTTTTGGACATTGTATAAATGACTATGAATTTTCAAAGTGCTAAAATAAGTATATTCAAATGCAATTGTTGGCTCTCAAAAATAGAAGTTGTACAATTTAGGTAAGAATCTAGATGGAATGGTTTTAAAAAGGGTTCACAATTAGGTTAGTTATCTTAAGTTCAATGATAATAACTTTGTTGTATATAATTGCTTTATGTGAGGGTTGCTATTATGTGAGCATAGGAGTGTGAGTCCATGAGCCTAGAATACTACACACCTATGTTATAGGTGTATATATTGTAGAAATCATCTATGATTATATGGTCAAAAAATTCCAAGGTTTTTCCAAGGGATAAATTTATCATACTATGTTCAGTTTGTACAATAAGTTTATATGTTAAAAATACCCATATTATAAGTGCTTATGATACATATACATTCTATAATGTGTGACATCTATATTATAGGTACCTATATTGTAAGCTCAATGCTTACAAGCTTACATTCTTGAGCTCAAATACTAGCATTGTTGATAAAGTAGCTTCTTAACTTCTATAGTAAATACTCAACTAATAGAAAGTAAAATTGCTTTTGAATATTCATATTAAATAATTGAAATTCTTTTAACATACTCAAATCATTGTTTCATGTAGAGTATTCCTACTTCTTTTCATTGATATATTACATGCTTTTCTAAAGATTGTACAAATGAATATTAGTTGGATAAAATGCATTTTTCATAAACTTCATTAATCATTCAATAGATGGTTGAATGCTTGTAGTGATTAGTTGGACTAGTATTCTTCCAGTTAACCCTTAATTCTCACTAAAGGTCCACTTAGAGTAAACCGCTCTGGAATCGTTTCCACAGAGACTCGAGGTTCACAGGTTCTGGGCTAACTCGATCTAAGCTTCCTACTTCTCTCCTACTTTCTAATTTGGACCAGAAAACCGGTCCGGCCACAAGTACCGGATGGGTTCTAGAAAAGTCCAAAAATCGTCTAGTTGCCCCTTTCGGGATCCCTGGGTTTAGGTGACAAGTGGCCAAATCCACCGTCCGGATGTTTACTGTGTTCGGAAACACACACACACACACTCTCTCTACCTCTACTACTAATGCTAACTTAACTTCAGGAACCGGCAATATCCTACTATTTCGTCACCTCACAAACCCGGAATACTTACCGGACCAGGTCACGCAGAGACGGTCGAGGACTACAACGACATTCTAGCATCAACCCTACATTGAACCTCCCATCAATCGGGTGGATGTCCTTGCATTCTCTTGGGCGCTACGCCAGGGCTTTGACTCCGTCTATGGGGAATTCCTGCATCCGGAATTTGGGCACATCTTACAAACTTCCGTCCACGGAAGCAGCTAGCAGCCTCTTAGATACCCTCACACACAAGGCAGTATCCTACCCTCAGGCTATACCGGCATCCAAGCAGATAGTATACTAACACTACTGTCGGAACAATCCGGCCGATCTCTCCCTCAATCCAGTGACGTCCGGAAACCACTTACAATGTCGACACTTGCTAATCAAGGTAAGTTCTCAGCATCCGGAAAGAAACACGAATGGACTCACCCCCACAAGCATGCACCAAATACAAGAAGGAAAAGAATGGAAAGCCTTCAAACTCTTTGAATTAAGTTCAAAAGGTACAAACTGAAAATAATGGGACGAATGTGAATGACTACAAAGGTCCGTCAAAACTGACTTATACTAAAACTAACATTATCCTAAAAATCCCACAAAACATTCCTATTGGTCCACTAGATTTCCGATAATCTACTAGATCCTATTTTTCCGGCTTGGCGGTTGGACTCCGGTATTTTACAAGTACATACAAAATTGCTTCCTATTCCCCTACACCCTTATTTTTAAGAAGGATGATTTCGTTGTAGCGATTAGTCGGACCAGTATTCCTCCAGTTAGCCCTTAATTTGCACCAAAGGCCCACTTTAGAGTAAACCGCTCCCACGAGGACTTGAGGTTTACAAATCTATAGGATAACCCAATTTAAGCATTCACTTTCTCTCCGTCAGACTACTCCGAACTATAGGTCCAGTCCGTCACTAGTGCCGGGTTGGTTCCGGAGAAGTCCGGAAATCGTTTAGTTGTCCCTTCCGGGATCCCTGGGTTTGGGTGACGAGTGGCCAGATCCACCGTCTAGATGCTTACCGTGTCCGAAAACACGCTCTCTTTTTCTCTCTCTCAATCTCTAATACTAATGCTAATCCTAACTCTTTAGGGACCAGAAGTGTCCTCCTGTTCTGTCACCTCACAAATCCGGAATGCTTACCGGATCAAGTCACACAGGGACGGTCAAGGACTACAACGACATTCTAACCTTAACCGGGCACTGAGCCTCCCGTCGACCGGGTGGATTTCCTCATACTCTCTTGGGCTTGCGCCGGGGCTTTAACTCTGTTCTATGGGGAACTCCGACAATCCGGAATTCGAACACGTTTTGCAATACTTCCGTACACGAAAGTTGCTAGCAGCCTCTCAGATACCCTTTTACCTAAGGCTGTATCCTACTCGCAGGCTATATTGGCATCCGGGCAGTACTACACTAATACTACTGTCGGAACCATCTGGTCAATCTCCCCATTAAGTTAGTTATATCCGGAAACCACTCACGAAATCGACTCTTGCTACTCAAGGTAAGTTCTCAGTCTCCGGAAAAAAAGCAAGAATGGACCCCCACCTCCTACAAACATGTACCACATACAAAAAATAAGAGAATGGATGTTCCAAACACTTAAAATTAAGCTAAAAAAGATACAATACTGAAACTATGGGACGGATGTGAATGACCAGAAAGGCCATCAAAACCCCTACTTATACTAAGACTAACATCATCCTAAAAATTCCACAAAACATTCCTATTGGTCCGCTAGATTTCCGGTAAATCTTAGATCCTATTTTTCCGGCTTTGATGGCCGGACTCCGGTATTATCGCTACTCTACACTTCTGTACACTATTTTTTGGGATCCTAATCCGGGGGAGGAGTATAGTCCTTCAATAAATCTAGCTTTATCTCCTTCCGGCTACTCCCCGAAGAAAACAAATTTGGACCCCTTTGTCCCCATCTCTGGACCTCTCCGATGTTGGGGTCCCTATCTACACTCCGAGTCACGACTATCAGAACGTCCGGACTTCCTCGGGAATTCTTCTGGGTCTTCTTATGACGAGGAGAAAACTGTATCGTCTGGCCAATGTGAGTTTCCGGAGAAGTACTTGTCAGGTCGATGGTTGGGGTCACCGGAAGTAGATCTTCGCTTCCTTAGGGTACTACGGCACCCCAGTCCACTCCTTCTGGCCTTCTGGGTGGTAGTGACAGTTCCGGATCAACTGATACCACCGGTGATACTTCAGTAACCATGGGCTCCGGGTTGTTGCCTTCCGTAACCACCAAAGTTTGCATAGAGGGGGAAGAAAGAGTAACCGGATCTGACTCAATGGGAGCCAAATATTCCATCATCTCCCTCATATCTGCTTAGGATGCGTCCATCCGTCTCGCCTGCTCCAACAAGCACTTGATGATGTGTACCCGACTCGAGCTGGTAGCTGCGTCGAGGTTGGCTTCGAATAGCTGGGCTTTGTTGATGCAGTCCGCCGGTACTTCCAAAGAGTTCCGGAGCCGGACTACACCTTGACGCAATGCCGCTATCTGCCGGCGGTGGTTCCCTTCTACGAGCCGGGCCGTCTTCTGGATTGTGCGCAGACTGCTTTCTAATCCCACGTACTTGGATTCTGAATCCCGGACTTGGTCCCGCAATGTCCGGTTCTCTACGCGTAAAGCCCCCAACTCTGTCACCAGCCGCTTCTGTTCCTCTATTAGGAGGTCGTTTTGCTTCTCCGCCACCATCAACACATCTGTCCTCTAGAAGATGGCGTTTCGGTCAGTCAGTGTCATCTTCCGGCACACCCGCTTGAGAGCCTCCTCGTAATTCTCGAGAAGCTTTGTGAGGTCATCCGCCCGCCATACAAGGTGCTGGGCCATTTCCGTGATGTCCTCTAATGGCATCCCTCCTAGTTGCATGTGGGTCCTATCTCCTTCCTCTACCTCCATAAGCCTGGGTCGGGAGGGTCTAGCCTCGGCTTGAGTGGAACTAGCTTGCGGTTGCACCGGCCCAACCTCTTGTGTAGGGGGTCGGACTTCTTCCGGGGCCGGTCTGGTCTCTATCTTTTGATCCAGAACTTCTTCCTCCAATGGCTCTGACGCAGGAAGATCTTCTGTTGGATTTACTGGTGGAGTCCTATTCCGCCGTTGCTTCTTCTTTAGAGGAGTGGGCGGCTCCTCGTCCTCCGTCTCCTCATCGTCCGGTCCGTCAGGAAGAGAAGGTTCTTCTTCCCCGTACTGCTGGAGCTGAACTAGCTCCTGGTAGGCACTTTCCTCGTTTGCCTTAAGCAGGGAGTGATTGGCATACAGATGGAAAAGGTACGCCGGAAGTGGGCTCTGACCCTTCTTCCCCGACCGGAGGGAACGTACAAGGTCCCCTATTAACTTGTGAATGACAGTTGCCTAATTCATCATCATTTTACCTTGGAGGCTCTCCAAGATGGCAGAGGCTACCTTTGCTACCGCTCGCCGCAGCTTGGTCAGATGGGGGATAGGATTAAAAAATGCTATCACATCCCGATACTCCGGATTCACCAGGTCGGAAACTTGGTGACCCTCCTTTGGATTGGCCGGCGCCCGGAATTCGCCCTCCATCACCTCCTGATTCTTCTCTATAACCTTGTCCGGCGCCTCCTGGAACTTGTAGACGGCTCTCCAAGTGTTAACCGACCATAATTCTGGCTTCATCCGGAGGGTGGTATCTAAGATACCGCTTTCCGGACGAAGTAAATCAGACACCATGCTCTCCTCCCTAATGCCCCACGGAACTTCCATGAGACCCTCACACCCCATGTTGGTGAGGTTCTCCCTCAGATGCACCAGCCGGTCCTCCTCGGTAGAAACCTCTGGAACTACCTTTATCACCGGAATAGTCTTCGGCCGGGGTGGCGGCGGCGGAAGCTCGTTGTCTGAATCCTTGGGCAGATCCTTCAGCTTGTGCCGGCTTGCCCTAGAAGACATCGTACTTACAAAAAGACCTCACACAATCTCTCCCTAACTCTCATACTCACAAAAGTTCACTCCGGTAACCCCTGCACGATCGCAACTCACACAGCCCCTAAGTCTACCGGAATTCTCACAAAGCTAGGAGGACGGAAAACACAAGTGGAAGGAAAGTAAGGAAGTACTCGTGCCTTCTGCAAACTACAGTTCTCTTCTTATACTGGCCAAACGGATGGTCAATCGGATGAATGTACGGGATAGGTTTTGGCGGCAAAATTCTATCCCTAGTACGGATCCAGTTTTCGTTTTTTAGGGCCGGCGCTGTCCTCCGATTTCCGGAACTTTTTAGGGTTCCAGAATTAGGTTTTTAGACCTAATGAAATTTTTTCGGATCCGGAGATCTGGTATTCCTAAGTTTCCCTAATTTCCTATGAGAACTCAAAAACTTTCTTTTTAAAGGGAATAATTTTTGAAATTTCCCGTCATATGTTAGTGTTCTGGGCCTAGCATATGGAATCACATTCCCACATTCGTTTAACAAATCAAGGTATATCTACTTCCGGCTACTCCCCGGAGAAAACACATCAGGGCCTCTTGCTACTCCACTCGGACCTCTCGTGAGATTGGTTCCTCTATCTACACTCCGGATTCCGACTATCGAGACTTCCGGACTTCCTCGGGAATCCTTCTGGGTTTGTTTGTGGCGAGGAGAAGACTAAACCGCTCGAGTTCCCTTAATCTCCAGAGAAGTACCTGTAAGGTCAATGATCGGATTCTCCGGGAAGAGGTCTTCACTGCCCTTAGGTACAACAGCACCCCAATCCACTCCTTCTGGTCTCCCCGGTGGTGGTGAAAGTTCCGGAACAGGCGGCACCACCGGCGATACTTCTGTAACAACAGATTCCGGAACATTGCCTTCCGAAACCGTCAAAGTATGTACGGGAGAGGGAGGAGGATTTACCGGATTTGGCTCTGTTGGGGCCAAATACTCCATCATGTCTCGCATCTCAGCTCGTGATGCGTCCATCCGTCTCGTCTGCTCCAGTAAACACTTGACAATGGGCACTCGGCTCGAGTTGGCGGCTACGTCAAAGTTGGCTTCGAACAACCGGGCCTTGTTGATGTAGTCCGCCAGAACCTCCAAGGAATTCCGAAGTTGGGTCACACCCTGGCATAGTGCCTCTATCTACCGGCGGTGTTCTTCCTCCACGGCTTTGGCCTTCTCCTGGGCCGTTCGCAGCTCCTTCTCCAACTGGCCACAAGTGGACTCCGTTTCTTGGAATCATTCCAACAAGGTCACGTTTTCTACTCGTAAAACGCCCGCCTCCGTCACCGACTTCTTTTGCTCTTCGATCAGTAGGGCGTTTTGTTTCTCTGTCGCCACTAAAGCGTCCGTCCTCCGGAAGATGGCGTTTCAGTCAGTCAGTGCCATCTTTCGGCACACCCTCTTGAGGGTCTCCTCATAGTTTTGGAGGACCTTCATGAGATTGTTAGCTCGCCAGACGATGTGCTGGACTAGTTCCAAAATATCTTCTATGGGCGCCCCCCTAGTTGGAGTTCGGTCCTCTCTTCCTCCTTTGTAGGTTTGGTCCGTGAGGGAACGGCCTTTGTCTGAGAGGAACCAGCTTCCGGTTGAAAAGGTCCGGCCTCTTGCAGAGAAGGTCTAGCTTCTTCCTTCTGGTCTGGAACGCTCTCCCCCATTGGTTCTGGCGCGGGAGGATCCTCCGTTGGCATTGCCGGTGGAGTCACCTGCCGCTAAGGCTTCTTCGTCAGAGGAGTGGCCGGCTCATCGTCTTCCGTCTCTTCGTCATCCGGTCCTTCTTGGGGAGAGGATTCTTCTCCTTCGTACTTCTAGAGCTGAACTAACTCTTGATAAGCGTCCTCCTCGTTTGACTTGAGTAACGAGTGGAGGGCATACAAGTGGGAGACATAAGCCGGAAGAAGGCTCCTCCTTTCTTCTCCTGCCGGAGGAAACGCACAAGATCCCCTACCAATTCGAAGATGATGAACGTCCAATCCATCATCAGCTTCCCCTGAAGGCTCCCTAAGATGGTAGAAGCTACTTTGGCCACCACTCGCCTTGGCTTGGTCAGATGGAGGATAGGGTTGAGAAACGCTATCACATCTCTGTATTCCGGTTTGACCAGGTCTGATATCTGGAAACCATCCTTTAGGTTTGCCGTCGTCCGGAACTTACCCTTTATGCACTCCTGGTTCTTCTCCATGACTTTGTCCGACGCCATCCGGAACCCGTAGACAACTTTCTACTCGGTGACCGTCCACAGTTCTGGCTTCGCCCGGAGGGTTGTATCCAAGATACCGCTTTCCGGACGAAGCAAATCCGCCACCAAACCACCCTTCCGGATGCCCCAAGGGACATCCATCAAACCCTTACATCCCATGTTGGTGAGGTTCTGTCACAGATGCTCTAGCTGGACTTCATCTGTGGGAATTTCCGGCACCACCCGCATTAATGGAATCGCCTTCGGCTGGGGCGATGGCGTTGGAATCGCCTCGTCTGAGTCCTCCAGCTGCTCCCTCAACTTGCGTCGGCTTGCTTTAAAAGACATCGCGCTTACAAGAACCTCGCACAATCTCTCCCTACCCCTCTTGCAATAGATCACTTCGGAACCCCCTGCATGATCGCAACTAGTGTGCCATGTGCTATTACTATAGCCAAAATAAAGGTAAAAATAAATTTGAAAATTTGAAATTCATAACAATTTATATATTTTTTGAATTTCATAACTTTCACACCATAGGTCCAAACACTACAAAACCAAGTTCTTGTACCTTTTTTTCTTAAAGAGCTTTCCAATGACCGTACTAAGATTGTTGCCAAAGAGACTCATAGTTTTTGGAGATCTTAGTATATCAAACAAATAAAATAAACAACCTAATTTAAGGTTTAGACTAGTATATCCTTATGCCATTGTTACAATCAAAATAAAAATGAAATTAATTTTTTAATTTATTTATTCATTAAAATTAGAAAATCAACAACTTTCCCATAATAATGTGAGAAGTTGTATTTTTAGTACAAAATATAAAATTTTATGCCCAAAAGAGTGCAAGGGCTTTGTTTTATGGTGTTTGGACATGCCATGTGAAAGTTATATTTTTTTGAAAATATAGAAAAAATTTAAGTAAATTTTTTAATTAAAAAATCTATAACTTTTACATTGTTGGTCCAAATGCCATGAAATTGGCACAAATAGAAAGTTTCTTGTACAAAGGAGTGCAAGGGCTTTGTTTTTTGGTGTTTGAACTTATGATAATTTAATTCAATTATTAAAATTAAAATTTTTAAAGATTCAATAATTTTTACACCGTAGTTCTAAATGCCACGAAACAAAGTCCATACACCCCTATTTGCAAAGAGCCTTTCAATGGTACCAAAATGTCGTTTATTGCTTCATGGTTTTTTATATTTAAGCATATCAAACAAAATAAAACAAACTTAATTTTAAGGTATAAAAGAGTGTGCCCCATGTCATTACTCCAAAAAAATTATATCTTAAATTAGATTGTTTGTTATATTTGAAACACTAAAAATACCTAAAGCATTAGACTGTGTATTGGGTATTGTTGAAAAATTCTTTGTAAGGAGGGGTGTACGGACTTTGTTTTGTTGCATTTGGATCACAATATGAAAGTTAATGAATTTCAAAGTATTTATGAATTCATACTAGTGTGCTCTCCGTTGTAACCACATCCAAAATAAAATATAATATAATAAACAAAAGATAGAATAGTTTTTTTAATTTGCAAAATTTTTGATGTTCAATAACTTTTATACATAAAGGATTGCAAGGGCTTTATTGCAGTGTGAGAGTTTGTATTTTCAAACATAAAGCTTTAAATGTATGAAGAAGTGCAAAGGCTTTGTTTTGTGGTGTTTGGATGTGCAATGTGAAGGTTACTGTCTTTTCAAAGTAAAAGCTAATTTAATTCAATTTTTGAATTCATAAAAACTTTGAAATTCAATAACTTTTACACGATGGGTCCAAATGCCACTAAACGTAGTTTATTTATCCCTCCTTGTATAGAGCTAGTTTTCTAATGGTACTAAGAACTTGGAGAGAGAGTTCATTGTTTTCTAGATCTCAACCTATCAAACAAAATAAAATAAAACAATAAAACAATAAAACAAAAACTTAAGGTATAGACTATGTGCCATGTACCATTGCCACATCTAACCAAAATAAAAATAAAAACGATTTTTTAATTTTTTAATTTATAAAAACTTAGAAATTCAATATTTTTATGCATAAAATAGTATAAGGGCTATATTTCAGTGTGAGAAATTGTGTTCTTGATACAAATAGAAAGCTCTATGCAATAAGGAGTGCAAGGGATTGTTTTGTGGCATTTAGATATGCCATGTCAAAGTTATGTTTTTTCCAAAATAAAAGATAATTTAATTCAATTTTTTAATTTAAAAAAATCCATAACTTTCACACATTAGGTCCAAATGCCACAATAAATTGGCACAAATAGAAAGCTTTATTTTGTGGCCATTGGGCATGTGGTGAAAAAGTTATGATTTTTAACTGATGTAGAATCACTACAACAATGGCAGTGTTTTATGACTGCAAAATTATAACTGAGGATGACTAGCGACTGCTTGCAGTCATATTCTTGAAGGTCAACACTTTGGGGAGAAATATAACTACAAAATATGACTACCAGTTATTTTTACACCTTGTACTTCACAAGCATATACTATACGGTCATTAGGAATACCAAAGTACTTCATAGGGAACGTAGGGAACATGTTTGGGAACGTTGGGAACATGTTTGGGAACATTGAGTCATATTATCACTAATATTTTCATATAATAGTGATTTTTTTTGTTTTGGGCAATTCAAGAAAAATTTGGGCAATTCCAAAAAAATATAGAATAGTCATTGTTTAAAATTTTGAAATCCTAGTCACCTACTTTTTTGGATTTTGAATCCTAGTCACTATTTTTTTAGGGTTTTGAACCCCTAGCCGTCATTTTTTTAGGGTTTTGAAATCCTAGTTGTCACTTCTTGTGGCTCTTCTTCCTTACTTTTTATTGTCTCTTAGCTCTCACTTATTGTTGCTTTTTGTTGCATCTTAACTCTTGTTTCTTGTTGCTCTCTAGTTCATGCTTCTTGTTTCTTATTGTTGCATTTAAATTCTTTCTTTCTCTTGCATTTGAACTCTTTCTTCTTCCTAGTTCTTGTTTTTTTGTTTCCTCTTGTTTTGTAGTTCTTGCTTCTTATTTCTTCTTGTTGCATCTATACTCTCATTTCTTGTTGTTTCTTGTCATGTCTTAATTGGTGCTTCTTGTTTCTTCTTGTATCTTAGTTGTTGCTTTTTATTTGTTCTTATGTCTTAATTGTTGCCTCATATTGTGTCTTAATTGTTGTTTCTTGTTTTGTGTTGCTTCTTGTTTCTTATTGTATCTTAGTTGTTGCTTCTTATTCCTTATTGCATTTTAACTTTTGATTCTTGTTATCTCTTAGTATTTATATTTTTTTTCTTGTTTCCTCCATCATCAATTTTATTCTTCCTATCCTAAACTTGAGCTACATATTTTGTGTTGATTGTAAATCTTGAAGGTTAAGCTTTGTTGTTCAATCACTAAAAACTAACCTCTCATTTCTTTGATTGTATATGCAGGCATCAAAAGTTAAAACAAAGACATTGAAAGCTACTTGCAACTTCATGAAGCCAAAAATATGACTTACAGAAGTCATATTCTATAAAATATGACTGACAAAAGTCGTATTCTACATTACTGCAAAATATGACTCACCTCAGTCGTATTCTACATTACTGCAAAATATGACTCACCTCAATCATATTCCATGCCATCAAAAAATATGACTCACTGCAGTCATATTCCACGTCATTCAAAAATATGACTCACTGCAGTCATATTCCACGTCATCCAAAAATATGACTCACTGCAGTCATATTCCACGTCATCCAAAAATATGATTGACTGCAGTCATATTCCATGTCATCAAAAAATATGACTGACTATAGTCATATTTCACGTCATCCAAAAATATGACTCATTGTAGTCATATTCCATGTCATCAAAAAATATGACTAACCGCAGTCATATTCCACGTCATCCAAAAATATGACTGATCGCAGTCATATTCCACGTCATCCAAAAATATGACTGATCGCAGTCATATTCCACGTCATCCAAAAATATGACTGACCATAGTCATATTCCACGTCATCCAAAAATATGACTGACCATAGTCATATTCCACGTAGGATTTTTTTATTTGCCCGAGCAACTCAAGAAAAAGTCAAGATTCCCCTAAGAAAGTCAAAGTATACGCCATGTTGGCATACTATGGCTAAAAATGGGTATTTATACCCCTCGGAAAATATGACTGTCAATATGACTGATGTTTGAAGCGACTGCTTCTAAACGACTAGAGTCAGTCATATTCCGAGTCATCTACAGTGATTTCTGCGTGAGTCGTATTTTTTGATTTTACGACTCACTGCAGTCATATTTTGCAGTCATAAAACACTGCTTTTGTTGTAGTGAATCAAATGCCATAACATAAATGCATTGTACCCTTCCTTGAGAGAGCTTTATGATGATATCAAAAATACAACTAGAGGATATATGATTCCAAAGTTCTCACCGTAACAGATAAATTAAATAAACAAACTTAACAAACCAAGCTAAATAAACATCATTTAAGGTATTGAAGATTATATGATTCAATTTTAGAAGTTTAATCAATTCCAATACCACTTCTACAAGTATGCCATGTACTATTGTCATTACCCAAATAACTAAATAAACAACCTCATTTAACATATAGAAGATTATATAAGCTTAATTTTAGAAGTTTAATCAATTTTAGTACCACTTCTACTAGTATGCCATGTACCATTGCCAAAACCAAAATAAAAATTAAAAAAAAATTAATTCATAAAAAATTCAATAACCATTACACCATAGGTGCAAACACCACAAAATAAAGCCTACGCACCTCTCCTTGCAAGAAACTTTATGATGGTATGAAGAATGATTTTATGCATTTATAAAATTATAGAAATAAGATGGCAAATGCATTTGTAATGATTGACATGGACAAATGACTATAATTTTGATTGACAATACATTGAAATCTATACCTTAAATCTATTAATATCTTAACTAAGGTTATTTGTTTGTTTGTTATGATAAGACAACTTAGACCATGCATCTTCCAAATATGTTTTTAATACTATTGAAAAGCCCTCAACAAGCAATGGTGTAAAGATTTTGTGTTTTGTAGTGTTTGAGCTTGCAATGTAAATTATAGATTTTTGAGTTGAGAAATTAAGGAATTAAGAAATTAATTTTAGGTTTATTTTGATTGTGGCAACGGTACAAGATATACTGGTTGTTTTGATATTTATATTATTAATTATATAATTAATTATATTATTAAAATAATAACATGATTTATGATATTGAAGAATTATATTACAATGGATGTTTCATGTGTCCATTCTATAATTAAATTGGATTAAATTGGATAGGTTTTTTTCACAATGATCATTAGTATAGTTATTAGGTTGCTTATAAAATAAATTTGTTTTATGTAGGTTTGATTGTCATCAAAAAGATGTTTAGTACAATATAACTCTAGGTGCTATTGTTATGTATAATCTTTTACACAAGACTCAATCTTTACAACTTCAAAGTTGGTATAGTTAAGTATTCTATATAATAAAATCCAACCTTATTATTTCAATGAGATTTTTGCTTGATTTTGAGGGTAGTTTACTCAAATTTAGATGAAATGTTGTCCTAGCCTAAATCAAATTTCATCTTAATTTACAATTGGTTTAAAATTCAAGTTGAATTATTACCTAATAAAGGTGTTTCTTCTAAATAGTATTAGTGAAGCTAGTCTATTATATACTATAGTTGAATTTTAGCCATGCTATTGACACCATAACAAGTATATTTAAAATTCAAAATTTTTTAGTTCTATTCATTCTTGGCTTACTTAAGTGAGGTTTTCTTTTCAAAGTTTGGACTACTAAAATTGAAATTGAAAGTAGCTATGTTATTATTTGACTATGATTGATGTAATAATTCCCATATATTTAAAATCTTTGTTTTGAAATTGATTGATCAAAGACTTGGAAGTAAAGATTTAAAGACTTGAAAAGTCAAAACTAAAAGTGGGAAAGCTTCCATTTGTAACAATTACCATTGTATTACTAATTTTTCTTTATTATAATTTTCAATTGTAGATATGGATATAAATATGGATATCAGTGCAAATTTTGTAATTCCATTTTGTTTGTAAAAGTGAAGATTCTAAAATATTTTATATTAAAAACTTAAAAGTTTCAGATATGAGTGATTGAAGAATGAAATGAGTTTAGAAATTTTTTAGCCACAAGCCAAAATTTTATAGGTATCTCTTTTAGAATGTTTTTCTTAAATATCCAACTTCGGTGCTATATTAACTCTACTAGGTGCATGTATAGTCAAGTGACTATCCACTTGAATAAACATTAGGTTCCAATTCATTGCCAAAAAAGATGAATAAATAATATCAAATGTAGAACTCAAGACTTTATAGTGTGAACGCCAAGGTTCCAACTATTATTTATCTTATGTATAGTATTAGGTAGAAATTCAATGCCCAAAAATGGGTTAAAAATTTTAAAATCCTATTTTTGGCACTTATAGCATCAAATATACATTGCACAAAGTTGAACAAAATTTTGTCCCTCTAAAATGATCTATCTGGTTTTTTATATTCATTTTATATTCAAAAAAAAAATTGGAACTTGAAACTAAGTTGGATTTCTATTTTTGTTGAATCCAATTTGGACTTTGGGTCCCATAACCTTGGCATCAATTCTCTCAAAAAATGTTGCCATATAGGTGTTTTGGAGTGATGGGGACCTTGGAATTTAGGATGTATTGTGAAATTTCTTTAAAGTCCCAATTTTCAACCCTTGATCCATTAGATTTTGAGAAATCAATGGAACTTGGAATTTGGGATGTAGTGTAATGTATTCTTTGGTTGATTTTGGCTACTAAGACGCTTACCATTATACTTTAGGACTTCTTAATTGTTATTCTAGACTTGGAGTTGTTGTAAAGTGAACTTTTAAGATTTCAAAAGCTGAAATTGGATGAATCAAATTGGATGTGTAAATTAACTATACATACTCTCAATGATAACCATTTCATTTCTTATTTACACTCATTGTGATGGTGGACATCCTCTGCAAGGTTTTGGGAATTGAAAGTAAAGTAATTTTTTCAAGAATTAATAATCCAATAAGGCCAAGAATAAATCATTGTAAGGAAGTTTGAGGAGCACTTCACTTAAAAAGTGAGCCATAGCTACAAGGACATAATATATTGTAAGGTGTTTTACTTTTAAAATTCAACATAAAAGATGATAGTAGATTTTATTTCAACTTCATATATTTTATCTCATTTTCAACACCTTCAAGACTAGTGTTGTAGACAAGCCAAACTACTATAAAAGATTTTACATCAACTAGTGTACCCTCTATTGTTGCCATAACCAAAATAAAAATAATTTTTTAATTTTTTTTATTCATAAAACTTCAAACTTCAATAACTTTCATAATATAGGTCCAAATATCATGGAACAAAGTCCATGCACCTTTCCTTGCAAAGAACTTTCTGATGGTATCATAAATGTATCCGAGGGATGCACAGTTTGAAAGATCTCATTGTAACAAACAAACAAAACAAATAATTTCATCTAAAATATAGAACACTAATGTGCCTTGTATTGCTGCGATAATATAATAAAATAAAAATAAAAATAATTTTTAGTTTTAAAATTCATAATAATTTTAAAATTCAAATTTTGACATTATAAATCCAAATACTATAAAATAAAGCATGTGCACTCCTTTTGGTAGAGTGTTTTTCAATAGATGTATAGTTCAAAAGATCTCAATGTGACCAACCAGCCAACCAATTAACTAATAGAACAAAACAAATAGTCATCCTCACTTAAGGTATATAATAGTGCACCATGTGCCATGTGTCATTGCCACAATTCAAAATTTAAAAAAAATTAATTTAAAAATTTAAAAAAAATTTAGTTTTAAAATTTATAAAAAATTTAGTTTTAAAATTTATAAAAAATTTAAAATTTGTTATGCACGAAGGAGTGCAAGGTCTTTGTTGTAGTGTGAGACGTTGGGTTCTTCATACAAATAGAAAGCTTTATGCACAAAGGAGTGCAAAGGCTTTGTTTTGTGGCCTTTAAACATGTGATGTGGAAGTTATAGTTTTTCCAAAATAAAAGATAATTTAATTCAATTTTCTAATGAAGAAAAACTTTGAAATTCAATAACTTTCATATTGTAAGTCCAAACACTACAAAACAAAGTTCAGAGGGGACACACAATTTTAGAGATCTTACCATAACAAATAAACAAAACAAACAAATAAACAAACCTCATTTAAGGTATCAACTAGTGTGTCTTGTGTCGTTGTCACAACCAAAATAAATATAAAATTGAAATTATTTTAAATTTTTATTCATAAAATCTTTGAAATTCAATAACTTTCATACCATATGTCCAAACATCATGGAACCACCCCTCTTCACATGAAACTTTCCAACTATACTAAGAACATGATCAAAAGATCTCACTATAACAAACAAACAATTTCGTTTAAGGTATAGATAGAATAGAAGATTGGCACGAATGGTGGGATCATTCTGTTTGACTTAGCAGATAACCTTCCTTAGTAAATTGTATGACTTACTCGGAGGAGCAAGGGTCAGTTCACCCGCCCAGGGAGAACTGCCCCTCTCATTGCCTCGACCAGGGTTAATTTTGAAAAAAGCCCCCTACTTTTTTGCCATGATTTTTTTATATTTCGACACTTCCCCAAGCTAATTTGGTGCCGCTTATTGCAAATTTGAATTCAGAATTTGCAAAAAAAAATCATCTGACTGCAAATAAAAAATTCCATAGCGTTTTCCCAAGGGTAAAACGGGGCAATGAGGGGCTCAGTTCACGGCCAGGGAAGACTGACCCCTCTATTGCCCCGTTTTCTACCCCTGGATAAAACACTGGAATCTTTTTATTTGCCATCCATGAAAAAATTTACAAATTTTGAATTCATATTTGCAATCAGAGACCCCAAATTAGTCTAGGGAGGTGTAGAGAAACAAATTTTACATGGTCCCAAATAGGGGGCAATTTTTACATTTACCCCTGGTTGGGGCAATAGAGGGGTCAGTCCTCCCTGGCCCTCAGTTCACCCTGTCCCAGTTCACCCCGGCCGGTGCTCTCATGGTTCCAGTAACTTAACAGTAAGGTAATTA
The DNA here is from genome assembly GCA_950106755.1 of Climacium dendroides. NCBI lineage: Eukaryota > Viridiplantae > Streptophyta > Bryopsida > Hypnales > Climaciaceae > Climacium > Climacium dendroides. The sequence goes on from OX467086.1 coordinate 416,669, forward strand.
ACTTACTGCAGTAACTTACTATACCTGCTGTAATTGGCAAGTCTTTTCCTTATTTAGATTTTCTGGAGCAGAAAACTATGACCGAGGATTTAGATATTCGATTTCCGTCAAAGGAATCATGCATGTCTTTGTAGAACTCACGCCAAGGAATCCCAATCATGAATAAGCGGAATCGTGGAAGCGGAAATGACGCGACGTCCCCACCCATGGGGAACACTCGCCGCGGCTCCGCCCGGAGAACAATTGCTTCAGTTCTCCTAGTGCGTCACCGGTGCTCGCATTGCCCGACCCGGCCCGTCCCGGTCCGGAAGGAAGAAGTGGCGAGGGGACACTCAAGAGTGGAAGAAGAAGAGCAAAGAGCCTGGCCTGAAGAGCAATGGCGGAAGCTCCATAGCTGAACTCAGAAGCGTGCAGAGACACATCTGATTACCGGTAGCTTACGACCGTCGATACTGCAGGGTGGAGTCTAGTGTTGCGTATGCTTCTGCGGTTGAATTTCTGTTTCCCGTTTTGCTAGGCGGCTCTGTTTTAGCTGAACGAAGGCCATTGCAGGTTTAGCCGGTTGGCGTTTGTGCCGGTTTGTTTTCGTTGCCCTGGGGTTTGAAGCCTCTTGTAATCGTGTCTGGTTGAGTTCGGTGGAGATTGGCAATAGTGGCACTGGAATTGCTACCGGCGTTTTATCTATGGAGTATTGTGGAGTTGAGTGTTTTGGTGGTTCTGGTGTTGTAGCCTGTCGTTTGGATTTTGTGCCTGGTGCTGTTGAGGTCCTGGTGCATATTGCAGTCTCTTGATTGGGAGCTTGAGGTGCAGGGACCGGTTGTTCGTCGTCGCTTGATTGTCAGTCTGCTTTTGTGCAGAAGGGAGGGGTTGGCAGGTGTTTCTGTGGCATTGCTTTTTCTGAAGCGCATCGCAGGAATAAAGCCATGCCGAGAATTCTCGATTTGGAGGGGAGCAGGTAGTTCAGTTTTGTTCATCGTTGAGCAGCTGGTGGAAGGATTCGGAGCGGGTCTAATTCGGTACGGTATTCACATTATCTGGCTTCGTTCGTGGCAAACTTCGATGGGTCTCTTTGAGATTTTTGAGGAAAGAAGTCTGTGTTTCTGTTTTCGAGTTGGATGTGGCTCTCGTCTTTGACATTGTTTTTGTCTCTATGGTTGGATCAGAGGTTCAAGTCCATGCCATCGCGTTGTACGGCTAAACAAGATTAGAAGATCACTTGTGCAGGTCTGGGATTGGTCCTCGTTCTCTCGCTAGGTCGGCGACTCAATACCGGGCTCTCTATGGAGACTCGTCTATGACACGCAATCAACTTGTGTGGCTGTGGAATTAAGAAGCCGGAACTATTGATCGCTTTGCGTTTTGTTTACTGCCCTGCAAGCAATGGGGAAAGGGAAAAAACTTATCAATGATCCTAACGGTAAGAAGAATGAAGGATCGAGGCGTGCTGCCGTCAGAAACTGTCTTTTTCTTGCAAAATCAATTCTACATATAACTAGGAGTATCGCTCTTCATTGTCATATCTACTCTTCTGCAGTTTGATTCCTTCCTTTTAATGAGTTTTGATCTCGAGTATAGTCCTAACCTGAAGTGAATATATTCTGCTATTACTCATTGCTTGTCAACTTCATGCGTTCCTTGTTGGCGAATTTCTCTTTCTGAATCGTGATACAGTGGTCGTGGGCCTTGTTGACCTTCAATCTGCGAATTGGAACCCTAGAAAAGTTCCTCCTCCCAAGCAAGGGTTTGGAAAATACAAGAGGGTTTAATATTTGTAAATTGTCTTTTGATAACACTTCTCTTTGGATCGGGGTGATCTGATCTTCTTCGAAGTGTTATCGTTGAGAAATTCACGTGAGTAGCTTGTTCAATGCAATACCATGGCCTTGCGGATCCTCTATGTGCATGCATCCGATACTCTTTTTACAGTTATTGAGCAATCGCTTTTCCTGTGGTTTGAATATATCATATTGAGATGTTTTAGTTCCCCCCGCCTGCTTTTAACCTGATCAGTTAATCCGCATGCCTTTCGCGTTTTGTCAGAAACTCAGGATATGTTATTACTGTCGTATAATTGTGCAATTGTCATTCTAGGATTAAAATTTCTTTCACAGCCTTCAGTTTTTCTTGATTCCATGTGTCGTCCTATCATGCTTTCCTCCTTCCCCTATCCTCTATCTGATTCTTTTCAGTCTTTCATTTTGGAGCCCAGGACTGCACTCTGTGGTTAACTGTAGATTGAAATGTGATGAATTATTATGCTTCTTTTCGTCTCTAGATTGAAAAGGCAAGAGTGCTGCAATTCCTATGTGGGTAGTCAACCTTCATACTTTGTGAATAATACTGCTGTTCACAAAGCTCAATCGATTGGCCCTTCCAATTTCTTCGAGTTTAACTACTCTGAACGTATATTTGGATACTGTGATTCTTAGTGACCTTGCATTACTAGTGTGAGATGCATTTATTTTGTTTCGTAGATGGTGTTTGAGATTTGAATTTCTGCTCAGGTTCTCTTATGGGAAATCCGTGATAATTCCAGGCGTGAACTTCTATTGAGGATTATCGATTGAGTGGTGAGGTAGTACTCGAATGTGGCAGTTTCTGCTCATCGCACTTAATTTTGTAATTGTGAGGGTTAGGTCAATGATTTTGCAACGTGAGGCAGACTAGGCGCAGAGTAGGCTCTCTAAATTGCTTGTAAAGTAATTTCAACTTTATCAAATTTGATGTTTGATTGAACCTTCATGTTTGATGTCTCGTTAAACGGAATTCTTTCCGAAGGTATCCTGTAGATTGCATTCCATTGTAATCTGGCAATCGTTATCACTGTTGTGGATTCCGTTGCAGCCTCTTTTTTTTTCCTTCTTTTTTTCCTTATTTCCCTGGGGTGGCTCCAGAGATTTGGTGAAGCTTGCTTAATACTTTGTTATTTGGTAGCTCCGATTCAATTTCTGGCGATTTGCAGCATATATTTGTTGAAATCTGACCAAATGATTGCATTTCGTCCTTGAATTACCTACAGGCTTGTAGCCAGACCTAAAACTTGTCAAAACCTGGTGATATTTAGCTCAATAAAGAATGACTGGTCCTTTGTCCAGCGTGCTTGCCATCTATCAATCATCGTTTATGCTGAGGTCTTTCAATTTTTGTTGTTGCGCAGATGTTGTCAAAGAACTCATCGAGGGAATAGTAGAGACATACCCTCACCTCACGTACCTTGATGGCTTTCCTGAGGTGAAACCAATACCTGAAACATATTTTTTGATGATTACACTTCTCCTTCCTCTAGACGGCGAATTGAATTTATGGATAGTTATGCTCTGTAGATTTTGCGGATCGTTAATGAAGCGATATTAGAGGATGAGAATTACTGGGATCTATTCACAGCAACTGAGTAGTTGTGAATCGGGATTTGTTTTTCTATCGAACTACATCTCTTCAGCTCACGTGTTATGCATTGCTACTTCATGCCTATCTGCTGTTTAGGTTAAAGTGGTGCTGCGGTCAGATATTAAACGGGGCACCTATAATAAAGTTGCAATTATATCAGGTACTGTCTTTATTTTAATCCTTTTCTAAGTAGGGGCTACTCATATCAGAGGGTTGCATCTGGAGGATTTCCTTAGAAGGTTTTGTTAATTTGTTCAATTTTTTAATGAAGCACTAGCAGAGAAATCTGCCATCGCTTTGTAAGCCTCCCACTCGGCTTGATATACTTTGTTGCTTGTGTATACACTTGAGATGAACTTGAGATGAATGGAATGTGGTTTTGGGTACTTAAGTTGCTAGGTTCCAGTAGTTAGTTATCACGTTGCAGCTTCTATTTGCCAATGCTGGGCAGTTGGTGTACAGGTGGTGGAAGTGGTCATGAGCCAGCTCATGCAGGATATGTCGGTGAGGGTATTCTTACCGCTGCCATCTGTGGGGATGTCTTTTCTGCTCCGTCCGTTAACGCAATCTTAGCTGTAAGCCACAAGCTTCTTGATCTCCACTTTGTAATGGATCATGACGAGCTTGGTATTGTAGTCTCGACATGTGAAACCTCCAACCCTCTGTTCAGGCGTCTCTCGTCACATTTTCTGTACACTTCCGCTTTGTGCTTCGCTGGTTATGAATCTATTTATTGGTTTCGATACAACCAGAAAAATTTAATAGCAAATTTACTAGTGTGCCCTTGTGCCGTTGCCACAGCCAAAAAGAAAAGTAAAAGTAATTTTAAATTTTTTTATAACCAAAAATAGCTAAAAAATCCATAACTTTCACCCCGTAGGTCCAAATGCCATGAAACAAAGCCCGTGCACCCCTCCTCGCCGGTAGCACGCGACCGGGGGACGCACGGTACCGGGGGATATCACAAACAAACAGCCTAACTTAATGGATGGATTAGAAGTGGAATTCTATTATTTAATAGAAGCTTAACACTAAGTAATTGTATCTTCTAAAGAAACTTATCTCTTATTGGAGCAAATAATTTTGCTTAGTGTTCTTTGGTTGTCTTTGATGTCCTTGACAACCATCTACTTGCTAATTGTCTCTGATATTGCAGGGAATTCGTGCAGTAACCGGACCTGCTGGTTGCCTGCTTATTGTGAAGGTGCCAATTCTCTTATTGCCAGAATGAGTGATTGTCAAATGTTTTTGTTGAGTGGCAGTTTAGCAATTTTTGCTCCACTGGTTTGATTAATGGCTGTATTGCCACATAATATTGATGGTTGTTGGACCCCTGTGATTGAGTTTTTGGATTGTAGAGAATTGCTTTGTTTACTATTAGATCTATTGGGATGGACTCTGCATCATCATGGTAACAACCGTGATTGATTTTGCAGCTTCAGATTTTTATCTATATACTGCAAATGAATATATTAGAACTGCTAATCAAAACATGTGATGTTGGGGTGCTAGAATTACACAGGAGATCGTTTAAACTTTGGATCTGCTACTGAACAAGCAAAGGGGGAGGGTTTTAAAGTTGAGGTATGGATTTAATGAGCTTATAATTTGTGGACCTTTTCGCTCGGCAGTTTACCACTCCATTTCAAAGGATTACGGTAACTTTTGGAAGGGGGCTTACTTTTGGGAGTTGTTCTGCTTGTCCTATCTGTGTATGTGAACGCAAGGATTTTTTTTTGTGTTGGTTCCTTCTTTGCAAGAAACTCATGTTGCACTTCCTCTCATCACTGATAACCTTACAGTCTAATTTCATCTTCTCTGTAATGTTAGGTAGTCTTTCTGAATATAAGATATCATAAACTGATTGTTCGCTTCTGAATCGGGTTTATAAATTGGTGAGTAACTAATATACCATGTTTTACCCTGGATTTTATGGATGCAGATGGTGATTGTGGGAGACGACTGTGCACTTCCCCCTCCACCACGAGGTCCTGTTGGTCGACGGGGATTGGCTGGGACATTATTTGTTCACAAGGTATAAACTCTGCTTAATGGCAATGGAATCGTATACATGCTAGATCCGTGTCTTAATCTTAAACTTGTTTGTCTGTTTTTGTAAGCGTGTTTAATGTGTTCTCTTTGTGCTGAATTGTTTTATCGGTTAGAGGATGATCGTATACGTTTAAGTCTGAAGTCATTTCCCCATTTGTGGCCCGTTGGCATCGTTCCCTTTTGCTTATATTATTCATACAGTTGTGATTTCCAAATTCGGCAGAACAGTTCAGAAAACGAAATAGTCATCCGACCATTTTAAGCCCGACAAACTAATCTATACGGCATGTACGTATAGATTTTTTCCGATTATTATTAGCGTGTAGCGTTTGACTTATTTTCTTGGACTCTTATTTTATCTAGAAGTTCGGGAAATCTTCTCACTGTCGCCTTGTGTTGTTCGATTTGAACTCTTGTTGTTATACTTGAGCACCCTGCTCCTTTGGGAACATTTGGATTTATTGGAAAATAATCTTCATAATCTTGAGTGTCTTAAATTCCATTTTGGAGCTATTTTCCTAGGTTGCAGGTGCAGTCGCTGCTGCAGGTCGGCCTCTTGTTGAAGTTGCAGCAGAAGCACGGCGAGTTGCAGGGCTGGTAGGAACAATGGGGGTTGCGTTAACAGCGTGCACAGTTCCCGGGCAGAATACCTCTGACCGACTGGGACCTGGGAAGATGGAGCTGGGGTTAGGCATTGTAAGTACATCTTATACACTCTTGAGTTCGTGTATTTGTTTTGCTATTGGGACGATGCTAAGAAAATTTATTGGTATGAGTCAGTATGTTTGAGCTAAAGTCCTCGGCATGAGAATCAGGTGCTTTAGTTATTTTGAGTGCTTTCCCACCTCACTTAATGCTTACTTTTACTGGCTGTAATACTTAGTGGTCATTCGGGAACCATAATTCTTTTGAAGATCATATTTGTATTTGCAGCATGGTGAACCAGGAGCTATGGTAGCTGATTTGCAACCTGTGGACATTGTTGTGTCTCATATACTGAAGCAAATCTTATCTCAGGTGCACTGTTGTTTTTCTGTCTAAGGACAGTTTGAGAAATGCTATCAGTTTGTTTGAAGCTGTGCTATTACGGTTGCTTTTGTCCAAGTTCCTGTATATTTCCCCCTTGGAATCTGCTTCGAAAGTAACCCTGTGTTGAATTTCTAATTGGCATCTTATTTTTTGGACTCCTTTATTTTCTTTTATCATGTGGTGCAGTAGGGAGGTTTATTCAGTTGTCCTGATTGTTTTTAGAGCTATAATGTGCTGGTCTTGAGAGGAAAAATTTGCTGAATGTGGTATCTTCAATCGACTGTAATCTTGAGACCAATTGATACCGAGTCTTCCAATGGCAATGTTAACAAATATGGTGTGTATCATCTCTGGTTTACTCATCAACTGGTTTGTTCAATTTTTGCAGGAGACGAAATATGTGCCTATTAAACGAGGCAGTCGGGTCGTGCTCATGGTTAATAGGTACTTGTTCCAAGGCTTGACCGGGGTAGTTTTGAGTTCAATTCTTCTTTTTGTGCCTTCGCGGCAACGTTACATTTGGAGTCCTATTCTTCAATTCTGCTGGACACCTCTGCTATTGGTAGCATACTTCTATTGGTCCACGAATTTGGCGGGGTTTGTGTTGATCATAGTCATTCCTTCCGACTTCATTGGAATTTGCAACTAACAACTACAAAAACAATCGTCTTGTGTAGCCTTGGAGCAACACCGATGATGGAGTTAATGATTGCTGCGGGAAAAGCTGTCGCACAGCTGCAAATAGAACATGGCTTAGCAGTGGAGCGTGTTTACACGGGCTCCTTTATGACATCCCTCGACATGGCAGGTAGTTATGGCACAGCTACTTTGGGCTCAAGTGTAGAATTTTTTGGGGCATTTGACCGAATATGGTGGGGCCGCCTCCCTTATTATTTCAAGCTCTGGTTGCTTGGCTTACAGCAGATTCTGCGTTTTATTGTGTACGGATCCCGTCTTTCATTTACACGTGCCTAGGACCCATTTTTATGAGCCTGATTTTTTATTCAAACTTCGCTCGTCTTATTCTAATGAGAATTTCTGGAATGCGATTGCTAAAGAGTTTTCCTAAAGACATCTTGCAATATTATGGCTACAGGGATGTCTCTTTCTGTGCTGAAAGTTGACGACCCCATTCTAAGCTCGCTTGACTTCGCAACGAAGGCTCCAGCGTGGCCGGTTGGAGTTGGTGGTAAAGTAGCAAAACCGTTTTTTGAATTGTCAAACCTCACGGTGTCATGAAATGTGGACATTGGCGACTCGTGATTTTGGCTGGTTTCATCAGAGTCTTGATATACGAAAGGCCTTCGTTTTGAGAATCCTTGTAGGGTAAGCCTAGATAGATTATTTACCAGCATTTTCTAATTATCATCAATTGGGCTTTCTCTCATCGAAAGAGGTCCCTCCATCATTGGATCTCAGATTTACAAGATAAAGATAGCGAGCTTGAAATATGTCTCTGGATCCTTTTCATTCCTTAAAGCTTTGAGATTCTAAAAAAAACACTCTCCTCTTTTTGATGGTATCTTCAGGGCCCCGTCCATCGACAACTTTGCCCGTTTCTCTACCTCCAGCGCCACCAAACCTTAATCCGGTATTTAGCTCATCTGACCTCATTTTATCTTGAGACTTGTAGGAAATTTAAGTTTCCATCCCCAATGTTGGAGAGAAATGTTTGAGAGATGTTTGTGCATATTATCTTACACTGGAGCTATGGAGATCTGAGATGGTTTTATCAAAGAATCTGAATTCCGTGCGATTGTTAGGTCTAATTCTGTTGAGAGTAAACTGACGATATTGTCCACGATTGAGCAGGATCCAGTGCGTCCACTGGAGTTGAGCCGACAGGGCCAGAAATTGGAGGCCGCAATCAGAGCTGGTGCTCAAGCAGTGTTGAATTTCAAAGATGCTCTAAACGAATGGGATAGACTGGTCGGAGATGGAGATTGTGGGACGACGGTAAGATTTTCCACTATATAAAATGCGCTTGAATTGCATGAACCCTGCTAACATTGCTACAAATACGTTTCATTGTTTCAGAAATGACCAATCAACCAACTACTGTTATTTAACTACAGGTTTCAGTCGAATCGGTTTCACATCCTCCTTGCGATGCATCTGTAATTTGTTCCTCAACTTTAGTATTATGTATCACTTTTTTGGTCCTTTGGTTTTCTTTGACGGACCAGAAGCAACTGTTTACGTTATGTAGATGGCCACTGGAGCAAAGGCAGTGATTGAAGATCTAGACAAACAGTAAGTTGGTTCTGCTGTATTGTCATTATGGCGTGTGTAGTGTCACTGTCCTGCATCGTTGCTTAGGTGCCAGCTTAAGCCATTCTCTTTTTGTGGTTGCTTAGGCATGAAGAAATAGCTTCAAATCTGCATTCTGCGTCTTTTATGAACTATATATCTTGGTGTGTTATTTTATTTCTTAACTTTAAAGATTTCGGTATCTGTGCACCTTCTATAAATTTTTTTATTAAATTGTGTAGAATCCTTTTTGTCTTTCTTTGTATGTTTCTTTCTTAACTAGCAAGCTCTTTGTTGGTGGTGCCATTGTTGACTTTCAGCTATCCTTTGAACGATGCTGCTGCTACTGTGCATGAGATAGGCAGTTCGATAAGAAGAGTAACAGGTGGCACAAGTGGAATATTGTAAGTTGCCTGTACCCTTTTTAGGTCAACAAATACTATGTTTGGATAGCCATTTATGAAGCAAATTTTGTGATCTGGTGTGAAGTACTTGGAATTTGGAAGGTTTTCCTGTTCTCTGTAATTTCAATCACTCTGATGACTCTCCTTCATCTGTGTATTGGGTCTCAGATACGATATATTTACCAGAGCAGCCTTTGTGATTCTTAAGGATGGTGGAAGTCCAGTCACAGCCAAGAAGTGTAAGTTTTGTGACTCGATGCGGTTTTGTCACTGATGAACCGTGGTTTTATCAGGGCTTGGAGCCTGATGGCTTTGCGTTTTCAGTCAACTACTCTTGTAAACTTCTCTCATTGTGCTTCGTTTCATTAGTTGAGAAGTTGGTGTGAGACTTGCATTGGGTCACATCTAATGTTAATAAAACTTCCTTGATCACATGAAATGAAGGTCAAGGAACTACAATTTGTATTAGAATTGTTCTAATTGTGAAAATCTGTTGATTGAATTTGGTTTATAGGGTCCGCAGCTTTTGAGGCAGGAGTTGCTGCGGTAGGTAAATATGGTGGAGCAGCTGCTGGTCATCGCACTTTATTGGATGCCTTAATTCCTGCTTCGACTACCCTGCAAGAGGTAAATGGTTGTCCTTGAACAATTGATCTTGAATTGGCCATTTCAATTTTCATGTTGATGGAGGTAGCATTATACAAGTCCATAGCTAGGCAGATGGATCTCAAGATCTTGAGTTTTGAAGAGTACAATTTATATATGCCAAACGTTTGGTATTCTGCAGAAATTGGCTTCTGGGGAGCATCCGTTCAAGGCATTGCATGATGCTGCAGGCGCTGCAGACGCTGGAGCAGTGGCTACAAAAACTATGCTGGCACAGGTGTTCTTTTATAATCGTTTAATCCTTTTTTGAGGTTCACATATTCATTATTTGTATTTGTAAGTCGATATTAACCAGTGGTGCTAGAATTGACCAGCAACCTCATCAAATTTTACTTTTATTGTTCAAATTTCTCCGTGTCACTACTGCATTAGGACTGAGTTATTTTGAGTCATTGTGTCACTTAGTCTCTTGTTAAGAGGAAATATACGTTTCTTCTACGATGTTTAGTCGTGCCATATTGTACGCATTTAGTCAGTTCTGAAGACTGTACCTGCAGCCGGTCTGGGTTGCGAGTGTGCATTCAATATAACTGACATTGTTTCCACATTGTGCAGGCTGGGCGATCGAGTTATGTACCTGATCATGTTCTTGCATCAGTTCCCGACCCTGGAGCCATGGCAGCGGCTCAGTGGCTGAAGGCAGTTGCCGAGGCTCTATCGCCCTCTTCTCCCCGATGAAATTACTCCATTCCCGGAGACGGTTGCTATGTGGCTCCATCCTTTTAGAGGAATTCGACAGGCTGTTTATCCTTGATCCAACACCCTGGATGACCATTCTTCAAGAAAAATCATCTACATGTTTCGAGATAAGCATGTCATTGTAGTATGTGGGTGTGACCAGGTTTTGCCAGTCTTTTGACATGTGAGAATAACATTAATGGTAAAGGTCTAGCGAAGAGGTGGTTTAGGCTGTCGCCCTTCCCAAACACGACGAGACTCTTTTTTTCCCAAGTTATCCTTGCAATTGCATGTCGACAACGTAGCTTCTCCAATAACATGATTAGCACAGCCACTGCTGCTCGGGTCCTGACGAGCCACCACAAGGTGGTGGCTCTTTTTGAGAGTTTCATGGTTTGTTGTTTTCAGCTTCGCCAACCGTTCCATTGCTAGAATATCGCAGAGGATGGATGTAAATTTTGTGACTCCGGATGACATTTTGGTGGAGATTCCTTGCTATGCACTTCCTGCTTAATTGTTTGGAGCTGGATGTAATCTCTAGCTGCAATCAGATGTAGATTTCCATATCACTCTATTTTCTACCTCCAACTGTGTTAAAAAGTCCTCATTTTGATTGACTATAAAACTAATGCAATTGTATTATTTCATGAAATTGATTGAAGATTTCTGTGATCATAGACAAATGCATGGTTCATATATACCTTTCCTTGATATCCCTTCATTTAGGACTGCAGGCTTTGACCCTTAGAAGGACAAACGGGTGACCTTGGAAATCATCCCTTTCCATTACTGTGAATCATTGGCTTGAGAAATAGTAAAACCACTCATTGAAAGTCAAACTATTTTAGCTTTTCACAACAAAATTCAAAGAACTCCTCGTCATATGTTGGATGTCAAACATCCATGCCAACATTACATCCATGTCATCCATCAGACCATTCTCCAACGTCTTTAGTGGGTTAATGTCTCACCTAACCACACAAATTGGATGGATGTAAAATTGCCTTACTCCCTCTGTCCCACCCTCTGTCTGCAAATGATCTTGATGTTGCACATTGTGGAAGGGGGCAGATGGTAGTTTTCCAGTACTTTCGGTACATTGTGTGACAATGTAAAAAAAATTTAATTTTAATTTTTTTAATTCAGCACCCCCTCCCCCCCTCCCAAAAAAATTTAAATTAAATCTTTTTAACCCTAGAACGACGGGCTGGTTACCGCGGACTGATGCACACCTCGGAACCTATACCCGTGAAGTTGGAATGACACCGAATTTGTGAACAGGAAGAGCATGAATGGGGTGTGCAAATTGGTGGAGGTGGGCGACATTGTTGTTGGGAAGAGGATGGCTACACTCACAATGGGAGAAATGGTTGCAATCATGGTGAGGGTTTGCTGAAATTGGAGGGTCTTCGAAATCAGAAGTGTGGGCAGAGGCAGAAATTGCTTCTTAAAATTCTTGTGCCGCATGCAATGTTCACCGTGTTGCCCTTCATTTACAGAAGTGCTGTTGTGTAAGAGCATGGCATTGGGAATTGGGGAATCGGCGTTTCACATTACTCCTCAGCGCCCTTGCAATCTTCCTATGCAGCCGTTTGCTGATTTTCTAAATCTCAAAAAGCTTACTCTTGCAGGCCCTGCAAATGGTGAAAATGGCATCAACAGAACCGCAAATCAATCGCAATTCAATCACGCTTTGGAAAATTTAAATGCTTGGTGGCTTCGAAACCTGCAAATCCAGAATGTCAGCTTTCGGGAGGAAGGACGTTGGGCAGGGCGGGCAAGCACATGGCAGGGACCACGGTACTGTAGAGAAACGGGAACAGTAGAGAATTCAATGTCTGCCCAGCACTCGAACTGGGACCCAGTTCGCAATGGCCTTATCGTCCAGGACTGGACACCGTGCTTACTTGCTCTGGTACTGTAGTTCGTGTTTACATATTTTTATTTCTAGGTTTACAACGCATTTTTCTCTTGTTCGTGTCGTCTCGAGGCACAGTTTGCAAGAATGCCATGGAATTGAGGTAAAGGATTCTCAACTTCTACTTGACTTGGGGTTGACTTGGGGCGTGATTGAATGTACTGAATATTAGGTCTACCCCTGGCTACACAGGGGAATCATGAAGAGTTGGTGCTTGACAATGCTAAGGTGATGATGTATTACGGTTTTTGATTCGATTCCATTTTTGTTTTGATTTCTTGTAGGGTTTAGGTTTTCAATGGCCTGATGACAGATTAGCACAGGCAGGTTGCGAGCTCCACCGTCCTTATGGTTACCTCGTTGGAACTCGAGGACCTTTTGACGACCTTTTGGGGTTAGAACAGGCAAGGAGTTATTAACTTGTTAGTCGAGGTCGTCTCTTGGCCAGGGAGGGGTTCAAGCTAATGAATGCTTAATCTAATTCCGAGGGGATGGCCGAATGCTGGCGGAGTAACTCATGCAGCGAATGAGATACTTGGGGGTTATCTGATCCTATGTCACAGTCTATTGAGGTCACTCCGGCCATGGCTGTGCTGCTTAGGAGCTTCGCAGAGCTTCATTTTCTGTGTTCACATCAACTTGCAGCGCGGTTTGCCCTATGCAGTATTCTTTTTGTAATATTCTATACTTCATTCTAATTTCTGAAATTCTTTCTATGCAGAAGCGAACAATAGAGGTGTGCTTGAAGGAAAGGGAAATGACGAGGATTGCAGGTAGATGTTTTAATCGGAAATTTTTAGGTATTTGAGAACAAGGACTACGCAGGAGGGTGGCAAAGAGAGTGCAATACGGGCGGAGCGGAGCCCCGTCAGATGGTCGACATCAAGTTTTAAAAATGGCAAAGAGTTTGCCAGAAGATGCTCAAGCAATTCTTCACTTACCTAGACGATCACTAAAAGTACAATGCATACCTATTTGTGGACTTGAATGTCAATGATTTGAATTAGTCAAGAGTAAGGAGCATTTTCTCAGAATTTGAACACTGATGGTGTTGCTTGTGCTTGCGTGCAGAATTGAGTAGCATAAGTCTTTGAGCAGATATCTATATACTTTTATGGTTGTATTCAGTAAAATGGCTCATTTTGGAGCTTTGTTACTGAAAATTGACTTCCTGCTGTCACCTTCCCGATTGTGCTTAGGACTGCCTTTGCACTGCAGTGTTCCCGATTCTGGTTTCAAGGAATGCTCTTCAGAATGTTGTATAGGTACACAAAACCTTGAGAACAATCAAAGTGTTGTAGGATTAGGTGCCGGACAACCAGAACATTCTATTCGCACGGAACGAGGTATCACAGCCCAATAATTTTGACATTTAATAGCATAACGCCCTAGAAACTAGAACTGGTATAAGGTACGATGTCCATGAATGGAGCATCTAAGGGCTGGTCTGCCTTTTTCCTATATTTCCTTGGATGGAAAATCTTTTAGGTCATTTTCCAGACAAAGAAAAGTAGATGAAGAATCTAACACAAGTGGTTTCATATTCTTCGGAGCATTTTTGAATTAGTTATGAATTTTCAAAACAAATGTGTCATACGTCCCTATTTATGATTGTAGGTCTTCCATAATCTGTTCACTTGCAAATTCTACAGAAAGAGGGGAAAGCAAAGAAAATGATTGCCTCTTGCAGCTAATAATGTTTTTTTTCCCCATTCACTCAATGACTACAATGGTCAATTTCAAAACCATTTCATATCCATTCCATATCCATTTCATAGTCACTTATAGGAGTCATTCTTAATGCCCACTCAATTCAACAACTTCCTACCTTACTGCTTGTGGAATGAGGATGTAAATCTACTATGACATGCTTTCACCTATTATAAAATGTGCAATTTTCTTCACATATATTGTAGTCAAACATCTCTACTAAACAGAAGTACCTTACATTATTATTAGAAACATAATAGTCCATCTCCTTTACTAAACACAAGTGACATAAACATATGAAGGGCAACTTCAACAACATAAGAGAAATATAATAGTTCATCTCCTTTAGTAAACACAGGTAATATAAACATATGAAGAAAACTTCAACAAAATAAGAGTATGTCCAACGCTAGTTTATGGCTTCATGCACTAGTAGGATGTCCACATGTCAAAACTATCCATCTTACAAAAGACATGCAAGACTTATTGTAGCTAATATAATAGCTTGAGGCCTTCATATGACGTCAAGTCAAAGGTGTAAAGTGATTGATGCACTCTAATGAAACAAACAAGAAAAACATGTCCACATGAACGTAGAAAGTAGAAGCCACCACCTCTACCAAACACTAATTACATCCAATGAGTATTCCAATAACAAGGGTTCTTACACATATAAGCCCCGCCACATCCAAGGCACTTATGTGAACACTTCCTTCGGCATACTCTGCAAAGTCTTCTTGCTTTACCCACAGGCCATGGTCCATGAGTTTCTAACACTGTAGGTGAAAAGGTAGAGTAGCATTGAGTCCTCCCTGCCCAATGTGATGCCAACTCCTTTACTAACTGCAAATGAAATTGAAGATGAGTTTTCGGATTTGTGAGGAACTTGAAATTCAAATCGGAATGAAGTATCCAAGAATTAACTATACATGTATCTAATAGAAAGTGGAAGATATGATGCCACCACTTATGACTTTCTATCAAAGTGGAATAGTTGCCACGTAATTGGTCATTACTGTCAACACCACGCATGTTTCTTTGGTATTGTATATGCATTGGTCCACTACTCACTAGTTTAGGCCCCGCTTTTCCTTTCCTTTGGACATTCATCTTCTCACCCATTGGAGGAATTGGCTCGGCATGTGTAGATAGGAGCAAAACAGGACTACTATCCTTCCATACCATGCAACAAATCTTGTGTGATGAGTGCATTCTCCAATCACACCATCCCATTTCTTTTTTTTTCAATTTGTCTTTTGCCCACATGTCTCGTGGTACATATTTTCTATCAGAACGTAAAGTACCGGTAGCCATAATGTCAGTTTCCAATAGGTCCATAAAAGAGGCATTCCCTTTCCACTTGTAGATAGGACAGAAGTAACAAGTTCCCCATCTAATCCAAAGTCATTGTCTGTTGGTTCACCATCTTCACCACAATAAATTTCAAAATTCCACAAGTACTTCATAATAGCATCGGCCAATGACCAAACTTTTATGCCAAAGCGACAAGGTTTTCGTGGCATATATTGCCAAATAGGGCAATATTGCTGTCGTATGCGTAGTTAGCCGTAAGTATTCTTACAACGACAAATTGTTGCAAGATGACACGAATTATCGATCTAGAGAACTCTAGTATGATATCGTTTGAATTAGAGGTATTCGGATCGTGACTACACCCTTAATTCCCTTTGTTTCACTTCCCTACCTTGTTCTAGAAACTTAGTACGTTCCGGATTCCATTCTGGATCCGGACCACCTCTGGAATCTAATTCTGTCTTTTCTAATTTACGGTTTTTGTTACCTCTGTTTTACCCTCAGAGGGTCCGCCCTTGGTCTAGAAAGGGGTGGGGACTCACCACTTGTGTAACTAACCTCTCTACACCCTAATCCTAATCAACTACACACCCAAGACAACGCAGTTGTAGGCGGAGGGAGGAGTATTCTCTCACAGCTTCCGGATTGGCCGATCCAGAAGCAGGTCACACAAAGAAATTCTCACACCTCTCTTACTACAACGACGGATCCAAACTTATAGACTCAAGGGAGTAGGTTTTCAAGAAGAAGACAACATCACTTATCTCCGCACGAAACCTCTCTAGTTCCAGACTTGTAAAGACCCCTACCTCTCTATCCGGATCGCCGTTCTGGCAATTTGAAGGCATGTAACACTCACACTCCCCTATTCAGATTGCATCCCCTCTTGATTACCTTAACACCCAAGAGATCTGTAGCTCGAGATTCGGATTCCTCCTCTCCCGTCCCTCTCTTACTCCAGTACATGGATACAATATAAACGCATAAACCAGCCAAAAACTCTGTAAGCAAAGTGTAGCCAGTAGTACCCCAACTGACTTAGATTTAAGAAAGAAATTGAAATATCATACGTGGAAGTACAAGGATGGAATTGGAATGAAGTGCTTTCACGTATGATATTTCAATTTCACGTATTGTCCCGAGAAAACCGGAAATTCCCAAACTACTTGTCTAAAATTCTGGAACTTGGGCCCACGTTCGGAAACCCGTTCCGGATCCAAAACTACACTTTCTAAGCATTCTAATGCCTTGGCCTTCGAACCTTCTTCAAGCGGTTGCTCGCTTGACTGGTTGGCGTTTCCTTCATGCTTCTGGCCGGAGTCGTTTTCGTTGTTGCTCGAGTTTGGATGTGGTGCATTGTGGGAGATGGATCACTATCCCCCTCCGTTCCGGAGGTGGAATGCGCACTCTCTTCTTTGGAGTCTTCAATGACTTGAACTTCCGTCTCCTTTTTTGGCGGTGTCTCCTCTAGTATTGCGAGTTCGCTTCTTTTTTCCAGTGTAGTCTCTTGCATGTGCGCGAACCCTTCCGGATTGGTCATTCCACCGATCTAATTGATGAGATCTCCTCTAACCCAATGTCTTGGGACTTTGAACGATCCCCTCAAAAGGTTGGGTACCATCTGCGCCCTAGGGATTTTCGGAGTTGAGACTTTGGGTGGTACCGGAACCGATTTCACACTAGACTCATGTTCCGATTCCGAAGCTAGCCTCAAATTTAACTCCATCATCCGTATCTTGTTGGAAGTAGGCTCGGTTGGCGTGAGTATCCCTCTCAATCTCTCCATCTGAGCTGCTCGATCCGCTAATGGTCTCCCTGGAGTACCCGAGACAAAAGGGAGTTCTGGAAAGGTTGAAAAATCCATTACCTGATTCGGATCGATGGCTGCCAGCAGTTGTCGTAATTCTCCTAAAACCTGCTCTATCCTTGCAGTGAAGTCTACGAGGATGGTCACCATCTTGGTCCCGGTGATGTGACCCTCCTGTATCATCTTCGAATCAATTAGAGCTGCTTTCGTGATGACATCTGCTTTGATGTCGATCGCTTCGGATAGGTCTTGACAAGAGAGAGGGCCTCCTTTTCTTACTCCTTTGAAGCTTCCATCTCCCCTTCCGCCCAATTCAGTTGGGCCTGGAGTTGATTCCGCTCCGCTTCCAACTCCTGAATCCGGTCCTCTTTTTGCTTTAGGTCTTCCAGTTTGGGCAATCGTTTGACTGTTTCCACAATCTGATCCGGTTCCACCTTCAAAACTTCCGCCGTATCTATCACCAGATCCGCCAGGCTGTCATAGAGCACCTTAGCTTCACGTATCCATTCGAATCCAGCATTGAAAAATGTTGATTTGGATTCTACTTCCGGATCTTTACTTGACTCTCCTCTCTCCATCACCGGTGGTTTGACTCGTGACCCCGGATTTGTTGACTTCCGCTTCTTAGTCCTTGGATCGGTCAGAGGTTCTTTGGGGCGCTCTTCTGGTTCCGACTCGACTGGATCTTCTACTTCTTCCTCCAAAAGTCCGTATGACAAAATAGCCTTTCCGGTGTCATATTGGACTATTTTCGCAGCGCTCAAAAGTTCCTACTAGTGGTATAAATGGAATAGGTAGGTGCTAACTAGACTTGTCTTCGCGCGGGTTACATGCTCTGCTAGTTTAGAAACTAACCCGGCTATGACTCTACCCCAGTGTACGGCCCGGTTCTCCATAGCCCCGAAAATTGTATTGGCCATCATAACGGTGACCCGTGTAGGTTTTTCCGGGTACAGGATGGGGATGAGAAACTCTAGAACTCTCTTATGTCTCTCGTCCTTGCATTCACTAATAGTGAATCCGTCCTTAGGGTTTGCAGACCTTGTAAACTTCCCGGCTACAAAACGGTCCGTCCTTGATGCTAACCCGTTTCCGCTCTTCCGAAACTGATACACATCCGTCCAGATGTCCTCCGTCCACGTGACTAGTCGTCCTCTTAGAGTGACCTCATACTGATTCGGAACTCTGTGGAGTAGTTCCTGGATCATACCCTCACTCTTAAGGTTCCATGGTCGGTGTAACAAACCGACACACCCTAACTTAATCAAATCCTCCTCTAACTGCTTGTGTAGTTCCGGATTGTCTAAAATAGCTGGAGAAATAATTCGGGCAGATACAACTATCTTCCGGACCGCTCCTGATGCCATAAGGCCTAAGTAGAAACAAGGGGAGAAAAAGTAAACCTAATTCAGCCGCTAACTCACCACTCTTTCTTTCAACTACTCACATGGACAGTTTCAATAAACAAAACAAGTGGGGATGAAAACCCTCGGCAAACAACTTAAATATTAAATCGTCTCCCTACGATAATCAGGATAACGGCTACAGGTCCGTTATACTAACGGTATCCTATTTCCATAGCTCCGGGGTCTACACGATAGGTTCCTGCATTCCGGTTAATTTCGGATTTCGGATCCGGATAAGTTCCGGTTACGGATTTTGTTGGAACGCCTATTTTCTAGTTTGGATTTTCTCACACAAAAATCACGTTCTAACTATAATTTTTTTCGATTTTTTTCGATTTTTCTCAATTTTTCTCACCTAGCTCTCTTAACCTTGATCTGTCTCTGGATTCCGGATTCCCACAATTGCCCTTTATATCTGACCATATTCTCATCAACGGTTACTTCTTGATGAAGGTTCCAAAGTTTTTGGCAATGACCACAGATGTCTTCTACTACCCATCTCACTTTTGCTATCTTATCTTTTTGCAATGGTGCATGTGTCCCCCGTCTTGTGCAAGTGTTTGCCACATGCAGACATCTTCTTATAGATTCAAAGCGGTCTCTGGTCAACATTTTAGATATAACTGGGCAATGAAACAAAGGCTCTTCCACCACCCAGTAACATCTAATGTTTGGCACATACTTAACCCCCATGTACATGGTGATGGCCAAAAATGCCCTAAATTCATGCCAACTAAGAGGAACCCAATCTAGCCCTCCATTTGTATGTCCAGTCTTCTTATCTATAATCACAGAGGCATAGCGATTTGTTTCCCTTATTATTTTGGTCATGGTTCCTGGTGTAAAAAAACGCTCAAATATACCCAAAGGTGATGGTAATCTACCATATGGTCTAGTGCTTCTAGGTTTGCATCCCATGAATGGTATTGGACTACCATTGAACCTTGCATCACTGGAATTCCATTGCTCAGTGGCAAACGGGGCCAATAGGGGATCGCTCATTTTTCCCTTTCCCCCAACAGAAAAGTGGGGGCGCTGGGAGGGATCAACTTTGTCACTTTCGAATAGTGTAGAATTGCATTTCTCCTTTCCTCCTGTGCTTGTCAAACAACCTCTACCACCTTGCACCGCCTTCCTAGGGATGATGTTTTCACTTCTAGCCCTTCTCTTCAAGTCCAAAAGAGAAAACCCTTGTTGTAGTAGAATAGGGCTCTTCTTATGAGTTTGTGCATCACATTTGTGGACAACACCTTGGCTATCACTGGCCACTATTCCAAGCATATTGAGTTCAAGGGAGCAAAGCGAACTTCCTTGTGTCTCTACCTCTCGCATTGCATTACTCTCGTCACTATTGCTGTGAAGTGTGTCATAGTTGTCATTGCTACTGTCTTCTAAAGACGACGCATTGCCATCTAGGGACCGTCGTCTTTGATGGTGCCTTTGAAAATCACCACTATGTAAGCAACTCCCCTCTTCAACATGTTTTTGCCGTTCTCTTCTAGGTCGCTTGAAAAAGTGCAATGAACTGGCTAGAAGATCCATTTCTTGAGTGCTTTCTAAACGGACAACTGCGTGCCTCTCACTTGACTCTTCATGAGTGTACTCTCGCACTACATGGGCTATTGTCCAATGCTATCATGAAGCTTTCCTTCCGTCTTCTGCTCTATAACGTGTTTTTGAAATCGCACTAACTCAAGGTTGGGAGAATTAGGTATCGCAGAAGTAGCATTGCTTGGTGTACTGGAAGCGTGAAAAGGACTTACCGCAAATACACTAGATCTTGTATTTGGCATTGCTTTCAAAGTTGAAAGTCACGTCCTCCCAACCTCCATCAATGTTGTCGTGGGAGCCACCACATTCACTTGAGGCCGCTTCCGTCGTGATGGACTTCCTCGGGATTTCTACAATATTCTCGAAGCTACTGCTATGGCTACCTGCTTGGCAACAAGTTATTTTATTTTCGAACATTTGTTTCACATATTGGATTAGGGTTTCTAGTTGTCAGTAGTCATTTTGTAATAGTGCTAGCTAATGCATTATAATGATTGTGATCAATGTATATGCATTGCAGTGTACACGATTAGGTGACCAGTTTCGAGTGAGACAAAGAAGCATGTCAAGAGATTGCTGCAATTGTGACGTTGTAATCTCCTGTGAACTATTTTTCTTCTCGTCATTGCAAGCAAGTAAAGTATGTCTCTAAAATGAAATGTATGCAAACAATGAAATATTAATAGGACACTGTAAATGAAAAGTGAAAATAATAGAAATTACAATTGAAAGTCATTCTCTAATTAGCTTGCTGCTTCATAATTAAATGTGTGAAATGTGTTACTCTCAATATGAAGCTCTTTTCTTTTAATTTTAATTTAAAATGAGCCCTCTCTCAAAAAATGAACTGAAGTGTTTTAATCTTCCATTATGCTAAATTCTTTTTCTAATGCTATTGTGGTTTAATGTTCATTTTGAATTGGAAAGGTTTTTATATTCCTATTCATTATACTTCTTATGAATTCTACTACTCTTTTGCTTTTATTTTTAGTAGGAAAAGAATTTGGGATATATTGTGGTCTACTATTGGGACTTGAAAAGTTGACAGGGTTGCTAGCGTGCGAGCTTGGGAGCAGGAGCCTGCGAGCCTGTGAGCGGGAATTTTTTTAAGAAAAATTTTGTGCAAAAATCAAAAGTTGAATAGAGAGTCGGCAACGAACCCATGACCATGGATTTAGGGTGACTGTAGGCTCTATAACCGTGGATTAAAAAAGCAAAAGCAATTTAGGGAATGTAGTGCCATTTGTGGACTATGAAGGATACTTCTATATTTAAGGGATTTTTGTTGCACATAAAATAGAGCTAGGGTGTCTTATCATACATGGACTATTGGAAGAAGGTGAAAGTACCTAAATGAGTCAAAGATGTAGGAAGGCAATGTTATCTACTAGTGATATTTTATTGTTGGGGGTTTAGGTAGAGTGGTTCAATTGTTGAGCTTTGTTTGGCTTCCCATTCAAATCTATGTGTTTATTAGAAGGGCAAGTGTGACCTCATTTTATTCACTACTTCATATCATGACTATCGCCGTTTAAAGGTGACAACATTGATTTGCATTCCATTTTTTTCCCCACTATGTAGGAGTTACCATTGGAAGGAGTTATAATTTCTTTCCATTTTTATTCCAATCACATTTTTTTGCGCTACTCACTAATTTGCAATAAATAATTTAGTGTACCTTGTTTTCTCTATTTTTGCTCCACTACAGAGTACCTAATCCTGCAGTTGTAAATGAACTCCAAATTCTATAATTCCCACACTTGTCCAATAGACATAGTTTCTCTCTGGGTGTATATTTCATAACATTTTTTAGGGCAAGTTTAGTATCAAGCAAGAAGCACATTGCACCTCATTTGTAGCCATAATACACACAAATCAAATAAACATAAAAGGAATACACATAGTTCAACTCATAAGATTTGTCAATCTTATGAGTCTAAGTTGCGGTGGACTCGGTCATAGAAACCTCACTAGAAGACGACTCTGGCATCTCCTCACCCTCAGAAGCTGAAACGTCTACAAAATGAACCACATTTGAAGCATACTTCGGGATGCGAGGTTTAGGATCTCTACAACCATACTGTTCATATTGTGTCGCCATCTTCTCGGCATACACTGGAAGTTCGTAAGACTTCTTCGGACTCAAGATATGTCTTCGAATCTTCTTCATTGGATGCGTTCCCTTCACTACTTCGTTCCTTAAAGAACCACACATAGAAGGTTTAGGGCCTTGAAATTCTTTGTATGCAACGTATATTACAAAACAAAAAATGTTGTCATTACAAAGCAAAACTTACTTACTAGGTCTAACGGTGCGTGTGAACACCATTGGTTCGACATGTACGGCATCAAGATCAAGGGCGGCAATAGCTTCCACTGGAGCTTGAGTCACTCCTTCTACTGGAGTGGCTTTCTTCATCGGCTTTAGAACAATGTTGAAGATATCGATGTCCTTCTCCAAGGCCACAATATGGCGGCCCGTCCTACGACAAGCCATAATGGACGCCCCTGCAATAGAAGCATGCGGGGATCAATGTTTAAGTACATCTTTACAAGAATAAACAATTCATTTTAGAATTCTTTCTTGAAATTGAGTAGTATTATACCTGTAGCAGCGGTGCAGTCGAGAACTACATCATCTTCATCGATACAGCCTTCGATGAAAAACTGTAGGAACCTCACATCTTTCTCTCGGGGTCCACGCCAAGGCGCTTTGGTTTCCTTGTTTACCATCATGGTCTCCTCAGTAATGTAATTGATGACCATGTCTTTCTTCTGGAGGTTCCACTTTGCTTTGGTCATGGCTGTGGTCTGCCTAAATTGGAAAAGTGATGCCACTTTTCCACCCACGTCCTTTATGAAAAGAATGACTCCAAACTTCACGGTCTGCATCAAAAAATTAATTATTAAAGAGGGGAATGCCATTGACAATCACACCATATATCAAACCAAGAATCACATGTAAAAGAAAACCTAAAATCACATGAAAAATAAAATAGAGAACTCACTGTTTCGCCAAGGTTTATTCCCGACGCGAGGTCCAATTGGTTGAATGCCAACCACTTTTTTTTTATCTTCAAGTTCTTGAAAATCTTCATCAACCCTGCAAACATACTTCGAGACTGAACGCTGTAGGAATGAAACACCAGGAGACAACCGTTGTCTTGTAAATACTCCTCGGCAAATTGGAATGCATTTTGCATTCCAGCATATGCTGGGTCCGCGTTCCACGAGGGAATGCGCTTCTCTAAGACAAGAGGCACAGGCAGGTTCTCTTGGCAATCGAAGATGATTAGATCCACCAAAGGATCTCTGGTGACCCTGCCGTCGAATGAGCGCGGTTTCCCTGCATTCACCTGCAACGAAGAAGTTTACCATGTCATAAGAGGATTGAACAAGAAACAAGAAACTCATGTAGAAATTGAAAGAGAGGAAAATTCAAATACATTTGAATGTTCACGATACCTTTTGAATGAAGTCCATGACTTCAACATACGGATTTGGTGGTGAATTCTCAGAATCTTCCATAATATCAATGATGGACACGTTTAAGATAAGCTCCTCCGTTCTGACATCGTCGTCGTCTATTACCAGGACTTGTGTGCCTTGGGTCAGCATATTCTCCGTCCACTTTGGAAGTATGGCCTTCCTCTTCATCCTGGTGTGGCTTCCTTCCACCAACTGCGAGCTCTGGTCAACTGCTGAAGACAATGGAACCCCGGTATCGCCCTCATCTTTTTTCTTGCCTTTGGCCTTCGTTTTCTCCTCCTTCTCTCTCAATTTCTCCCTCTCCTTCTCCTCTTGCTTTGCCAAGCGGTCTACCTCCCTCTTTGACTTGATTTCTAGCGCCAAATGTAGCTTAGCCGCCTTCTTTCTATCAGCTCTGTCCCTCTTGGCAATTGCCTTCGCCTTTTGAACTGCGTTGAGACCTGCGAACTCATCGACATTTAAGTCAACCCCACTAATGCCCTCCAAAGAATCCCGGAGGGCTTGCTCCGATGGATGCGTGTATCCAATAGGGCAATCGAGGTACCACGCCCCACGGCTGAGATGAGCCGTGGTGTACGTTTGGAGTTGACTTGAAGTGTACATGCAGGTTGCCGAATGGCGATCAAGAAAACTCCTAAGGAATTCTGGGAAGTCATCCTTTTTGATTGCACATTTTCCCTCAAGTTCAAACTTGAAATACCTGAATTGCCCCAAAAAATGTAACATTGAAGGAAAAGTGAGCGACACGTGAAGTTTTAGTCTAGACATTTCCATCACAAATACCAAATGAGAGTCAAGATAAAGTGAACCTGAGTTGGAAACAAATTATATGCTACTTTGAAGGCAGGCTATGGAAGTCTTGGGAGATTGAATTGGTTCCCAATTAATTAGCATTTTTGATTGATCCTTACAAAAGTGGTGTAAGACATACCGATAGAGCATCCTTCTCACTGCTTGTTCGGACCCCTCATGCTTCTTGAAATTGTCGCTCTTTTTGAAATAATTTGATCCCCTAAGGTAGTTCATATATCCATCATCCCAAATTTTCCTCCTCCATCCCTCTAGGTACTCTTGTAAGGTCTCCGGCTGTAGCGGGACGTTCATATTGATGACAATGCCGTCGTGCTGGACAACGTCGTCAAAGTACTTCACCGCTGTATCCTCGATCTGAGAAATCATAGAACAATAAAAATTTATCATGCACTGAAAGAAAATGAACTCTATAAATTCTAAGGAAAGAAAATCCAAATCCAATGACGTCTACAAATGTATACAAAGATTATCACTTACCCCAGCATACCACACACAGCGGTTCAAGAAGGGACCAAATAATGTCTCAGAAACTGGCTTTGGCGGGAATCGCCTGGCATGTCGAGATGGTGTTGATGAGTTCCACCATTTCAAGAACTTGATCTTGTGCTCTGCCATGGTGTTGCAAGTGGCCACCATTTGTAGCTTCTCCAGAGTCATCTCTAGCACTTCATTGGTACTACAATGTCTCTCAATCTGATATTAAAAAACAAAATAAAGTCAGTCACTGTTTCAGACTTCCTAATCGCAATGTCATATGAATGCTATCAAGGTGATGGAGGTACCTCCTCAATAAACCCTGGCTTGTTCGCCGGATTGGCTACCGCCACCAACTTGGACATCTTGACATTTAGTTTCCCGAGTTTCTCGTTTGCCTCAGCTCGCATTGCTTGCGCTAGTTCCACGGGGGAACGGTCTTCCTGTGTTGTCACCTCATTGTATTTGCGACCAGCTGCATCTGCAGCCTGCGCAACCTCTTGCTATAGAAGCAAGTGAAAAATAGCACCTTCAAATACAAATAAAGCAAGTATAAAATAGAAGAGAATATAACACATCAAATTCCACAAGCCCGAGCATCCTCACCCTGAATACAAATGCCGTGAAGACTTGTAGTGGCATAGAATACCACGTTGGCTTCGATTTCGGTGCCCCACACAGTCGAAGCTCGGAAGGCCTCAACATCTCTTGAAAACGCTCAATGG
The DNA here is from genome assembly GCA_950106755.1 of Climacium dendroides. Taxonomy (NCBI): domain Eukaryota; kingdom Viridiplantae; phylum Streptophyta; class Bryopsida; order Hypnales; family Climaciaceae; genus Climacium; species Climacium dendroides. Next base: position 442,342 of record OX467086.1, read on the forward strand.
GAAGAAGGCCATACTTTTGCACCCTGTAGAGTGTGTGAACCAAGTTGGTTTTGACGTGAGAATCCTCGGTGGATCTGAAAAACAATTAATCATAGTGAGATTCATCACAGTATCTGCAGCATCCGAAAATCACATAAAAAAATTAAAATGTGAAGCAAAAGTACATAAGAAAGGCTTGAAGGTATCAGAAAGCATACTTGTTGATGTCATGTATGACATGCAAGACGAGCTCCGTCCTCTTCTTTGTGTCAAGTACAATGGCATCCACTGCGTAATGCCATTCAATGTCCTTGGAATGCATTTTGCCAATGTACTTCATCCAGGAGATGAGTCGATGGTTTCCATCGCAAACATAGAACTTCAGGTTTTTTAAAAACCTGAGTTCGGGCACGGATTCCACGTAGGCATTGAACGCGTCATTCTTTTCCTTCCATAGCGGCCTCCATGCCTCCATCTCCCCTTTAGTGAATTGGGAGCTCTCTCCGGCCTCGTCAGTTGTTGTCACGTAGAAAACCGCTGCCCCGTCGCGGTAGCCCTTGCTGAACTCGTGTTCTAGGAACTCGAGGTCGCATGATAAGGTAGGCCTTACCATGGGCATGGACACCATCCGGCAGAGTGGGATGTTCATTCTGAAAAGGTGGTCCGGCTTCATTCGAAGGGACGCTATAGACTTCACCGAATCCACCTTGTGGTACTGGCGGAGTTCTTCTTCCAAAAAATCTTTGTCATCTCCCTCCATCACAATGACCGGTGCGTCTTCTTCCATCATGTCACCCTCGTCTTCCCCTTCTCCGTCCCCTGCAATGGTCGGTTGCGTTGAGTCTCCTGTAGTTGGAGTTTGCAGATTTGTCTCTTGAGGCCACAAGTTTGATGGGGTGCCATCCATCTGCAAGTTTAAAACATGAGAAGTTGTATTACATTTGAAATAGCCATGATAAATGTAGAGACATAATGACATTGAAAAATTGATGAAATCCATAATGAAATAATAGAGAATACAATCAATCATTCCTGTAATGGGATTTCATGGAAAAACCAATGTCAATGAAATGCAACTATCTCAAGAACTACATCCCTGTATCTCACTAGAGTCAGTCAATTTCTACATCATCATTCGAGTCTGAGCTGAAAAGGATGCAGACTGGATCTTCAAAATTTCGGGCACTACTACACGCGCAGTCACAGAACTCTATACCTAAGGGATTGCCACCAGTCTCGGATGGTAGGAATTCCGAAAAGGTTTGACAAGGTTGTTTCGGATCGTCCGTCTCAACTGATGGTAATGGTGGGGAATGGTGGCGTGTACGCTTCTGAGGTCCTTGAACACACGCTTGACTCTACATAGTGGTCTCAAATGTATCATGGAAGTTGTTCACAGTGTCTAGGACATCATCAAAAGTAATCAATACCTCTTCGTCTTTTGGTTGATCACCGACAATGTTCTTGTCCTCCGATTCGATTGACACCTCCATCTCAGTCTCTTGCAACGGTACAAGAGGCTGAGATGATTCTGCCTCAGCACTGACTGGCATCTGAATAGGTGTCACTGTGGGTGAAGCTCTTTCTTGGCCTCGTCTTGTCTGAAGATAGGCACCAATGATAGAGTTAGATAAAAATTTTAAACGGGTATAAAAAAACATCTAAACTAGCAAGCCTTAAAACATAATATAAATGTGGAGATCATCTCCAACAAAGACAATTAAGATTTTGGACTAGGCATCTCTACGTATGTACATCCATGATATTGTCTTTCATTCAGGATGCCTTAATCTTTTTGGTAGTACTAGGGTCCTAAATCCTAAACCATGGGAGGTGCCTTGGATCCCTAAATTTTCAGAGGTCATCTGTTCCACCCCCGCTGGACCTACTAAAGAGCAACAAAAAATGACCTTTTCACTTATTTTGAGAACCCGCGCCACACTGCAATCGCCAGCGCCACTCGCGACACGAGCGCTACTGGCGTCACAAACACCACTCGCGTCACGAGCGCCATGACTGTCACGAGCACCAAGAAAAATCAGTGACATACTCACATGCATGAAATTTACTTCCACATTTTTTTATGGGAAATTTCTGGGGTCCTGGTCAGTCGGCCAAGTGGTGCCTCGGATCCGAGGCACCACTTGGCCAACTGACCAGGACCCCAGAAATTTCCCAAAATAAAATGACTTCTCCTGATTTCATTCAAGAAATGGAGTGCATGATGGACGTAAGTAAGGATCTCCTGCTTGTAACTGATCAGAGAACAAGGCCCATTACGATTTAATGCGTACTCTTGGAATTTGATCGCCCAGCTAGATAATGTAGGTTTCGAAACCACACATTTTGTTTCAACCTACGCTATCGTTGAGATCTTATTGTTGGTTGCTCTGTTGGAAATGTGAGAGCCCGCGCGAGCCCGCGAGAGCCTGCGCGAGTCAGCTGGCCGATGATCAGGCAGCTTGCAGTATTATCTTTCATTTTATTTTGAAAATTTGGGGGGTCTAGGTTAGAGTGCCGGGTGGTGCCTCGGATCCGAGGCACCACCCAGCACTCTAACCTGGACCCCCCAAATTTTCAAAATAAAATGTACCTTTCTTCAAACTCCCCGTTGTCGGCACTGTATCTGCACATCCACGCTCACTGCGGGCACGGACTCTCTTGACGGACTGGTACATGGAGATACAGGGAGGAGCTCAGAATTAAAAATTTTCCCCTTTGCGCGCACAGATTCCCCTCCTGTACTGCACGATCCTATTCTCTTGACACTCACGATGGAACGGAATTCTATCTTCCCGACAGTGTTTATTTCTAGGAAATCAAGCCTCAATCTTTGCTGACTGCGTGAATCTGAAAGGCTGACCCCAACACTCTCAAGCTACAAGGATCAATGCGCGATTCGCGAACACACTCAAGCTACAAGGATCACGCGCCACACTCAAGCCTGACGTATTGTACTCACGCACCAAACTCACAATTCACATGAAGCAACAGATCTGGTGAAGGTTACATTTGCTCGAGCCGGCGCAGAGGGTGGACCGGGTTCTTGAATGCCTCCACGGCCACGGCTCCTGGTGCTCCTCATCGTCATACTCTGCAAATCACAGTCACGACCCCAACGCTCAGTTCAAAAACCTGCTCACGGACCGACTTCGGTACAATGCGAGAATGCTTGCAAATGGAGATGCACACCCAAGTTATCATGGAGTCCAACTACGATGTGCATGGAGGAGCGCGGAGGACCACGGAATTCCAGATAAGGTCATCGCCGGAAATGCAGGGGTTTCTAATTTTGTCGCCCGCGTTGTGAATCCTTGGCTTGCTTCATCGGTGAAGTTGGCTTATTTCATGCACAGTGGTTTCCAGGCCAGACTGATCGACCGAACTTATTTATAAGTGATTCCAAATTTGACTGCCGGTTACTTTTGCTGAACTTCAGAAATCGGTTTTACTACCGGTTACTTCTGCCGAACTTCAGAAATCGGTTTTTGCTGCCGGTTACATCTGCCGAACTTCAGAAATCGGTTTGACTGCCGGTTACATCTGCCGAACTTCAGAAATCGGTTTGATTGCCGGTTACTTCTGCCGAACTTCAGAAATCGGTTTGACTGCCGGTTACTTTTGCCGAACTTCAGAAATCAGGATCTTGGTTTCACCAACGTGCAGGGAGACGGCGACCGACCCATATCACCATCCGCTTGTCCCGCCCCATGCATGAGCTAGTTGAATAACAATCTACAGATGAATGGGGTCGGTAAACAGAGATTTCTGCATGCGAGCTAGTACCTAATTGATCACATCCACACATTTCCAACAGAGCAACCAACAAGAATATCGAATTAGTAGCGCTAGCTACCTCTGTTTCACATATGATAGTACCTCAGCAAGCGCGATTGAATGCACAGGTCCTTGCAGTGCTTGAAACAGAATGTCTAGTTTCCAAATTTACATAAGCTAGTTAGGAGATCAAATGTATGCATTCACGATCAATACCAAGAGCTCGCGTTAAATCGTAATGGGCCTTGATCTCTGATCAGTTACAAGCTGGAGATTCTCACTTACGTTCATTATGCAAAAAAAGTTTGAACTGAGACCAAGAAACTGTGCTCACGAGAACATGCTCAAAAACTTTCACATATTGAATTTTATTTCGACTAGTTCAAATCCGCTCCTCATCAACAATCCTATTTTCTGTAGTTTACGGTTGTGAAAGTATATTGACTCTTCAAAGTGTAGGGACTAGTCCCCAAGTCATCCCCATATTAGCACCTTGGATACTGTAAGAGATTTACAAATTTTTGGTTTTCATTACTCTCTATAGAGCTTTAGTGAAGACAGTTGCCAAAAGAGAACTTCTGCATGTTCAAACACTTACCTTGAATGCTATACAAAATTCAAGTCACCTTCCATGTGATATAAGAAACAGGGACAAAGACGGGCACAAGGAGAACGACATTCAAATTCAAAACGACTCTATTGCCAAAGCTTTTTCGAATTTCACAAGCCATAGTACCCTAACCTTTGGTCTTCTAAATTCTAGTACGAAAGTAAGTTTCATTCTTTGGAGTTTTTCCATATAGGAAATAACAACATGAACATTCTCGTATTGACAGAAAGAGTGCAATACTAATGTGGTTGAAATTTATAAGTGCGTTCGAACCAACGATGCTAGCAGGCGAGCTTGGAGCGGGGAGCTTGTGAGCCGCGAGTGTGAAGTTTGTGAGCGGTGAGCACCAAAAGTATATTTTTGGAAATTTTTTTCATCCAAAAACTTACTATTTATAGTAAATTTTGTGACCTATGACCGTGGCTCCTATTACCGTGGTCTACATTGAATTTATAATTTCAGGCTTGGGTTTCTCATTTGCTAACTTCTCGGACTTGTAAAATTATGTATATATTTGAAACTCTTATTCATCCTACTACACAAAAGTAGGGGTATAACACTTTTTATAAAATAGACCATTATGAGTTTCGGAGAACACTACAGTGTTTTTTGAAGGGGATAAATTGAGCACGGAGAGCTAGGGCTTCTAACTATCCCATAATGATTGCTATTTCTAACAAGTGCTAGTATAAGAGGAATGGTATAGAAGAGTTAGCCAAGCTAAAGGTCAAGGTTTGTTGACTACTACAAACAAATGTGGTAGATTTCTAATTTTGACCGTAAAGTGATTTACTTCATGTATTTTAAATTTCTAATTTTTTGCCTTCCAACCTGACAAGAACTAAGATTGTAGGGAAGAGGTGGAAAAGCAATAAATCTATATGAGTTTAGTCTTCGTATGTGTAGGGTAGCACGAGAGTATAGGATTAGGGTTCTAGCCATGCATTGGTATTTCATTTCACACAATTTAGTAATGACACTTCTGAAACATACTCCCACACTTTGCAAATGGAGGAACATTTTGATTGGTACATGCTTGAAATCATTTCTATTGCCAGATACACTAACGAATACAATATGCATGAATTTATCAAAAATTGCAATTGTGCCTACTCAGGGATAGTGATGAGTCCCGCTCGAAGTAGAAGTAGCTTCAACTCATTGAAGCTATAACTAGGTGCATGAATGAACTTGTCATCATGGATATCCATCTTGCAAAAATACCTATACAAATAATATAGATGTTTACAATTCACATACTGCTGCCTTCCTCCAATTGCCGAGACGGCCATATTCACAAAATCCGGGCAAGTGCACGAGGGGAACATACCCACCGTAATTCGATATACGTTTTTGGTAGGGTTAGATCCCGTCTCCAATTCCACTATTGCGCCAAGGCCTGGAAAAGGGAGTAGGGTCACTCCTAGAATTTGTCCTTTAATGTTCCCAGCACTCTCCCACTTGTTCCGTTGTTCCGTACTTGGAGCATTTGCAATTCTTCTGATGGTTCGGTTGTTCCTGATTGTTGGATAAGCATCCGGATTCTTGGGCGATGGTTGGTCATACAAAACACTTTCAAAAATCTTGGACATGGTGAACAATTGACGAGGCGACAGGGTGGGTCGTTCTTGGAGGTGGAAGCCCGCATGTTGTAGCAATAAAGTTTCGTCTCGATTGAGATTTGTCCCAATCAATACAGGCCAAACCTCCGGCACCTCAGGCCAATCAATGACCCATTTCCGCTTTGAGCCTTTTACGCACCTTTCAATGTCGTCCCAACAGAACCAAAAGTCTGAGACCACCTCGCGCCTACTCCCATATTCTTCTTTCCGCCCGCGATAAGTGGGAGCTGGGGTTCTCTTCCTCCCCTTTGCAATTTTTGTGTTACACTTGATGTTTGACGTCCGTTGTTGAGCTTGACATCTGGCATTTGACTTGTGGCTAATCCTTGCAATGTGCCACTTCGATGTGTCACAGTCACTTTCAAATGCAACAGTCACATACTGCAAGGGGCGACCCTCAATTGTATTGCCCTTGCCATCCATCAATTCTTCTGAAGCCTTCGTTGACCTAGTCCGGACACGTGGTTGAGAGAAATTGATCTTATCTGGTCTATGGGAGTCTCCAGCATCACCAATAGGTACGTCCAACTTCCTCTTTGTGCTTCCAAATACTTCCTCTCCTTCCAAATGTGGTACACGACTTCCCACACCATGTGCTTCAGGTAATGTGTTCAAGGCCTCGGCAATTTTCTTTGGGCAACCACTACGTCTTGCAGCTCTCAGCTTCAATTCCCCCTTAGATGGGCCGGACCCACTTGCATGACCTCTGAGGTAGGCGCGATACTTTGTCATTTGCATCCAAGCACGAATATTGTCATCACAAGTGGCGTCAAATAAATTGTTCCCTCTATTTCCGGACATTTGAAGCCACTTATTGTGCACTGTTTCAAACAAGTTACACGAAGGCAAGTCTGCCATCTCCTCCAAACTCAAGCCCTGCAAATGCACCCATTACAATACTTCAGTCTCCAATTATGGATTTGTACCTTTGACCAAAATTTACATATTTTCATGCAAGGTATCCCAAATAGTAGCATTTGAAGTGAGCACTCCAACTTCCGTCGGATCCGACGGATGTCCAAATGTTCTCTATTGGTACTCCCTTTTGTAGTCCCTGAACGTCACAAGGAAAAAAATGGAAGGACTACCTTCCACTACTTCCAATGAATTTTGGAAATTGGAAATGAAAGATACATTCTATGAGGTCAGTAGAGAGTTTCCTTGGAAGATAGCACTTATATGAGAAGGGTAAAGAAATTGACTTCCAAAAAAATATTAAATGGATTAAAAAAATGGATTGTTTAGAAGACCAGTGAACTATCCAAGAAATACTCTGCTGAAAAAAGCTCTATATTCAAAAGAATATTACATTGACAAAAAATTAGGAGTGAACAAATGACTAGCACACTACCAAAAAATACTAGGCTAAGAACATTCGTCTAAAACAAAAAAACTAGACTATCAATAAAAGGAATAAAGGAAATCAAGCCAAAAAAAAACACTATCCTAAAAAGAAGTCTAGACTAACAAAATACTATTCAAATAAGAGAAAAAATTAAAAAAATCTAGGCTGCAACCAATAATTCACTACAAAAACAGTAGTGCACTAAAACAGAATTGTGCCCTAAGAATACGTGGATTTCAAAAACCTACTTGAATCAAAAAAATTCTACACTACCAAAAACACCCATATACACGTATGTTCATATACATGTAAACGTTTAGGTGTTTGCATATGTGTATATCATGAAGCCTCCCCATGCATATAGATAGAGAGATGACACGGTCACTTACCATTGTCATGAAGCCTCCCCACTACAGGTATCGAAAGTGCCAGAATGCAAGCCAATGATCTAAATGATGAAGTGCTTCTTCATTCGCGGCTCCAGATGACAACCACCATGACCGGATTGCCAGGTATCGAAGCTCAGCTTCATCCATGGTCTTCGATTCCTTGTATTGCTTACATAGCGTAATATGTTGGTGCTGAAAGTTCTGTTTGATGTGTTTCTGTGTGTGCTTATGAAGGGAAGTGCTCCAATGTAGCAAACACGTTCTCTCCCGGTTCTCCATGACCTCGTTCGCAGAACCACTCCCATATACTATACGGACCGCATTCCAATTAGCCATCGCACTATCTGCCATGAAGCCTTTGAAGTTCGGATCAGGCACGCCATGTCGTGCCATAACAGCATTCAAACTCCTCCAAAATTGTACTTGGACCTGGGTATCTTCAGACTGCATATCGCATACTGCGATGGTCATCACCTTCTTGTACTGACAGTCGTACACGTGGCAGGCCATGGTGGTCCAATCTTTTACGCGCTTCATGTGGTCGAACATCATCCACGCGTTTTTAAGGTCCTTTCCTGGTTGCATATGCTTCACCATATCCACTCCGCTTCCTGGTCCTTCAGTTAACATTTTAAAAACGTATACTTTCTCTTTACCCTGTCCTGGGAAGACGCTATCGTGTATGAATTCGAACTTCGACTCTCTCTTCATAGTCATAATGTTGTCAATAACCCCTCCTCGGTTATTTGAGCGGAAGGAAGAAATTACGTTGCGTATACTAGGGCTACTTAGATATTGGAATCGATCCATCACCTCATCCACTTCCTCTCCCTTCAACATTCTCTTCTCTCCCTCTCCATGGTGAAATAAGTAGTTCGACAGGAAATCTTTGCTAACGGACAATGCTATAGCAGAGTTAGTGGCTATCGGTGTTTTCGCAACCTGCTCCGCTAGGAGTTCACTAATTTCTTTTTTAGAATCTCTATACATGCCCTTTCCTACTGGATGAGTATGGGCTCCAAAGTGAATAGACGCCCTTGTCATATTTGGATTGTCGCTATAACAATAGTAGATCCTAGCATCGCATGTGTGAAGGCAAGTGGGTGTCACTTTGCAGACTTTATACACTAGGGTACAGTCTTTGGGTGGACCATCCCCTACTGCAAACGGGAAGACTGTGGATCCACTCCACTCTGTCTCATTCCTTTTTCCAGCCCTCTTTAAGTACTCGCACTCATGGTTCTTACAAGCAAGGTGACCGGCATAGAAAGACTTACGGAACTTTAGGTTGTCGACGTTGTGGATGTTTGTAGTGACGAGTTTGCACCATATATGTCCATCATAGCGCTTGTCCATTCCCTCCAAATTCTTCGCTGCAGATGATGAAGAGGACGAGCGACACGGAGGTAACTCAAATAGTACATCTCCATTGTAGGAAGGGGGAAGGTACTGCACCCGATGGTGCTTTATAACATCAAAGTTTGTTGTGGACAATTCACTTCTAGAGCGACGAATAGTAGACAATCTCTTCAAGCAATCCATAATACTCACTTGGGTACCAAGATTTGCTGGCAGTGGAGGGCATGGAAACATAGGAGACTGTAAACTATTGGATGGGGTGGTTGATGTGACTTTTGTATCTGACATACTGTGGACCGCAAACGTGGCGTTTTGAAGTGCAACTTGCGGGGACTCTCCCTCAGATTCACTAGACAACTCTACAATGGTATCCATTTTCTCCCTCTTCACCTTCGTAAGAATCGTATTGTTCAGGAGTATAGGAAAGCAGTCACTTGGTAGACTAGCTGGAAGTCTTGGAGACATGTAAGGCATGTCCATTGTAGAATTGTCTGATTGCCGACTACCTAGCTCAGTGGCTGCCCCAAGAAGACTAAGAGGAAGCCCAAAAGCTCTATAGTTTCCTGCCCGCAGATACCAATAGTGGCCTTCTTCTTCTACACTCTTCTCCACTGGAATGGAATGCTCTAATTCCCCTGATTCCGACTTTCTTTCTTCTTCGACATAGATTGAAGACTCTAGGAACTTGAATCTGACATGCAAAAGGTGATTGAGTACTCTAGCATGTCCTTCGTGATTCACTGGAAACACCAAAGGTATTTCATGACCGTCTACTCTAATACAAGCTATAGTGTAAGTAGGATGACTGCAGGAATTTTTGATGAGAGAACTGGCTTTTAAGAAGGATGTTGAGGATTTTATACTTTGTTGAGGAGTTCCTTGCAATCATTGTGATCATTACTTTTCACGAAGACAGCGAGGTCTAGGTTAGTACAAATTTCTATTGCCACTCAATTAAGTTACTTTCCGTATCGCCGCCAGTAAAGGTTAGAATTTTGAAATTAAGAGTAGTTTAATAACCTTAGCTATCAAGCAATGATACCGAATTTTTGCAATGATGTATTAGGTATCCAAACTCATTGCCAATACATGCACGCCTTGCAGGAGCTCTGTCATTGTTAGGAGTGCCCAACTCCGCCGTCATTTTCAAAAATTAATTGCTGGAGGCGGAGGAAATATTGTGCCGACATTGGAGGATTTGGAGCGTGGCAAACTCAACTGACAGCATGACAGTTTTGTCAAAACGAGACGGACTTCAAAGTCATTAGGGCTGCTAGTACTTCAAGAGCATAGTATGCCGATTTCAAAGCAAAATAAATGCATGGCGCTTTCATGGAGCCGTCAATACTCACGTGTCAGTTGATCTTAGGAGATTAATGACAGCTTGGCTAGTTAGGAGAATGTAGTAATTTCGAGCATGCGAACCTCGTTCAAGAGCAACTATAAGCTGTACCTTGGACCTGCTCAAAGCCTTTTCATTTTGCAACTCCAATTGTGGTAGTAGCATTGCATCTTAGTAATCACGTAGTTTGTGCTGTCTCATGCTTGTAGGCAATCCAAACTCGGCCATCTTAGCTCCGTCACATCGTACAAAAAGGAAGAGACGTAAAACTTTCTTCTTTTCCACAGCAAAGGCTTTGAGGGTATCCAGGATGACGAGAGCGAAGAAAATAGTTTCAAGGATGAGGCAGGGTGTAGAGAGAGAGGTACCAAGAGCCATCCAGTTCCAAGAGGGTGATGCACCTCCAGTAGATGAAGTGGGTCTCCCATTGCACACTGTGCATGACGGGATCAGAGAGAGTGCAAGACTTAGCAAATTTGGAGGAGACGACACGGTGAATGTGAGTTTCGATTTGAACTCCTCTCATATATTGCAGTCATGACGTCAACCTAGATTATAGTGACAAAGGACCTTAGCTTGGTTATGATACCTAATTGTAGTGGATTGTGCACTACATTGTTTAGAGACTGACCATTATCATATCGGAGACTTACCCTGAATGCACACCTCTGCATGGCACAGACGTGCTTTTAGTAGGCCATTTTAAGACTATGTCAAAGTGGAGCTGTACACTTTGAGTTCCAGACATTGAGTTGTAGACCTTCAGTTTTAGACTTTTAGTGAGTTATGGACAAGCATTGAGAGAACTTGCGTTTAGTTGCATTTCTGGATACGCAAAGTTTGCATTCCTGTTGTTGTTGTACAATTTTTAGTATTGACAAACAAGATCATATGAGAGTGATAAGTACTCTCATATGGAGTGAAGGCCTTCAAGGCTCTGGTGCTGCTCCAAAGAGACAAGTAGAACATCCCTTATTTTAGAAGTACTTTTCTGTAATTTGGAAAGGGTGTTTAAGGTCAAGGCCTGACATTTGTATGAACAAGAACAATTTGTCTGCGGTGTTCACATGAAGCTTGCAAACATTCATAGGCTTTGAAGGCTTGTAGACATTGTAATGTCACTAAGAAAGAAAATGTTTTTTTTTAAAGTTCTATAATGCCAAAGCAATTTAATCACAAGCAGGGGTGCTTTGGAGTTTTCAAAATGAAAGAGTGCTTAGAAGTTAGTCGTCCTCTGAATTAGCAATCTAGAAGCCAATCGTGGGAGTCCTCAGTCTCCAACTGTGAGTCTAAAACTGGAAATCGGGGAAATTGAATAAGAACTTCGAATCGGTGGAGCGCCTGGAGCCACAATTCGAAGTTGGAGCACCGCTCGCTCCAGGAAGTTGGTTCCTGATTTCCAAGCGTCCAAAATGCCTCCGAAAAGGTACTTCTGATCCAAGTTCACGGATGTTCACGGATCCGACCAGGTTCACGAATCCGATGGTGTTCACGGATCCGACGGTGTTCAGGGATGCCGCCCAGGTGAGTCCTGGATGCCGCGAAAGTGAATCTATATCAAGACAGACTCGCGGATATCTCTCTGCGCCGTCCAACGAATAAGCTTCCAGGGATTCCTCCTGTGGACGTAGGCGGCAAACATTCAAACTCGCGCAGTGCTCACGATACGCATTGGACGGTGGAGGACCTTGCATTGAGAAGCTGGTGCTTGACGATATCACAAGCCACAAACGACCGCGTGTGTTGGAATGAAAACTTCTGGGATTTTCATTTTGTGAATCGATTATTAACAGCTTGGCACTCCTTGATCTGCAGGACGAAGCTGCAATGGCCCGCAGCACTCGCAGTCGTTCCAAGATGGCAGATGCCCAGCCGGACGACGCGCTTCAGGTCAGTGTCTAGTTTTTCGTCCATCATGTGAGTCCAATGCGCCAGGAGTCCAAGCTAGTACAGCGCCACTCGTGCAGTCCAAATTTCAGCAGTGTCACTCGCGCAGTCCAAACATCACCCGCGCCACTCGCGCAGTCCAAGCATCAGCAGCGTCACTCGCGCAGTCCAAGCATCACCCGCGCCACTCGCGTAGTCCAAGTATCACCTGCGCCACTCGCGCAGTCCAAGCATCACCCGCGCCACGCGCGGTGCATGACAGTCGCGTCAAGCGCGTCATGCGGGTGATGCTTGTTTTCTTGAGTGCCCGATTCAGTTAGAATTTGTATTGCTCAATCGATTGCCCTAGCTTCCACTGCTGAGTTTCCAATCTGGGATTTAGGAAGGGGCGGCAACATCAGAAGTGTGAGAAGGGAGATGTCAAATCTGCCTCAAAAAAACATGATCAGCCCGGGGGTGCTGCTTGAACACCGTCGGATCCGACAATGTTCATGCAGCACCCCGGGGCTGATTATGTTTTCTACAGGCAGACGACTCCAGCGACATCCCTGACTCGGTATTGAGCATCACCCGCGCCACTCGCGCCATGCGCAGTGCGCGATAGTCGCGTCAAGCGCGTCACGCGGGTGATGCTTGTTTTTTTGAGTGCCCGATTCAGTTAGAATTTGTATTGCTCAATCGATTGCCCTAGCTTCCATTGCTGAGTTTCCAATCTGGGATTCAGGAAGGGGCGGCAACATCAGAAGTGTGAGAAGGGAGATGTCAAATCTGCCTGAAGAAAACATGATCAGCCCGGGGGTGCTGCTTGAACACCGTCGGATCCGACGGTGTTCAAGTAGCACCCCCGGGCTGATCATGTTTTCTTCAGGCAGACGACTCCAGCGACCCGGTACCACCCTGACCCGGTGCTGCTTGAGAGGAATCTGATTTTCAGAGAGAACTTGGGCACGTCAAAAATGCCATCAGGCTGGGGTGTCACCGTGAACACCGTCGGATCCGATGGTGTTCATGGTGACACCCCAGCCTGATGGCATTTTTGACGTGCCCAAAACTCCCACGTGGACTGGCGTGGATCTAATTTGAATGTGGATGTGGGCTGGCCTTTATCTTGTAGGATTTTAATGTCGGCTTGGACTGGTCATAATATCTCATTATAATGAGGCTGCGAGAATTAGAGATTTGGGCTTGTGAATAATTCCATCAAGCTGGGATGTCACCGTGAACACTGTCGGATCCGACGGTGTTCACGGTGACACCCTAGCTTGATGGAATTATTCACATGCCCAAGTTGTTTTTACTCAATTTGTTCTCCAAAACTGCTGTATGGGTCCATCTTCAATCCTGACGTGTGCATTTGCTTTCTTCAGACATGTGATAGTCATAGGGAGTTGTTTGATGGCACACAATCAATCTCTGATGAGGTATTAGTATCTGTCTTTTTTTGTTTATATTTAAGTAATGAAATAGAGGGAATTCGGATTTGGGATTGAGGCTTAGTGCTCTCAATGTCGTTAGGAACTCGTCCCCAAGCTCTGATTGTCTTAGGGAACTCGTTCTCAAGTTCCCAATTTTTTTTGCTTACATTATTCGTTAGGACTCGTCCTTTAGTTCTCTATGTCTTTGGCTTTGGCTTGGATTTTGAATTGCTATTGCACTGTGTTCTTTGCAAATGCATGTTTTGTTGTTCTAAAAGAGTTATAACATATTGTTAGAGAGAATTACCTTGCCAAGACATATGCGTCTTGATTTTACACTTCAATATAGGTATAAAACTCATGTAGGGGAATGAATCCTACATGTACAGGAAGTTCGGTTACGGAGACCTTTGGTATTTATAGTACATGTTGAGATTTGTAAATTGAAGTTTCCTTGCTTACAGTTGCATTCAATGGCTCTTAGACCTTGTCTTGAACCTCAACTCTAATTTCATTGTATTCATTCCTCCAGGTTGGCCAACGCAAAGGCAAGCGCCCAAGGGTGACATCTAAAGAGAAGCAGGCCCCAATTGACCAGACCTTGATGTCGTTGCAGATAGGAGGGCCTTCTCAACCACAGAAGGGGCCTCAAGCACACCAAGTGCTTTCAAGTGACTCTAGTGATGATGAAGAGAACTTGGTGAGTTTTGCAGACATCATGGACGCTGCAGAGCGTGCTGTAAATGACTTCGAGCGAGATAGGCTTACTTAGAACCAAGGGCCTGGGCCATGGTTCTCCTCTGAGAGCTCGAAGACGGAGTATTCCTCCGCCATTGAGCTCTCAAATGCTAGCTCTAGCCCCTCGTTTGAGGAAGTGAGTGAGAGTATTGGGATTGGTAGAGTTTACACTTATGAAGTCATCATCCTTAGCTCAGACTCAGATGAGGATGATGACGTGGACATCATCCAATAGGGTTTTATGACCCCAATTACATACCTTCTGCGGTTTTAGACATGCAAGCCATGTGCAGGCTATTTTTCTTTCATATATTTATCACTCTTCCATTTTATAAGTGTAATTTTTTTTATTGAAGTAAAGAATTTTCAACTACGTCTTAATATAAATTCTTTGCACGGACTTGGCCTCTTTTTTAATTTGCGAGTGCAATCTTCTTTGACTGGAATTGTACATGCAGATGGATGTTTCACCCACTGGAGTAACTCAAGAAGAGACCATCTTGAAGACTCCGGGAATAGATGAAACGACACAGCCGCATATTGGGGACGAAGAAGAAGAGGATGAAGAAGAGGACGAAGAAGGAGGAGGACAAGATCCCATGCAAATAGATGACCTAGAAGACAAAGATCAAGGACTCATGGAAGATGAATTGCGGCGCATACAAAAAGGCGACTCAGTAGATATCCTCTCCACTCTACGAATGAAGCCCGAAGAACTCTTCCAGCTATACATCCTGCTTTGCAGACTTGTCGTTATGCCCATGGTGAGGCCCACACTCGCTTGTGACATTACGAAGTTGGAGCAAGAATTCGCAGGTGGATACCGTGATGGAGCGGCAGTGTTCTATGTCTCTACCACTAATGAGGAAGGAGAAAGCCAAGAGTTCGCAGAAGACGAGATGAACAAGTGGGATCCAATCTGAAGAGAGAAAAATGAAGTGTTCACACGCTACCTCGACTCCAGACCTGAACTTCAGTTCCTCAAGAACTTGAAGTTCTTCATTTGCGACGACAACCATCGCCGCATTGCATGGATGAACCTCATTGATAGGTGCTACACATTGCTCCCAAAATGGCACTGTGTCGTAGACTGCATTGTACTGGAAACCAAAGGGAAGACCGAGCTTGTCATGCAAGTGATGCATGACATCAACAAGTGAGTTCTTCCTTCTTGAGTTGCTTTTCCGGTCTTTGGTTTTTATGTGCCCTAGTTGTGAAATCATGGAGGCTTATTGGATTTCCTAAAATAGTCATCTACTTCCAGGTCAGTGGAGGATTCACACGTAAAGACAAACTTGGTACACACTCTGTACCAGGTGCAGAAGTATGGTCTTCTCCCAATCAACCGATTTGCTGATCTCCTCAAGCCCGGGGAGAAGAAAAGGTGTTTGCAATTCAAGGTTTCAAGGAAATGGTATAGCATACCTGTGGAGGTCTTGACATCGTTCATTTTCAGGGTAAGACACTATGTGTTATACAAATTTGGAATCCTTCAATTTGTTGCAGTCTACTCCCAGAACTCTTTACATGCCTAACTTCTAATTCAATGTTATCGTCTGAATGTGCAGCAAGAGATTTCCCAAGCTGCGGATGCTGCAGTGAGAAAGTATACCGATGCTACACTAGAAGAGGAGAGGACCCCTGAAGAAGTCGCTCTTGCCATGAGGGCGGGAGCAAAGGAGAAAACCAAAACTCTGATGGTGAAAATGGGGAAGTTGTTGGTAGTGGCTCAACCATCTAACGGGCCAGGCTTCTTACAAGAGGTCAGTCTAATTTTGAAACCTTACACAACTACGAATTTACTTCTTCTGTTTTCAAACGCCAAGAATTATTGAATGTGTTGTTGTCATAGGTGGAGAGGCACTGGAGCACTAATGAAGTGCCTGAAATGACATTGGAGAAGTTGCAAATGGTGGCCATGTGCAACATGGCGCCTGTACACAAGATCAAGATCTTGAAGTGGTGGAACTCCTCCGCGCCATCTCGTGAAGCAAGGAAGTTCCCACCAAAGCCCGTCTCCGAAAATCTCCTGCCCCATTTCCTTGCAAAATGCGTCTGGTATGCTGGGGTAAGGGAATTGATTTCTGTAGCCAAGTAACTATACCAAGCGATACTTGGTTTTCAAATTGTAACTCAGAAGTTCAGAATGGGACCATGAACGTCTTCAATTGTACATTTTTAGCATGCATTGTACTCTGCAGATCGAAGATGCAGCAGTGGAGTACTTCGACTCGGTGGTGAAGCAGGACAACATCACTGTGAACTACAGCATTCCAACACAACCACAGTACTTGGTAGAGTACATAGAAGGGTGGAGGCGCACAATTTGGGAGCACGGGTTTCAGACATATTTCAAAGGGCACAATTACTTCAAAAAGGGGGACTCGTTCATGGCTCACGAAGCGTCAGCCGCTGCTGTGCGCAGAGTTTTGTACCGGTGAATTCCACTATCTCAATATTGGAATATGTCTAATAACTTGGTGGACAGCAAGTTCTTGTAAAAATCACTATACTATTTGGAGTCCATTATAATGAGGTTTCAAATGTTCACTTCAACTCTAACTCCTTATTTTAGAACCTTTCGGTATACAATTGTATGATAATTCTCTTCTGCAACGTCTCCATTAGGCCCTTATACTGGAAATGCATTCATTTTTCACAAGTTCGTTGGTCTTACCATCCGGAATTGCTCACAAATGTATGTTGTAGAGATTCCATGATCATCATTTACATTCTCCTGAATGCAAAATCATGCTTGTGCTATAGATATTTCAAATTTGAGCTTGAAGGAAAAGGAGCCATCGATCGCTCAGACCTTCCCCCCTTCCTATCATCATATTTGGATCGCACATCCAATTCTTGTATGTTCACCGCACACCAGCTCCGCACCTACACCACAGTTCATCTCAGTGGTGGAGGATGGTACCTAGATTGTCTCCTCGAGTTCACTCCTCCTTCCGAGGTTGAATTCAGGAGATCTTTGGACGGGAAAGGGGTCCTGGACTTAGAGATCAATGAGTTTACAAGCTTGGATGACAAAGCGAGAAAGAAGGCCATTGCAAGGAGGGATTTTCTAGACCGGAAGAAAGAGGCGCGGGTCCAAGTCCACCTTGAAGCGAAGGAGATGAAGGCATCCGAGCTCGCTGACAAAAAGGTGGCAAAAGAAAAGGAAGAGAAGGTTAAAGGCAAGGGAAAGGGAAAGAAGAAGGAGGAAACGGGAGGCGAGGTGGTACCATCTTCCACCACAAATGAAGATTCACAGGCGCAAAGTGCAGTACAGAAGAAGGCTACTCTCCTACAGCTCACCGAGGAAGTTATCACTCGTATGACACAAGCCATGGTCATTACAGAAGGTGATGTTTCTAAGACAGAGGATTTGATCCTCAACATCTCCATCGAAGTCCTGGCAAAAGACATGGTCGAGGAGAAGCCCACGTGGTACAACGAGGTGCTGCATTTCTTGAAAAAGGTATGCATATGCATCTTTGTACTCAAAAGCGCATTTTGTGCTTTCATGTCTCATGAATGTTTTCTGTGCTTATTTTTAACTTCACTATGTTCTACATGTTTGCAAATGTCGGCCGGAAAGACTCGTATGTTCGAGGGAGTGCCAAATGCTCGACCGGGGGTGGATGTCATATTCATTGACTGTCCGGAGAACTTACCCGTGCCTGGGCTCTCTACACCGACCCATGAGGTGCCAATGTGGAATGCAGATGCTGATGATGAGGCTCTCCAGTTGGCATGTAGCTTCGCCGCAGAGCATCTACAAGATGATGGGTGCATCATTCTATTTCACTCCTACAGCATCAAATCCAAAGAGAACATTGCTGGGGTATGTGAGGCGTATGACTTGCTGATGAAGAAGGACTGGATGGGGATGAACCGCATGCACATTACCTCGGCTATAGACAACACAAAGACGGTAATTTTCATAGAATTTTGGTGACTTTTATGAACAAGTTGCAATGCACTCCATTCAATGCATTCTTACGTACATTTGCTATGGACGTTGCAGACACAAAAGTTTGGAATCACCCTCCTCGTGAAGGACCTTGGCTCCAAAGGAAAATCCAAATTTTCCTTCAAAAAGACTAACACTACAATGAAGGCTGGTGTGGACTTGGCTATCGATGACATGCTGATCAATTACACCCATGCAGATGACGTGGCTATGAATGGAAACAAACCTTGGCGAGGCGGACGCGAAAAAGATCCAAGGTTCTTCACTATCCTCCTGGAGGCAACAAGCGTTCCAGGAGACTTGATTCTGGATTGTACCGCATCTACAGGTAATGATTCCATTCAGAAGTTTACTCCTCCAAATGTGTTCTTTCAATTCTTTCATGGAACTAAGTCATTTTGATTTCACTGCCTCCAGGTGCATGTATTACGGCTTGCCGTGGCACCAGCCACCACATTGTGGCTTTGGAAGGGAATAAAGACATTTATGATGCCATTCTGAAACCCATGAGGAAGTCACCAACACCCGTAGTGGTGACACCAACTATGCCACCAATAGTTCACCTTTCACAAGATCCGGAGGATATGCCAGTGGTGCCTCGCAAATTCGTTCGCAAGGGAAAATCCAGTAAGTAAGTTGGCATTTTCTTTCATCTTTGCTTGGATGAAGACTTTCATGTTCTACAATATTGACAACATGTCTTTTTCTGTTGCAGAGATGGGAGATTGATGGCAAGGAATGACACCCTACCCCAACTAAGTCTTCTCATCAGTCCGGAGAAGTCTTTTGAGCTCCCAATCTATGCTGAGCAAATGGCAAGTGCCTTCGCGGAGTTTGGTTGCTCCAAACCCAAACGCCGTAAAGACACTTACGCTCTAAATGTCTTACAGTATATAGATGTTTCAGCATCCGAAGGTAAAGAGTCCTCGGAGTCATCTCTGAGTTCTGATTCTTTGATAGAGTCCTAAACAACTTAGATTCATGAGATTGACAAATCTCTTTAATGGGTCAAACTATTATGTGTTGATTTTCATTGTAGATGGATTTGTGTGTTTATGGATACTTCTTCCATGTGTTCAATTTTCTTGCATGTTTTCTACTTGCTTCATTTTCTTCAATTCATAGTATTTTGTCTTTGTCTATAAGAAAGATTGAAAAATAATAACAGGACACTAAACTGACTTTCAAAAACAGATCTCACATTAACCACTCTGTACACAGCACAATACCCACGGTCATAGGTCAATTCTACAAGATTCTAAATTTTTTCAATTCATTTTTTTCACGCTCACAAGCTCGCAGGCTCATAGGCTCAGGCTCATAGGCTCGCCAAATAGCAACCCTGGCGTTCGAACTTACAAGCTGCAGATTCTACTTGGATTCTACAGGGAGCACTTACAAGGCTATTTTGAAATTGTCATTTGGTCTCTCATAGAAACCCAATACTATGTATGTGCGTAAATCCAAGGTTCCTAATTTTAGCATTTAAAATCTACTCTAGCAAAACCTGACAGTGTTTTCCTTCACGATCGTTGTTCTAGATATTTGAGTTACAGTTGTTTCGAATGAAGTCTCTCTATTCTTGAACTTCTGTAGCACATCCATGAACCCTGTAGTTACCTCTTCTAAACTATTATTGTGAATTTCATTATACTTGCATGTGATTGCAATCCTTCCAACTATGTTCCATGAACAAACAAGGAGGCCACATGACTCTACAAGCTTTCCTTAGAGGAGTAGAGTGAAGACAGTTCTTTCATTGGAAAGAAATCAAGGGAGCTAAGTAGTTTTTAAAGAAAACACAAAGATGATGTGCTTACATTTGAGACGTCGACTGTGTTCTTCCCGCGTCCAGAGGTCAAACTGTCTACTGAAGCCTCTCCAACAAGCTGGACATTTTCACCACGGGCATCCTCTTGTCCGACAATACTCCCGCTCTCGAACTGCAGAACTCTACGAAGATCTGGAGACGATGTCTCCCCAGACTTTGGCGCTCCTCGTATACCTCTTTTCATCCTCGACCGCTTTAACTCTCTAGCTGAAGAAAAATAAAAGGACCCTCGTCTCTTCCTTCTTTGTATGGGCCTCACACAAACAACCTCACTAACCTCACACCCTAGAAGCATGAAGGGAAAAGAGAGGGCATCGCCATCGTCGCTCTCAACTATACCACAGAACAGAAAACAATCGGAAGACAATGAAAACTAAAGAAGCACATGAAGCCTTATACGTTTGGCCAGGCATTCCTATCAGTAGCCGCCAAAATTTGAATGTACAAGTTCAACACACATGCGAATTTGCTTCGTTTGTGGGCGCGTTCGGCTGTGCCGTCGTCAGCCGTCAAATCCTTTTTTAATAGGTTGGCCCTGACCATAATAGGACTGTCAGTACACATGAGGGCACCGCCGATTCCATTAAAATTAAACCCTGACAGGGTGAAGCTACTTTCTCAATGCACAACATTCACTCTAACAAAGTACTTGTTCTTCCCTCTAATGGTGTGCCAAAAATCCTTATTAGTGTTGCTCTATTCATGAATTGCTCCCCATTTAATTAGCTCTGCCAATTATGGTTGCCTAGAATTTGAAGGGCTCTTAAACCATGAATTTTAAATTTGGATTTCATTTCATGCAATTTACCATACAATCTATGAAATAAAGTACCAAGTGCCTTCAATGTTGTTGGATGAATATAAACAAACTTCTTAGTGTACCATATATGCATTTAGTTGCATAGACAATAATCAATATTATGCTATGGGTATTTCAATTGACTAAATCAGAACCTTAAAATGAAGAAGGCGTCCAAGGTGAAAATGTAGTTTATAAATTAGCTATGTCATCAAATTATGGTAATAAAAAATTTCTCTATATTGGCCAAGTTTTTTGTTTAGCAGGTTAGTACCCCATGTTATTAGAGACTAAATTTTCTGTATTGCACATCATCACTAATATTTCGCTGTGCCTTACTTGATGACATCTTCCCAAAAGTAAATTTAATAGCATCCTAGCATAATTATTAATTTCAACATATGCCATTCATTAATTTAAGGAATAGAATTTCATGGGTGTAATTATGCATATTCAT
The DNA here is from genome assembly GCA_950106755.1 of Climacium dendroides. Taxonomy (NCBI): domain Eukaryota; kingdom Viridiplantae; phylum Streptophyta; class Bryopsida; order Hypnales; family Climaciaceae; genus Climacium; species Climacium dendroides. The sequence continues at coordinate 463,856 of OX467086.1, forward strand.
GTCATCCTCCTTGTGCAAGTTCTTTTTTAAGGAGCGGTTTTCATTACAAAACTAATTTCTATTGAGTGGATCCCAGTATATATTGTCACCAAAATTTCTTTGTGATTGAATTTCGCCTCTTCATATCAAGCTATATGTGCTAGTGCTTTTGTAAGGAGCATTTCAATTATTAAAGTAATTAATTTTGATTGGATTCCTAATTGTACTGTTCCCAATATTTATTTGGGAGGCATACTTCTCTGCATCACTATGTTGTTAGAGTGTTCCTTGTGCTTAGCAGTCACGTAAGAATTTGAAATGACCTTTGAACTCATTAATTTTCTTCAATCTCAACTGCCATATCGTTTCAAATTATATCAAAGATGTCCCAAATAGGTGTTAAGATTTTGCTAATTGGTTTTAACATATGATTGCTATAGGACAAACCAAAGATGCACCACTATCATTGAGAACCCATACCTTTTTGCTGTGGATCTCATCTTCTTGGTTGCTTGGGCTTCTCCTTGTTCCTTGACATTCTCTTTTTGCTGCAAAGATGGCTTCCATTAGAGTAGACGGTTTTGATATACCTATAGTGTTCCCAATTGTTCATGGTGGTCACGCTAGAGTTCCTAGTCACCTTCTGCACGTCCGTTTTAGGTTCGTAGAAACGTCCATCTACGTTGAGGAGGAGAAAATGTCCGAAACTGGCAAAGTGATTCAATTTGTTCCGATTGTGAGGTCTGACGATGATGGGACGCATTGTTGGTATCTTGGTCCAGGAAATTACAGGGCATACGGACTTCCACTCTCCATGCTAGGTGCGTCAACAGAAATCCAAAGTCGACAGTCAGATAATTCTACCATGAATATGCCAGTCACTGCTCACACTATGTCACCCAATCCGTCGACAGATGTTCCAAGTGTGCTACATATGCCTTCCAAGCTTCTTATTGTGAAAGAGGAGAAGTTAGATCCAATCATAGAGTTGTCAAGTGAATCTGAAGGTGAATCCCCCAATATTAGTGCTCAAAGAGAGGAGGATTCATTCCGCATGGCATCTGTCCAGCCCACTATGCTAAAATCCTCATGTAAAATCTTGTCAAGAAGTCTCTCCAATTCCTCATTCTCACTCCCCCCAACGCCCCATCCTGTTGAAACTAGGGAAAGCATTATGGAGTATCTGAAGGGACTTGGTAGTATGCAGCGCTCTTGGAACGAGTTGTCCGCTATGGATTTGAGCACAGTGAAGCACCAAAGAGTTCCATTCCTTCCAACAGTTTACAACGGAGATGTCATCTTCGAATTGCCTCCTTGTGGGGCATCTTCATCTTCGTCGGGAGCCAAGAACTTGGAGGGAATGGACAAGCGCTACGATGGACATCCATGGTGCAAGCTTGTGACTACCAATATCTAGAACTCCGACAACCTAACATTTCGTAAGTCCTACTGTGCTGGCCATCTTGCTTGTGAGAATGCCAATTGTGAGTACATGAAGAGAGCTTCGAAGAAAAACGAAACTGAGTGGAGTGGCTACACTGTGTTCCCTTTTGCCCCCGGTGAAGCCCCCCCAAAGGACTCCACTCTAGTGTGCAAGGTTTGTAAGTTGGCTCCCCAGTGTCTAGGCGCATGCAAGGCTAGGATATATTTTGTGTATTCTAAAAACTCTGAAATGACGAGGGTGGCTATTCACTTCGGAGAGCATGGCCACCCGGTTGCTACAGGCATGTACAGGGACTCTACCACCCTAATACACGGACTCATTGCAGAACAAGTGGCAAAAACACCCACGGCCACTAACTCTGCAATCACTCTCTCAGCTAGTATGGACTTCCTCGGAAGCTATCTATTCCACAATGGAGATGGAGAGAAGCAGATGCTAAAAGCTGACGAAATGGAAGAGGTCATGGACCGCTTCCAATACTTGAGTAGTCCAAGTATTCGAAATGTCATCTCTTCTTTCCGCTCAAACAACCGAGGAGGGGTAATTGACAACATCATGACCATGAAGAAGGAGTCCAAGTTTGAGTTCATACATGACAGCGTCTTTCCAGGTCAAGGCAAAGAGAAGGTTTACATTTTCAAGATGCTCACCGAGGGACCAGGAAGTGGAGTCGACCTTGTGAAGCAAATGCAACCGGATGGAGACCTGCAAAATGCGTGGTTAATGTTTGACCACGTGAAGCGAGTAAAGGAGTGGACCACAATGGCTTGCCACGTGTATGATACCAACTACAAAAAGGTGATGACGATTGCACTATGCGATATGCAATCCGAAGATACCGAAGTGCAGGTACAGTTTTGGCGGAGCTTAAACGAGGTTATGCAACGCCACGGAGTACCAAACCCCAACTTCAAGGGATTCATGGCAGATAGTGCCATGGCCAATTGGAATGCAATGCAGATAGTGTATGGCACTGGTTTTGCAAATGCTGAAATGGAGAATCGTGAGCGGACATGTTTATTGCATTGGAGTACCTCTCTTCACAAGCACACACAAAAGTACATCAAAGAAATATTTCAACAACAACATTTAACTCTGTGCAAGCAATACAAAGATTCAAAGAATATGGATCAAGCAGAGGTCCGTTATCTCACAATACGGTCTTGGTGGTTGTCATCTGGTACGGCCAACGAAGAAGGCTTACATCACTTGGACCATTGGCTTGCTTTCTGGCATTTCACATACCGTCAATGGGGAGGCTTCATGGACTTGGTGAGTCAATTTTGTCCGCAAATGTATTTAGGTGCTTAGGAATCTCTGGCTCACTTTGCATGATGATGTTATTTGTACTTCTTAAAGAACTTTTTCTTAACTTCTTTTTGTTAATTAAGTTGAACATTTTATTTCTATTTATCAAGAAGTTGGGGCGCTTCACACAATAGGAAAACATGCCTTCGATTTGAGACATGAATAGTCCATTGGATGAGGCCTTACCTGTTTTCTAAATGGAAGAGTCTGAATTAAATTTTAATAGGGGCAACAGTTATAGTTATCTCAAATTTTTTTGATAAAATATGAGAAATTTTCTCTCTTAGGAAACAAAACTTAGGGGTTCCCTCCCCACCTCCAGTACGTGCCTCGGATCCGAGGCATGTGTCGGAGGTGGGGAGGGGACCCCCTTGATTCTTTAAACTTGTGTCCCTAAATCTGACTTGATAGTTGCATTTCATAATTGTTTTCAGTTATTTTAGGTTTGGGTTTTTAAGTAGGCGAGATGTGTTGTGTTTGGCGGTAGCAGTAGATTTCTACTATCAGAAGTCAATACTTGTCTTTCGTCGTATAGAACTATAAAAGTAATGAAAATTATTTATGAAGATGCTACAAGTTACAACGGTGGTGAATATTTGTTATTAACTCTGTTATCCCTTTGATTACAAAATTCAGAAATTGAATTTGGAGGAGATGTTGGATTTGCCATCATGCAATCTATCCGAAACGGTGCATAACAAGTGGCTACAAATGTCCGGGAAGCGAGGCAACAGCTTGTTCGATGCCACATGTGACAACAGTATCCGTGCTTGGATGCAAATGACAAACTACCGTGCATACTTGAAAGGTTCTGCAGCGGGATCAGGACCATCAAAAGGGGAGTTGAGGTTGAGAGCTGCAAGAAGAAGCGGAGACCCCAAAAAAATTGCAGAGGCACTGAACACATTGCCTGGGGCAGAGAACATGGGAACTAGAGTGCCACACTTGGAAGGAGAAGAAATCTTTGGGAGCACTAAGAGGAAGTTGGATGTGCCCATCGGTGATGCAGGAGACTCACACAGACCAGACAAGATCAATTTTTCCCAACCCCGTGTCAAAACACGATCCATCACGAATGCTTCTCAATCTTCTCCAGGCAAAGGTAAGCAAATTCAAGCAAAGACTTCTGGGCATGTGAATGTAGCATTTGAAAGCGACTGCGATGCATCCAACTAGCACATTGCTAGAATCAGCCACAAATCCAACGCAAGATGTCAAGCTCAGCAGTCCAGGTCTAACATCAAGTGCATTAGCAAGATTACAAAAGGAAAGAAGGGAACTCCAGCTCCTACTTACCGCGGCAGGAAAGAAGAATATGATAGTAAGCGAGAGGTGGTGGCTGATTTTTGGTTCTGTTGGGATGATATTGAGCGATGCGTGAAGGGAACAAAGCGCAAATGGGTTTTAGATTGGCCAGAGGTGCCAGAGGTTTGGCCTGTTCTCTCTGGAACAAACTTAACCCGCGAAGAGACCTTGTTGCTGCAACATGCCGGATTTCACCTCCAAGAACAACCAATTCTATCACCACGTCAACTATTCTACATGTCTAAGCTATTCAAGCCGGTTTTGTATGACAACCCTCCGCCACTAAACTCAGATGTGTATCCAACAGTGAGGAACAACAAAGCAATTCGAAGGATTGCAAATGCGCCTACTCCCGAGCAACGGAACAAGTGGGAAAGCGCAGGCAATGTTAAAGGACAAATTTTGGAAGTAACACTGCTCCCTTTTCCAGGCCTTGGTGCAATTGTGGAGTTAGAGACAAGGTCAAACTCTAACAAAAATACATACAGAGTTACGATGGGCCAATTTTCCACATGCACATGCCCAGACTTTGTGAATATGGCAGTTTCTGCAATTGGAGGTCGGCAATAGTACGTGAATTGCAAATACTTGTACTATTTGTACAGGTACTTTTGCAAGATGGATGTCAATGAAGACAAATTTATTCATGCACCAAGCTGTAGCTTCAATGAATTGAAGTTGTTGCTACTTCAGGCTGCCATGATCACACTTCCAGAATAGGCATAGACACGTTTCTGTATGCACTTCAGTTGTAATGAACTCTTCTTTATATATTACAATTACAAAATTCTCATGCCAAATTTTCCCATCAAAAGTTCCATCTATATTTCCACTGACGTATCAATTTTGGCCAATGCCTTCCCTAAACCCTCTAAAGTTTTTGCCGTTATTTTTAATTGCCCTAAACTTTGCAATACAAAATGTTTTAAATTCCTGCTCGTACGGCAACGCTGAGTATCATGAGTGATGAAAACGGTAAAGAGTTCCCATAGCAATGTTCACAAGACAATATTGCCCAGTTTTCTACAAAAACTGATTAAAAATTTGCATAAACATCTATACATCCACGGTCATGGGGTACACGGACATAGGTCCCAAATTCACCCTAAACAGCCAAAATAAATCAATTTTTTGAATTTTTTTGGCCCAAAAAAAAAAATGAAAAAAAAATTGGGAAATTTTTGGCTCCATGCTCTTCGCTCACAAGCTCCCTGCTCCCCGCTCACAAGCTCCCCGCTCCAAGCTCGCACGCTAGCGTCGTTGAAAAGTTGACATTGGATTGAATTTCATAATCAATAATCTTAGCGCATTTAATTAGGCCATGTTGTCTTTCAATCTAACTAGTAGGTTGTTAAGGCATGGTTTTCATGTTTCAATGCTACATTCTATTTTTTTTATTTCAATAGAAGTTGAAAGGCCACATTTGATTCATTTCAGTTACCGATTTCTATTGGAACAATGTAATACTAATGAATTATAGTGATGTTATAATTTAATTTGAATGGAGCTATTTAATGTGTTATATATTTTTTTTCAATTTTAATGTTTTTTTTAAAAATAATTTTGCTTCACTCATCCATTAACCTTACATTTCAATTTCTTTGAGGGACTTCACTTTGATATATTGTTTCTTTTTAAAAAAAAATAGTTTTGTAACTTACGCAAATTGTTTTACTAATCGGATAAGCTTTAATTTTGATTCAAACAAGGAAATAGAGACAGCATGGCTTTTCACTTACTAGGTGTCTGTGATTTTGAAGGTCCTGCAAGGAAGACTGTGCAGGTTGTGGTATTTGAGTTCTGTCTGTTGACATTACTACTTCTTAGCATCCAAGCAGGTAGAATTCTTTTCTTCTTCGTTGGTTTATGCGATGTATCTCCTACTTTATTTGCAGCAGAGTAGTTGATTGCGTTGGATGTAATAGTTCTTGAGTCTGTACTGCCGCTGCTATTGTGCAGGTTAGAAGAGGTTGGTCGTCGTTTAAAGGATTGCAGTAGTCACTCCTGAAAAAAACAAGTGCTCAGAGGTACATTTTTTTACTAATTTTCCTGTCAAGTATTGTTCACTTACATATGTTGACAGTACAAATAAATTTTGTAAAGAAACAATATACACCTTGAATCTAAAGTTCATTCATATGTAGGAAGTAAATAATTGAAAAGATTTAATTTCATGTAGGAAATGAAGTTAGAAAGTTTGCTGGCCAGTTTGAGGACCTAATGTCACACAAATATTTGTGGCATTGGAAGCAAGTATAATCTTGAACATGAGGTTTTAAAAAGACAAAAAAAGAAATAGAATCACCTGGTGCCACTTCAACCTGTTTGCAAAGCGCTCTTCGACAATGTAACCGTCACTGTCAACATCTCCTTCATCGTAGCATATATCCCTCTAGTTCCTCTCAGTAATGATTTTGTTTGCATGCAATGTAGTACTACATGAACCACCAATCGCAGTAGGAAACAAGGACTCTTCAAAGCAAGGTAACAATGTTGTACTAACACTTTTGTCTTCTTGTTCTATCTTAGGACTTGGATAATTATGCAACCTCTCTAATGAAGTTGTAGACTTCAGCAGAGAAGCCCTGTGGATCCCTTTCTTCTCATCTCTTTGTCCACTTGAGAATTTTCGCAGCCCAACTATAGAAAAGCCAACGTAGACGTACTGGAGACCTATCAAGGCGATCATGTGTATCCTTGCTCAAGCGTGGTAGATTTACAAGGTAGCTTTCAGTTAGTGAACCCTTGATATAATCTTCTTGTCATTTTTTTGCACCATGGACATCTCTAAGGTTCCACTCCAAAGGAGCCACATGAAATATGCACCATGAAGGAGTGCAAGGAGGAGGAGGCAGATTCATGTACTCTCTCTTGCGACGTGGCATACTAAAGGTTGAATTCTAGTTTACAAAGTTGAATTTTAGTGTGCTAGAGAATTTGCTTGAAGGTATGGTTTCTTCCTTAGTGGTTTTTGCAATTATTGATGCAAATGTATTTTTAGCTTAGTAGCCGTCACCTTCATTTATGACCATAACATGGCCCATGCTTACATTTGCAATGGCATTACAATGGCTCATGCAATTGGAAGTTTCCATTCATTGTAATCATCTTCTCCTGCTGAAATGTATTGTTCATAATATGTGAAGCTGTCCACGTGGTTGTAGCTTTTTTTGACTAGCTCGCATGAAAATTTATGAGCAGCCCTATTTGCCCCTTCTGTGGATTTTGTGATTGGGCACATTTGTCCTACTACTGAGGCTAAGAATCAACATACCATTTTTTAGGCATCTTTCCACGTACTACATTCCAAAAACCATCAATGAGCCGAAAAAATACTGAGATGCGCTGTCCAGGGCCTTTGGTGTAATCCAGAAAAAAAATGGATAAAAATCATGTTTTTTGTGGTCCACATAGCCTCACAAAATCATCCATCAGACACTTATTGTCCACAGCGTCGTTCTAGGGTTAATTCAGAACCCCCCTCCTCCCTCCCCTCTTGTAATTTTTAGGAGGGAGGATTCCAAACAATATAGGACAATGTGCATTCAGTATTCGTATTCTTATTCTTATTCAGCCGTATTCGTATTCAGTTGCATTCGTATTCGTATTCGTATTCGTCTACTGTATTCGTATTCAGCCATATTCATATTCGTATATGATCCAATGGCTACAAATATTTCTTCAAAGGGGGGTGCAATTTTTTCCCCCAATCCAACAGCTCGCAATTTTTTGGGCCGGGGGGGAGAGATTTGCCACAGGAGGTGACAGCCACTTTTGAGCTCACTGTAGCAATTACAGTTGTCAATTCCAAGCTCAAGACAAGGAGCTTGCTATTTTCTAATGCCCCAATCATCTCAATCCACACACCAGATGCTCACTTGTTGCATCATGAAGGAATCTTTGACATGGCAAATGCAAATGCTCCCAAGGTCAGTCAAATGATTTTCCACATCTGAGTGCCAGATAACACAGCGGCAAGGGGACCAATGCCACACATCACACATGGTCTTGGTCCAACAGAATGAAGCACAGGATTGACAATAGTGAAATCAGGTTTCGCATATTAATTTATCAACATTTGACACTATATAGATATTTACTATTACTATATAAAAATGCACTACTTTTTGAATTAGGTGTTTTTGAATTACATGGTGTAGTTAAGACTCATGAACCTTCATGTGTACAAATGGAAATATTTATAGACGTATTTGTTGACTTTGTTGGCTTGTAGAGTAACTTTTGGAAGGTAAAGGTACATTCTCACCTGGCTCTATCTAGGAGTGGTGATAAAATGTAACAATCGTGCTTGTTGTGAGAAGAGGTGATTTGTACTCCCGGTTGCACCACCACCTTCTCCATATTTTTTTTTGGCTTGGGTGTGCAATTGGCACACCTAAGTGAATTATACCTTAATGATAAAAATTTATGCAAGTTAGGGAGTCACTACCACTCCCTAACTTAACCTCCAAAGCACTAAATTGTGTTTTTTTGGCAACATAGCAATTTGGGACAGCTCATTACAAACAAATTTTTAAATTTTTTTTGCTGAAATTTTCACACAACATTTTCCCAAGGAATAGCTTCAAGACCTGACAATTTTCATAACTTTTGACTACATGGTTAAAAAATTATTGCGCAATATGTGATTTTCATTGCTCAATGGACAACCTAGGTAGCTCAAAAAACTTCTTTTAAAATCATTTTTTTTAAAAACAAAAATTTGAAATTGTTTCTCTACATTTATATATAAGTAGAAAGCTTTGAATCATTCCATTTTGATTAATGAGGTGAAAGTTATGAGGAGTTTTAGTTTGCAAGTAGGTATGTAGTCTTTGAAAATGAAAACTACTTGCAAACGAAAACTCTTCATAACTTTCATCTCATTAATCAAAATGGAATGATTCAAAGCTTCCCACTTATATATAAATTTAGAGAACTAATTTTAAATTTTTATTTTTTTGGAAAGTGATCTTTTAAGAAGTTTTTTGAGTTGCCCAAGTTGCCTACTAAGCAATGAAAATGACATATTGCATAGTAGCTTTTTAACCATGTAATCATAAGTTATGAAAATTGTTGGGCTTTGAAGCTATTCTTTGAGTATATGTCATGTGAAAATTTCATAAAAAAAAATTGTGTTTGTAGTGAGCTGTCCAAAATTGCTAGGTTGCCAAAAAATGTAGTTTTTACTTTTAGGGGTTAATGACAATTTTTTAATGCTCTTGGTTTGACCACCATCCTCCCCATTTTTTTAAGGTTACATGGGTATTCTATAGATTGTTGACTTTTTATTTTTGGATTTTAAGGTGACGTATCCTCCCCCCCCATTTATAGGATCTACAAATTTAATGGTGGTATTTAGAATCCATAGAAATGTGTAGATTGTAAAATATGGAGGGTTTGACTTTAGGGTCTCTTCGTTTAACTTCTCTCTTGTGGATTGAATACCATGAATCTACAAATGAGAGTTAATATTTTGGAAGAGTCTTTGTGAGAGGTTTTCTAGAATGACTTGTTTGGCTAAAAATAGCAATTTTGATTTTTGACCCTAAAATATGATTTTGGGAGGGGTGACTTTTCTATAGGTTTAGATTATATGTTTTAAAGTAGATGACATCATAGGTTTTCTTCTTAGAAGTCCATGATGACATGGCACTTGTAGATTGAACATCATGTGGCTATGATATGAGTGGATGAAGTTTTGTTTTGCATACTTTATCCATCAATTTCTGCTATTCTAAGTATCATATGATAAAGTGTAAGACATTTTGGATAGCATTTATAAGCATCTACAGGGTGATGGATTTATTTTAGGCTAAAAAAAGATAATTACAAATGTCAAAATACGAGGCATTACATAAATATTTTTGCATGGAGAAGGGCATTTGAATATGGATTAGATGATGTCATAGGTCTTCTTTGTAGGAGTCCATAATGATGTGACACTTGCAGATTAGACATTGTATACATGAATTAGTAGTGGATGAAATTTTATTTTTCTATACTTCATCCATCAATTGCCATCAATCCAAGTATGGAATGATAAAGTGCAATACATTTTTGGAAAGCAATTACAAGCATCTACACAATTGTGCATTTACATTAGACCAAAATAGATATTTACTGGGGTCAAGATACGAGGGTCTACATTTGTACTTTGGTACAAAGCAGGATGATTAATTTTTGATTGAATAATGATGTAGGAGTTCTGTCGCAACGTGAATTTTTGGTTTTGTTTAGCTTATCTAGAATTTGGAGCGGAAATTAGTGAAGGGGAACCGGATCTGAGTACAAGCTGTAGGAAAACCAGAAATATATACGGAAAATGAAATAGTAGATAGAACGGATCCAATCTAGTCCAAAGTTCAAATTGGTCAAAACCGGAAACCCATCCAAAATTAATCTATGAACCGGATTAGAGTTAGACCGGATGTCAAGCTGCCAGAACCGAAAATTGTCATAATGACCAGGGCAGTGTTTGAAACTATTTAAAGACTAAACTTGCCAGTCTTATCTCTTTTCATTTCCTCGCGATTTAGGCGCTCCTTGTGTGTTTTTCAACGCCTTGTACCTTCGTGTGGTGTGAGAGAGTACTTGTAAGGTTTTGATAGTGTGTGATACTACTTCCGGTTGAGATCGGAAAGAGAAAGTGAGAAACGGGACGTGCAGTTAAGAGCAAGTGAGGTAGAAACGGTCAGAAATCTGTGTGAGAGGTGAACCAGCCCCATGTCGCTGATTCGTAGGAAGAGAGCAGGGTCGGTTGGTTTCGTTCCGGTCGAGGTGAAGCTTCGGAAGGTTGTTCCAATGAGTCCTTCTAACGAATATGAAAAGGCCCAACTCATAGAAGACTTAACTTCTATGGGTTGCCAAGGGTTTGCCGAGAAACCATGGGGATTCCGAGATGAGAGGATGGTGAAGGAATTCTTGGGCAAATTGTCCAATGAGTTCGGCAACACCTTGAGAGGGAATCCGTCCCTCTGGACTGAAGAGGTCTAGAGGGCGGTGTATGATTTCCGGGTAGGGGGTCTTGGAATGGTCAACCGGAAGGATGAATTCATCCATGGCAAGTTCCATGGTGTCCCCAACCCTAAGGACGGATATGCAGTCGAGGATTGTATAGACGACCGACATCGTTGTCTCCTTAAGTTCATGATTCCGGTTCTTCATTCGGAGAAACCGACTAGGGTTACGATCACCTTTGGGAACACCGTTTTTGGTTCCCTATGCAGAACCCGGAACGTGGATTGGGCCCAGATCATTTTTGATCTGGTTACCCAACTCATTGGGAGAATAGGGAAGAGTAGGGCTACTAATGTAATATTCATTAAAATGAGAGTATTCCACCAAAATGAGAGTTACAGAAGTCTAATTTCATTCAAAAACGGAGAAGAGAATTCCTCAAACAATATTCAAATCATACAAGAATTAAAATAAGATGAACACAAGTAGGAATCAAATATTAGAACCACAAGGTAAACTTTCATATTGACCTTTTACTTGTACACCATGAGTTGTTCCATACATCTCCAACTATGCTTGAGTAGGGCCAGTGACACTATATTACAGGCAACAAACTATAAAGGCCAGTAATGTAGTTCATTACATTGCACTGTGTACACTGTAAAAGCTACGAGTGTGATTCACTCGAGCTCTGAGTTGTTTTGTAATATGCACATTGAGCTTTCATGAAGCATGAATGTATGACTCTACACTATGAACAAGTACTATACGTGTCATTTACTCTTGAGCTCCACGATTGCCTTTGTCATCTTTGGCCTGTGGCTGTACTTACTTGTAATCCATGAGCTTGGAAAGCCCTCATACTTCCTTGAACATCTGATCCTATAGAAAAAAAGAAGCGCATACTCACAGTGCTATATTGTTTTGTATATTGGGCCATCCAATTTTGGGCACAAGTAGTCCTGTAAAATGAGTCTGTTGCGTGAACCACTTCCTTGCGCTAAACCTCTAACAATACCACAGTCAACATTTACACATTTGAGGAAGGATCCACGTCCTCACCATACAGTTTCCGCTGTGTTGCTCTATCGCAAGGTGAGGACGACATCGGTGTAGCAAAAACATCACTAGACTTCATGGGCAAAGGAGAATATGATTTTGGATGATGTGGAGCTAAACCCGGGGGACTATCCACCACCCCATAATCAATGGGCTTTAGGAAGAAGTCCATTATTGAATTTGCAGTGGCAGTCGAATACATGAAGTATCTTGTACTCAGAATTAGATTCTGCTCGTAGTCGGAGAATGAGTCAGTTGATGTAGTGCACGGAAGATTGGTGTGTCAAACAGGAGAGGACGACGTTCCCAAATTCTAAAAAAACAAAGACATTAGAACAATTTAAAGAAAAACTGTAACTGTAATTACATTTACAAGTAAACTCCAATAACAAATATTGTGGGAATCCGAAATCCAGAGACGGATCAAGGATAAGGGAGTCAAGTGAGAAAAATAGAGAAAAATTGAAAAAAATTATAGTTAGAACGTGATTTTGGTGTGAGAAAATCCAAATTAGAAAATAAGCATTCCGGTAAAATCCGTAACCGGAACTTATCCGGATCCGAAATCCGGAATTATCCGGAACGCAGGAACCTACCATATAGACCTCGTAGCTACGGGAATAGGATACCATTAGTATAACGGACTTGTAGCCGTTGTTTTGATTTCCATAGGGAGACGGTTTAGTATTTAAGCTGTTTGCCGAGGGTTTTCATCTCCACCTTCCTGTTTTGTTCTTTTGAGACTGTCCACGTGAGTAGTTGAGAGAAAGAGTGGTGAGTTAGCAACTAAATTAGGGTTACTTTTCTCCCCTCTAATTCTTACTTAGGTCTTATGGCATCAGGAGCGGTACGGAAGGTAGTTGTATCTGCCCGGATTATCTCTCCGGCTATTCCAGACAATCCGGAATTACACAAACAGTTAGAGGAGGATCTGACTAGGTTAGGGTGTGTCGGTTTGTTACACCGACCATGGAACCTTAAGAGTGAGGATATGATCCAAGAACTACTTCATGGAGTTCCGAATCAGTATGAGCTCACTCTGAGAGGACGGCCAATCACATAGACAGAGGACATTTGGGCGGATGTGTATCAGTTCCGGAAGAGCGGAAACGGGTTAGCATCAAGGACGGACCGTTTTGTAGCCGGGAAGTTCATAGGGTTTGCGAACCCTAAAGACGGATTTGCTATTAGCAAATGCAAGGACGAGAGACATAGGTGAGTACTAGAGTTCCTCATTCCCATTCTGTACCCGGAAAAATCTACACAGGTCACCGTTACGGTGGCCAATACTATTTTCGGGGCTATGGAAAACCGAGTTGTGCATTGGGGTAGAGTTATAGCCGGATTAGTTGCTAAACTAGCAGAGCATGTAACCCGTGCGAAGGCAAGTCCAATTAGCATCTATCTGTTCCATTTATACCACCAACAGGAACTTTTAAGCGTTGCAGAAATAATCCAATATGACACCGGAAAGGCTATCCTGTCATATGAACTTTCTGGAGAGGAAGTAGAAGATCCAGTCGAGTCGAAATTGGAAGAGCACCCCGAGGAACCCCTAATCGATCCAAGGACCAAAAAGAGGAAGTCAACCGATCCGGGGTCGCGAGCCAAACCACCGGTGATGGACAGAGGGGAGTCAAGCAAAGGACCGGAAGTAGAATCAGAATCGGCATTTTTTAATGTTGGGTTCAAGTGGATACGCGAGGCCAAGGTGCTCCACGACAGTCTGGCGGATCTGGTGATAGACACGGCGGAAGTTTTGAAGGTGGAACCGGATCAGATTGTGGAAGCTGTCAAGCGACTATCCAAATCAGAAGATCTAAAGAAGAAGGATGACCGGATTCAGGAATTGGAGGCGAAATAGAACCAACTCCAGGCCCGACTGAATTAGGCGGAAGGGGAGATGGCAGCTTCAAAGGAGAAAGAGAAGGAGGCCCTCTCTCTTATCAAGAACCTATCTGAAGCAATCGACATCAAGGTCGACGTCATCACGAAAGCAACTTTGTTTGATTCAAAGATGATATCGAAGGGCCACATCACCGGGACCAAGATAGTGATCATCCTTATAGACTTTACTCCAACGATAGAGCGGGTTTTAGGAGACCTACAGCAACTATTGGCGGCCATTGATCCGAATCAGGTGATGGATTTTTCAACCTTTCCAGAACTCCCTTTTATTTCAGGCACTCCAGGGAGACCCATAGCGGATCGAGCAGCTTGAATGGAGGGACTGAGAGGGATACTCACGCCAACCGAGCCTACTTCCAGCAAGATACAAATGATGGAGTTAATTCTGAGGCCAGCTTCGGAACCGGAACATGAGTCTAGTGCAAAATCAGTTCCGGTGCCATCAAAAGTCTCAACTCCAGAAATTCCAAGGGCGTAGACGGTACCCAACCTTTTGAGGGGAGCGTTCAAAGTTCCAAGTCAGTAGGTTAGAGGAGATCTCATCAACCGGATCGGTGTAATGACCAATTCGGCCTAGGTGAATCTAGAAGGATTCTCGCATATGTAAGAGTCTACACCGGAAAAGAGAAGCGAACTCACAATACTGGAGGAGACACCGCTAGAGAAGGAGAAGGAAGTTCAAGTCATTGAAGATTCCGAAGAAGAAAGTGCGCATTCCACTTCCGGAATGGAGGAGGATAGCGATCCGTCTCCCGCAGCGCGCCACATCCAGACTCGAGCGGCAACAAAAACGACTCCAGCCAGAAGCGTGAAGGGAACGCCAGCCAGTCAAGTTGGTAGCCGCTTAAAGAAGGGTGTAGGAGCACGGAAATCCAGTCTTTAAGTTTAGAAGGGAAATAAGGGGAATAGAGCTCTTTTTACTCCCTATTTTTTTGTTTTTCTTTAAAAAAAATAGACCGTAAGTAGTTAGGGACCGAATACCGGAATAGGGTTACTTTAGAATAGATAATAGTGTTAACAGAAGTAACTGGAAACCGGAAACCGAAAGTCCGAAAATGGCATAGATAGGTCAGGAGTAGGTCAGAGTGATTTTCATTAGAAACCGGAAACCGGAATAAAATAGAAGACCGGAGACCGGAAACAGAAGACAGGCAATCTGGGTGTAACGAGTGCCTACTTAGTTCTAGACCATACTTGAGAGCGGGTCTATTTTGGGGAAAACGGTCACCTGTAACGGCCTGGGTGAGGGCAGCCCTAGAAATAGGAGGGGCAAGTGGCTCAGACCTCCTTTTGCGCGGAAGCTACCTTGAGAAGAGATTGGTGAGGAGCATTTGAGGTGTACTTATATGTCAACCAAAGAGAAGAAGTTACGGGCTCAGTTTACGGACCGGATTAAGGACAAACGGTTCTCGAGAGGAGAGTTCACTTAGAAGTTCACGTATGAGTGTGGAGTTAGGAATGTACTGGTGAGGCGACTTTTGAGGAGGGTCCTTGAGCGGAATAAGAAGACTAGAGTGCGAGTGATTGTGAGACTTCAAAGAGTGATTCCGGTCACTGAGAGGGTTTGAGAGAAAAGCCCATGATGGTGAGAGAAGAGGTAGATGTATCCTTGCGCATGGTGAAGCCGGTAGTACCAGCGGATCCACGAGAGAAAGCGGAGCTAGAAGAAGACCTCTCATAGATGGGGTGTGAGGGATTTCTAGCCCGGCCATGGAATTTGAAAGACGAGGAGATCGTAAGGGAGGTAATCGGCGCGCCGCTAAGGAAGTGGAAGGGGACGTCGAGAAGCCGACCTGAAGACTGGACTCCAATGCTGTGGAGGGAGACGTACAATTTCAAGAAGACGGACAAGGGACCGGCTTCCCGGACGGATCGCTTCTATGTGGGTAAGTTCCAGAATCCCCCAACAAAGAAGGATGGTTTCCCTGTGGCAGAGTGCATAAATGGTAGGGAGAAACGTTTTATGAAGTACCTAATAGCCATTCTTAGTCCAGAGCGACCAAACAGGATTATGGTCACCTTGGCGAACATTATTTTCGGTGCACTATCGGGTGACCGGAAAGTAGATTGGGGCATAGTGATGAGAGATCAGATCAAGAGATTGGTAGGAGGTATAGGGAAGTCTAAGCCTTCCCCTATAACCCCTTTTCTCTACCACTTGTATCAAGCACATGGCTGGCTTACAAATAGAGAGATAGATTCATATGATACAACCAAAGCCATGTCAGAATTTGATATAGAGGACCCGAATGAGGAAGTCGGGCAAGAAGAGGAAGATTCAGAGGCAGACACTATACCGGTCGAGGAAGCTAAGTCTTAGTGGAGGAGGCAGGACCGGAAAGAGAAAGACTCAGAAATAGGAGAGGGTAGTAAGGGAGTCGATCTGGTTTGGAACCAGGATCCCCTAGGTCGAATTGTGAGGGAACTTAGTGAGTTCCGGGTCCAGTACGGGAAGAGCCAGGAGACCATTCAAGAACTATGTCAATTGCTGAAGATCAGTCAACTGCAATAGCTCATTGCCCAACTAGACCGAAAGATGAAGGAGGCGGTGAAGAAAGAGCTGAGCGAAGCCGCGAGTAAGGTGGACCAGCTAACGAGGGAGTTGGAGGAGAAGAGAGAAGAAATGGACCAGCAGAGGAAATTCTCCAAGACAGCCGCAAAGAACCTTCAGGCGATCCAGGAGTTCATCGGCAATCCGGGCGAAGTTATCAACAAAGCAATGTTGTTTGACGAGAAGGTGATGGAGACCGGAAAGCAAATTCCAGCCAACCTGATGATGGCATTAGTGTCCTACCACTACAAGATGGAGGCAATAGTGGAGCCACTACGCGAGGTGATGAAGGAGGTAGAAGGACGAAGAGAGCGGGAGCAGGGACCGGAAACGGAACCGGAACTCGCACCAGCACCCCTTCCGGTCACCGAAGAAGAAGTAAAGGCGAAGGACAAGATGGAGGACGTGCCAAGCTCTTCCATCCGGTCAGAGCCTAAAGGAGAAATGACTTCCCTACTGGGGAAGTAATGGACGTTGCTCTTAATGCAGCGCGAGCAGTAGAAGCTGCTGAGGAAGAGAAGACCGGAGAAGTGGAGACAACAAACAAGGCGAGGGAACCATCGGAGGAGGTGAAGGCCGCAACTGAAGAGAAGACGAGATCTGGACCGGAACCGTCCGAGAAGAAGAATGTGCCCAAACCAGGGCTGAGCACCAAGTTTATCGACCTAAGTGAGTTATCTCCAATCTCTCCGACTCATCCTGCAAAGACATAGAAGGTATTTCCTTCCACCCTACTCAACTTAGCTTTGGGAAGCGAAACTGGGTCAGTGGAGGAAAGGAAGACCGGATCACAGAGGCAAGGATCCGGGAAGGGCAGACCGATTGAGGAAACCACTCCTCAGAGTACTAGGGCCAATGTTCCACCCATACCAACCACGCAAAAGAAGAAGCCTCCAATTATGAAGAAGAGGACGATTCTAGAGGACGATGACGAGGAGGAGGAAGAAGAAGAAGAGGACGAGGATGAAGAATCCGGTACTAAGGAAGACTCGGAGCCGTATTCTGACCCGGATCAAGCACTGGCAGAGACTCGGGCAACGAAGGCTGCAGCATTGAAGAAGAAGAAGCTTGCCGCTCGGGGTAAGGTACGCTAGGGACAGAAGACCGGAACCGGAAAGAAGCCAGCCATGAAGAAGTTAAAAACTTAGAAAGTTATGTAGGGTAAATTTCTGAGGATAGGATAGTGAAAATCTGAAGTTTTGGGATAATTGTACATAATTAGGCAGTTTACTTTTTAAGTGACACGGCCACTAGCAGTTGGAAAGTGACCGGGTCCATAAATATAGGATCTGAGATCCACTTTTAGCGGAAGTAGTGGGAGTTTGAGTGAAAGTCAACAGGGCTAGAAATTAGTAAGGGAATGAAACGTGTTGAGCCCTGATTGGCTGGAGCGTTACTTTTAGGTTAGGATTTTGAAGGAGTAGTTTAGTATTTAAATCCGGGACTTCTTTGGTCCCGGTGTGCATCTTTATCTTACCTTCTTATATTCATGAGTACCTGGGAGTTCGCTCTTGGCATGATTGAAACAAATCATAGTTGTGTGTACTTGACACTTGTCCGTGTTTTGGAAGTCCAAGCTGGAAAGTGAGTGTAAGTGGATATAAGGTGTACCCGGATGCTGAGTTTATCCGGTCCAGTATTAAATTAGTGTGTGTGGGTAGAGACAGAAAGGATCTCTAGTGTGGACTAGGTATGGACTTGGAAGGAGTACGGATTGAGGACCACTCTCCGGAAAGAGTAAGGGTTAGCATGCCTCCGCAGCGCTTGTTTTTCCTTATTGTCC
This sequence comes from Climacium dendroides, assembly GCA_950106755.1. Classification (NCBI taxonomy): domain Eukaryota; kingdom Viridiplantae; phylum Streptophyta; class Bryopsida; order Hypnales; family Climaciaceae; genus Climacium; species Climacium dendroides. The sequence continues at coordinate 482,153 of OX467086.1, forward strand.
CCGCTAGTTTAGACCGGATTTAGGACTAACTCAGTAGGCTGTCGTTGTAGCATTGGTTAGGAGGAATTAGACCGGCTTGCGTGACCTGCTGGACACGACTGCGTTTCCTTTCCAGTTGTGAGGACGGTCTGTTTTCTCATTTGTAGGATTTGAAAGTTTATTTTTGAAAGTTTGATCATATAGTGAATCTTCTGACACTTTAAAATCGGAGGGTAAGAATTAAGCTTCCTTTCTAAATCCTACTTAAGCAGATCCCTCGTCGAGAGGTTAAAATCCACATGGTTACAAGTAGAGATCTAGACCGTATGTGAATACTAGAGGTTAAGTTGAGATCTGTGGAAACGCGGATTCCGGTTACGATCTGAAAAACGTAAATACATGTAACTACCAAAGGTATGTGAATAGAAGTGTTGGGAGAGTTATAGGGTAGTGGAAAGTTGTGGGGTAGTAAACTAACCAGTTAGAGAGTCTGTGTGATAAACAAGTGGGTGTTAGACCGGAATCAATCCGGTCAGTGTTATTAGATCGGGAAGATCCGGTCTAAAGTGTATCAGTAATTGTTGGACCGGAGGGATCCGGTCGTGTTTGTCCAAGGAAACAAGGAGGCCAAGTAGAAGTTCCGGTCTAGTGTTTTGCTTGGGGTTTTGTGTTTGTGTGTCTCGTGACCATCACTCTACCATTTTCCGGTAATTGTGAACCTAGGAAATTCGATCTTCGTGGGAACGATACTCGAGTCACTTTAAGGCCTCTTTTAAGAAATATTGAGCCTTAGAGAAGGATTTTTGCTTTCCTGTGCTACGACAAAGGGTCGAAGGCCAAAGCATTAGAACTCTTAGAAAGAGTAGTATCGGATCCGGAACGGGTTTCCAAGCGTGGGCCCAGGTTCTGGAATTTTAGGCAAGTAGTTGGGAATTTCCAATTTTCTTGGGACAACAGTGACTGGCCCTTCCAGATATTTCGGAGGTTCAGTGATTGGTTGTAACACTATATTCAATATTTTGAGAGGTTTGGGGTCTCTCATAATAATATTGTCCATTTAGACCCTAACAAATGAATTATAATTTTAGGCAATTTAGGTGGGCAAACATTGAATTTGCTAGTTGTAATGCGCAATTTCCATTAAAATGAGAGTCTTTTGAGTGATGGTCTGTTCAAACACATGTAATTCGGTTTAGAGTAAATGTTATAATTAATATAAATAAAAATTACGTCATCTTCTAAACACCAAGTCATGAACTCCGCGGTTGGTTGTGAGGGGTTGTTCATCTCATTGAAGCGGTCCGGATTCAATTCCCGTTGGACTTGTATGAGTGCATGAGAGTACAATATGACTTGGTGCTGCTAAATGAGCTTTGCAGGCAGGAAAGTTGTAACAACCAACCACCCCCCTACCCAGAATGTGACAAGTGCTTTATTTGTTAACCAAATAAATAGTAGATATATCTACTACTTTTTTTCCCAATAACAATGTAATTTGAAATAAAACATACTCACTAATAAACAAATAAGATAATGAAGTAAAAAATAAAGAAAAGAGAGTTGAAGAATATAAAAAGAAGTATATTGAGACTATACTTAAATTCCAATATTCTGTAAACACAAAATATACACTTGAAATCAATAATGCAATGCCAAGCAATAAAATAAAATCAATACACTCAAAACTATACCATCTAATCTACTATATGAATTCCCTTTGTTACACAAAACATGATGACGGAAACAACATAATTATAAAACCTACAATACATATGCATATATATTACATAGCTACAGATATCAAGTGTAGGATGCGAGACTTTGGTTGATAACGTCAATTTGAACAGCAGGAATCTTGATCATGCATTGACAAGTATCTTTTCGAATGCTAGACTTCCACGCTGTCATAAGAGCATTTGTATGCTCCCAAAGTGGTAGTTTAGTTTCATCCACTTTCCAACGTAGACCTCTCTCGCTGTCCCATCTAGTGTAGAAGTCATAAACATCTTGATTTCTTGATGTTGGACGAAAGTATTGAATGAATACACAATTAGGTTTTTCTGGATTACAATTTGGATCAGACAACGCCCTTGCAATCCAAACCGGATGACTATCACCATCTGCGGGTCGAACTGCAACAAAATATCCTTCAAAGAGATCTCGACCCACCCTAAAGGATGGTTGTGGGCGACCTCTCAAAGGGCCTACGTACGCGTCATCTTCTCCAAACTCTTCACGATCCTCGCCGTCTTCGTCTAATTCATCCACCTGAGTTGCTTGAACACGGCTCGTTAGCCAAAAACCATCCTTCAAAATAAAAGATGAAGGTAGTGGTTCTAGTAATGCTACCTTGACACCTTGCCAGTAGTGCACTACGTGCTCATAGCGTCTTCGGTACTCTCTAGTGCGATCTTGATTGCACAAATTCTCCCAATACCTCACGAATCCGGATATGCCCTTCAAGATGTCTTCTACACCTTTCATTGGACTCGGCAGAACTGCTTCTGGTACTCCATGTGGCCACAAACTTTGCCCTTCAGAGTCCTCCTTCCACAATTTCATTCCATGACCAGTCCCCTTCGACAACCACTCCACATCAGTGTACAGCATTTTGTACTTCATGACTGGACACCCAGTTGAGTCAAGGTAGAACTTCACTTGTTGTGGCTTTGTGTGTCCAACCATGATGTCATTGCCGTCCAAAACTTTGCCTGCTATGAAACCCTTGAAATCTGGCACCTCTTTGATGAGGTGAGGGATTGTCGGAATGGATTCTATATCCATGAATGACTTCATAAGTGCAGGAATTGTAAGGAAGTTTTCTTTCTTCAAAAGCATGCTCCATCTTCCGAAAAGTGCATCAATGTCGTCATGAGTATGACCCACAATCGTGAAGTTCACGTACACTTCACGAAAGATCTTGTTTGCAACAAGTAGAAACCAATAACAGAAAACAAATCTATTCTTGTTATCTCCGGTGGCATTATCCATCTGCACATTCAAAATAAGAGGCAACGGCATCCTTGGACATAACGTTTCCGGTAGCGATGCTTCGCAAACTTCGGCACCCTTCAGTATTGCCCTGGATAAATTTGTGGATCCAGACCCCGTAAACAATTGCCGAGAAGACGATTTTAGTGGCAATTCCAAATCTCGCAGCAACTTCGCCATGGAGCCAACAATGTAGTTTGAGTCTTGGGGAAACATATCCAAGCCATAGTGCGCATATCGAACATCAGCATGACCATGCGCAATCATGCTAGTGACTGAGACGGGCAACTTCATCAGTCCATCAAGTTCTTTAGTTTTGTGGGAAAAGATCGGAGAAGCGGTCTTGGCATGGTCCATCTTGTCATGCATGATCGTCAAACATTCATGTGGAAACTCATGTGAGCGGTAACGATTTGCGTAGTAGAGCTCCCTATGTGCCCGAGCAATAGCCAAATGTTTGTCAAGCCTCCTTAACTATATCAAAGCACTTTGAGATCCAACAATACAACTGCTTCGTAGCTCTTGTAGTTTGTCACACACTGAACATCGAGCAAAATTATCACCAGGTTTTTTCACCTCGTACTCTGAAAACTTCAAGGACCTGATCTTGCTCAGGTTTGAAGTGGAAACTTCAGGTAATCTGAAGGCTGCATTGACATCATTGATTTCTTTCATCTTACCCTTCCACTGAAAAGTAGAGGGAAGATACATGGATACGACCTTGTCCCTTGACTTCAAAGTCCGAGTACGATGTGGCATGTGATCTGCCTCCTTTTCAAGGATGCACTTTAGCGTGGCAGTTGCTTGTTGAGTGTGCTTCTCGACTTCTCCAATCATGTATTTCCATGGTCTCTTACCTCTCGTTCGTCCTTCCAATATTTGAGGTATCGATAGAATGTAGCCTTCGGGACCCCAGAAATATGCATCCATGCTCGCATGTACACGTTGATGCCTTCAATGGTCACTGTCTTCCTCCCACGTGCATCAAGATGCACTGACCTGTGTACATCAGTCTTCATGTGTGACCTGAACTTGAATGATGTATTGGAGTACATTCGCTCGTGGAAAGCCCGAATCTTCTCCCTTGGAAATGGCTGAACGCAATTCTGGAAACAACAGACTTTGCTAGACACCAAGTTGATGCACTCTGGAGTGAGGAGTTCCTTAGATCTGCGAGAGGTCATGCGAGGTGGATTCCTAAGGATACTTGAATATGGCCGTACAGATGCTAGAGGTTGTGGATTCAAAAGGTAGGCTTGTAGTTGATTGAATCTGTCTCGCGCCTCATGGTCGTGAAGACTTGCTCCCGCACAGTGGACTCATTTAATTGGCCAAGCTACCAAATAGTAAATTTGTTCCTGAGGGATATCCGCTTCTGAGAATGTCTTGGTGATGTGAACTGCTACATGGGTATCTCCAAGAGGACCATTAGCTCCAAGCACGAGGTCTGAGTTGACACTATGGCAAGTCCCTTCGCCAACAAGTAGACCCTCCTCATTGTAAAGAGTGACACATCTTGTATTCCAAAGATGACGCAGAAGTCCTTCGCATTCAGGAATGCCTACATTCATCCCTTCCAAAATTGGAAATTCATCATCCGAGGATTCCATGAAGTCGTCAGAAGTCGCAGATGAAGTCATGTCACATATCTGGAAAACCAAATGAAAAGCAGTATTGAAGTCAATGTCTGGCATCAAACTCCAATCGACCTGATTGACGCAGTAAATGGTGTTGGTATTTTTGAGCGGTAGTAATATCCGAATGGCAATTCAGCGCGACTAGCGCTAAATTGTATTTCATCTCCCAAGACGCTAACATATCGTCGCAACCAATTTCATGCAATAGGTGATTGCACTTTAGCGTGACCAACTCTGAATTGCAATTTAGCACCCACGACGCAGACATACGTCGTTACTAATTCCACTCCCTGCGTGATGAGAATTCAGTGCCAATTGAGCTAAAATAGCATCAGAATGAATTTCATTCTCTGCGTACTGAATTGCAATTCGGAATTACTCGCACTGGAATACCGTCACAATATATTTCATTCCCTCCGTGACGACACTTCAGCGCAACACGCGCTGAATTGCAATTAGTCATTGGTCGTGGTGGAATATTGTCAAAATATATTTCACTACGTGTGTATCTACACTTCAGAGCGACTCGCGCTGAATTGCAATTCAGATCCAATAAGTCTGACACTTTAGCGCGAGTCGCGCTGAATTGCAATTAGGCATTAGTAGTGGTGTAATATCGACAAATTACATTTCACTATGTGCGTATCTACACTTTAGCGCGAGTCGCGCTGAATTGCAATTCAGCTCTGATAGCTCTGGAGTGTCTCTAGAGTATATTCCATCACGATTTTATAGAATATAGATCTAGACTAGCTTACTTCAGTGCACATCAGCGCAAGTCGCGTTGAAGTGTCAACACTACATATTCCTTTACCTTTGTGAAGACACTTCAGCCCGACTAGGGATGAATATCAATTAAGCGTGAGTCTAGGTGATTCGTCTGCACAAAGACAATGGAAACTCTGATAGAAGCACTTCAACGCGACTCGCGCTGAAGTGCATTTTATTTTCATTTTAGTCAAGGAATTTCTATTTATAGTAAGTCCGTCTTTTGCAGAGGGGTTTATGTAGAGTTCTGCGCATTCTTCACACTGCGCTCGTCGAACGACTTGAAGACTTGAACATTTCATGGATAGTAGTCGGATTGACTGACCACAACGTGAACTGTGTTGGAGATCATTGAGCACCTACGCAAAACAACTGCCACTCATGGAATGAAAGATCTTATGCAAACCTAGAGGCTGGAATGACAGATCCTAGAAGCTGTTAAATGGAGAATTCTCATGTTTTCAAAGGGGTCGGAGTGGCTTACTGTAATTCCTATGCGATGGATCTCCTGCTCGAGCAGTACAACGGACAACAACCGGTGTTGTACCAATACAATTGCGGAACAATACTAATCAAACTCTTCTAAAGACATAATAGAACAAGTTGAAAGTGCAGAGAAGAACAGCAAAGCTCAAAGTTGATGCAGTTGAAGAGAAAGGTGGAATGTCTGGAATGCAACTAAACTGCTGACGTCCACTCAACTCCTCGGCGGGAAGGAAAGAGCGCGAAGTCAGTTCTCATTTTTGAAAGACGTACATTCTAATATCAAGTGTCCCCTGAATCACGACGGCCTTGCCACGTAAACCTTTCGATATCCACATGCAATCCTGAATTTAGTGGCTAGCCCCACGAAAATAATGGGGTCACTATACTTTTTATTAAGTTTGTGTTGACTTTTAAATTCCGTAGTGGCATATCCCCTTTGGCAGTCTTCAAATGCGGACAGTAGAAGCTACTATCCAAACCCTTTTCTACTTTGACTTCAAAATTTAAGTCGAATTGTTGACCTTACAATGCACCTAAGTTCATTATTAGAAAATGAAGGTTCTGTTACTTATAGTAACCATGTGGCACGTAACGCGGCTTTCTATATATATAGCATATACTAGAATAATGTTAATTTTGGCTGGAAAGTGCCTTTACTACAAACTTCCCCACCTTTAGTCAGCGGGAATATTGTTCTTCTTCTAAAGTGAATGAAAAGTATGATTTTAAAAATTCCTAATAATGTTGGAATGTTTAAAGAATGTCCCTTTTCTTGCAGCAGATTCGAGGGTTTAGGATGGGAAAATTTTGGCTTCAATTTCAAGGGTTCACGGTCTCAGGGTTTAGGGTTTAGGGCTTGGAATCCACGCCCTAAATTCAAATAAATTGCCTCCAGTAAGTCATCAAAAAAATTTGGAAGGAAATTACATTTACCATTCCTAAATTCTTTTAACCTTGCCTTTGAAGAGGTTCTAATTTTTACCCATGCAAACCAAAGCGGAAAATATGGAGTTCAAAATGAACAACAAAATACAAGTTCTAAATGGATTCGAAATGTACAATCTATGGCCATTTCTTAGAAAAAAGAATTTTGTTTTTGAAAATGGACCAAGTTCATGCAAAAAGAATTTTGTTTTTGCATGAACTTGGTCCATGTGGAAAAATTCAGTTACATTATTTTTTTAAAGAGGTGCCCATGGATTATCATCAAAGAGGGCGTTTCCAACTTCTATGTTAATATCTTTTTCCATTTGCACTTCCATTGCATTTTTTTTCAACTTTCTCGGACAGTCCATGTTTAAAAAAATAAATAAGTGACGCACATATTTCTGTTAACCTAAAATATTAAAATTGACTGTACTTTGTGCTACCGAAGTCATGAAATTCAATCAAGGCCAATTTAAATGGGCCCAAAAAATTTGTCTACAAGTTCTAAATTTTTTGTGGTTGTGGGTTTGGTCGATGCATGTGTGAAAAAAATAAATTAGTGACCCACATGTTTTTATAAATTTAAACTGTTAAAATTGACTGTACTTTGTAGTACCAATGTCATGAAATTTAATCAAGGCCAATTTAAATGGGCCCAACAAATTTGTCCACAAGTTTTAAATTTTTTTTGGTTGTAGGTTTGGTCAATGCATGTGTGAAAAAATTGAATCGATGACCCACATGTTTTTATAAATTTAAATTGTTAAAATTGACTATACTTTGTGGTACCAAAGTCATGAAATTCAATCCAACGACGCTAGCGTGCGAGCTTGGAGCGGGGAGCTTGTGACCGGGGAGCAGAGAGCCTGTGAGCGGAGAGCATGGAGCCAAAAAATTTCCATTTTTTTCCCATTTTTTTTTTTTTGGCAAAAAAAATTCAAAAAATTGATTTATTTTGGCTGTTTAGGGTGAATTTGGGACCTATGTCCGTGTACCCCATGACCGTGGATGTATAGATGTTTATGAAAATTTTTAATTTGTTTTTGGAGAAAATTGGGCAATATTGTCTTGTGAACATTGCCGTGGGAACTCTTTACCGTTTTCAGCACTCATGATACTCAGCGTTGCCGTACGAGTAGGAATTTAAAACATTTTGTATTGCAAAGTTTAGGGCAATTAAAAATAACGGCAAAAACTTTAGAAGGTTTAGGGAAGGCATTGGCCAAAATTGATACGTCAGTGGAAATATAGATGGAACTATTGATGGGAAAATTTGGCATAAGAATTTTGCAACTGTAATATATAAAGAAGAGTTCATTACAACTGAAGTGCATACAGAAACGTGTCTATGCCTATTCTGGAAGTGTGATCATGGTAGCCTGAAGTAGCAACAACTTCAATTCATTGAAGCTACAGCTTGGTGCATGAATAAATTTGTCTTCATTGACATCCATCTTGCAAAAGTACCTGTACAAATAGTACAAGTGTTTGCAATTCACGTACTGTTGCCGACCTCCAATTGCAGAAACTGCCATATTCACAAAGTCTGGGCATGTGCATGTGGGAAATTGGCCCATCGTAACTCTGTATGTATTTCTGTTAGAGTCAGACCCTGTCTCTAACTCCACAATTGCACCAAGGCCTGGAAAAGGGAGCAATGTTACTCCCAAAATTTGTCCTTTAACATTGCCTACACTTTCCCACTTGTTCTGTTGCTCGGGAGTAGGCGCATTTGCAATCCTTCGAACTGCTTTGTTGTTCCTCATTGTTGGATACACATCTGAGTTTAATGGCGGAGGGTTGTCATACAAAACCGGCTTGAATAGCTTAGACATGTAAAATAGTCGACGTGGTGATAGAATTGGTTGTTCTTGGAGGTGAAATCCGGCATGTTGCAGCAGCAAGGTCTCTTCGCGGGTTAAGTTTGTTCCAGAGAGAACAGGCCAAACCTCTGGCACCTCTGGCCAATCCAAAACCCATTTGCGCTTTGTTCCCTTCACGCATTGCTCAATATCATCCGAACAGAACCAAAAATCAGCCACCACCTCTCGCTTACTACCATATTCTTCTTTCCTGCCGCGGTAAGTAGGAGCTGGAGTTCCCTTCTTTCCTTTTGCAATCTTGCTAATGCACTTGATGTTAGACCTGGACTGTTGAGCTTGACATCTTGCGTTGGATTTGTGGCTGATTCTAGCAATGTGCCAGTTGGATACATCGCAGTCACTTTCAAATGCTACATTCACATGCCCAGAAGTGTTTGTTTGAATTTGCTTACCTTTGTCTGGAGAAGATTGAGAAGCATTCGTGGTAGATCGTGTTTTGACACGGGGTTGGGAAAAATTGATCTTGTCTGGTCTGTGTGAGTCTCCTGCATCACCGATGGGCACATCCAACTTCCTCTTAGTGCTCCCAAAGATTTCTTCTCCTTCCAAGTGTGGCACTCTAGTTCCCATGTTCTCTGCCCCAAGCAATGTGTTCAGTGCCTCTGCAATTTTTTTGGGGTCTCCGCTTCTTCTTGCAGCTCTCAACCTCAACTCCCCTTTTGATGGTCCTGATCTCGCTGCAGAACCTTTCAAGTATGCACGGTAGTTTGTCATTTGCATCCAAGCACGGATATTGTCGTCACATGTGGCATCGAACAAGCTGTTGCCTCGCTTCCCGGACATTTGTAGCCACTTGTTATGCACCGTTTCGGATAGATTGCATGATGGCAAATCCAACATCTCCTCCAAATTCAATTTCTGAATTTTGTAATCAAAGGTATAACAGAGTTAATAACAAATATTCACCACCGTTGTAACTTGTAGCATCTTCATAAATAAGTTTCATTACTTTTATAGTTCTATACGACGAAAGACAAGTATTGACTTCTGATAGTAGAAATCTACTGCTACCGCCAAACACAACACATCTCGCCTACTTAAAAACCCAAACCAAAAATAACTGAAAACAATTATGAAATGCAACTATCAATTCAGGTTTAGGGACACAAGTTACAAGAATCAAGGGGGTCCCCTCCCCATCTCCGACACATGCCTCGGATTCGAGGCACGTATTGAAGGCGGGGAGGGGACTCCTAAGTTTTATTTCCCAAGAGAGAAAATTGGGCATATTTTAGCAAAGAAATTTGAGAGAACTATAACTGTTGCCCCTATTAAAATTTAATTCAAACTCTTCCATTTAGAAAATAGGTAAGGCCTCATCCAATGGACTATTCATGTCTCAAATCGAAGGCATGTTTTCCTATTGTGTGAAGCGCCCCAACTTCTTGATAAATAGAAATAAAATGTAAAACTTAATTAACAAAAAGAAGTTCAGAAAAAGTTCTTTATGAAGTACAAAGTACATCATCATGCAAAGTGAGCCAGAGATTCCTAAGCACTTAAACACATTTGCGGACAAAATTGACTCACCAAGTCCATGAAGCCTCCCCATTGACGGTATCTGAAATGCCAGAAAGCAAGCCAATGGTCCAAGTGATGTAAGCCTTCTTCATTGGCCGCACCAGATGACAACCACCAAGACCGTATTGCGAGATAACGGACCTCTGCTTGGTCCATATTCTTTGAATCTTTGTATTGCTTGCACAGAGTTAAATGTTGTTGTTGAAATACTTCCTTGATGTACTTTTGTGTGTGCTTGTGAAGAGAGGTACTCCAATGCAATAAGCATGTGCGCTCACGATTCTCCATTTCAACATTGGCAAAACCAGTGCCATACACTATCCGCACTGCATTCCAATTGGCCATGGCACTATCTGCCATGAATCCCTTGAAGTTGGGGTTTGGTACTCCGTGGCGTTGCATAACCTCGTTTAAGCTCCGCCAAAACTGTACCTGCACTTCGGTATCTTCGGATTGCATATCGCATAGTGCAATCGTCATCACCTTTTTGTAGTTGGTATCATACACATGGCAAGCCATTGTGGTCCACTCCTTTACTCGCTTCACGTGGTCAAACATTAACCACGCATTCTGCAGGTCTCCATCCGGTTGCATTCGCTTCACAAGGTCGACTCCACTTCCTGGTCCCTCGATGAGCATCTTGAAAATGTAAACCTTCTCTTTGCCTTGACCTGGAAAGACACTGTCATGTATGAACTCAAACTTGGACTCCTTCTTCATGGTCATGATGTTGTCTATTATCCCTCCTCGGTTGTTTGAGCGGAAAGAAGAGATGACATTTCGAATACTTGGACTACTCAAGTATTGGAAGCGGTCCATGATCTCTTCCATTTCGTCAACTTTTAGCATCTGCTTCTCTCCATCTCCATTGTGGAATAGATAGCTTCCGAGGAAGTCCATACTAGCTGAGAGAGTGATTGCAGAGTTTGTGGCCGTGGGTGTTTTTGCCACTTCTTCTGCAATGAGTCCGTGTATTAGGGTGGTAGAGTCCCTATACATGCCTGTAGCAACCGGGTGGCCATGCTCTCCGAAGTGAATAGCCGCCCTCGTCATTTCAGGGTTTTTAGAATACACAAAATATATCCTAGCCTTGCATGCGCCTAGACACTGGGGAGCCAACTTGCAAACCTTGCACACTAGAGTGGAGTCCTTTGGGGGGGCTTCACCGGGGGCAAAAGGGAACACAGTGTAGCCACTCCACTCAGTTTCGTTTTTCTTCGAAGCTCTCTTCATGTACTCACAATTAGCATTCTTACAAGCAAGATGGCCAGTACAGTAAGACTTACGAAATGTTAGGTTGTCGGAGTTCTGGATATTGGTAGTCACAAGCTTGCACCATGGATGTCCATCGTAACGCTTGTCCATTCCCTCCAAATTCTTGGCTCCCGACGAAGACGAACATGCCCCACAAGGAGGCAATTCAAAGATGACATCTCCGTTGAAAACTGTTGGAAGGAATGGAACTCTTTGATGCTTCACTATGCTCAAATCCATAGCGGACAACTCGTTCCGAGAGCGCTGCATACTACCAAGTCGCTTCAGACACTCCATAATGCTTTTCCTGGTTTCCACAGGATGGGGCGGTGGAGGGAGTGAGAATGAGGAATTGGAGAGGCTTCTTGACAAGCTTCTAGATGAGGATTTTACCATAGTGGGCTGGACAAATGCCATGCGGAATGAACCCTCCTTTCTTTGAGCACTAATATTAGGGGATTCACCTTCAGATTCACTTGATAACTCTATGATTGGATCTAACTTCTCCTCTTTCACAACAAGAAGCTTGGAAGGCATATGTAGCACACTTGGAACATTTGTCGACGGACTGGGTGACACAGTGTGAGTAGTGACTGGCATATTCACGGTAGAATTATCTGATTGTCGACTTTGGATTTCTGTTGACGCACTTAGCATGGAGAGTGGAAGTCCGTATGCTCTGTAATTTCCTGGACCAAGATACCAACAATGCGTCCCATCATCGTCAGACCTCACAACCGGAACAGATTGAATCACTTCGCCAGTTTTGGACATTTTCTCCTCCTCAACGTAGATGGACGTTTCTACAAACCTAAAACGGACGTGCAGAAGGTGACTAGGAACTCTAGCGTGACCACCATGAACAATTGAGAACACTACAGGTATATCATAACCGTCTACTCTAATGGAAGCCATCTTTGCAGCAAAGGGAGAATGTCAAGGAACAAGGAGAAGTCCAAGCAACCAAGAAGATGATCTCTACAACAAAAAGGTATGGGTTCTCAATGATAGTGGTGCATCTTTGGTTTGTCCTATAGCAATCATATGTTAAAACCAATTAGCAAAATCTTAACACCTATTTGGGACATCTTTGATATAATTTGAAACGATATGGCAGTTGAGATTGAAGAAAATTAATGAGTTCAAAGGTCATTTCAAATTCTTACATGATTGCTAAGCACAAGGAACACTCTAACAACATAGTGATGCAGAGAAGTATGCCTCCCAAATAAATATTGGGAACAGTACATTTAGGAATCCAATCAAATTAATTAATTTAAAAATTGAAATGCTCCTTACAAAAGCACTAGCACATATAGCTTGATATGAAGAGGCGAAAATGAATCACAAAGAAATTTTGGTGACAATATATCCTGGAATCCACTCAATAGAAATTAGTTTTGTAATTAAAACCGCTCCTTAAAAAAGAACTTGCACAAAACCGGATGACATGAATATGCATAATTGCACCCATCAAATTCTATTCTTTAAATTAATGATTGGCATATGTTGAAATTAATAATTATGCTAGGATGCTACAAAATTTACTTTTGGGAAGATGTCATGAAGTAAGGCACAGCGAAATATTAGTGATGATGTGCAATACAGAAAATTTAGTCTCTAATAACATGAGGTACTAACCTCCTAAACAAAAAACATTGCCAATATAGATAAATTTTTTATTACCATAATTTGATGACATAGCTAATTTATAAACTACATTTTCACCTTGGACGCCTCCTTAATTTTGAGGTTCTGATTTAGTCAATTAAAATACCCATATCATAATACTGATTATTGTCTATGCAACTAAATGCATACACGATACACTAAGAACTTCGTTTATATTCATCCAACAACATTGAAGGCACTTGGTACTTTATTTCATAGATTGTGGGGTAGATTGCATGAAATCAAAACCAAATTTTAAATTCAAGGTTTAAGAGACCTTCAAATTCTAGGCAACCATAATTAGCAGAGCTCATTCAATGGGGAGCAATTCATGAATAGAGCAACACTAATAAGGATCTTTCGCACAGCATTAGAGGGAAGAACAAGTACTTTGTCAGAGTGAACGTTGTGCATTGAGAAAGTAGTTTCACCCTATCAGGGTTTAATTTTAATAGAATTGGCGGTGCCCTCATGTGTACTGACAGTCCTATTATGGTCAGGGCCAACCTATTTAAAAAGGATTTGATGGCCGATGTCCTTCACAGCCGAAGGCGCCCACAAACGAAGCAAATTCGCATGTGTGTTGTCATTGTAGATTCAAATTTTGGCGGCTATTGATAGGAATGCCTGGCCAAACGTGTAAGGCTTCATGTGCTTCCTTTAGTTTTCATTGTCTTCCGGTTGTTTTCTGTTCTGTGGTATAGTTGAGAGCGACGATGGCGATGCCCTCAATTTTCCCTTCATGCTTGTAGGGTGCGAGGTTAGTGAGGTTGTTTGTGTGAGGCCCAGGCAAAGAAGAAAGAGACGAGGGTCCTTTTACTATTCTTCAACTAGAGAGCTAAAGCGGTCGAGGATGAGAAGAGGTATACGAGGAGCGCCAAAGTCCGGGGAGACATCGTCTCCAGATCTTCGTAGAGTTCTGCAGTTCGAGAGCGGGAGTATCATCGGGCAAGAGGATGTCCCTAGTGAAAATGTCCAACTTGTTGGAGAGGCCTCAACAGACAGTTTGAGCTCTGGACGTGGGAAGAACACAATCGACATCTCAAATGTAAGCACAACATCTTTGTGTTTTCTTTAAAAACTATTTGAGTCCCTTGGTTTCACTCCAGTGAAAGAACTGTCTTCACTCTACTCCTCTAAGGAAAGCTTGTAGAGTCATGTGGCCTCCTTATTTGTTCATGGAACAAAGTTGGAAGGATTGCAATCACATGCAAGTATATTGAGATTCACATTAATAGTTTAGAAGAGGGAACTGTAGGGTTCATGGATGTGCTACAAAAGTTCAAGGATAGAGAGACTTCATTCGAAACAACTGTAACTCAAATATCTAGAACAATGTTTGTGAAGAAAAACACTGTCAGGTTTTGCTAGAGTAGATTTTAAATGCTAAAATTAGGGACCTTGGAGACATGCACATACACAGTACTGGGTTTCTATAAGAGACCAATTGACAATTTCAAAATAGCCTTGTAAGTACACCCTGTAGAATCCAAGTAGAATCTGCAGCTTGTAAGTTCTAACGCACTTACAAATTTCAGCTACATTAGTATTGCACTCTTTCTGTCAATACGAGAATGATACTGTTGTTATTTCCTATATGGAAAACCTCCAAAGAATGAAACTAACTTTCGTACTAGAATTCAGAAGACCAAAGTTTTGGGTACTATGGCTAGTGAATTTCGGAAAAGCTTTGGCATCAGAGTCATTTTCAATTTCTGTGTCGTTCTCATTGTGCCCCTCTTTGTTCCTGTTTCTTATATCACATGGAAGGTGACTTGAATTTTGTATAGCATTCAAGGTAAGTGTTTCAACATGCAGAAATTCTCTTTTGGGAAGTGTCTTCACTAAAGCTTTGTAGAGACTAATGAAAACCAAAAATTTGTAAAATCTCTCATAGTATCCAGGATGGTAATATGGGGATGACTTGAAGACTAGTCCCTACACTTTGAAGAGTTAATATACTTTCAAAACCGTAAAATACAGAAAATAGGATTGACAAATGAAGAGCGGATTTGCACCAGTAGAAATAAAATTCAATATGTGAAAGTTCTTGAACATATTCACGTAAGCACCGTTTATTGGAGCTCAGTTCAATCTTCCTGATTTCATTTTTAAAATGTAATGCATATTCTCGTAAGTTTGAATCTCCTGTGATATTTTGAGGACCTCCTGGTGGTGTACCTTGGTGAAACCAGGATCTGGAATTCTAAAGTGCGGCAAATGTAACCGACAGTCTAATTTGGAATCACATATAAAAAAGTTTGGACGTTCAGTTTGGGCGTTCAGTTCTGGCGTTCCGTTTGGGCGTTCAGTGAGGCTATCTAGGAATCCAGTGTGCATGACTTCACCGAGGAAGCACGTCTCAAATCCAGCGACGTGGGCGAATCCACGTCAGTCCACCGTTGACGCTATCAGGGAACCCAGTGTGCATGACTGCACCGAGGTAGCCCGCCAAGGATCCAGCAATGTGGACGATTCCACCTCAGTCCACCGTTGACGCTATCGGGGAACTCAGTGTGCATGACTGCACCGAGGAAGCGTGCCAAGGATCCAGCAACGTGGGCGAATCCACGTGAGTTCACCATTGACGCTATCGGGAAATCCAGTGTGCATGACTTCACCGAGGAAGCGTGCCAAGGATCTAGCAACGTGGCCGAATCCACCTCAGTCCACCGTTGACGCTATCGGGGAACCCAGTGTGCATGACTGCACCGAGGGAGCCCGCCAAGGATCCAGGAACGTGGGCGACAAAATTAGAAACCACGGCATTTCCGGAGATAACCTCACCTGCTTCAAGCCTGATCTGGAATTCCGTGGTCCTCCTCGCTGCTCCATCCACATCGTAGCTGTACTCAATGATTGATAGTGTGTGCACCTCCATTTGCAAATAACCACGCAATCTCCCGAAGT
Source organism: Climacium dendroides (assembly GCA_950106755.1). Lineage (NCBI taxonomy): Eukaryota > Viridiplantae > Streptophyta > Bryopsida > Hypnales > Climaciaceae > Climacium > Climacium dendroides. Next base: position 498,180 of record OX467086.1, read on the forward strand.
CGGTCCGGCAGCAGCTGTGGGAACTGAGCAAACTCTCGTGTGATCTGCAGAGTATGACGATGAGGAGCACCAGGAGCCGTGGAGGCATTCAAGAACCCGCTCCAGCCGCTGCACCGACGCGAACAAAGGTAACCTTTTTTAGTTGTATTCCTTGATGAAATTTGTGAGTCTGGTGCGTGAGTACATTACGTGGAGCTTGAGTGCGGCACGTAAGATCGCATGCGGAGCTTGAGTATGTCAATGCTTAGATGGCATGAGTCATTCGCAAATCGCGCACTGAAAGTGTTGGGGTCAACCTTTCAGATTCACGCAGTCGACAAAGATGGAAGATTGATTTCCTTCTGCTGAACACTGTCGGCCACGGCAGAATTCCGTTCCACCTTGAGTGTCGAGAGAATAGGTTCGTGCAGTACGGGCATGAAAATTTAGAATCTACGGGGTCCAGCCGGGAGGCGCCGGTGTAGCCTCGGATCCGAGGCACCTCCTGGCCCTCAACCACGGACCCCGGCCTTATCACAAAATTCACCTAAGACTATCCTCGGGGGATTTTTCGGGGGTTCAGTACTTAAGGGAGGAGCAATTTAGTTTTCAGGGGAAATCAGTGACGTCGGGGCCGTTTTGGTGAATCTGGGCAGTTGACCATGTTTTTATTGGAGGCACCACCTGGCTGAAATCAAACCTACACAATTTTTTTGGAGGCACCACCTGTATTGAAATGGACTTGCACAGTTTTCTTGGGAGGCACGAGCATGCACTGAAATGAAGTTGCAAATTTTTTTTGGGAAATTTCTGGGGTCCTCGGCAGTCGGCCAGGTGGTGCCTCGGATCCGAGGCACCACCTGGTCGACTGCCGAGGACCCCAGAAATTTCCCAAAAAAAATTTGCAACTTCATTTCAGTCTAGGCATGTGAGATTCAGTCCAGGCATGTGAGATTCAGTCTAGGCATGTGAATCTCAGTCCAGGCATGTCACAGGTTTTCTCTTGTTGCTCGTGACAGTCGCGTCGCTCGTGATGGTCGCGGCGCTCATGGCGCTCGTGACGCGAGTGGCGCGCGCGATTGCAGTGTAGCACTTATTGCCAAATTAGTGAAAAGGTCATTTTTTGTTGGACTTTAGTAGGTTTAGCGGGGGTGGAACAGATGACCTCTGAAGATTTAGGGGTCCAAGGCACCTCCCATGGTTGAGGATTTAGGGCCCTAGTACTGCCAAAAAGATTAAGGCATCCTAAATGAAAGACAATATTTTGGATGTACATGTGTGGAGATGCCTAGTCCAAAATTTTAATTGACTTTGTTGGTGATGATCTTCACATTTACTTTTAGTTTTAAGGCTTTCTAGTTTAGATGTTTTTTTATACCCGTTTCAAAATTATATCTAACTCTATTATTGGTGCCTATCTTCAGACAAGACAAGGCCAAGGAAGAGCTTCACCCACAGTGACACCTATTCAGACACCAGTCAGTGCTGAGGCAGAATCATCTCAGCCTCTTGCACCGTTGCAAGAGACTGAGATGGAGGTGTCAATCGAATCGGAAGACAAGAATGTTGTCAGTGATCAACCCAAAGACGAAGAGGTATTGATTACTTTTCATGATGTCCTAGACGCTGTGGACAACTTCCATGACACATCTGAGACTAGTGTGCAGAGTCAAGCGTGTGTTCAAGGACATCAGAAGCGTGCACGCCACCATTCCCCACCATTAGCATCAGCTGAGACGGACAATTTCTATAGTAGTGCCCGAAATTTTGGAGATCCAGTCTGCATCCTTTTGAGCTCAGAGTCGGATGAAGATGTAGAGATTGATTGACTCTAGTGAGATACAGGGATGTAGTTCTTGAGATAGTTGCATTCCATGAAATCCCATTACAAGAATGATTGATTGTTATATCTATTGATTCATTATGGAGTTCATCAATTTTTCAATGTCAATATGTCTCTACATTTATCTTGGCTATTTCAAATGTAATACAACTTCTCATGTTTTTAACTTGCAGATGGATGGCACCCCATCAAACTTGTGGCCTGAAGAGACAAATCTCCAGACTCCAACTACAGGAGACTCAACGCAACCGGCCATTGCAGGGGACGGAGAAGGGGAAGACGAGGGTGACATGATGGAAGAAGACGCACTGGTCATTGTGATGGAGGGAGATGACAAAGATTTTTTGGAAGAAGAACTCCGCCAGTACCACAAGGTGGATTCGGTGAATTCTATAGCGTCCCTTCGAATGAAGCTGCACCACCTTTTCAGAATGAACATCCCACTCTGCCGGATGGTGTCCATGCCCATGGTAAGGCCTACCTTATCATGCGACCTCGAGTTCCTAGAACACGAGTTCAGCAAGGGCTACCGCGATGGGGCAGCGGTTTTCTACGTGACAACAACTGACGAGGCCGGAGAGAGCTTCCAATTCACTGAAGGGGAGATGGAGGCGTGGGGGCCGCTATGGAAGGAAAAGAACGCCGCATTCAATGCCTACGTGGAATCCGTGCCCGAACTCAGGTTCTTAAAAAACCTGAAGTTCTATGTTTGCGATGGAAACCATCGACTCATCTCCTGGATGAAGTACATTGGCAAAATGCATTCCAAGGACATTGAATGGCATTACGCGGTGGATGCCATTGTACTTGACACAAAGAAGAGGACGGAGCTCGTCATGCATGTCATGCATGACATCAACAAGTATGTTGTCTGATACCTTCAAGCCTTTCTTATGTACTTTTGTTTTTTTATGGTTTTCGGATGCTGCAGATACTGTGTTGAATCTCACTGTGATCAATTGTTTTTCAGATCCACCGAGGATTCTCACGTCAAAACCAACTTGGTTCACATACTCTATAGGGTGCAAAAGTATGGCCTTCTTCCCATTGAGCGTTTTCAAGAGATGTTGAGGCCTTCCGAGCTTCGACTGTGTGGGGCACCGAAACCGAAGCCAACGTGGTATTCTATGCCACTACAAGTCTTTACGGCATTTGTATTCAGGGTGAGGATGCTCGGGCTTCTGGAATTTGATGTGTTATATTCTTTTCTGTTTGATACTTTCTTTATTTGTATTTGAAAGTATTATTTTTCACTTGCTTCTGCAGCAAGAGGTTGCGCAGTCTGCAGATGCAGCTGGTCGCAAATACAATGAGGTGACAACACAGGAAGACCGTTCCCCTGTGGAACTAGCGCAAGCGATGCGAGCTGGGCCAAACGAGAAACTCGGGAAACTAAACGTCAAGATGTCGAAGTTGGTGGCGGTAGCCAATCCGGCAAACAAGCCAGGGTTTATTGAGGAGGTACATCCATCCCCTTCATAGCATTCATATGACATTGCGATTAGGAAGTCTGAAACAGTGACTAACTTCATTTTGTTTTTTAATATCAGATTGAGAGACATTGGAGTGCCAATGAAGTGCCAGAGATGACTCTGGAGAAGCTACAAATGGTGGCCACTTGCAACACCACGGCAGAGCACAAGATCAAGTTCTTGAAATGGTGGAACTCATCAACACCATCTCGACATGCCAAGCGTTTCCCGCCTAAGCCAGTTTCTGAAACATTACTTGGTCCCTTCTTGAACCGTTGTGTGTGGTATGCTGGGGTAAGTGATAATCTTTGTATAAATTTTTAGACGTCATTGGATTTGGATTTTCTTTGTTTAGAATTTCTAGAGTTCATTTTCTTTCAGAGGATGATAAATTTTTGTTGTTCTATGTTTTCTCAGATCGAGGATGCAGCGGTGAAGTACTTTGACGACGTTGTCCAGCACGACGGCATTGTCATCAATATGAACGTCCCGCTGTAGCCGGAGACCTTACAAGAGTACCTGGAGGGATGGAGGAGGAAAATTTGGGATGATGGATATATGAACTACCTCAGGGGATCGAATTATTTCAAAAAGAGCGACAATTTCAAGAAGTATGAGGGGTCTGAACAGGCAGTGAGAAGAGTGCTCTATCAGTATGTCTTACACACTATTGTAAGGCTCATTCAAAAATGATAATTAATTGGGAACCAATTCAATCTTCCTAGACTTCCATAGCCTGCCTTCAAAGTAGCATATAATTTGTTTCCAACTCAGGTTCACTTTCTCTGCACTCTCATTTGGTATTTGTGATGGAAATGTTTGGACTAAAACTTCACGTGTCACTCACTTTTCCTTCAATGTTACATATTTTTTGGCAATTTAGGTATTTCAAGTTTGAACTTGAGGGAAAAGGTGCAATCAAAAAGGATGACTTCCCAAAATTCCTTAGGAGTTTTCTTGATCGCCATTCGGCAACCTGCATGTACACTTCAAGTCAACTCCAAACGTACACCACGGCTCATCTTAGCCGTGGCGCATGGTACCTCGATTGCCCTATTGGATACACGCATCCATCGGAGCAAGCCCTCCGGGATTCCTTGGAGGGCATTAGTGGGGTTGACTTAAATGTCGATGAGTTCGCAGGTCTCAACACAGTTCAAAAGGCGAAGGCAATTGCCAAGAGGGACAGAGCTGACAGAAAGAAGGCAGCTAAGCTACATTTGGCGCTAGAAACCAAGTCAAAGAGGGAGGCAGATCGCTTGGCAAAGCAAGAGGAGAAGGAGAGGGAGAAATTGAGAGAAAAGGAGGAGAAAGCGAAGGCCAAAGGCAAGCAAAAAGATGAGGGCGATACCGGGGTTCCATTGTCTTCAGCAGTTGACCAGAGCTCGCAGTTGGTGGAAGGAAGCCACTCCGGGATGAAGAGGAAGGCCATACTTCCAGAGTGGACGGAGAATATGCTGACCCAAGGCACACAAGTTCTGGTGATAGACGACGACGATGTCAGAACAGAGGAGCTTATCTTAAACGTGTCCATCATTGATATTATGGAAGATTCTGAGAATTCACCACCAAATCCGTATATTGAAGTCATGGACTTCATTCAAAAGGTATCGTGAACATTCAAATGTATTTGAATTTTCCTCTTTTTCAATTTCTGGATGAGTTTCTTGTTTCTTGTTCAATCTTCTTGTGACATGGTAAACTTCTTCGTCGCAGGTGAATGCAGGGAAACCGCGCTCATTCAACGGCAGGGTCACCAGAGACCCTTTGGTGGATCTAATCATCTTCGATTGCCAAGAGAACCTGCCTGTGCCTCTTGTCTCAGAGAAGCACGTTCCCTCGTGGAACGCGGACCCAACATATGCTGGAATGCAAAATGCATTCCAATTTGCCGAGGAGTATTTACAAGACAATGGTTGTCTCCTAGTATTTCATTCCTACAGCGTTCAGTCTCGAAGTATGTTTGCAGGGTTGATGAAGATTTTCAAGAACTTGAAGATGAAGAAAGAGTGGTTGGCATTCAACCAATTGGACCTTGCGTCGGGAATAAACCTTGGCGAAACAGTGAGTTCTCTATTTTATTTTTCATGTGATTTTAGGTTTTCTTTTACATGTGATTCTTGGTTTGATATATGGTGTGATTGTCAATGGCATTCCCCTCTTTACTAATTAATTTTTTGATGCAGACCGTGAAGTTTGGAGTCACCCTTTTCATAAAGGACGTGGGTGGAAAAGTGGCATCACTTTTCCAATTTAGGCAGACCACAGCCATGACCAAAGCAAAGTGGAACCTCCAGAAGAAAGACATGGTCATCAATTACATTACTGAGGAGACCATGATGGTAAACAAAGAAACCAAAGCGCCTTGGCGTGGACCCCGAGAGAAAGATGTGAGGTTCCTACAGTTTTTCATCGAAGGTTGTACCGATGAAGATGATGTAGTTCTCGACTGCACCATTGCTACAGGTATAATACTACTCAGTTTCAAGAAAGAGTTCTAAAATGAATTGGTTATTCTTGTAAAGATGTACTTAAACATTGATCACCACATGCTTCTATTGCAGGGGCGTCTATTACGGCTTGTCGTGGGACGGGCCGCCATATTGTGGCCTTGGAGAAGGACATCGATATCTTCAACATTGTTCTAAAGCCGATGAAGAAAGCCACTCCAGTAGAAGGAGTGACTCAAGCTCCAGTGGAAGCTATTGCCGCCCTTGATCTTGATGCCGTACATGTCGAACCAATGGTGTTCACACGCACCGTCAGACCTAGTAAGTAAGTTTTGCTTTGTAATGACAACATTTTTTTGATCTGTAATATACGTTGCATACAAAGAATTTCAAGAACCTAAACCTTCTATGTGTGGTTCTTGAAGGAACGAAGCAGTGAAGGGAACGCACCCAATGAAGAAGATTCGAAGACTTATCTTGAGTCCGAAGAAGTCTTATGAACTTCCAGTGTATGCCGAGAAGATGGCGACACAATATGAACAGCATGGTTGTAGAGATCCTAAACCTCGCATTCCGAAGTATGCTACAAATGTGGTTCATTTTGTAGACATTTCAGCTTCTGAGGGTGAGGAGACGCCAGAGTCGTCTTCTAGTGAGGTTTCTATGACCGAGTCCACTGCAACTTAGACTCATAAGATTGACGAATCTTATGAGTTGAACTATGTGTATTCCTTTTATGTTTATTTGATTTGTGTGTGTTATTCATAAAGTCTGAGGTGCAATGTACTTCTTGCTTGATACTAAACTTGCCCTTAAAAATGTTATGAAATATACACCCAGAGAGAAACAATGTCTATTGGACAAGTGTGGGAATTATAGAATTTGGAGTTCATTTACAACTGTAGGAGTAGGTACTCTGTAGTGGGGAAAAAATAGAGAAAACAAGGTACACTACATTATTTATTGCAAATTAGTGAGTAGCGCGAATAAATGTGCTTGGAATAAAAATGGAAAGAAATTATAACTCCTTCCAATATTAACTCCTACATAGTGGAAAAAAAATGGAATGCAAATAAATGTAGTCACCTTTATATGGTGATAGTCATGATATGAAGTAGGGAATAAAATGAGGTCACACTTGCCCTTCTAATGAACACATACATTTGAATAGGAAGCCAAACAAAGCTCAACAAGTGAACCACTCTACCTAAACCCCCAACAATAAAATATCACTAGTACATAACATTGCCACCCTACACCTTTGGCTCATTTAGGTACTTTCACCTTCTTCCAACAGTCCATGTCTGATAAGACACCCTAGCTCTATTTTATGTGCAACAAAAATCCCTTAAATATAGAAGTATCCTTCATAGTCCACAAATGGCACTACATTCCCTAAATTGCTTTTGCTTTTTTAATCCACGATTATAGAGCCTACAGTCACCCTAAATCCACGGTCATGGGTTCTAAGCCAACCTTCTATTCAACTTTTGATTTTTGCACAAAATTTTTCTTAAACAAAATTCCCGCTCCCAAGCTCGCAGGCTCCTGCTCCCAAGCTCGCACGCTAGCAACCCTGAAATTCAATCAAGGCCAATTTAAATGGGCCCAACAAATTTGTCCACAAGTTCTAAATTTTTTTTGGATGTGGATTTGGTCAATGCATTTGGAAAAACATTACATACTACTAACCATGATCATTAAGTAGATTTATTTTGACCTCAACAATATTTAGTAAACATTTGTTTGGTACAATGCCACTATATTCATAGTACACTATGAATATCATCACTAGTACCTTGAATTTCAATGCTTGATTGTGAAGTGTGTTAAGATATTTATTGTGAAGCGTTATTTGCTTAATGGGAGTTTGTAGTGACCTTAAATTGTAATTATGGGTACCAACATCATAATGACTGAGGCTAGTCAATTGAATTCATGATGAAGCGTTATTTATTTTAAGTGATTTGTGGTGACACTACATAATTATGACTCTCAACATCATATTAACACTACTACTAAGTACATTCATTATACTCTGGTTGAAACAATTTCAATCTATTATAATGAATGTTACATGAAACTAGAAATTGTTAAATATGATGATGTACAATTCAAGTGATTTAGAAGTTGTGGACAAATTTTTTGAGCCCATCTAAATTGGCCTTGATTGAATTTCAAGATGTTGGTACTACAAAGTTCAGTCAATTTTAAGAGTTTAGGTTTAAAAAAACATGTGGGTCACCGATTTATTTTTTTTCACACATGCATTGACCAAACCCACAACCAAAAAAAATTTAGAACTTGTGGACAAATTTGTTGGGCCCATTTAAATTGGCCTTGATTGAATTTCATGACATTGGTACTACAAAGTACAATCAATTTTAAGAGTTTAGGTTCAAAAAAACATGTAGGTCACCGATTTATTTTTTTTCACACATGCATTGACTAAACCCACAACCAAAAAAAATTTAGAACTTGTGGACAAATTTGTTGGGCCCATTTAAATTGGCCTTGATTGAATTTCATGATATTGGTACTACAAAGTACAGTCAATTTTAAGAGTTTAGGTTTAAAAAAACATGTGGGTCACCGATTTTTTTTTCCACACATGCATTGACCAAACCTACAACCAAAAACATTTTAGAACTTGTGGACAAATTTTTTGAGCCCATGTAAATATGCCTTGATTGAATTTCATGACATTGTACCTACCAAAAAGTAAAGTCAATTTTAAGAGTTTAGGTTTAAAAAAACATGTGGGTCACCGATTCATTTTTTTTCACACATGCATTGACCAAACCCACAACCAAAAAAATTTTAGAACTTGTGCACAAATTTTTTGAGCCCATGTAAATATGCCTTGATTGAATTTCATGACATTGTACCTACCAAAAAGTAAAGTCAATTCTAAGAGTTTTGTTTTAATAAAACATGCAGGTCACCAATTTATGTTAGTAATGTCTGTAAATGCCCTAGGCACTAGAATGTGGTGTTTGCAGAACTTTGAAGTCAAGTAAAACTTAATGAAGTTGCTATTTTCAGTAGTTTAATATTTCCAAAAAAACTTTGTGAAGTCTAGTTTTAGCATCAAACATCTATAGAGTACATTTTAAACAACTATAGAGTACATTTTAAGAAGCCATATGTTCATTGGGGTTATACATGTTAGGCTTTGTAACCTCAAATCTTTTTGGTCACCAATTTTTTAGATTTGACTTCTAAAAAGAGGGTTGAAATTTTTTTGCAGTTTGAACACCTTCATGGTCAAACATTATAATCTTTCACTGTATAAGTGATATTGTTGTCTTTTCTTTTCCTATGAGATCTCTAATATGTCAAGTTTGAATTAGTATGTTTAAAATTTAACAAAAATTGAAACAACTTATGGAAATGTTGGCATTTTGTTCAATTTCAAAAAAATTCCAAGTTACTCAAAATAGGCCTTAGCCTTTGTATCTCCGTCGATTCTAATTGATATTGATATCCATCTATGCACACACCATGTCCACTTATCTTCCATTTAGAGATCCTTGTGAGACCCCCTCTCCAACTCGGATCCGAGTATAGGTCCAGGGTATCAAACAGATCAGGGGCGGGTATCAATTTGATTAGGGGCCACGATTCAATGAACGACGGAGTGATGACGGACGGAGTTCAACCGGTGGTCGTCGGGTTTCCATCCTAGTCGTCATCTCTTTTGTCCGGAGAGGGTCGGTTGCTAGCTGGTCGCCCAGAGGTGGCTTGCTTTTCTTCTGTACTGTCGGACGCACACGAGTTCTTTAGTGGCGCTTTTTGTTTGTGAGAGTTTGGGTTGTGATTCAGGGCAGAGCAAGTTCTGAGGGTTTAGGGTTGTCATTCAGTTCCGAGGCTTGTTCTTCATGGAGGTGGCTTGCGTTTCTTCTGTATTGTTGGACGCATACAAGTTCTTCAGTGGCGCTTTTTGTTTGTGAGAGTTTGGATTGTGATTCAAGGTGGAGCACGTTCTGAGGGTTTAGGGTTGTCATTCAGTTCCGAGGCTTGCTCATCACGGAGGTGGCTTGCTTTTCTTCTATATTGTCAGACGCACACAAGGACATGTATTTTGAAGCGATTTCCCGGCCTGATTGCTTCAATCAGTTATGGTGGAGGAGCTGTGTTTTGAAGGAGCTCACTGTGGGAGACCTATGTTTTGAAGGAGCTCACAGTCGGGGTTGAAGCTGCTAAAGAAGAGGTTGGGGTTCAAATCTGCAAGGTCTTCTAATCGTGGCAGGTGAGCACTTTGGGTTTTCCTTTCTGATGATTAGGAATGTAGGTTTTTTTTGTTTCCTTTCTCCAAACTTGCTTCATGAAATTGCAATCATGTTGTTGTGAGAGGGGTGGGCTCCTGTAAGTTTCTTCATACTGTCCGTTTTGGTTCCTTAAGTTTCAAACTCACATGAAACAGAACTCGTTTGGGTTGATTTTGTCTGTCTTGGATGCTTCACAATTGAACTCACATGAAATTTGAACTCACATGAAATTCAGTCTTAGGGTTTAGGGTTTGTTCACCTGCCACGGTTTACAACAGTGAATGCTGAAAGTATTTCTAATTTAGTGAAGATTCTTTTGAATGATGGAGGAAGAGGTTCAACATTAGGGTTCCAATCTCTGGTAGGTAGTTGCTGGATACAAAGTTTGAGAAGGAACCATTTTGATGGATTGTGCAATGGTGCAACTCCACCAAGTTCATATTGTGCGGGATTTACATTTTTTCTCTTAGTTTTTCTCTTGTGTGATGTTGGATTGTTTTTGGCTATGGTGTCAAAGCTAAAGGCACGAACGTTTGTTGTTCCAAGTTTCATGTTTCATTTCTGTATTTCATTGCTTTTCAAACTTGTTGTGTAAGCTGCCATTTTGAAGGATGGATTATATTCATTGGCAGAGCATTGAGGTCTCAAAGTCTGTGTTTGTTATTTTATTCAGGAATCAATTAATGAGGAGGTGAATTGCAATTTCAGCATTCAGCTAGCTTCGGAATTTGTTTTTTTCTTGTTTTCAGTCCAGATCCAATTCTTGCCTTTCCTTGATTTCAATCATAGGTATATCTTTAACCAATTCATTTCTAGGTCAATTCACTTCTAGGTCTATTTGTGCTTAGGTTTGCTTAGGGTCTGTATGTGTTTTGGAATTTGTGTGAGAAATCTCGGGAGAGTTCAGAAGCAGACTTGCCCTTAAAACCCTAAAATATGACAGAATTCAAATCAGTGCGAGCCGCGCTGATTTGACAATATACTATCATAGAAGCTAGAAAAAAATTTGACATAGCTAGGTAGCCTACAGGATAAGTAGCTCAAGGATCACAGTGATTATCTGGAGTCCGTCACTTGAAACAAAGAACTGCATATCAGCGCGAGCCGTGCTGATCTACAATGTCGCCCTCAAAACATAAACTGACTAAGTTCATATAATTGAACTAAAATCTAGAAATTCCGCTACGGTAAAATCTCCCGACATGCGAATCAGAGCAGTCCAATCTGAATTGTAGTAGCACAATCCCATAGTATTTAAGAACCCCGCACCGCTGATCAACGCGAGACACGCTGATCTACAACGTCTCTCCTCAAAAAATAGACCACCTCAGCGTAAATAAAACAAACCCCAATATATGAATTCCACAACACAAACTATATAACAACTATACACATCAGCGCGATCCGCGCTGAATCGTTAAGTCTTACTATAAAAGATAAGAAAGCAGGATAACTGTGGTCATCGGAATAGAGAACCAAAACCCAATAAAAACTAACTTCACCTTCATAAGTAGAGAATACCTCAACATCTACAATAGAAAAGCAATAACACAAGTCCGAAAAGAGCAATCCACAAACCATACGCAGATCAGTGTGACTCGCACTGATTCGACAAGTGCATTCATAACAAGCTGAATGACAAATTATTATCCTCCTCGCAGAATGGATCAACACAGGGAAGCACTGGAAATGTACTTCGACAGATGTGATATTTAGTACCTTGAAGACCCCAAAGAGACAGATGGATCCCTCATCGAGGGCGAGTATTGGGAGTTCAAACATCCGGAGAGGGTTGAAGCGTGGGGATTCCACATGATCCCTTTCAGAAACAACTTCTGCTTTGCGTACAAGTTCAAGAACGCGCAGGTGTTTCTAAACCTCTCCTACGAGGAGATGGTAAAAGATCTAGAAACGGACACCCTCCCCATGGTTAGAGTGAAGTGTGTGACAACGTTTTCCAACGTTGCCCCTCAAGACTAGTACCACTTCACAATCTGCCTAAACTCCATGATCCTCATTCCGTATGTGATGACACCCCTCCTCGCAAGCCTAGAACCCACGCCGTTCCGGGACGAAATAAAGGAGTTGGAGAAAAAAATTGATAACAATGAGTGGCATAATTCAAATGGCACGCCCTTGAACCATAAGAAGCTCTGCAGTAAGATTCGCGCCTTGTTCAAGGACTTCGATCAATTCAAAGGGAAGTTGGCAATGTTGACCGAGTTGAGCCGGCCAAGATCCATCTCAGTAGACACCTCTAGACAGGGTGTGAGTCAGGGCTCCAGACTCAATAGCACACAGGAATCCGGAGGCGCTCGGGGAACTAGAAATTCGAGAAAGCCGGTAGAGAAAACCCCGGAAAATAAGAAAGGGAAGAAAAGTAAGGCCTCCCCGTCCGTGCAGGCGCCTTTGGCAAAGTCCTTAGAGGTATCTGAAGTTGCGGAGGCAAGTTACGTTGATGAGATGGCACATGTCCCCTATTCTCGAGCAACGGAAAGAAAGCCAGACTATAAAGAAGTAAGCAAGGTGTACAAGAAGTTCTGGACCACTTGTGAGGACACCTACATCTTCAAGACTGATGACAAGAAAGAGATTGACATCTCTCAACTAGTCCCACCTCCTGCAACATTCAACATCCGCTTGAAGGAGGACCGAATCGTCAAGGATTTAGTGAACTGGCTACTAAATATGCCCGACAAGAGCACGAGACAAACGCTCTGCGTCATGCCGGTTGAATACAATGAAAAACCGAAAGAGTGGGCAGAGATTGAAAAAGGCAATTTCTACATAATCAATGGGCAATACAGCGTCGCCGCCAATAAGTGGATGATGGATGATGCCAACAAGGTGGACCGCACGGAGAGGGAATACTTCCGGAAATGGAAGTGCTTCGTGGTCTGGTCAAATGACGTAGAGAAGCTCAAGTTCATCTCTACGTTCTACAATAGGACAAACCACTTCCAAGTTGCGCAACCGTCATGGGCAACGAATATCCTCGGAGCGCGGTCAGTGTGGGAGGCTATGGGGAAGCCAAGAAATCCAACGCAGGCAGCGTCCGTCGCGACCAACACGGCTACAAGACGCACGATTGAAGCAAGAAGAAACAGAGAGTCCTTTCAGGTATGTATGCATTTCAACGCGGTTCGCGCTGATGTGTCACGTTTGGCTCAAGTTAATTAGCAATGCCAATTCAAATATCATTAAACCACCTTGTCTAATGAAAGTGTTGTGCTTGATCCTCAGGACTTCGAGAAAGCCGTCTTCTTGCGATTCTTGATGATTGATGTGAACAAAAACCTCCGAATCACAAAGACAAAGTCCAAGGAGGAGAAGCTGAAACTCACGAATGAGCTCAAGCTAATCACGGCCCCAAAGGAAGTGTACAAGCTCTGGAGCGAGGTTATCACTGCGGCTGCATTCGGAGAGCTCATCAACCTAGACATGCGGAGAAAGTTCAATGCAAGGGAAGGATGGAACCCAGATAACTGCCTTCTCAACTGAGAATTCTTCAAGCATCTGGGAAACCTAAACTATAACGAATTGGCGACACTCGCCAAGCATATGCTGAACCAGACGGGAGAGAAACGCACCTTGCCTTATCCGAAGGTGACGGTGAAGGCCGTGTTGTCTGTATTGCAGAGTTGCTATATCGCCAAGGAGTGGTCGAAGAGGCGGAAGAGCAAGCACTTGGTGAAGAAAGAACTTCGCCAAATCGATCCTGAGCTTGGACTTATGAATGCCAAGAACGAAATCATCAAGGACAATTGGAAAGCATTCAAGACGTCGCGAATGTTTTCCAAAGCCACGATGGACGTGCTCCTCGACCGACCTGGAGAGGCCTACTTCGAGAGAGCAAAATCCGTCAGCCAAAAGAATAAGATTTGTGCGGAGCTCTCCCCACAAGCATTCAAATTTTTCAACGTATTTCTTCATCACAAGAATAAATTCGAGAAACCTACGGCCAAGGGTTATTACTGCCCATACGTTGAAAGCACTAATAGTTTTATGGAGTGGCTAGCGAGAGCATGGGATCCAGACACGTCGAAGAGAATGGCGTTGGGCGTGATCGACTTCAGGACATTACCTGGAGTCAAGAATAAAGGGAGCTCCACTATGGACAGCCCTTACTTCAAGGAAGTAATGTTGTCACTCCGCAAGATGCACGACCCGGTACTTCAGAATGTTCCCTCTTGGCTCTTTATTTGCGGCGATGAGAAGGAACAGGCACAGGTCCTATACTTCGTGGAGTCGGACGAGATTCTGGCTTCCTTCTTATTGGACTACTCCACCTACAATGCGGGAAAGAATGACCGCCTCGGAGATATTTCGGCGTCGAATAAGCCGCCGAAGGTGTTTCTGGTGTTTTTTCAGCATCCCAACAACGCAATTGGAGTGGGCATTCCAGAGCAGTACGAATGCCCGGACTCCAATCGATACGTGAAGGCACGTGCCTACAGCGAGCTCGAATACCGGCTCCACAGCTTGGAGTTGCGCATGGAGTTCTATTTGTGGCTCGTGAAGAGTTTCTGCGCTCCAGGGGGTTGCATCTTCTCTTGTTTTGCGGGAGGCAAACTTACATGCGCTGTAGTGGTATGTCCCTTAACTGCCGATCAGCGCGACTAGCGCTGATTCGTTTCCTTCCTCTTCAATTTCATGGTTTCACGCACTCGTCAATTCAGCGCGAGTCGCGCTGAATTGTCACTGTCTACAATTGTATTCTTACCCTCTACTTCTCTCCCTTGCAGATGTCATCTGTAGACGTATACGCTGTTGGATTTGCAGTGGAATCCCCTAACTGGGAGAAAATCTGTTCAAAGGCCTACACATTGGATAAGGCAGATTTTCTCGACACTAGGTATCCCATCCAGAGTGGTGAAGGTCCCAGTTCCTCCTCCAAGTGGAAATTGAGATCAAGTCAGGAGTCTCCAGCTAGAAAGAAGGCGGCTCCAGTCTACGATGATGTAGAAGACATTTCCACCGATGAGGAGGAAGACGACATTATGGAGATGGATGATCATAATGTAGGCATTGAAGAGATGCCCACACCAACGAGACGACACACCAACGTGTCGGGGTCATCTACTTCATCCATGCCTCCGTCCTTATTGCAGACACCACGGATGCCCACTCCTTCTAGACGGCCGTAGAAGAAGAAGGCAGATCCCATCACCAGTGTCGTCTAGCAGCTGGTCGAAATTCAGAAGTCGACCGCAGAATCTCTGGCGGCTCTACAAAAGCAGACAGAGAATTCAAAGAAGCAGACGGAGCTAGCGTTGGCTCAAATGAGAGTCGACAATGCAAACGAACGGCTGTTGAACATGGAGATGCACCAGCGCAACACGGACTGGATGAAGGAGGAGTCTCGGAGGAACAGGGAGATCATACAGCTGTTGATGTCGAGGGTCGGAATCCAACCTTTTGCTGAGCTACAGCCCGCGACGTAGTCGCCTCCGCTGATGCTACAAGGCCAACCCTCCAGCTCCAACATCTTTTGGTAGGCTAGACCAAGAACACTCCGAGAGGCGATTGATGCTGCCACCAATTACGAAAATTCGGCGCAGTCTCTCCGAAAGTCGTTGAGGAGAAGTGAAAGGAGAGATAAGGGAAAGAAGAAGGAGCGTGACCAAAGGATGAAGAACCGGAAGAGGATTCCTGATTCGGATAGTAGCTCCGAGAGCTCTGAATCCGAGGGATCGGATTCCAGCTCTTCGAGCTCCGATACAGAAAGGAGTACTTCACCTCCAAGAAGATCGTTGAAATCCAAGGGGACGCGTGAGAAGGCTATGGTCAGAGTCAAGACGGAGGATCCGGATTCTAAGAAGATGATGAAAAGTATCCAGCAGTCTTTGGAGGCCATTAAAGTAAATCTCGTAGAAAATCGGAAGCCGAGACGGATCATCCCTACTTCCAGAGCAAATGTATGGTGCGAAAGATGCGGAGAACCGGGCCACTATCCTAGTGAATGTCAGCGAGCCACTCACAAGGCAATATATTACGTATATCCAAAGGAAGAGGGGATCTATTACACTATGGGAGATGATGATGAAGAAGAAGTTTACTAAGTGCAGTCGACATACGGGAGAGCAAAAAGAATTGCGATTCCGATGCGGACCAACCCGTTGAACCGGAATTTCTTGCCTGGACCAAGCCAAGGACTGATGATGCATCAACCTATCCCAACTCCAAGTTATCTAGGTAGGCAAGTTGTGATTTGTTATGGTTGTGGAGAACCAGGTCACTATGCAAATGCATGCCCTATATTGTAGCACAAGAAAGCAAAAATACTTCTCTAAGGCTCAATATTTCTTAAAAGAGGCCTTAAAGTGACTCGAGTATCGTTCCTATGAAGATCGAATTCCTAGGTTCACAATTACTGAAAAATGAAAGAGTGATGGTCACGAAACACACAAAACCCCAAGCAAAACAATAGACCGCAACTTCCCTTTGGTCTCCTTGCTTTTTTGGACAAACACGACTGGATCCTTCCGGTCCAACAATTACTAATACACGTTAGACCGGATCTTCCCGATCTAACAATTCTGACCGGATCTAATCCGGTTTAACACCCACTTGTTTATCACACAGACTCTCTAACTGGTTAGTTTCCTACCCCACATCTTTACACTACTCCGTAGTTTTCCCAACACTTCTATTCACATACCTCAAGTACTTTCCCGTATTTACGTTTTACAGACCGTAATTGGGATCAGCATTTCCATAGATCTAACTTTGACCTCTAGTATTCACATCCGGTCCAGATCTCTACTCGTAACCATGTCGAGTTTAACCTCTGAACGAAGAGGGATCTGCTAATTGGGATTCAGGAAGGAAGCTTAACTCCTACCCTCCGATTTTAAAGTGTCAGAAGTTTCACTATGTGATCAAACTTTCAAAAATAAACTTTCCAATCCTACAAATGAGAAACAGACCGTCCTCACAACTGGAAAGGAAACGCAGTCGTGTCCAGCAGGTCACGCAAGCCGGTCTAATTCCTCCTAACCAATGCTACAACGACAGCCTACTGAGTTAGTCCTAAATCCGGTCTAAACTAGCGGGGACAATAAGGAAAAACAAGCGCTGCGGAGGCATGCTAACCCTTACTCTTTCCGGAGAGTGGTCCTCAATCCGTACTCCTTCCAAGTCCATACCTAGTCCACACTAGAGATCCTTTCTGTCTCTACCCACACACACTAATTTAATACTGGACCGGATAAACTTAGCATCCGGGCACACCTTGTATCCACTTACACTCACTTTTCAGCCTGGACTTCCAAAACACGGACAAGTGTCAAGTACACACAACTATGATTTGTCTAATCACTCCAAGAGCAAACCCTCAGGTACTCATGAGTATAAGAAAATAAGATAAAGATGCACACCGGGACCAAACCAGTCCCAGATTTAAATACTAAACTACTCCCTCAAAGTCCTAACCTAAAAGTAACCCTCCAACCAATCAAGGCCAAACACATTTCATTCCCTTGCTATTTTTTAGCCTTGTTGATTTTTACTTAAAGTCCCACTACTTCTGCTAAAAGTGGATCTCAGATCCTATAATTATGGACCCGGTCACTTTCCAACTGCTAGTGGCTGTGTCACTCAAAAAGTAAACTTCCTAATTATGTACAACTATCCCAAAACTTTAGACTTTCACCACCCTATCCTCAGAAATTATCCTAAGTAACTTCCTAGGTTCTCAACTTCTTCACAGCCGGCTTCTTTACGGTTCCGGTCTTCTGTCCCTGGCGAACCTTACCCCGGGTGGCGAGCTTTTTCTTTTTGGTTGCTATAGCCTTGGTCGCCCGAGTCTCTGCCAGTGCTTGATCCGGGTCAAAATACGGCTCCGAGTCTTCCTTAGTCCCGGATTTTTCATCCTCATCCTGTTCTTCTTCTTCTTCTTCCTCCTTGTCATCGTCCTCTGGAATCGACCTCTTCTTCTATGCTGACATAATTGGAGGCTTCTTCTTCTGCATGTTTGGTGTGGGCGGAACATTGGCCCTAGCACTCTGAGGAGTGGTTTCCTCAATTGTTCTACCTTTTTCGGATCCCTGCCCATGAGATCCGGTCTTTTTTTTCTCCCTCGACCCAAATTCGCTTCCCAAAGCTAAGTTGAGTGGGGTGGAAGGAAATACCTTTTCCGTCTTTGCGGAAGGAATTGGAAGAACTGGAGATAATTTGCTTAGGTCGATAAACTTGTTGCCTAGCCCTGGTTTGGGCACATTTTTTTTCTCGGACAGTTCCGGTCCAGATCTCGTCTTTTCTTTATTTGCGGCCTTCACCTCCTCCGATATTTCCTTCGCCTCGCCTTGTTAGAAGCAAAGCAAATAGATTTTATTTATTTCAAATAGAATTTGAAGTAAGAAATCCATTCATAGTACATTTTCTTTATTCTGTGGGGTAGAAATAGAGAAATTACTAGAGTTATGGATTAACAACTGTAGGGGCTCTTAATTGCGGTAAAATGGTTAAGGAGGAAATTTGCACTTTCCGTCCTAACCGGAAATCGGAGCCTGGAGAGTTGTCCAAAAAGTATTTTCAAAGACTTTTTGTAGTATCGGAACTAGATCCGGAATCAATCCGGAACTATTCCGAATTAATGGACCCGGAATCCGGAAATGTCTAGGATCCGGATGAAGATCCGGATAGGATCCAGAATCCAAAAAATGATTCGGAACAGAAGCCTCATACCAGGCGGCAACGAAGTTGACTCTGGCTGGATGCGGAAAGGACGGATCCGAAATTTTAGGGATTCCCAAAAATTTAGGACGTTCCGGAAATTTAGGAAGTTCCGGATTTATAGAAACTGGCGCTGATCTTTCCGAATATTTCGGAAATTTAGTGATTGGTAGCCTGGATTTCCAGGTTTCCTTTCCAGGCTTTTAGGAGTTAACTTTGGGTTCTTGTGTTAGTATTTTAAGGGCAGGCAAGTTAGTTGTCGGCCATTCCATTCTACTCCATTCCATCTTAGTGCTTTCACGTATGTATTACAAGTTTCTTTTTTTAATCTAAGTCAGCCAGGGTGCCTCTAGCTGCACTTTGCTTAGACAGAATCTTTGGCTAAGTGTATGCATGTATGTTGTATCCTTGTACTGGAAAAAGAGAAGGGAGGGAGAGGAGGAATCCGGATCTTGAGCTACGGATCTCTTGGAGGTGGAGCTAGTCAGAAGGGATGCAAGCTGAGTAAGGAAGTGTGAGCGTTATGTGCCTTTAAATTGCCGGAACGGCAATCCGGATAAGAAGGTAGAGGTCCCTGCAAGTCCAGAATCAGGAGGGTTCTGTACGGAGATAAGCAACCGCCAAAGGAAAGGAACTCCCGCTACTCCGGAAGGTCTACCTACCTCCCCCTTGGTACATTGTCTTCTCCTTGAAACTTTACTCCCTTGGGTTTATGAGTTCGGATCCGTCGTTGTAGTAAAAGAGGTGTGAGAATTTCTTTGTGTGACCTGCTTCCGGATCGGCCAATCCGGAAACTGTGAGAGAATACTCCTCCCTCCTCCTACAGCTATGTTGTCTTGGGTGTGCTATTTAGTAGATTTAGAATATAGAGAGGATAATTGTACAAGTGGTGAGTCCCCACCCCTTTCTAGATCAAGGGCGGACCCTCTAAGGGTAAAATAGAGGCAACAAAAACCAGTGACGGAAGAGAGACGGAACTAAGTTTTGGAGGTGTCCGGATCCGGAACGGAATCCGGAATGTACTAAATTTCCGGAGTGACGTAGGGAAAGTGAAAGAAGGAGGATTAAGTGAGTAGTTACAATCCGGATGCTTCTAACTCAATCGATATCATACTAGAAGTTCCCTGGAACAATAATTCGTGTCATCTTGCAACAATTTGTTGTTGTAAGGATACTTACGGCTAACTACGCATACGACATGCCTGTTGTTTCCACTTCTTCGGTCTTCTCTTCCTCAGCAGCCTTCACTGCTTCTGCTGCATGGAGAGCAATGTCCGTTACTTCCCCCAGTAGGGAAGTCATTTCTCCCTTAGGCTCCGACCGAATGGAAGAGCTTGGTAAGCCCTCCACTTTGTCCTTTTCCTGAACCTCTTCTGCGGGTACCGAAAGGGGTGCAGGTGCGAGTTTCGTCTCTGTTTCCGGTTTTTGCTCCCACTTCTCTTGACCTAACTATCATGTTTCCGGGTTTTCGGTTTCCAATTTCCGGTTACTTTTGTTAATACTATTATCTATTCTAAAGTAACCCTATTCCGGTATCCAGTTCCTAACTACTTACGGTCTACTTTTCTAAGGAAAAACGAAAAAAAAATAGGGAGTAAGGAGCTCTAATCCCCTTATTTCCCTTCTAAACCTAAAGACTAGATTCCCGTGCTTCCACATTAATCCATTTTCACTTGTGAGCGTCCTCGTGAACACACTGAAATCTAGTTTTAGACCTCAGTGAGGTCTAGAATTTCCTTAGTCTGAATCCGGGTCAGAAAATGATTCTAGATTATACCTCTTCACCCTAGATCCATTGACTCTGGTATCCATCTCAACTCCTCCCAGATCTTCCAGTTGGAGTGACCCATTGGGGTAAATTTTGTTTACCTTATATGGACCCATCCATTTGGTATGCAATTTACTCGAAAAGTCTTCATGCCGATTATTGTATAATAAAACAAATCCTCCTTCTTCGACTCCATGGCTTTTGGGTAACCTTGCATTGAAATCACTCTTGTGTTTGGACTGAACTACTATAGTTCTTTCCAATGCTTCTGACCGAGCCACTTCCAAATCCTCAATTGCCAACAACCGAATTTGTAGATTCCGGTCTTGAACTCCTCTTCTAGCTGCCATGACCCGATGTGTCTCTACTTCTATCTCAATCTTGTGCAACGCCGCCTGTCTAAACACTAGGAAGAAGGGACTTCTTCCGGTGGTCGTTTTCTCCGAAGTATTATAAGCGTGCATAGCGGAAGGTAGTTTCTGGTCCCAGTCAGTTTTGTGGGCGGAAACCATCTTCAGCAAACTTCTCTCAATGATCCCATTAGCTCGCTCCATTAATTCGTTGGCCTTTGGATTGTAAAGAGTCGTCTTCCTATGCTTGATCATATAAGTTGTTGTGATGGTTCGGATCATGTCGTTCAAGAAATATGTTCCTTGATCGCTGACTTGCTCCAATGGATGTCTAAACCGCATCATAATTTCTTCAAATAAGAAGGTTGCTGCTATTGTAGCATCATTCCTCCTTGTGGCCTTCGCCTCTACCCACTTGGTAGCATAATCTGTCGCTAAGATTATGTATTTCTTCTTTTTGGTAGTGACCGGATTAATCAGTCCAATAAAGTCGATCCCCCACTTTTTGAATGGAGTGAGAGGGATGATCGGGGTTAGTGGCCAGTGATTTTTGAATGAGGGTGCGCCCGTCCTCTGACACTGATCACATGTGGTGACAAACGCTTTCACATCCCTCATCATCAAAGGCCACCAGTATCCGGCCATCTGGATCCGGTTTACGGTTGTAACGTCTGCAAAGTGTCTCCCCGAGGGACCAAAATGTAGAGCCGTCATTACCTGCTTCTTTTCCTTCTTCTCCAAACACCTTCGTAACTGGTCATCTGCCCCCATCTTGAATAGAACGCCTTGTATCAAAGTGTAAGGAACTACCTTCTGTTGAAACACAATCTTTTCTTCAAGTGAATATCCTTCTAGAAATTTCTGGTTCAAGAGATACTATAGTATTTCTTTGAACTCTGAAGCTTCCACTTCCCCGATATGGAACACCGCCACCTCCTTCATTTCTCCAAAATCCGGTTCTGGTCTCCGTACTCTCTCTTCAGGAAACTCGTCCGGGAAATTGGCAGAAAGGTCATTGGCCGCTTCCATACCTCGCTGCCTGGAAAGGTAATCAACATTCTCATTTGCCTTTCCAGATTTAACTACCACCTCGTAGTTAAACTCTTGCAGTAGCAATATCCACCTTGCTATCTGACCGAAAAGATCCGGTTTATTTACTAGATACTTCAAGGAATTGTGATCCGTATGGAAAACAACCTTGTAGCCTAGCAAATAATGCCGAAACTTTCTGCAGGCATACACCATGGCCAGAGCTTCCCTCTTGGTCGTGGTGTAATTCTTCTCATCCGGGCTCATCTGTCTACTCACATAGTAGACCGGATGTTCAGATTTCTCCTTAGACTGCCAAAGGATCGCTCCTAGGCACCATCCTGACGCATCTAAAGTGACATGGAACTCCCGAGTCCAATCTGGTGGAGAAAGGATTGGTGCCTTCTCCAACCAGCTCTTCAAATCTTCAAAGGCCTACTGTCTTTCCTTCGTCTAGATGAACTCAACTTCCTTCTTCAGGAGTTCAGTTAATGGATTTTCTAGCTTTGCATATCCATCAATGAACTTCCTATAGTATCCAACACACTACAAGAATATAGGCATTCTATGACTGTGACTTTGACTGCGTTTTCAGTCGTTTAGGACATATATGACTGCCTGTGAAAATAGGGCTCTGCAGTCGTTGTGGACAAGTCCTTTAGGATATGACTGCAATTTTAATATCACCATCCACCTTCGTAAAAGGATGGGTTCTGGATGAATTATTCCAACGTGGCGTCTGACGTGTTCATGGCTATATGACGTGGCACTTCGGTCGGTCAATCATAGTTTAGTCATATTTCAGTCATATTTTGGAGGCTGGGGTTTGATGGTGGGTCACCGCGTGGCAATTTGTAATTGGTGGTTTACATCGCCGTTCAGGCGTTTTCTGGGCATAGAGAAGTTGTTCTGTAGTCATTCTATAGTCATAAGTCAGTTTTGGTGGAGTGATGTTGCTACAACTGTAGTAGCAACGTAGTTCATTGCTACTAAAATTGTGGTCATTCCAATGTCCTTTGCAGTCCTACTATAGTTGCACCTTAGTTGTTTGCAAGTTATATTTCCATACTACAATTGATAGCGTACCAATACCTCAGAACTACCAATAGGATGACGTGGTTTTATATCTCTCCATCCACCTTTACTAACAATTACAGAGAATTGATATCTAGAAGACATGAAATTTTCTGAGAAGCCTAAATTCATGTACAAGCAAAGGATGCACATACCATCATAAAATGGAAGACAACACAAGTACTTTTTCAATGTCTACGTCCACAACAACAGTTTATTTAAGGAAAAATTACAAACAAGACTCAATGAGTTCAGATAGTGACCACTCCAAAATCAAAATACATGGACGATCACGGTCAAAAGTAAGGCAATATGGTACTATAGCTGGCTATGAGTCTTGCATCCAAACATTATACTACATTTACACCTGCAGCCACTTTATGTGAATGGTTCACCCTCATGTACTTAGAATCCCAAATCACGTTTCCTCCTTGAGCATCCTGCATTACTTCCTCTTCAGCCTCCGGCTTCGGAAACATCAACGGCACCTTCAACTGAGAAACCTCATGCACGTCCAGTCGGAACCAGCCATCTGGAATAATCATTCCATGGAACTTATCTGTACCTCCAACACCGGTGATTCTTCCTGAAGCCACCTTCTCCCGAGTGGCTCGTGGATTGACGAGGTACACATTGTCATTCAAGGTGAACTGCAGGAAAGAGATGTCGTTAAATTATAAAATATCCTCTGGGTCAAGAGAAATTCAAAACGTACCTTTCTTTACCAAAGTACCTGCTCAAACAAGATATGGTTGAAGTATGATTGAAACCTTGCCCTACTCGACTTACATATGACCCCTCTGAGAGGATAATGCAACTACTAAATGACTGGGTAGTCATTCCCCAGTCATAGAAAGAAGATAGCATCGACCCAGACTTCTAATTCCCTGAAGAACTTTCTAAACTCTAACACAGCCACACTTCAGAACCTCACCTTTTTTTTGGAAGAGTCACGTTTCTTCTCTTCCATCGCTGTTGTCTTCGACCTCATCTCCCTCTTCCCCGCGTTCTACAAATACACACACAAATACTATTAGAATTGAAAACAAATGGAAGGTGAGGGGACATGAAAATGCTTGAACCACGTGGTCCATAAGTCCCCTCACCTTCCCCTGTATGTTCATTGTCACTGGGATCTAAATTCTGTGTCACATCATGCCCTGCATTGTTATGGATATGTGTAACATTTTGTGCATGAAACTCCTTAACATCTGTAGCAATATACAAAGCTTCCATAAGCAGCCACAATGTGGACTTCAAGTAATTGTTGTCATCGGCCAATTTAGCCAAATTAGCCACATAGAACGCATTGGGTATGACCACATTGGCTTCTGGATTGCAAGACACTCTTGATGCATTGTTGTCAAGGAGCATAGTGTTTGACGGGCTAAATTGCGGCCACTGTTTGTAAACTTTCTTCAAAGGTTTCCCCCAAGCTGTTGGCTTATCCCCCTCAAATTCTACAGCCTCACATTTTTTTCCACCCCACAAAAAGAGAGGGCTGAAGTCAGCATGTCCTTGTTGCCTTCCCATCATTGTGGGCACAATGTCATCCATGTAAGATTGACTCTTACTAGTCCAAAAGACCACTGTGAAATTAAAGAAGCACCGTGATAAATAAGGTTGCAACCATGGCCTCAAGAACACCCTCCTACTCTTTGTTCTCAACGTGGGCCTCAATTTGGAGTTCGGGGTTTTTTCCTCAATTAGACTACAATCCAGCAAGGTCCCATGAATATTGAAAATGAGCAATTTCTGTTTGGCATTTTCAATGGGTACAATGCGCAAATTCAAGGCAACTCTCACCTTGCCTAACCGAGAATCAGGGAGTGCTGCCTTGGCATTTACCTCGCTGGATGGTTTTGACCGAATGGCCTTTAGCTTTGTTGGAGAAGACTTCGTAGGAGAAGACTTCGTTGGAGCAGCACTTGCTTCTACTAGCTTCCCTGACTCTTCCGCCATGTTGTCCCCATCCTGGACCACATCCACCGCTTCTGTGAGCTTTTGCTTTCGAGGGGAAGAATTCTTTGGACCACCGATTGCCACCACTACCTGCTCGGATTCCTCCACCTTCTTCTCCCCAACCTTCCTAGATTTGTCCACCATGTTGTCCCCATTCTCTCCCAGATCCACCGGATTACCTGCATCAACGTTAGTAACATGCGAGATAGAGTCCCCTTTGACGATGTGCGCATCATGAACCTCACGATCCTACACCTTTGTTGGAGCAGATCTACCCATTCCATCAACCTTAGTATCATCTCCGTCTCCCAAGAAATCAGAGACCTGCTCCTTCTTCGGAATTCCCTCCGTGCTTCTTGATGCAATGTCGTCCACATTGAGCACAACAGTGCTGTGCTCTACACAGGGACGGGGATTCGATCTACCCGTTGGCTGCTGTCGGTCTTCAGCTGCGGAGGGTGATTGCACTTCTGAATTCAAGGTTCTCTCTACCGCACTAGTTGTTTGTGACGGGGCTAGAGGGGGGACTGCCTCAAACCTGGGCACTTTCTTCACAGAAGGACCGGTCATAAGGTCTGCCCTGTCCCCCTCCATCAACATTTTTGAAGTCTGAATCTCTAGGGCGGACTTAGACGCCGAGGGATTGCCGTCGGAAGTATCCTTCACTTTATCCATGAATTTGCTGAACATAATCTTCAACTCCTCCACTGCATTGTTTGTAGCTGCTGTGCTAACAAGAACTTTTGAAAACTGGACCTTCAAATCCGTCTAACACTTCTCTATAGCACATATTCTTGCTGAATATCCTACAGTGAGACCCTACAATGCGCCACCGCCATTCAGAGAAGGAAAACTTGGGAGTTAGCCAATAATCATGTCCCCACTAATGGGGCGACTGCTCTATGACTTCCCTACTTATGAATGACTGAGTTACGACTCTTTCAACTATGCAGTGGCACAACCTACTACTGCCTGACGACTACATCACAACCACTGCAGAAGACGTCACTGTATTACAACTGCGTCCCAACCACTATATACTAATTGACTATTGGACATTCGCCTTTGATCTATTAAAAATACTATTGGAATTCATAGTGAGTAACCAAGCCTCTGCCGACTACCATATAGGTGCTATTTGACTCTTACAATTGGTTCACTTCAACTTCCATGGACTCCACAGAACGGAACAAGCAACATGCAATACCTCTATGTCAATAAACTTTTCCTATTTGGCTATAATAACTTCTGTACACTAAGAAGAAGTACCATTTCCCCTCTCTCTACAAAACAGAAGACCTGTCTCCACAATGATTCCACTACTTCTATAGTAACAGAGAAGAACATACAAGAAACAAGTTCAGAAAGCCTTACCAACCCACGTCCACCATGGCTAGGAGATAGTTGCATTCCATCAGCAAGCTGCACTACTAGAAAATTTAGTTTTTCTGTTGTTTTGGTCGCGTTGATCCGGTCAAAATCTGATAGAAATCTGTTGGTTTAACAGATTTCTGTCAGATTTTGACCGGATCAACGCGACCAAAACAACAGAAAATCTAAATTTTCTAGTAGTATTAAGTTCCATTAAACTTGGGCTGCTCGGTTGACCATCCTTTTGCACGCGACATATAAGCACCTATCAGTTACAATTTATTTCTTTCCACATACTCCTTACAGAACATAGCACTAAAATAAATATGACTGCAAATCAAAAACCGAAGTAAGGTAGTGGAAATCGTTAAGAAGCCTTGAACTCACCAACTCTACCTCCTTCCCTGCCTTTCCTTTTCTGCCCACACTGGATAAATTTTTGACTTGTCTCTTGGCATGGACCATTGTCGCTACTTTCTTTTGTTGCGTCTCTGTACCCCAATAGCGAATCAACCTAACTCACTGATCCGGATTCACATGAGATGGGCAATCGTCTTCATCGTGACCACTTAGGAAATGGGCCTTCAGCCTAGAGCGCTCCATCTTCAAGTACCTCTTGATGGCATCCCTGAAGCCCAATACACTCAGTTCGTTGCCCAAGTACTCGAAGGCATTGTTTAGAGTGTCCCTCAACTTCTCCACGCTTTCAGGCTTCTGTTTCTCCCAGTCGATAATACTCATATCAAGAATGCGTGGCACATACGTCCTCACTAACCTATCCCAGGCGTTTTTTCCCACACAAGCTGCATCAATCTCTCCTTCATCAGTCACTAAGAAGTTGTGGGGTTTCTTGCCAGCCTTAGAGCGCTCCAATCTCCCCTCATCATATGCGTTGCGCTTGAGACGACATGATGCCCTTGCAACGCTGTCTGCAGACATTTCTTGAGAATTCCCTGCCCACCTATCGGCATATGGAGCTGAAGCGTGCTGCATCCCACCACCCCATTGCGGAGGTTGCATTGGCCTGGGCAGCGCGGGCGGCATCCACGGCGTGCTAGGCATCCATTGCCAATTCCCTCCATACCCAAGCGGTGGCTGCGACGACGATTCTGGCAGACGTGTTGTAATTGGAGACCGTGGTCGGTGAATTTTTATTGGGGACCGAAGTCGCACCTCAAACCTCTGGCGCTTCTGCCTCTTGTCCACTAACTTCTCCTCAGCATCCAAGTCGTCGTCCTCCGAGTCAAATACAGGAGTCTGGTCAGCTGTACCTGCACCTATGGAAGACAATACCCTAAAATGCATTCTGAAAGCGCGGAATTCATGAACTAAGTGGCGTAGCACTTCGATCCGAAATGAAGCAACAAGCACGAAGCCAAACCCGAATTGGAATTTGCTACACGATGTAATACTTGAATTAAAAAAAGGGTCAAACTATACAATACAACGGCACCTCTTCTAAGAAAGCATAGGAAAGCAAATGAGACTGTACACATTATTGAAGGGACTGATTGGAGCTGTTTTGTCTACTACGATGACGTCCAAAAAAAACCAATCAACATACAAGGAGGCCCACATCACGAAAAGGCCCAAGTACCTGCAGGTAGGACCTCCAAGGCCGCCTCCTCTTGAACATGTGCACACACTATTGCTAGACTCATCATACCTACGGCAATACCTTCATCGTCTGTTTTAGTCTCATTTGAGGACGAAGCCGTATGTACCGGCATTTTGCTCCTCTTTCGTACGCGTGTGTCCTTGCAGCTTGCGTTCCCCTTCTTTGCCCGACTCGGCTGACTCCGGCTCGGTAATCGCCCACACTTTCGCGCAATGTGACCCCCTCCCTGATTACCGCCTTCCTCTCCTGTCTTCCTCTGCGGTTTCAAATCCTTTGCCCTAAAAACAAAAATTCACAACTTCAGGAGCATCGAGGCCATACATTGGTGTAGGGAAGAGAAGACGAAGTACGTCTTCTCCGTAGAAGACCAACAATGTCCCAAACCGCATTCCACGCCAAGCAAAGGTTTAGGGGTTTGGTTGCCTTCTAAACCTCCGTACGCCGCCTCTGGGCCTTCTGACGTGTGCAACGTGGCATTTTTAAGTTATTGTGAATGAATGGGACCAATGGACGGCTCCTAAACTCATGTATGACTACAAAATGACTAAAACGTGACTACAATGAGAACTGCAGTCATACATAAATACTACACTATAACTGATATTCGACTGAGGAATGACTGGACTCAATTTTCGAGACGAATTAATTTTGCAGTTGAACAAGAGAGCGTAGCAATGGACTCCAATTGCACAGAACGGCTCTAAAAGAGGAATGGAAGGCAATACTCTTACATTTTCTGGATGTCCACTTCCATAGGCTTCACTTTCCGCCTCAAGAGTGCGACCCGCTTGTCTCTCTCTAATTCGTACGCTGACTTCCCCTCATCTCCACCTACCGGCTGCTCTTCTTCCATTTCTTCCGGTATTTTGTTGATTGATCAAACTATGTGCCCAAGAACAGTGCTGTAGGGACTGGCGTGAAGAGAGAAAGCGGAGCCCAGAAGTGAGGGCAAGAGCACGTCCTCCGTGCTGCGGCACTATCTGTGGCAGGAGCTACGACCCAGACATCTAGCTACGCGAGGAGCGGAAGAAGATTGTTTTAGAAACGCTTTCCACAACCGGCCCCACAATTTTGCATGCAGAAATAGCTCTGCCACTATGAGGAAAGAGGAAGGTGAGCCTATACGCTTTGTGTTCTGAGAACAATGGCGGTTGAGAAATCGCTCTGGATTTGGTCATAAATGTCCACTCATTTCAGTGATGGTCACTCCTTCTTTGAACGTCAATCATGATAGCAATGTACGTCCTCTAAGTCAGTGAGATTTTAGTGGAATGGCCACTAAGGGCATGGAGTGTGAGGTAATCATTATCAAAGTAGCCGTCTCCCGAACCCTCAATTCATGAACTACGTGAAACCCTAAATCGCTCATACACGTTCAGGCTTGCTCCAAACTGAGAGCAAGAATAGAATTTTGGAAATCAGCATAGCCTCGGGAATGACCATATACTCTTACGTGGAATTACTACATTTTCAAATTTTCTCTGGACTCTTGTGCTTACCATTCACGAGTTCATTGTGCTTGTTCCGCTTTGCCCATGGATATTCTCGTTGAAATTGGTGTTTCGTTACAAAGCCATATGAAACGAAGGGTACGCTGTCATGGGGTGATGGTTTCTCGTTTCACTATGTGCTATTTCCTTCCAATTACGTTGACTAAGTCATCGTGAAATGAAGTTTAGTCTTTACAAAAACCATGTGACCTCTGCAAATTCATGGCTTAGAACCCTGAACCAAAACATTATTAATCTCCAGCAGTATCAATTTCTGTAAGTCATTTTGTAGTCGTCTGTAGTATGCACTCAGTGGCTCTAGTTGTAGTCATTTCTTAGTTGAGATGATATTAAAGTTACTTCATGTTAGTCAGTTCTTAGTTGCAGAGAGTTCTTCATGAGTTTTTCACAGTCATTTCCTAGTCACCTCTCATATCCTACGACTGCGCCTTATTACAGCCCCCCTAAAATGTAAATGACATCCTAGAAAGTGATTGCTCATGTCATTACTTAGTGTACTTGCGTAATTGACATCTAATAATGTAATTCGTGTGTAGTGACTGCAGGAAGCAATTTTAGAAATAAAATGCTCCCCGGACGCTTGCCCCTTTCCAATCCACAAAGGCAGCGTCTACGAGATGACAGGTTATGGATTCGCGAGGTCCAGCGAGCTCGTCAATCCAACGCTACCAGAATGCATTGCCCATGTACAGAGTGCCAAGGTCAACGGAGACTTCTAATAAAAAATGTGCGGGAACACCTCATGCGGAATGGACGACATCCACAATTTAAGGTGTGGAGAGGGCCCGGCCCTCGAGACTTGTCGGACAATGAGTGGGAGGACGAATTTTGGAGCCCTGGTGAGAACCGCAGTGCGGGTGTGGACACACAAGTGGATACGCAAGGGATCCTTGAAAATGCATTCACTCATGAAGACAGGACAAATGACGTTGAGGATAGAGTTCTTGAAGAAGTGGCTAAGGCCTTCAGGACCGCAGATTCAGTGCACGATGATTGTAGCAGTGGGTCAATGCATGGCGTGACAGAGAATGACGTCGAAGGTCTTGCTAACGGGGTGCCTGTTGGGGAAAGTGAAGAAGCAGCGTGGGAGGACCAGCAGTTTGATCCTCGGCACTTGGAGGAGGCAATTCAAGACCTCTACAGTGGCGCCAAGTGCACAAAGCTGGCAGCAACTATTTTGCTTATGAACTTGTGCACTATGCATGCAGTCAGTAATACTTTTGCAGACGAGTTGTTTAGTATCCTACATGGTCATATCTTGCCTGAGAGGAATGGTTTGCCAAAGAACTACCACGTAGCACGTTCATTGACGCAGACATTGGGACTTGTGTATAATAGCATTCACGCTTGTGAGAAGGGTTGCGTCCTTTTCAGAGGCTTACATGCAGATGCAATGCAGTGCCCAAAATGTGACGGGCCCAGGTATAGAGATGAGGCAAGAAAAATGCTTCCTGTGAAGGTTTTGAGGCACTTCCCCATCATACCAAGACTACAGAGAATGTTCCGAAGCCCAAGCATTTCAAAACTAATGCTATGGCATTCAGAAAATAGAAGTGATCGAGAAGATGGAGATGGTCTGGTCCGACATCCTTGTGACTCCAAAGCATGGCGGCATTTTTACGAGAATGTCGATCCAACTTTTGGCAACAACTACAGAAACGTTCATTTCGCTCTTGCTGTTGACGGGGTGAATCCATATAAACAGAATCGGTCCAACTGGTCTACTTGCCGGTATTGCTGCTGAATTATAATTTGCCACCTTGGTTGAGCACCAAGAAGTTTTTCATCATGTTGTCCTTATTGATCTCAGGGAGGCAATCGGTGACATGTGAAAATTTTGATGTCTTCTTAGAGCCACTTGTGGAAGAATTATTGCAATTGTGGGAAGGTGTCCCAGCTTATGACATAACAAAGGAGGTCACTGCTAGAGCGTTCACATTGCGAGCCATGCTCCTGTGAATGATTCACGATTTTCCTAGTTATGGGGTGGTGGGTGGATTTTCCCATCAAGGATTTGCCGCTTGTCCGTGGTGCGGGGCAAACTTAGGTGCACAACATTCTGTGGAGCTAAGTAAGCAGACATTTGGTGGAACAAGGCGGTGGTTGCCATTAGACCACAATTACCGGTCAGCTCACATGAAAGACTTATTTGATGGCTGCATGGAGAATCGACCTAAACCTCCACCTGTGACTGTTGAAGAGCAGATTCAACATGCATCCAACTATGAGGCTTGGAAAATAGCAATGAATTGAGAACCTGCATCAAGGGACCCATCCAAAGTTCATGGTGTCAAGCGATTGAGCATCCTGTATAGGTTGCCTTATTGGAAGGTAATTTCGTACTGTAGCCCACATTATGGTTGATTAACGAATGAAAGAGGATGTTTTGCAGTTTTTCTTTTCTAATTTCCACGTACAAGTGTAGTCGTTGTATTAGTCTGGTGGCCTACTCTGCAAGCCTTGTTAGTGTCTTTCTATCATGTCAGCATATATACAAACATTTGAAACTCAGAATCTAGGCACCCACATTGTACTGTGTTGCTTGCGGACTGAAAAGAAGAGGAAACAATTGTAGGGCAATTGTAATTGAGTTGTAAGGTGGACCAAACCAACTAAGGTGTGACTCATTTGCAACTCGATCTTTAGTAGAACATAGTCATTTCTTAGTCGTGTTGCAATCATACACTAAAACTGCAGGTAGTCATTGCTCCAACATAGAAAACAGTAAATCGTAAACCATTTTAATCCCCGCTGTTTGTTTAATGCATGCAGAAGTTACTTGTTCGTTACACTTTGGATGTAATGCACTGCGAAATGAACTTGGCTAAGAACTTCTTGAAAACCATCACTGGGAAAAAAGACACGGTGAAAGTGAAGCGGGACTTACAGAGGCGGAATATACGACCGCATCTGTGGCTGACTCCACACCCAAGAAATCCAACAAAGATGGTCAAACCAGCAGCATCGTACGTATTGAAGGATACAGAGCTTGAAGTATTTTTGACGTGCATAGAGTCTTTGAAGACACCAACAGGTTATTCCTCCGACTTGGGAAAGAACTTACGTAAGAAAAACTTTGGAGGGCTGAAGTCTCACGATTATCATGTGTTAATGCAACAGATTTTACCATTGGCTTTGAGAGGTTTGATGGAACCAGGTCCCAGGATGGCTATCATGAAGATGAGTAAGGTCTTTAGAAGAATTTGTACCAAATTGTACGATTCCACTGAACTCTCTTCATTGGAAGTCGATGTGGCAGAAAGTATGGCTTTGTTGGAAATGGAGTTCCCACCCTCATTCTTCGACATCATGACACATCACCCATATCATTTGGTGTCAGAGCTGGATTTATGTGGTCCAGTGATTGCAAGGTGGATGTACCCAATAGAACAGTATATGAAAACACTCAAAAATCATGTGAGGAATATGGTGCGCCCTGAAGCCTCTATGTCTGAGGGATACCTCAAAGACGAATGCATTGGATTTGTAACCGAGTACCTACAAGACTTTCAGTTCACAGACAGGCGTGTTTGGGATGCCGACGAAGAATATGGTGATGCAAAGGATGTGCTACAGGGTGCAGGAAGACCCTACATCATGACTCCACCACTTCGGGACTTAGCACACTAATATGTCCTAGCCAACGTCTCTTGTTTGCAACAAAACTATGAGTAAGTACAGCCTCCACATTCTCCGACTAATCTGCATATGTATGTTAGATACAATAATTTTTTGTTTTGTTTTCCATGTTTTCCAATGAAAGAGAAAGTGCACAACCATATTGAGCAAAGTTTGAGAACTCTATGTTAGTGGCATTGACGAAGTCAAATGCCAGTTGGCATGTAGTCACTTATCAGTCCTACATAGTCACCAGATGAAGGATATGACTATGAAATAAATCGATCCAGTTGTAATTGAGTCATAGACTAAGGCAAACCAGTAATGACCCTAAACCCATAAACCCTTCAGCTCTGTTTGAATGGTTCACGGGTTATGAAAATTATTCTATCTTTGAGGTCTACTTGTCCAAGGTTCTCATCTTTTAAAGAACTGCAGGAATTGGAAGGCAGAGGTTCAGCAAGATGCAAGTACTCCAGCATTTGAGGATTGGCTCCCAGACATAGTGTAGAATTCACCATTAGATGCCACAAATCTTGACGACAAGGATCGCTTGCTCCTGATCAGAAAACTATCGCAGAAGGCAACACGCTACATTAGGATGAAGTCGTTTGGTAGCCATTTCAGAGTAGATGACGAAGATACCCATCGTTTCCAAACATACAATTCCGGAGTGGCTACTATGAGAACTCAGCACAGTCACTCCGGAAGTCCCTGAGAAGAAGGAGAAAGAGCGAAACAAGAAGGGCGACCGGAAGTCGAAGCACCGAAAGAAGGCTTCAGACTCGGAAAACAGCTCTGATACATCCAGAACGGAAGCATCGAATCCGGATTCGTCTAGATCGGATGAAAAGAGGAGTACCTCACCCCCTTCGCATTCATCAAAACGGAGTCAGCGAGAGAAGACCACTATCAAGGTGAAGACGGAGGATGCGGATTCGAAGAGGATGATGAAAAGCATTTAGAAGTCTTTGGAGGCGATCAAGGTCAACCTCGCAGAGAACTGGAAACCAAGACGGATTGTTCTGACTTCCCGATCCAATGTCTGGTGTGGAAGATGTGGAGAACCGGGTCACTACCCGAGTGAATGTCCACGGACCCCCTCGAAGTAGGTTCACTTTGTGTACCCGAAAGAAGAAATGTACTACACCATGGCGGAAGAGGAAGAGGAAGTTTACCAGGTCCAACCAACTTACGCAAGGGGAAAAGGGATCGCTGTTCCGATCCGTTCCAACATGTTGAATCGGAACTTTCTACTCGGACCAAGTCAAGGGATGATGATGCAGTAGCCGATGCGATCACCCGGTTATCCGGATAGACAAGTGGTGATTTGTTATGGTTGTGGGGAACCAGGACACTATGCCAATTCCTGTCCAAACAAGGGAGTAGGGCAAGGTGCACCACGGATTCTTCCCTGCCAGAATTGCTAGGAGTATGGACATCCGGAAGAACAATGTCCGAAGCCGATTGTACCAAGGCCGGTGTATAAACAAGTGCAAATTCTTCCAAGGGAACAAACCGCCCTTAACTACGGACACACGGCCGGCATGGAGAATCTGGAAAAATGACGATGTGAGGTGGAGCTGCCAGAAAAAGTAGAGACTATGGTAAACCGGGTAACCACCCGCAGCTCTACCCGGAATGAACCGAAACAACCCAATAGGAGTAGGAGTAGGAGAAAGAAGCATAGGAAGAAACCGGAATCAAATAGTGATTCTGACCCAGTCCTTGTAGAGATAGGACCGAAACCGGATAAGGTTCAGTCTGAGGAAGGGGTGGAGAGGAATCGGATTCCAAGAGATATTAGTGCAAAGATCTGAACGGAAATTTCCAGACCGGATCTTGTATCTAAACCAAAGAGGGTGAGTTTTAGTGACACCCCAGTCATTATCAACCCGGATGTGGGTACCCAGGAGTACAACATCATCTAGGACATCAAGGATCAGAAGGCAAACGTGACTATTGGTCAACTACTGCACGACAATGTGACGTACCAAAAGCTAATCCGGGATGTGTGGACGTGGAGGCGGAAGAGGCGAGTGAAACTTCCGTCCGTTGTAGTGAACTTCACAAGACCGGAAGATTCCGGAGCACCAGAAGTCACGGTGGAAATAGAGGGATGCTCGATTCCGCATGTGCCTATCGATGGAGGATCCGGGGTCAATTTAACGTTGGAGGAGACGGCATTTGACTTAGGTTTCACCACTCTTGAAGCCACGGATCAAGTCCTTAGAATGGCGGACTAGTCTCGGGTGAATCCGGTTGGAAGGTTATCGGATGTACCAATCCAGATTGGGGGAATAGAGTATCTGCTGAACTACGTGATTATCCGAGTTAACAAAGGAAGGCCATTTCCAATGTTGCTCGGAAGACCTTGGCTATATTCAGCCTGAGTACTCGTAGATTGGGGAGCCAAGGAATTGGTGGTAGGGAAACCTCCCATCCGTATTCCTTGGGCTATGGAGAAACATTTGGAGGAGACCAGTGACTCGGAAGGATACACCACGGATTGGTTGGATCCGGAAGACTCTTCGGTTTTTGAGGTACCAACGGGCGATGCAAGGGACGTGTCAGTGAATTACGTTGGAATTCTAAAAGACATACTAAAGCTTGACTACAGACCACTACATACCCCAATTGTTCTTTTCCGATGCCAATGGATGAAGACTACAGACAACAGAGGCAATGCAATATACATCAGAGATGATGCAGGCTTCTTGATGGTGAACTTCAGGCACACGCTACCACGCATGTTTGAGCCCTTCATCTTCTCCAGCCAAGCAACACAAGTCTTTTTCTCTGATGTGCCACAAAAACCAAGATGGAAAATAGTTTTGCAAAAAGAAGCACGAGCTAAAAGGGAGGTCCTAGATAGTACTAATGTGTTCATTAGCACCATTGTGCATACCCCTGGTCTTACTGCTCCACAAGTTGTGGCAACACCTTCTATAGTACCATGTCTAGTTGGGGCCATTGAATTGTCACCGGTAGACACTTTGCTAGCACAGGCAACATACTAGGTAGTTGAACATTCCCTTTCTTTTGGAATTGTACAAAGACCCTTCCATTTGCCTTACAGAATTGAATTCAAGATGTCTTCTATATTTGGATGATTAAGTGTGTTCCAATTACCCTACATTTTTTTCCAAATTCTTGAAAATCCCTTCCACTAATATATTGGAAAAGTTAGTCATTTCAGGCTTCAATGCCGGCCATGAATATGTTGTAGTCATTTACCAGTACAGCTCAGTTGTTCCTCAGTAGAAATCAGTCATAAGAAATGACTGATGTAGTTGACACACAGTCATTACTATACTGCTATACAACTCAGTACATCATCCGAAGGGCCTCATCCGTCCACGTCACGCCAACGAACAAGGCACTCACAGAAAAAGAACGAATGAACACAGTGTTTGTTTCTGGTTCCAGCACTCTTCATCCCCACGTCTGCAGAATGACTAAGAAATGACTGTTGTTCCTATACATCGTGGAAAATGTGAAATAATAGAGTTACAGTCATATTACAGTCATTTAGGACACCGAGTCATACTTCTGCCGGTTGTGGCGAACAACTTTTTCTAGTAGTGACACACCCTAGGAATCCCCGGATCTCCCTTACACAAGTAGGTGGAACAAGGGCTAGGATTGCCTTGACTTTTTCAATGTCAACCTTTAGTCCCCTTTCATTAACTACATGACCTAATAAGATCTCGGATACAATTCCCAGAAAACACTTACTCGGATGTAGCTTTAATCCGGTCTCGCGACAGCGGATAAAAGTCTTCTCCAAGAACTCCAAATGCTGCTCCCTTGTACTGAACACTACAAAGTCATCAATGAACACTTCCAAAAAGTGTCTAAGGAAATCTCGATAGATATCCATTATGAGCCTTTGAAATGTTCTGGGTGCATTGCATAGACCGAATGGCATCCGGTTGAAGGCAAATGTCTCCCATTCCGTCGTGAACGTGGTCTTCAATTGGTCAGCCAATTGAATGAATACTTGATTGTATCCTGAGAATCCGTCCAGAAAGTTGTAACACTCCTGACCGGAAACGTGATCTAGGATAATATCAATGAACGGCAGAGGGAAATAATCCTTCTTTGTCGTAGCATTCAGTTTCCTGAAGTCTTGAAAAACCCGGATCTTCACTTTTCCATCTACTCCTACCTTTTTGGATACAACAATAATGGGCGACACCCATTCTAAATTGTTGACCGGGTAGATAAATCCTGCCTTCAGTAGACTATCAATCTCCTCCTTTACCATGAGTGAGTACTTGGGGTTTAACCTATACTGACGTTGCCTGACCGGAACAGCTTCTTCAATGAGGTCTATCCGTGCTCCCCCAGATCTAAGGGAATACCACTCAAATCTGAAGACGTCCAAGCAAAGGCATCTAAGTACTTTCTCAGCAAGTCTACATACTTCTTTGGCTCTACTGAATTTAAAGATTTTCCCAGGAAGAAGGCTTTTCCTTCCTGGACTTCTACCTTCTTATAATCGGAGGGGTTAACAATGTTTTTGACTGGATCCGGTCCATACTCTTCTAATTCAGTCCGGGCCTCACTCCAAGGAAGGTTAGTTCTCCCATCTTTCAAACTAACGATGGATAGTTTACCTTCTTCGATTTGTTGCTTGATCTAGCTTGACGTCAGTGGGACACTTGCTTCTCCCAAGGATCTGTCCTTGACTTTATTCTCTTTCCGCTCTGACAGGGTCTGTTCCTCGACTTCTCCAAATTCCAAGACTGGAACCGGAAAGTCGAAATCAACTTCCGTAATTTTGTCAAATTCTTGGACGAAGTAGGATGAAATGTTGGAAGAATCCTCAGCCTCCGACCAATCAGTTGTGTAATCCTCTAATTCACTTGTCTCTCCAAGATGTTCTTCAAAACTCCAAGGGATCCTGATACTGGGTTTTCTGATTACGAATTCCTTGCGTCCCCAATCTACGATCACCCTTGTGGCATACAGCCATGGTCTTCCAAGCAAAATTGGAAATGGTCTTCCTTTGTCCACCCGTATGATGACAAAGTTCAACAAGTAAGTCAATTCTCCAATCTGGGTCGGGACCTGAGAAAGTCGTCCGACCGGAATCACTCTGGACTGATCCACCATTCTGAAGACTTGGTTGGTTTGCTCAAACGTGGTGAATCCCAAGTCAAATGCCGTATCCTCCAACATCAAATTACTCCTGATCCTCCATCTTGGTGGACCGGAAACCGGAACTTTCCTTTCCTATGGTAGAGGATTGGGTTGCTCCAGGTCTTGTCTAACCTGCTCGCTGATGTCCTCAAGAACCTTTATAGGCTCTACCCCATTTTCTGTGTTTGCTAAGGGTGGTCCTAAGTTGGATTCATCTGAGTGATGAGAATCACTTGAATCCGGTTCCCTACTCCTAACTATTTTATGTCTTCTACTAGGTCTTTTCCTACGTATTTCTATTCTATTTTTCTCGGTGGAGCTACGTGTACCTACTCTATGGACTAATGACTCTACTGCTACTGGTAACTCCACCCTACTATGTCATTTATCCGGATTCTCAATTCCGGTCTTCAAGTTACCATAGTTTAGTGTTGTTTGCTTCCGTGGTGGAACCTCTACTTGTTTGTAGATTACACGGTTTTGGGCAGGCTTTGGACACTGAGAAGAATTGTGACCGTATTCCTGACAATTCTGGCAAGGAAGAACTAAGGGTGCACCCTGCCCGGGTCTATATGGATAGACATTGGCATAGTGATCCCCTCCTCCACAAATAAAACAAAATCCATGAGGTCTGGGTGGGGTCATAGCAACTTGGTTACCTGCCACTGGAGTTGACCTTGGTACAAAGTTGTTTCTCATGATTTGCTGTGGTGGTCGTCCCCTCACATAAGCCGGCTGAATCTGGTAGACCGAATTTATCTCCATATCATCTTCCTCCTCTGGATTGGCGTAGTAGACCTCGTCCTCTTGATTCACGTAATTGACTCGCTTGACGAAAGGCCGGTTACACTCACTCGGGTAGTGTCCCATTTCTCCACACCTCGGACACCAAATGTTTGTTCGGTTTGTTGGCACGGTCCGCCTGGGATTCCGGTTCTCCGTCAAGTTCACCTTGATTGCCTCCAAAGTTGCTGCAACCTTCTTCATGGACTCCTTTGACTTGTCCTTCTTGATCTTGATTTGATCAAGAGCCTTAGCCTTTTCCGCCCTCTCTTGCTTGTACTTGGAATGATGATATCGATGCCTGGATTTGGATCCAGAGGCTTCTTCCGGTTACGGTCCAGAATCTTCTGATGAAGACTCCGAACTTTCACTCGACTCTGATTCAGAACTACTGGAATACTTCTTTCTTCTGCTCTCCTTCCGAGAGTGCCGCTTTCCCTTCCGGTCGATTCTCTTCAAGGCATTCTGAATGGAATGAGATGCATTCTCATAGTTGTGGGCTGCTTCCATGGCCTCCCGTAATGTAGCTGGGTGTTGTTGCTGGATGTGAAATCCCATCTTGTCTGGAAATCCTGCAACATACCACTCAATTTGGACATTTGGGTTTACCTCCATATCTAGCTTTTGAATAAGAGCCTTCACCCACTGTCCATACCTTCTTACTGATTTTGAAGGTTTCATGGTCATGACACTAAGTCGTCCTAACGCTCTGGCTTCTCCACCGGATTCTCTAAACGTTTTGACGAACAGGTCTGTAAGCCGGTCCCAGTTATTCCGGGTTGCGTCTTGAACATCTTGGTACCATTTCAGTGCCTCGTCCTTCAGTAGTCCTTGGAATATCCGTTGTTTGGCTTCAAATTCCTCTTGGTTGGCCAAAACAAGGGAATTAAACTCACACAACCAGCCATCTACATCCTAACTGCCGTCCCCTTTGAAACCACTATACTTTAGGCAAGTGAATCCTACCATATTGTTACTTTCCAGTTCCGAAGGGACTGATTCTTCCTCCTCCTCGGACTCGACCAGAATCTCCTAGATCTGAACTGTGACCGGCTTAGATTTAGGAACTTCAACAATTACTTCTAACGTCTCAACTTCTGCTGACACGGCGTTCCCAAACACAGGGTATAACCTTGGGTCGATGATTACACTAGGTAGCGCATGAACAAGAACGTCTCCACAAATATTCTGGGCAGACCTTCTAAACGAAGTTCCTTCCCTTTCCTTTCTATTCATGGATAAGTTCTATGTTCTCTGTTCAGTACTTCTCAAATATGTTCTGAACAGATTAACGAACTCAAATACAACACTCCTTTAGAAGTTTAATTTTTTGTGACCGTCTCTTCAAGAGACCGGATTGCTAATTCTAAATATTTTCGATTCCCGGCAGTGGCGCCACTTTTCCGTGTCGTACCACAAGAAAGCAAAAATCCTTCTCTAAGGCTCAATATTTCTTAAAAGAGGCCTTAAAGTGACTCGAGTATCGTTCCTACGAAGATTGAATTCCTAGGTTCACAATTACCGGAAAATAGTAGAGTGATGGTCATGAAACACACAAAACCCCAAGCAAAACAATAGACCGCAACTTCCCCTTGGTCTCCTTGTTTTCTAGGACAAACACGATCGGATCCCTCCGGTCCAACAATTACTAATACACGTTAGACCAGATCTTCCCGATCTAACAATACTGACCGGATCTAATCCGGTTTAACACCCACTTGTTTATCACACAGACTCTCTAACTGGTTAGTTTCCTACCCCACATCGTTACACTACTCCGTAGTTTTCCCAACACTTCTATTCACATACCTCAAGTACTTTCCCGTATTTACGTTTTACAGATCGTAATCGGGATCAGTATTTCCACAGATCTAACCTTGACCTCTAGTATTCACATCCGGTCCAGATCTCTACTCGTAACCATGTCAAGTTTAACCTCTGAACGAAGAAGGATCTGCTAATTGGGATTCAGAAAGGAAGCTTAATTCCTACCCTCCGATTTTAAAGTGTCAGAAGTTTCACTATGTGATCAAACTTTCAAAAATGAACTTTCCAATCCTACAAATGAGAAACAGACCGTCCTCACAACTG
This sequence comes from Climacium dendroides, assembly GCA_950106755.1. Classification (NCBI taxonomy): domain Eukaryota; kingdom Viridiplantae; phylum Streptophyta; class Bryopsida; order Hypnales; family Climaciaceae; genus Climacium; species Climacium dendroides. The sequence goes on from OX467086.1 coordinate 539,194, forward strand.
GAAAGGAAATACAGTCATGTCCAAAAAGTTACGCAAGCCGGTCTAATTCCTCCTAACCAATGCTACAACGACAACCTACCGAGTTAGTCCTAAATCCGGTATGAACTAGCGGGGATTGTCGCAGCACAGAGTAAGCGATTTCCCTATTATACTCACAAAAATCACTCTAGAGCATAACAAAATGACCCTACAGATCGAACCCGCGAGATCCTGTGAAGTAGCTAACCCTAACAAGGAGCTACATCCAATTAACCCTTAAATTCTAACTTTCGGTTCTACCTCTGAGACCGGAACATCCAAAAACCCACCGGAAGACTACGACCAGATTTTATCCTAATTCCGGTTTCACTAGTTTTCCAATTTATTGACTAACTTCCCAACTCAGGACCCTGCAACTTCCGGTCCTAAGTGTCCTCCTGGGCGGATCTGTTCTGGTCCAGCCTTCCTAAACCCGGTTTAATTTTGCCTCTGTTTTACCATCAGAGGGTTCACCGCTTGCTTTTGAAAGTGGTAGGCCCACCACTCCTTTCGTGACTTATAGTGGCTGAAGACCCACTCTTCTATCTGCTAATCCCCTAACTACCCCAAATCCGGTTTGGTCCTTCACAACAATCCGGATCATAGGTCACACAAAGACCTCCCGTATGATTCTCTCATACTACAACGACCTTGCTGCTGAATCCGTTCCGTACGAAGTTAGGTGGCTACAAGTGCACCCTTCCATTCCAACCTCTACCAAGCTTTTCCGTTTACCAACAACGGTGGCAAGACCTCATAGGAGTCAAGATACTCAACAGGATTTTCCACCCAGGAGTTCTAGCACAGCTAAGGAATCCCTCCCTATCCGCCTAGCCTAATCAACGGCTTTCTTACCCGGAATGCAAAGCTTCTGCAGATGTTGAGGATCTGGAATCCACTCCTAACTCTTCATGACCCACTCATATGTACTTAGAACCGGAAAGAAACATCAAAGGGAGAATTCTACCAACACAACCGTACATACCCCCTCACTCCAACTCCGTGTACTCCTGCCAATACTCGGGAAAAACACACAAAGCCGGATCAATGGAAAGTACGCAAAGAAATGCCAAAAGAACTCTCCCAGTCTCCAACTCAGAGACTGTTTTATATACAAAAAGCAAAAAGCAAAAAGTGAATACACGATTTCCACCTCTGAAGGCGCTGACAATCCGGTTCTACCTTATCCTAACCGGATTCTATTCCGGTTCATACTCTATCAATCCGGTTCCTGCTTTATAACTCCTACTTCTACAACACTTCCTATTCTGCCTCGTATACTCGAGGTCCGATGGTAGGACTCTTGTCAGGTCTCTCCAACTCTTCGAACACTTCAGTTAGATTCCGGTTCCGTTCCCCATCTGGAGGTAGAGCCAGGCGATCTTCATCAGTTTCCGGGGAGTCTAAGTCGATCGGCTGCGGTCCAGTCGAGGGCGTCTTCTTATGTGCCCTGCTTGACTGAGGCGTCTTGTCCTTCCCTGGTTTCTGAGTTGCCTCTTCCGGAAACAAGTCCGGAAGTGAAAGTTCAGAGAGCCGGACCGAAATCTTTGTCAACTTCTGGCTGCTCTCCACGATCCGGTCCGCTGACTCCCGTGCCTTGGACAGGAGCTTCTCCACCTGCTTCTCAAAATCGGTGAGGATGTGCACCACCCTTGTTCCGGATATCTTCTTTTCCTTGTGCACCTCCTCTTCGAACAGGCGCACCTTGGTGATCGCGGCTCTGGGTCCTCCGGACACGTCCTTCACCTCCGCGACCAGCTTCTTCATTTCCTCCACCATCTCCCTTATCGCGGTGGCGTTCTCGAGCAAGGCGAAAAGCTCGGCTTTGGGGGTGTCAACCTCATCATGCTGTCGCTTGCTTTCCGCCTTTATCTTCCAGAGCTCATCCGGATTGATGACACTCTCAGCTACCCGGAGTGGCAGTTGATTATCCGGTTCCCCTTCAATCAATTGCGCAATTTCCCCGATCGTCCACTTCTTGATTTCCTAATCCGCCCGGATTTCACAGAGTATCCCGACCAACTCGTCGAACGGATCTCTGGTTCCCGATCCGGATGGCATATCCGATCCGGCTGGAGCCTCTTGTTTGTGCGACCGGAGTTGAACCGGAGGCGTTCTTTGATTTCAGGTCGGCGTGGTCTTCTGCCTCTTGGAGATGAAATGCGGTTCCTCCTCTTCCTCTTCCTCTTCTTCCTCCTCCTCAATTTCATTCTTGGAATCCGCTTCCTGGTCGGACTCGGATTCACCATACTTCATGGTCCGCTCCTGGGCCTTCTAAACCTTCAGCTCCACTTCCGTCAGCAATTCCTGTTGTGTGTAGAGGTGGTACACGTAATGGCACAAATGGAGTAGCCTTACTTTTCCCCACTCTTGTAGTAAGCTGGGACACCAGATCGAAGAAGATCCGGCCCTAGTCTACTTTCCGGTTTTCGCACAGTACTCCGAAGATTGTGTTACCTAGGGTGATGGTCACCCTGGTCGGCTTTTCCGGATGCAAGACCGGAACAAGGAACTACAGCAGGCGACGCTCCCGATCATCGATACAGTCCTCTACCACGTAGCCATCCTTCAAATTCATGACACTTCCAAACTTGCCTTGGATGTAATCATCCTTCCGACTGGCAAGCCCGAGTCTTCCCGTCTAGAATCCGTAGACGGCTCGCCACAAATCCTCGGTCCACTAAACCGAATTCCCTCTCAAGGTGTTATCGAACTCGTTCGATACGCCACCCAGAAGCTCCCTAATCATCCTCTCATCCTTGAAACCCCAAGGTTTCAAGGCTAATCCTTGACAACCCATGGATGCTAAGTCATCCCTGAGTTCTTCCTGTTCCGGTTCCTTGGTCAGCATGACCGGAACCACTTTCCTCAACTTTACTTCACTCGGGAGTGGGGTACTAGAGCCTGGTCTCTTCCGGTTTAGCCGCGGCATGAGGGCGGCTCTATCCGGTTTCACTCTCTACTGACCTAACAAGGGAGCACTCACACTCTGGTCTTCCGCTCCACCTGTAAACCAACCTCCTTGCGCGCTCACACTCTCAGCCTCTCATTGTTCCGTATCCGCTCGCGCTCAAGTCTCATCCACTCGCGCTTACAAGCGATTTCTCCGTCTCACACCTCTCACTTACTACCGGGCCCTCTCGTACTCTCCGCTCCTCGCCGCCGTAAACAGAAAAGCTCAGGCGCTAAGACAGGAAACGACAACACGTGAAAACCAGAGACTTGAAAATGGGCAGGGTCAGGCCTTTTATAGTCCTGATGCCCTGGACTGGTCATTATGACAGGTCGGACATCCGGTCCGGTCCTTGTCATCCGGTTCTCTCCAATCCGGTCAAGGAGAATCCGATTGGAATTCCATTCCGGTTGGAAATCTAATCCGGTCCGCTTCTTCCTAGAACCGGATTAGTTCCGTAAGGTTCTCTTGTGACTATTTTTTATTTATCTCCCTCCCTTTAGCTGGATCTGGATACTTGTTTCTAATTTCCGTTCCACTCAAAAAGGTAATCGCAAAAAAATCAGAAATATGAGTTTTCACAGGGATCAAAGTGGGGAAACGAGCGCTGTGGAGGCGTGCTAACCCTTACTTCTTCCGGAGAGTACCCCTCCTCCGTACTTCTTCCGAGTCCATTCCTAGTCCACACTAGAGATCCCTTCTACCTCTATTCCCGCACACTTACCCAATACTAGACCGGATAAACTCAGCACCCGGACACACCTTGTATCCACTTACATTTACTTTCCAGCCTGGACTTCCAAAACATGGACAAGTGTCAAGTACACACAACTATGATTTGTTCAATCACACCAAGAGCGAACCCTCAAGTACTTATGAATATAAGAAAATAAGATAAAGATGCACACCAGGACCAAGCCAGTCTCGGATTTAAATACTAAACTACTCCCTCAAAATCCTAACTTAAAAGTAACCCTCCAACCAATCAAGGCCAAACACGTTTCATTCCCTTACTATTTTCTAGCCTTGTTGACTTTTACTTAAACTCCCACTACTTCCGCTAAAAGTGGATCTTAGATCCTATAATTATGGACCCGGTCACTTTCCAACTGCTAGTGGCTGTGTCACTCAAAAAGTAAACTTCCTAATTATGTACAACTATCCCAAAACTTTAGACTTTCACCACCCTATCCTCAGAAATTACCCTAAGTAACTTCCTAGGTTCTCAACTTCTTCACGGCCGGCTTCTTTACGGTTCCGGTCTTCTGTCCCTGGCGAATCTTACCCCGGGTGGCGAGCTTCTTCTTCTTGGTTGCTGCAGCCTTGGTCGCCCGAGTCTCTGCCAATGCTTGATCCGGGTCAGAATACGGCTCCGAGTCTTCCTTAGTCCCGGATTTTTCATCCTCATCTTGTTCTTGTTCTTGTTCTTCTTCTTTGAAGAAAATTTTGGATTTCCTAATGCAGTCCAAGAACTTACTCCACAAACAACACGTTCTGTAGTTCTGAAAGATAGATCGTTAGGGGAGTCAAATGTTCCACTCACAGCGGAATGGATCAATCGCCAGATGAGGGAAGGAAGCCTCCCACCAAACCGGACTAAAGATAGTAAGGTAGGATAGAGCGAGCTACTCGCTGAACTTGAGGAAACCCATCCGGAGAAAATCAAATCTGTGGTTTCATCCACAGATTATCAGAAGGTGGAAGTCAAGCCGGATAAAAGCTTCTTCTTGAGTAAGCTTTTAGGAGAATCAAAAAAATCCGAATACGCCAAATTCTTGAAGGAGTATCTGGATGTATTTGCATGGAGACCATCTGACTTGACTAGAATTCCTTCTCACCTAGGAGAACACCATATAGACTTGACGGAAGGATTTAGCCCTGTTCGTCAACGACAATACCGGTTCAACCTCAATTATTCATTGATGGTCAAAGAGGAGATTGATCGATTGTTGGAAGCGGGATTCATCTATCCTGTTATCAATTCCAAATGGGTATCTCCTATCGTGGTAGTACCAAAGAAGGTAGTAGGAGATGGAAAGGTGAAGATCTGAGTCTGTCAAGACTTCCGGAAACTAAACGCCGCCACCAAAGAGGACTATTTTCCTCTCCCATTTACAGATGTTATTATAGACCATGTTTCCGGTCATGAATGTTACAGTTTTTTTGGATGGATTCTCTGGGTATAATCAGGTTTTCATCCGATGGTGCGATCAGCTGAAAACCACTTTCACGACAGAATGGGGCACGTATGCTTTCACACGGATGCCATTCGGATTATGCAATGTACCAGGGACATTCCAGAGATTGATGATGGATATTTTCAAGGACTTCTTGAGACATTTCCTTGAAGTCTTCATTGATGACTTTGCGGTTTTTAGTAACCGGATAAGTCAACTGGATTGTTTACGAAAAACCTTTTAGAAATGTCGAGATACCAATTTAAAACTCCATCCAGGGAAATGCTTCTTTGGAATGAATTCAGGTATCTTGCTTGGATATATTGTAAGCCAAGCCAGATTGCAAGTAGACAGACAAAGTAAAAGTGATCTTGTCTTTGTTGCCTCCAACCAATGTGAGGAAGGTTCGCTGTCACGCCCCTATCTACTTGGGGTGCCCAAATGAACCTTAGTGCGCAAGGGGGGACCTTGGGGGTGACTTCCCAAGCCTTGCAATAGACTAGGTAGGGAGAATGGAGAGACTCCCGATCAAATAGGGCGCAATAGCGCCCTGGTTTTGAAGTGAACATGAGAGTGTCACCATGCTTGGAAAGCTCTTGACAATACGCTTCTAATGGTGCAAAGAACGCGCAATTTGGAGTTGTGAGCGAAAAGTTATGGCCGCTCAAAGTTGACTGGGTCCCGGTGGCGCCGGGACACTTGAGGGCTAGGTGTGAGGGGTTCTCAATGAATCCCACAACAAAGTATGGCATGTGGCATATCATTGGAAAGCTATGAACACAAGGAACCTAGAATGACAAGCATTACGAGGTTATAAGACATGAGTCAAAAGTTATGGCCAAAAGAAGAGCCATGGTGAAGGCGTGACGCCTCCCCCGGTGCATCCGAATCTTTAGAGGGCCATAACATTGCGAGGACTTGTCCAAATGGGACGAGTGAGCAGTCCATCGGCATCTACTCGTCGCGTAAATGTCTAAAATGGGCTCGCATTCTGTATTTGGAGTTCGGAGCGCAAAGTTACGCCGGTTGGAAGTTCGGGAGTCCAAACGGGGACGTAACTTGGCGATTTGGGTTGGAAGTGGGTGGTCTTCCACAACCCAAGGTTATCCAAGGACTTCCTTCGACCTAGGACGGGGGGGTCTGCTGAATACCACAGAGAGTACTATAGGAGGGGTTGGTCTCCCTCCTCACTCCCTCTTGAAGCCTTGGTGAGTCCTGGTGACTCATGGTTGGTGGTGGTGACTTCACCACCACTTCAAGGCACCATGGGATACTTGTGTGTGTCCCGTGGCATCGGTTGGGTGGAGTCCCGCTCCTTGCTAGGCCTCCTCGGATGTGTCAAGAGTTGTGAGTGTCGGTTACCTCTAGTGGATGAGTAGCAAATGCAAAACGGGCTAGCATGGAGTGGGGTGACACTCAAGGGCGGTTAGGACCATGGTGAGTAGTGCCACCATGGGTCCTTGCACATTAAGGTGGAAGTTCCGCCCCATGTTACTAAGTGACATGCCCGGTGTCACGATGGGAGTGTGTGCTAGTAGTCCCGGTGACTGGGACTTGGCAAATGAGTTGGAAATGGGGACTAACACTGTGGATGCTTGGCATGTGCAGTGTTAGGCAATTGGTGACCAAGTGACGCTGTAAGTGGACTGGGGTGAACCTAGTGAGTTGTTGGCAGCTGGTAGGTGTCATTTGGGTCGCGACATTCGCGGATTTTTTGGTTGTGTAGGGTACTATTGAAGATTTATTGATGGATATGCCAAGAAAGCCGTTCCCCTTACTGAGTTGCTCAAGGCGGACAGAGAATTTAGTTGGACCGGAAGGAGACAATTGGCATTTGAAGACCTGAAGGCTCAACTTTCCAAGGCACCCATACTTTTTGTTCCAAATTGGGAGAAGGAATTTCACGTAACTATTGATGCATCCGGATGGTGTCCCGGAGCAATCTTATGGCAGCCGGATTTGGAAGGACGTGAGAGACCTATTTACTACGCCAGTCGACAGATGAGTCCAGCAAGAACGGAATTACACCACAACTGAGCGAGAAGCATTGGCCGTTGTATATTCTTGTAAGAAGTTCCGACATTACTTACTCGGTTACAAGGTAATTTTTCATATGGATCATGATTCTTTGAAATACCTCGTGAACAAACCCGATCGGTCAGGACGAATAGCTAGGTGGATCTTGCTGTTACAGGAATTTCACTATGAAATCATAGTGAAATTTGGTAAAGCAAACTCCAACGTGGATTATCTCTCTAGGCAAAGAGGAAAAGAGTCCGTAGTGGATCTATCCGCTGAGTTTCCGGATGAGTTTCCAGATGAGTTTCCGGACGAGTTTTCAAACTGGGTAGATAACCCAGTTTCAACAGATGAGTCTAAAACTCTGTTGTCAGATGTCTTTCAACTCAATGACGGAGCTGTTTTTGAATATCAAGATATCATAGACTATTTGAGAGAATCTAGATATCTTGAACCCATGACCAGAGAGGAGAAAGAGATTTTTCAAAGAAAAGTTGCACCCTGTACGCTTATAAAAGGGGTACTTTTCAAGTTAGGGGTAGATGACGTTTTGAGGAGATGTTTAGAGGATGCAGAATGGAAGAAAGTCATCCGAGCGCTACATGCTAGAAATTCTGGAAGACACTTTGCTATAGTAAGTACAGTTAACCGAATTCGTACAGCTGGGTATTGGTGGCCATGCCTACATAAAGATGTCCAAAATTTTGTTAGAAGCTGTGATCAATGTCAGCGGACCGGAGCTCCATCTTTCCAAAATCATTGGCCGCTAACTCCTATCATTCCGTTAGCACCTTTTGAGAAATGGGATATCCATTTTATTGGACCCATCTTTCCGGTTAGTGCAAGACGGAAGAGGTACATTATATTAGCCATGGACTATGCAACCAAATGGGTAGAGGCTCGGGCCACACGAAGAAATGATGTTGAAACTTCCGCTAATTTTCTTTTTGAAGAAATTCTTATAAGGTTTGGCCATCCACTCAAATTGGTTAGCGACCGGGGAACCCATTTTCTGAATGATGTCATCATCGACCTAACAACAAAGTATTTTATCAAGCACCGGAAGACAACTCCTTATAATCCAAAAGCGAACGGATTAACTGAGCGGGCGAACGGAATTATTGGTAAGATTCTGAACAAGATGGTTTTTGCGCACAAGACAGATTGGGATCGGAAACTACCATCGGCGATCCATGTGTACAACACCACGGAGAAAACAACTACGGGTCAAACACCATATTTCTTAGTCTTTGGACAAGAGGCAGTCCACGGAATTGAGTTAGAAGTTGAAACATTCTGAGTCATGGCAACACGACATGGAAGGTCAGGACCGGATATTCATCCAAGATTGATTGCAATTGAAGAATTAGAGGAGATCCGAGAACTAGCCTTGGAACGAACAAGAGAAGTACAAGCGAAGCGGAAGATGACGCATGACCAGAAGATCCTAATTGACCATGGAATCAAGACAGAAGAACTAGTACTGCTTTATGACAACAGACATAAAGATTTTCCAAGTAAATTACATACCCGATGGATGGGACCTTATAGGGTCAATGAAGTCTTTCCGAACGGATCGCTGCAACTAGAAGATCTTCATGGATACTAGCTCGATACTCGTGTGAATGGATCAAGAGTGAAGAAGTACACGGAAGCTACTTCTTCCAAAGAATCCTCTACTTGATGTTCGCAGGGACGCTCACAAATGAGGAAGGGGTAATGTCGCAACCTAACTTTTTGATTTTTCTCTCTATTGTATTTTGTAACACGGAATCCAGATTATGTAGACCTGGATTAGCACGGAAGGAAAAGTAAAAGCCAAGAGTTAGAAAGACTAGAAACATAAACCTTGAATGAACCAGATTATGGAACGGAACAGATATCGGAAACGAACCCGTTCTAGTCCCATAACTAGAGGAACGGATCCAGGATTCGCGTTCGGAAAATCGGAAAAAAAGTAATGATTAGGTTTTCAAGGTATAAAGGAGACTATTTTAGGGTTTGCTTGTCATTTGCACCTGGGAGCACCAGTATACTCAACGCGCTCTCAGTGCTTTGAGTTTGTGTCTTCCAATTGAGTGTGTTGTGTGTGAATTGTGCAAGGACTGAGAGTTGTGACTAAGCTCGTCTGTTTCCTTTACACGGGCGCAGAAATTAGAGAGAAATTAGGTGCGCGAGTGTGATTGAAGTTAAGATTGAGAGAGAGTACCGCGAGGCTTGTGCATTGAGCGACTCGGTTGAGACCAAGGAGTGAGTGTGAGGAAAACGGGACGTGCGGCTAGGAGAGAAGTGAGGTAGCAATCTGAAAAAAAGACAAATGCTGTAGTTAAAGCGCGGATGAAATCAGGTACAGGCGAGCGCTCAGAGGATAGAAATCAAGGTGAGGAAGGTGGCTCCTTTAGAGCCTAGTAGTGAGCGGGAGAGAGGAGAATTGATGGAGGACCTCTCCGCCATGGGGTGCGTAGGATTCCTGGGAAAACCCTGGGGTTTTCGGAACGAGGCAATAGTGAGGGAGCTCATTGAAGGAGTCCCTAACCAGTTTGACAACTCTATCCGATCGGTTCCGTCTATGTGGACACGAGAGATTTGGAGGAAAGTCTACGACTTGGAAGAAGGCGGCGCGGAACAGGCCAGCCGAAAGGGAGACTTCGTGCGCGGAAAGTTCCGAGGAGCGGCTAACCCCAAGGACGGGTACGCTATCGAGGATTGCGTCAGCGCGTAACACAAGCGACTGTTGGAATTTCTGGTTCCGATCCTACATCCGGAAAAACCCACCCGGGTGACTTCCATGCTTGGAAATGCAATCTTTGGAGCCCTAAGCGGAGAAAAGCGGATGGATTGGGCGGCTCTCATTCAGACGTTGGTGAATGTCTTGGTTTCAAATGTGGGAAAGAGTAGGGCTACTCCAATATGCCCCTACCTTTTCCACCTATACAAGAATCAGAGTCTCCTGACTTTAGAAGAGAACAAGGAATGGAGGGCTCAGATGGCTCTCCGGACGTGCGGTGGATCAGATGAAGAGTCCGAGACGGAACCAGATAGCCCGGAACCGAAGGAGAAGGGTGAGAACCCTAAGAAGAGGAATTGGGCAGAAGAGGAGGAAGAGGACCTTCTTCTCAACCGAAGAAGGAAGAAGACGCCCAATCTAAGGGGCTCTCCTTTAGGGCTTCGGAAGGACAAGGGACCGGAAACAGTGGAGCCGGTCGTCCCAAAGAAGTAGGAGCCAATCGTCCCAAAGAAGCAGGAGCCGATGGAAGTGGTCAATCCGAGACCCGTTCCATCGTCTCAGTTGATGGACCTGACGGGTCCATACAACGACCTAATCTGGATTCTCAGTATAGTGAGAGCGGATTGGGAAGTGAAGACCACGACGCTTCGCGAGGTGGCGGATTTGGTGGGAAGCGCCCCGACTAGCTCCCTACCGGAAGCCGTAGCGAACTGCATCAGCAATCCGGATGAAGTGAAGGAGTTGGAGGATAGATTGATGGAGTAGAATATTAACCAGCGAGAGACAGACGAGCAGGTGGTCCGGTTGCAAGGAGAGATCCAGAGTTACCAGAAAGACTTGGATGCTAGTCGCGACCAAGTGAAGGCCGCAATGTCTCTACAGGAGGATTCCAAGGCTGCGATCTACCAGATGACGACAATAGTAGGGGCATCCGGTGAGGTAATGGCAAAGGCCAAATTGTTTGATGAGGGGATACATAAGGACCAGAAACCTTCAAGTACCCGCATCGGTCGCATCTTGGCTAACTTTGCCAGAGAGTTAGAGAAGGCCATGAAGGAATTCCAGAAGGACACCAAAGGGTTGGAGGATACCGTCCGGAAGTTCCAGAGTGGGTTAGTCTCCTTATCTGGGATTTCGATCCCAGATGAGTTCGATGAGGTAGAGATATTGGAGAGGAAGTTCGCAACCCCAATATCAAAGGAGAAGGAGGCCGGAAGGATTTCCACCTCAGAAGCCCCACGGACAATGACAAGGGTGACTTACCCTGTAGAACCGGAACGAGTTTCGGAAGGGGGAGTCAGATAAGAGTAGGAATTTGAGTGATCTCTCCTCCATAGCTACTCCAGATAGTGGTGGACCCCCTCAGGAGGGATAGGTAGTTAGAAATTAGAGATTAGGAAATTTTGTTAGACCGGACCTTATTCCGGAAAGTTAGGAAAAGTTCAGATCCAAAAATCTCTGCTGGATTAGTGCCGGATTTCCGGAGAGATCTAGTCTTTAGGTTTAGAAGGGAAATAAGGGGATTAGAGCTCCTTACTCCCTATTTTTTTTCGTTTTTCTTTAGAAAAGTAGACCGTAAGTAGTTACGAACTGGATACCGAAATAGGGTTACTTTAGAATAGATAATGGTGCTAACAAAAGTAACCGGAAATCGGAAACCGAAAACCCGGAAACGGCATAGTTAGGTCAAGATTAGGTCAAAGTGAATTTTACCAAGAACCGGAAACCGAAAGAAAATAAAGGTCCGGAGACTGAAAACGGATAGCAAACAATCCAAGCATAACGGGTACCTACCTAGTTCTAGACCACACTCGAGAGTAGGTCTAGTTTTCAGGAAACGGTCACCTATAACGTTCCCAGGTGAATGGAGCCCTAGAACGTTAAAATAGAAAGGGCAGGTGGCTGAGACTTCCTTTTGCTGGGAAATTGCCTTAAGAAGAGACTGATGAGAAGCATCCGCGATGTCTTTGTAGGTTAGCCGAAGGAAGAGTTACGGGCTATATCCTAGTTTACGGTCTAGATTAAGGAACGATAGGTCTCAAGAGGAGAGCGCACTTACCAGTTCACGCATGAGTGTTAGGATTAGAAGTATACTGCTGAAGCAACTCTTGAGGAGGATCCTTGAGCAGAGTGAGAAGATTAGAGCGCTAGTGATTGTGAGACCCCAAAGAGTGATTCCGGTCACTAGGAAGTTAGAGGAAACAGTCCACAATGGTGAGGGAAGAGGTAGCTGTGTCTTTATTCATAGTGAAGTCGATAGTGCCGACTGATCCAAGAGAGAAAGCGGAGCTAGAAGAAGACCTCCGGCAGATGGGGTGTGAAAGATTTCTAGCCCGGCCTTGGAACTTGAAGGACGAGGAGATTGTGAGGAAAGTAATCGGCGCACCATTGAAGAAATGGAAGAGGACGTCGAGGAGCCGACCCGAGGACTGGACTCCAACACTATGGCAAGGAACGTACGATTTCAAGAAGACGGACAAAAGACCGGCTTCGTGGATGAACCGTTTCTTCGTGGGTAAGTTCCAGAATCCTCCAACAAAATAAGATGGCTTCCCTGTAGCAGAATGCATAAATGTTAGGGAGAAGCGGTTGCTGAAATACCTTGCAGCCATCCTTAGTCCAGAGTGGCCAAATAAGATTACGGTTACCTTGGCAAACACTTTTTTCGATGCACTATCAGGTGCCCGGAAAGTAGATTGGGGCGTAGTGATGAGAGATCAAATAAAGAGGTTGGTAGGAGGCATAGGAAAGTCTAAACCTTCTCCTATAACCCCTTTTCTCTACCACTTGTACCAAGCACATGGATGGCTTACGAATAGAGAGTTAGATTCATACGATACGGCCAAAGCCATGTCAGAATTCGAAATAGTAGATCCGGATGAGGAAGTCGGGTAGGAAGAGGAAGATTCAGAGGAAGATACAATACCGGTTGAGGAGATTAAGTCACAATGGAGGAGGCAGGACTAGAAGGACAAGGACCCAGAAATAGGAGAGGGTAGTAAGGGTATCGATCCAGTCTGGAACCAGGATCCTCTGGGGCAGATTGTGAAGGAACTCAGTGAGTTCCGGGTCCAATACGGAAAGAACCAGGAGACGATTCAAGAGCTATGCTAGCTGTTGAAGATCAGTTAGCCGCAGCAACTTATTTCCCAACTAGACTGGAAGATAAAAGAGGCGGTGAAGAGAGAGCTAAGCGAAGTCACGCGTAAGGTGGATCAGCTAACGAAGGAGCTGGAAGAAAAGAGAGAAGAACTGGACTAGCAGAAGAGGTTCACCAAAATAGCCTCAAAGAATCTTCAGGCAATCCGGGAGTTCATCAGCAATTCGGGCGAAGTCATCAACAAAGCAATGCTGTTTGACAAAAAGGTGATGGAGACCGGAAAGAAAATCCAAGCCAACCTGATGATGGCCCTAGTATCCTACCACTGTAAGATGGAAGCATTAGTAGAGCCACTACGCGAGGTGATGAAGGAGGTAGAAGAACGAAGAGAGCGGGAGCAAGAACCGGAAACGGAGACAGAACTCGCACCAGCACCCCTTCCGGTACCCGTAGAAAAAGTTCAGGTGAAGGACAAAGTGGAGGGCTTACCAAGCTCTTCCATCCGGTCGAAGCCTAAAGGAGAAATGACTTCTCTACTGGGGGAAGTAACGGACATTGTTCTCCATGCAGCAGAAGCAGTGAAGGCTGTTGAGGAAGAGAAGACCGGAGAAGGGGAGACAATAGGCGAGGCAAAGAAAACATCAAAGGAGGTGAAGGCCGCAGATAAAGAAAAGACGAGATCTGGATCGGAACCATTCGAGAAGAAGAACATGCCCAAACCAGGGCTGAGCAATGAGTTTATCGACCTAAGCAAATTATCTCCAGTTTCTCCAACTCCTCCCGCAAAGACGGAAAAGGTATTTCCTTCCACCCCACTCAACTTAGCTTTGGGAAGCGAATCTGGGTCGAGGCAGGAAAGGAAGACCGGATCTCAAGAGCAAGGATCCGGGAAAGGTAGAACAGTTGAAGAAACCACTCCTCAGAATGCTAGGGCCAATGTTCCGCCCACACCAAACACGCAGAAGAAGAAGCCTCCAATTATGTCAGCACAGAAAAAGAGGCCGATTCTAGAGGATGATGACGAGGAGGAAGAAGAAGAAGAAGAAGACGAGGATGAAGAATCCGGGACTGAGGAAGACTCGAAGCCGTTCTGACCCGGATCAAGCACTGGCAGAGACTCGGGCGACCAAGGCTGCAGCAACCAAGAGGAAGAAGCTTGCCACCCGAGGTAAGGTTCCCTAGGGACAAAAGACCAGAACCGTAAAGAAGCCAACCGTGAAAAAGTTGAGAACCTAGGAAGTTACTTAGGGTAATTTCTGAGGATAGGGTGGTGAAAGTCTAAAGTTTTGGGATAGCTGTATATAATTAGGAAGTTTACTTTTTGAGTGACACGGCCACTAGCAATTGGAAAGTGACCGGGTCCATAATTATAGGATCTAAGATCCACTTTTAGCGGAAGTAGTGGGAGTTTAAGTAAAAGTCAACAAGGCTAGAAAATAGTAAGGGAATGAAACGTGTTTGGCCTTGATTGGTTGGAGGGTTACTTTTAAGTTAGGATTTTGAGGGAGTAGTTTAGTATTTAAATCCGAGACTGGCTTGGTCCTGGTGTGCATCTTTATCTTATTTTCTTATATTCATAAGTACCTGAGGGTTCGCTCTTGGAGTGATTGAACAAATCATAGTTGTGTGTACTTGACACTTGTCTGTGTTTTGGAAGTCCAAGCTGGAAAGTGATTGTAAGTGGATACAAGGTGTGTCCGGATGCTGAGTTTATCCGGTCCAGTATTGGGTTAGCGTGCGGGAACAAAGGCAGAAGGGATCTCTAGTATGGAGTTGAAATGGACTCGGAAGAAGTACGGAGGAGGGGTACTCTCCGGAAGAAGTAAGGGTTAGCATGCCTCCACAGCGCTCGTTTCCCCTCTTTGATCCCCGCTAGTTCAGACCGGATTTAGGACTAACTCAGTAGGCTGTCGTTGTAGTATTGGATAGGAGGAATTAGATTGGCTTACGTGACCTACTAGACACGACTGCATTTCTTTTCCAATTGTGAGGACGGTCTGTTTCTCATTTGTAGGATTGGAAAGTTTATTTTTGAAAGTTTGATCACATAGTGAAACTTCTGACACTTTAAAATTGGAGGGTAGGAGTTAAGCTTCCTTCCTGAATCCCAATTAGCAGATCCCTCTTCGTTCAGAGGTTAAACTCAACATGGTTATGAGTAGAGATCTAGACCGGATGTAAATACTAGTGGTTAAGGTTAGATCTGTAGAAACGCGGATCCCGATTACGGTCTGTAAAACGTAATTACGGGAAACTACTTGAGATATGTGAATAGAAGTGTTGGGAGAACTACATAGTAGTATAAAGATGTGGAGTAGGAAACTAACCAGTTAGAGAGTCTGTATGATAAACAAATGGGTGTTAAATCGGATTAGATCCGGTCAATATTGTTAGATCGGGAAGATCTGGTCTAATGTGTATTAGTAATTGTTGGACCGGAGGGATCCGGTCGTGTTTGTCCCAGAAAACAAGGAGACCAAGGGGAAGTTGCGGTCTATTATTTTGCTTGGGGTTTTGTGTGTTTTGTGACCATCACTCTACCATTTTCTGGTTAATCGGTAATTGTGAATCTAAGAATTCGATCTTCGTGGGAACGATACTGGAGTCACTTTAAGGCCTTTTTAAAGAAATATTGAGCCTTAGAGAAGGATTTTTGCTTTCCTGTGCTACGACAAGACCTTTTTGTAAATTCTGTATATAATCCAAGTCTCAAGACTGAGATTGGGGAGTTTTTCCTTCTTGCATATGTTGTCTCTTGTGTATTTTCTATTGTTTTCCTTGTCTTCCCAAAGATTGGCCGGATAAGGAAGGGAGAGATTGAGTATAGATGAGCAGAGTGTGAGAGGATCTTCTCCCCTTGTTGTCTTCTTGTGATTACAGGTGCATGTGAACAGGTTGTAAGTGTTGGGAGTGAGTCAAGACACCTCAGTAGGTTTAGAGTTCATAATTCCGGGTGAAATAACTAGTGCTAGGCTAGGTAGCAAGAGAAAGGATTCTCAAACTGTGCTAGAGCTACCAGATGGAATGATTGGGTTAGCCTCCGAACACTTGAGAGGTTTCACTATCTGAAGAAGTAAACGGAAGAACACTAGACTGTATTGGCACGGGGAGACGCACTTGTAGCCACCTTACTTCCGCACGGATTTCAGAAGATAGTAAGGTCGTTGTAGTGAGTGAAGATTGTACGGGGGATTTTTGTGTGACCTACAAACTGGGATTACTTCTAGTTTGTTGTGAGAAATCAAACCGGATCTTGTTAGAATAGGAGGATAGATTAGCTGAGTGAACTTTCCATCACTATAAAGATCAGAAAGAGAAGAGTACCTACCTCTCTAAGAACAAGTGGCAGGTCCCTCTGATGTGCCAACAGAGGTTAAGCAAAACTGGATTAGAAACCGAGGAAAGTGAGTTCTTGGATAAAGTAGTAAAAGACCCGGTCGGAAGTGTGAGTTCCGGTTTGGTTCTTGTGGGTTATCAATCGATTTTGATTTGGATCAGTGTTAGTTTGAACCGGATCTGTCTATAGGAAGAGGAGGAAATTATCCGGTATTTGGAAAAAAGGGTGAAAAGAGGTAAATAGGAGTGACAAAGAAAAGTAATAGGATTGAGAAACTTTCCTCAAATCATCTAGTAACACGAAACACTTCACAGAGTCTCTTGAGTTCGATCTTTAGAGTCACTTTGTTATGCTTTAAAGGGGTTTTTGTGAGCATAATAGGGAATTTCACTTACCCTGTGTTGCGACAAGGACATAAGAAGTTTTTGACGAAAGTTCTTCGCTTGCTTATTCGAGACCAAGAGAGAGATGGCATATGTGGTACAGAGTCAACTTCATGTAGGGGTTATTCCAGATAAAAAATTCATTACACTTGCTAATACAGATGTCTGTGAGAACGCATGGTATATCATTCACGAGGTCTCAAGATCAGCTTATTATGTCTACAAGGCTGCGGCTGTTGGAGGTTTTGTTAGCGGGTCGCATGGAAATGCAGGGGCAAAGCAACCTCGTCCCCAAACAATCCAAGTTCAAACAACTCTCATGACGATCATCAACGAAAATGCGGACCACATGCCCAATGAGTTCAGATTGGTTGGAAACAAACGCATCGACAATCTCAAGGTTGTCCCCTCGGCAATGAATTGGGATCACATGCACGAACAAGTTAATTATGTAAGTATCTATTATCTTTCTCTACACTTACTGTTCACAGTGCCTACTGTCGGCTACCAGCCGATATAAATAACTTCAGATGTCGGATTCCATAGCCATGCGCATTAGAGATCTATAGATTCTAATTTTCACTTCTGTCGGCTGTCAGCCGATATAATGAACCCAACATGTGGGATTCTGTAGCCATGCGCTCTGTAGTTCCTAGACAGCTGGAGATCCTCATCTGCTGTTATGTCGGCTGCCGTCCGATACAATTGTTTTTTCTCTCTCGGAGTCTCATCCATCAAGGTTTGTCCATTAGGTCAATGGAATATGCAATATGAAGCCGGTCTCGCAGTTTGCAATCAGTCGCCTTCGGAAAGCTCATTTCAAAAACGTAGAAGTCAAAGCGGTTGGGAGCAATTTCTCAAAATGCATAGAATGTGACTTCTTGGTAGAATTCATTGCAAAGTATCCCAGAGGATGTGATGAATGGCAGGCCCTCGTCGACGAAAGAAAGAGACATCTCAATTACCAATGCACTTGTAGAAATGTCTATAGCGGATGGACTGCGCAATCCGTACAAAATCCATCAGAGTTCCTCTGCATTATTCACGACAAAATGGACACCACAAAAACAGCTATTCCAAGGATGCAGCGCATCATGAAGGCAACTGCCGGGCTTGGTGTGAGTGCCCATTTGGTCACTCATGATTCGAAATTGCTTTTTATGGATTTTATAAAGTTTTGAGTATAGTTTTATATACAAAAAGCCCCCAAAAGAGTGAATAACCAGAATGAGATGTCACATACCAATATAGCAATTGATCCTAGATGGAGCATTTCCTGCTATTTGTAACCAAATCTTGCATGTAGATAGGGTAGAAACCCAAAAATTGTACAAAATAACCATGTTTAGTAAAAATTGCCCAACTTGTCTGAACCTGCCTTTCAGTGACAAATCTTAACAAAATTGGTCTAAGGGAATTAGGTGAGAATCCTAGTATAAATTTTCAAAGATAGGTTTCAGTTTTCCCATTCCATTGGCAAAATAGTAGAAACTCCAATTGTTAGCCTACAGGTGAAGAAAACTCAAGACGAATCATAGGAGGGCATCTACATCTTAAGTACGGTAGTTCAAAGTGGAAATCATGCTAGGAGTCCAACGGAGCAATTGGCTCGCCAAGATTCCCTTCTATGTGGAAGATTTCCTTTTTACCAAAAGTTAAAGGAGATAGCGGGATTTGATTCTCCTTTTTAGATGTGCAAATGGGAAAATGAGTTTGCACATCCCTTGTAGAACTCCTTAAGAGGTTCCATGAAAATTCTCGGTTTTTTCTGATCTTCAAAAGATCTTTTTCCGGGTAATCAACCGTTGAAAGTAATGATGGAAAATTCCTAGAAATTACCCAGGTAGCAATAAAATCTCACTAAAAATTAGGGTAGATTCTTTTATGTTAATAACAAGCTCCAATAAGTTTCATGGCATTCCGATAGTCAGAAGATGCAAAACCATCAAGATCCTCCAAAATTGACAAATTTAAAGATTAATCGTGGAGTTGACCAGCGGACGGGGAGCGTACGGAATCGGATTAAGGTCGAAGCGGGGTCTTTTCTTACTCCCTTACACCTACTAAAGAGCCTAGGCTAGTTACTTTTCTTAGAAAAGTTGATCTCCAAAAGTTGGGTTTTTATCCAATTTTGGTCTTCTAGTTAGTGTTAGAAATCTTTGTGATTTTGACATAAAAAAAAGGGGCGGGGGTTTTTGTAGACTAAAAATGGCCTTCTGAAGCCAATAGTGCAATCCGTTTGTGATTTGGAGCATTTCTCCAAAAGTTAGGAATTTGGACCTATGTAGAAGTGAAAATGGGGCAAATTAAATGAAAATCTTAATTGATAAGATTACCTTGTAGGAAAAGAGAGGAGGGGGGTGCCCTTGGGAGAGTATATAAGGGCACTTATTCTCCTCTCAAAACACCCCTTAGGTTCATTTTGAACCGGTTTGTTTTCATTTTGGTCCATTTAATTGAATTTTGGCCATTTAGGCCATGTTGTCAAATTTCCTTGTTTTTGGAGCATTTCAAGCTCCTTTGTTGTTGTTTTTGGAGCTCTCTTGAAGGACTTGGGGTCCCTTCAAGCTTAGCTATCTTCTTGTGGCATTTCTTGTGGGTTATTTGAAGCTTGGGTGATGTTTTGTGGAGTTCTTGTATTTTGTTGACGTTTTGTAGGTGTTTTGAACTAACTTTGTACTAATCCTAGAGTTTCTTTCCCCTATGATTGGCGATGTCGCTTGGAGAAACTCTCTAGCGTTGTTTAAGTTATTTTTGTACTAACATTTGGTAGCTTATTGTTTACTAACAAATCATTTCCCTTGTGGTTGTCCGTATTTTCCTTGTTTCTTGTATCATGGCAAAGCTTTGACTTTGGTTGTTTGGAAGTTAGGAGAGTTCTATAGTATTCTCAAAACATATGGCGAAGCTATAGTTTTTTCTATATTTAGAATTTTGGATGTTAGAGAAAATACGGCAAAGCTATAGCTCTCAGTCTTAAAATTTAGTTGTATTTCAAAATCACGGCGAAGCTTTGGCTTCCTTACAATTAATTCTCAAATCTAGTTCCCAAAATATTAGGAATTTCTTCAAAGTTTAATCCCAAAACTTAGTGCTCCAAGTGTCAATTTAGCATTCCAATTTAGTGTGCAATTAGTTGCCGAGAGAAAGCGACTCTTGGTGTTCCAAATTCCTCCAAAAATTAGAAATCCGTGTTAAAAAACACGTTTGGTAGCCCGGGCCTTCAAGCAATCACTAGCTTAGGCTCCCCAGGTCCTCCAAACGAACAAGGGGCTTTTTGAGACCCTCCAAATTGACGGATATCAACCAGTCGTAGCAGGGTATCAATCGGACGTAGCAAGGGCATCAACATGGCTGCAACTGAATGAACCTAATCGCAGACTGTATTGCCTGGCTTGCGAGTTGAACTGCTGCGACTGAACTTGCTGCGAGCTGAATTGACTGCAATTGAACTTGGGCGACTTGGTTGCTTGGTTGCAGAATTTGATTTTATGACCGGTTAGGGTCCTAATTCATACAAATTCAAAATACTAGATAGGAGGCCAAGGGAAAACTAAATTTTATATTATAGTAGTGATTAACCAAATAACACAAATTGAAGAAAAATTAGAAATAAATTAGCATTGCAAAGAGTAGGAAGTGTCACAATTAGAAGGTAGGAAGTTGAGAAGTTCCCAATTAGCAACGTTTCTATTACTAATTGGGAGTCCAAACATAGAAGAGAAATAGGAGTCAAATTAGAACCTCTCAAGTCAAGTAGAAGGAGTTCAAACAACCTCAAAGAACAAGTGAAGGAGATGAAGAGTTCATTGCGAAGTTAAGGTGTGAATAGAAGTTGATAAGATTAGGTAGGAAATCTTAGAGAAGGAGTTTAGACCATTAGAAAAAGAAGATAGAATAATAATTGACTTTAGATCTTCAAGGGTCAATTATTATTTCAAAGTCAACCATTTGAATACAATAATGGAGGCTAAACAGTTCTTGAGGGAAAGAGAGAAGTGGGAAGAGAAAGATAGAGTAGTATTTTTGAAACCTTGAACTTGTATTTACCACCTCTTTTCAAGCTGTGGGCAAAATTATCCAACAAGTTTTGAAGATGGCGAATGATGGAGCGTTCCAAGACGCCTACAACTACCTCAACATTGAACCCGACTATGAGGTAAACCGTGATTGTCTTCCCTTCCTTTTGAATTATTGAAAATAGGATAAAATATCATAGAGCCGAATTACAAATAGGATCCAGAGCATTAAGACAAAAATTTTCTTCAAGGATAATTAGATTATCTAGTAGATTTTGCTTAGAGGTTTCCGTAAACATCTCACACTTAGAATTCCGACTTAAAACAAGGAAGTTAGGAATGGATGAAGTTTAGAGTTTAGATTAGATGAAATCTAGATAAAACCAAGATTTTGGGAACAAGTCAATTTAGTGAAATTGAGAATATTAATTAGAATCCATAACCGAAGGAAAAACTTAATTTCGAATTGAAGATTAGTAGAAATTAATGGATGAAGTTTGAAGAACCATTTAAGTGGTCAAACTTCATCCATCAATAACTTCTAGTAGAAAGGTCCAATTAGCAAGTATAAACCCAATTTAGAATCCTAGAATAAAGAACTATCTAGAAAAGGTTTAAACTTTCTAAAAATAGTAAATTATCCAAAGTTAGACCGGAAACAAGAAGAACAAGGAAGGCTAATTTAGAATTTAAATTTGGAAGTAGAATGGTAACTTAGAATCACGAGGTTGTAGAGGAGAATAATCAAAACCCATAGGAACCTTGAACTCTATAAAAGTCTTAAAACTCAACAAGATATGAAAGGATGAAGTTTAGGACCTAAATTGGATGAGAATTAGATAAGATTTCCAAAATTGGACCGAATTTCAGATATAAGTAGAGAAAGGTACTTTAGTTACATCCTAGAAATTCCAAAGTCTTTTGAAATAGGGAACCTATCAAGAATCGTGGATGAAGTTTTGAAAGGCCATTTAGTGGTCAAACTTCATCCACCCATATCTTTTGATGGGAGTGTCCGATTCAAGAAATTTTTATAGTTTTGGAAAGGGGAATTATCCCTTTACAAGATGGAATGCTTAATTAAGGTCTGAATCATCTTTCAAGGAATAACTTCAGCGGCTCATTAGAATTAGGAATTACCAAATAAATAATAAGTTAAAACTTAGGTTTGGTTGGTTTTTCACATGTTTGAAACTTACTTAGGAATTAGAAAAGATCCATTGCTTGGAAGGCACAATGGACCAACGTTAGAACACCCATAGGATAGGACCGACCAAAAGAATCTGGTTGTGTTTGTTGATTTACCAAGGGTGGGTAAATAAATGCTCACACTTGGGCAGATACCAACCTCGTGTACAGGCATGCTCACTCATGGACATGGAGACGGCGCGTATGCTCATTACTCTACTTCACTCTGGCCTAGGGATTCAAATTTCACAATATCCTCGCTATGCAGGGTACTCAGAGCTCTCGAAAAGCCACTCGTCCGAGAATCGAAGATTCTCTTCGAGACTCCACCGCAAAATAGCTTCTTTGAGGCCCTACTTCATGGAAAATCAAGATGCAGCTCGTCCATCCGGAGGCATCGGGAATACTCACAAACACTCCAACATTAGGACGACCTCATGTGCCACTTCTAAAAAAACTATTCTTGCAACTCGATAACTCAGCGAAGGACAATAAAAATAGGTTCCTCATGGCATTCTACTCATTACTCATCGCCAGGCGCATATTCAAAGAAGTCACTGTTGGCTTTCTTATTGTCGGGCATACGCACGAAGACATTGACGCGCACTTCAGCTATCTCTCGAAACTCATCAAAAGAAAAAGCACATACGTACTTGCAGATCTCATGAAGGTGTTCATGGATTCACCGAAGATTGTAGCCTTCATTCCGGAGTTCGTGTAGGAGGTGGCCGACTTCAAGTCATATTTCAAGGGCTTCCATCATAATGGGGTCAACAAAATAGTCGGGCTCGGGGATAAGCACTTCTTTAAATTCTATGTCGTCGACGACGGACATGATTAGGGATGGCCGGTCATGAGGTACAAGATTAGGGCGACGGATTCCTCGTAGCTGCCTCTTGGGCCGCCTGTCAAAATGTGGACGTGTAGTATATTTTCCGGAATCTAATCTTATTCAACTAAATCCGAGTTCGAACACCAGGGAATGAACTATGTAAGGCTAGCGTAGTGTATTCAAAGGTCACAATGTACTAGTTTATTAGGTTAAAATGTTTATTTACTCTTATTCTCATTAAAACCCAAGGTATCATTGAAGTTGTCCATTAGTAGATGCTATTGACTAATGTATGCAGTCACAGTCCTGTCTAGTGTGCTACTGGCTCATGACAATAGTTCTAGGACAATAGTTCAATGTGGACAGACTTGTAGTGAATGCATGTGTAATGCAGGACTTATAGACTAAATAAGTAATAGTATTGTTATTCTTAGTATTTAGCAAAAGAATAAGAGTTAATGTTTTAGAATAACTCACTATAAATCTGCGCACACACAACCAAGGACAATATGGCCAAACACGCGCAAATTAGTATGCACTAATATCTACAATACACAAAATCCAAACTTACAACATGTATATGCAATTTTTAATACAACACTCTAATAACACTGGTGCAAAACAAATAATAAATTCCTAATTCTAATTCTAACTTTGAAATGGATCAATTCCAAACCAAGAGTACGGCCCAAAGGGCCGTTCGAAAAATTTGACCCTTTATTTTAATTTTTTTTATCTATGACTATCCTGTGGCCGTGCGATACCCTGTTGATACCGTGGACTGTCCCAGTACCCGTATCCCAAGCCACTAAGATCCGTGGAATACCCGGATCCAAAGCCCCTATTCCCGCGGTCCCACCCCTAAGACCATGGAATCGTGCCTTTACGGCCGCGCAGCTTCCGGGCTTCTGCGGCTCCGCTTAGTTGGCCGGATGCCGCACTGTCTGTTTGTGTCTTGCGCCCTTCGAGCTTCGACAGCTCCAATCAGTGGTCCGCACTTCAAATTTGTTACAATTTGTACCGATTCCTGGCTCACAACCCCTAGTCGATGAAATTCAAGACATCCGACACCCTATTAGAGTAGAATTTTGAGAATTTCAAAGCTGTAGAAGACCAAATCCCTAATTTGGAAGTTCCAGCGTAACGCAGCTTCGACCGATCACGATCTCTTCAAATTCTCGTCGAAGTCAAAATTTGTGCTTCCAATTCTCCTGCGAGTCTGCAACGTTATTGGCTGCCCCGAATTTGACTGAATTTTTAATTCAATTTGAAATCTTTGATTCCACACCTCCGGTGCTGCAGCGACTTCTCTCTCAAGGAATTTTGATCTTCATTACTCTCTTCTTCTGCAAATTGGTATGATCTTGAATTTTTGGTGTCGTTGAACAAGCTAAACGTCGCTCATACTCTCGGCTTGCTCTTTGTTTTGTCAACCAGGCTCTTTCCGCCGCAATTCGGCAATTCAGAGTGCCCCTCGGCTTGGTTTGCACTCACTGAATTCAATCTCTGGTCCGTCGAATTTGTTGTACGAATCTCCCAGCCTCTCACCTACACTTAGAGCAACGTTCAAATCGTTGTCAAATTGTAGCCTAATAGTGCATTGTCCTTTCCAAAATGCTTTGTAATTCTGAACTCTAGTTCTTCCTGTAGTTACTGATCTCATCGTTTTACAGGTTTTTTGATTCTGAAATTCTCTCTGTCAATCAACAAACTCCAATTCGGGATTGGCCAACCGTGTGACAATCAGCATCCAATTCAATCAGCCAATCCACCATGTCTCTTTTCGAGGCAGTGCAGGGACTTCGATGCAAAGATAATCCCGATCTCACGATCAACAGAGATCACAAAAGAAAACTCAACACTTTGGTTTTGTAAATTATATCCCCTCTTCACTAATTGAACCTGCTCTTAATTCAGTAATCTCTCTCAGACGAATTTCAAAACACCCGCATACAGGTAGCACAAGGCACTTCCAAAAATCATCAGATACAAGCAGTAACCCACAATTACACAACGCACAATTACAGAAAAATTATATTGTACTAAAAAAATTATACACGCGCAAGTATATGCACCAGTTGCAAGGAAAGAAAAAAATAGTAATCGGCACGGGGGAGGAAATGAGAGAAGGAAGAGGGATTTAAGTCGAGGGACAGGGGTGATCAGAAGTGGGAAGAGTTGCTCAGGCACCGCTTTCAATCGCACCCGCAACCCTATCTTTCTCCTTGTTCTCTTATCCTTATCTTTTTCTTTTGTCTTTATCTTTATTGGGTTTTTTTTATCTTTTCTAATTACTAATTTTTTCCCCTAATTACTACTCACTTAATCCATTTCACACTTATATGATAAAATATAGTTCTATTTCCACTATATACTAGAAATAGAATAAGATATATATATATAGTTCACAAAAAAATGAAAAAATAGCTCTAAAGATCAAAAAGTTAGACTACAGGACGGCGTACGAGGATGGAAGACCCAAGATTCCACAGGGGGATCCAAGACTGGTGCCTTTCAAGCCAATTTGGAGGAATGTGGACATAAATTCGAGAAGGCGAAACATAGAGAAGGAAGTCGCAAGGGCTACTGAATGCAATGAGAAACAAACATTCATCAAGAATGGAATAGCAAAGTACATTGAGTTCTGGAAATCGGGAATGGACAGAGACAAGTGATATGCACAGGAAATAGCAGGGTGTGTGGCTTACTGGGAAAGAATTCAGTCGGAGATGAATTTGCCGCTGCCCCGAAATCCAATATTGCTTCAGGAAGGATTATGGCTGCTTTCGGATTGGAAAAGAGATCATGCAGCCGCTTCTACGGAGGACAACGGGGATCCAGAGAATCCAATGGACACTACTCCGGAGGACGAAGCAAATCCCACTCCATATTGCGGACCTACCAAGGATAGGCCGAGGTTGGCTTTCAATCCATTCAGAGATGTTCTACTGGGAGACTTTGTTCTATGTCGACCATGTCACAACAATTACTTGCCTGTTTGGTTCGGGCGGGTACTCGAGCGTGTGGACATGACTCTTGGCCCGACGTTCGGAAATTTTAAGATAGAGTGGTGGACTCCAATGAAAGCCAAGAGGGAAGAAAAAGCGCTGGTGGTGAGGGAGTGTTGGACACGGAGATGGCACAAGGAACTTTGTCTTCTGCAGATGGTTCATGTCAACATTGTCTTGTATTCTTACAGAATGCCCTCGCATGCAAAGAAGGGACCTCCCACATCTCATGTTATCCCGGAGACCTCCGTTGCTACTGCAATTGCCAATCTAGAGGCAGTAGGCGCTGCTTTGGACAGAGATGTAGACGACGAGGGAGATGATTAGCAACAACAGGATTTTATGGCCTATCGGTTGCCAGCCAATAACACACTTTTGGCCTATGGAGTTGTTACGCCAGGACACCACTCGTTCGATCCAGTGCTTGATTGCAGGTGTCGACTACCAGCCAATACGTTGGACTGCTGCATATTGAATGCACTGCTCATTCAGCAGGATAGTCTCCTCTTGGAATGGTTAAATGAATGTTGACATTACTTTTTCTGGTTTTGGTTCAAGTTGGGAATGAGGAAATCCGGAATCTGGAAATAGATCAATAATACAAGAAGTAGGTGCAAAAAATAGAAAAAAATCAAAAAAATTATAGTTAGAGCGTGATTTTTGGACCAAATAGCTTGAATTAGGAAATAAGCGTTCCGGCACCACCCGTAACCGGAACTTATCCGGATCCGGAATCCAGACTCATCCGGAACACAGGAACCTACCGTATAGGTCTCGTAGCTACGGAAGTAGGATACCGTTAATACAACGGACCTGTAGCTGTTGTCCTTAAGCCCGTAAAAAGACGGTTTAGTATTTAAGTTGTCTTCCTAGGGTTTTCCTCTTCACTTTCCTGTTCTGTGTTCCTGAGACTGTTTGTGTGAGTAGTTGAGAGAAAGAGTGGTGAGTTAGCGACTGAAGTAGAACTACTTTTCTCTCGTTCTCACTTAGATCTTATGGCATCCAGACCAGTACAGAAGGTAGCGGTATCTGCCCGGGTTATCTCTCCGGCCATTCCGGATAGCCCGGAATTACACAAGCAGTTAGAGGAGGACTTAACTAAGTTAGGATGTGTCGGTCTATTACACCAACCATGGAACCTCAAGAGTGAAGAGATGATTCAAGAGCTACTTCACGGTGTTTCGAATCAGTATGAGTTCACTTTGAGAGGACGGCCAGTCGCGTGGACCGAGGACATCTGGGCGGACGTCTATAAGTTCCGGAAGAGTGGGAACGGTTTAGCATCGAGGACGGACCGTTTTGTAGCTGGGAAGTTCACCGGGTCTGCAAACCCTAAGGACAGATTCGCTATCAGCGAGTGCAAGGACGAGAGACATAGGCGGATACTAGAGTTTCTGATTCCGATCTTGTATCCGGAAAAGCCAACGCGGGTTACCATTACAGTGGCCAACACTATCTTTGGGGCTATGGAGAACCGGATAGTACACTGGGGTAGGATCATAGCCGGGATAGTGGCTAAGTTAGCGGATCACGTGACACGAGCTAAGGCAAGTCCGGTTAGCACCTACTTGTTTCATCTGTACCATCAACAGGAACTTTTGAGTGCGGCGGAAGTAATCCAGTATGACACTGGAAAGACGCTCTTGTCATACGGACTTTCCGGGGAGGAGGCGGAAGATCCAATCGAGTCTGATCCGGAGGAACTTCCCGAGGAATGTCTGACCGATTCGAGGACCAATAAAAGGAAGTCAACCGATCCGGAGTTGAGAATCAAGCCACAAACGATGGAGAGGGGGGAATCCAGCAAGGGACCTGAAATAGAAACGGAATCCGCATTTTTCAATGCGGGGCTCGAGTGGATACGTGAAGCCAAGGTACTCCACGACGGGTTGTTAGATTTGGTGATAGATACCACTGAAGTGTTGAAGGTGGATCCGGATCAGATCGTGGAAGCTATCAAGCGACTGCCCAAACCGGAGGATCTGAAGAAGAGGGAGGAGCGGATCCAGGAGTTGGAGGCGGAACGGAACCTACTCCAGATCCAAGTGAATTGGGCGGAAGGGGAAATGGTAGCTGCTAAAGATAAAGAGGTTCTCGCTCTGGTCAAGAATCTATCCGGAGCAGTCAACATCAAAGCCGACATCATCACAAAAGCTGCCTTGTTTGACTCGAAGATGATATCGGAAGGCCACATTACCGGAACCAAGGTAGTTACCATCCTCGTAGACTTCACCGCGAGGATAGAGTGAGTTTTTAAAGAGATCCAAAAGTTACTGGCGGCCATCGATCCAAACCATGCAATGGATTTCTCCACTTTTCCGGAACTTCCTTTTGTGTCAGGTACCCCAGGGAAACCAGTGGCGGATCATGCAACCCGGATGGAGGGTTTGAGAGGGATACTCACACCAGCCGAGCCTTCCGCTAGTAAAATACGGATGACGGAGTTGAATTTGAGGCCAGCCTCGGAACCGGAACCTGAGTCTAGCGCGAAAACGGTTCCGGTGCCATCTAAGTTCTCAACCCCGGAAGTTCCCAAGTCCCAAACAATGCCGAACTTGATAACCGGATCATTCAAGGTTCCGGGACAACAAGTTAGGGGAGATCTCATCAACCGGATC
Source organism: Climacium dendroides (assembly GCA_950106755.1). NCBI lineage: Eukaryota > Viridiplantae > Streptophyta > Bryopsida > Hypnales > Climaciaceae > Climacium > Climacium dendroides. Next base: position 567,574 of record OX467086.1, read on the forward strand.
GGTGGGATGACCAATCCGGCTCCGACTAATCGGAAAGGATTTGTGCACATGCAAGAAATCACGCCAGAGAAAGGAAGCGAACCCGCAACATTGGAGGATACAACACTAAAGAAGGAGAAGGAAGTTCAAGTCATCGAAGATTCTGAGGAGGAGAGTGCCCACTCCACTTCTGAAACCGAAGACGACAGCGATCCGTCTCCCGCAACGCGCCATATCCAAACTCGGGCCACACAAAAACTACGCCAGCAAAGAATACGAAGGGAACGCCTACCAGCCAAGCGGGGAGCCGTTCAAAGAAAGGATGGAGGCCAAAACATTAGGGTTGGTAGGAGAAGAAGTATAGGATCCGGAACGGGGTTCCGAGCATGGACCCGGAGTTATTCTAAAACATTAACTCTTATTCTTTTGCTAAATACTAAGAATAACAATACTATTACTTATTTAGTCTATAAGTCCTACATTACACATGCATTCACTACAAGTCTGTCCACATTGAACTATTGTCCTAGAACTATTGTCATGAGCCAGTAGCACACTAGACAGGACTGTGACTGCATACATTAGTCAATAGCATCTACTAATGGACAACTTCAGTGATACCTTGGGTTTTAATGAGAATAAGAGTAAATAAACATTTTAACCTAATAAACTAGTACATTGTGACCTTTGAATACACTACGCTAGCCTTACATAGTTCATTCCCTGGTGTTCGAACTCGGATTTAGTTGAATAAGATTAGATTCCGGAAAATATACTACACGTCCACATTTTGACAGGCGGCCCAAGAGGCAGCCACGAGGAATCCGTCGCCCTAATCTTGTACCTCATGACCGGCCATCCCTAATCATGTCCGTCGTCGACGACATAGAATTTAAAGAAGTGCTTATCCCCGAGCCCGACTATTTTGTTGACCCCATTATGATGGAAGCCCTTGAAATATGACTTGAAGTCGGCCACCTCCTACACGAACTCCGGAATGAAGGCTACAATCTTCGGTGAATCCATGAACACCTTCATGAGATCTGCAAGTACGTATGTGCTTTTTCTTTTGATGAGTTTCGAGAGATAGCTGAAGTGCGCGTCAATGTCTTCGTGCGTATGCCCGACAATAAGAAAGCCAACAGTGACTTCTTTGAATATGCGCCTGGCGATGAGTAATGAGTAGAATGCCATGAGGAACCTATTTTTATTGTCCTTCGCTGAGTTATCGAGTTGCAAGAATAGTTTTTTTAGAAGTGGCACATGAGGTCGTCCTAATGTTGGAGTGTTTGTGAGTATTCCCGATGCCTCCGGATGGACGAGCTGCATCTTGATTTTCCATGAAGTAGGGCCTCAAAGAAGCTATTTTGCGGTGGAGTCTCGAAGAGAATCTTCGATTCTCGGACGAGTGGCTTTTCGAGAGCTCTGAGTACCCTGCATAGCGAGGATATTGTGAAATTTGAATCCCTAGGCCAGAGTGAAGTAGAGTAATGAGCATACGCGCCGTCTCCATGTCCATGAGTGAGCATGCCTGTACACGAGGTTGGTATCTGCCCAAGTGTGAGCATTTATTTACCCACCCTTGGTAAATCAACAAACACAACCAGATTCTTTTGGTCGGTCCTATCCTATGGGTGTTCTAACGTTGGTCCATTGTGCCTTCCAAGCAATGGATCTTTTCTAATTCCTAAGTAAGTTTCAAACATGTGAAAAACCAACCAAACCTAAGTTTTAACTTATTATTTATTTGGTAATTCCTAATTCTAATGAGCCGCTGAAGTTATTCCTTGAAAGATGATTCAGACCTTAATTAAGCATTCCATCTTGTAAAGGGATAATTCCCCTTTCCAAAACTATAAAAATTTCTTGAATCGGACACTCCCATCAAAAGATATGGGTGGATGAAGTTTGACCACTAAATGGCCTTTCAAAACTTCATCCACGATTCTTGATAGGTTCCCTATTTCAAAAGACTTTGGAATTTCTAGGATGTAACTAAAGTACCTTTCTCTACTTATATCTGAAATTCGGTCCAATTTTGGAAATCTTATCTAATTCTCATCCAATTTAGGTCCTAAACTTCATCCTTTCATATCTTGTTGAGTTTTAAGACTTTTATAGAGTTCAAGGTTCCTATGGGTTTTGATTATTCTCCTCTACAACCTCGTGATTCTAAGTTACCATTCTACTTCCAAATTTAAATTCTAAATTAGCCTTCCTTGTTCTTCTTGTTTCCGGTCTAACTTTGGATAATTTACTATTTTTAGAAAGTTTAAACCTTTTCTAGATAGTTCTTTATTCTAGGATTCTAAATTGGGTTTATACTTGCTAATTGGACCTTTCTACTAGAAGTTATTGATGGATGAAGTTTGACCACTTAAATGGTTCTTCAAACTTCATCCATTAATTTCTACTAATCTTCAATTCGAAATTAAGTTTTTCCTTCGGTTATGGATTCTAATTAATATTCTCAATTTCACTAAATTGACTTGTTCCCAAAATCTTGGTTTTATCTAGATTTCATCTAATCTAAACTCTAAACTTCATCCATTCCTAACTTCCTTGTTTTAAGTCGGAATTCTAAGTGTGAGATGTTTACGGAAACCTCTAAGCAAAATCTACTAGATAATCTAATTATCCTTGAAGAAAATTTTTGTCTTAATGCTCTGGATCCTATTTGTAATTCGGCTCTATGATATTTTATCCTATTTTCAATAATTCAAAAGGAAGGGAAGACAATCACGGTTTACCTCATAGTCGGGTTCAATGTTGAGGTAGTTGTAGGCGTCTTGGAACGCTCCATCATTCGCCATCTTCAAAACTTGTTGGATAATTTTGCCCACAGCTTGAAAAGAGGTGGTAAATACAAGTTCAAGGTTTCAAAAATACTACTCTATCTTTCTCTTCCCACTTCTCTCTTTCCCTCAAGAACTGTTTAGCCTCCATTATTGTATTCAAATGGTTGACTTTGAAATAATAATTGACCCTTGAAGATCTAAAGTCAATTATTATTCTATCTTCTTTTTCTAATGGTCTAAACTCCTTCTCTAAGATTTCCTACCTAATCTTATCAACTTCTATTCACACCTTAACTTCGCAATGAACTCTTCATCTCCTTCACTTGTTCTTTGAGGTTGTTTGAACTCCTTCTACTTGACTTGAGAGGTTCTAATTTGACTCCTATTTCTCTTCTATGTTTGGACTCCCAATTAGTAATAGAAACGTTGCTAATTGGGAACTTCTCAACTTCCTACCTTCTAATTGTGACACTTCCTACTCTTTGCAATGCTAATTTATTTCTAATTTTTCTTCAATTTGTGTTATTTGGTTAATCACTACTATAATATAAAATTTAGTTTTCCCTTGGCCTCCTATCTAGTATTTTGAATTTGTATGAATTAGGACCCTAACCGGTCATAAAATCAAATTCTGCAACCAAGCAACCAAGTCGCCCAAGTTCAATTGCAGTCAATTCAGCTCGCAGCAAGTTCAGTCGCAGCAGTTCAACTCGCAAGCCAGGCAATACAGTCTGCGATTAGGTTCATTCAGTTGCAGCCATGTTGATGCCCTTGCTACGTCCGATTGATACCCTGCTACGACTGGTTGATATCCGTCAATTTGGAGGGTCTCAAAAAGCCCCTTGTTCGTTTGGAGGACCTGGGGAGCCTAAGCTAGTGATTGCTTGAAGGCCCGGGCTACCAAACGTGTTTTTTAACACGGATTTCTAATTTTTGGAGGAATTTGGAACACCAAGAGTCGCTTTCTCTCGGCAACTAATTGCACACTAAATTGGAATGCTAAATTGACACTTGGAGCACTAAGTTTTGGGATTAAACTTTGAAGAAATTCCTAATATTTTGGGAACTAGATTTGAGAATTAATTGTAAGGAAGCCAAAGCTTCGCCGTGATTTTGAAATACAACTAAATTTTAAGACTGAGAGCTATAGCTTTGCCGTATTTTCTCTAACATCCAAAATTCTAAATATAGAAAAAACTATAGCTTCGCCATATGTTTTGAGAATACTATAGAACTCTCCTAACTTCCAAACAACCAAAGTCAAAGCTTTGCCATGATACAAGAAACAAGGAAAATACGGACAACCACAAGGGAAATGATTTGTTAGTAAACAATAAGCTACCAAATGTTAGTACAAAAATAACTTAAACAACGCTAGAGAGTTTCTCCAAGCGACATCGCCAATCATAGGGGAAAGAAACTCTAGGATTAGTACAAAGTTAGTTCAAAACACCTACAAAACGTCAACAAAATACAAGAACTCCACAAAACATCACCCAAGCTTCAAATAACCCACAAGAAATGCCACAAGAAGATAGCTAAGCTTGAAGGGACCCCAAGTCCTTCAAGAGAGCTCCAAAAACAACAACAAAGGAGCTTGAAATGCTCCAAAAACAAGGAAATTTGACAACATGGCCTAAATGGCCAAAATTCAATTAAATGGACCAAAATGAAAACAAACCGGTTCAAAATGAACCTAAGGGGTGTTTTGAGAGGAGAATAAGTGCCCTTATATACTCTCCCAAGGGCACCCCCCTCCTCTCTTTTCCTACAAGGTAATCTTATCAATTAAGATTTTCATTTAATTTGCCCCATTTTCACTTCTACATAGGTCCAAATTCCTAACTTTTGGAGAAATGCTCCAAATCACAAACGGATTGCACTATTGGCTTCAGAAGGCCATTTTTAGTCTACAAAAACCCCCGCCCCTTTTTTTTATGTCAAAATCACAAAGATTTCTAACACTAACTAGAAGACCAAAATTGGATAAAAACCCAACTTTTGGAGATCAACTTTTCTAAGAAAAGTAACTAGCCTAGGCTCTTTAGTAGGTGTAAGGGAGTAAGAAAAGACCCCGCTTCGACCTTAATCCGATTCCGTACGCTCCCCGTCCGCTGGTCAACTCCACGATTAATCTTTAAATTTGTCAATTTTGGAGGATCTTGATGGTTTTGCATCTTCTGACTATCGGAATGCCATGAAACTTATTGGAGCTTGTTATTAACATAAAAGAATCTACCCTAATTTTTAGTGAGATTTTATTGCTACCTGGGTAATTTCTAGGAATTTTCCATCATTACTTTCAACGGTTGATTACCCGGAAAAAGATCTTTTGAAGATCAGAAAAAACCGAGAATTTTCATGGAACCTCTTAAGGAGTTCTACAAGGGATGTGCAAACTCATTTTCCCATTTGCACATCTAAAAAGGAGAATCAAATCCCGCTATCTCCTTTAACTTTTGGTAAAAAGGAAATCTTCCACATAGAAGGGAATCTTGGCGAGCCAATTGCTCCGTTGGACTCCTAGCATGATTTCCACTTTGAACTACCGTACTTAAGATGTAGATGCCCTCCTATGATTCGTCTTGAGTTTTCTTCACCTGTAGGCTAACAATTGGAGTTTCTACTATTTTGCCAATGGAATGGGAAAACTGAAACCTATCTTTGAAAATTTATACTAGGATTCTCACCTAATTCCCTTAGACCAATTTTGTTAAGATTTGTCACTGAAAGGCAGGTTCAGACAAGTTGGGCAATTTTTACTAAACATGGTTATTTTGTACAATTTTTGGGTTTCTACCCTATCTACATGCAAGATTTGGTTACAAATAGCAGGAAATGCTCCATCTAGAATCAATTGCTATATTGGTATGTGACATCTCATTCTGGTTATTCACTCTTTTGGGGGCTTTTTGTATATAAAACTATACTCAAAACTTTATAAAATCCATAAAAAGCAATTTCGAATCATGAGTGACCAAATGGGCACTCACAAATGTTTATCGTGTCCGGAAACACATAGTCTCTCTCTCTCTCTCAACCTCTACTACTAATGCTAACTTAACTTCAGGGACCGTAAGTATCCTACTATTCCGTCGCCTCACAAATCCGGAATACTTACCGGACCAAATCACGCAAGGACGGTTAAGGACTACAACGACATCCTAGCATCAACCTGACATTGAGCCTCCCATCGACCGGGTGGATATCCTCGCACTCTCTTGGGCGTTACGCTGGGGCTTTGACTCCGTCTATGGGGAATTCCGATATCTGGAATTCGGGCACGTCTTGCAAACTCCCGTCCACGGAAGTTGCTAGCAGCCTTTCAGATACCCTCATACACGAGGCAATATCCTACCCTCAAGCTATACCGGCATCCAAGCAGGCAGTACACTAACACTACTGTCGGAACAATCCGGTCGATCTCCCCATCAATCCAATGACATCCAGAAACCACTCACAACATCGACTCTCGCTAATCAAGGTAAGTTCTCAGCATCTAGAAAAGGCACAAATGGACCCACCCCCACACATATGCACCAAATACAAAAAGGAAGAGAATGGAAAGCCTCCAAACGCTTGAATTAAGCTCAAAAGGTACAAACTAAAAATAATGGGACGAGTGTGAATGACCACAAAGGTCCACTAAAATCTAACTTATACTAATCCTAAAACTAACATATACTTAAACTAATCATATTTTACAACTAATTCCTATTTCTCTGCATCCTTGTCTTTAGGAGGGATAATGTCTTTTAACAAGTCAAGGTATATCTACTTCCGGCTACTCCTCGGAAAAAAAACATCAGGGCCTCTTGCCTCCCAACTTGGACCTCCCGTGATATTGGTTCCTCTGTCTACACTCTGGGTTCCGACTATCGGAACTTCCGGACTTCCTCGGGAATCCTTCCGGATCTGCTTGTGGCGAGGAGAAGACTGAACCTACCGAGTCCCCTTAGTCTCCGGAGGAGTACCCGTAAGGTCAATGATCGGATTCTCCGGGAGGAGGTCCTCACTACCTTTAGATACCACAGCACTCCAATCCACTTCTTCTGGTCTCCCCGGTGGTGGTAAAAGTTCCGAAACATGCGATACTTTTGTAACAACGGATTCCGGAATATTGCCTTCCGGAACCGTCAAGGTATATGCAGGAGAGGAAGGAAGAGGATTTACCGGATTTGGCTTTGCGGGTGCCAAATACTCCACCAGGTCCCGCATCTCGACTCGCAATGCATCCATCCGTTTCGCCTGCTCCAGTAAACACTTGACAATGGATACCCAGCTCAAACTTGCAGCTACATCGAAATTGGCTTCGAACAACCGGGCCTAACCGGGCCAACTGGAGGAGACGGAAGACGCTTATCAAGAGTTGGCCCGGTTAGGCCCAGGAACAACCGATTATCAGAGCGCCCTCCTCCATTTGTTCTGGCGCGAAAGGATCCTCTATTGGCATTGCCGGTGGAGTCACCTACCGCTGGGATTTCTTCGTCAAAGGGGTGGGCGGCTCATCGTCTCCGTCTCCTCGTCATCCGGTCCTTCCTGGGGAGAGGGTTCTTCTCTTCCGTACTTTTGGAGCTGAACCAACTCCTGATAAGCGTCTTTCTCATTTGACTTGAGTAAGGAGTGCTAGGAATACATGTGGGAGACATAAGCCGGAAGAATGCTCCCACCCTTCTTCCCTTGTCGGAGGGAACGCACAAGATCCCCTACCAACTTGAAGATGACGAACGCCCAATCCATCATCAGCTTCCTCTGAAGGCTCCCTAGGATGGTGAAAGCTACCTTGGCCACCACTCACCTCGGCTTGGTCGGGTGGAGGATAGGGTTGAGAATTGCTATTACATCCCTGTATTCCGGTTTGATCAGGTCTGATACTTGGAAACCATCCTTTGGATTTGCTGCCACCCGAAACTCGCCCTCCATGCACTCCTGGTTCTTCTCCATGACCTTGTCCGGCGCCATCTGGAATCCATAGACAGCTTTTCACTCGCTGACCGTCCACAGTTCCGGCTTCGCTCGGAGGGTGGTATCCAAGATACCACTTTCCGGTCGAAACAAATCCGCCACCAAACTCTCCTCCCGGATGCCCCAAGGGACATCCATCAAACCCTTACACCTCATGTTGGTGAGAATCTATCGCAGGCGCTCCAGCCGGACCTCATCGGTTGGAATTTCCGGCACCACCCGCATTAACAGAATTGCCTTCAGCCGGGATGGTGGCGTTGAAATCGGCTCGTCTGAGTCCTCCGGCTCATCCCTCAGCCTACGCTGGCTCGCCTTGGAAGACATTACGCTTACAAGAAACCTCGCACAATCTCTCCCTACCTCTCTTTCTCACAAAAGATCACTCCGGAACACCTTGCACTATCGCAACTCACACAGTCCCTCAATCTACCGGAAATTTATAAAAGCTGGAAAGGCGGAAAACGAAGATGCAAGAAAGTAAGAAGGTAACTATGCCTTCCATCGGCTACAGTCCTCTTCTTATACTGGCCAGACGGATCACGGATGGACAGTCGGACAAAAGTACGGGTTAGGTTTTGGCGGCAAAAACCTAACCCTAGTACGGATTTGGTTTCCGGTTTTTAGGGCCGGTGCCGTCAACCAATTTCCAGAACTTTTTAGGGCTCCAGAATTAGTTTTTTACACCTAATGGAATTTCTCTGGATCCGGAGTTCTGGTATTCCTGAAATTTTTCTAATTTCCTATAGGGACTCAAAACTTTTCTTTTAAAGGAACAAATTTTGAAATTTCCCGTCAAATGCTAGTGTTCTGGGTCTAACATGTGGAATCACACTGCCACAAATGTTCCTTTCACTCTCCCACTTATTTTGTTGTTTAATAGTTGGTGCATTTGCAATCCTTCTAATGGTTCGATTGTTCCTCACCATCAGATAGACATCTAGATTCTTTGATTTTGGATGGTCAAATAAAACAATCTTAAAAACCTTTGACATGCTAAACAGTCGACGAGGCAATAGTGTAAGGCATTGTTGGAGTTGGAATCCTGCATGTTGCAAAATCAAAGTCTCCTCCCAATTGAAGTGTATCCTTGACAATACTAGCTAGACGACCAACAGCTCTAATGCCACATTTAACTACTTATGGACTATTCATTGAATTCTGAACTATTCACCAAATTCAAAACATTGGGAGATCTCCTGATGTTTGTATAGATTGGAAGATCTTTAGATGTTGGTATAGATCTCTTGATGTTTTAAATTGATCCCTTAATGAAAATTTAAATCCCTTGATGTTTTGGATAGATCCTTTGATGCATCTCCCAATGACCATTATGAATTTTGGACTTTCAAAAGTCTAGAAATAGTTAAATGTAGCATTCTAGCTAGTCAACTACCCACTTGTGTTTCGAGCCTTTCACACATTGTTCTATATTATCCCAACAAAACCAAAAGTCAACCACCACCTCTCACTTACTTCTATACTCCACTTTTCTACCTCGATATGTTGGAGTTGGTGTTCTTTTTTCCCCCTTGCAATTTTGGTAGTGCACTTTATATTTGACCTCCGTTGTTGAGTATTACATTTAGCATTTGATTTGTGGCTTATCCTTGCAATATGCCACCATGATATGTCATAGTCACTTTCACTTGCAAGAATGACATGTGGACCACTATTACTATCAAGCTCTTTACTTTTCTCTTGGAAAATCTCATTTGAAGGAGCTGTAGACCTTGTTTGTACATGTGGTTGATTGAAATTCACTTTATCTGATCTATGTGAGTTTCCAGCATCTCCAATAGCTACATCCAATTTCCTCTTCGTACTTCCAAAGAATTTTTTTCCTTCCAAATGCGGTATATGATTTTCAAACCCCTCTACTCCAAGTAAAGTGTTCAATGCTTCTACAATTTTCTTTGGATCTTTAGTTTGTGTCGCAGCTCTCAACTTCAACTCTTCCTTGGATGGATTAGAACCATATGCATGACCTTTAAGGTATGCCTAGTAGTTTGTCATTTGCATCCAAGCATAGATGTTGCTGTCACAAGTGGCATCAAATAAGTTGTTCCTCCTTTTTCTGGACATTTGCAGCCACTTGTTATGGACTATTTCAGATTAATTGCATGACGAAAGGTCCACTATCTCTTCCAAATTTAATTTCTACATACACAAGCAAGTACAAGGTATAATTAGTGCTTCAGTTTCAAGAACTCATAGACTTCCGTACTTAAGGACTAAACAATGGTCCACTAAACAACTCCTTTTACAAAATGAAAGACACTTGGAGATAAAGTCATATAGAAATACATTACCATGTCAAACGTGAAGAATACAATATTCATCCAACCTCTTTATAGAAGGAAATAGTCATTATTTATTTAAAAAAACTACCATATTATTGAATATTACAACATTCAGGATATAGGGTCCTAATAATTAGAAGTTCTTGTAAACAGTTGAAAAGCTAAAGGGTCCAGCAAATACCCCATGGGCAACCGTCGGATCCAACATATATTTCTTCTATGTCTTAGGGACCTCTACTTTTTTGATACCTAGAAAAAAATATCAACAAACTTCTAAAATAGAAAAACAAATTGTTTCCTAATAATACGTCATGTATCGTGAATTATAGGGAATTCCATCCACCAATGAAGGATTTAGGATTTGCAATCATAAAATATACCTTCTATTATTGCAATAGTCACTTGTATTGAAATAATGAATGAGCTCATCATATCCATGAAGCCTCTCCATTACCGACACCGAAAATGCTAGAATGCTAGCCAGTGGTCTAAGTGATGAAGCGATTATTCATTTGCAGCTTTTGATGACAACCACTACAATCGTATTGCACTGTAACATGTCTCAACTTGGTCTATATTATTGGAATCTTTATACTATTTACACAAAGAAATATGTTGATGTTGTAGTGCTTGCTTGATATATTTTTGGGTGTGCTTCTGAAGAGAAGTACTGTAGTGCAACAAACATGTTCTTTCACGATTCTCCATTATCTCATTGGCAAAGCCACTGCCATAGACAATACGGACCGCATTCCAATTGGCCATTGCACTATCTTCCATAAATCCTTTGAAATTTGGATGAGGCACTCTATGTTGTTTCATGATGGCATTTAAGCTTTTCAAAAACTGTACTTGACCATGGTATCTTGACTATCTTTTGACTGCATATCAAACATTGCAATGGTCATTACCTTCTTGTACTCTGCATCGTACAAGTGGCACGCCATTGTGGTCCACTCCTTCACACGCTTCACGTGATCGAACATCAACCAAGCATTTTGTAGATTACCTCCCTGTTGCATACGCTTGATAAGGTCCACTCCACTTCCAGGTCCTTCAATGAGCATTTTGAAAATGTAAACCTTTTCCTTGCCTTGACCTGGAAAGACGCTATCATATATAAATTCGAACTTCGACTCCTTCTTCATTGTTATAATGTTGTTGATGATTCCTCCTCGAACACAATATTCAATATTTTGAGAGGTTTAGGGCCTCTCATAATAATATTTTCCATTTAGGCCCTAAAAAGTGAATTGTAATGTTAACTAGTTTAGGTGGGCAAACACTAACTTTGCTAGTTGTAATACACAATTTCCATTAAAATGAGAGTCTTTTTAGTGATGGACTGTTGAAATACATGAAGTTTGCTTTAGGGTATATATTCTGATTTATATAAGTGAAGAGAATGACATCTTTTGAACACCAAGTCATAAGCTCCGCGGTTGGTTGTAAGGGGTTGTTCATCTCATTGAAGCGGTCCGGGTTCGATTCCCATTGGGTTTGTATGAGCGCATGAGAGAAAAAACATGACTTGGTGCTACTAAGTGAGCTTTACCGGCAGGAAAGTTGTAACAACCAACCGACCCCCTATCCAGAATGTGACAAGTGCTTTATATGTTAACCAAATAAATAGTGGATATATCCACTACATTTCTTTCTCCAATAGCAATGTAATTTCAAATAAAATATATTTAGTGATACACAAATAAGAAAATGAATTAAAAAATAGAGAAAATATAGCTCAAGAATAAAAAATATATATATATTAAAGACTATATTTAAATTCCATTGTTTTGTAAACACAAAACATACACTTAAAAACAATCATGCAGTATCAAACACTAAAATAGAATCAATCAACGGAAACCTATATCCTCTAAAAAAACTGAAACGACTATCATCTATTATAATATTAAGGGTCCAACATTTATGCAATAAAAAACAACTTCATATAAGATGTAGAAATAAAACAATACCCTCCATATGAATGTCATAGTTAAAATGCATCCAATGTATGTACATGATTTCTCCATATCATGTATATGAAGCCAAACTCTGGTTGATGATTTCGATTTGAACTGTAGGGATCTTGATTCTGCATTGGCGAGTACCTCTTCTGTTTTGAGACTTCCATGCTGTAATTAAAGCGTTTGTTGTCTCCCACGCAGGTTCTTCGGTTTCATCAACCCTCCAAAACAAACCTCTATCACTATCCCATCCTTCATAGAAGTCTTGAACTTCTTGATTGCGTGATGTTGGCCGAAAGTATTGAATGTGCACACAGTTTGGTTTCTCGGGGTTAGAGTTTGGATCAGACAATGCTCTAGCAATCCAAACTGGTCTGTTGTCACCATCTGCACGGCGAACTGCAACAAAATACCCTTCGTATACATCTCGAGCCACCCTAAAGGATGGTTGTGGACGATCCCTCAAGGGCCCAACATAAGGCTCATCCTCTCCATGCTCTTCGAGATCTTCACCATCTTCGTCTAAATGATCAGCTTTTGTCACTTGAATACGAGTAGTTGGCCAGAAACCGTCTTTTAGAGCACTAGAAGTAGGAAGTGGCTCTTGAAGAGCTGCCTTTACACCACGCCAATAGCGCACCACATTCTCATAGCGCCTACGATGTTCTCCACTCACGTCTGCTCTACACAAGTTGTCCCAATAGTTTATGAATCCTGATAAACCTTTGACAATGTCATTGACACCTTTCATTGGGTTGAGTGGTACTGGCAAAGGCACATCATGTGGCCACAGACTCCGTCCTTCATTGTCTTCTTTTCACAACTTAATGGCTTGACCGTGCCTGTCTAACCAGTTTTCATCCGTGCACTTCAACTTGTACTTCATGACTGGGCATCCAACAGAGTCTAGGTAGAACTTCACTTGTTGCGGTCTTGTGTGTCCCACAAGGATTTCATCACCATCCATCCATTTTCCTGCAATGAAACGCTTGAAATCAGGCACCTCCTCTATGAGGTGAGGGATAGTAGGAATGGACTCAACATCCATGAATGACTTCATGAGCGCCGGGATTGTTGGGAAGTTCTCCTTCTTCAACAACATGCTCCATCTTCCAAACAATGCGTCAATGTTGTCGTGTGTGTGACCAACAATCATGAAGTTGACATACACTTCTCTGAAGATCTTGTTAGCAACAAGTAGAGACCAGAAACACAAAACATATCTATTCTTGTTGTCGCCGGTGGCATTGTCCATTTGCACATTCAAAATAGGAGGCAAAGGCACTGCTGGAACTACATTCATTGGAGGTGGTGGCAGTGACGTGTCGCACATTTCTTTACCCTGCAGCACTACCCTGAACAAATTTGAAGACCCTGACCCAGAAAATAATTGCCGAGAAGAAGACTTCGATGGCAATTCCAGATCCCGCAACAACTTTGCCATAGAACCAATTGTATAGTTTGAATCGTGTTTAAAGAGATCCAAACCATAATGTGCGTAACGCACATCTCCATGACCATGAGCAATCATGCCAGTGACAGACACAGGCAATTTCACAAGGCCATCAAGCTCCTTACTCCTGTGGGAAAAGACTGGAGAAGCAGCCTTTGCATGATCCATCTTGTCATGCATAACTGTGAGGCATTCGTGTGGAAAAGCTACTGAACGGTGACAGTTTGCATAATACAACTCCCGATGAGCTTGAGCAATCTCAACGTGCCTATCCAACTTCCGAGAATACTTCAATTCATTGTGAGACCCACTTATAGCACCCTTCTTGAGGTCTTGCAATTTGTCACACGTGCCACATCGCGCAAAATTGTCTCCAGGCTTCTTCACCTCATACTCAGGGAACTTACAGCACCTAATCTTACTCAAGTTCGAAGCTGACACCTCACTCAATCCAAAAACAGCATTGACATCATTGAGTTCTTTCATCTTACCCTTCCACTAGAAGGTGGAAGGTAGGATCTTGGCCACAACTTTCTCTCCTGACTTCAGGGTCTTCGTATGATGAGGCATGTGATCTGCTTCTTTCTCCAGAATGCACTTCAATGTTGCTATAGCTTGTTGAGTGTGTTTCCTCGGTTTCACCGTTCCCTTATTGCCATGGTCCTTTGCCTCTCGACCACGCCTCATGTAAGATTGGTAGCGATAGAATGTGGCCTCAAGGACCCCAGCTATATGCATCCACGTTCACATACATACCGGTGTATTGTCAATTGACACCATTCGTCTACCACGCTCGTCAACATGCACCTGCCTATGCACATCCATTTTCATGTAGGTCCTGTGTTTGAACGTGGAGTTGCGATACATGCGTTCACGAAAGGCTCGAATCTTATCCCTAGGAAATGGCTGAACACAGTTGCGACTACAACATATTTTAGTAGACACTGCATGGATGGAGTCTTGAGTAAGCAACTCCTTCGATTTCAAATTTGTTTTACGGGGCGCATTTCGGACCATACTTGTGTATGGTCTCGAAGACGTCGAAGAGGGCGGATTCAAGAGAGCCTGTTGGAGACAACTGAATTTGTCCCTAGCCTCATGGTCTCTAAGGCTAGCTCCACGACAGTGGACAAGATGAATAGGCCAAGCCAACAATGAGCACACTTGTTCCTCTAGTAGGTCCTCTTCGCTATGTGTTTTGGAGATGTGGATCGCCACGTGGGTGTCACCAAGAGGGCCATTGGCACCCAAAACGAGGTCAGAGTTCACACTATGACAAACACCTTCACCCACAAGCACTCCAACCTCATTGTACAAGGTGACAACTCGAGTATTCCAAAGCCGATGTGGTAGACCTTCGCATTCCGAGACCCCAACATTCATTGCTTTGACATTCTGAAATTCGTCTTCTGAAGATGCCATAAAATCCTCTTCATCATGTCTGAATTCACTGGATTCAGAACCCAATGACATGTCCATGTCATCAGGGTCATCTATAGTATCCATGGATATCTGTAAAAATGCAATGTGAAATAGGGTAAGTGAATTGCAGCATAGATCATGCAATTTCATTCATGTTCAGGTCGACCTAACCTGAATGACCAAATGTTATAGGTACATCTATGACAACAATGAACTTATTTTCTGAAGCCTAGGTTTCAACTGCAATTGACATCATTTATTAAAATTCCTTATAAATTCAGATTTATGTAAACTCTGTTTTCAGGTCGAATCGACCTGAAGTGTCTAACCCTTGTCTTGTATAATTTTTGTCAGCCGAAAATATAAATGTAAGAAGACTGAGTACAATCCTGAACTTCAGCTCGGATCGACCTGAAGTGTTCCTTGTACTCTGAGAGAATGAACCCATCTTCATTTGTTCAATTCGACAGGAAATTCCCTATTTTATTCCTATAAAAATCTCGAACTTCTCTAACTGAAGTCTGTGATGGGAGTACCCACACTTCAGGTCGAACTGACCTGAAATGAGGACTTGCAGTGAGCCGAATCCCATCTGCACACTATTATCATTACGTACAGAATTCTTGGTGACTGAATCTGTGAATATCGGGAATTTCAGCAAGACATCTATGAGATTTTCACTTGAACGAAATTACAATTATAGATACAGTTTAGGTCGACTCGATCTGAATTGCCATGTATATCATTTCATTAACATATTTGATGACAGAACTATTCAATCTACCTAGGATACGTTTCAGATTACTTCAATTACTATCATATGGGTCAGTTCAGGTCGACTCGACCTGAGTTGCATGAATGAATGACTAATGTAGAGAACCTCACATTCAGGTCGACTCGACCTGAATTGCATGAATGAATGATTAATGTAGACAATCTCACATTCAGGTCGACTCGACCTGAAGTGCATTAAAAATTACTCATGTACCGTTGTTCGTATTCAGGTCGACTCGACCTAAACAGTTCCGAATTTCTCGGACATTGTGTTGGCAGTCTCGTAGTAACCGTGATCTCGTATTCCGGGTTTCTCGGCGAGATAATCGGGCACTGCACTCTTAGAATTCAGCAACTCAGATGTCGAGAACTGAACATTGAATAAAGACCTTGTCACTAAAAATTGAGGAAGCTTAGAACTCATAATCGTGCAACTCGATTTTCAGTAATAAACGTTGGAAACACACGCACTCTGCCAACTTCAGCAACTAGGAACTCGACAATAGATGGCAGTGTTGAAAGAAACATTATACACACTCAGAAAACTACTATGTGCTTACAAAGTAACTATGTCCAATCCATTGAATGAAAATGTTTGAAAATGCTAAAGGCTTCTAACCTGAGGACATACGGAAGGCAACAAACGCGTTCACCAAGATCCTCGAAGCGCAATACTCCGACACTCTAGATAGTACAAGTACAGAAGTTGATAGAGTTCAGTAATGACATGAGAGAAGTGAAATCTCGCATGAACGTCCATGCATTCGCGACGAAGAAGGAGAGTACCCTAATGCGCGCGGACGCAACGACATTCAAAACAATTTTGGCGGCAATGTGTAGGCGCGAATGCAAAGGCGGGAGCTGTAGGATGGAATTTGAAAATCCCGAACTCCTTCCGCAAATTCCTTTGATTTTTTATTCCTGCCTACACTGTTTATGACAGAAATAGCCTCTGACAGCTATTAAGTACTTATGAGGTTGCTTTCTTGTACCGTTAAGCACTAATTTCTAGATTCTATTTGTAACAGAATCTAGGCAAGAAGTTTTCATTGTCTTTTTTTCTTTTGCAATTTTTGGAAGTCAATTTGATTTTGCTGAAGTTAGGGTCTCTTTGTAAATTTAGACAAACACAACCTTTTGCACCACCCAAGTGTTTGTATGTGATTTTATTAATAAGGGTTTTACGGTTTAGGGTTTAGGGTCTTTAGGGTTTAGGGTTTAGAGTTTTCAGGGTTTAGGGTCTTTAGGGTTTAGGGTCTCTAGGGTTTATAGGGTCTCGGGTTCAGGTATTTTTGTAGATTAATAAATCATTTCATATCATATTTTTGAAATATTGAACAAATATTTAATTTAGAAGTGAATTCAAGGTTTTTGTACACACTCAGGAATTATACTGCATGCACTTTCAATTCTTTTTATAATGTTCGCAATATTAATTTTTCCATGAATCTGAATTATTTCGCAGAGATTTGCAACTTGTGTGTTATTTTTTCGGACATGCTTCCACGTCAAACTGATACAAACTAATGGTTTGGTTTGTATTAAATACAACATCAATCCTAAAGTATTTTTTTGGAAACTCATTTGAAAAAGTGTGGGGAAGCAATAGGGTTGTCTTAAAATTAAGTTTTTCCATGAATCCTAATTATTTTGAACATTTGCAACTTGTGTGTTATTTTTTTGGACATGCTTGCACGTCAAACCGATATAATTTATTGGTTTGGATTCTATTAAATACAGCATGATTTCTAGAGAATTTGTTTTGAAATCCATTTCAAATGAAGAAGACAGTATAGGAAAGCAATAGGCTGGGTTGTCTTAAAATTAAGTTTTTCCATGAATCCTAATTATTTTGAACAATTGCAACTTGTGTGTTACGTTTTTGGACATGCTTGCACGTCAAACCGATATAATTTATTGGTTTGGGTTCTATTAAATACAATATGATTTTTAGAGTCTTTTTCTAAAACCCATTTCACTTGGAAAAGTGTGGGGAAGTAATAGGGTTCTCTTAAACTTCATTTTTCCATGAATCCTCATTATTTTGAAGATTTGCAACTTGTGTGTTATGTTATCGGACATGCTTCCACGTCAAAACAATATAATTTATTGGTTTGGTTTCTATTAAATACAGCATGATTTTTAGAGTCTCTTTTTTTTAAATCCATTTCACTTGGAAAAGTGTGGGAAAGCAATAGGGTTCTCTTAAACTTCATTTTTCCATGAATCCTCATTATTTTGAAGATTTGCAACTTGTGTGTTATGTTTTCGGACATGCTTCCACGTCAAAACGATATAGTTTATTGGTTTGGTTTCTATTAAATACAGCATGATTTTTAGAGGATTTTTTTTAAATCCCATTTCAAATTTTCAATTGACAAAGTGTAGGAAAGCAATAGGGTTCTTTTCAAATATTTTTTTCAATGAATCCTACCAGACGCATTCATCCTCAAAATTTCAATCATTCATTAGAATTTTTATGTATTAGACTAGCGGTTGGCGCTTGCTTTGCTACACGTTAACTATATTACTTTCATCAAATTCTTATGTGATAGAATGTAGATTAATAAAGTATTTATAATCTTTAAATGAAAATATTGACATTCTCATACAATACTTTTTGGAAATACATATATTGTGCAATAGAAAGTAATTAAAGAAAATCTTTATATCATAATTTTTTTTTTGAAATCTTTGTAAATATGAAAACATTTGCAAGGACACCACCACTTGATGAATTTTTTCACTTACAAGCAGTGGTGACCAAAATTGAAGAATGGAAATGCAAATTTGTCAGATTGTAAAGACTTTGTAAATACTTTATTGTAGAATTCAAAATTGCTTTTATCTAACAAAACTTCAAATCATTTGGTAGTAAGAAAACAAAATCAAAGAATTGTGGAAGTAAAATGAAGTATGAAGCCAAGAAATATGAAGCCTCCATAATATCACTTTACCTCTGTAATATCACTTTTTTACACTTTGTGCTATTATAGGTCAAATAGCTGTTGAAGCTTTATAATATCACACAGTGTAAAAAGGTGATATTACAGAAAGCCTAGTGATTTTAGTAGTAGGATAGAATGCAGAACAAGAATTTTAATAAATATTTAAATGAAAATTACTAAAATATTCATATAATTTATTTAAAAAATAAGCATATATTGATATAATCAATAGTAATTTAATGAATGATGAATGAAATACATGAATCAAATAGTGAATATGGTAAAAAATACACATACATTAAAATGCATTAGAAATTTGATTCAATTGTTACTAACATTGGCACCTGAAAAAAAAAATTTCAAGGAAGAACTTGTAAATCTCAAAAGCTTCGTGAACGGTGTAAAAGTTGTGCATTTTCGAGTTATTTTTGGTTCTAGAAAATTAGAAAATTATTTTTTCTTATATTTTGGTTGCAATCTTAGTACTGTCGGAAAGCTCTTGACAAGGAGGCGTGCACGGGCTTGGTTTTGTGGCATTCCGCCTCAGGGTGAGAAAGTTGTGCATTTTTTAGTTATTTTGGTCACAATTTTGGTATCGTTGGAGAGTTCTTGGCGAGGAGGGGTGCACAGGCTTGGTTTCATGGCATTCGAACTTACAGTTAGAAAGTTATGCATTTTTGAGATGTTTTTGTTTTTTAAGAAAATTTAAAAATTACTTTTATTTTTGTTTTCATTGTGGCAATGCCACAGGGCACTCTAGTAGTAATGCAAAAGAAGTATAAAGCCGGTTTCAGTACGGGTTCCATAGGCGTGTCCGGGTACCGGTTTGGGCGAATCTGGGTACGGTTTCCTGAGGCGGGTCCGGATCCGGGCAGGTACAGGTTTGGGCGGGCGGGTACAGGTTTGGATGGGCGGGAACAGGTTTGGGTGGGCGGGTACAGGTTCGGGCGGGCGGGAACAGGTTTGGGCAAGCGGGAACAAGATCGGGCGGGTTTGGGCGGATTCGTCACGAGATGGAGGGTTCAGGCTGGTTAGGGTTCGGGCGGGTTCGTTGTGTTTTGTTGTCTGTGTTTTGCTCTGTCGTGTTGTGTAGTGTGAGTGTGTGTTTTTGTTTTGTTTTCGTGTTTTTTGTTTTTCAGTTTTCATAGTAGAGCAGAGGTGTCGGATTGTGGGATTGGAGGAGAGTGAGGGAGCAGGATTTTCCATGCTCACAGTAGAAGGTGGAACCTGGATTGCTCGTTGAGAGAGCTACGCGATTGCAGAAGACATTGTGGGTTGGAGGAGAGTGAGGGAGCACGGTCTTGCAGCAGAGGGCGCCAGTCTTGTAGCAGAGAGCACGGGATAGTTACATACCCGGAAATTTACCTCCTTGGTATCGCCCTTCTCCCTGTGAGCTTCGTAGTACTCTGTAATAGCTTTTGGATCTCTCTCGTCCATATGGTACTGCACAACATGTCCTATAAAGAGAGACAAAGCTGCACAACTCCCTATGATGCTCTCGCCACATCCAATTCAAGCAGCTTGTGAATTGTGCTTGAATTGCCTACTTGAATGAATTGGTACTCCGGAGAGTGAGAGAGAGAACTAACTCCGTCTTGCAGCAGAGAAGCACTCGGGCGCTCGCAGCAGAGGGCGCCAGAGCACAGGGCGTAGCAGCAGCAATTTAGGGTATCAGGTATCCTTTCTTTCCTTGCTTTGTTCGATATGTGCTTTCGACCTCGCTTGAGAGAAAAAATTCGAATTGCGTACTCTGAAGGATTTCATACGCAAAACCCTGAACCCTAAAACCCCGACAGTAGACATCGCAAATTGGAATCGGGGCTTAGAACGAGATAGATTCCCTTGCTTCAACAAACTGTAGTAATGGAACTGAATCGATAGCGCAATCTCCCCATTGAGTTCCAACGAAATGCTTAGGCTTACGTGATGTGCATTCTTACGAGATAACTCGGCATTGCCCTGCATCAAACCTGCATTGTGAGGCTAATCATATTTGCTAGCTCTGGATTCGATGCTTGGTTAAAGTGCATTTGGAAGTGGATTGTAACTCATCATAGGTTCAGAGGGAAGCATTCATTTTGATCATCAAAGATTGATCAACGGTGATTGGAATTGTTCACCTACTGAAGTTCTGTTGAATTGCAAGGGCGCCTTGTTTCGAAGCTTGTCGTACTTGCAGTGATGTAGTTTTTTTGTGGAAAAATGGTCTTGAATTCAAACAAAATTGAGGATGAAATTGCATTGTGTTGGGTGCCCAAAGAATCTTGTTGAAATTCAATTATTGTGGATAAGAGTTGTGTATTGTGTTTGGAGGTATTTGCTTTCTGATAAGAGTTGTGTATTGTATTAGGAGGTATTTGCTCCCAACAGATTGGATCTTTCTTTGTAATAGTTGGAAGGAATGTGGTTGTTTGGAATATGTTTGCAGTTTGTTTCTTGGCATTTGGTTTGCAATGTAAGTTTTTTAAAATTGGTTTGTTTTTTGCATTTCAGATTGACAATTGTAGCACTATAGTTACAAGATTGTGGAGTCCATAATAAGCAGCTACACTGAAAGTAGGAGCTAAGTTGAGGTTGAAGTTGCATAGTGCTTGCTTGTAGAAACTCAGGTATGTATTAATTTCAATTCTCTTGCACCATCTGAGCTTTGAATAGTGATTTCTGTGTATGTATTAATTTCAATTCTCTTGCACCATCTTAGCTTTGAATAGTGATTTCTGTGATTGTTGTAAAGCTAGCTGCAATGTCCAATGGGGTTTAACTTGCGGGATGTATCGTGTGCATACGTTCCTTTTTTAGTTCTCTTGAGGTTTGTTGTTTTCTGTTAGAATTCATGGTTTGGGAGTTTCTAGATGGAAACATGCTTGTTTGGGATGTTGTAGGTTTGTACAATGACTTTTTGGTTTTAGGTTTAGGTGGTCTGTTGGTTTGAGATGTTTTTGATTTCTTTAGCTTTTTTCAACTCTTGAATTTGTTGAAAATGTGGATAATATTGCAGGTTTTGGAGATTAATCCATCTGCATTGCATTTCAAGGTCCTCATTTTTCAATTCCTGAGGTGAGTTATAATGCACAGGACTTTGTTTAGGGTTTAGGGTTCAGAAAATGGCATTCATTGTTTAGGGTCGAGTACTTCAGTTCCAGGGTTTGTTTAGGGTTCAGTGTTTAGGGTCCAGGGTTTCTTTAGGGTCCATTGCTTAGGGTTTATGGTTTCCTTAAGGTCTACGAATTAGAATTCAGAATGTCAAGGAAAGAAATGACCAGCCACAACCACACAAATTCCCCAGAATCAGCCCAATACTACCCGGGTATCATCTTATCACACTAAATTCCTAAACGTACCACGAATGTAAGGTGCCTGAACGAAACTGCAATTCAGGTCGCATCGACTTGAATTGCATATCCCTTCAAACACATATCCTAGGTCCGGGCAAGTTCCTTGAAAATTTTCAAATGAGATTAACCTGCATTTCAGGTTGGTCCGACCTGAAATGTACACCTACTAGCATTTTCTGTACAAAGAAGGCAACTAAATGGAAGGGAATTGCACTAACATGTCAGAAGACAAATAACAAAGTCGTCCAAATTCAATGCAGATCAAGTCGGTCCGACCTGAACTGCAAAAAAGACCCTATGCAATTTGACGTGTCAAATAAGTTGTAAGACCAACAAATAAATTACTATCACAATATTAGACACTTATTTATTTGTAAACAAGTTGACCAATAAATGAATTCATTAACGTACCGGTAATGTATGTTACATGACCCACACTACAATTCAGGTCGATGCGACCTGAATTGCAAAGCCCCATAAATCATATCCTCTCCCAAATCTCTCCATTTGTCCGTGCTATTTCATGGACAATGTTGACATGAGATGAACATGCATTTCAGGTCGGTCCGACTTGAAATGTACACCTACTAGCATTGTCAGTACAAGGGAAGCAACTGAGTAGCAGACATTGTCACTAACATCCGAGAAGAGAAATAACATGATCGTCAAAATTAAATGCAGATCAGGTCGGTCCGACCTGAACTGCAAGGAAGACCCTCTGCAATCTGGCACAGCAAATACGTATTCCCTTCACCAACATACATATTTATATGACTATATTAGACACCTAGTATAATTAACAAATTGACCAAAAGACACATTTCTAATAAACATCCATTTACCAACAACAAACATGACAACACTACCGCATGCAATTCAGGTCGGACCGACCTGAATTGCCAGTTCCAAAGTGAGAACAATACGTACTAGGACGATCCGATAACATTAATCAATAACATTGAGGCCATCACAATAGCAGAAATATTTGCATATTCCGACTAGAACTTTAGGTCGAGGCGACCTAAAGCGTATGAAGCAAAACGAACCAAGTCCAAGTAGATCAAACACATAGAAGATGAAATGTAGAAGCTCCATGTACTGGCATTTAGGTCGGGTCGATCTGAATCAACATAGCAACAACTCTTGTTCTAACAACATCCCGTTTGGAAAATGAATGCAGAATGGATGACCAAATTGAGAAGCTGGAGGCCTTCTACGTACGCTGTGCACACGAATCCTTTGGGGAGGAAGGGGACGACTTTGACAATGACGGAGACTACTGGGAATTCAAAAATCCCGAAAAGGTTGAGAGTTGGAGTCTCCACATGATTCCATTCAAGAACCTCATTTGCTTCACTGCAAAATTTAAAGACACCGACCATTTCTTCAACATATCCTTTGATGAGAAGATAAAGGACGTTGCCCACGACAGTGGTCCATTCTTGAAAATTCGATGTGTTACAGCTGTGACAGGATAGCCTGAAAGCGAGCAGTACCACTTCACTATTCGCTTAGACTCGTCAAGATGTGCCTTCAACATATCGCACTTCCTGTCAACGCTGGAACCGACTGAGTACAGAACGGAGATTCCCGACCTTGAGAAGAAAGTTGACCACAACTACTTCAAGACAAAGGACGAGAAGTTGGCAACGGGGAAGGCCCTATACTCTCACCTGAAGACACTCCTGAACGACTTCACAATTCTGAAGACGAAACTTGAGCTAAAGAAGAAAGACATGACTGTCAGAATTGTCTCCCAGGAGTTTCCAAGTAACGTGGAGGGACAGAGCTCAATGGGTACACCTGGAACCCAACAGAGTCGGGGGACAAGAAAGTCCCTGTAGGCCGCTACTCCAGCACGAGCTCCTAGGAAAAGTAAGTTCGCATCAACCTCAGCAGCGGCAACAGTAGCGCAAGACCCTAATGCAGTTTTACCAGGGGAGCTGAGTTTTGTATCCGCGATAACTGAGGTCCCGGTCCCTTATGACGCCAAGAAATCGCACGATTACATTGCGTCCGCGGAGGCATACAAGGCCTATTGGAAGCACTGCACGGACACCTACATCTTTGGCCTGGAGGATAAGAAGACAATTTCCATTAAGCAGCTCATCAAGGCCCCAGAGGACTTAAACATCCGTAGCCATGAAATGAAGCTCGCGGAGGACATAATGACATACCTCTGGGAAATGTCAGATAAGTCCACAAAACAAACATTGTGTGTCATGCCAATGGATTGCTTCGAGAAGCCAAAGCCGGAGGACTGGCCAGCACTTAAAAGGAAGAACTTCTACATCATCAATGGGCAACACAGTGTGACTGCCAACAAAATGATGGTGGACCAAAACCTTGACGAAGAGATTGTCAAGAACTTTCGTCAATGGGATTGCTACGTGGTCTGGTCCACAGATGCCCAGAAACTACGGGACATATCGGTGTACTACAATAGGGTCAACCACTTCGTGGCGCAGAAGCCCTCGTGGTCAACAAACATTCTGGGAGCCAGAAAAGTGTGGGAACTCATGGGGAGGCCACGCAATCCGAGGGAAGCGGCCCCAATAGCGACAATGTCCAACGTTAGGCGAAACGTTGAGAGTACAGCAAATAAGAAGAAATTCATGGTAAGAGATTCAGGTCGAGTCGACCTGATCTGAGAATGTCGTCTGCCACCTAGTGTTCCAGCCAACATAGGTGATGTATTGATTTACTTCACGTGATAATGAATGAAGAGTTCGAAGTAAGCAAAACGACAAAGGCGCATTTGACATTCAAAATGAAATGTGTAGTTTAGGTCGGTCCGAGCTGAATAGAGAGCTCCAAATTGACTGTGACATACAAAATTGCGTTGCAGGAATTCTCATCGGCAATATACAAGCGGTTCGCTCTGCTAGATGTACTAAAGGCCTAGAAGGCTGCAAAAGGCAAGGACGCCAAGGAGAAGCTCGAGATCCGAAACGAGCTGAAGATAATCACAGCTCCGGATGACGTGTATAACTAGTGGAGCGAGGTCATTTCTAGTGCTGCGCATGGGGAGTTGATAGACCCCAATACTAGACTGAAGTACAACAAGAAGGCCACTTGGAAGCCCGAGCAAGGGAATCTGACGCATGAGTTCTTCAAAGTGCTCGGAAACCTTTCCTTCAATGACTTGTCGAAGCTGGCCGAACATATTCTACATCAGAATCCAGGGAGCAAGAACAAGGACTACTCGAAGGTCGCAATCAAGCTTCTCTCTGCTGTACAAGAGAGCTGCTACACTGCTAGGGAGTGGGTGGAGAGAAGGAAGCGCAAGCACAAGGTGAAGATGGAGCTTCACGCCCTGGACGCAAGTCTCGGGCTCATGTCCTCCTTGAACGAGTTGAACCATGAGAAGTGGAGGGAGTTCAAACGAAGTCGGAACTTCACGAGTGCCACCATGAACGTGCTGCTAGAGCAGTAGGGAATGAATACTGGATGGAGGCGAAGCAATCAAGAGCAAAGGGGAAGAGCGCTGAGGAGATGTTAATGTACGCGGTTGAGTTCTTCCGGGTCTTCCTACAGCAAAGAAACAATTTTGTGCCCCCAAAATCCACTGCATACTATCGTCCATATGACGTTATGTATAAGACGCACCAAGATTGGCCTAGAGGCGTGCTCACTGCACAGAACGTGAAGGACATCAAGCTTGGAGTGTGGGACCTGCGTTACACCCCGAATGTGGTGTCAAAGTCTAAGTGTACGCCAGCCGATCCATACTTCGCTGCAGTTGTCGAGTCCTTCCAAGAAAAGGGCCAACCCCTTCTCGAGGACATTCCGGTGTAGGTGCTCATTTGTTCCGACCTCACCGAGCAAACGCAAGCACTTTACTTTATAGACAGCAATCCCGCGTTGAAGGAGTGCTCCATGAGTTTCTCTAACTACATGCCCTCACCCAATGAGCGTATCGGTGACTTGTCTGTACGAAGCAAGAAGGCGGTGGAACCAATTTACCTGACCATCCTGCAAAGCCCAAACAATGCTAGGACGGTGAGAATGAGGTCTTCCTATGATGCTCCCAATACTGAAACATTTACGAGGCCCGGGGCATACAACAAGCTAGAGTTCAGGATTAATAATACTGAGCTACGGATGGAGTTCTTCCTCAATCTTGTGAGGAAATTCTGCGCTCCTGGAGAAAGCGTAATGTCATTCTTCGTTGGGTCGAAGTTCACGTGTGCTGCAATGGTAAGCCTGAACACAATGAATTCCACAATGTAATGTTTTGGCTATGGTTAAGGTCGATTCGACCTGAATAAAATGAACATGTATTTCTTCTTGAAATTATAAGGTGATAGAAACCAGGTCGGGTCAACCTGACTCGTAGCATTGATTGGAGTGTGTTCCTCCATAGTTTGGCTCGACCTGACTGGTGCCATTGAGTGCCCGAGAGTGAACTTCAGGTCGGGTCGACCTGACCCAACCTATTGCTAACATTACATGAAATACCATTGTATCCTCGTTAGGGAATTTTCATACTATCGTAATCTGATAGTATGTGACGCTGTGTGTGACTTTGCAGATGAGTGGGATTAATGTGTTTGCTGTGGGGGACTCGGAGGAGTTTGACCAGTGGACTGAAATTGCAACCACTGCGAAGAAACTGGATAAGAACGATTTTCTTCCAGAGGGATACTTTGTCGATGAGGGCAAATTCCCGCGCCGACCATCGGGGTCAAGCACGCCTTCGTTATCAAAGCGCAAGGGGAAGTCAACTGGAGAGGCAAGCACGCTGTCCGGTCGGAGGTCATCTGCAATCATATTGTGTGAGTCCTCCAACAGCGATGGGACTACCGGTGATGACGACTACGACGATGACGTTCCCATGGATCGGAGCACCCCTCCAGTGATCCGCTCTCAAAGCATCCGGGGATCATCAACGTCGTCGGGTCAACCACCTGACACCTCTGCCATGCCATCTCCAGCCTCCAAGGAGAAGCGGAAGAGGGGAAGATCGCAAGCCGCCGCCGACTATGATGTAGAAATTGCAGAGTTGAAGAGGAGGCGGGAACTGGATCAAATGATGTTTGATAGGCAGGCTAGGGAGATGGCGGAGTTGCGACAGTTTATGGTGGCAATGTCACAAAAGAACGATTCCAAACTGGAGGCCATTATCAACAATCTTGGTAGGGCCATGCCTCTAGCATCCGTACAGGCGTCTCAGGTTGACCAAGTGCTTTTGTTGCAGGGAGCGCCAACAAGACCAACGATGAGTGGATCCTCAAGCTTACCCTCCACTCCACGATTGACTGGGGTGCCTTTTGTCTCTCTCACTCCTCTTGCAGGTTCCGCAGATCCTTCAGCTCCTCCTCCTACTGAGGAGTGCCCCTCTACCCCTCCACCTCCACTTGATGACGAGGACATGGCTCGAGTTCCACTTGATGGTGGAAGGTCCTCAAAGACCTTAGAGTCTAGCCCGAAGATGCCCGCGGATCCTGCCATCGCCATTGATGATGATCAAAGTCATGCATTGGATGGCCAGGATGCACCATCAGGTTGACCACACAATCACTCGATATCATTTGTATAGAATTAGCTCGACTCGAGCTGATTTGTGTGATAGGTTGTACTTAGATAGAGACCCTTAGTGTGGAAGACAATACTTTTTGATAGAAAACAATTTTTTGGCAAATCCATATCTTCATGTAAGATGATGACTTTTTTGTACTGAATTTTATTAATCAATTATACGGATTTTTCTGTAAAAATTTTAAGTCTTGTTTGTCTGGCCCTTCCTGAATTGCAGAACCTCCTCTGATGGCTATCTCAACTAGACCGAATGATCTTCCGAAATCTATTGCTCTTGTACAGCATGTACAATGTCCAACATTTGGTTGTGGCATTATAGAAGCTACAAGTGGAGGTGCACCGGAATCTGAGTCCATGCACTTAGATGATGACGTCTCTATTCCCGACGCTCAGCTTCTGGAGATTGAAATGCCAGACCCTCTTGGACCGACGTTGTCTTTGCCGGAAAAGGTAACCTCATACCCATGTGTCCTTGATCTCTACGCTAATAGGTACTTCTGTATTCATATATAGTCTGCGACAATTGGATTTTGCCTTTTTCCTTGAGTTTCGAAATGTGTCAGTGCAGCTTAGTAACTGGCTGCACATTTGTCCGTTTGATAGCAGGGATCGGTTCCCCCATCTGAACGTGGAGATACGTCGAAGGATGTTGAGATTCCATTGACATCCAGGGTGACCGTCGCCGAGAAGTGGCTGAATGTTGTCCTGGACTTGAATGGAGTCTTGTGTGTCTGTGAAGACGCCAAGTACAAGGGGTGGGCTGTGCATGTTGGGAATGCAGACCAACCGCACTCCGCCACGATTCCTGCGATTGTGGGACCGAAGGCGGTCTTTGTCCGCCCAAATTGCGCTCATTTCCTTCGTGAGCTAGGATTGATAGCACACGTTTCTATTTGGAGTTCGATGAAGAAGTTTACCGTTCAAAAAATCGTCGATTATCTTTTTGTCGGTCTGGATAAGCCTCGCATTATACTTGGGCAGGAGTCTTGCACGACACTCAAGTGTGAGGAACAAGGCCGGATAGTCACATTCAGGGAGCCAGGCACCACCAAGGACCTGTTCGTGAAGGACGCGAACACCTTGTTTAATAATTTCAATGGGCAATTTCTTCGAGAGAATACTGTCATAGTTGACGATAGTCCTATGAAGCACTTCATGAACAAGTCGGAGAATGTCGTTCTCCCCATCAGTTGGTCTCCCAAGGGTAACGGCCCTAGGGACTCGTATTTGGACATGGTCCTTTTGCCCTGGCTCAGGCGACTTCACATAGCTTGAGATGAAGGGTTGAAATCATTTCGCAAGAGTAGTGCAGGGAAAATTGGGCGGAAGATGTTGTATGACGAGAGAAATCGTAGCATGTACAATAGTCTTATGGATACAGTCAGAGTGTCTTCAGCGTATCGATAGCGCACTGCATTTCATTGTTGTTCATGAGCCACGTGGATGCAGTGACTGTGTCATCGTCTAATCGGCGTTACGAGAGGGTAGTTTATTTATTGCTTTAGTTCAGGTCGAGTCGTGCTGAATGGCATGTGGATTGTTCTCTGAGTTCCTAGTGAACTTCAGCTCGCCTCGACCTTAATGGCTCGTACATTCGCATGTATGGTTAGAGATATACGTAATTTCTATAATATAAAATTTTTATGAATACCTTTCTGTATTTTCTTCTTCCTCCAGTTTAGGTCGGGTCGACCTCATTCGATGGCCAGGACTTCCTAGACTGCATATTTGCTATTGGAGTTTACTTGTAAATGTAATGACAGTTACAGTTTTTGATTAAATTGTTCTAATCTCTTTGTTTTCTTAGAATTTGGGAACGTCGTCCTCTCTAGTTCGGCACACCAGTCTTCCGTGCACTGCATCAACTGACTCTTTCTCCGACTACGGGCAGAATCTAATTCTGAGTACAAGAAACTTTATGTGTTCGGCTGCCACTGCAAATTCAACAATGGACTTCTCCCTAAAGCCCGTTGATGATGGGGTGGTAAATAGTCCCCTGGGTTCAGCTCCACATCGTCCAAAATCATGTTCTCCATCGCCCATGAAGTCTAGTGATGTTTTTGCTACACCGATGTCGTCCTTACCTTGCGATAGAGCAACACAACGGAAACTATATAGTGAGGACGTGGGTCCTTCTTTAGATGTTCAAGGAAGTAGGAGGGCTTTCCAAGCTCATGAATTACAAGCAAGTACAACCACAGGCCGAAGATGACGAAGGCAATCGTGGAGCTCAAGAGTAAATAACACGTATAGTACTTGTTCATAGTGTAGAGTCATACATTCATGCTTCATGAAAGCTCAATGTGCATATTACAAAAGAACTCAGAGCTCAAGTGAATCACACTCGTAGCTTTTACAGTGTGCGCAGAACAATGTAATGAACTACATTACTGGCCTTTATAGTTCGTTGCCTGTAATATAGTGTCACTGGACCTAGCCAAGCATAGTTGAAGATGTACGGAACAACTCATGGTGTACAAGTGAAAGGTCAATATGAACGTTTACCTTGTGGTTCTGATATTTGATTCCTACTTGTGTTCATCTGATTTTAATTCTTGTATGATTTGAATATTGTTTGAGGAATTCTCTTCTCCGTTTTCAAATGAAATTAGACTTCTGTAACTCTCATTTCGGTGGAATACTCTCATTTTAATGAATATTACGTTCTCGATTGTTTTAGCAAAACGAAGAAATCACATTCTAAATGTTTAGACTACTGAGATATTGAAAGCGGTCCATAACCTCTTCCATTTCCTCTCCCTTGAGCATCTTCTTCTGTCTTTTGCCGTTCTGAAATAGATAATGAGTAAAGAAGTCTTTACTAGCAGAGAGAGCAATTGCTAAGTTTGTTGCCGACGGTGTTTTAAAAACTTGTTCTTCTATGTGTCCAAAGATTTCTTCTATGGAATCTCTGTACATCCCCTTTGCCACCGGATGGTTGTGTTGTCCAAAGTGAATAGTGACCCTACTCATTTCCAGATTATTGCCAAAGCAATAGTACATCCTAGCATTGCAATTATTAAAATATGCAAGTGGTATCTTGCACACCTTACAGATTAGAGTAGAATCTTTAGGAAGACCATTTCCAATTGCAAAAGGAAATGATGTGAAGCCAGTCCACTCCATTTCATTCTTCTTGGAAGCTCTTATTAAGTAATCACAATTGGTGTTTATACAAGCAAGATGGCTGGCATAGAGAGACTTACAAAACTTGAGATTGTCGGAATTGCTAATGTTTGTAGTCACAAGTTGGCACCACGAGTGTCTATCGTAACGCTTGTCCATTTTTTCTAAGCTCCGCGCTGCTGAAGAAGATGAAGTGCATCGGCATGGTGGCAATTCAAAAATAACACCGCCATCATAAGTGACCGGTAGAAATTGAACGTGATGGTGTTTCATGATAATGAAATCCATTTTAGATAGTTCATTTCGAGATCGACGCATGCTAGCTAGTTTCCTTAGCCTATTCAGTATATTTACTTTGATACATGGATGTTGATACGTTGGAGTAGGGGACAATGTAAATTGCAACTGCCTATTGGAAGGGTTGCTATATTCTGAGTTCAGTACAACCTTCTTTCCATCTGTAGTTTGTAGAGAACCTTCTGAAATCCTACGAGTCAATTGAGAAGATTGTCCTTCCGATTCACTAGATAATTCTATGATTGGATCTAATTTCTCTACCTTCACGACATGAAGTATCGAAGGCTTCAAAAGAATCGAAGAAACAAGCTGATGTATAGAACATGGAGCAAGGTTTTTTGAATATGGCATAGCTACTGTTGAATTATCTGACTGGCAACTCAAAATCTTAGTAGAGGCACCGGCCATGGAAAGACGAAGTCCATATGCTCTGTAGTTCCTTGGAGAAAGGTACCAACAATGTCCTCCATCTTCCATAGATTTAACAACAGGGACAAATTGTTTCACTTCACCCGACTCCAACATCCTCTCTTCCACAATATAGATGGAGGACTCTACAAATCTAAATCGGATGTGCAGAAGATGACTAAAAACTCTAGCCTATCCTTCGTCCTCTACAAGAAATATAAGAGGTACCTCATGACCATCCACTCTAATGTAAGTCATCTTCGCAAATCATGCATGGAGCACTAGACACAGACATGTACCCAGAATCCCAAGCATGGCATGAGGAACATAGATATGTAGAAATGCTTAAGTGATTAGGAATGGATTGCCTCCTTTACAAGCAATCAATAATAGCACAATGAATTGCACTCTTGTATTTTCTTGAGTTTCCTCACAATCTACATAGTCTACATAATAACCCAATGTGTCAAGGACTTAAGACCTAGTATAAGGCTTTAGTTCTTCAATATTTTGTCGCCAATGCCAAGTTCGTAATGAACATCATATATGATTGCAAGTAATGAAGAGGATATAAGGTGCACATATCTTTCACTGACTTGGTCTCAATTTTGCCCTCATGTACCACCTATGTACACTCTAGAATACAAAATGTAGTTTGCCAATACATGAGGATGGAATTGAGACAAAGCTTGGTGATAGGCATCTCCACTTTAAGAATTTGTTTATGAACAATTCATCTAGTAAGGGCGTTTGCAGTGTAGCCCGGTAAGCCATTTGATACTCAACAAAATGGATGAAAAGTAGCTTCTTCTCTTAGTTGGACAAATCAACTCTTCAAATTTCTTCAATGTATCCAATCCCTCAAAGCATCTTCTAAGATTAAATTTAGGTGGATTCTTGTGCATAATTATACTTAAGATGGGATCTTCGCAAACATTTTAAATAAGATGATTTATGATTGGTCCATTAAGTATTTTTGGGGTACTTGTAATATGTGCCCAACAAAGTACACTTTCATCAATTCTTCAATTTCAAGGGATCCAATCATAGTCTCTATATATTGGACTAAGGATGCTCTAAGTCACTTACTTAAGAGTACCCACCTTTAGTAGAGGGCCAACATTAGAGCTTGGCACAGACTAACAACAAACTTGGTAGTAGGCAATTTTGAAACCTTATAGAGATATTTGAAATTAGAAACATTTTGAAACAAGTATCAAGCCTACAATGTACATCACAAGCAAAACGATTCTTTACTATACAAATAATGATACAATCATTTAAATTTCCAAAAACTTAGAGTTATTTCTCAGTCAACTAATAACTTCTCGCTTTAGTAGTAAGCAATGTTCCTACACATTCTTTAATGAGACACTCTAGTCATTTGAAGTTCTAGGAATCTATAGATATTTCTTGCTTGACAAATTCTAACTTTAGTGGTAATCAGTGACTTCAACCCTCTCTATTGACACATTTTGTAATTGGACATTCCCAATGTATCTTGAGAATTTGACATGTCGTGTATAAATTTGATTAAATAAGTTCCTCATGTGAAGTTGTCAATACATGTGACTTCATTTAGAAGCCCATTTTTCCTCAAAAACAATGTCATTTGAGAGGGTCAAGTATATTGTTAGCTCTAGATTAAGCTACATAAATTTATCCAATTAAAAAAAAGTACAATATTAGTGTCTTTGCAAGAATAGAATAGGTTTTAGATTTGCTAATTTATTATTTTTATTTGTTAGAACTAAAATACTAAAGGTTATAAATTTGCAAGGCACTACCCCAACATCAATAGATTGTAGAGGTTATAGATTTGTTAAGCATTGATTTTATTTTGTGAAAATTAATAGAACACACTAAAGATTTCAATGTAAACTAATTTAAGTATATTTTGAATAGTGCATCATTCGTAAATTAGTCACATACTAATAGGATAAATTATTGATTTAGCAAACTAAATATAATTTCTAAAAGTGAATCACTTTTCACAACTGAAAAGCCTAAAACTCATACAAAATCACTCAACAAATGGCTTCAAAATTAAAATATAAATAAAACACCTATGGCAACAAAGACCATTCAAACCAATAAACATATAGAAGAACAAGAAATGGAGGAAAAAATAATACCATGTAAACAATCTTAAATTACAATAAAAGTACATTCTAGAACAAAAATTGTTTATTATTCTTGAATTTATAAGGACACCAATATACATCCCACACACTTGAACCACCTAGCTTCAATATTAATCCCTAAAGGTCCATTATTCCTCATAGGGGCAATGGAAAGTTTAGGTTGGTATTATAGAAGTCATTTTAGAATGGATGTTTGTGAAATTTTGAAACAAGATGTGGACTTACATGAACTTCATCAAAATACATACATTTTTTTTAATCAAGTGCCCAAATTATAAGTTATGTTGTTTGAAGATTCTTAGGCCAAAAAGGACAACTTTGAGCAATTGGTTAAAAAAAACTCATCTGTTTCTAAAATTTGGCCTGTATATAACTACCATGATATAATAGGCAATGGTAAAAAAAACAACTATGCGTAGTGCAAAAATCACATTTCATGAGAAATTAAAGATTTCTAACCCTATCGAACAAGGTCCAAAAAAATCCTTTTTTCTATAAGCAAGCAATCTACAAAATCAAATGGACTGAAATTTTCCACATTCACATAGTAGCTGTCTAGTACACTTTTGTACAAGTAAATTTCAAAAAAGAAACTTTCTCTACTATATTCTCTCAATGCACTTAAAGTCTTAAACAAGACAATTTTGGACAACTTGTTAAATGTACTCTCGGTCTTGTAGGGATTAACTTCAAAAATAGACATCAAGGCAAAGATCAAAAATCAAGTCACATAATTATAAGCACAATAGTTGAAGCAACTCAAGTAAACTCGCTATTGAAAAAAAATAAAAGCTTGCATAGTCTTCTTGGAGGGACTTCAAAATAATCAATTGATATTTCTATGTGAATAGTCTTCTCAATAAAGTATCCTTAGATTTTGATGTTGCCAACAAAAGGATGTAAGGTGAATGGTAGTGCTACAATCATTTCTATAGCTAAATTTTCTAGCCTTTGATTTTGTATTCTTCACAAAAACAATAGGTGAAGAAAATGCAGGAGGTGACAACCTCTATGAACATGTTCTTGGAGTCATTTCCAACCAATGCAATAGCTTTCAATCAATGATCAACACCATAACATATTCACAGATGTTGACAAATTCCAATGAAGAGCTCCAGACAACAGCATAGGCTACAATTGGTCAAGATTGCCAACCTCGTCACCAGTAATCACCACAAGAACACACGCCATCTTGGAAGTGGTGAAAGCGATTCGCATCCCTCACAACAATCTCTCGTTCAGTCACCTTTGAGATAAACTTGGTTGCTGTATGGCAGTCTGAACACACTCGAAGGTTCTTGAACACCCGAATTGGCTGTCCAGGGAGTGTCCGCATGAGTCCGTAAACAATAGCCAACTTCTCACTATGGGAGCAAAGAGCAAGTTCTTTCTCCTCCTCCTCAATGTTCCGCAACACTAGCCGGGTATCAGGAATGTAGCCTTCGGCCTTAATTGTCTCACTCAATCTCCTCAGCTCAACATAGATCTCCTTCGCTTCTGAGTGAGAAGTATCCCCTACGACGAAGTCATGGACCTTGTTATCAACTTCAATCCAGCTACGCCCTGGTTCCTTGCGTATACCTCTCTCCTGCATCATAGTCCGCACCCACAACACCTCCTCCCACTTGCCAGCTGCAGCATAGATATTCGAGAGAAGCACGTATGCAGAAGCATGCATCGGTTCCAACTTGAGACTCTCATTAGCGGCAAGTTTGCCCAAATCCACATTACCGTAC
Organism: Climacium dendroides; assembly: GCA_950106755.1. NCBI lineage: Eukaryota > Viridiplantae > Streptophyta > Bryopsida > Hypnales > Climaciaceae > Climacium > Climacium dendroides. Next base: position 602,767 of record OX467086.1, read on the forward strand.
GTTCTACAGGCACCAAGCAAGGCCCCCCAAGTTGCCCCATCTGGTTCCACCGGCATGTTGTCAATCAAGAGCTTTGCTTCCTCCAAGTGTCCTGCTCGGCCAAGAACATCCACCATGCAGGTACAAAGCACTACAGTAGGTTCGATGCCATAATCTTGTGTCATAGCCAGAAAAAGTCTACGGCCCTCATCCACAAGGCCAGCATGACTACAGGCCGACAACACTGCAGCGAAGGAGATCACGTTAGGCTTCACACCTTCTGCAATCATATTTCTGAACACTTCCAGGGCTTCGTGCCCACATCCATGCTCTGCAAGTCCACCAATCATCACGTTCCACGTGATCACATCACGATCCTCCATCCGGTCAAAAACTAGTCGTGCATCATCCAAACTGCCACACTTTCCATACATGTGGACAAGCGCATTGCCCACACGCAAATCCGACTCAAGTCCCACTTTGAGGATATGCCTGTGAACCTCCTTCACCCACTCCAAAGCCCCTGCGCTTGAAAATGGATTCAGAATGCTCGCAAACGTGATTGCATCGGGTTTCAAGCCATCCCTTTGCATTTGCATAAACAGTTCATATGCTTCACTCCCACACCCATGTTGTGCGAGTCCACCAATCATCAAGTTCCACGTGATCACATCACGATCCTCCATCCGGTCAAAAACTAGTCGTGCATCATCCAAACTGCCACACTTTCCATACATGTGGACAAGCGCATTGCCCACACGCAAATCCGACTCAAGTCCCGCTTTGAGGATATGCCTGTGAACCTCCTTCACCCAATCCAAAGCCCCTGCGCTTGAAAATGGATTCAGAATGCTCGCAAACGTGATTGCATCGGGTCTCAAGCCATCCCTTTGCATTTGCATAAACAATTCATATGCTTCACTTCCACACCCATGGTCTGCAAGTCCACCGATCATCACGTTCCACGTGATCACATCACGATCCTCCATCCGATCAAAAACTAGTCGTGCATCATCCAAACTGCCACACTTTCCATACATGTGGACAAGCGCATTGCCCACACGCAAATCCGACTCAAGTCCCGCTTTGAGGATATGCCTGTGAACCTCCTTCACCCACTCCAAAGCCCCCGCGCTTGAACCTGGATTCAGAATGCTCACAAATGTGATTGCATCGGGTCTCAAGCCTTCCCTTTGCATTTGAATAAACAGTTCATATGCTTCACTCCCACACCCATGGTCTGCAAGTCCACCAATCATCACGGTCCACGTGATCACATCACGATCCTCCATCCGACCAAAAACTAGTCGTGCATCATTCAAACTGCCACACTTTCCATACATGTGGACAAGCGCATTACCCACACGCAAATCCGACTCAAGTCCCGCTTTGAGGATATGCCTGTGAACCTCCTTCACCCACTCCAAAGCCCCTGCGCTTGAACATGGATTCAGAATCTTCGCAAACGTGATTGCATCGGGTTTCAAGCCTTCCCTTTGCATTTGCATAAACAGTTCATATGCTTCACTCCCACACCCATGTTGTGCGAGTCCACCAATCATCACGTTCCACGTTATCACATCACGACCCTCCATCCGGTCAAAAACCAGCCGAGCATCATCCAAACTGCCACACTTCCCATACATGTGGACAAGCGCATTACCCACACGCAAATCCGACTCAAGTCCCGCTTTGAGGATATGCCTGTGAACCTCCTTCACCCAATCCAAAGCCCCTGCGCTTGAACATGGATTCAGAATGCTCGCAAACGTGAATGCATCGGGTTCGAGGCCTTCCTGTTTCATTTGGAGAAGCAGTCCATATGCCTCCTGCCCAAATCCATGCTCTGCAAGTCCACCGATCATTATGTTCCATGAGATCACGTCGTGTTCCTCCATTCGCCAAAAAACTAGTCGTGCATCATCGATACTGCCACACTTACCATACATGTGGACAAGCGCATTGCCCATACGCACATCTGATTCAAGCCCAGCATCTCTTACATACGCATGAACTTCTTTGCCCCACTGCAAAGCTGATGGATCGGCACATGCCTTCAGGATGCTCGAGAAAGTAAATGCATTTGGCTGGACCCCTTTTTGGCACATTTGATTGAAAAGCTCCATTGCTTGGTCAGCACGATTGTGGTTTGCATAACCTCCAATCATAATGGTCCAACTGAACACGTTCTTGTTCACAAGTTTATCAAACACTCCACGTGCATCCTCCAATTCTCCACACCTGATATACACGCTCACTAGGTTGTTTGCCACATATGTATTCTGCTCCATTCCACTCTGGTTGATGTAGTCGTGAACCTGCTTCGCGACATTAACATCAAGGTTTTCCTCCTTCAAGCACCGTCTCAAAACTTCAACATACATAAACGAGTCGATGGCCATGCCTTGTTCTAGTCCATTCTTCAAATTACCAAGTGCTTCAGTCGTGCTTCTTGCAGTTTTCAAGGACATACTACCGCCACCACCCGGTACAATATGCCTCGACTCTCTTGCAGTACTAGGCACAATGCATCCTCTTCCATTGTAACCCTTAGATAGCCTGATTCATCCATAGATTCTTCAATAGAAATCCCTTCGAAAGAAGAACACTCATACACAGTGAACGGGTGCAAGACCACTAATGCCCAGTACTCACATATTTCAACATCCACAAATTTGCATCCATCCATTTGAATTCTTAATATCTCACATACATAGCAATTCACTGCAAATCATTCCACTTTAAGTGCACCCAGTAAACCAAAAGGAAGAACAAAGCATATTGCACATACAAAAATCCTTAAACTCACCCAAAACCACATACTTCTAGATGCACCTACTCTGGTCACTAGACAAGGTAGCCAACTCAATTCCTAAAGTTACCTGTCTCCTTGTGCTGAATCTTTGGAGCGATAATCAACAGGAGGTTGGATTCTCCCTTCAGTTGTCAAGTTGAGCATTGCCTTCACCCATGGTGGAGTTGACCAGCCATATATCCAAAGTGCTTTCCTTGCCACCTTATGCCTAAAGTCAGGTGATCTAGGATTCCTCTGTAGGCACCACAACCCATGATCAGATCCTACAAAACTGTCTCGTATTCATTTTGCATCTCACAATCAATATTCCAGGAATATTTGTTGATGACACTGCAATGATCTGAGCAGTGTTCACTCCACTCAATGACAGCAAACAACGCAATTTCATATTTGTTGCTTTACGAAGTGCCCACAAGTGCCCATGGCCTTGTACAAGCAAGAAACGTCCCGTCACTTGTTGAGCCGAGTATTGTATCCGCTTTCTTTTATCTAGTCATACCTTGTCAGCTCTGTTGTCCCACCACTGCGTAGGATCCGCGAAGTACTCTTTCCAAAGTTCTTCAACCGACTGTAGTTCACCTGAATCCACCGCAACATGCTTTACCCATGTCAGTCACATTCTCACCAGGAGAGGCAAACTCTTTCTGTGACGATGGGCATATGACACATACCTGAAGCATTGGAATTCGAAGGTGATCTCTTCCAAACTGATGAAAATGGTGAACACCGGATTGGTCCACTGCCTCGTATGTGAGAGGACAAGGGCAGGGATAAAGAAGGGTAGATAGGCCATGGAGACCTGAAGACTGAGATTGCACAGATATCCTGGGTACACAAACGTCAACACTCTGTTAATAAGCAACTTCGTACCATTCGAAGCGCTCTTCCCATCCATACCGGGGTTTAGGGTTCGGTCAACCATGTTCACATCCGGTTACGTTTGGAAAAATGTGACAATATCGAACATTGCTGTAAAGGAGACCTCATATTTCGACACATTTGTTGTCAGCATGACCACAGTAGTCCAACCCAAATCACAAGTCATCCAACCGCTTAATTCACTCACCTGTGCACCACCTAGTCCACGCACCGACAAAAAGCTTCTCTGTTCTCTCCTGCACTGCAATTGTTGTGTACAATCTAAATCCCACGACACCAATTGAGGTGGCAATCCCATCACCATCTGCCTGCATTACAGAGACCAATTCACACTAACTGTTACTAAGAAGAACATCACAAAGAACAACGCCGGAATGGACCTCAGAATTGAACCTGTGGACAGAAACACATCAAATTGAGAAGAAACTACATGTGCGAAAAATCTGCTACTACCTCCAATCCTGAAAACCCGAACACATTAAATAAAGTCCACAAGCAAAACCGCATACCTGACGCTTCCGGCGGCCAAATGAAGCAAGACAAGCTGCCCAAGGACGGCAAACCTCCACTGCAGCTTCACGAGGAGCAGTTCCGTCTACGGGATCAATCAATTGCTGAGGCAAGAATCCAACATACACCCATACACCCATTGATTAGCATACAACACCAGTCAACTGACTTGACTATTGAAAATTACCATCGCTTCAAAGAGGGTCATCAAAAACTTAGGTTCAAACTAAATTACAGTTCTCCTTTGATATGAATGACAAGACTAATTAAATTTAGATCGTTTAAATGACATATATAGAAATATGCATGAAAACCTATCAGAATTGGTCATAACACATCCATGAACCGCAACAGGGGTCAGCACCCAATCCCCAACCCAGACAGATCGCTCAATCCAGTTCCCGGAATGTGTTTTCGACTTGTCTCGTTCCCTACCAGTCTGACACAACTTTGACTTCCTCCCTGCTGTTCGCGCTGCCCAATCTCCTGCCCCATGGTGCACACGTGCACACCCCTATTCTGACATGTGACGATACCTCGTATTGGGTGAATATGACAGGAATCAGCACATGTGGCACCGATTTGGCCATTTCCAGCACATCGTTCAAATGTGAAGCAAACAAAGGTGATAGCAAAGTCGCTTTCGACTCTGCAACAAAAACGTGAGTTCTCAATCGGTTCGGTACATCTTACCGCCCTAAATCCAAGCTGCTGCCACTGAACTCTGTTGCAGCTCACACCACATCTATAGTACACACTTTGAGCAGTTCTTTCTAGCTTTGCCGGGAGTAAGTACTAATCCGGAAAGACATGAATCAGTGTTCTTCTCTTGCAGGCCCAAGCTTCTTTCAAGGTTCGAAGACTGGGAATCACGCAGTCATCAGCATTGAATAACTTATAGCTATGCTGATTGCCACGGACCGCAATATATCACGAGTTCCCAATTCCAAGTTGAATAAATTTCCTCAAGCGAAAATCCTAAACCCTAGTTCGCGAAACGGCTCATTTCTTCTTGCTCAGTCTGTGAAACTCCCATATCTGCTCCTAAGCCAAAAAAAACTGGGATGAATTAGAGGACCTGCTATTTGAATTGCACTGCACTAATTGCGCAGCAAGATATCGTCAATCAGAAAATTAATTACTCGCGCTCCACAAGCTCCGAAGGAACAAGCGCTACTCTACTCTCCTGCAGTAAGAGCAGGTAAGGTCGATACAACGTTTCTCCTACAACAGCTGGCATCTCACCTCCGTCCTACAATTTCCATCACACCCCCACGAGCTCAAATGAAAATGGCTCCAAACCAACTGCCAGAGCAGAGAAACAAGTCAGAATCCCACTACAAATCCTGCACAAGCGGGCATTGCAGTACACAACAGTACGAGAAATCTCCCTCCTTGAGCCCTCAATTCACCACAACAGCCATACGTGCACCCGCAACAGACTGCAGCATGCAGCACCCCTGCTCTGCAAAAGCTCGCGAGCTTGGGATCAAGGAGTCCCCAACCTCTCTCACCATGTCCATTCCTGCTCGACGCTTGCTCTGGTCTCCCTCCCTCGGCACGAAGTCCCAGCCAGATTTGCCAAAACGCCTGCCTGCCCCTGCCCGTAGAAAACACTGAAATTTTTTATTTTTTACACAAATTTTTTTTTTGAAATTCTGAACTCATATTTGCAATCAGAGGCCCCGAATTACTTCCGGGGAGTGCAGAAATTCTGAAAAATCGGTTCAATACAGGGGGCTCTTTTTTATTTTTTTGGGCGGGCAGGCATGGCCTGCCCGGCGTTTTGGCAAATCTGGCTGGGACTTCGTGTCGAGGGTCTCCCTCCTTTGCGGAAACGGTAGTTCTTCTCCTCGCGAATGCCTGATACCCTTGACGCTGCTCGGCTTATCTGGGCCCCGAACATCAATCGAAACAGATTATTGTGCGGGTATTGTTGCACTCGGCCCTCTTTAATATCACATCCTCTAATACGTGATAAGAGGCTCCGTTCTCTCACCAAGGTATATAAGGTAGAAGAGATAGCCGCTGTGGTCGCCCTCCCAATTGGAATCTAGTGGGTTTTCCAATTGCACTTGTTTTTATTCTAATGTAGTCAAAAGTGTAAAGTGTCGTAATAACTAACAACACAGTGGTACATTGGAAGTGAAAGTGTCATCATATCAATGCCAAAATAGCACCAAAAAAAATATTGTAGTTACATTCCTACAATTTTAGCACTAAGAAAATCCAAAAATGATGTAATTACACTAATACTTTAATTTTGTTTTGGAATTATTACAATGACTTTTTAGTATGTATCTATCAATTAATTGTGATCATACTAAAAACAATTGGAATTATTGAATCAACACTAAATTAGTGGTAGGGACTTTTTGATGCAATGATAATAGTTTAATGGGGTTGGAAGGGTTTAGGTTTAGGGTTTAGCAAAATTTTGTTGATTTTGTCCAAATCAACTTATCTAAGGTGACTAAAGCCTATTGATCCAAGGTGCATTTTCTACTAGTGACTTTAGCCCTTTAGAGCAATTTCTACTATAAAAATAAAAGAATTACACTATTCTTGAGAAGACTATTGCTCAATGGGAGTTGGGAGTTGATGCTATAGATCTATATCTTATAGATATAATAGTCTTCAAACTCTCAACAAATAGATTTAAGAATAAATCACAACAACCAATTGGGTGTAAGTGCCCAGTTTGTCACTTGAGACTCACTATTTTTTTTTGTTTATTTATATTTTGAGTGTAGTTTTTATACAAAAAGACATAAAAAGAGTGTAAATCCAAAATAGGTATGTCACGTGCTAGTATAGTATTTGGTCCTAATTATCTTATTTTTTCTAAATTTGACTAAAATTCCACATGTAAATAGGGTAGAAATCCAAAAGTTGTACATATAGTAGTAATTGAGTAGAATTGCCCAAATTGCCTAGCATGTGAGAGAGCATGGCTAAATTGGTCTAAGGAAGCCTATATGAGAATCCTAAGTCAATCCCATAAAGAAATTTCAATTTTCCCATTGTATTGACGAAATAATAGAAATTCCAATTTTTAGCCTACAAGGAAAGAAAACTCAAGATGGACTAGAGAAGGACATCTACAATATAAGTATGGTGGTCATTGGTAGAAATCACAATAGGAGTTGAACAGCAAAGTCAATTTTCTAAAATTCTTTTTTATACGATAGATTCTCTATTCACTAGAAGTTAAAAGAGATAGCAGGATTTGATTCTTTTTCATCAAATATACAAAGTAGAAATATGAGCTTGCACATCATTTGTAAACTTTCATGAGAGGTTCTACAGAAATTCCAATTTTTTTTTATAGTCAAAAGATATTCTTCTGAACAATCAACCACCAAATTTCACGATGGGAAATTCATGAAAATTATTCGAGATGCAATAAAATCTCACTAAAAATTAGAATAACTTCTTTTATGCTAATAAAACACTTCAACAAGTTTCAAGACATTTCAATATCCAAAAAACCCAAAACTAGCAAGACTCTTCTAAGACTAGCAAATTGAAAAATTACAATGGAGTTGACTAGCATACTAGGAGCGTACGAAGTTGGAATGGGGCACAAATTAGGCTTTTTCTTACTTTTTCATATCTACTTAAGAACCTAGGCTAGTTACTTTCTATAGAAAAATCAACTTCTAAAAGTTGGTTTTCTAATTCTTTTAGAGTTTAAGTTGACGCTTGCTTTCAATGTTTTTTTAGCGTAAGAAAAAGGGGTGAAGGATTCATTAGACTAAAAATGGCCTTCTAAATTCAATGGCACAATCCATTTGTGATTTGGAGTGTTTCTTCAAAAGTTTAAGTTTAAGACTAACGTAAAAAGTCAAAACTTGTAAATTAGGTTGAAAATCTTAGTTGATAAGATTACTATGTAGGAAAAAAGGAAAGTGAGTGCCTTTAAAAACATATATAAGGGCACTCATTTTCCTCTCATTTCACTCCTTTTCAAGGTTTTAAACCCTTGAACCCCTTTAAATATATTATGAACCATTGTTACATTATTAATCTATTCATTTGGATTTTGGTTGTATTTTCAGAGCGTTTTAACCCAAGTTTTAGGGAGGGCTCCCTCCATCTGAGCCATCTAGATGGATCCATGGTGGAGATGGAAGGGCGGTCTCTCCTTAGCCCAATGTCCAAGGGCATTCAAGTTTCCGCTTGGCTACCTATTCACCTCATTGCATGGGGAAAACACTACAAATTCTTTTTTGCATTTGGGTCCAAGTTGTAATGTCAATTATTTTATATTTTTTTATAAAACCAAAAGATCTTAGCTAAAAATAGAAGTTACCCCTTCATATTTAGTCTAAACGACACTACTTGCCTTGTTACTAAAGCTACACGCCTAATGGCACTTCACTCTAGGCCCTGAACATCATATCCCATTTGGAAAGATGGCAACGGATGATTGCGACGTTGCTCTACAAAGACATCATCTTCAACAAATTCCTCACGAACCTCACCATTGTCATCAAATTCATCCTTCGTAGTTGTTTCGATTCAGGTAGAAGGCCAGAAACCTTCCATCAATGTTTCAAAGGGCACTATTGGCTCCGACAAATATGCTTTTATCGCTCGCCAATAGAACACCAAATGGTCAAAACATCTTTTGTACTCTCCACTCTCATTGCATAATGCCTCCCAATAATTGATGAATCCAGATATCCCTTTAGAGATGTTGTCTACACCTTGTATTAGAAGGTGGACAACAGAAACGGGCTTCCTACGAGGCCATAGACTTTGTCCTTTAGAGTCTTCTCGCTACAATTTGACCCCCCCTTCTTCAGAAAGCCAATCACTATCCATACAGTACCTCTTGTATTTCATAATTGGGACACCCGCAGAGTTGAGGTAAAACTTGAATTGTTGTGCCTTGGTATGTCCAACAAGTGCTTCGTCTCCTTCTAATATCGAGCCTTCTATAAAGGTTTTAAAATCAGGTACCTCTTCAATCAAATGAGGAATTGTAGGCACTGAATCCACATCCATGAAGGACTTCATGAAGGCTAGGATGGTAGGAAAGCTTTCCTTCTTTAATTGCATGCTCCATCTACTGAACAATGGGTCGATGTTGTCATGAGTGTGACCCACCAACATGAAACTTACGTACACCTCTCGGAAGATCTTCTTTGCAACGAAAAAGGACCAAAATGCAAACACATACCGATTCTTGTTGTCCCCTACAGCATTATCCATTTGAATGTTTAGAATTGGAGGAAGGGGAGTCGCTGGAACGGGAACTTTAGGCGGCGGCCGAAGTAATGAGGTGCACATTTCTGCTCCTTTAAGAACCGCTTCAAATAGAGGAGCAAAATCTGACCTAATAAACAATTCTCGAGAAGAGTATTTTGGAGGGAATTCAAGGTCTCACAAGAGCTTCACTAATGATCCTACTATGTAATTGGAGTCATGCAAGAAGATATCAAGACCATAATGTACGTAACGTACATCACCGTGCCTGTGAGCAATCATTCTAGTTACTAATATTGGTAACTTTGTGAGTCCGTCTAGTTGCTTGTTCTTATGGGAGAAAATCAGAGATGCTATCTTTGCATGATCCATTTTGTCATGCATGATTGTGGGACTTTGGAACCAAAAGACGGATCAAGGTTAAGGGAGCTAGGTGAAGAAAATAAAAAAAAATAAAAAAAAATAGAGTTAGAACTTGATTTTAGTGTAATAAAATCCAAAATAGAAAATAGGCATTTCGGTAGAATCTGTAACCGGAATTTATCCGGATCCGGAATCCGGAATTCCCGGAACACAGGAACCTATAGTATAGACCCCAGGGCTACGGGTATAGGATATCGTTTGTATAATGGTCTTGTAGTTGTTATCCCGATGATCGTAGGGAGAAGATTTAGTATTTAAGCTATCTGCCGAGGGTTTCCATTTCCACCTTCCTGTTTTGTTTGCTAAAACTTTCCGTGTAGGTAGTTGAGAGAAAGAGTGGTGAATTAGCGACCAACTTAGGTTTTCTTTTCTCTCCCCTCAGTTCTACTTAGCCTTATGGCATCAGGGTCGGTCCAGAAGGTAGTCGTATCTGCCCGGATCATTTCTTCGGCTATTCCAGACAATCCAGAACAATACAAATAGTTAGAGGACGATTTGGATAACCTAGGGTGTGTCGGGCTGTTGCATTGACTATGGAACCTCAAGAGTGAAGATATGATTCAGGAACTACTCCACGGAGTTCCGAATCGGTACAAGCTGATTCTGAGAGGGCGGCCAGTCACGTGCATGGAGGACATCTGGGCGGATGTATACCAGTTCCGGAAGAGCGGAAACGGGTTAGCATCAAAGACGGACTGTTTCGTAGCTGGAAAGTTCACGGGGTCTACAAACACTGAGGACAGATTCGCTATTAGTGAATGCAAGGACGAGAGACATAGGAGAGTTCTAGAGTTTCTCATCCCCATCTTGTACTCGGAAAAACCTACACGGGTCATCGTTATGGTGGCCAATACAATTTTTGGGGCTATGGAGAACTGGGCCGTCCACTGGGGTAGAGTCATAGTCGGGTTAGTTTCTAAATTAGCAAAACATGTAACCCGCACAAAGGCAAGTCTAGTTAGTACTTACCTATTCCACTTATACCACCAACAAGAACTTTTGAGTGTTGCGAAAATAGTCCAATACGACACCGAATTGGCTACTTTGTCATACGGACTTTCAAGAGAAGAAGCGGAAGATCTGATTGAGTTGGAACCGAAAGAGCGCCCCGAGGAACCCTTGACCGATCCGAGGACAAAGAAACGGAAGTCAACAGATCCGACTATCCGAGATCACGGGTCAAACCACCAATGATGGAGAGAGGAGAGTCAAGCAAAGATTTGGAAGTGGAATCCGAATCGGTGTTTTTCAATGCCGGATTCGAATGGATACGCGAAGCCAAGATACTCCACGACAGTTTGGCGGATTTGGTAATAGACACGGCGGAAGTTTTGAAGGTGGAGCCGGATCAGATTGTGGAAGCAGTCAAGCAACTGCCCAAACCGGAAAATCTAAAGAAGAAAGAGGACTGGATTCAGGAGTTGGAGACGGAACAGAATCAAATCCAGACCCGACTGAATTGGGCGGAAGGACAGATGGCGGTTTCAAAGGAGAGAGAGAAGGAGGCCTTCTCTCTTGTCAAGAATCTATTTGGAGCGATCGACATCAAAGTAGACATCATCACAAAGGCAACTCTATTTGATTCTAAGATGATATAGGAAGGTCACATAACCGGGACTAAGGTGGTGACCATTTTAGTAGACTTCACAGCACGGATAGAGCGGGTCTTAGGAGAGCTATGACAGCTGTTGGCTGCCATCGATCTAAATCAGGTAATGGATTTCTCGACCTTTCCGGAACTCCCTGTTGTCTCGGATACTCTAGCGCAGCCATTAGCGAATTGTGCAAGTTGGATGGAAGGATTGAGAGGGATACTCACGCTAGTTGTGGGAGCACGGAAATCCAATCTTTAGGTTTAGAAGGGAAATAAGGGGAATAGAACTCTTTTTACTCCCTATTTTTTTTGTTTTTCTTTAGAAAAATAGACCGTAAGTAGTTAGGGACCGGATACCGGAATAGGGTTACTTTAGAATAGATAATAGTGTTAACAAAAGTAACCGGAAACCGGAAACCGAAAGTCCGGAAACGGCATAGATAGGTCAGGAGTAGGTCAGAGTGATTTTCATTAGAAACCGGAAACCGAAATAAAATAGAAGACCGGAGACCGGAAACAGAAGACAGGCAATCCGGGTGTAACGGGTGCCTATCTAGTTCTAGACCATACTTAAGAGTGGGTCTATTTTGGGGAAAACGGTCACTTGTAACGGCCCGGGTGAGTGCAGCCCTAGAAATAGGAGGGGCAGGTGGCTCAGACCTCCTTTTGCGCGGAAGCTACCTTGAGAAGAGATTGGTGAGGAGCATTTGAGGTGTACTTATATGTCAACCAAAGAGAAGAAGTTACGGGCTCAGTTTACGGACCGGATTAAGGACAAACGGTTCTCGAGAGGAGAGTTCACTTAGAAGTTCACGTATGAGTGTGGAGTTAGGAGTGTATTGGTGAGGCGACTTTTGAGGAGGGTCCTTGAGCGGAATAGGAGACTAGAGTGCGAGTGATTGTGAGACTTCAAAGAGTGATTCCGGTCACTGAGAGGGTTTGAGAAAAAAGCCCACGATGGTGAGAGAAGAGGTAGCTGTATCCTTGCGTACGGTGAAGCCGCTGGTACCAGCGGATCCACGAGAGAAAGCGGAGCTAGAAGAAGACCTCCGATAGATGGGGTGTGAGGGATTTCTAGCCTGGCCATGGAATTTAAAAGACGAGGAGATCATGAGGGAGGTAATCGGCGCGCCTCTAAGGAAGTGGAAGGGGACGTCGAGAAGCCGACCTGAAGACTAGACTCCAACGCTATGGAGGGAGACGTACGATTTCAAGAAGACGGACAAGGGACCGGCTTCCCGGACGGATCACTTCTACGTGGGTAAGTTCCAGAATCCCCCAACGAAGAAGGATGGTTTCCCTGTGGCAGAGTGCATACATGGTAGGGAGAAACGTTTTATGAAGTACCTAGCAGCCATCCTTAGTCCAGAGCGACCAAACAGGATTACGGTCACCTTGGCAAACAATATTTTCGGTGCACTGTCGAGTGACCGGAAAGTAGATTGGGGCATAGTGATGAGAGATCAGATCAAGAGATTGGTAGGAGGTATAGGGAAGTCTAAGCCTTCCCCTATAACCCTTTTTCTCTACCACTTGTATCAAGCACATGGCTGGCTTACAAATAGAGAAATAGATTCATATGATACGGCCAAAGCCATGTCAGAATTCGATATAGAAGACCCGGATGAGGAAGCCGGGCAAGAAGAGGAAGATTCAGAGGCAGACACTATACCGGTCAAGGAAGTTAAGTCTCAGTGGAAGAGGCAGGACCAGAAAGAGAAAGACTCAGAAATAGGAGAGGGTAGTAAGGGAGTTGATTCGGTTTGGAACCAGGATCCCCTAGGTCGAATTGTGAGGGAACTTAGTGAGTTCCGGGTCCAGTACGGGAAGAGCCAGGAGACCATTCAAGAACTATGTCAATTGTTGAAGATCAATCAGCCGCAGCAACTCATTGCCCAACTAGACCGGAAGATGAAGGAGGCGGTGAAGAAAGAGCTGAGCGAAGCCGCGAGTAAGGTGGACCAACTAACGAGGGAATTGGAGGAGAAGAGAGAAGAAATGGACTAGTAGAGGAAATTCTCCAAGACAGCCGCAAAGAACCTTCAGGGGATCCGGGAGTTCATCGGCAATTCGGGCGAAGTTATCAACAAAGCAATGTTGTTTGACGAGAAGGTGATGGAGACCGGAAAGCAAATTCCAACCAACCTGATGATGGCATTAGTGTCCTACTACTACAAGATGGAGGCAATAGTGGAGCCACTGCGCGAGGTGATGAAGGAGGTAGAAGGACAAAGAGAGCGGGAGCAGGGACCGGAAACGGAACCGGAACTCGCACCAGCACCCCTTCCGGTCACCGAAGAAGAAGTAAAGGCGAAGGACAAGATGGAGGACGTGCCAAGCTCTTCCATCCGATCAGAGCCTAAAGGAGAAATGACTTCCCTACTGGAGGAGGTAACGAACGTTGCTCTTAATGCAGCGCGAGCAGTAAAAGCTGTTGAGGAAGAGAAGACCGGAGAAGTGGAGACAACAAACAAGGCGAGGGAACCATCGGAGGAGGTGAAGGCCGCAGTTGAAGAGAAGACGAGATCTGGACCGGAACCGTCTGAGAAGAAGAACGTGCCCAAACCAGGGCTGAGCACCAAGTTTATCGACCTAAGTGAGTTATCTCCAATCTCTCCGACTCATCCTGCAAAGACACAGAAGGTATTTCCTTCCACCCTACTCAACTTAGCTTTGGGAAGCGAAACTGGGTCAATGGAGGAAAGGAAGACCGGATCACAAGGGCAAGGATCTGGGAAGGGCAAACCGATTGAGGAAACCACTCCTCAGAGTACTAGGGCCAATGTTCCGCCCACACCAACCACGCAAAAGAAGAAGCCTCCAATTATGAAGAAGAGGACGATTCTAGAGGACGATGACGAGGAGGAAGAAGAAGAAGAAGAAGACGACGAGGATGAAGAATCCGGTACTAAAGAAGACTCGGAGCCGTATTCTGACCCGGATCAAGCACTGGCAGAGACTCGGGCAACGAAGGCTGCAGCATCCAAGAAGAAGAAGCTTGCCGCTCGGGGTAAGGTACGCCAGGGACAGAAGACCGGAACCGGAAAGAAGCCGGCCATGAAGAAGTTAAAAACTTAGAAAGTTACGTAGGGTAAATTTCTGAGGATAGGATAGTGAAAATCTGAAGTTTTGGGATAATTGTACATAATTAGGCAGTTTACTTTTTAAGTGACACGGCCACTAGCAGTTGGAAAGTGACCGGGTCCATAAATATAGGATCTGAGATCCACTTTTAGCGGAAGTAGTGGGAGTTTGAGTGAAAGTCAACAGGGCTAGAAATTAGTAAGGGAATGAAACGTGTTGAGCCCTGATTAGTTGGAGCGTTACTTTTAGGTTAGGATTTTGAAGGAGTAGTTTCGTATTTAAATCCGGGACTTCTTTGGTCCCGGTGTGCATCTTTATCTTACCTTTTTATATTCATGAGTACTTGGGAGTTCGCTCTTGGCATGATTGAAACAAATCATAGTTGTGTGTACTTGACACTTGTCCGTGTTTTGGAAGTCCAAGCTGGAAAGTGAGTGTAAGTGGATATAAGGTGTACCCGGATGCTGAGTTTATCCGGTCCAGTATTGAATTAGTGTGTGTGGGCAGAGACAGAAGGGATCTCTAGTGTGGACTAGGAATGGACTCGGAAGGAGTACGGATTGAGGACCACTCTCCGGAAAGAGTAAGGGTTAGTATGCCTCCGCAGCGCTCGTTTCTCCTTATTGTCCCCGCTAGTTTAGATCGGATTTAGGACTAACTCAGTAGGCTGTCGTTGTAGCATTGGTTAGGAGGAATTAGACCGGCTTGCGTGACCTGCTGGACATGACTGCGTTTCCTTTCCAGTTGTGAGGACGGTCTGTTTTCTCATTTGTAGGATTTGAAAGTTTATTTTTGAAAGTTTGATCACATAGTGAAACTTCTGACACTTTAAAATCGGAGGGTAGGAGTTAAGCTTCCTTCCTAAATTCCAATTAAGCAGATCCCTCGTCGAGAGGTTAAAATCCACATGGTTACAAGTAGAGATCTAGACCGTATGTGAATACTAGAGGTTAAGTTGAGATCTGTGGAAACGCGGATTCCGGTTACGGTCTGTAAAACGTAAATACATGTAACTACCAAAGGTATGTGAATAGAAGTGTTGGAAGAGTTACATGGTAGTGTAAAGTTGTGGGGTAGTAAACTAACCAATTAGAGAGTCTGTGTGATAAACAAGTGGGTGTTAGACCAGAATCAATCCGGTCAGTGTTGTTAGATCGGGAAGATCCGGTCTAAAGTGTATCAGTAATTGTTGGACCGGAGGGATCCGGTCGTGTTTGTCCAAGGAAACAAGGAGGCCAAGTGGAAGTTCCGGTCTATTGTTTTTGCTTGGGGTTTTGTGTTTGTGTATTTCGTGACCATCACTCTACCATTTTCTGGTAATTGTGAACCTAGGAAATTCGATCTTCGTGGGAACGATACTCGAGTCACTTTAAGGCCTCTTTTAAGAAATATTAAGCCTTAGAGAAGGATTTTTGCTTTCTTGTGCTACGACACCAGTGGAGCCCACTGCTAGCAAGATGCGGATGACGGAGTTAAACTTAAGGCCAACTTCAGATCCGGAGCATGAATCCAATGCAAAGTCAGTTCCGATCCCAAAGTTTTGACTTCGGAACTCCCTAGAGTTCATACGGCACCTAACCTCTTAAGGGGAACATTCAAAGTTCCAAGACAATGAGTTAGGGGAGATCTCATTGACCGGATCGGCAGAATGACCAATCCGGCTCGGACACATCCGGAAGGGTTTACGCACATGTAGGAAACTACACTGGAGAAGAGGAACAAACTAACAATATTGGAGGAGATACCGCCAGAGAAGGGGACGGAAGTGCAAGTCATTGAAGACTCTGAAAAAGAAAGTGCGCATTTCACATCCAAAACGGAAGGTGATAGCGAATCGTCTCTCACAAAGCGTCACATCCAGACCTGGGCAGCAACAAAAACGACTCCGGCCAGAGTGTGAAGGGGACACCAACTAGTCAAGCGGGCAGCCGCTCAAAGAAGGCTCGGAAGCCAAGACATTAGAATTCCTAGAAAGTGTAGTTTTGGATCTAGAATGGGTTTCTGAGCGTGGGCCTAGGTTCCAGAATTTTAGGCAAGTAGCTTAGGAATCTCCGGTTTTCTCGGGACAGCTAGGGCTGATCTTTCCAGATATCTCGGAGAGGTTCAGCAATTGGTTGTCTAGATTTCTAGGTTTCTATTTTTAGGCTTCTAAGTGTTGACTTGGGTTTTCAGTTAGTATTTAATGGCAAGCAAGTTAGTTGTTCGCCATTCCATTCCAATTCCATCCTTGTGCTTTCACGTATGTTATTTCAATTGCTTTCTTAATTTAAGTCAGCTAGGGTACTGCTAGCTGCACTTTGCTTACAGAGTTTTAGCTGGTGTATGCGTTCGTGTCGTATCCACGTATTAGAGCAAGAGAGGGACGAGAGAGGAGGAATCCAGATCTTGAGCAACAGATCTCTTGGGTGATGAAGTAGTCGGGAAGGGATGCAAATCTAAGTGAGGAAGTGTGAGCGTTATGTGCCTTCAAATTGCCGGAACGGCGATCCGAGTAGAGAGGTAGAGGTCCCTGCGAGTTCGGAACCAAAGAGGCTCCGTGCGGAGATAAGCGACCGCCAGAGGAAGGATCTCCCCCTACTCCGGAAGGTCTACCAACCTCCGCATTAGTACGCTGTCTTCCCTTTAGAAATCTACTCCCTTGAGTCTAGAAGTTCGGATCTGTCGTTGTAGTAAGAGGAGGTGTGAGAGTTTTTTTTGTGTGACTTGTTTCCAGATCGGCCAATCCAGAAGCTGTGAGAGAATACTTCTCCCTCCACATCATACATCTACGTTGTTTATGAGATTTAGAGTGCAGAGAGGTTAATTACACAAGTGGTGAGTCCCCACCCCTTTCTAGATCAAGGGCGGACCCTTTGAGGATAAAATAGAGGCAACAAAATCCATAAACTAGGGAGAGACGGAACTAGATTCCAAATGTGATCCGGATCCGGAACGAAATCCGGAACGTACTAAGTTTCCGGAACAAGGTAGGGAAGTGAAACAAAGGAAATTAAGGGTGTAGTCACGATCTGGATACTTCTAATTCAAACGATATCATACTAAAGTTCCCTAGAACGATAATTCGTGTCATCTTGCAACAATTCGTTGTTGTAAGGATACTTACGGCTAACTGCGCGTACGACAATGATTGTTAAACATTTGTGAGGGTAGGTAGTTGCCCTGTACCGGTTTGCGTAATAATTGTCTTGGTGAGCTCGAGCACATGCATTATGTTTCTCCAATAGATGATCCCATTTCCGTCATAATCCAATGGGGGCAATCCTTCTTTGTGCATAATATCTATCACAGTCAACACATCGAGTAAAGTTATCTCCAGGCTTTTTCATAGAGTATTGAGGAAAATTTAATTTCCTGATCTTGCTGATATTCGAGGGGGAAACTTCTTTCAACTCAAAAATAGCATTTGCTGCATTGACCTCAAGAATTGTCTCTTTCCATGTAAAGGTGGTTGGTAGAACCTTAGAAACAATTTTCTCTCTAGAAGAAAGAGTATGCTTATGATGAGGTTGTAGTGATTAGTCGGTCAGTCGGACTAGTATTCCTCCAGTTAGCCCTTAATTCTCACTAAAGGCCCACTTAGAGTAAACCGCTCCAGAATCGTTCCCACAAAAACTTGAGGCTCACAGATCCATAGGCTAACTCGATCTAAGTTTTCACTTTCTCCCCTAATTACTAATCTAGACTACAGGTTTGGTTCGTGTAGCAATAGTCGGACCAGTATTCCTCCAATTAGCCCTTAATTTACACCAAAGGCCTTTTTAGAGTAAACCGCTCCGGAATCGTTCCCACGAGGACTTGTGGGGTACAGATTTATAGGCTATTCCAATCTAAGCGTTCATTTTTCTTATCTGTCAGACTACTGTGGACTTTAGGTTCGGTCCGGACTCCAGTGCCGGATGGGTTCCGGAAGAATCCGGAAAACATTCAGTGTCCCTTCTGGGATCCCTGGGTTTGGATGACGAGTGGCCAAATCCACTGTCCGGATGCTTACCGTGTCCGAAAACACACTCTCTTTCACTCTCTCTCTCTCTTTCTAATACTATTCCTAACCTAACTCTTCAGGGACCGGAAGTGTCCTCTTGTTCCGTCGCCTCACAAATCCGGAAGGTTTTTCCAGATTAGGTCACACAGGGACGGTCAAGAACTACAACGACATTCTAATCTTTAACCGTGCACTAAGCCTTCTGTTGACCGGGTGGTTTTTCCTGTACTTTCTTGGGCTTGCGCCGGGGCTTGACTCTGTTCTACGAGGAATTCCGGCAATCCGGAATTCGGACACATCCGGCAATACCTCCGTACACGGAAGTTGCTAGCAGCCTCTCAAATACCCCTTTCACCTAAGGCTATATCCTACACGCAGGCTATACCGGCATCTGAGTAGTACTACACTAACCCTACTGCCGAAACCATCCGATTGATCTCCCCCTCAAGTTGGTACATCCGGATACTCTCACAAAATCGACTCTTGCTACACAAGGTAGGTTCTCAGTTTCGGAAACGCAAGAACGGACCTACGCCTCTCACAAACATAGACCGTACACAAGAAAGATAAGGGAATGGATACTCCAAACACTTAGAATTAAGCTCAGAAAAAGGTACAATGCTAAAACTATGAGATGGTTGTGAATGACCAGAAAGGCCATCAAAACTCCTACTTATACTAAGACTAACGTCATCCTAAAAATCCTACAAAACATTCCTACTGGTCCGCTAGATTTCCGGGAAAATCCCAGATCCTATTTTTCCGGCTTTGACGGCCGAACCCGGTATTGCCGCTATACTACACTACTGCCTACTATTCCTTGGAATCTGGATCTTTGGGAGGAACAAAGTCCTTCAGAAGATCCAACTTTACCTCCTTCCGGCTACTCTCCGGTGAAAACAGATTCGGACCCCTTTGGCCCCATCTTTGGACTTCCACGATACTGGGGTCTCTGTCCACACTCCAGGTTCCGACTACCGGGTCTTCTGGACTCCCCCGGGAATCCTTCTGGGTCTTCTTTTGATGTGGAGAAGACTGTACTGCCCGTTCGGCGTGAGCTTCCGGGGAAGCACTCATCAAGTCGATGGTTGGGGTCACCGGAAGGAGGTCTTCGTTTCCCGGAGGTACCACGGCTCCCCAGTCCACTCCTTCTGGCCTTCCGGCTGGTGGTGAAAGTTCCGGATTCACCGGTACCACCGGTGAAACCTCCGTAACCATTGATTCTGGATTGCTGCTTTCCGGAATCACCAAAGTTTGGGCTAACGGGGGAGATTGAGGTGCCGGATTTGACTCCGTGGGAATAAAATACTCCATCATCTCCCTCATCACGGCCCGAGATGTATCCATCCGTCTTGCCTGCTTTAGCAAGCATTTGACAATAGGGACCCGGCTTGAACAGGCGGCTGCATCGAGGTTGGTTTTAGACAGCCGGGCCTTGTTGAGATAATTCGCCGGCACATCAAGGGAGCTCCGGAGCTGAGTGACACCTTGGCATAATGCCGCTATCTACCGGCGATGGTCCTCCTCTATAAGCCGGGCCCTTTCCTGGGTTGTGCGGAGAGTGCTCTCCAAATCCACACATTGGGATTCTGAGTTCCGGACTTGGTCTTGCAACGTCCGGTTCTCTACGCGCAACGTCCCCAGCTCCGTCACCAAATTCTTCTGTTCTTCTATGAGGATGCCGTTTTGCCGCTCCGCTGCCATCAATGCATCCGTCCTCCGGAAGACGGCATTCCGATCGGTTAGTGCCATCTTCCGGCACACCCGTTTGAAAGCTCCGTCGTAGTTCTCACAAATCTGGTGAGGTCATCTGCCTGCCACACCAAGTGCTGAGCCATCTTCTGGATGTCTTCTAAGGGCGTCCCTCCCAATCGCATGGTGGTCCGGTCTCCCTCCTCTACATCTAGCAGCTTGGTTCGAGAGGGTCCGGCCTCGGCCTGAGTAGCAACGGTGTGCAGTTGTACCCGCCCACTCAGTTGCATGGACGGTCGAGTTTCTTCCGGAGCAGGTCCGGTCTCCGTCTTTACCACCTGAGCTTCTTCCTGTGGTTCTAGCGTAGGCGGCTCCTCTGACGGACTTACCAGCGGCGTCCTATTCCGCCTTTTCCTCTTCCTTAGCGGAGAAACCGGCTCTTCTTCTTCCGTCTCTTCATCATCCGGTCTGTCACAAGGCGAGGGCTCCTCTCCTCCGTACTTCTGGAGCTGGACTAAGTCCTGATACGCACTCTCTTCGTTTGCCTTGAGCAGAGAGTGATGGGCGTACAGATGGGACAAATATGCCGGAAGAGGACTCTAGTTCTTCTTACCGGACCGGAGGGAACGCACTAGGTCCCCGACTAACTCATGGATGATGGCTGCTCAGTCCATCATCATTTTTCCCTGGAGGCTCCCCAAGATGGTGGAGGCCACCTTCACAACTACACGCCGCGACTTGGTGGGATGGAAGATAGGGTTGAGAAACGCTATCACATCCCGGTACTCCGGATTTACCAAGTCGGAAATTTGGTGACCTCCTTTTGGGTTGGCGGGCGCCCGAAATTCGCCCTCCATCACCTCCTGGTTCTTCTCCATGACCTTGTCCGGCGCCTCCCGAAATTTGTAAACGGCCCTCCAGGTGTTCACCGTCCACAGGTCTAGCTTCGTCCGGATGGTGGTATCCAATATACCACTTTCCGGACGAAGGATGTCCAAAACCAGACTCTCCTCCCGGATCCCCCATGGTACGTCCAGGAATCCTTCGCACCCCATGTTGTGGAGGTGCTCCCGTAGGCGCATCAGCCGGTCCTCCTCTATCGGAACCTCCGGAACCACCTTCATCACCGGAATGGTCTTCAGCCGGGGCGCTGGTGGCGGCATCTCGTCCTCCGAGTCCTCGGGCAGATCCTTCAACTTCTGCCGGCTTGCCTCGAAGTCATCAAACCACCCTCACACAATCTCTCCCTAACTCTCTACTCACAATTTCCACTCCAGTAACCCCTACACGATCGCAACTCACACAGTCCCTCAATCTACCAGAATTCTAACAAAGCTAGGAAGACGGAGTACGCCGGCTGAAGAACAAACAAAGAAACATGTGTGCCCAATGCCGTCTACAGTCCCTCTCTTATATTGGTCCGATGTACGGGATAGGTTTTGGCGACAAAACCCTATTCCTAATACGGATCCGGTTTCCGGTTTTTAGGGCCGGTGCCGTCATCCGATTTCCGGAACTTTCTAGGGTTCCGGAATTAGGTTTTTAGCCTTAATGAAATTTTACCGGATCCGGAAATCCAGTTTTCCTAAATTGCCCTAACTTCCTAGGAGAATTCAAAAACTTTCCCTTTGAAGGAGACAATTTTTGAATTTTTCCGTCATATGCTAGTATTATGGGTCTAGCATGTGGGATCGCATTCCCACAGTCCGGCCACTAATGCCGGATGGGTTCCGGAAAAGTCCGAAAATCGTTCAGTTGCCCCTTCTGGAATCCCTGGTTTAGGTAACAAGTAGCCAGATCCACCGTCCGGATGGTTACCGTGTCCGGAAACACACACACACTCTCACTCAACCTCTACTACAAATGCTAACTTAACTTAACTTAACTTAGGGACTGGAAGCAGGGTTGCTATTCTGTGAGCTTGTGAGCGTGTGAGCATACAACTTTTTTGTCTAGGGTTTGATGAGGTACCTATGACCGTGGAAATTGGAAAGAAGACTACACCTAACGATGTATGATGGAAAAAAATAAAATGTGATATATGATGTTTTGATTGTAGGGTAACGCAATCCAATTTCAATGAAATTCATTGCAAATTTTATTGATACTATGTTAGGGTTTTTAGGATTGAAAAGATATTTGGTCCATAGTTCACGATTGTAGTGAAATACGGTTATTTAATTTTGGGGTTTGTGATGTGAATTTCATCCCTTCAAATATAATGTTCATGATGTTTGGCTACATATTGAAATATAGGGTTTAGGATATGAAAATGTAGTTTAGGGTTCAACAAAAGATTTGAATTAGCGTTTAGGGTATGAAGGTACTTTCCACGATTATGAAGTTCTACCTCTAAGCATTCATTCTTGATCTGGATTTTGTAGGTAATCCTAATTGAAATACACAAAACAACGTACAATAAACAATAGAATAAAAATCAACATGTGAAAAGTAACTAGAAATAGAGTCGCATAGATGATAAAGACATAGAGTGAGAGTGGTCACTACTCTCAGTGGATGAGGTCTCCTGCTTTGATTCTACAACTGTCTCATCTACAAATTGCAGAATTCTAGGGTCTACAAATTTAGACTTTCTCTGTCTACAAAAATCCTCTTGACAAGCCAATATCCCAGCTAGAGCCTCTGCATACGATGGCAACACAAAGGGCTTCTTTGGGCTTGATAAAAAAGAGGATAGAGTGAAAAATGGCTGGGGAGCAAGTGGATTGCAAGTTACGCTGTAAATGAGAAAATGATTATTAGGAATGATAAAAAGATCATGTTCATGAAGAAAGAAACTTGTAGGATAAAGTCAAATTAAAGTGATCGAATAGTATACAACTATTTGTAGAAAATGTAGAAAAAACAAGCAGGGGTAGACTTACTTACTGAAACGAGACTTCTTCACGATGTGGGGAACTTCAAGTTCCTGAGTTCCATCATCGTCAGAATCTTGTACGACAGGTGCAAGTGACGGTGGAACATCTCTCTCCACGCGAATCATTGGGGCCAAAATAGCCTCAAAAATGCCCTTGTCTTCTTCAAGTGCAATGATGTGTCTGCTCAAAATCCTGCAAGCGTGGATGGAAGCCCCTAATCCCCAAACAGAACAAAACAAATTACAACAGCACTCAATAAGAATAGAAGAACAAATAATAATCAATCTAAACAATAAAAGACAGTAAATGGCATTGAGCAAATACCTGTCGCTGCAGTGCAATCAGTAACAACGTCGTTGGCAAATGTTGATGCTTCTATCAACATCTGCATGAAACGGGGATTCTTTTTTCTTGCACCCCTCCAAGGTTTGAAATTGCTATCCATGGTCAACGTCTTTCTCTTCGTGAAATTCTGAATAACATCATCAATTGCCACGTCTATTCCTAGCTCCTTCAGCTTGGGGCATGGCTGGAATTGAAACTTGGAAGGACCAATACCATCCAAGTTCCGGACCAGCAACATGACACGGAAGAACTGTGTCTGCAGAAGTGAAGTGGTGCCAAGTGAATAAGTCCAAATTGAATGAACAAATCTAAACTATTAGTTGCCATAACAAACCCATTGAAGCACAGATGTAATCAATTAAGACAATCCAAAGAAAAGTTACCCAAAAAATCACTACTTGAAATAGAAGATGGAAAATTGAAGAATGAAAGTATGCACGTCAACAAAGGATGAGTACATGAATAAAACAAGGAACAATGAAGGATGTACATACCGTACTTCCAGTAGAGATCGGTGAGGCTAGGTGAAGCCAATTGGTTCCCCACCAATCCTTCATCTTCTGAAACGAATATGTTGCAGCGTACTTCAAAATCATAGCCTTTGCGAGAGGACTCTGAGAATGAATAATAAGTAATGCACCATCATCGTGCAAATGACCATCAACAAACTCAAAGACCGCCTCCAGCCAAGAAGGGTCGGCTGTATTCCATTTCGGAACACTATTTGTAGGTACTAATAGACCTGGGACAGGCAACCCCTCAAGCATGTCCGCAATCACAAGGTCTACTCGGGGTTTATTGCTTGGAGTACCATGGAAGAAGCGCACCTTCTCTCCTTTGTGCTGCAAAATCATTCAATTGATTAGGAACCAAACCAGGCATGTTTGAAAACCCCAACGTACTCAACAAATGGATGAAAATGAAAATGCCAACCTTGTCAACAAAATTGACAATGTCGTGGTATACTTTGGAAAGAGGATTGGCCAGGACATCCGTAAGAGAGTAATTCAGAAGCAACTCGTGAATAGAAATCTCTGAATCCGGCAAGTACTCCACAACGGATGGACCATGCTGCATCTCGTCATTGCTGAATGAAGCATACTCAGCATCACGCTTAGTGCCACGTGAATTTGTGCGTTGGTGTTGGGAAGCCACGTCATTGCAAGATGAAGGTAAGACATCCTTTTGGGGCCTCTTCCCCTTCTCCTTCTCCGCCAATGGTACCCGATCGGACTCAACAACCTTCTTTGTCTTCTTCGTGGCTCTCTCCTTTGCCTTGTCCACCGCCTTGAAGTTCTTGAGTGCAATCTTCTTGTCTGCGTCGTCTCTCTTTTTGATTGCCTTTGCCTTTGCATCCTCATCAAGGCCAGCAAACTCATCAAACTCCTCGACCACGTTTTGGGTATTGATTGACCGCTTTAGATGCTCCTCAGGCAACGGCGTGAATTCCGGCGGGCAGTCCAAGTACCACGCACCGGATTTCAAATGTAAGCTCGTCCACCATCTCAATTGTGACGCCGAGTACATGCAATGCTCTGAACTGACATCCAACCATGTTCCTAAAAATGGAGGAAGGTCGCGCTTCGCAATTGCCCCCTTAGGTAACAACTCATACTTGAAATACCTGTAAGGAACAAATACTTCAAAATACAGAAATTGATTCAACGGCCGCAATCAGAAAACATACTCAAGCATATCAGGGTGGCATTCAGATATCAGATGTTTACCGATAGATCACCCGTTTGACAACTAGGTCAGAGCCTTTGTGTTTCTTGAAGTCATCTGACTTCCTGAAGACATCATGTCCCCTGAACTGGGGCAAGAAAGCATGGTCCCAAACTCGAATTCTCCAATCTTCAACATAATCTGGAAAACTGTCGGGCTCCATGGGAGAGTCCAAAGCCAACTTGAGTTGGTCTTTCTTCACAATGTTATCAAACATTTCAGCTTCCGTGTCTTGTATCTGCAAGGCCATTAAAAGTGAAGTGGTATTCTACAAAATACTTTGCACTCCAAATGACAAGAACGGCCAAATGTCACAACGGAACAGATGACAACCAAGAAATGAGATGAATGAAACATGATAGACATGAAAGAAAAACACTTACCCCAGCATACCAACATGCCTTCACTAGGAAAGACTTCAGTTCTATCTCTCCAGTTGGCTTTAATGGAAACCTTCTTGCCTCCCTTGTCTGAACTGATGAGTTCCACCATCTGAGCCACTTTACCTTATGCTCCTTGCTAACATTGCAAGTTGCCACGGACTGCAACTTTTCTAGAGTCATCTCTGGAGTGATGTTTGAGCTCCAGTGACGCTCGATCTGACACCACAAATCACATCTAGTTAAGTTAACAAAATGAGATCAGAAGAATAAAAAAAGGTAAAGTCTAATGGGATGTTATCATACCTCTTGAAGCCACTCAATTCCCAAGTTGGGATTGGCAACGGCAGTCAATTTCCCCAATTTTTGAACTAACTTAGCTGTCTTCTCTTTCGTACCTAACCTCATGGCATCCAAGACACCCTCCTCTGATTGTAGGTCCATAGGTGTCTCTTCCCTATACAACCTAACTGCTAGGTCAGCGGCCGCTGCTATCTCATACTGCAAAACCACATGGAAGTGAGAAAACCATTGAAAGCATTGATGTTTCTAAACACCTCTCCTATAGAAAAAATATGCACATGATTTGAGAGAATCGTTACCCGATAGATGAATGAAGTGAACACTTCAACCGACATTGAGTACCAACTCTTACGTAGATTTTGTTGGCATTGAGTCATCTCAGTCTCATTTAAATGCTCAGAGAACTTCTCAAGTGGCAGTATGCCATATTTTTGAACACGGTATAGCGTATGGACAAGACTGGTCTTGATGAACGAGCTTTCTGTATGCCTGAAACGGAGGCAAAAACACATCAATTTCTTCCTACACGATCACATAGAAAAGACAAAATGATGAACTACTTGCAAAGGAGCACTCACTTATTAATGTCGTGCATAGCATGCATTACATCACCAATCCTCCCCTTAGTGTCAAGAATGATAGAATCCACCGAAATATGCCAATCCCGGCCACGGTTGTGGTGTTTGCTGATGTAAGAGGTCCATGCCAGAAGTCTGTGGTTGCCGTCGCAAACGAAGAACTTAGACCCTTGAAAGTCTTGGAGGCCTGGGGTGGAAGACAACATTGCATTGAATTTGTCGTTCTCTTCATTCCACATCGGCCCCCAAGCCTCTCTTTCCGCATCAGACACCATCTCACTCTCCCCCTGCTCATTAGTGAGGGACACATAAAAAACATTCGATCCATCTCTGTACCCATGAACGAACTCCTGCTCCAATTTGGTAACATCGCTTTGAAGTGCGGGTCTAACCATGGGCATTTGGACAAGGCGACACAATGGAATCCGAATCCAAGATATAGAGGTAGGTTTTAGGCGTAATTCGGCAATGGAGGCTACAGAGTTCACCTTCTGAGACCTTCTATAGGCGTCCTCGGTTTGGAATTTTTCTTCCTCTATCCCTTCGTCTTGGAGAATATTCTCAACCTCAATGTCAACATCAGCAGTGGTAACAAGCTCCATTGTATTCTCCAAAACGTGAATTGGTGAACCTACTTCCACCTGAATCGAAGTCATACAAGCCATCCAATAATGTCATTAGTAAGAAACAAGTCCAAGAAGTGAGTCACTCATGAAGTACATGAACAATGAATGAACTATATATCCCAGGGTCCCCCAGCTCAAAGGGGTGACTTAGCAGATCAAAACAGTAGCGCTCTCCCCTTCCCCTCGGTGCCAAAGGCAAGGCCGGGGCGGGGGAGTCTTGATGCAAATATAGGAACACTCAAGCAAAACAGGCGTGACCCCGCGGACGAATCCGGGGGCCCACAGCTCACCTTCGACCTAGATGATCAAAATAGTAGCGCTCCCCCCTTCCCCTCGGCGCCAAAGGCAAGGCCGGGGTGGGGGAGTCTTGATGCAAATACAGGAACACTCAAGCAAAACACGCGTGACCCCGCGGACGAATCCGGGGGCCCACAGCTCACCTTCGGCCTAGATGATCAAAACAGTAGCGCTCCCCCCTTCCCCTCGGCGCCGAAGGCAAGGCCGGGGTAGGGGAGTCTTGATGCAAATACAAGAACACTCAAGCAAAACAGGCGTGACCCCGCGGACGAATCCGGGGGCCCACAGCTCACCTTCGACCTAGATGATCAAAACAGTAGCGCTCCCCCCTTCCCCTCGGCGCCGAAGGCAAGGCCGGGGCGGGGGAGTCTTGATGCCAATACATGAACACTCAAGCAAAACAGGCGTGACCCCGCGGACGAATCCAGGGGCCCACAGCTCACCTTCGACCTAGATGATCAAAATAGTAGCGCTCCCCCCTTCCCCTTGGCGCCGAAGGCAAGGCCGGGGCGGGGGAGTCTTGATGCAAATACAGGAACACCTGAATGAAATGGAGCGACCTAGAATCCTAAACCTTCTTAATTTTTCTGAGAGAAACAAGGATTGACAGGAATGCAATGTTTGAATACCTCTGAGCTCTGAGTTGTTGGTCCTTCGGTCGACTTCATGGAATGGGTCACTTCTTGCTGATCGTTGTTGTTCTCATCGTGTTCTTCGCTTCTCTGCGCCTCCGTGGTTGTACTCCTAGTTTTCCGTTTCTTCGCCATGTCCGCTTTCTAGGTTAGAAGAAGCACAATGGAAATGTGTAGAGAGTAAGGAATGAGCCCTGTCACAAACACATACAAAATAACGTGGACCCCTAGTTGTAACGGGGACTTTCTCGAGTTTGTATGGTCATCAGCTGATTCATTCTTGGATATCCAAATGGTACTTCCAAGATACAATATTGCAAAGGAAAAAGGAATTGCGAATACCAAGTATATTTACTTACCGAATGATGCAATCTCTCTTGTCCAATGCTACACCTTGGTGGCTCTTCCTCAGGGACACTTACAATATGCTGACTTTTTGAAATGAGATCTATATTGAAGTCGTCTACATGCATTACAACACTTTGAGTTTGTTCACGTGGCTGGGACTCAGTCAATGATACAACCTTCTTACTTCTAATTTTTGACCTCTGCAACTCTTTCCTAGAAGAAAAAAATGTTCTTCCTCTCTTCCTCCGTTTCCTAGAACCATGCCAAATTCCATTGCTCGTGATATCTGGTGTAAGCATATGACTAACACTACATACATATGACCATTGTATGTAGTGATAATTATCAATGAGAAATAGGGTAGTGTAGTTGGATCGAACCATCCCTGCGTTCAGGATTTAGGGTAACCAATCATATTATTGGGACTACTTTCATTCTCAAAGCGTCAGACCTATTCAAATTCAAATTCCTCTAATCAATTCATGATTTCACCGTACTCAACATTTGAACCCCAATAATTGTTCTTGGAAGTACTTCCCGATTTTCTAATTTGATTTATGAATTCCCACATCACAGAAGTACCCTCTTTTACAGGCTTGTGTCCATAATTCAGTTATTAGAATATTGGTGACTGTTGGTGGTCCAATTTTTATAATGTTCGAAACTCGCGTACAAAGAAGATCTACATATTTTCATGTTGTTATTGTGCCACAATCTAACTATTAAGCTTAATAAAGTTCAATTCATTTGGCGTTTGTGTTACTTTCATTCAATGGACAGTTGAGCGCATTTCCTTAATTCCAAGCGCAACCGTCTGTATCAGTAACTCTTTAAAGTCACTATAAGAAATCAGTGTTTTTTTTAACAAGGGAAAAAACGTGCCGTGATGTCTAATTTAACAAGGACGATGCCTGTAGTGACGTCTAAAAAAATCCGTTTAAAAAAACGGGCCAAAAACGGGCCATGTTATGTGCTGAAACGTGCGTAAATTTTTTGTGACATCGAAAACAACAGGATCACACAGGAGTTTCTGAGAGTGCCATGTGGAGGGGTTTGGGCATCCACGTAGGATTTTTAACGATGGGCAGGGACACGTTGGACAACTTTTTCATCCAACGACGTTGTGAAGTGTCCAATGACATGGACCTCTAAATATCCGACGTGGAAAATAATTTCCGGAGCACGCAGCCTACGTGGCAGCTGACGTGGCACTCGTTTGCGGTACATGCTGGTGTTCTGTGTGATGTTCTCTAGGACGTCACATTTGACAGGAGGATGTTTTAAATGACATCAGAGTCAACGAGAATGTGCTTTAGGAAACGAACTGGGTGGACAATATTGTGGAATTTATTCTTTGCTGAAATCGCAGACATCGTCCACATACACATCTATTGTGACATTAAGTAGAGCAACCCGTGTACTGGGGTATGCATTGCTTTGCGCTCAGTATTCTGTTCGACACGCACAGTGACATCTGTAGTGTTTTCTTGAGCATTACAGAAGACATACAATGCGAGAGGAAGGATGTTTTCTCGAACGAAATGAACAACGTGAATCATAAACCTCAACATCAAAGACGATGTATTCTACAGCCCATATACATGAGTGAATGGAAGATTGAGATATGCCATTAGAAGATGAATTATGTATCTTTGTAGGAGATGTCTAAGCATAGAAGCCTGTGTTTTCAATGGCATTGGGATTATAAAGCTACTTGCCAACTTCTGTACAAAATAGCTATGCACATGCCCATAGTCTAGTACTACGAAGAAATCCACAACAACATTAACTACAGCACCTTCGGTGAAAACATGGTGCGTTCTATTCAATGTTCTGAATAACATGCTTGACCATCATATGCGACGTTTAGTTGGACACGTTGTGGCAAACAGGGACTCACTTCTTCCGAGGTGCATCCGATTTCTTGACAACAGCAGCCTGCATCGTACCACACCAAGTCAAAACCAGCAGTACCTACTCGTGCATGTTTATTTTTGGGACTCTTATATAACCACAACAAATGTCAAGGAATGCTACACTTGCATTATTCTTTTAAGTTGCATACAAAAACAAATGAAAATATGGGTGAATGGAATGCAACCTTCCTAACCTTTTTAATGGGTTGGGTAGGTTTAGGAAGACCCACCGCTTTGGGAATTGTTGCCTTCGGTGTAGCCTTCGTGTCCTTCGCAGCTTGCGTGGTCCTCACACCACGCCGAGGCTGGCTTGAGGACTCACCAAGGACTTCAATGTCTTCCTGCAACACCATCACACAATTGTTATTCACTTTTGACATCCTCTAATCACCTACACTTCCTAGCCTTACCTGAGCACCATTGAGGCATTTGCTTTCCTATAAGATGCACATAGTTATTGTAAAACATACCTGCGCATTCAATGGAATGGGGGACTGAAAGGAAACTTTGACTTCTGCTTACATACTATTTTGATGTACTCGCTTTGAAAAGAACAGGCTGAGCCCTAGAGTGCATCAACGTCTGCCACTAGTGACGTTCACTTTGATGTCCAATTTGACACGCACTTTTAAAAAAAAATTGAAGCATTGCAAACAAACGGTACTACGCTACGACACCATCCTCATACAAGGCAATTCATGAAAATAACGTTACTAGCCTAACAAAGGGAGTGCTTCACGTCAGTCACTTGGCACTTAAAATGGGAAGAGAGACGTCGCATCACCTGTTGCTCCATGGATGTCTCCATCGTGCTTTCTCTCCTCTCAGATGTTGCTTGCACCCCGGAATCTTTGACTATGGCGTATACATCTTCCACTCCTTGCTGACCTTCAGTAGTTTCAGGGATGGCAACTTCACCGGCGCCTTCTACCTGCTCCTCCTCAGCGTTAGCTACAATGTCGTGAACAACATCGTCTTCAACAGCCCGCTTGTCGGAGTTAACGTCAACAAGAACATCGTCTTTGACATTGCTTTGGCCAGCTATAGGGACTGGCTCAACGACATCTACAGGAGCTGTAGGCTGCAACACGAGCACAAGACAGTCCTTCTGTGCCATTTTCAACGCCTCTGCCCTAAGTGACGTGAGAAGTGGTGGATTCCCTGCCCCGATTGGCGAGGATGGCTCTGTAACATCCAGGGTCCCCCCAGCACTTGCTTTACACTGACTTCCGAGGATCTAAAATTATGAAAAACAATAGAAATTTCACGTAAACCAAATCCGTATCCACTCTGAACATCGGTTTGAGGCAAACACAAAGCTTAGTTTTTACTTAGTGATGGACTCTAAACTAAGCATGAACAGAGAAAAGTAAGCTTGCCCAGAGCATCGTTCCATCACCACCTAAAGTGATGATCAGGTCCAGTCGCTCGTTGATGTCCTTCAGTTGATCCTCTGCCAACAAAAATTCACAATGTATAATCCAATTAAGTCAATTGATGATATTTTGTCCTATTCTACTGAATTAGGAATAAGTTGGACAGCCATATGTAGCTTCCATATTGTCATCAACGTGCATCGATAGTTCCAGACATCAAAACCAGGTCAGAAATTTCCAAACGTACAACTTAGGTAATTGTAAACACATTGTCTTGGGGTCTTTGGGGATTGAAGTACGACTCACTATTTGCATGGTGTTAAAAATATGTGAACCATTAATGCTGCAACATAGATGTCTAAAAGCAACTTCAAAGATTATACCTGTCTCATACGTCTGGATGAACTCAAAGTCAGTACTATCCTCCAGCAATTCTGCCTTGACTCTTGCTTCCACATAAACATTAGCAATATTCTATTCTCTGAGCCACCTGCAGATCATGCTTGACGTGCTCAGTACAAGAGCCAAGACCATATATAGCACTGACTGTCAAACTCCACTCGCGGTAAAAACTCTCCGCAGAGATGCAAGGCGTTTGCACGATGTAAAATACATGCTATAATAAACAAAATAAGCAAGAAGATACGTTTGAAAATTTGATGCACATTTTAGATAAAGTACGAAAATTTTCAAGATGCCCCAGCTGACTATTCTGCAAGATCTGTAATGATTCACTTACCAAACCATTTCTTTACAAAGCCTCTGCACAGCTGCTGCATTCGGCTTCAAGAAAATGAACACAGATTGAGGTGGAGACTTCCAAACCAAAGTAATCTATCAAATAGAGGGACGGCTTGTGAGACTATCATACTGTCAAGAGAAAACGGTGCACAAGAAGAGGCCGCGCTCGGTTGAATCAAATTCATTGACATGTTTGAACGAAAAAATACAAGACAATTCAAATGCATCAACATTGCAAAAGAGAGTGTACCTGTTTGTTGCTTCGGATTTCTGTCTTGATGTCGTTAGATTCAAACGAGACAAGGTCGTGATACTGCGTTTCATTCCTCTCGTCGACGGGATCCCAAGTGAGTGTAAATGATGCCTGCGCTAGAAAAAATACACTGGTACGTAAATATATTGATCGACCGCTAGTGGTTACGCATAGATGACCTGCAAATATGTAAAACAAGGAGCATTTCAACAATAATGCAAGCAATGAGGAAGTTCTGAAGCCTTGAACCCAAGCAGTAGCCTCTTGGGAGCTTCAAGTACACCATAAAGATTCAGGTACAAGGTAGATCTAGACCAAACATGCCAGCTAAATGAAGCCAAAAGTAGGGACCTCAAGGGTGGGGGTTTACCCAAAAAATAACCAATTATGGAGACAAGTAACAATGTCCTTACTCTGACCTTTTCAGGTATGTTGCCCTCCAACTGCGTATCCAAATATAGGCTGTTAAAAGAGTCAGCACTATAGTTTAGAACTTCCTAGTTGCGAGTGGTTTCAATATATTGGGAAGAACCATTTGTTGGTGGCTTCTGTGTTGACAGATTTGGTTCTATTGATTCGTAAGCATCAGTCTCAACATTAGACATGGCTGAGGATTCAGCCTGTCTTGGAACGTTTGCAGCATTGTTGAACATTTGTAAGCTATATCAACAATACGAAGAGCTGTCTCATGCACACAAATAAAAGTCAATCAAAAGAAAGCCCAAAAGAATGAACGGCCAACCAACCAACTATTTGAGAACCAAGGAGTCTGATCAGACAAAAGGACAGAATCCTCCAAACAAGCTTGAAAAGCATCATTCAGAAAAAAGTTAATACCAACAGCTGCATTATCAGCAAGAAGGCGCTCAAGATGGGAATTTCGGAGGAGCTCCATTTCATACTTATACTTCCATTCCGTAGCCTCATCCTAAGCAAGAGCTTTTTTCACTGCAACCTTCTCGAGGGCCTTGGCAACGGCTGTCAACATGTGTGGTACAATTCAGTCGATCAGGCTCAGTCAGCAACATCAGAGGGATTCTATGATTTCAGAACCATAATTTTTAATGCCAACACAGGTAATTATAAACACGAACAACCAAACCTGAATAAACTAGAAATTTAAGAACCTAAAGCTTTGGTCTACGACGGGTAACAAGAGAAAAAATAAACAAAAATCCATATACTGAATCTATGGGCATGCAACGTGAATGTGAAACGCCATAACACACCTATCCATGAATTGTCCACAACAATACTTCAGCAGAGTGTATACATTCGTGCAGGTCACAAGAGAAACCTAAACGTTCATAACGCTCGTGAGTACATCTGGCCCAAGAACACTATGAATAGTTCGCAAAAGAAATTGTAAAAAGAGAGCAAAGACTTGAGGAATTTAAAAATGAAAACATACTCTGAAGAGCATTCGAGAACTCAACAGAATTATTTCCCCTAAGAATCATAGCCCGAACTCCGTCAGAACCAATACTTTGAGATCGAATACCCCCACATTTAGCATTGAACTCCTTGCCATGGTCGGACTCTAGCCGACATGGAGAACTCTTATGACCAAATCGAACCTGCATATTGTGAAAGCATCAAATACTGAAACCTATATCACTTTTGATGTATCTGACAAATTTGAATGTTCCACCAGGGCTTCAAAATGCACCGCCATTAACATAGACAATTCAGTTGAAGATATCATACTAAAAACGACTGAACAATCATTCATAAACACAAGTAAATAATTACTCGCACCAAGTTCTGTCAATCATCAGCAAGTGCTACACGAATGCTAAGTATGCACCTTCTGATGTTCGTCCTTAATCTATAAACTAGATATTCTTGGTGCAACTCTTCGAAGGGGAAAAGCTATCGATGATGTACTACGTGCAAACAAGACATAACTGGACCCTTACGTACTTTTTTTAAACTTCAGTTTTGCTCCAAGTCTCTGCGTTTTCCTTTATCATGAATATAGTTTTTAAATGACCGAATCTCCGTACTCAAATAAATTTGAAACAAATTCTAAAATATGGTTGAAAGTTTGAACTATAATGGTTACTTTTTCATATTGAACTATTATATAGAATATATTCAAGTGACAATGTCTTCAAACTTTTTTGATTCATGAATTTAAGCTTGAGCATTGACTTGAAGAAATCCTTTATTCTAGTTAATCAATGATTACTTTTAAAAACATAGGGGCTGAAGTTTATTTTGAACTATATAGTGTATCTTTTTACCCCAAAAATTTGTAATTAGAAATTTAAAATTCAATCATAAGTCATAACGTAAAAGTAAAAGTAAAATGCAATAACAAATTTTTCTCAACATTAAACAATATAATGCAGGGGTAAGAAATCTGATTGTAAATGTATTGCAACTTCCCGTCGAAACACAAGACATTGAGATTATGGGAAGAACACTCACCCTCTTCGATAGCTTGAGAAAGTGCGGTCGCGCATACTAACGAGGCAATGTCATACAACCCCGCAAGATTGATTCACGAGCTGATGGTGAGAGCTGGTGCATCCCCACGCCAAAAGTCAGAAAAATATTCCAAACAATCCCTGCAATGTAGCTGACATCCAATAACTGCTTAGCTACAAAGATGATTGGCAGCTACAACTATGATTACTTGAACACTACTGGAATACACTCTGTGGTGTGCAGTAAGAGACAACACCTGGGATAGCAGATCCATTATCGTCGAGAAAGACAATTTTCCACAAGAATCTCCAATCCCTATTCACCCTGTCGCCAAATCCATGGCTACTTCTCTGCATTCAGAATTCAGACACTGTCAAGCCTATTCATCAGGTTCTCTAACAACCATCCGCAGCTCCGTCAATTCTCTTATATTCAATCACATTCCACGTAAAGACGTGTCGGCGTTATACTGCGGGAATGACACAAGCGGAATTACTATACCGCGATTGCTTGTCATACAGCGGGGTTCAAGAAAACACAGCTCTACCATCGATCAACCTTACCAGGCGTGCGAAGAGAAATTCAAACCAGAAAAGAGTTTGACAACCGCAAAGAGCAGTGACGGCAATGTCCTACAGAAGAAGCACAAGAGTTTGATACAAGGAATCGAAAGATGGTAAGGCAGAAACCGTGAAACCCTAATCCAGCAATGAGAAGCGAAAGCCAGAACGCAAATGGAGTTCCAGAAGACCACACCTTGTTAGTGAATTGGTGGAAGTCACGACTCACGACTGATTTGAAAATCATCCCCTGTAGAGTTATCATCAGACTGTCTTTAACCCTTAAACGACGTCGAGGATGTTTTTCGGTCAATGAATGACAAAGAATCTTTCCATGCAGGACAGAAGTGCAACTATTCATCCTTCAAATTTTGTGAAAAAAGGACAGTAACTTGTCCTTCAATGAGTGCTTTTTCATTTTTTTAAGCCAATAATTCACATGGTACCCAAAGAGATGATTTCCACAGTGACCAGCTTGTCATTTAAGGGTTAAACTTAAGATTAGTCCACGTTTTATTTATCCATTTGTGTTTGAAGCACCTTGTTCAAAAGTTTCATAAAGTTGACTTAATTGACTTGCCGGATGGTGGAGCCAAATGCTCGATTGGCATGTGGAATTGGAGACTAGGGCCACACTAATTTTCATGTGCCCCACTGTGGACATGCCAAAAAGGGACACCAAGTGGGGTATGCAATGTCAGGTAGTTTTGTAGCTTACAAAATCAAACTACGTACAAAAATTCAAAATTTGATTAACCCTTAAATGTCGAGGTGGACATTTGGTGTCTAATGGATGACAGAGAATTTTTTTATATAGGACATAAGTGTAGCTATTCATCCTTGAAATTTTGTGTGAAAAGAGGAGACCTTTTACAATATTTTGACTTCCAATGAGTGCTTTTGGAAATTTTTAAAACAATGATTCCTATGGTATCAAAATAGATGATTTCCACAGTCACTAGTCTATCATTCAAGGGTGGAATGAGAATTGAATCCATCAACCATTGGACGCTTTCAAAAACATCTCCAACTTACTTTAAGTGTTTGGTTGAGTACATAAACTATTTATATGCATATGGGGTGGTAGGATGTAGAACAAACCATGTGGAATAGTACAAATTAGAATTAATAGGAATTTGACCACTTATAGTTAAGTCAAAAGTAGAAATTGTGTTTAAAGTAGAATTTTAGACTTCTACTAGCAGTTGGCACTTGCTATGCTACGCATTCACCATTAGAATTTCATTAGAATTTTTATGTATTAGATAGAATGCAAAGCAAGAACTTCAATAAATCTTCAAATAAAAATTACGAAAATCTTCATATAATTTTTTTAATAAATAATCATATATTGAAATAAACAATAGAAATTTAATGAAAGATGAATGAAATACATGCAATGATGGATACGATAAAAGATACACATACATTAGAATGCATTAGAAATTTGACTCAATTGTTACAAACAATTTATACTTCTGTTGTCTAGGGACCTGGACGGTAATGTGCACAATGTCGGAGATCATGTCTTGATAAACATTTATTGTAACGTTTCAACTATACACGTGTTCGTGTCGACGTCATTGTGAACATCTCTCTAAATGCATAAAACTTGCAGTCCACGTCGAATAGGACATATGGTACCTTCACAATGCTTCTTCACTACGCCCTGGCACTGTAAGCGTCGTCTAACAATGCATGATCTGAATGCCTTGTAGGGAATATGTGTTAGCGAGAGGCCAGATCTGGAAAGAAAGGGAGGCCTTTCGAAGACAATTTCGTCGTCAACATCCGTCAGTGCCAGTGCGATATCCCAGCGAGCTCTCCGATTTGCCTCCGTTTGCACTGTAGCTGAGTGAAAGAGTTCAGAGTTTGCGACATGCCGGTGAACATGTTGACCCCGATGTTGTAGAATACTGGCAACTTCTAGAGCGGTATGTAGTCTCACATCGCCAAATGTATGCGTTTGGCATGCACCTCCGTGTTCGTAGTGCAGAGAGGGGCCGTGTCACATGCGACTTCGCAATTGTGGCCTCATTCACTGAGCAACTGCATTGGGGGCTTCGCAATGGGGGACCCATAGAGAGAACCAATGAGTGCATGGGGTATATTCAGGAGATATTCGAGTTGGACTACCGGAATCATTGCATGACAGTGTTGGTGTGCGATTGGGTTCGATCAAACGAAGATGCTCGATATGCAAACATCCGCAAAGACCAATATGGGTTTACAATAGCAAACTTCACTCGCATGGATGGCAGAGTCCACGCTGACTCTTTTGCTTTCCCATTGCATTATCAATAGGTATTCTTCTCCGATGATCCGCACAGACAAGGTTGGAAAATTGTGTGTCGCACAGATGTCCGGGGCAGACGTGGGCAGCTACAGGTGAACCAACCTATGCCTACCATAATTAATGTTGGCATTGACACGGACTTCCCCGGTTTGCAACTTCAGTTGGTGGACGTGGAGCCTCAGAGGCAACCGGCCGAAGATGGTGGCACATACATTTGACCGTGGATGCGGTCTTGAAGTGAGTAGGAGAGAGATGGACGACAATAGGGAAATGGAGGCTGATCTGTTATGAAACGGCTGCTACACACTCATTGTCAATGTTGACATTGCACATGATGTGCGAATGGATGTCAAAGAGGACGCCCACTCTAACACGCTTGTTGAAGAGGATGATGCATATAACATTCCAGTGGACACATTTAAACCAAGGTCGCAGGCATGCTCACACGAATTGGAGCACCTTCCATTCTGAATGTTCTTTTCACTACAGTAAAAAAGTTTTTTGTTTCCTTCCCATGGAGTTCTAAGGTGAAAGTTGCATGGAGAATGTCTCAAACACCATATTTGCTATTGCCTTCACCCCAGAGCGAGGTCTAGGTACTTGCATGTATTAGCACAAGACCTTCTCATAGATCTTAGCAAGATTGTTTAGTGGAGCATGGTGATGCAATGGAAGAAGTTGTCTATGCATTGAATAGAAGGATTATCAATGTCTTGTATAGAATGGAATGTCACACCCCATGTTCCATAGTAGTGAGAGGAGTTGTACTTGTAATTATTGTGTTCTACCATATTCTAAGAGTGAAAAATAATAATGAATCAGAATGGGCTGAATACATCATGTGCTTTCTATTTTTTTGTGGGTAGAGATCTCTCCACCTAGAATCCAATGGAATGAACTTGGCCGGAATACCCCCATGTTCTCCCCATTTAATTTTCCTCCCAACTCCCTAAATCTGAAAAGCAATGGAAGGAATGCACTATGGGGTGAAAGCACACTACACTGGGTACACTTTCGTCAAAAATCAGGAGTACTTTTGAGTGGACATTAAGTACTTGAAGTATATAAAGTACCTTGGTGGAAGTACCATTAGAACTTAAATAAACTTTAAATGGATGCTTGTAGATTCTTGCCATTACAAAGTAACATACTTATAGACAAGAGTTTCTTAATGAACATCTTCATTTGAACTTGAATTTATTGGAAGTGCATTTTAGTGTGTTAACACAATTTCTAGTTATTCATGTCACTTCCAACCTTAAGAAACTTATATGCAAATTCTACTTCCTACAATAATCTCACTATTGGGATTAGTGCAAATGAAAGCTATCTTAGAGGTATTAATAATGTAAACTTGCCTTGTATCTTGATCCTTCTTCTATTTAAGATTTTTTTGAAAATGAGAATGAAGTGCCGCGTGGGAATTTTTTCCCTTAGATTCTCAACTCGATTTTCCAACATAAAGATTTAAAGTTCATAACTCTGTAGTACCCAAATTTCAGATTAAGATTAATATTCAAAGTCAAATATTCTAACTCTACAATACATTAAAAGATATTCGAAGCCCAAAAAAACCCAGAAGTT
Source organism: Climacium dendroides (assembly GCA_950106755.1). Lineage (NCBI taxonomy): Eukaryota > Viridiplantae > Streptophyta > Bryopsida > Hypnales > Climaciaceae > Climacium > Climacium dendroides. The sequence continues at coordinate 642,211 of OX467086.1, forward strand.
CCTTGAAGTTCCTAGATTGTGGGAATTCACCACATTAGCATTTTATGCAAACCATGCCACAGTACATAATATTAATTCATAATTTTTTTAAATAAAATTGTAATTTTTTAAAAAAATTTAAAATTTTCAATTATAAGAAAGTAATTAAAATTATTTGACAGCAGTGGCTAATTCGAAATTCTTAGGCAGCAAAGGGAAATTAAACAACCTTGAAATGCCCCTCCCTTGCCTTCAGAAATCTTTAGTAGTGTTGAAGAACTTGTGTTTTAAAATTTGAAAACGAAGAGTAGAGATGAAGTTGAAAGTTTAAAACTACCCTAAACCATAAGTAATTCTTCACGAATAGAAGCAAGGAAAAAAGTCAAACAAATATTCAAAATTTTGGAGATTTAAGCAGTAGCCATGCTACAGTATGTGAATGTAGTGCTTTACTCATCAAAAAATGAACGTAAATATTATTGTTTGTGTCTTTTTTCCTCCGCAAAAGATAATGCCCATCTGACTTCCACATTCCAATAGATATTGTAATTATAGTTCTACTATGACCAAGAAGCCCTTGCATAGTATATATATTCTATCTTTGTACAAACTATTGTGTTTTTTTTATCATTCATTTGTCCTGTACAAAGTCATTTGTAATTATTTTACAAACCTAACACGCTTTTATTGTTGGTAAAGTACTTTGTAGAGGATGGATGAAACACTAAATTGGATTAGAATGTGGTAGAATACCTTCTCTACATAAGTACCTACCAATTGGATCAATTGAAAAGTGAAAATAATGTTTATTTCATCTAAAAAAAGTACGTTATATAAATACATCTTGAAAAAGTACTTTTCTAACGTACTTTGTAAGGGGGCGTAATGTGCTTTCACCCTATGGAGACTGCAAGTCACTCCCAAATTGTTTGGGCCATCCCTAAACCCAGGTGGGAAAGCACTTCCTGGCACTCCCCACATGACCATTCACCCCAATTTTTTTGGGGGAACCCCCGAGCCCCAACCCAATGGAATGAACTTGGCCATAATCCCCCATGTTCTCACCATTTAAATTTTTTTCCAACTCTCTAAATCCAAAAAGCATTGGGAAGAATTCACTGTGGGGACTTCAAATTACTCCCAAATTGTTTGGGCCATCCACGAACCCCCAATGGAAAGCACTTCTTCGCACTTCCCATACTACCATTCACCCCCATATTGGGGAGACCCCCAAGCCCCATCCCAATGGAATGAATTTGAACTGGACACCCCTATATTCTCCCCATTTAATTTTATCCCAACTCCGTAAATCCAAAAAACATTGGAAGGAATTCACTATGGGGACTGCAAGTCACTCTTCATTTTATGGGGCCTAATTTGCAATTTCAAAGCCAATGGAATAATGACACATTGATCCCAACACTTCCAAGTAATCCCCATTTTTTGTTCTCAAAACCCGTCTCCAAATAATATTGCGTAACTTCACCTCTATGAGAAGGTTATCCCAATTAGTCTCCATTTTTATTTCCCATCTTTCATGTTTTAGGACCTAAAATATTTAATTCTATACATCCTTTTTATTTTGGCATACCCTAGACTTGTAACACCAAAACACATTTCTTGAGTCATTACATGTGTCTATGTCACTTTCATCCTACCTTGTACCCATGACTTCACATCCTCCCAGAAAGCCTGAAATTTTACATCCTGGAGCTCTTTCCTGTACTGATCAGGTGTTTTCCCTGTAGGGTAGCACCCCCCCTGCCCTCTTAGTGACAGCAGTGCACCTGCCCGCAGTGAAAGACGCACCAGTGGCTGACGTGGCCGATTCGTGTTTTTTTGGACGTCATCTGAAACGTCCTTTATTTTTTTGGACGTAGTGATAAACACGTCCGTTCAAAGTGATGTCCCTATATTTCCTAACGTCTATTATGACGTTTCAGATGACATCACAAAAAATTGTCCCTGAACTGCGCGTTCGTCCAAAAACGTAGTGACGTCAAAAGTAACGGTGATGTCACAGCGTAACGCAGAGAAAAACATGGGTTTCTTATAGTGAGTATATTATATACGGGTCGCTATTATATTAATGAATATTAATTGTAGATGCTAACGTTGCAAATCCTGGATTGTCAAATCCATTTTAATCTCATTCATATGGCCATGCAGTACGCTTAGGAAGGGTGCTCAGTTCAAACGTACTTGATCGTTGAAATAGTTTAAGTCATATTGTTCTTGTCAATAGTGGGATTCGATTTTGGGAACATGGCCTCCCTTCGAGCGGATGGCCATGAGGTTCCTCTCTTTCTCCCTCTTGGAGATCAGGATTTTATTGTGGTTTCCGCTCACCTTCTTCATGTACGTTTTGGATTTGTCATGTCTAGTATCTATGTTGAAGAGGAGGTATTCTCTGAGTCCGGAACTTTAAGAGAGTCAATCCATATGCAGAGAATGGTAGTTGATGACAATCATTTCTGGCATCTTCGGGAAGGGCGCTATCGAGCTTACGGTTTACCATTTGTTATGAGGGTAGATTCCACTGAGATGTTACATCGGCATTCCGAACATTCTACAGTGGACATGCCTCCTTCCCATCGTGACAACCGAAACACTTCTGAAAGTGAGCATGTCACAAATATTGTCACTCCTTTTCCTTTATTCACTGTAAAGCAAGAACCCAATGACCTTGTTATAGATCTGTCGAGTGAGTCCGAAGGAGAGTCTCCAAACCAGCCAATACTTCCTAGTACAGTCTCTAACGATGCCCTCAACACATTGTCTACGACAAAGCTAATGCTTTCTAGTAGTCCTGCTTTGACCACATACTCGCATCCACCAACATATCCCGGTTGTGCATCCGCAATTAGTATTGTGGGTTGCCTACGTAATCTAGCGTCTATACGTGGTTCTCGAAATGAAGTAGCATCATTAGACTATGATGCACTTATCCATCACAAGGTTCAGTACCTTCCTACTAATTTTGACGGAGATGTAGTTTTTGAGTTGCCTTCTCTTTCGATGCCGACTTCATCATCTGCTGCTGGGAAGTTACAGGGCATGGATAAACGTTATGATGGACACGCTTGGTGTAGGACAATGACATCTAACATCAACAATCACGATGGCTTGAAGTTTAGAAAATCTTGGTGTGCAGGCCATCTTATTTGTAAGAATTCAGAATGCAACTACTTGAAGCGTTCTTCTCAGCCAAACGAGACTGAGTGGTGTGGTTTCACTCCTGGACCATTTCGTATTGGTGCCATTCCTCCAAAGGATTCTACCCTCCTTTGTAAGATATGCAAATGTCCGCCTCATTGCATCAATGTCTGTGATGCTCGAATCTATTACGTTGTTGGTGATTCTACAAGCATGACAAGAGCTTGCATTCATTTGGGGAATCATGTGCATCCGGTCGCTTCCGGAACATGTAGAGAGTCTTTAGGTGTTGTGTCCGAACTCATTGCTGGCGAGGTTTCCAAAACCCCTAGTGCCACTAACTCTGTCATTGCCCTAGCAGCTAGCAAGCAATTTCTTGATAGCCACTTGATACACAATGGTGAAGGTCCAAAGCAGATGTTGCAAGGGAATTCGTTAGATGATGTAATGGACAAGTTCTAGATACTAAGTTCTCCTAATATCCGAAATGTTATTTCGTCTTTCCGTTCAAATGGCAAAAGTGGGATAATAGATAGTATCATGAATATGAAAAGGAATTTGAGGTTTGAATACATCCATGATAGTGTGTTTCCTGGTCAAGGCAAAGAGAAGGTTTACTTGTTTAAGATGCTTGTAGAAGGGCCAGGGAGTGGTGTGGACCTTGTCAAACGGATGCAACCGGGTGGAGATCTGGAGAACACATGGCTCATGTTTGACCATGTCAAGCGGGTTAAAGACTGGACAACCATGGCTTGCCATGTTTACGATACAGGATGCCGGAAAGTGATGACAATAGCAGTGTGTGATATGCAATCTGAGGACACTGAGGTTCAATGCATCATGTGGAGATCTTTGAACAGAGTCATGAGACGCAATGGCATTGAGAATCCGAATTTTAAAGGCTTTATGGCTGATAGCGCACAAGCGAATTGGAATGCCGTTCGAATTGTCTATGGATCAGGAGATCCCAAAACAAAGATGGTGAACCGAGAGCGGACATGTCTTTTACATTGGAGTACCTCTTTGCATCGCCATACACAGAAGCTCATCAAGCCGGACTTGCAACACCAACATACTCAACTTTGTAAGCAATACAAAGACTCCAAAAGTATGGACGAAGCTGAGACGCGTTACCTAGCGATACGATCTTGGTGTCTTTCATCTGGAGCAGCCTCGGAAGATGCTATGAGGGAACTCGAGTTGTGGCTTGCATTTTGGCACTTTCGATATCGTCAGTGGGGCGGGTTCATGCAAATGGTAATTTTCCTACCTTATCTTTCTTATTTTGCAATCTTTTAGATCCACTTTTATTTTACTGAAACAAAGCTTGGAGCAAATATTGCTACCTTCTTTGAAAATATTGATCACTCCAGAGTATCAGGGATTCTCCCCTCGGCGCCGAGAGGAGCCTTGCCCGTATAGTAGAGAGATCAAAGTTTAAGTATTTCATTGTAACTCAGAACTCTGATGATACATAATTTTGGATTTGATTTGTCATTGATATTGTTGTTTCAGGAATTAAATGTTGAGGAGATGGCAGACATGCCATCATGCAACTTATCCGAAACAGTCCATAATAGGTGGTTGCAGCAATCGGGTAATCGGGGTAATGATTTGTTTGCCGCAACTTCTGATGACTGCATTCGAGCTTTCATGCAAATGACCAATTATCGAGCTTTTCTGAAAGGCAACATATCAAGGTCAGGGCCATCTAAAGAGGAGTTAAAGTTACGAGGCGCTAGACGTAGCGGGGATCCTAAGAAGATTGCGGAGGCGCTGAACGACCTTCCTGGAGGGGTTGGTGTTGCATCACGTATTCCCCATTTGGAAGGCGAAGAAGTATTTGGTAGCAGTAAGCGAAAGCTTGACCTCCCCATTGAGTCAGATGGTGACTCTCATCGTCCAGACAAGGTCAACTTCTCTCAGCCTCAAGTACAAACACGATCAACATGTTCACCCACGGTTGCTTCTAATGAAGCAGACACGTTGGTTGATTCTACGCATGTACCACATGTGACATTTGCAATGGAAACTGACTGTGATACTTTACAGTGGCATATCGCAAGAATCTCACACAAGTCCAGTTGCAAATGTCACGCGCAACAACGGAATTCAAACATCCGCTGTGTTGCCAAAATTGCAAAGGGATCTAGAGGTACTCTAGCTCCGACCTACCGTGGTAGAAAAAAACAGTACGGTGGAAACAAAGAGATCATGACTGACTTCTGGTTTTGCCCAGATGATATTGAATGATGTGTCCGAGGCTCCAAACGAGTTTGGGTAATTGATTGGCCCCAAGTTCCGGATGTGTGGCCTGTACTAACAGGCACAAATTTGACCCGCCAAGAAACATTGTTGTTGCAAGAGGCTGGATTCCAACTACAACAACGACCATCTATGTCTCCTCGACGTTTATTCACCATGTCCAATGTATTCCAGGCCATCTACTATGATCATCCTAGTCCTTTGCATGCTGACACATATCCAACTACTCGAAGGAGCAAAGCTATTCGCCGTATTGCAAATGTTCCTACAACAGAGTACCGCAATAAATGGGAGAGTGCTGGTAATGTCAAGGGAACAATTCTAGGAGTAACCTTGCTCCCCTTCCCTGGACTTGGAGCCATAATCTCCCTTCAATCCGGACTTGAACCTCGGCAAAAGCTTTATCGCATTACACTTGGCATGTATCCAGAGTGCACTTGTCCTGATTTTGTCGACATGGCCATTTCAGCAATTGGTGGACGCCAACAGTACGTGCATTGCAAACATCTTTATTACTTACTTCGCTACTTCAGCAAAATGAATCCGGCAGAGGATAAGTTTATACATTCTCCAAGCTTCAGCTTCAATGAAGTGAAGCTCCTTCTCACAAAGGCCAACATCATCAAAGTTTCAAGGGATAGTCTTTAACATGTTTAGAAGTCCAAGAAACCCTAGGTGATTGGTATTAATGATTGAAGGACTATACACTAAAGTGAAATGTATAGCTTTAGAAGTACCAATTTGTATGTTTGAATACTGTAATTTCTTGAAGTATTCAATACAACCTATTTTCAATCTCGACTTACTTTTTCTTGTAGGTCATTTGTTTGCCTTTCGCAACATGCACTTCTATTACTCTAACCAGTAATAGCAACTCAAAATTGTATACAAATTGTATATAACCACGGTAATAGGTCCATAGTAATAGGTCCACGGCAAAAGGTCCGCGGTAATAGGGTACGAATATCCTGAAAATAGAATTTATTTGAATCCCTTTCTTGAAAATCCTGTTTTTATAAATATTATTGAATTTTTTACAATTCCAGAACTCCACGCTCACATACTTCATGCTCAACGCTCGTAGGCTCACGCTCACATGCTCACAATCTAGCACCGTTGGGACCGGAAGTATCCTATTGTTCCGTCTCCTCACAAATCCGGAATGCTTATTGGACCAGGTCATGTAGGAACGGTCAAGGACTACAACGACATTCTAGCATCAACCCGACACTGAGCCTCCCATCAACCGGGTGGATATCCTCGCACTCTCTTGGACGTTGCGTCAGGGCTTTGACTCCGTCTATGGGAAATTCCGGTATTCGGAATTCAGGCACTTCTTGTAGACTCTTGTCCATAGAAACTACTAGCGACCTCTCAGATACCCACATCTAAGGCTGTATCCTACTGTGGGAGTACGGGAATCTAGTCTTTAGGTTTAGAAGGGAAATAAGGGGATTAGAGCTCCTTACTCCCTATTTTTTTTCGTTTTTTTTTAGAAAAGTAGACCGTAAGTAGTTATGAACCAGATACCGAAATAGGGTTACTTTAGAATAGATAATAGTGCTAACAAAAGTAACCAAAAATCGAAAACCGAAAACCCGGAAACGACATAGTTAGGTCGAGAGTAGGTCAGAGTGAGTTTTACCAGGAACCAGAAACCGGAAGAAAATAAAGGACCGGAGACTGGAAACGGATAGTAGAGGATCCGAGCATAACAGGTGCCTACCTAGTTCTAGACCACACTCGAGAATAGGTCTAGTTTTTGGGAAACGGTCACCTGTAACATTTCCAGGTGAATGGAGCCCTAGAATGTTAAAATAAAAGGGGCAGGTGGCTGAGACCTCCTTTTGCTGGGAAACTGCCTTAAGAAGAGACTGGTAAGGAGCATCCGCGGTGTCTTTGTAGGATAGCCGAAAGAGGAGTTATGGACTCATATATCCTAGTTTACGGTCTAGATTATGGAACGATGGGTCTCAAGAGGAGAGCGCACTTACCAGTTCACGCATGAGTGTTAGGATTAGAAGTATACTACTAAAGCAACTCTTGAGGAGGATCCTTGAGCAGAGTGAGAAGATTAGAGCGCTAGTGATTGTGAGATTCTAGAGAGTGATTCCGGTCATTGGGAAGTTAGAGGATACAGTCCACAATGGTGAGGGAAGAGGTAGCTGTGTCCTTACGCATGGTGAAGCCGGTAGTGCCGGCTGATCCAAGAAGGCCTTATTCGTTAAAATGAGACAAATTGCAGTCTCATTTTAATTTTTCATACATGTAAGGTGGAAGAAGGGTTCATTAAATTGAGACTGTTCATTAAATTGAGACTTGAAAATGTCAAATATGTATTTCATTAATTTTAGACTATTAACTAAAGTAGCACAAACTCAAAAGTACATCTCAATTTACTAATTCCTTTGTAAAAAAGAAAACAAAATAGTTAAAGACATTATGAAGTGAGACATTTTTAAAAATCAAAACTTTCATATGTCAAAAAACTAATGTATACATGGAGGATAGCAAACTTTAACATGAAATTAAACATATGAATTACCAAAAATTCACCAAAAACATTTAGAATACAATACTTGGAGACGCAATAGTAATAAAAAAATTTACTATTAATAGAAATCAATTTCTCATACATGGGCACACTACCATAATAAAAGTAACCAATACATATATGAATGTAAACATGCCCAAACTTGTTAATAATTACAATGAGTGCTCTAATTGAACTACCAAAACAACATTTATCTAATAAAATTATGAACTATAAGTCATTCTTCAATCATAGAACCATCGTTATTTGCAGTAGTCGTGAAGGCTGCCACTGATGCCTTAATAATTTGAATTTGTAGACTTGGAATCGTCACCTTTGGATTTTTAGTTCCATCACGAAACCGTGGCTTCCAAGCTGTCATGATACAATCTGTGCTTGACCATGTTGAAGGTATAACGCTATCTTCACGCCACACATTTCCTTGTTTGGTGTCCCAACCCTCATATGTCTCCATATTAATGTGCCGATCCGAAGTAGGCCTCCAATATTGGATTTTGATCATATGCATATGCCCTGGATCGGGACTCGGAGCCGTAATAGCCCTAGCGAGCCAAAATGGTTTTGGATCACCATCAGCAGGACGCACTGCAACAAAATAACCTGCGTGTGTATCACGAGCAACACGAAACGAAGAATGTGGACGATCACGCTTACGTCCAACAAAGTTGGCATCCTCGGCATTTTCTTCACGCAATGTGCCATTTCTTTGCATTTGATCTGTTTCATCATTGGCAATCCTTGAAGCTGGCCAAAATCCATCAAGTAATGCCTCTCGCACCTAAAGAGGTGCATCTAGAGCAGCTCTGATGCCTTTCCAATACTCTTCTAGTGGACCATTCTTCCGCCTGTACTCTCCACTATGATCATTGTTTGCCATTTTGTTCCAATGTTTAACATAGTCATTCAAACCTTTCTTTATCTCTTCAAGAGCTTTCATTGGAACTGGAGCCAAAGGTTTAGGGCTACCACTTGGTACTTTAGGAAGTCCATCCTCAGTCTCTGACCACATTCTAATCCCATTGCCGTGCTCTGGCAACCACTTTGGGTCAGTACACAAATTTTTATACTCCATCAAAGGCCATCCTGAAGAATCCATAAAAAACTTGAATTGTTGACTTTTCGAATGCCCTCCTAATTCATCTCCACCAGTGCCCAAATAACCCTCCACAAATTTCTTGAAATCAGGGAGCTCCTCAATGAGATGAGGAATCACAGGGTGCGTTTCACAATCCATAAAGGACTTCATGAGCTTTGGAAGTGTTGGATAGTCATTCGTCTTCAATCTTGAACTCCATCGACCAAAAAGAGCATCAATGTCTTCGTAAGTGTGTCCCACAATAAGAAAGTTGATATATACCTCACGAAAAATGCCTTTGTATACAAGCAAAGAACAAAAAGCAAAAACATATCGATTCTTGTTGTCCCCTGACGCATTGTCCAATTGCAATATTAATATTGGTGGGAGAGGTTGAGCTGGAAGTGGCTGTTCTGGAGGTGGAAGGAGGGAGTCCAAGCAATTTTCTGCTCCTTTTAAAAGCGCCTTTGTCAATGTGGATTGCCCCTCCTCAATAGAAAATAACGCCTTCGATGAATTTTTAGGCGGGCCTTCCAAATCCCACAACAACCTTGCAATGGACCCAATGGTATGATTCGAATCTGTTGGGAAAATGCCCACACCATAGTGTGCATATCGTACATCGCCATGACCATGAGCAATCATACCTGTGACAGCAACAGGCATTTTCATGAAGGATTCCGTCGACTTGTTCTTGTGAGAAAAGTGTGGAGAAGCCGTTTTTGAATGATCCATTTTATCATGAATGATGCACAACATTTTGTCCGGGCATCTCACGGAAAATTCCCGATTTCCATAGTAGTACTCTCTATGAGCCCTCTGACCTACAACATGGGTATTCAAAATATTGGTATACTTATCAAACGACTCTGATTTCCAACAAGCGCTCCTCAATTGCTTATACGCATCGCACAAGCCACACGTAGCAAAACTATCCCCACGAGCCTTGGCAGCAAATTCAGGGAAATTCTGACGGCGAATGTTGCTCAAGCCACTGGAAGAAATCGGCTGCAAATTGAACTCTGCGTTGGACTCATTGATTTTAGGTAATTGGTCACTCCAACGAAAAGCAGAAGGTAGAACCATCGCTGCAACTTTCTCCCCAGACTCTATTGTCCTTGTTTTGTGTGGCATTCGATCGGCATCAGACTCAATAAGAGTTCGAAGCGTGGCAGTAGCTTGAAGAGTATGCATGCGGGGTTTTTTAGATCCCACATTTCCATGCACTTGAGCTTGCTTCCCAATTCTAGCCTTCTCTTTGTACCTATAGAACGTAGCTCTTGCAATCCCATGAATGATCCACCATGCAGTGGGGCACACTTCTCTACCTTTCAAGGTAATCCACTCTTTGCCACCACTGTCTTTATGGATTTGCTTGTGCACCTCCAAAAGTGTCTTGCTACGCGCCTTGAAGTCCTCACCCGAATATAGTGTAGTCCTTATCGCTTGGATTTGCCCACGCGGAAAAGGTTGAACACAATTTTTCTCACAACATGATTTTGTGGACACTGATGTGATCGATTCCATAGAGAGGAGAAGTTCTTTCTTGGGTGGAATCTCTGGATCAATCCTTTCACGAGTTGTTTCGTATGATCGAACCCCCTTACGAATTCTTCTGCTTGATGGGTTCATGGCTGCGTTATATACATGGGTTTGGTCATGGTCATATAAGCTGACATCGTCATCTAAAAAAACTCTCTTGATGTCCCAAGAATGAAGTGACCATACATTGCCCGATGAGAAGAGTTCCTCGTTCAGAGACTCAGCGATTTGAATGGCAACCCGGTCATCGCCAAGAGGCTTTCCATCTTGGTCAATGATTAACTCTGGGTCAACATTTTGGCAAACCCCCCTTGCAAGGTCCACCCCATCTTCGTTTCGAAGAGTGACAAATCGTGACACCCATTTTGCACGAGCAATCCCCTCGCATACCTGAACATCAGGGGGAAATGGGGGAACTGGATTCGCGAACTCATCAACCCCATGGAAATCCATTCTGCAAGCACGAAGACCAATCCTTAGATTCATTGTTGAGTCAAAGATAAAGATGTTCTATTGCAGCAACTTCTAGTATACTAGAAACTAAACATACTCTATATTCACTAATATTAACATCATGTCTCTATAATTTCTTACGAATACAACATCGTTGAATGGATGATCCAATGATTTGTGCTATGATTCAGTCATTCATCTTCATCTAAGTAAATACTTTTCAATGCAAAGTTTCAAACACATTATTTATAGTTGACATTATCATCGCCCCGACAATAACCGGAAGTTGTTGTTACTCAGAGTTATCGTTGACTCAATGATAACTCTCCTCAACAAAACTCATTTCTCGATTCGTTGGATGTGATGAAGAAATAATTCAACCCAATGCACAATCTCATTTGAAATCATAAGAAATTGAAGTATGTACACCTTTAAAAATTACTGACAAGATTATCATCGACCCGACGATAACTGGAACTCGAAGAACTCAAAGTTATCGTTGACACAACGATAACGATCATCAATGAAACTCCTTTCATCATTTGTTCGATTTGACGAAGAAATAATTCAACCCGATGCACAATCTCCTTTGAAATCATAAGAAATTGAAGTACCTACACATTTTCTAAGAATGCCGATTGAAAAAAACTGACTACGTTATCATCGACTCGACGATAACTAGGAGCGAAAAAATTCAGCGGTATCATTGACTCAACGATAACTATCCTCAACGAAACTCCTTTCATGATTTGTTCGATTTGACGAAGAAATAATTCAACCCGATGCACATTCTGCTTTGAAATCAGAAGAAATCGAAGTAGTTACACATTTGCTAAGAATACCGATTGAGAAAATCTGACTACGTTATCATCGACTCGACGATAACTAGGAGCAAAAGAAATCAGAGGTATCATTGACTCAACGATAACTATCCTCAACAAAACTCCTTTCATGATTTGTTCAATTTGGCAAAGAAATAATTCAACCCGATGCTGATTTTGCTTTGAAATCAGAAGAAACTGAAGTAGCTACACATTTGCTAGGAATGCCGATTGAAAAAATCTGACTACGTTATCATCGACTCGACGATAACCAGAAGTCAAAGAGGTCACAGTTATCGTCGACTCAACAATAAGTACCCTCAATGACAGTATTGAGGTAATGGAATTATCCATGAAATGCTCCGACATTCACGCCGCAAAAAATGGGCATTGCAAACAACTTTGTTACAACTCTCTTCACCAAAAGCAAGAGTAACCAATTCCTTATAGTCTACAGGCTTGCTTAACAAATATAACGTCTTCATGCATTGAGATGTCACAAACATGGACCTTCAATGACTAGTTTCACGTACTTCTTGACATCAATATGTACAAAACTAACTCACCACCAAACGAGGTCAATGGCAACTAATTTAAATACAAACTACACCTTCTATCTAAGAACTCACAAACAAGAAGAAAAAACTTTAAGGACCTGAACTTGTCAATGTGCTATGCAAATACACTTGAAGCGCAAGAGAATAGCAAGAGCAAAAGAGTCTCCTCGGCGTGTTTGTGGAAGAAGGCATGTCTGGCAAGTGAAGTTGTCCGTGGCAAGAGATTGTCAAAAAGTTGGAGAAAGCGGGAAAATTTTAGCGGGCAATTCCAAATTTCAAAATTCCTGCGAACTCCTTGATTCCTGGCTGATCAGTTATTCGCTTGAAGGCGCTTTTGCCAGCTTTCTACAAACAAGATGTGGCTCCGCTAATGCTTTCTCCAAAAAAAAAGTGTCCATATACAGAATTGTCTGCTATAGTTCTAGTAGGTTGACTTCTCAGGTCATGTGCCCATCGATTGCTCAATATTTTTAGGCCTTTTCTTGGTGGCGTATTTTCTTTCAAATCCATTTTTGGGTTTTAGGATTTCGGCTATTCAGGCTATGAATTTTTATAGGTTTACGACTTCTAGGGTTTAGGATTTAGGGTTTTCAGGCTATGAATTTGTAGGAGTTCAAGGTTTAGGGTTTAGGGTTTTCAGGCTATGAATTTGTAGGAGTTTAGGGTTTAGGGTTTTAGGGTTTTCAGGCTATGAATTTGTAGGGGTTTAGAGGTTAGGATTTAGAATTTGTAGGCTGTGAATTTTTAGAGGTTTAGGATTCGGGGTTTTAGGGTTAATGCTTTAGGGTTACGGTTTGGAGCATGACAAATGGGTTTTGAATATATTTAGGGCTGTAGGTTTTAAGGTTTATGTTCTGTCATTTCATCATGCAAATAGGGTTTATGGTCGCATTGATGATAAAAAATGGAGGTACTCTTCTATTTCTTCATGAAGGTGCAATGGAATAATGTACCAATGAATAAGATGGAAAATAGTATTGTTGAATTTATATTCCATTTATACATGCACGTTTGGTGGAATATTGGAGAAATGAAAAAAAATTGGGACATTTTGTTGCTCAATTATTCTCCCATTTTTTCATGCAAGTGTGATGGAATAATGTAGCAATGAAAAATATTGGGAAACAATGCAGCTCAATGTATTTGCCATTTAGTGATATACGTTTGATGGAATTCCAGAGGAATGAAAAAAATGGGGAGATAATGTGCTCAATTACTCTCCCATTGTTTTTTTCATGCAAGTGTTTTGGAATACCATAGAAATGAAAAGAAATGGAGAGATAGTGTTGCTCAATTAATTCTTCATTTATTTATAGAAGAGCCAGAGTCTTGGCTTAAGGATAAGGGTTTATGCTTTAGATAATATCATATAATTAGGGGTATGTTGTAGGTTGTGGATTTGTGGGCATTTAAACTAAAAAAATGTGGTGTAAATAAGATATTTCACTTCTAAATTTTTTCTTTTCTTAAATATATAATAACCGGAAACACCAAAACAAAATGGGTCATTATGAATCATGTAAGCATAGCGTAAAAATGAGCTCCCGCTCATTGAGAATATTTTTGACACATGCTATGGTACGCACTCATCATTAGAATTTTATTAGAGATTTTATGTATTTGATAGAATGCAAAACTAAAATTTCAATACATTTTCAAATAAAAATTATTGAAACCTTTGTATAATTTTTTTTCTAAGTAAGCATATATTGAAATGTAAAATAGAATTTTATTGAATGATGAATGAAATATATGCAATGGTGAATGTTGTAAAAGATAGACATACATTAAAATTCATTAATGTAGCAATGGAAAAAATGGGGAAATAGTATTCCTCAATGTATCTGCCATTTTGTAATATACGTGTGATGGAATACGAGAGGAATGAAGAAAAATGGAGAGATAGTGTTGCTCAATTACTCTCCCATTATTTTCTTCACGCAAGTGTGTTGGAATACCGTAGCAATGAAAAGAAATGGGGAAATAGTATTCCTCAATTCATTTGCCATTTATTTATGGAAGAGTAGGAGTCTTGGGTTAAGGAGAAGGGTTCATGCTTTGTATAATAAAATATAATTAGGGATATATTCTATATTGTGGGCATTTAAACTACAAAAAAAATGGTGTAAATAAGATAATTAGAATGAATCATTTCAATTCAAAAGTGGTGTAGCCATTCACAAAGATAGAATGGTAGTCAAAATAGTGTACTACGCAAAATAGAATGGTCTCTTCTAAGTGGTTTAATTCATTTAAAATTTCCTAAGTTGTTTAATAGTAATTTTATAAGTGGTTTAGTTCTTGAATTTTTTTGCCAAACCTTGACTTCTAGGTCTTCCTAGGCTCACCTATTACAAATACCCCAATCCAAATTAAATGTCTACTTCTTGCCATATAGAAGTAATTGTTTTTGGCTAAATCTTTTTAATCTCATTACAAAATATAGATGGAACTCTGGAATTCATAACTCAAAGTTCAAATTATGAATACATCTAAAAAGTGTTTTTTTGTTCAAAAAGATGGATGCATAGAGAAATATTGTACTTCATCAAACATTAACTTTTGAAAGACGCTCAAAGTGCTTTTTGGTTGATGAATGAGAGAGCATGTTCTTTTGTACGACAGAAGTACAACTATTTGGCCTTGGCATTAGGGGTGGAAATGAAAAATCTCCTACAACATAAGCTTTTGAATTATTTAAAAACAATTCTTTCGACAGTTGTAGAATTCATGATCTCCACATCTACTAACATGTCTGTTTAAGGTTTAATGATGGCCATCTTGGATGAAATAATCCATTGTAGTGGCTACTTAACTTCTGGGCCAAGCTTATAGGGGGAGGCTCTAAAATGGTTTAGGCATTAAGAACCACCCCTACAAAAGGCTCTAAAATATTGGACATGGGTGTTGAAATGGATTTAACTTTCTGTGATGGGAAACTCCCCAACCGTGTGGAAGGACTCAAATGGAACTTGCAAACGTAGTTTGGCTTCCTGAGAATTGGTAAATCTTGGATTCATCTGAAAATTTTACCACACAAACTACAAAAAAGAGCGTAAATTCTCCAATAAATTTTATTGAATTTGAACATTGGATGCACAAGTTACAGCACTTCAAATTGAAGGATGTGGTTTGCATGATTATCAAATCACTAGAGAATTTCTAAACCCACAAACTTCTGTTGGATGCTTTAAAAGATTTGCATGAACGGTTTTACCCATCCTATTAATGGATTTTTACAACCACTTCATCTTTTCCGGCACGTTGTCTCTTGCATTATTGTTGTATAAAGGAACAAAAAAAGAGCCCTAGGGGAATGCTAATATGTGAGCATGAAGCAGGGAGCAAAGAGTAGGGAGCAAGGATTTGTGAGCAGGGATTTCAGTTTTAGGAAAAATAATTGTCATAATAGTTGGAATTGAGTGGCTTGTCGTTTCATTCATTCATTGGTTGCATCCACTATTTTTTGGGCAAGCATATACGTGAAATAAATAAATCTCCAAATTCTCTTCCACTAAAAAAAAGGCAAAATAAATTTAAGTCCCCCACGATCTCTAGAAGGCCTAATTTCCTTGAAGGTACTCACCTCCAAAATGGCGCTTGACCTAAAAGCGCCATGTACATGATGTGAACATTTTGAAAATCAGTTATGTACCTATTTAATTGGAGCGCTTTTAGTCATAGATTTGACTTTCCAGAACTTTTGCATATTGTATCCAAATCTAGTGTTCTCTGGTGCATTCGAACCTCCATTCCCTTGCCAACAAAGAACATACAAAAATTTTACCATTTTTATAATAGTAACTAGGCTAAACTCCAAAAACTGACGGTTTTGGATGTACCCACCTTAGGTGAGTGCTTTTAGGACCTTCTACCTTAGGTAAGTCATAGGCAAGTTCGGGTGTTGTAAGGGGAGGTTTGGGTACTACCGCAAGAGGTTCGGGTATGCCGAGTGTGAGGTTTGGGTAGTCGTCGTCGACCTCCTCAGGCGGCGTAGGTTTCCGGGTGCTACAACTTCTACGGTCTGTCTATCAACTTCAGTGCGTGAGTTGTTTGCACAATTGTGTTTTAGGGTTGTGTGAAGTGCGAGCAATTGCATTTTGCAAGGGTTGCGGCTTAGGGTGAGTTCCATTTCGTAAGTGTATTCAAGATTTAGGGTGAGTAAGCTGAGCTCCATTCCGCGAGTTCCAGGCTTTAGGCTGAGATTTTTTCCACGAGTTCAATCGTGAGCTGTTGGATCTGCGAATTTCAGGGTTTAAGGTGAGCTTTATTCCGCAAGTTCAATCAGGAGCTGCTACGATCCGTGAGTTCAATTGGGAGCGGCAACAATCAATTTTGTGAGTTCAATCGGGTTTTTCGGCGCTTTGCAAGGTACGAGGTTCATGTTCTGACTTCTGAACTCCATCGTACAAGTTCATTTTGGGTGTACACTGAGTGACTGAGTGCTTCCACAAGTTGAAGGATTAATGTTTTCAATCTGTGGACGCTGGCTTTGGAAGGCTTGTGCTTCTGAGTGTATTAGTGAGCGCTTATATTTTTGTGCGCGCTGGTTGTTGCGGTCTTCTGCTTGTGTTTGTCAGCGTCTTTTTCAGCGCTTTCGTTTGGGATTGTGAGTGCTCATGCTGTTCATTTCTTCCGATTTTGCGTGCCACAGTGGTCCTGGCGGAGTGGTTTACGAATTTGTTGGGAGCGCTTGTTTTTCGGCGCTTTGATGGCTCTTTTTTGGGGTCGCATGTCTTGTTTAGGGTGTTTGTGAATGCTTGTAAGCAGTGAAAGAGCTGAAGTACCCGGTTTGGATTCCAGGTTGTAGTTTGTAGTGTCTTGCACTGTTTTCCACTTGAATTTTGCATAATCACATCGTTTCCAGATCGTGCACCTTACATTTCTTTAATGAAATTGCATTGTACATGGCATTTTCAGAATTCGAAGGATATGTTGAGCATCTGAAGTTCAAAGTTCACAGAGGAAGCGTCTTCCAAGTCCCAGGTTTGTCCACTGAAGTCGAGAAAGAAAAACTAATTCGTTCCATCATGCTAGCATTTAGGGTTTAGATGCGAAAATTAGGGTTTCCACGAAATGCCCCAGACAGGTCCCCAGCAGAAGTCAAGGTTATCCTCGAGTCGAGGATAACCTGGGACACTTAAGCGGTATCTAGACTTTCTAGATAGCTGTTAAGAATCCTTGGTTGTCCTCGACTCAAGGATACCTTGGAGGTAACTGATTATATCCACTAGGAAGCTATCAATAATTTCTAGGAGACAATAATCAAATCGTAGCCACAAAAAACAAAATTCAACTAAAATGGAAGGTAATCTGAGATAAATCAACGAAAGCTAGACAATATAGATATCTGTAAAGTATCCCTGGATATCATCGAGTCGAGGATAACCTGGAGTTAATTGAAGTTAACCACTAGAAAGCATACAATCAATCATAGAAGACAATCATCAGTAAAGAGCGGAAATAACAACACTGAACTGAAATAGAGATGAACTGAGAAAATTCAATCCTATGCAGACATCCTAGGAACCTGTGGAGTATCTCTGGTTATCCTCGAGTTGAGGATAACATGGAAGTAAATGATGTTAACCACTAGAATGCATACCATTATTCATAGAAGTCAATCATCCGATAAGAGCCAGATAAACAAAACTGAACTGAAATGGAGGTAAAGAACAATATTTTCCAGAAAACCCCATAATTTTGTATTAAAAACATTGAATCCTTAAATCATTGATACAACATCAAAAAAAACAATAGTAAACTCGAGTAGTCCCAAACGTTCTCCACATATCATTCACATGAAATGACCACTCAAATTTGCAGCTAGTGGAATCATTTCCAAACACTAGTTATCGTTGAGTCGACGATGCTATGTCCAATTATGTGACTTTTACTAAAGCAAATTCATAGGACATCTTTTGGAAACGGAGCATAGAGGCTTAAACTAAATTCCAATCATGCACACCTTTTGACAGGACCTGAGAATGGATTCGGAGGATGCGTACGACTATTCAGTGACAAAGCACCACCTTGAACCCTTCGTCAATCTTGTCGAAGATGGACCCTTCATTTCGGAAATGGAGGATAGCTACGGGAAACTATTCCAGTTCAAATCGCATGTTGCGAGCTGGAGTTTTGGTGTGAACCGATGGAAAGACTACGTCTTTCTCCGGTACAAAGTCACTGGGCAGCCGGGTTACCTAGTGTGGAATTTGAATGAGAAGGTGATGTTCATAGATGCTCACCACAACAACTACGTTGTGGTCGTCCTACGTGAGGTAGATGACGCTGGGAAAGCTGGAAAACATTGTCACTCAATAGTGCTCAATGTCAACTCAAATCAAGCAGAGTTTGACCTTGAGAACCTCATGACATTATTGGAGGGCTCTGAAATGGAGTCCCTCAATCAGCAATTCATAGATAGCGGATATCTTCCATGGAAAACCGGGACCGGCAAAGCTATTGCGACCAAGCTCAGCCTTATCTTCCAGACATTGGATAGGTACGCTTTGTCAAACGTTCAAGCTCCTCCAAGTGTGGGAGGGCAAATACGTAATATTCAACAACGAGAATCGACTGGAAAGCGGAACCTGCCATCTGGAAGCGGAGGAGGTAGAAGTAGAGGGACTCCACCTAGTCAGCCCATGCCGGAGACTCAAACTCAAGGTTCCATTGATCCGAGCCCAACACCACCAAGTAAGAGAAGAAGGAAAAGTTTAGTGGAAGGGGCCACAGGTGCAGGTAGCTCGGGGTCTGCATTGACATCAGTTGGAACTCAATCAGAAGAGCCGATGGAAGAGTTTCAGAGGCACGCACTCATTCAGAGGGAGTTATGGGCAGAACACAAGCAATGTTTCCTCTTCGATCAGAACACTGTTAGTGTGGACATCAAGCAATGCGTGATTGCAAAAGAACAGTATATAATCCGTGCACTGCAAGAGGACATGGTCAAGTCTGTGAAAGAGCAGCTCATCCAACTCATCGACATCAAGCAATGGCAGAAAGTATGCTTGACTCTAGTGGACAGAAATAATCAACTCTTGAAAATGAAACCCCAGAAGTGGGAAGACATTGAAAATGGCCAGTTCATGATTATCAATGGCCAACACAGTATAACAGCATCCAAGGAGCTTCAGAAGCAAGGGTGCGGTGAAAGCAGGCGTGTGGAACTGCAAAGATGGGACGCATACATTGTTTGGACGTTAGACCCAAACAAACTTCGACACATTTCGCGCTTCTACAATGCAACGAACCACCTAGATCATGCGCAGCCGACGTGGGGGAATCAAATAATCAGCTGTAGGAACATCTGGATCGCCTGCAAGCGTCCCACTCTTGAAGTGACCGATCATGTGGTGCGACAGAACAAGGCTGTATATAGTCCGGTCAACTACAAGGTGAGCAAGAGCTTACCACCATCGTCGACTCGACGATACATACTGCACTACAACATTGAATTCTTTTAGTCTTGTATTCATTGGTCAATAGTTTGAATTTTATGTAGAACTCAATTTCATCATGGATTCAATGTTTATTTTTAATCATTCTTTCTCTCTTCCCTCATTTTCCCATCACCTCTTTTTGCAGAGCTTTACCGATGCAGTTGTAGATCGTTTCCAGAATATTAATTCAAAAGGAGACGGTGCAACAATAAGAGGTCCGTCAGACCTGAAGAACGAAATCCAGATAATAACCCTCTCGGACGAGTTGTGGGATCACTGGAAACTCTTCCTGACAAAGCACGGTGAAGGCGAGCTCATTGACCCAGCTACCCTTAAAATGTATAAGGAAAATAAAGGGTACAAATTGAAGCCTGCCGGATTACGAAGAGAGTTCTTCAAACATGCTGGCCATTTCACTGACAAGGATTTCGGAAAACAGGCACAACATCTGCTTGGGATTACTCCTGGTCGGGCTGCACCATATTCCAAGCTTTCAGTTTCAAGAATGAAGGTGTTAGCAGTGGACAACATGACAAGTACGGACTGGACTGAGCGAAGGAAGAGGAAGAAAATCGTGATTCAAGACTTGATGAGCATCAAGCTTGATTTAAAGCTTGTAGATAGCCGGAAGGACATAATCGATGAGCGGTGGAGGTCTTGGAAGTCTCGCCACCGATTCTCATCTGCTACATGGGATTTCCTCCTTTCACACATCAAGGCCGACTATTTTAAAAAGCGCCTACGGAATGATGCATGGCTGAAGCGCGTGACGGACCTCGAAAAAGAATTTCCAGACGTTCTGCACATGTACAATCGCTTCATGAAGCTGAAATATAGTCTTCCTGAATTGAGCGGTGGAGTGGAGATGTGCGGCATGGATGTCACGGCGAAGGCGCTTGTCACCACTAATCGATTCACTTATTGCCGTTGGGAGGTGAATCTTGTAGTGGTTGACACTAGAGAAGTCCCTCGATCAAAACCCACAGCAGTCGAGGCAGCCATAGACCCATTTCTAGACTTCTTGGACGACAAGCTGGAGCCAAGTATGAGTGCAGCCAACGTGTGGCTTTTCATATTACGTGACAGTGAGGATGTGAGCGCGGCTATTAGCTTCGCTGCCATGAACATGGCGGAGTACGACATACTGAAGTCCAAGTACATCCCATGCAAAGCGGAAATGCTCAACAACGTGACGAATCGAGGCGCCGCCCCAGATGTGCCTCTTCTCTTCCTCTTCAAGAAAGAGAACGAATTCGCTTCATCTATACGGGATTTCATGAAGTCAGAGTATCGAGCGCCTTCGGAAACATGTCCGTATTACAAGGATGCGCACAGGAACACAGAATGCAAGTGGAGAATTCACTCCACTGAACTCCGAATGGAGTTCTATTTAGAGATCCTCCAAGCATTTGCAGTCCCTGGCGAGAACGTGCTTGCAATTTATACCGGAGTCAAGCTCATGCTTGCTGCAAAGGTATGTCACGTTAACATTGTCATTTACTATCATTGACTCGAGGATAATGGTCAATTTGCGGAGTGGATTTGTTAGGCTACTGTAGTTCATGAAATCTATTGAGCAATTGTCACAGTTATCCTCGACTCAACGATAATTACCTATTTTGTATAGTCTGTTTTTCTGTCATGCTCTTGTCTTTGTTCTTCATACATAACGAAGGATGTAGGATGCTCTTGTTATCCTCGACACGACGATAACCTCTCCTTGCTCCCCTACAGATGACTGATATCCTCTTCTCCTGATTCAGATGTTTGGGACATTCTTCTATGGTTATGTCGACAAGCACGATGCAAAGGGATATAGAAGTATATCCTACTTTGCAGATAAACTCGACAAGAATGACTTCATGCATTCAAATTCGCCGTACTCACTCACGTATGTCCAACCCCCTCATCATGGACTCGTCATGGTGTTGTCTGACTCGCCTCCGTCGCCTCCCATGACATTGGAATCACCCGTTGGGACCTCCGTGACGAAAAATCGAGTGCAGATTGAAGAGCTCGTTAGCTCCGATCCGGGATTGGATGGAATAAACGAGTTCGGAACAAATACGTTCCAAATGCGTGCGTGGTTGTCCTCGGTGTCGATGCCAACTCTGGATCTGACTACTGATCCCGTCACCTCTGAGAATTTGAACATCCAACCTCTTGGATTGGTAGACGTGTCTGGTGTGTCTGACAAGAATGAACCTGCCCAACCTCCTTGTAATGAATCACAGGCACTCGCGGATGTGGATCCTGTTGCGCGTCATGTCGTGGAGGATATTGAATCAGACACGGAATTTGACAAAATGTTGGAGGACGACGCAAGGAGGACTGAAAATGTTGGGGATGTCGGCCAAGCACAGGTTCAAGAGGCTGTTGGGGCGGATGATGAACTCATCGTTGATGCCCATGTTCCAGACTTGCCCAACTTCATTGACCTGGGCAGTGATGATGATGTTGCAGATCATCCTCGAGAATCTGATGACGATGAAGAAAACGACGATGGCACTCCCAAACAAAAGGAGATGAAGCCACTGCTCTTGCCCACGGGTTCCATCATCAAGGTGGAGAAGGACTATTGGAGGCTAGAAGAGGAGAAGAGGGCCAGAAGAATTGAAAGAATAGCAGCAAGGGCAGCAAAAGACAAAGAGTTGGCCGATGCGAATGCAAAAATAATGGAGTTGCAGATAAAGTCGCAAGCCCAAATCTCGGATCTATCGTCCCAGTTTGAGCAACTCAAGCAGCTCCTGTCATCCCAGTCTAGTCAACAACCTGGAAATCCCTTGGTTGTATCCCAGGCTGGGCCTTCACATCCTCCGTTGCCTGTTTCTACATCACCAATCGTGTAGGAACTGGTCGCTGGGCTCCCTCATCCTTGTGTCGATGATAATGAGGGTGGTTGTGCAGTGACACCGGAAGATGTCGTTGTTTGCACACCAACTTCGCAAGTGCTAAGGATATCTTCGCCAATCCCTTCAGCATTTGAAGTTGTTGTTCCGGAGCCACAGATTGCCCTACAAGATGCAAGACATCATCCTCGTGTCGACGATGCTGATCGTGTTGCAGAGGTCCTGGCGTCTCCGATTGAAATGACCTCCGTCCCTGAGTCGACAAAGGCTGTTGTGGAACGCCATTCTCCCTCCTTTGATGAAGAGGAGAAGAAGGTGGACTACGGCGAGGACGAAGAAGATCTTCACGATACTCCTTCGGTCGAGGAGAAAGGTCCTTCTTCCAAGCCCATTGAGGGGGAAGACGATTCCACCCAAGCGGGTGGATCTTTGCAGGTAAACTCCTCAAATCCAGAGTATTAATCCAAGGTGGAGAGTCTGATAGTCGTTTGTTATTGTGTGGATGTGTGGAATGCGGTGCACATGAACTGCCGACTCTTATTCGAATTCATGATGCTTGACAGGATGGCGTGCCTATCCTTGAATGAATTGCGCGGACGGATCCTGTGTCCGTGGTCGACATGCGTGTAGAATAGTATAGCGTAGGCCTCAATGCGCAGTCTTGACGACCCATACTTAAACGAAATTTTGACATGTATTTTATAATCTACCTTAAATAAAGTATAAGCGTTTCAATAGATTGTGTACAATGACGTCTAATTGATCCGATTTGTGCATGTGTTCATGCTCAGCTCAATACACATAGAAATGTGCAACGTCCGGTACCAATGAAAGCACTCCCTCGCGGAAGTCCCCAGTCAATTAGTGGAATGAAATGCATCTGTCCGCTTGCTGGCTCTCCCACTTCTACATTTATTCAGGTAACTCCAATTCTCATTTGTTTTGCTTTGATCAGGTAGCATCGGAGGGGCGAAGAGAGGTCGTGCGAACGAGCTTGCGTCCTTCGATGCCTCCACTGCAGAGAAAATGGCTGAATATTGTCTTAGACCTGAACGGCGTGCTTTGCTAGAGCATGCCGAGGGCGTTCGTTGATAAATTGAAGTCTTATAGGCTTGAAGACAACGTTCTTAGCCATCGGTACCCGACTGTCATCGGATCGAAAGCAGTATTCGCTAGACAGAATGTCAGGGAATTCTTGCGGCAGGTGTCGGAAATTGCGCATAGGGTCATTGTGTGGTCCACCATGATGAAGCATAATGCAGAACCGATTGCTGGGCACCTGTTCAGCAATTGCAGGGCCCCCTTTGATATACTAGGCCAGGAGCAGTGTTCGAAGGTAGAAGTCGCTCCTGGAAAGTTCTTCCATCGCAGAAACAAAGTGTTCTGCTTGAAGATTATTGAAGATGGCCTGTTTTCCGTTCATAGTCAGGACCCGTTCTTTAACGACCGGAATACCCTTCTCATTGATGATTCTCCTGAAAAGAGTATTTGCAATGATAATGGGAATGCCTTGTTCCTCGAGACTTGGAGTCATTCCAAGCGGAGGGACGACGTGCTCATGGACGAGCTGCTCCCTTGGCTCCGGAGGTTGCATCCAACTGTTTGGACGACGGGATGCAACAATACGTCAATGAGAATCGGATCGGGTTAGACCCCCCCAGTCTCGATGACGATTCCCTCCAAGATATCATTGAGGGCATGAAGGAGTCCACGAAGGTCATGAATTGCTCTTACGAACTTTCTGCATTAGGTCTACGTGTTGAGACGCGTCGCCGTAGAGTTTAAAATTCGACTTAGAGTTTACACTTCCGTGTGATTGAGCATGCAGGGGTCCAGGCATTTTGTACTATGTATTTCAAGTGAATGACCATTCTTTGAGATTAATATATGAAGCTCTTTTTTTATCAATCATCTTCTGGCACAATGTTTCAGAATTTGTTTGCCCTCGAAGTCCTACTTGATCGATGTAAAAGGCAGGAATTGAGCTTATTAATAATTATTTAGTGCAGGTCGAAGGTGTTCGCTTTTTGGAATCACTTGTGAAGCAAAAAATCACAAGGAGCCTCCTCTCTGGATCGGAAAAGGCACGATCGAGTGACTCCAAATCCGATGGTGGAAGCTGTGAAATGGCTCCCTTCTCTAAGCCCTACATGTTGCGCTCTGCCGCGGATGCCGCATCGGCTGCCATCGACTATTCAAAGGGGGATATTGAGGACGGCGTTGTGGACAGCCCCCCGAGTCGTGGACCCGGAAGGACTCCTATCTGTTCTCCATCGCCGTTGAAGCGCACGTCCTCGAGCCACGGACGATCCGCATCACCAATTTCGTGCATGGGCACTCCCACAAGTCGGAAACTAAAGCTCCCGGTCGACAACGTTGTGAAATTTCCTCGGCTCGAGGATGATGTTCAAACTTCAACTCCATTAGCATCTATCCCCATTGTTGAAGTGGAATCAGATCCACTTCTAAAGGGAGATAAGGAGATTTTACTTCACGGGAAGGCTGTTTTCTTTTGTAAAACTTCGTGTGATGGTAATCCATCACCTCATTTGAAGTCTCGGGGAGCAAGGCGAACGTCGTCATCGGATAGTCTTCTTCGACAAAGAATTGTCAGAGAGCAAAGACATAGTATGGGCTCAAAATCTACCAAGGCTGTAGTTGTAGACCTAAACCCTAAACCGATTCTACCAAGGCCGCCCCTCAAAGGTCCAAAATCTCATTCTACTTTGGAGGTTCCCGAAAACATGAGGAGGCCAAAGCGGAAAGCTAGGGCTACGCAGAGTTTGAATGATTGGGATACTTCTGATAGTCGAGGTCGGCTGCATTATCCTTCGAGGCGTGACGATATCCTACGAGGGCTTGCAAAGGTGCAAGCAATGGAAGCAGCAAAGATTGAAAGTTCCGAAACCAAAGAAAAAAAGTGGGAGAAATGTGCGAATAACAAAGACAAGTTTTAGAATCCATCAATTTTGTAGTCTCTTTTACCATGAGTAGAATGATTGTCAAATTGTAAGTACTTAGAGAAATTGAGTATGTACGGGCATATTGTAGTTACTATAAATAGCATAGCAAATATACAAAAACTAGAACACGGAGGAGGTGCTACGACATTTAACTATGAAGCACTTTATTGTTTTCACATGGATTTCGGAAAATAAAAAATAAACTCAATGATTCGTTTGTTTTCACTGTAAATGATCTATTCTATTGCAAATGACACAGTTCCTCAAAGCTTCTTAATTGATCATGAACTCATTTGCTTGATTAATTTCCTTGAAAGCACCTTTTGAACCATCGCATTATTAAATTGATTGTCATCATATAAAATCACCTCTTCTATCTCTTTAGATGCAACTTCTTGTTGATGTTGAGAAAACAGTTCTATTTATCATTGAGTTCAACAACTCTTTGTGAAATGGGGCTTTGGTTTTCAATTTTTGAAGTCTCAAAATGACCATTTTGTCTCATTTTAACGAATAAGGCCTTCAAGAGAGAAAGAGGAGCTAGAAGAAGACCTCCGGCAGATGGGGTGTGAAGGGTTTCTAGCCCGGCCTTGGAACTTGAAGGACGAGGAGATTGTGAGGAAAGTAATCGGCGCACCATTGAAGAAATGGAAGGGGACGTCGAGGAGCCGACCCGAGGACTGGACTCCAACACTATGGCAAGGAACGTACGATTTCAAGAAGACGGACAAAGGATCGGCTTTGCGGACGGACCGTTTCTTCGTGGATAAGTTCCAGAATCCTTCAACAAAGAAAGATGGCTTCCCTATAGCAGAATGCATAAATGCTAGGGAGAAGCGATTGCTGAAATACCTTGCAGCCATCTTTAATCCAGAGTAGCCAAACAGAATTACTGTCACCTTGGCAAACACTATTTTCGGTGCGCTGTCAGGTGACTGGAAAGTAGATTGGGGCATAGTGATGAGAGATCAAATAAAGAGGTTGGTAGGAGACATAGGAAAGTCTAAACCTTCACCTATAACCCCTTTTCTCTACCACTTATACCAAGTACATGGTTGGCTTACGGATAGAGAGTTAGATTCATATGATACGGCCAAAGCCATGTCAGAATTCGAGATAAAAAACCCGGATGAGGAAGTTGGGCAGGAAGAGGAAGATTCAGAGGCAGACATTATACCAGTCGAGGAAGCTAAGTCTCAGTGGAGGAGGCAGGACCGGAAGGAGAAAGACTCAGAAACAGGAGAGGGTAATAAGGATGTCGATCCAGTTTGGAACCAGGATCCCTTGGGGCGGATTGTGAAGGAACTCAGTGAGTTCCGGGGCCAATACGGGAAGAATCAGGAGACGATTCAAGAGCTATGCTAGTTGTTGAAGGTTACTCAGCCGCAGCAACTTGTTTCTCAACTAGACCGGAAGATGAAAGAGGCGGTGAAGAAAGAGCTGAGCGAAGCCACGCGTAAGGTAGATTAGCTAATGAAGGAGCTGGAGGAGAAGAGAGAAGAACTGGACCAGCATAAAAGGTTCACCAAAATAGCCTTAAAGAATCTTCAGGCGATCCGGGAGTTCATCGGCAATCCGGGCGAAGTCATCAACAAAGCAATGTTGTTTGACGAAAAGGTGATGGAGACCGGAAAGCAGATCCCAACCAACCTGATGGTGGCCCTAGTGTCCTACCACCGCAAGATGGAGGCCATAGTAGAGCCTCTACGCGAGGTGATGAAGGAGGTAGAAGAACGAAGAGAGCGGGAGCAAGAACCGGAACCGAAGACGGAACTTGCACTAGCACCCCTTTTGGTACCCGAAGAAGAAGTTCAGGCAAAGGACAAGGTGGAGAGCTTACCAAGATCTTCCATCTAGTCGGAGCCTAAGGGCGAAATGACTTCCCTGCTGGGGGAAGTGACAGACATCGCTCTCAATGCAGTAGAAGTAGTGAAGGCTGCTGAAGAGGAGAAGACCAGAGAATTGGAGACAATAGGCGAGGTAAAGAAAACAACGGAGGAGGTGAAGACCGCGGACAAAGAAAAGACGAGATCTGGACCAGAACTGTCCAAGAAGAAGAACGTGCCCAAACTTGGGCTGAGCAACAAGTTTATCGACCTTAGCAAATTATCTCTAGTTTCTCCAACTCCTTCCGCAAAGACGGAAAAGGTATTTCCTTCCACCTCCACTCAACTTAGCTTTGGGAAGCGAATCTGGGTCGAGGGAGGAAAGGAAGCCCGAATCTCAGGGGCAAAGATCCAGGAAAGGTAGAACAATTGAGGAAACCACTCTAACTTCAGAGTGCTAGGGCCAATGTTCCACCCACACCAAACACGCAGAAGAAAAAGCCTCCAATTACATCAACACAGAAGAAAAGGCTGATTCCAGAGGACGATGACGAGGAAGAAGAAGAAGAAGAGGATGAGGATGAAGAATCCGGTACTGAGGAAGACTCGGAGCCGTATTCTGACCCGGATCAAGCACTGGCAGAGACTCGGGCGACCAAGGCTACAGCAACCAAGAGGAAGAAGCTCGCCACCCGGGGTAAGGTTCGCTAGGGACAGAAAACCGGAACCGTAAAGAAGCCGGCCGTGAAGAAGTTGAGAACCTAGAAAGTTATTTAGGGTAATTTCTGAGGATAGGGTGGTGAAAGTCTAAATACAATATTCAATATTTTGAGAGGTTTAGGACGTCTCATAATAATATTTTTCATTTAGGCCCTAAAAAGTGAATTGTAATGTTAACCAGTTTAGGTGGGCAAACACTAACTTTGCTAGTTGTAATACACAATTTCCATTAATATGAGAGTCTTTTTAGTGATGGACTGTTCAAATACATGAAGTTTGTTTTAGGGTATATGTTCTGATTTATATAAGTGAAGAGAATGACATCTTTTGAACATCAAGTCATAAGCTCCGCGGTTGGTTGTAAAGAGTTGTTCATCTCAATGAAGCGGTCCGGGTTTGATTCCCATTGGGTTTGTATGAGCGCATGAGAGAAAAAACATGACTTGGTGCTACTAATTGAGCTTTGTTGGCAAAAAAGTTGTAACAACCAACCGACCCCTTACCCAGAATGTGACAAGTGCTTTACATATTAACCAAATAAATAGTGGATATATCCACTACATTTTTTTCTCCAATAGCAATGTAATTTCAAATAAAATATATTTAGTGATACACAAATAAGAAAATGAATTAAAAAATAGAAAAAATATAGCTCAAGAATCTAAAAAATATATAATTGTTCTGAAGACATGTTGTAAGTATACACCTTTGGAAAATATGGGCCTATCATTGCTTTAGTAATCCCTGTCTGCTCGATGAATCTGAAATTGTTGCATTCTAATACTGATCTCATTCTCTGTAATTTCAGAATTAAATCCGCTCTGTACTTTTTCACCTTCTCCGTTTAGGATGGAGAACTTGCAAAGATGGCAATGGTATTTGCTCCTCGCCTGGCTGAAGCTGTTCTGACTTCGCATGCAGACGCTACATGGAGTCCTTACGATAACAACAGAGGGTAGCTTTTGCCCACGTACGTCCTTGATGCATCACATCTGAATTCGTAGAAGGTTCTAATAAATCAACTACAATTGGGATGTTTCCAATTTGTCTTGGTTAACTTATTGCATTCCCTGTTGTAAATCAAACGAACATATGAATTGCTTACTTCATCTATGGATTTTCAGTACTTGCTTGGCAATAGCTGGAGCAGATTACTTAGTTGTAGCTGCTGATACAAGAATGTCTATTGGATTCTGCATTTTAACCCGCGATCATTTGAAAATTCATCAAATGTGAGTTAGTTTATGGCCTCTCTAATTGCTATAATTGTTGTTCTTTTAGGTGTATTCTTTTCTTGGCTACTAGAGCATCATCTGCTTGAATTTCTTGATGGACTTTCAAGCAGGTTAGGTTCAGATGAGGATTTTCTGAACTCTCATCCTTTGTTTTATTGGATGGCTTAGAACAGAGAAGTGTGTATTGGCTTCTTTAGGATTTCAAGCAGACATTAGGGCTCTTCAAAAGAACCTAGACGTTCGACACCAGGTATGCTTTCCAAAAATTCTCGGGCTATCGACATTAGTAAATTGTAGTGTCAGTTAGAGCCTAAAATATGCTCTTTTTTATGGTAGATTTATCAACACCAACATAGTAAACAGATGAGCTGCCCAGCAATGGCGCAACTGCTTTCGAACACTCTCTACTACAAGCGATTCTTCCCATACTATGCTATGTAGCTATCCCATGGAAGTGAGGGTAGATTGGAGCATCGTTATAAATGTCCGTCTATCTTTTTTAATAACTGTGGTTGTGGTTGTGAAAATTTTAGCTGTTATTGTATTCAATTGAACTCCTGGTCAAGCAGGTAAAGGTTTCGTATATACATATGACACCATTGGTTCGTATGAACGTTCCAAATACAGCTCGCAAGGTTCTGGCATGCAACTCATCATGCCGGTCTTAGACAATCAACTGAAGTCAGCTAGCTCTCTTGTCTTGCCACCAAGGGTTAGTATTTTTTTAACCCATGACTAATGACGTGGACGCCATCTATTTTGCCATTCCTAGATCCTTTTAATTCATTTGACTTCCACGGTGAATTTTCTATATCCATTTGTGTGCAAGAATCATCAACGACCCTCTCGGAGAACGAAATTGTAGATCTGATTAAAGATACCTTTGCCTCGGCTACTGAGTGTGACATTTACACGGTAATTCTAACGCCACAAATCCTAGTTCTGTTGTGAAGATTTGCCAATAGTATGTTCTCATAATATTGATGATGAAGGCTTGAATGTCATTTATCTCGCCCAGAACTCGTTAATGTTATTGTCTAAGTGGTCAAATGCTTAAGATTATATGGAGCTTTGTAACATATATTATTGCATGTAAATGACATTAAGGATGTAATAGGAGTCGCTAGAGTCAGGAAGTTGGTCTAGTACCCTTTCGGCACTTGTTGAACACCTTGTTATCTCATTTGTATGCTACTTCTTGTGGCATGGGTGGGAAGAGTACATAGTGAGCTTCAAACTGGATTTATTTGCCTCCTCAGATTTGGCAATAGAATTGAGGTTCTGATATTAGAGAACGTGATATTTTTAGAGGTCTGGATTTTGGAGAGGGAATAAAGGATAAAGTACTTGCCGTTTTTGCCATGGCTCTGGGTGTAAGGCAGGGTGATGGTGTGGAGATCGTGATAATCAACAAGAACGGGATTAAAAGAGAAGTAATGCCTCTCAAGCGGGACTAGGTTCGATACAAACCCAAAAAGCTAGCCCGATTACATGTTCTATAACAGGGTGTTTCAATTCATGTAAGTAGGAGTTCTCAAATTGAGATATAACTAACAAAGGCTGTAGACCAGTTTCTTGGTGCAAGCAACTTTTGGAACTAAAATACAATGTGCATAATCTTTCACGTAAAAAACCCTGGGCTCTTGCATTGTAGGTACCATATTCAATAGTTGCAACGTAGCCCGTATGACGTTGATTCTTTCCCCAACAAGATAATTGTACAACGATGCAACAAGCTCCTTAGAAGAAGCAAAGCATAAAAGCGTACGGATTAAGGACAGCCTTGCAAAGCTGGATTTCGAACTTGATAGAACAATTTTCTTACTTCCCTACAGTTCTTACCTTCACTATCACAACATCGATGGAGTGGGACTGGGATTCTCTCTTTGCCATGCCTACATTATGACTGAACTATGTTTGCAGTACAGTACTGCACTGTACATGTCTCAACACAGATGTAAGCAAGAGCTTCAAAGCCCAGCTCGAAAGAAAACGAACGATCATAAAACAATCTGTGGCGGGGCAGAGGAATTGCTCGTGTAATTTGCCAGAAGGAGAACGACGATTGTGTACAATGATACGTAGCAAGAAGCTATAAAACGTACAAAAACCTTAACATTCTTGAGTAGCATTGACAAGGTCTCTTTGCTACATACAGAAACATACAAAAACGTAACATTTTTGAGTATTATTGGCAGGGTCTCTTCGCTTCAATAGTCCTCCCAAATGTCTAGGACCAACTCGTCTCTTGCATCGAAGACTTCAATTAAAACAAAATCCTTTCATAAATTTCAGATTACTGGAGGTGGAATAAGCAATGGTAGTGCCAACCAAGCCATAAGAGCTTCAGAGTCCCAACTTGAGCGAGGTGAATCGCGCGCCCTCTACTCTCGCAGCAATTTTTTTCATGGCGATGTCGCGAGCAAAGTCCGGCAACCCTTGCTGCGGCTTCAAGTCACGACTAAACGGCAAGAATCTGCAATCATCAGTAGCGCCGAGGCGATTTGCCGGAATGTGCTTGGCAGCCGCAAGCAGCGCATCCCGCACTTGCTCCGCCATCTCCACCTTGGGGTTGAGCGGATTCACCACTCCGATGAAGCAGAACTGCGGGATGCCATTCGCGTCTTTGCGGCGGTACTTCGCGCAGAGTTTGTAGACAAACTCTTTGTCTTCCTCGTTGACGCACTAGATCAAAAAATAACCCACATTCATTAGGAACATGCGTTCCAAGAGAACTTCGTACGGAACCTCCTTGCTATGCACGGAGTCGCAGTCGCCGCCAGGACAGGTGTGAATGCCGATGTTGCGACGCTCCACGGAAGAGAAGCGGTCGAGTACACGGTTGTTTAGGTCCACAAACTCCTACACGCAAAATGAAATCTCTCTTGTATTTGAAAATCAACAGAGAAACCTCTACTTCGAAGCAAACTTCTACTCTTGGAAGAGGTTGTGAATTGTTGATCGAAACCCTTGCAAAATGGTTTTTTTGAATCAAAAGGTGACTACATCCTTCTTTTCACGTTTACCGCTACATCATTACTCTTTTGGATACTAAAATCAAGGGACAGAACTTTTACTTCTCGCTAAACTTCTACTTTTCAGAGACTTATCTGAGGTCTCTTGTTGATGTTTACATGAGGAGATTGTGAATTATTGATCAAATCACTTGCAATACGGATTTCTAGAATCAAAAGTTGAGTACATTCAACCCTCAGTTCTCACTCTTACTGCTACATCACAACTCTTCCCAAAACTCTTCAACCGATTATCCTCATTTTCATCTTCTTGTTTGACTCATTAATCGAAACCCTTGCAATACGGGGTTCTTGAATCAACCTTCTCTTCACTCAAGCTGCTACATCACAACTCTTTCTAAAGTTCACTACAACAATGGCAGTGTTTTATGACTGCAGAATTATGACTGAGGATGACTGGCGACTGCTTGCACTCATATTCTTGAAAGTCAATACTTTGGGAAAAAATATGACTGCAAAATATGACTACCAGTCATTTTTATGCCTTGTACTTCACAAGTGCATATTATACAGCCATTAGGAATACCAAAGTACTTCATAGGGAACGTGGGGAACATGTTTGGGAACATGTTTGGGAACGTTGAGTCATATTATCAATTATATTTTCATAGTAGTGAATTTTTTTTGTTTTGGGCAATTCAAGAAAAATACGGGCAATTCTAAAAAAACATATAAATAAGTCATCATTTAAAATTTTGAAATCTTAGTCACCTACTTTTGCGGATTTTGAATCCTAGTCACCACTTTTTTAGTGTTTTGAGACCCTAGCCATTATTTTTTTAGGATTTTAGAACCCTAGCTGGCACTTTTTAGGGTTTTGAAACCCTAGCCGTTACTTCTTGTGGTTCTTCTTCCTTACCTTCTATTGTCTCTTAACTCTCATTTGTTGTTGCTTTTTGTTGTATCTCAACTCTTATTTCTTGTTGCTCTTTACTTCATGTTTCTTGCTTCTTATTGTTGCATCTAAATTATTTTTTCTCTTGCATTTGAATTCTTTCTTCTTTTTAGTTCTTGTTTTGTAGTTCTTGCTTCTTATTTCTTCTTGTTGCATCTACACTCTCATTTCTTGTTGTTTTTTGTTATGTCTTAGTTGGTGTTTTTTGTTTCTTCTTGTGTCTTAGTTGTTGTTTCTTATTTCCTCTTGTATCTTAATTGCTACTTCATGTTGTGTCTTAGTTGTTGTTTCTTATTTTGTGTTTCTTCTTACGTTTTAATTGTTGCTTAGTTGTTTCTTGTTGTGTCTTAGTTGTTGCTTCTTGTTTTTTGTTGTGTCTTAGTTGTTGCTTAATTGTTGTTTCTTATTTCTTGTTGCATCTTAACTTTTACTTCTTATAATTTCTTAATACTTATCTTTTTTTTCTTGTTTCCTCCATCATCAATCTTATTTTTCCTATCCTAAACTTAAGCTACATATTTTGTGTTGTTATAAGCCTTTGAAGGTTGAGCTTTGTTGTTCAATCATTAAAAATTAACCTCTCATTTATTTAATTGTATATGCAGACACCAAAAGTTGAAACAAAGACATTTACAACTCAATGAAGCCATCTTCACATTATTGTAAGTATTGTAGGCCTTATTGAATTGTGTGAATGATTCATTGTGATATATATATTTTGTATTAGTGACTAATAAATGTCAATGAAGATAGTTGTATTTGTTCTTGCATTCCCTTTCTTTAATATGATTATCTCTCATACATCTCTAAAATCATATATTATGTATTCATTTTTAATTGCATGAGGCTTTTTATTCAATTGTCAAATCATCTTGATGTATGATAGTTATATATCATGTCCATTTAAAATGCATTAAAAATATGATTGTAGTTAGTAATATGACTAACGACAATCGTATTCTACATCAATCAAAAATATGACTCATGAGAATCATTTTTCACATTAACAAGAATGTGACTCACCGCAGTCATATTCCACATTACTGCAAAATATGACTCACCCTAGTTATATTCCATGTAATAAAAAAAAATGACTCATTGCAGTTATATTCCATATCACTGCAAAAAATGACTCACCGCAGTTATATTTCACATCACTACAAAATTTGACTTACCGCAGTCATATTTCACATCACCGCAAAATATGACTCACTGCAGTCATATTCCACGTTACTGCAAAATATGACTCACTACAGTCATATTCCACATGACTGCAAAATATGACCCACCGCAGTCATATTCCACATCACTGCAAAATATGACTCATCGTAGTTGTGACAACTCATATTTTTGATTTTTTTCGATTACCTTTTTGAGTGGAACGGAAATTAGAAATAGGTATCCGGATCTAGCTAAAGGGAGGGAGATAAATAAAAAATAGTCACAAGAGAACCTTACGGAACTAATCCGGTTCTAGGTAGAAGCGGACCGGATTGGATTTCCAACCGTAATGGAATTCCAACCGGATTCTCCTTGACCGGATTGGAGAGAACCGGATGACAAGGACCGGACCGGATGTCCGACCTGTCATAATGACCAGTCCAGGGCGTCAGGACTATATAAGGCCTGACCCTGCCCATTTTCAGGTCTCTGGTTTTCACGTATTGTCGTTTCCTGTTTTAGCGCCTGAGCTTTTCCGTTTACGGCGGCGAGGAGCGGAGAGTACGAGAGGGCTCGGTAGTGAGTGAGAGGTGTGAGACGGAGAGATCGCCTCCGGGCGCGAGTGGGTGAGACTTGAGAGCGAGCGGATACGGAACAGTGAGAGGCTGAGAGTGTGAGCGCACAAGGAGGTTGGTTTGCAGGTGGAGCGGAAGACCAGAGTGTGAGCGCTCCCTTGTTAGGTCAGCAGAGAGTGAAACCGGGTAGAGCCGCCCTCATGCCGCGGCTGAACCAGAAGAGACCAGGCTCTAGCACCCCTCCTCCGAGTGAAGTAAAACTGAGGAAGGTGGTCCTGGTCATGCCGACCAAGGAACCGGAATAGGGAGAACTCAGGGATGACTTAGCATCCATGGATTGTCAGGGATTAGCCTTGAAACCTTGGGGTTTCAAGGATGAGAGGATGATTAGGGAGCTTCTGGGTGGCGTATTGAACGAGTTCAATAACACCTTGAGAGGGAATCCGGTTCAGTGGACCGAGGATTTGTGGCAAGCCGTCTACGGATTCCAGACGGGAGGACTCGGGCTTGCCAGCCGGAAGGATTATTACATCCAGGGCAAGTTTGGAAGTGTCATGAATCCGAAGGATGGCTACGCGGTAGAGGACTGTATCGATGACCGGGAGCGTCGCCTGCTGCAGTTCCTTGTTTCGATCTTGCATCTTGAAAAACCGACCAGGGTGACCATCACCCTGGGTAACACAATCTTCGGAGCACTGTGCGGAAACCGGAAAGTAGACTGGGGCCGGATCTTCTTCAATCTGGTGTCCCAACTTACTACAAGAGTGGGGAAAAGTAAGGCTACCCCACTGTGCCCTTACGTGTACCACCTCTACCAGCAACAGGAACTGCTGACGGAAATGGAGATGAAGGTTTGGAAGGCCCAGGAGCGGACCATGAAGTATAGTGAATCCGAGTCCGACCAGGAAGCAGATTCCAGGAACGAAACCGAGGAGGAGGAGGAAGAAGAAGAAGAAGAAGAGGAGGAACCGCAGTTCATCTCCAAGAGGCAGAAGACCATGCCGACCTGAAATTGAAAAACGCCTCCGATTCAACCCCGGCCGCGCAAAGAGGAGGCTCCAGCCGGACCGGATACGCCATCCGGATCGGGAACCGGAGATCCGTTCGACGAGTTGGTTGGTATACTCTACGGAATCTGGGTGGATTGGAAAATCAAGAAGTGGACGATCGGGGAGATCACGGAATTGATTGGAGCGGAACCGGACAGTCAACTGCCACAGCGGGTAGCTGAGAGTGTCATCAATCTGGATGAGCTCCGGAAGATAAAGGCGGAAAGCAAGTGGCAGCATGATGAGGTTGACACCCTCAAAGCCGAGCTTTTCGCCTTGCTCGAGAATGCCACCGCGACAAGGGAGATGGCGGAGGAAATGAAGAAGCTGGCTGCGGAGGTGAAGGATGTGCTCGGAGAACCCGGAGCCGCGATCACCAAGGCGCGCCTATTTGAAGAGGAGGTGCACAAGGAAAAGAAGATATACGGAACAAAGGTGGTGCATATCCTCACCGATTTTGAGGAGCAGGTAGAGAAGCTCCTGTCCAAGGCACGGGAGTCAACGGACCGGATCGTGGAGAGCAGCCAGAAGTTGACAAAGATTCCGATCCGGCTCTCTGAACTTTCACTTCCGAACTTGTTTCCGGAAGAGGCAGCTCAAGAACCGGGGAAGGACAAGACACCTCAGTCAAGCAAGGCACAGAAGAAGACACCCACGATTGGACCGCAGCCAATCGACTTAGACTCCCCGGAACATGATGAAGATCACCCGGTTCCACCTCCGGATGGGGAACGGAAATGTTCGAGCAGTTGGAGAGACCTGACGAGAGTCCTACCATCGAATCTCGAGTATACGAGACAGAATAAGAAGTGTTGTAGAAGTAGGAGTTATAAAGCAGGAACCGGATTGATAGAGTATGAACCGGAATAGAATCCGGTTAGGATAAGGTAGAACCGGATTGTTAGTGCCTTTAGAGGTGGAAATTGTGTATTCACTTTTTGCTTTTTGCTTTTTGTATATAAAACAGTCTCTGAGCTGGAGACTGGGAGAGTTCTTTTGGGATTTCTTTGCGTACTTTCCATTGATCCGGCTTTGTGTGTTTTTCCCGAGTATTGGCAGGAGTACACGGAGTTGGAGTAAGGGGGTATGTGCGGGTGTATTGGTAGAGTTCTCCCTTTGATGTTTTTTTTCGGTTCTAAGTACATGTGAGTGGATCATGAAGAGTTAGGAGTGGATTCCAGATCCTCAGCATCTGTAGAAGCTTTGCATTCCGGGTAAGAAAGCCGTTGATTAGGCTAGGCGAATAGGGAGGGATTCTTTAGCTGCGTTAGAACTCCTGGGTGGAAAATCCGGTTGAGTATCCTAACTCCTGTGAGGTCTTGCCACCGTTGTTGGTAAACGGAAAAGCTTGGTAGAGGTTGAAACAGAAGGGTGCACTTGTAGCCACGTAACTTTGTACGAAACGGATTCAGCACCAAGGTCGTTGTAGTATGAGAGAATCGTACGGGAGGTCTTTGTATGACCTATGATCCGGATTGCTATCCGGATTGCTGTGAAGGACCAAACCGGATTTGGGGTAGTTAGGGGATTAGCAGATAGAAGAGTGGATCTTCAGCTACTATAAGTCACGGAAGGAGTGGTGGGCCTACCACTTTCAAAAGCAAGCGGCGAACCCTCTGATGGTAAAACAGAGGCAAAATTAAACCGGGTTTAGGAAGGCTGGACCGGAACAGATCCGCCCAGGAGGACACTTAGGACCAGAAGTTGTAGGGTCCTGAGTTGGGAAGTTAGTCAATAAATTGGAAAACTAGTGAAACCGGAATTAGGATAAAATCTGGTCGTAGTCTTCCGATGGTTTTTTGGATGTTCCGGTTTTAGAGGTAGAACTGGAAGTTAGAATTTAAGGGTTAATTGGGTTTAGTTCCTTATTAGGGTTAGCTACTTTACAGGATCTCGTGGGTTCGATATGTAGGGTCATTTTGTTATGCTCTAGAGTAATTTTTGTGAGTATAATAGGAAAATCGCTTACTCTGTGTTGCGACAGCAGTCATATTCCAACTTATTGCAAAATATAACTAACCACAGTTATCTTCCACGTCATCAAAAAATATGACTCACCACAGTCATATTCCACGTCATCAAAAAATATGACTCATCGCAGTCATATTCCATGTCATCAAAAAATATGACTCAACACAGTTGTATTCCACATAGGATTTTTTAATTTGCTTGGGCAATCCAAAAAAAAGTCAAACCCTCCCTAGGATAGTCAAAGTATACGCTTAGTTGGCATACTATGGCTAAAAATGGGTATTTATACCCCTCAATCCATATGACTGCCAATATGACTGATGTCTGAAGCGACTGCTTTTAAACAACTGGAGTTAGTCACATTCCGAGTCATCTACAATGATTTCTGCATGAGTCATATTTTTTGATTTTACGACTCACTGCAGTCATATTTTGTAGTCATAAAACACTACTTTTGTTGTAGTGATATATATTAAGACTATATTTAAATTCCATTGTTTTGTAAACACAAAACATACACTTGAAAACAATCATGCAGTATCAAACAATAAAATAAAATCAATCAACTGAAACCTATATCCTCTAAAAAAAATTGAAATGACTATCATCTATTATAATATTAAGGGTCCAACACTTATGCAATGAAAACAGTTTCATATAAGATGTAGACTTAAAACAATACCCTCTATATGAATGTCATAGTTAAAATGCATCCAATGTATGTACATGATTTCTCCATATCACGTATATGAAGCCAAACTCTGGTTGATGATTTTGATTTGAACTGTAGGGATCTTGATTCTGCATTGGCGAGTACCTCTTCTGTTTTGAGACTTCCATGCTGTAATCAAAGCGTTTGTTGTCTCCCACGCAGGTTCTTCGATTTCATCAACCCTCCAAAGCAAACCTCTATCACTATCCCATACTTCATAGAAGTCTTGAACTTCTTGATTGCGTGATGTTGGCCGAAAGTACTGAATGTGCACACAATTTGGTTTCTCGGGGTTAGAGTTTGGATCAGACAATGCTCTGGCAATCCAAACTAGTCTGCTGTCACCGTCTGCAGGGCGAATTGCAACAAAATACCCTTCGTATACATCTCGAGCTACCCTAAAGGATGGTTGTGGACGATCCCTCAAGGGCCCAACATAAGGCTCATCCTCTCCATGCTCTTCGAGATCTTCACCATCTTCGTCTAAATGATCAGCTTCTGTCACTTGAATACGAGTAGTTGGCCAGAAACCGTCTTTTAGAGCACTAGAAGTAGGAAGTGGCTCTTGAAGAGCTGCCTTTACACCACGCCAATAGCGCACCACATTCTCATAGCGCCTACGATGTTCTCCACTCACGTCTGCTCTACACAAGTTGTCCCAATAGTTTATGAATCCTGATAAACCTTTGACAATGTCATTGACACCTTTCATTGGGTTGAGTGGTACTGGCAAAGGCACATCATGTGGCCACAGACTCCGTCCTTCATCGTCTTCTTTCCACAATTTAATGGCTTGACTGTGCTTGCCTAACCAATTTTCATCCGTACACTTCAACTTGTACTTCATGACTGGGCATCCAACAGAGTCTAGGTAGAACTTCACTTGTTGTGGTCTTGTGTGTCCCACAAGGATTTCATCACCATCCATCCATTTTCCTGCAATGAAACGCTTGAAATCAGGCACCTCCTCTATGAGGTGAGGGATAGTAGGAATGGACTCAACATCCATGAATGACTTCATGAGCGCCGGGATTGTTGGGAAGTTCTCCTTCTTCAATAGCATGCTCCATCTTTCAAACAATGCGTCAATGTCGTCGTGTGTGTGACCAACAATCATGAAGTTGACATACACTTCTCTGAAGATCTTGTTAGCAACAAGTAGAGACCAGAAACAGAAAACATATCTATTCTTGTTGTCGCCGGTGGCATTGTCCATTTGCACATTCAAAATAGGAGGCAAAGGCACTGCTGGAACTACATTCATTGGAGATGGTGGCAGTGACGCGTCGCACATTTCTTTACCCTACAGCACTGCCCTGAACAAATTTGAAGACCTTGACCCAAAAAATAATTGCCGAGATGAAGACTTCGATGGCAATTCCAGATCCCGCAACAACTTTGCCACAGAACTAATTGTGTAGTTTGAATCGTGTTTAAAGAGATCCAAACCATAATGTGCGTAACGCACATCTCCATGACCATGAGCAATCATACCAGTGACAGACACAGGCAATTTCACAAGGCCATCAAGCTCCTTACTCCTGTGGGAAAAGACTGGAGAAGCAGTCTTTGCATGATCCATCTTGTTGTACATAACTGTGAGGCATTCGTGTGGAAAAGCTACTGAACGGTGACGATTTGCATAATACAACTCCCGATGAGCTCGAGCAATCTCAACGTGCCTATCCAACTTCCGAGAATACTTCAATTCATTGTGAGACCCACTTATAGCACCCTTCTTGAGGTCTTGCAATTTGTCACACGTACCACATCGTGCAAAATTGTCTCCAGGCTTCTTCACCTCATACTCAGGGAACTTACAGCACCTAATCTTACTCAAGTTTGAAGCTGACACCTCACTCAGTCCAAAAACAGCATTGACATCATTGAGTTTTTTCATCATACCCTTCCACTGGAAGGTAGAAGGTAGGATCTTGGCCACAACTTTCTCTCCTGACTTCAGGGTCTTCGTACGATGAGGCATGTGATCTACTTCTTTCTCCAGAATGCACTTCAATGTTGCTATAGCTTGTTGAGTGTGTTTCCTCGGCTTCACCGTTCCCTTGTTGCCATGGTCCTTTGCCTCTCGACCACGCCTCATGTACGATTGGTAGCGATAGAATGTGGCCTCAGGGACCCCAGCTATATGTATCCACACTCGCATACATACCGGTGTATTGTCAATTGACACCATTCGTCTACCACGCTCGTTAACATGCACCTGCCTGTGCACATCCATTTTCATGTAGGCCCTGTACTTGAACGTGGAGTTGCGATACATGCGTTCACGAAAGGCTCGAATCTTATCCCTAGGAAATGGCTGAACATAGTTGCGACTACAACATAATTTGGTATACACTGCATGGATGGAATCTTGAGTAAACAACTCCTTCGGTTTCAAATTTGCCTCGCGGGGCGTATTTTGGACCAT
Source organism: Climacium dendroides (assembly GCA_950106755.1). Taxonomy (NCBI): domain Eukaryota; kingdom Viridiplantae; phylum Streptophyta; class Bryopsida; order Hypnales; family Climaciaceae; genus Climacium; species Climacium dendroides. The sequence goes on from OX467086.1 coordinate 683,480, forward strand.
ACTTGTGTATGGTCTCGAAGATGTCGAAGAGGGCGGATTCAAGAGAGCCTATTGGAGACAGTTGAATTTGTCCCTAGCCTCATGGTCTCTAAGGCTAGCTCCACGACAGTGGACAAGATGAATAGGCCAAGCCAACAATGAGCACACTTGTTCCTCCGGTAGGTCCTCTTTGCTATGCGTTTTGGAGATGTGGATCGCCACATGGGTGTCACCAAGAGGGCCATTGGCACCCAAAACGAGGTTAGAGTTCACACTGTGACAAACGCCTTCACCCACAAGCACTCCAACCTCATTGTACAAGGTGACAACTCGAGTATTCCAAAGCCGACGTGGTAGACCTTCGCATTCCGGGACCCCAACATTCATTGCTTCGACATTCTGAAATTCGTCTTCTGAAGATGCCATAAAATCCTCTTCATCATGTCTAAATTCACTGGATTCAGAACCCGATGACACGTCCATGTCATCAGGGTCATCTATAGTATCCATGGATACCTATAAAAATGCAATGTGAAACAGGGTAAGTGAATTGAAGCATAGATCATGCAATTTCATTCATGTTTAGGTCGACCCGACCTGAATGATCAAATGTTATAGCTACATCTATGACACCAACAAACCTATTTGCTGAAGCCTAGGTTTCAACTGCAATTGACATCATTCATTAAAATTCCTTATAAATTCAGATATATGTAAACTATGTTTGCAGGTCGAATCGACCTAAAGTGTCAGACCCCAGTCTTGTATAATTTTCGATAGCCGAAAATATAAGCATAAGAAAACTGAGTACAATCCTGAACTTCAGCTCGGATCGACCTGAAGTGTTCCTTGTACTCTGAGAGAATGAACCCATCTTCATTTGTTCAATTCGACAGGAAATTCCCTATTTTATTCCTATAAAAATCTCGAACTTCTCTAACTGAAGTCTGTGTTGGGAGTACGCACACTTTAGGTCGAACCGACCTAAAATGAGGACTTGTAGTGAGCCGAATCCCATCTGCACACTATTATCATTACGTACAAAATTCTTGGTGACTAAATCTGTGAATATTGGGAATGTCAGAAGGACATCTACGAGATTTTTACTTGAACAAAATTACAATTAATGATACAGTTTAGGTCGACTCGATCTGAAATGCCATGTATATCATTTCATTAATATATTCAATGACAGAACTATTCAATCTACCTAGGATACGTTATAGATTACTATAATTACTATCATATGCGTCAGTTTAGGTTGAGTCGACCTGAAGTGCATGAACGAATGACTAATGTAGACAACCTCACATTCAGGTCGACTCGACCTGAAGTGCATTCACAAATTATTCATGTACACAAGTTCGTATTCAGGTTGACTCGACCTAAACAGTTCCGGATTTGTCGTACATTGTGTTGGCAGTCTCGTAGTAACCGTGATCTCGCATTCCGGGTTTCTAGGCGAGATAATCGGGTGCTGTACTCTCAGAATTCTGCAACTCAGGTGTCGAGAACTGAACATTGAATACAGACCTTGCCACTAAGAATTGAGGAAGTCTAGAACTCATAATCATGCAAGTCAATTTTCGGGAAATAAACATTGGAAACACACGCACTCTACCAACTTCAGCAACTAGGAACTCGATAATAGATTGCAGCGCTGAAAGAAACATTATACACACTCACAAAACTACTATGTGCTTACAAAATAACTATGTGCAATCCATTGAATGAAAATGTTTGAAAATGTTGAAGGCTTTTAACTTGAGGACATACGGGAGGCAATAAGCGCGTTCACCGAGATCCTCGAAGCGCAATACTCCGACACTCTAGATAGTACAAGTACAGAAGTTGATAGAGTTCAGTAATGACATGAGAAAAGTGAAATCTCGTATGAACGTCCATACATTTGCGACGGAGAAGGAGAGTGCCCTAATGCGCGCGGACACAACGACATTCAAAACAATTTTGGCGGCAATGTGTAGGCACAAATGGGAAGGCGGGAGCTGTAGGAAGGAATTTGAAAATCCCGAACTCCTTCCGCAAATTCCTTTGGGTTTTGATTCCCACCTAGACTGTTCATGACAGAAATAGCCACTGACAGCTATTAAATACTTATCAGGTTGCTTTCTTGCAGCATTAAGCACTAATTTCTAGATTCTATTTCTAAAAGAATCTAGGCAAGAAGTTTTCATTGTCTTTTTTTCTTTTGCAATTTCTGGAGTCAATTTGATTTTGGTGAAGTTAGGGTGTGATTGTAAATTTAGACAAACACAACTTTTTGCACCACCCAATTGTTTGCATGTGATTTTATCAATAAGGGTTTTACGGTTTAGGGTCTTTAGGATTTAGGGTCTGTAGGGTTTAGGGTTTGCGGTTTAGGTATTTCTGTAGTTTCTAAATCATTTCATATCATGTTTTTGAAACATTGAACAAATTATTAATTTAGAAGTGAATTCAAGGTTTATGTACACAAGAATTATACTGCATGCACTTTCAATTTCTTTTTGCAATGTTTGCAAAGTTAATTTTTCCATGAATCCTAATTATTTCGAAGATTTGCAACTTGTGTGTTATGTTTTCGGACATGCTTCCACGTCAAACCGATATAATTTATTGGTTTGGTTTCTATTAAATACAGCATGATTTCTAGAGTATTTTTTTTTAAACCCATTTCAATTGAAAAAGTGTGGGGAAGCAATAGATTCCTCTTAAAATTAATTTTTCCATGAATCCTAATTATTTCAAAGATTTGCAACTTGAATGTTATGTTTTGGACATGCTTCCACGTCAAAACCGATATAAGTTAATGGTTTGGTTTCTATTAAGTACAGCATCATTCCTAGAGTATTTGTTTTGAAACCCATTTCAAATTTTCGATTGACAAAGTGTAGGAAAGCAATAGGGTTCTTTTAAAATAATTTTTTTAATGAATCCTACCAGATGCATTCATCCTCAAAATTTCATTAGAATTTTTATGTATTAGACTAGCGGTTGGCGCTTGCTTTGCTACAAGTTAACTATATTACTTTCATCAAATTCTTATGTGATAGAATGTAGATTAATAAAGTATTTATAATCTTTAAATGAAAATATTGACATTCTCATACAATACCTTTTGGAATTACATATATTGTGCAATAGAAAGTAATTAAAGAAAATCTTTATATCATAATTTTTTTTTTGAAATCTTTGTAAACATGAAAACATTTGCAAGGACACCACCACTTGATAAATTTTTTCACTTACAAGCAATGGTGACCAAAATTGAAGAATTGAAATGCAAATTTGTCAAATTATAAAGACTTTGTAAATACTTTATTGTAGAATTCAAAATTGCTTTAATCTAAGAAAACTTCAAATCATTTGGTAGTAAGAAAAGAAAATCATAGAATTGTGGAAGTAAAATGAAGTATGAAGCCAAGAAATATGAAGCCTCCATAATATCACTTTACCTCTGTAATATCATCTTTTTACACTGTGTGCTATTATAGGTCAAATAGCCGTTGAAACTTTATAATATTACACAATGTAAAAAGGTGATATTACAGAAAGCCTAATGATTTTAGTAGTATAATAGAATGCAGAGCAAGAATTTTAATAAATATTTAAATGAAAATTACTAATATATTCATATAATTTATTTAAGAAATAAGCATATACTGATATAATCAATAGAAATTTAATGAATGATGAATGAAATACATGAAATAGTGAATATGGTAAAAAATACACATACATTAAAATGCATTAGAAATTTGATTCAATTGTTACTAACATTGGAAGCCGAAAAAAAAAATTTCAAGGAAGAACTTGTAAATCTCAAAAGCTTCATGAACAAAGTGATTCAAAGGTCACAAAAGTACAAAATCATCTCTTCTATTAAGATAGCCAAGTGGTTTGTTTTGTTTTGTTTGTTTGTTTGTTTTGTTTGTCACGTTGAGATCTCCTAGACCGTGCGTCCCCCAGTCGCGTGCTTGGTACTATCGGAAAGCCCTCGGCGAGGAGGGGTGCACCGGCTTGGTTCCGTGGTGTTTGGACCTACGGTGTGAAAGTTGTGCATTTTCGAGTTATTTTTGGTTTTAGAAAATTAGAAAATTATTTTTTCTTATATTTCAGTTGCAATCTTGGTACCGTCGGAAAGCTCTTGACAAGGAGGCGTGCATGGGCTTTGTTTTGTGGCATTCCGTCTCATGCTGAGAAAGTTGTACATTTTTTAGTTATTTTTGGTTCTAAAAATTTAGAAAATTACTTTTATTTTTGTTTTGACAGTGGCAACAACAGAAGATACACTACCTTCGGAAAGCCCTTAGTGAGGAGGGGTGCACGAGCTTTGTTTTATGGCATTCTGACTCATGATGACAAAGTTATGCATTTTCGAGTTGTTTTTGGTTCTATAAAATTAGAAAATTACTTTTACTTTTGTTTTAACTGTGGCAATGGCTTAAGACACACGTATTTGGTATTGTCAGAAAGCCCTTGGCAAGGAGGGGTGCAATGGCTTGGTTTTGTGGTGATTGGAAGTACGGTGTGAAAGTTATGCATTTTTTAGTTGTTTTTGGTTCTAAAAAATTCGAAAATTACTTTTTCTTATATTTTGGTCACAATTTTGGTATTGTTGGAGAGTTCTTGGTGAGGAGGGGTGCACAGGCTTGGTTTAATGGCATTCCAACTTACAGTTAGAAAGTTATGCATTTTTGAGTTGTTTTTGGTTTTTAAGAAAATTTAAAAATTACTTTTATTTTTGTTTTCATTGTGGCAACACCATAGAGCACTCTAGTAGTAATGCAAAAGAAGTATAAAGCCGGTACGGGTCTGGGTTCCATAGGCGGGTCCGGATACCGGTTCGGGCGGGTCTGGGTACGGTTTCTTGAGGCGGGTACAGGTTCGGGCGGGCGGGAACAGGTTCAGGCAGGTTCGTCGCGGGATGTAGGATTCGGGTTGGTTAGGGTTTGTATTCTTTCGTTGTGTTTTGCTGTGTTTGTGTTTTGCTATGTCTTCGTGTTGTGCAGTGTGTGTTCTTGTTTTGTTTTCGTGTTTTTTGTTTTTCAGTTTTCACAGTAGAGCAGAGGTGTCAGATTGTGGGATTGGAGGAGAGTGAGTAAGCAGGATTTTCCATGCTTACAACGGAAGGTGGAACCTGGAGTGCTTGCTAAGAGAGTTGCGTGATTGTAAAAGACATTATGGATTGGAGGAGAGTGAGGGAGCATGATCTTGCATTGCTCACAACAACAGAGGGCGCCGGAGCACAAGGCACAGCAGCAACGGTCGCAGCATTGCAGGTATCCTTTCCTTCCTTGCGCTCTCTAGTGTTCATACATGCATGGTTTCATGTTTTCGAATGGTCCTGTTCACAGATCTTGAACGTAAGAATTGCCTAAAGACACCCACTTGCTTGCATAACTCTTCTGCATGGATGGACAAATTCGTAGGTGAAAAACAGAAAGTAAGAAACAAAAGTTTAAGAAAATAAAAAAATAAAAAAATGGCTGCTGAATCGGATTAGAGGGAGGAACTGTACCGTGTTCTGGACGATGAAACACTCTGTTCGATATGTCCTTTTGACCTCGCCTGCGAGGGCGCTAATCTCTTTCATGAAAAAATTCGAATTGCGTACGTTTCCACTCTGAAGGATTTCACATGCAAAACCCTGAACCCTAAAACCCCGATAGCGGACATCGCAAATTGAAATCGGGGCTTAGAACGAGATAGATTCCCTTGCTTCAGCAAACTGTAGTAATGGAACTGAATCGATAGCGTAATCTCCCCATTGAGTAATTTCGAAATGCTTAGGCTTATGTGATGTGTATTCTTACGAGATGTTTACAACACAAACGGTGTCTCAACGATAGAAGAAGCGCAAATTAGGTTATCGTCACCACTTCGCACCTCACAGGTCCGCACGTTGTCGAAGAGTGGCTGCATGTTGGTGAATGCAATTAATTCCACAATGTCATGTTTTGGCTATGGTTAAGGTCAATTCGACCTAAATAAAATGAAAATGTATTTCGTTCTTGTAAATATAAGGTGATAGAAGTCAGGTTGGGTCGACTTGATATGTAGCATTGGTTGGAGTGAGTTGTTCCGCAGGTCGGCTCGACCTGGCCGGTGGCATTGAGTGCCAAAGCCTCAGCTTCAAGTCAGGTCGACTTGACACAACCTACTGCTGACATTACTTGAAATGCCATTGTACCCTCGTTAGGGAATTTACATACCATCGTAGTCTGATGGCGATGTGTGTGACTTTGCAGATGAGTGGGGTTAATGTGTTTGTTGCGGGGGACTCGGAGGAGTCTGACCAATGGATTGAAATTGCAACCACTGCAAAGAAACTGGATAAGAACGATTTTCTTCTAGAGGGATACTTTGTTGATGAGGGCAAATTCCTACGCCGACCATCGGGGTCAAGCACGCCGTTGTCATCAAAGTGCAAGGGGAAGGCAACTGGAGAGGCAAGCACGCCGTCCGGTCGGAGGTCATCTGCAATCATATTGTGTGAGTCCTCTGACAGCCGGTGATGACGACGACGACGATGACGTTCCCATGGATCGGAGCACCCCTCTAGTGATCCGCTCTCAAAGCATTCGGGGATCATCAGCATTGTCGGGTCAACCACCTGACACCTCTACCATGCCATCTCCAACCTCCAGGGAGAAGCCAAAGAGGGCAAGATCGCAAGCCGATGACGACTATGATGCAGAAATTACAGAGCTGAAGAGGAGGCGAGAACTAGATCAGATGATGTTTGACATGCAGGGCAAGGAGATGGCGGAATTGCGACAGTTTATGGTGGCAATGTCACAAAAGAACGACTCCAAACTCGAGGCTATTATCAACAGTCTTGGTGGGGCCATGCCTCTAGCATCCGTGCAGCCGTCTCAGGTTGAACAGGAGCTTTTGTTGTAGGGAGCACCAGCAAGACCAACGATGAGTGGAACCTCAAGCTTAATACCCACCACTCCATGATTGACTGGGGTGCCTTCTGTTTCTCTCACTCCTCTTGCAGGTTCTGTAGATCCTCCAGCTCCTCCTGAGGAGTGCCCTTCGACCCCTGCACCTCCACCTGATGACGAGGACATGGCACGAGTTCCACTTGATGGTGGCAGGTCCTCAGAGACCTTGGAGTCTAGCCCGAAGATGCCCGCGGATCCTACCATCGCCATTGATGATGATCGGAGTCATGCATTGGATGGCTAGAATGCACCATCATGTTGACCACACAATCACTCGATGTCATTTGTATAGAATTAGCTCGACTCGAGCTGATTTGTGTCATAGGTTGTACTTAGATAGAGGCCCTTGGTGTGGAAGACAATACTTTTTGATAGAAAACAATTTTTTGGCAAATCCATATCTTCATGTAAGATGATGACTTTTTTGTACTTAATTTTATTAATCAATTATACGGATTTTCATTAAAAATTTTAAGTCTTGTTTGTCTGGCCCTTCCTGAATTGCAGAACCTACTCTGATGGCTATCTCAACTAGACCGAATGATCTTCCGAAATCTATTGCTCTTGTACAGCATGTATAATGTCCACCATTTGGTTGTGGTAGTATGGATGCTACAAGTAGAGGTGCATCTGAATCTGAGTTCATGTACTTAAATGATGACGTCTCTATTCTCGACGCTCAACTTCTGGAGATTGAAATGCCAGACCCTGTTGGACCGACGTTGTCTTTGTAGGAAAAGGTAACCTCGTGCCCATGCGTCCTTGATCTCTACGCTAATAGGTACCTTTGTATTCATAGTCTGTGACGTTTGGATTTTGCCTTTTTCCCTAAGTTTCGAAATGTGTCAGTGCAGCTTAGTAACTGGCTATACATTTGTCCGTTTGATAGTAGGGATCGGTTCCCCCATCTGAACGTGGAGATACATCAAAGGATGTTGAGATTCCATTGACGTCCAGGGTGACCGTTGCCGAGAAGTGGCTGAATGTTGTTCTGGACTTAAATAGAGTCTTGTGTGTCTGTGAAGACGCCAAGTACAAGGGGTGGGCTATGCACGTCGGGAATGCAGACCAACTACACTCCGCCACGATTCCTGCGATTGTGGGACCGAAGGCGGTCTTTGTCCGCCCGAATTGCACCCATTTTCTTCGTGAGCTAAGATTGATAGCACACGTTTCTATTTGGAGCTCCATGAAGAAGTTTACCGTTCAAAAAATCGTCGATTATCTTTTTGTCGGTCTGGATAAGCCCCGCATTATACTTGGGCTGGAGTCTTACACAACGCTCAAGTGTAAGGAACAAGGCCGGATAGTCACATTCAGGGAGCTAGGCACCACCAAGGACCTATTCGTGAAGGACGCGAACACCTTGTTTAAAAATTTCAATGGGCAATTTCTTCGAGAGAATACTATCATAGTTGACGACAGTCCTATGAAGCACTTCATGAACAAGTCGGGGAACGTCGTTCTCCCCATCAGTTGGTCTCCCAAGGGTAACGGCCTCAGGGACTCATATTTGGACATGGTCCTTTTGCCCTGGCTCAGGCGACTTCACGTAGCTCGAGATGAAGGGTTGAAATCATTTCGCAAGAGTAGTGCGGGGAAGATTGGGCGGAAGATGTTGTATTGTGACAACTCATATTTTTTATTTTTCTTTGTTTACCTTTTTGAGTGGACCGGAAATTAGAAATAGGTATCCGGATTCATCTAAAGAGAGAAAGATAAATAAAAAATAGTCACAAGAGAACCTTACGGAACTAATCCGGTTTTAGGTAGAAGCGGAACGGATTAGATTTCCAATCGGATTGTATTTCCAACCGGATTCTCCTTGACCGGATTGGAGAGAACCGGATGTCAAGAACTGGATCGGATATCCGACCGGTCATAAAGACAGTCCAAGGCGTCAGGACTATATAAAGCCTGACCCTGCCCATTTTCAGGTCTCTGGTTTTTCACATGTTTCCTGACTTAGCGCCTGACGTTTTTCGGTTTACCGCGGCAAGGAGGGAAAGTACAAGAGGGCCCAATAGTGAGTGAGGGGTGTGAGACGGAGAGATCGCCTCCGGCCACGAGTGGGTGAGACATTGAGTGCGAACGGATACGGAACAATGAGAGACTGAGAGTGTGAGCGCTCCCTTGTTAGGACCATAGAAGGCAAAACTGGGTAGAGCTACCCTCATGCCGCGGCTGAACCGGAAGAGAGGCTCTAGCACCCTGCCCCCGAGTGAAGTAAAGTTGAGAAAAGTAGTTCCGGTCATGCCGACCAAGGAACCGGAATAGGGAGAGCTCAAGGAGGATTTATCGTCGATGGGTTGTCAGGGGTTAGCTTTGAAACCTTGGGGTTTCAAAGATGAGAGGATGGTTAGAGAAATCCTGAGTGGCGTATCGAATCAGTTCGATAACACCTTGAGAGGGAATCCGGTCCAATGGACCGAGGCTTTGTGGCAAGACGTATACGGATTCCGGCCAGGAGGACTCGGCCTTGCCAACCGGAAGGATGATTTCGTCCAGGGCAAGTTCGGAAGCGTAGTAAACCCAAAGGACGGCTACGCGATCGAAGATTGCCTCGATGACCGGGAGCGTCGCCTGCTCCAGTTCCTGGTTTCAGTTCTGCATCCGGAAAAGCCCACCAAGGTGACCATCACCCTGGCTAACACGATCTTCGGAGCGCTGAGCGGAACCCGGAAAGTAGATTGGGGCCGGATCTTCTTTGATCTGGTGTCCTAGCTTACTACAAGAGTGGGGAGAAGTAGGGCTACCCCACTGTGCCCTTATGTGTACCACCTCTACCAGCAACAGGAACTGCTGACGGAGGTGGAGTTGAAGGTGTGGAAGGCCCAGGAGCGGACTATGAAGTATGGAAAATCTGAGTCCGACCAAGAAGCGGATTCCGGAAATGAAACCGAGGAGGAGGAAGAAGAAGAAGAGGAAGAGGAGGAACCGTATGTTCCCGCCAAGAGGTAGAAAACCACACCGGCTCGGAATCGATGAACGCCTCTGGATCACCCGCGGCCGCGCAAAGAGGATACTCCAGCCGGACCGGATGTGGCATCTGGATCGGGAACCGGAGATCCGTTCAATGAGTTGGTCGGGATACTCTGCGGAATTCGAGCGGATTGGGAAGTTAAGAAGCGGACGCTCGGGGAGATCGCGGAATTAATTGGAGCGGAACCGGACAGTCAGTTGCCGCAGCGGGTAGCTGAGAGTGTCATCAATCCGGATGAGCTCCGTAAGATGAAGGAGGAAAGCAAGCAGCAGCATGATGAGGTGGACACCCTCAAGGCTGAACTTTTCGCCTTACTCGAGAACGCCAACGCGACAAAGGAGATGGCGGAGGAAATGAAGAGGTTGGCCGCAGAAGTGAAAGACGTGCTCGGAGGACCCGGAGCCGCGGTCACCAAGGCGCGTCTGTTTGAAGAGGAGGTGCACAAGGACAAAAAGATATCTAGAACGAGGGTGGTGCATATCCTCACCGATTTTGAGGAACAGATGGAGAAGCTCCTATCCAAGGCACGGGAGTCAGCGGATCGGATCGTGGAGAATAGCCAGAAGTTGACAGAGATTCCGATCCGGCTCTCTGAAATTTCTCTTCCGGACTTGTTTTCGGAAGACGTAGCTCACAAACCGGGAAAGGACAAAACGCCCCAGTCCAGTAGGGCACAGAAGAAGATGCCCTCGATCGGACCGCAGCCGATCAATTTAGACTCCCCGGAAACTGAGGAAGATCATCCGGCTCTACCTCCGGATGGGGAACGGAACCGGAATCTAAGTGAGGTGTTTGAACAGTTGGAGAGGCCTAATGAGAGCCCTACCATTGGATCCCGAGTGTATGAGACGGAACAGGAAGGGTTGTAAAAATAGGAATTATAAGAATAGGAACCGGAATAGAATCCGGTTAGGATTTATAGGTAGGACCGGATTGTCAGCGCCTTCAGAGGCGGAAATCATGTATTCACTTTTTTGCTTTTTGCTTTTGTATATAAAGCAGTCTCTAAGCTGGAGACTCGGAGAGTTCTTTTGGCATTTCCTTGTGTACTTTCCATTGACCTGGTTTTGTGTAATCTTCCCGAGTGTTGGCAGGAGTACACGGAGTTGGAGTAAGAAGGTAGGTACGGAGGTGTTGGTAGAGTTCTCCCTTTGAGGTGTGTTTCCGGTTCTAAGTACATATAAGTAGGTTATGAAGAGTTAGGAGTGGATTCCAATGCCTCAACAACTGTAGAAGTTTAGTATTCCGGGTAAGAAATCCGTTGATTAGGCTAGGCGGATAGGGAAGGATTCCTTAGCTGCGCTAGAACTCCTGGGTGGGAAATCCGGTCGAGTATCCTGATTCCTGTGAGGTCTTGCCACCATTGTGGGTGAACGGAAGAACTTTTGTAGGTGTTGGAACGGACGGGTGCACTTGTAGCCACCTAAATTTGTACAGAACGGATCAGCGTCAAGGTCGTTGTAGTATGAGAGGATTGTATAGGGGGTCTTTATGTGACCTGTGATCCGGATTGCTATCCGGATTATTGTAAAGGACCAAACCGGATCCATGTTAGTTAGGGGATCAATGGATAGGAGAGTGGGTCTTCAGCCACTATAATTCACGGAAGGAGTGGTAGGCCTACCACTTTCAAAAGCAAGCGGCGAACCCTCTGATGGTAAAACAGAGGCAAAACTAAACCAAGTACGTAAAGGTAGACCGGACCGGATCCGCCCAGGAGGGTACTTAGGACCAGAAGTTGTAGGGTCCAGAATTGAAAAGTTAGTTCAGGGACCGGAGAACTAGTAAAACCGGAAGTAGGATACAGTCCGGTCGTAGTTTTCCGGTTGGTTTTTGACGTTCCGGTTTGCAAAGGTAGAACCGGAAAGTAGAACTGAAGGGTTTAATTGGGTTTATCTCCTTGTTAGAGTTAGCTACTTCACAGGATCTCGTGGATTCGATCTTTAGGGTCATTTTGTTATGCTCTAGGCAGGGTTGTCTCGGACGTACGTCCATCACGAAATCACGTCCAAAATCCGGACGTCTGGACGTCCGTCGTCCAGGCGTCTTGGACGCGGCCGGACTATGGTCGGTCGGCGTCCAGCGGTTGGTCGGACGGTCGTAGGAGCGGTCGGGCGTGACGTCGCAGCGGTCGGGAGGGTGGCCGACGGAGCGGTCGGGAGGGCGACCGACGGAGCGGTCGGGGGGACGTCTGACGGAGCGGTCGGCAGCAGACGGACCGTCCGATCGAACGCCGTCTGCAGGTTCGGGATAGGTTCGCGTCGTCCGGAGTAGATTCGGGAAGACAAGTTCTAGGTTTGGGCGCAGACGGCTATATGAAGGGACGGCCAAGGCATTTTCCCTCACTTCAACTCTCCTCCTTGGGAAACAACACCACATCGGATGTGCTACTGTTGCTTCACCGCGCCAGTTGCTCCTATGTGGTAGAGAGTTTGGGTCATACATCTTTGATTACACCGGAGGGGTTTTGAATCGGTCATTTACACACGGTTGAAGAGAAGAATCAAGGCATCAAGTAGCTATGGAAGAAAAGCGCGGCATTAAAGGTGAAAGCAGCAAGAGATCGAAACAAAAAGGAGCTCGTCACGAGCTCCGTCTTGACATTTTAAAGGATGAGAACATTTTAGCTGAGCCTGAGTGGGAGAAGGTGGTCGATGAATACTGGACTTCCAAGTTGTGCAAGAAATATGTGAAGATGTATCACATTGGGAAGTTGTGGCCTCAAGAATTACATGCTGGTCACACTCGGGAGTTTTCTTTTAAACCCGCAAGTTGTCTCAGCCCTCATTTTGTCCATCGTTCCGTAGAGGTGTGGCGGGCTCTCTTTGGGGACAAATTGATGAGCAAGGGTAGAATTAACTACACCATAGCAAGCATGGTGTATACAGAATTGAAGTTGGCTCGCAAGGTGGATTGGAGTACGTACCCCGAGACAGTAGAAACACCGCTTGTGCTTCCTGATGGCCAGAAAGATATTCCTGATACGTTTGTTTCAAAGGGACAAGTCCTTCAAATGGTTGAAGGCAATGCTACTCTACAATACAACACGGAAGAAAAACGTGTTTCTATCCAAAACAAAGTGCAGGACATGAAAGACAAAGGGGAAAATAAGGAGGAGCGCCCCCTTGAAAGTAGCAAAATGAATGCCACATCAGCGGATCGGACGAATCAAGCTGATATTTCACTTCAACCCGAAGTGGATAATACAGAAGGTAATGGAGGAGGAAGTATGACGCTAGAACTGGATACCGTATGTAATACTACGAAAGCTTTAGCGTCTTCTTCGAAGGGTGCGGAACGAGTCGTGCTTGACACTATACCGATGTTTCTGAGCCCTTCACCAATTGCATCAAGCGCGAAGGGAGAACCTGGTATTTTCAAGGTGCCATCTCATCCATCAAAACAAGGATCAACGTTGAAGACATTGGAGTACAAAGAAGAGGTTCCCTCAGAAGAGATGGACAGGGCAACTGCTAGAATCACTCGTCTTCTAGACAGTGATGCCCTTATGGACATCAGTGCCAGGACTACAGATGAAGAAATTAACAGAAGTCCAAGTCCAGTTCGGAGTCCAATACATGAAGTGCCACCTTCCCAAAACATGAATGATGAGAACTTACAGAAGGCAGAAATGGACTCTCGGGAACCGGGTGTTCTTAACAATGGCGAAGAGACCCCAAAGACGGAGGAGAATCCAATGCTAGCGTTCTTGGGTCCAGAGGATCTAAAGACTTTATCGATGATGCCTCCGCTACAAGAAATAGAGCACTTACTACAATGTTCTCTTAAATGGAAGACTTTTGAAGTTCAAGAAGAAGTTCATCCTTCTGCAAATGAAGAGGGTACAACAAATGTAGGAGGCACGATAGATGAAGGGCAAACCTCAACCCTGTGCAACCGAGTATGGAAGTTCGGCGAACTATTCAAGACTGCCTACTCTCTATCATGTACAGCTAAACTTGTAGCTGTTATGACACCTGCCCTCACACAAATAGCTGAAGAATTTATGAGCATGACACCAGAGATACTGGAGGGTGCCGTGGCCTTCAGAAAATTCATTGAATTTGCAAATAAGCTCCAAGAAGAGAAGGTGGAAAATCTCAAGGCTGTGGTTGAGCTTCAAACACAAAACGAAGAGCTCATGAAGGTCAATTATGACAAAGAAGATCATGATCGCCTGAAGGTCAAATTCGACAAATTGGATAAGCATTGCTCTATGGTGTTTTGGGATAAAGACCATGAAGCCTTGAGAGATATGTGTTTTAGTCTTCAAAAAGAAGTTGAGACTTTAAAGCTCTCGAATGGGACGTTGGAGTCCCAAAACCAGAAGTTGGTTTTGCAATTGAAGACATCTGAGGACAATTTACAATGGCATCGGGAGATGTTGAAGACATTACAAAACGACAAGTCATCTGAACATTGCAGGGACGGAGCAAGCTTCTTGGAGGCAAGTCAATGAACTCAAGAAAGCGATCAACTTTCGCTTCCTCTTGACAAGGGCAAAGTTGTGGACGAGACTGTAGAAGTCGTTATGGCCATTGAGAGCCCTAAAGTTGTGCCTCCACTCTCATTAGAAGTTGCTTGCACGCAAACGGTGAATCATGAAGTCCAGGAATTAAGGCAACAATTGGACTTGGCAATTCAAGCAAAGAATGACGCGGAGTCTTCACTACAGAGAATGGAACATGTACAAATACTACACGACATCCTTCCAATGAAGACCGGGGATCTACGGTGGGTGCTGTGGGCAAGACACCTACAACAACAATCTGGTTTATGCTCTCAACTCATGAGGGGGCTCTTGAAGTATGCAATGCAGTCGGACGAATCGTTGAGAAATGTGCAGTCTTCTCACCTGCGTTTGAAAGAGAAGTTCGACGCAGAATTAAAGGATCCCGAAGTATGCATTACAGTTTGGGGAAACATGGATAGAATGTTCGAGCGGTTGAATCACGGGAGAACCTATGAATCAGACAACATCAATTGGGCATTGGAAGCGGAAGAAGGATGAGTTCCTCACAACACATTGTCTGCTCATATTGTTCAACATGAGAAGCAGCTTATACCTGGAAGTGATCCCAATGTTCCTTTGATGAAGGAAAAGTGCTCTCTTTGCCAATATCGTTTTGGGCCTGAAGGAGGTCTAACTTTGGGTCAATGTGGCCACTCTTTTCATATTCTTTGCATCCAAAGAGCAGCACAATATTCCGCCCGTTGCCCCAACTGTCGTACTCCTTTGAATGCAAGGTTTTATGAAATGCTAGGAATATTGCATTCTATGGCATCAGGTCATGAATTCAACCGGTGGAACCTTCCACTAGACCAAGCGCCACACAAATTCCAAAATCATTTGCATTGGGGAAAACCAATGGTATGGCTACCAAACGAAGGGATGCATTCATTATACATGGATCCTCAAGACAAGGATGAGTACTTCTGGATGACGCGGGACTTGGAAGTGGAATTGCGTGCCTTCGGGATCCCGGATAACGATGCAAGAGAAATGTTCTGTCGTAGCATAGGGGGGCACTGGAGCACGCAGCACCAAAAATTCTTCCGATTTCCTGATAAGGAATGGAAGAAAGAAGGGCCAAATGACCCTTTCCTGGAAGTGGAGTCTGATCCTAGAATCACAAAGTAGTACGAGGGGTACAATTCCGATTTGGTAGGGCGGGCCCGCATCTTAGCGAAGTTGGAAGAAGCAGCTAAGGTTCGTTGCATGTTGGACTTGAATACGAAAGCAATGACAAGCCATAAGATGGAAGAGATTGCTCGGGCTTTCGATAAACGGATGGATGATGTTATCACCAAGTGGAGGAAGTATCTAGGGGGCGAACCTCCAATAGCTGATAAAGGTGTACCAGCTTGGTATTACGTGCAGAGCAAAGATAAAGTCATCGAGTACCTCGAAGACTTAGTACATGCCGCTCTGAGGACTTTAAACGCCCATGAAGTGGAGTTGTCTCCGAAGCGGAAGAATAAATGGAGAGTTGAAGAAGAGGATGACCACTCTCTAGAAACTAAAAGACTATTTGAGAGGGTTGACATGGAAGTACAAACTGGAGAAGGACCCAGTGGTGGCCAGGCGATACCTCGTCGCAAAAGCAGAAGACTCATGGCGAAGGAGGGGACATCTCGTGCTGCAGAAGAAGATAGTAGTATTGAAAACTAATAGGGAAATGTCTCGTTTCGTACTCTACATCTATTATATTAGTACTAGTAGAAAATAAATAGCTTGTGGGGATTTTAATTAGTAGTTTTCTCTACCAAAAATTATTGTACTTAGGCTATCACATTCATCATAGCTTCTTCATAATGTACATCGAATCATAGGTGTATGCCACAAAAGTATGTTTTGATTTCCTTCACTTTACATGTATATCTATATATACATATTTTGTATTCGATCTCTTTCTTTATATATATAGTTTTTTTTTGGCATATAAATTGAAGAATATGTCTATTTTTTCATTTATTTATTTATTTCATTGTTTGAATTCAATTCAATATGTTCTATTTCAGACTCAATATTATACCTCATTTGCTTGCTCGGCCCTTTGGGGTCGGTCGACCCTCTGGGTCGGTCGGCCCTTTGAGGTCGTCCGGCCTGTGGGGTCGGTCGTCCCAGTCCGGTCGGTCGGCCCCCTTCGGTCGGTCGGCCCCGTCCACCCAGACCGCGCGGTCGGCCTTGTCCGCTCGGTCGAACCTTATCGTCGGTCGGCCCCGTCCACCCACACTGCGCGGTCGGCGCCGTCCGCTGATTTTTCACGACCGTTGTACTCGGACTACGGACTGTGCAACGGTCAATTCTTATTTCTAAAGCAAAGTGCGGACTGGGCAGAGTATAAGAGCAAGGTTCAGGTCATTTGCAAGCACTCCTGAGAAGCTGAATGCTAAGATTCCCAAGGGCTACGAGCTGCAAATTGAAAAATTTGTATCCGTTGCTTGGTAATGTATAGTTCAGTGGACAGGGGGGCTTTGGTTTACAAGGCTTCATACACAAATTTTTTTTCGTACATGTGATTGGGTGCAGGAATGAACGTACTATGCGTTTGAAATCGAAGGCCGATATTTGAAGTTTCAAATTGGATCCACAAGCTATTCATTTTTTAAAATGAGTACAAATTCTCATCTTTGGTATACCATTCCATCCCCCGGCAAAGTGAAGTGTAAGGCATGTGGGTTGGAGTTCGTAAATCGGAAATGTCGCATGTTGAGCCACTTGGGATACGAAGGCCAAAATGGCAGGTGCGACTCAGGAATAAGCCTATGTCCACGATTGACATCGGATGTCAAGTCTCTTTTCCTTCGTTGTGATGGGATGTTTCCATCCAAATCAATCATTGAAAATGTAGATGGTCGGAACGCACTGATGGTTCTAGGCAATACCTCAAATGGAAGGGAGTCGCCATGTTCAACACAAGAAGACTCGTGCACAGCACCGGAACAAGCAGCTCTTTCAGCTTCAAGGGTGATTCCTAGTGACCAAACATCAAGTGACCAACGACCTACACCTTCTTCTGTAACTAGGCCTCAAAAACAAAGCCAATTAGCAGATGGATTTGAAGAAGCTGAAAGACGGAAGTTGAATATGTTGTGGGCTAATGTCTTCTATTCAGCAAACATACCATTCGCGGTAGCTCGGACTGCAGCATTCAAAGAAGCCGTCATGAGAACGGCTGACTTCAAAAAGCCATATAGTCCTCCATCGTATCAAGCTCTACGAACTAAATTGCTAGACGAAGCAAAGGCAGATCTTGAGGTGAAGTTGCATAAGAGGACCGAGGATAGTATCCGAAAGTTTGGTGCAACATTGTCTATTGATGGGTGGTCCTCGGTTACGAATCGGCCATTGGTAAATGTCATGCTTGTATCTTCCGCAGGGGAGCAATTTTTGGGATCAGTGGACACAAGTGGACATGAAAAGAATGCAGAGTACTTGGCTTCTATTTTGGATGAATTCATACAGAAGGTGGGGCCTCAAAATGTGGTGCAAATAACAACAGACAATGCTCCTGTGAATCCCAGAGCGTGTGAGATTATAACCGACAAATATCCTCACATTTTTTTCCAAGGTTGTGTAGTTCACGCCTTAAATTTGTTGCTCAAAGATTGGGGAAAGGAAGCATGGGTGGACACGGTAGTAACAGACGCCCGAGTGGTTCTTAAGTTCTTTAGAAAACGACACATGCCACTTGCAATATTCCGGAGTTACGAGAAAGAGTACAGCTTGTTGATGCCGGGGGAAACAAGATTCGCCTCTAATTACATGGCGCTTCACCGATTGTTGAAGGTAAAGGGTGCTTTAAAACAGTGTGTAACAGACCCTCGTTGGCGAAAATATGCGAGGACATTGAGGAAGAAGAAGAATGGTGGCGAGGAGTCTACAAATGCGACAAAGATAATTAACGATGACCACTTTTGGAGGCGTTGCACCAATTTCGTTCAGTTGCTGGGCCTCGTGGTACATGACCTCCGTGATTTAGATGCAAAGACGCCATGCACAGGCAAGGTTTTGCATATCATGAGGAAAATACGGAAGCACGTGGCGGATTTGGAGAATTCGCCTTTTAAACTAAGTTCGGAACTTGCAAAGCCATTGAGGGCAGCATTCCAAGAGCGATGGGAAATGGTGGAGACCGATATTCAATATGCAGGAGCTCTTCTAAATCCTTACTTGCTTCATGACAAAGAACTAGCAGACGATGGTGAGGTGATTGATGCATGCAAACGTGTCCTCATGCGAATTTGTAAGCGTGGAGAGTACGTTGACGTCGTGAAAGAATTCATGGCTTTCCGACATAAAGAACCACCTTTTCACAATATGCTGGACCCAAGCGAGTCCAAATTATCGGCACATGCTTGGTGGAATTTTGAAGGTGTTTGTGGAAAGCTCATTGCTCCGATTGCAAGGAGAATTTTAGGGCAATCGGTCTCTTCCTCTTCATGCGAGCGAAATTGGAGTAGCTATTCCTTTGTTCATAATAAGGCTCGAAACAAGTTGAAAACAAAGAGAGCCATGGATTTGGTGTATGTGTATACTAATTCCAGAGTCCTCGCTGCTTCAAAGGAGAACGATGAGAAGTTGTGGTACCGCGAGAATGCGGAGTCAGAGGAATCCGAGGGGCTTATGGAGGATGACGAAAGTAGTGATCATGATGTCGAGGAAGAACATCTTCCATGGCGTGGAAATGAGGAGGTCAATGACGACAGGGGGGAATCGGAATTGGAACCAGAAACAAGTGATGACAACCTCAAATCCGATAAAGAAGAGGATCTGAACGACGACACGTACGCTTTTCGTGGTAGACTGTCACAAAGACGAAATGAGTATGATGATGACATGATTGACTTGGATACAAATAACCGAGATGAATTTGAATTTTTAGAAGACGAAGATCTACCTTCTATAGCGAGATTTGTAGATGGGAGCCGACTTCTAAACAGCCATACCATTTTGGCAAACAAGGAAGACACCATTGTGGAAAAGGCGGTTCAGAACGGGATATCAGTTACAAGAGGCCAAACTTTACAAGCAAATGAAGTGATTGAACGTGAAAGGTCTCCATCCATACCATTAGGCCAACCTGGAGAAAATGACAAACTACATTCTTGGGAGAAAATGGATGCGGACAAAACAAGCTTCGAATTTGGAGAAAATTTGGTTGATAAGAGCATCGAGAGACCGAGCTTCCTAAGCCTCAAACCGCTAGAGGTATTGGACAAGGGGGATTCAGGTTCAAATGAGTGCAAAAGTCCGAACATGGTCCACAATGACCAAGGCAGAAATGACAACATGTAGAGGTCGCAACGTCCAACGAATAACGATCCTCCACCCGCTCCACGCTCATTGTTGAACGGTGGAAGTGATAGTACTACTCTGGGGGGTTCACCGAGTTTTCTACCTACATTGCAAGCTTCCAACATTCAAGAAGAAACTGTGAAGCGAAAATTCACTAGTTTAGAGTGTACTAGTGATAGGGAAGATGAGACATTGGAATCAATGTTCAAGAGCATAGCAAGCCGCCCACCACAATGTTCTCAAAGACTAGAGGACATGAAACTGCGATCTGTGAATGAAATAACAGCGGTTGCTTACCAACGGAGGCAACAAGCAAAAGAAGCAATGGTAGAAGAATCCGCTAAACCTAAAAAGAAACGAGTGATGGAGCGATTTGCTACCTCCCCAAGGAAGAAAGTACATGGAGGAAGAACCCCCTTAGATACATGAGTATTCCTTCCAACTCTTCCCGCAAAGAAAGGACGATTGGCCGGCGGTCTTCAAGAACGCATCCTCGGTAAGAATTTCTTAAGGAGGAAGGATGATCCAAACATAGGCAAGGGGAAGAAAGCTTCTACATCTATGGAAATCAGAGGAAAAGAGAAAGAAAAAGTATTGTCTTCATCAGATGATGAAGACAATACTTTCGACGATGAAGACGACGGATGGCTATCAAGAGACTATAGTAGTGGGGCAGAGGTAAAAGGAGATAGTGATTATCATCCTTAGGAATTGAATCTTACATTCTTAGAATGGGTTAGATTAGAATACGTTACATAGATAGTTCTTCAAATTTTTATGATTTGAATTTGGAAGACTTTATGAACGTAGTAGAAATGACTCAAATGAGGTTTGACATTTGACACGCATTGCTCTATAATAGGAATTTGCGTGTTTATTTTGAAAAATGTAATAAACCTTTTTTATTCATTATCTTTGGTTGAATGGTTGAATAGGAAATTGAAGAAGTCTTCACTGCGTGTATTTTGGTTATTCATGCTCCGTGTACAAAACAAATAAATCAGATAATTTCTTGGGAAGCGTTAGAAATAATGAACCTCAGAAAGAAAGCTTGCATAGAAACTGAAATCTGTAAATACCAAATTACAAAATTGAAGATCGTGGTTGGCGGAATGGCGGGGGGGCACAACGGCAGCAATGCAGTAGACTCTCCGACCGCGTGGAAGGTCGTGGATGGGCCGACCGTAGGTCCGTAGCGGACCGTCTACGAGAGAAAGAGAAGAGAAGCAGGGGCCGCGGACTGGCCGACCGGGCCTACCGCAGGTTTAACGACGGTCCGACCAGCGACCGCAGCGGACGGGGCCGACCGATGGTTCGCAACGGACTGTCCAGTCTGTCCTACTGCGCGAATGGGACGACCGCGCCGGACGGGGCCGACCGATGGTCCGCAGCGGACTGTCGGACCGCGCGGATGGGCCGACCGCGACGGATGGGACCGACCGATGGTCCGCAGCGGACTGTCGGACCGCGCGGATGGGCCGACCGATGGTACGCAACGGACTATCGGACCGCGCGGATCGGCCGACCGCAGCGGCCACATAAAGGTGACCCAAATGATTAAGAGGTCATCTGCCATTCGGGAAACTGGGACTTACTGTGTTTCTTGTCTTCAGGTCTGAGGTTCGATCACTTGAGTTCATGCGGTGGTATGAGGCTTGGTTTCAACTTCCAACAACCAATTCCCATTTCTCAAAAGTGGGTGATCTATTCATTCTTTGTGGAAAAGGGGGGGAATGAACAATAATAAAGCTAAAGTCCTTGCCAAGTGCCAACGAATCTTGAATGAAACCTACCACTAGAAAATGCAAAGAGTAAATTACTTAAATATTTTTCGATTTCAGGGCTACAGTTTTTCACGGCCAGTCGGCTATGTCACCATGTACCATTCTTTATAGAATTACAATGCATATATTTATATGGTCAAACTATAAATGGAATCGGTTTTAAATGAAAACAAGGTTCCATGTAGCAGAGAAAGCTCTGTGAGTCTGTGTGAAATCCCTACAATCCTACATAAGTACATTTGTATTCTTTGTAATTTGAAACCTCCAACCAAATTGTTCTGCAAAATATTTAATCCAAGCCGGAAAGCTCAAATGAATGAAGAAACACCTATACTAGTATACTATTTACTATCTCACCTTGCATGTTGATTTGTTTGTTGGCTAGGAATTCTGCATTTTAGATCTACATGACTCAAGATTTATTAATAAGGTATTTATAAATTTTGAAAGTATTCTACAACAAAATCGTGAGTGTTGGACGAAGCACAACAAAATTATCAAATGTTTCTTGTAGTCACCTAGATCCATTAGAAATTAGAAAAAATTTAGAATTTTCATTGTATTTTAGGTACATTTCAATGTCAAAAGGCTCCCAATTCTATATTTGGAATGATGAACTAAGTGACTAGGAAGATGTTTCATCTAAATGAAGATGTTTTATCCAAAATGATTCTGGACTCTTGAGAATGCAAACCTTCAATGACCAATTTGATGAAATGGAGGTAACCAATAAACCAATATGTACACAAAGAATAGAAGCAAAAATATACAAGATTTAGAATATTATTCTTTTGTTAAATTACTAACAACAACTTCAAGGGGCTCTAACTCTAATCCCTCAAGTTGACTTCACATAAATACCTAAATATGACCTATAAACAGAAACCGAATTATTTAATGCATTATTGCATTGAGATTTGTAACTTTAAAGGACAGTTTGTTTAATTGTTTACATGCAATTTTATGAAATGGAATTGGAGTTGGAGATGAAATAAGGTCATTCTATATTTAACTATAGTGAAAAGTGATTGAATGAGTATTTTACCATAGTTTGTAACTTTGTATAATCATACTTTCTTAGTTTTTGTTGGATTTTATTCACAATTGAAGGGTGATTTTAAAAAATACTCATATTATTTTAGAGTCATGTATTGAGTGTTTGCAAGTTGCAATGTCTTTTTTTATAACTTTTCATACTTGTTTTTTTTTTAGTTTACTAAAGTTTTGACTATTGAAAGCAATACTTTTACTCTTTTAGAAACAAGCTTTTACGAGTTCTGAAGTTTACAGTTCAGATTTTAAGTATTTCAGTATTTTACAAATCACAAAGAATCATTATTTTATGATTATATGCATTAGAAAATGACTACAAACTTCACTTTTCTTCAATTACATATTTTTAAAATTCACCATGAAAAAATGAAAATTTAGTCTCTCTCCCTCTATGTACATTTATAGTTTGTACTCAAAATACTTATAAGATGTAAGAATGAGTCAATTGCAAACATATTTCATGAAGAGAAATATTGAAATTCTAAAAGTGAGTAGTCATCAGAATTACGGGTAGGATTCATGTTTTTTAGGGTATAGGGTATAGGGTTTAGGGTTTTAGGGTTTAGGGCATGGAGTTATTTTTCAAGTTTCACATTGAAGAGGCAAAATTCCCGCCTTCAGTTTTCAAAGTTTTCATGTCTTTACCTGAAGTTCATGACGAACTAATGGTCTAACAGGCTGCCAGCTCACTCCTTTGGATTCTCCACTCACAAATAACTAATTTTGGAGAATCCATAGGTCGTGGGCTGCTTGGCTGTCCGCTCGGCGGACAGTGCGCCAACCAAGCGATCGGCGAAAGCAACGACCCGTCTGCTGAGCGGACGGGCCGACGGCCTATCGGTCGGGCCGACAGCCAATCGGTCGGGGCAGACGAAGTCCGTCCGTCGGCCCGACGGCCGATCGGTCAGGACGACGGCCAAGCGGTCGGTGCGTCCGTCCGACTCGGCCGTCCGTACAACTTGGCCGTCCGTACGTCTCTGTCGACCGTGGGATGGGAGATGCGGATTCACGCTGTCCGTCCGATCTTGCCATTCGACCCTGAAGCCGACAGCGACGTCCGCCTCATCGGTCGGTATAAAAAGCGGAGCGGACGGCTCATTCCACACAATTGTTTCCCTTGCGGAGTGGATGATCCAGCGGCTATTGGTCTCTGTGCACCCCTTCCGCCTTGGTGTGTGAACAATTGTGAATGAATGAATGGTATCCACTATTCACTAATTATTATAATGTGAAATCAATACACAATACTCATTAATCATTCTAACGTTGAGGTAATTTATAAAGAAGGGTACTATGCCTCGCAAAGGAATTCCGGTTCTTTCCGGTTCTTCGAAGAAAAGTTTGAAGGGAAAACCACAAGAACTAGATTGGGATGTTTACTTCGATGAATTTAATGTGGCAAAGGAGGGGTGGGAGTACGAGTCCAACAAAGTGTGGACTTGTACAATGTGCAAGAAATATGTGACCATGTCACACATAGCCAAACTGTGGCCAGCAAATGACAGTTTGGAGAAGCAAGTGAGACGGTGGGAAGGCCCTATGAAGACGTGTACAAGTAGACACTTTGTAGAGAGATACGAAGAAATTTGGGCAGCTTCAAATCTAGGTCCCTCGAAGCCTACCATCATGAACTATTCTACCATGGCAATGGTTTGGGTGGAGATTGTACTCCAGAAAGATGTTGACTGGCGTACAGTTATAGGGATGAATAAAGAGACGAAGATGACGTGTCACTCAGCTGTGGTGTTCACTAACTGGCGTGGCGAAAGTGATTGCATGCCGGCTTGGTCGAACTGAGGTCAATTTGGGTGCCCAAGTTGGCCTATGCGGGATGCAGAGGACAGTGATGCTGACGATGATGAAGAACCAGCTGAACAGTTGCCACTTCCACCTCCACCTCCGGAGAGGCACGAACGCCGAGAAGAACGCGAAGACATAGAATACGAGAATCAAATGCGGGAAGCATTGAGGAGGAGTGTTGAGGATCAAGGCCGACCTCGTGGATATCACACTTCACCTCGTCGTGAACGTGATGTACATGGCTCGCGACATGGAGGAAGTAGTTCACACTATAGGAACAACCCTCGAGATGGTGGTCCAAACGTAGAAGGAGGCTATAGAACTACAACCTATACGGACTACGGTGGTCTTTCACATGGCGGCCCTCAATACTGCCCAGGAACAAGGGGACCTCATGGAAACACCAGTTATACGGACTACGGTGGTCTTTCACATGGCGGCCCTCAATACTGCCCAGGAACAAGGGGACCTCATGGAAACACCAGTTATACAGACTATGGTGGTTCGGAACAAGGCGGCTCGCGAAATTATCCGAGAACAGGAGGACATGATTTGTATGGGCCTCATGGAAGTTCTTACTACACTGGTTCAAGTCATGGAGGGACTGGAGGCTCACATGAATATGCTTTAGTTCCACCTCCAACTTTTGGAGGTCCTTATTACGAAAATTATGGACAAGGGCGACAATCAAGCGAATATGGGCCATATGGTGGCTCCGGTTCTACGCCTCAAAGTCAAAATCATGATAGTAGTTCTGATTCTGAATGAAGTATAGTGTTATTTTGTAGAAAAATATAAGGTGCCATTATGTAGTTATGGGCTTTGTTTTTTAGTGTGGTTTTCAAGTGTAATGCATTGTCAATTTGTCATTTGCCATTTGGAAATAATGCAATAGTTGTAGGAATGCAAGTATATTCGAACACGTGAGATGTATGAAAAACTTGTTTTAGCCCCCAAAACGAAAGTGGTACAGGCTATAAGACTATTTTATAATATAGTAAAATTATTTGCTTTTTACCTTGTAGAGTAAGTAGAGTTCCATACTATCACTCCAATATGAATGGTTAATTGTTGCAAGTGTTGAGTATGTGAATGATGTGGTGTAATGTATTTGAACATTGGAAGTTACGTATTTTGGTCATTTGTAATGAATGCATACTGAAAACCATGAAAGTTACGTGCTTGTATATAGAATTGTAAATGTACGGTTGTTTTTTGAGTCAAAATGGTGTGACCAAATCATTTTTATAAAACCTTTGTCGAAAAACTGAACACCTTTTGGTAATTGGTAATTTGGTATGCACCAAAAGAAATTTCATTATGTAATTAGCTTTGATGTTGTACTTCCCAAATACTATTTTAAGTATTGGACCTTCACGACAACAATTCAAGACTTATTCTTCTTCAAGTATTTTAACACTAGAAGAGTAAAAACAACAAGATATCATGTTGTTGAAATTCATTGATGAAATGAATTCGAGCTCTCTGGATATTGGATAGGCAAGAATATAATGTACAAGTAAAAAATTAAAAATTAAAACAAGTTACAATTATTTTCCTACCTACTATAACCTACTAGGCTACTACCTAGTGCAGTAGTGCCTACACTCCCCCCCGTCCCTTCACTCCCTTGTTTTGAGCAATTTAGGTCATAACTTCTATTCCCGGTCACTGATTGTGGAGAAAATGAGGTCTCCATTATCCCATATAGCTTAATAAGTTTATCAATTTTTCCATCTTCAGAAAAAGTTTCAACAAATCACGACAAAATTTCAAGTTGTAAGTACCTACCTAATAACCCCTAAACCCTCGAAGGGACCCTAAGTCCTTTAGAAGTGAACCTTGAACTCACAATTAGGCACTCACATACAATCATACATTCATACACGATGTTTCCCTCGGTCCTTTAGTTGCCCTCCATCGTCATATGAATTAAGAGACATAGAGATAAGTAAACGCTTACCATTTTTTATATTGTCATTGACATTATTATAATGAACATCTTCAATCACATTTACTATACCACAGAAATGAAGACAAGGACTTGTCAAGCTAACAATCAATGAATCATAGAATCAACAATCATCAATTAAAAATTCAACGAATAAAGAATTGCAAATTATTTCATATAATGATTTCTAGATTTCCAATTTTCCATCCAAACATACGATGACAAATGGCGTAAAGACTTCCAAGTTCTCCAAAATCATTGTGAATTAAAACATGCTCATTGATTACAAATGCTAAGATGCACCTTGCTGTAAAACAGCATTCACAATCAATCCACTCATTGGTGATGAAACTGAGGTATATCATCCGTATATACTATACTACTATATAATTGACATATAACTTAGTATATGTCTTTGCCTCTATGAATAGTGCATACTATAAACACCTATAGGCTATAGTTAATTACTTATATATGATATATTAATATCATTAAAGACTTAAACTACAACTCCAAAGTGGCGGAAGTGTTCATCCGGTATAGGCCAATGAAACGAAGAAGTAAATCGCGAAATCACTTGCGCCAAACTACTATGGCCATCGGGACCATCTTCGCAAAGTCTCCCCAAATACACTTGAAAGACTTGTGCTAAGTCGTGATGCGAGTACAACACATGTTTTTTGCTTCCACGACCTTGCAAACCGTAGTATGTCTCTGACATACATGTACTATTGATTCTCTTCGCTATTTGACCAACAGCAAATTCTTCGGACTTAATGGTAAGTATGGGTATGTTCTCCACATCTGCATCTTTTCGATGTATGTATGTAATCTTTGGATCGATCCACCACCTCCTCCTCAGAACTTCGTCCCGATCACTTGTTGATGTGAATGTATACAATGACTTCATGGGCTCTGTACTAGTCGTGGTCATCCCCCAATCACAAATTCCAATGAAAACCTACAACTCGTCTTCCAGGAAATGGAACATGATGTTATCTGGAGAAATGTCGTTGTGAAGGTGTCCGGCACCATGTACCGCATTCATAATATGCAGCAGTGCCCAAGCAAGCTCCGTACGCTTTGCTCTCCATCGCTTTAGACGATGAGCACGAATGACCTCCTCGTCGCTAATTTTGGAGTCACATATAATGCGTATGGCAATATTGTTTGGATAATCGTTATCCATTCTCAACATTTCACGCAAAGTACCACCATTCCACCACAATGAATAGCCTTCGTTCCGATTTGTGTGGACTGCAATGAAGCGTATGACTCCATCGTGCGGAATCCGCACCGCCATCAATTCAGTTTGGTGTTCCATCTTTGCAAGCTCAGGTCGTCGACCCTCTTGGAGAGAGATTTTTGTTGCAAATTCCCAATGTGGTTGAAGTTTAGGGCGCCCTTCGATTCGCACCCTACGAATTGTGGCATAGCCTCCACGTAGGACAATATTATCTTGTGGAATCACCCTTGCGGTTCCCGGGAGCGCTATTAAATGGCGAAATACAACTCGCATGTTGACTCACCCTTCGTGAGTTGTCCACCAACTCATAAATCCACCTCTATTTCGTCTTGAAGCAAATGGTCTCATCCGACTCACGAACATGTCCACTTTTGTAATTATGTGCGTGAAGGCTTCATCATCAATGCGATGAACCTTACCAAATTTTTCGACGGTCCCTTTCGCATTCCATAGTGCATCATGCGCCCGTTTGTCCAACCAACTAGTGAAATCCTTCTTTTCCATTTCTTCATACCACCCTCCCACCCGCAACGCTTCATGCATCATGTCCTTTATATCGCCTTTGAACTTCTCAATGCCCTCCTCTTGATAACGAACATACTTAGAATCAAGAGACATGGTAATTTCTCTCTCATAGAATTCAACAATGCATTTTCTCAAAAATGCGGTACAAGTGTGCGAGGGGTTGTCCATGATGTCGGCCTTAGTAGATTCCTCCCCAAACTTCGTTTTCTTCTTCGCCCTTGGCATCTTGATGAATGTCGCACGATTCGAGAAAAAAAATGACAAGGGTCCCCCCAAGATTTCACCTTTACCCTCCCGAGGAGAGGAGGCAATAGGACCCAAAGGCACTAAGCTTCTCCGCTCTCTCTTGCAAGCAAGGGGGAAGGTAAAAGTGAGAGGCGGACGGCCCGACCGCTTCTTTTGTATGAAGCTTACGGCCATCCCGTCCGCCCTGGCGGACGACCGATGGGGTGCCCCGTCGGGTCCGTCCGATTGGCCGATTGGTCGGACGGGCCCGATCAGCCGACAGATCGATCGGCCCCGTCCGACCCGTCCATCCACGCGGTCGGCCCCGACCGCCCTGTGGTCCGCGTTCGTCCGGTCGGTCGGCCCCGTCTGCCCCGTCGTCGCCGTCCGACCGCTCGGTCGGCTCACTGAACCGGCCGACCGCCCGTCCACTAGACGGACGCAAGTCTGAAATTTCTATGTCCCCAGACGCCCGAAAACCCGTGGACGCGGACGTTGGACGTCCGTCCGGACGTCCGGGCGTCCCAGCGTCCGTGCAACCCTAGCTCTAGGGTGATTTTTGTGAGTATAATAGGAAAATTGCTTACTCTGTGCTGTGACATGTATGACAAGAGAAATCGTGGCATGTACAATAGTCTTATGGATGTAGTAGAGTGTCTTCAGCGTACCAATAGCGCACTGCATTTCATTGTTGTTCATCAACCATGTTGATGTAGTGACTGTGTCATCGTCTAATCGGCGTTACGAGAGGGTAGTTTAATTATTGCTTTAGTTCAGGTCGAGTCGTCTTGAATGGCATGTGCATTGTTCTCTGAGTTCCTAGTGAACTTTAGCTCGCCTGGACCTTAATGGCTCGTGCATTCGCATGTATGGTTAGAGATATACATAATTTCTATAATATTTTTTTTTATGAATACCTTTCTGTATTTTCTTCTTCCTCTAGTTTAGGTTGGGCCGACCTCATTTGATGGCCAGGACTTCCTAAACTGCATATTTGTTATTGGAGTATGTAATTACAGTTACAGTTTTTGTTTGAATTGTTTTAATCTCTTTCTTTTCTTAGAATTTGGGAACGTCGTCCTCTCTTGTTCGGCACACCAGTCTTCCGTGCACTACATCAGCTGATTCATTCTCCGACTACGGGCAGAATCTAATTCTGAGTACATGAAACTTCATGTGTTCGGCTGCCACTACAAATTCAACAATGGACTTCTCCCTAAAGCCCGTTGATGATGGGGTGGTGGATAGTCCCCCGGGTTCAGCTCCTCATCGTCTAAAATTATGTTCTCCATCGCCCATGAAGTCTAGTGATGTTTTTGCTACACCGATGTCGTCTTCACCTTGCGATAGAGCAACACGGCGGAAATTATATGGTGAGGACGTGGGTCCTTCCTCAGATGTTCAAGGAAGTATGAGGGCTTTCCAAGTTCATGGATTACAAGCAAGTACAACCACAGGCCGAAGATGACAAAGGCAATCGTGGAGCTCAAGAGTAAATGACACATATAGTACTTGTTCATAGTGTAGAGTCATACATTCATGCTTCATGAAAGCTCAATGTTCATATTACAAAACAACTCAGCGCTCGAGTGAATCACACTCGTAGCTTTTATAGTGTACACAGTGCAATGTAATAAACTACATTATTAGCCTTTATAGTTTGTTGCCTGTAATATAGTGTCACTGGCCTTACTCAAGCATAGTTGGAGATGTATGGAACAACTCATGGTGTACAAGTGAAAGGTCAATATGAAAGTTTACCTTGTCGTTCTGATATTTGATTCCTACTTTTGTTCATCTGATTTTAATTCTTGGTTAATTTGAATATTGTTTGAGGAATTATCTTCTCCGTTTTTGAATGAAATTAGACTTCTGTAACTCTCATTTCGGTGGAATACTCTCATTTTAATGAATATTACGTTTAGTGTAGGTTTATAAAAACATATGGGTCACTAATGTATTTTTTTCGACACATGCATTGACCAAAACCACATTCAAAAAGAATTTAGAACTTGTGTATACATGTTTTTGGCCCATGTAGATTGGCCTTGATTGAATTTCATGACGTTGGTATCTCAAGGTATTATGACGTTTGTACCACAAGGTACTATAACGTTCATGACATTGGTATAGGCTTGGCCTTTCTTGTATGAACTTTGAGGCACATGGAAATATTCATTTACATTATTTTTTTGATTAGATGTCCATGGATTGTCATAGAAGAGCGTGATTGCAACTTCTACGAATTTTTCCTTTCTCATTTGCACTTTTATTGCATATTTTTTTTGACTTTGTGAGACAAAGTGCAGGCTCAGCCAGTTTAGCATGAATTTTGAGCCACGTGGAGAAATTGAATTACATTATTTTTTTCATGAGGTGCCCATGCATTATCATTGAATAGGGCGTTTTCAATTTCTATTACAATTTTTTCTCTCATTTACATGTCTATTTCATTAGCCAAATGAACCAAGAAGTTTTAAATTGTAGATGTTTCTACATTCAATATGTGTTCCATCTTTGAAGTGTAGACCTATATTTGTTGTAATTAAGTAAACTTAAAATTATTGTGGAGAATGTATTTTACATTTGTGGGATTTACTATTAAATAGATGCATTTATATATATAGAATACTGAATTATTCAATCTGGACTCTAGAGTTGTTATGTTTTTTGAACCTGTTATTAGTAGATTTAATATTCTTATTAATATGGAATATATTGAATTAATAGTGCATTCATTTTGTTTAAAAAACATTCATGCCTATTTTTGATTTCACAACAATTAAGTTGTTTATGGAAATCTTGAAATTTACATTTGAGAGGTGTTTCTTTTTTATTCTAGAATTTGGATTGCCATTGTTTGTAATAATTGATTCAAATTTCTAATGCATTTTAATGCATCATTAATGTATATTATTTAACATAAACCGTTTAATGAATTTCTGTTGTATATATCAAAGTTTGCTCATTTGAAAAAAAAATTATGAAAAATTTAATAGTTTTTAGTTGAATATTTATTTTGAAAACTATTTCTTATTCTATCTAATATATAAAAAATATTCTGAAATTCAAATGATGAATGTATAGCATAGCAAGGATGAACCGGTTCTTTATAAAAAAACACAAACATTTTATTAATTTCAATTTGAAGATTTATTAAATTTTTGTTTCTACATTCTATATAATATAATGCACTTAAATTCTAACAAAATACTAATTATGAATTCAGAAGTACCTACCGCTAGTTAAACTTTAGAGTATTTCCTTGGAAAGTATGCATTCCATATTCTCGGGAATGTATGATTGGAATGTATAGCTAATAATACCCTGGAAGTTTACTTTGGATGCTCTTTTTTGGCTATGCTTTTTCAAAGTACTCCGTGATTCTAGGAAGCCCTACAGTGACGCATTTCAAATTTCAGTTCGCGCTCTTCTCTTGCCGCCCAGAAGTTCCCGCCATTGATTGGGGAATACGCCTTCGCACGGAATTCAGTCTTCTTCTTTCTTTCTTGCTCTCTGTCGCTCTCTCTCTGTCGTCATCCGTGTCGACTTGCGTGTGCTTTCCCTCAGTATTTATGAAGGACTTGTAAGTGCTACACTTGTTTCTTGCAGATTTGGGGATGCTTTCATATTTCTTTTGAATGAGACCTACGTGATGTGGTAGTATGCGACTTCTGTTTGATGCTTTGCTGTTTCCGTATCGCGGTTTGATCGAAATAGAGTTCAAGACTTCGCAACTCTGGTGTACTGATGAACGCGTCGGCCGTTTCTATAGTTTTGTAACGATGATTGTATGAAGCAATCTGCCCTTCATTACCGATTTAATTCTACCATTTGGAAAACCTCATCGATGATGAAGTAGAGTTGTCGTAGTGCTGAGGGAACTCCGAAATGATTGCCGGAAAATACAGAATACTCTATTGAATATTACTGAATCAATTATTCCGGAAAATCCGGGGAGATTTAGTTCGAATCAAGCTTATCATTACCACACAAGAAATATATTTGACTGAGTGCAGAAACAACACAGTCAGCTCGATTCGAGCTGACTGAGTTGACAAAGAATATATATCATCGAGTGCACCGACTACACGATCAGTTTGTTTCGAACTAAACTACGCTTCTTAAAGATCTTATCTTGCCAGTTGAGAGATAATTATCAATTTCACATATTTGCTCTGAAATGAGCTGAATGAGGAAATAGTCATATAGTGTGGTTGATCAACTCGATTCGAGCTGAATGAGAATTTATGATCATAATGTGGTTGGTCATCTCGAGTCTCCGTGAATAAGGATTCGGATATAGAATATTATAGATTAGATTGAATAGGTGCGAATCGATAGATCCAGTGGTCAGCTCGAATCAAGCTGACATTGACGTGGTTAAGTTCCCATTTATTTGTCGAGGAGGATTTCTAATGCCTTAACTACCTGCGCACCCTTTTCCAAATACACAGAACTTTCAGCCTTTCTAGATGCTTGTATACGCAGAACGTACTATCATCTTAGTGAGTGTACTGGATCCCGAGATCCACTCTGTTAAGCTCGATTCGAACTGATTGTTATGGTTTCATTCGGATACTGAAAGACGTGTTCTTCTTCTGAACAGAGTGACAATTATTTGGACTAAAGGATATGGAGATGAATATTGATGGGGACGACATGGAGTTCTCGGATGAAGAATTTTCTATTCTGGAAGGGATGAATGTCGGCATTCCTGAATGCGAGGGCATCCCGCGTCGTCTATGGAATACAAGATGTGTCACTCTCTACAATGAGGTGGGTTTACTTGTTGGCGAAGGGACTTGCCATAGTGTCAACTCAAACCTCGTGCTTGGAGCTAGTGGTCCCCTTAGAGATACCCATGTAGCAGTCCACATCACCAAGACATTCTTTGAAGTGGATATCCCTCAAGAGCAGATTTACTATTTGGTAGCTTGGCCGATTAAGCGAGTCCACTGCGCGGGAGCAAGCCTTCACGACCATGAGGCTTGGGATAGATTTAATCAACTGCAAGCTCACCTCCAAAATCCACAGCCTCCAACATCTGCTCGGCCATATTCAAGTATCCTCAGAAATCCACCTCGCGTGACATCCCGTAAATCTAAGGAACTCCTCACCCCAGAGTCCATTAACTTGGTGTCCAATAGAGTCTTTTGTTTCCAAAATTGCGTTCAACCGTTTCCAAAGGAGAAGATTCAAGCCTTCCGCGAGCAAATGTACTCCTGTACATCATTCAAGTTCAGGTCGCACATGAAAACTGAAGTACATAGGTCTGTTCATCTGGATGCACGTGGAAGGAAGACGGTGACAGTTGAAGGTATTAATGTGTGCATGCAAGCATGGATGCATATTTTTGGAGTCTCGGAGGCCACATTTTACTAATACCTCAAATATTGGAAGGACGAACAAGAGGCAAGAGACCATGGGAATACAGGATTGGAGAAGCCGAGAAAGCACACCCAACAAGCAACTGCAACGCTGAAGTGCATCCTCGAGAAGGAGGTGGACCACATGCCACATCATACTCAAACTTTGAAGTCAGGGGACAAGATTGTTTCCATGTGTCTTCCCTCTACTTTTCAGTGGAAGGGTAAGATGAATGAAATCAACGATGTCAATGCAGCGTTTGGATTACCCGAGGTTTCAACTTCGAACTTAAGCAAGATCAGGTCTTCCAAGTTCTCGGAGTTTGAGGTGAAGAAACCTGGTGATAATTTCACTCGGTGTTCAGTGTGTGACAAATTACAAGAGCTATGAAGAAGTTGTATTGCTGGATCTCAAAGTGCTTTGATATAGTTAAGGAGGCTTGACAAGCATTTGGCTATTACTCGGGCGCATAGGGAGATGTATTACGTCAATCGTTACTGCTCGCACGAGTTTCCACACGAATGTTTGACAATCATGCATGACAAGATGGACCATGCCAAAACTGCTTCTCCGATCTTTTCCCATAAGACTAAAGACCTTGATGGACTCACGAAGTTGCCCGTTTCGGTGACTGGCATGATTGCCCACGGTCATGGTGATGTTCGATACGTGCATTATGGCTTGGATATGTTTCTCCGCGACTCCAACTACACTATTGGCTCCATGGCGAAGTTGTTGCAAGATTTGGAATTACCACCGAAATCATCTTCTCGGCAATTGTTTATGGGGTCGGGATCCACAAATTTGTCCAAGGCAATTCTCAAGGGTGCCAAAGTGTGTGAAGTGTCGTTACCTCCACCACTAGAACTTTTATGTCCAGGGATGCCACTGCCTCCAATTCTGAATGTGCAAATGGATAATGCCACCGGAGACAACAAAAAAAGATTTGTTTTTTGTTACTGGTCTCTACTTGTTGCAAACAAGATCTTTCATGAAGTGTACGTGAACTTCATGATCGTGGGTCATACTCATGACGACATTGATGCGCTCTTTGGAAGATGGAGTATGCTTTTGAAGAAGGAAAACTTCCTTACAATTCCTGCACTTATGAAGTCGTTTATGGATGTGGAATCCATTCCAACAATCCCTCACCTCATAGAGTAGGTGCCAGATTTCAAAGGTTTCATAGCAGGCAGTGTTTTGGACGGCAATGACATCATGGTTGGTCATACCAAGCCACAACAAGTCAAGTTTTACTTGGACTCTATTAGATGTCTAGTTATGAAGTACAAGATGTTGTGCACTAATGTTGATTGGTTACCAAAGAGGGCTGGTAATGGAATGAAATTGTAGAAGGAGGACTCGGAAGAGCAAAGTTTGTGGCCACGTGGAGTGCCAAAAGCAATTTTGCCAAGTCCAATGAAAGGCACGGAGGACATCTTGAAGGGCATATCTGGATTTGTAAAGTACTGGGAGAATTTGTGCAATCAAGATCGCACTGGGGAGTACCGAAGACGTTATGAGCACGTAGTGCACTACTAGCGTGGCGTCAAGATAGCATTGCTAGAACCACTACCTTCATCTTCTGTTTTAAAGGATGGTTTCTGGCCAACTAGCCATGTTCAAGCTACTCGGGTGGATGAATTAGATGAAGACGACAAGGACCATGAAGAGTTCGGAGAAGATGATGCATACGTAGGCCCTTTGAGAGGTTGTCCACAACCATCCTTTAGGGTGGATCGAGATCTCTTTGAAGGATATTTTGTTGCAGTTCGACCCACAGAAGGTGACAGTCATCCTGTTTGGATTGCAAGGGCATTGTCTGATCCAAATTGTAATCCAGAGAAACCTAATTGTATACTCATTCAGTACTTCTGTCCAACATCGAGAGATGAAGATGTTCAAGACTTCTACACTAGATGGGACAATGAAAGAGGTCTACGTTGGAAAGTGGATGAAACCGAACCGCCACTTTGGGAGCATACAAATGCTCTTATGACAGCGTGGAAGTGTAGCATTCGGAAAGATACTTGCCAATGCATGATCAAGATTCCAGTTGCTCAAATTGACGTCATCAATTGAAGCCTTGCATCATATACTTGATATTTGTAGCTATGCATTGATGTATATTGCAAGTTTTATAAATATGTTGTTTCCATCATTATGTTTTATAAAATGAATGGAATTCATATATTAGAGTAGATGGTGTAGGTTTGATTTGATTGTTTGTATTTCATTGCTTGGTATTGCATTAATGACGTTGAAGTGTATGTTTTGTGTTTACTAAACAATGTTTTCTATTCAATATTCTTTATTTTGTATTCTTCAACTTTGTTTTATCTATTTTTTACTTCATTTTATTTTGTGTTTATCATTGAGTACATTTTATTTGAAATTACATTGCTATTGGGGAGCAAAATGTAGTGGAAATATCCACTATTTATTTTGTCAACATGTAAAGCACTTGTCACATTCTGGGTAGGGGGCCAGTTGGTTGTTACAATTTTCCTGCCTGCAAAGCTCACTTAGCAATACCAAGTCATGTTTTTTCTCTCATGCGCTCATATGTCCTTGACAGGAATCGAACTCGGACCGCTTCAATGAGATGAACAACCCCTTACAACAGACTGCGGAGCTCATGACTTGGTGTTCAGAAAATAACAAAATCTTTATTTATATTAATCAGAACATTTACTCTAAACCAAATTACATGTGTTTGAATAGACAATCACACAAAAGACTCTCATTTTAATAGAAATTGCAAATTACAACTAGAAAATTTATCCTAAATTGTGGAACATTATAATTCATTATTTAGGGTCTAAATGGACTATATTATTTTGAGAGACTCCAAACCTCTCAAAATATTGAATATAGTGTTATTGGCCGATCCGAAAACAGGTCACACAAAGAAATTCTCACACCTCCCGTACTACAACGACGGATCCGAATTTACAGATTCAAAGGAGTAGGTTTTCAAAGAGAAGACAACATATTGAGATGGAGGTTGGTAGACCTTCCGAAGTAGGGGAAGATCCTTTCCTTTAGCGGTCGCTTATCTTCGCGCGGAACCTCCCTGGTTCCGGACTCGTAAGGACCTCTACCTCTCTTACCCGGATCGCCGTTCCGGTAATTTAAAGGCACGTAACGCTCACACTCCCTTACCCAGCTTGCATCCCTCCTGACTAGCTCAACACCCAAGAGATCCGTAGCTCAAGATCCGGATTCCTCCTCTCCCTCCCTTCTCTTTCTCTAGTACAGGGGTACAATACAAACGCATACACTTAGCAAAAGACTCTGTTTAAGCAAAGTGCAGCTAGAAGCACTCTGGTTGACTTAGATTAAGAAAAACAAATTGAAATACATACGTGAAAGCACTAAGATGGAATTGAGATGGAATAGAATGGTAGACAACTAACTTGCCTGCCATTAAAATACTAACTGAAAAATCCAAAGTCAACTCCTAAAAGTCTGACAAGAAAAACTCGGAAATCAAGTCAACCAATCACTGGACCCCCGAAATATTCGGAAGGACCAGTCACTGTTGTCCCGAGAATGCCGGATCTTTCCGAACCACATGCCTACGATTCCGGAACCTGGGCCCACGCTTGGAAACCTGTTCCGGATCCGATACTACTCTTCCTAAGAATTCTAATGTTTTGGCCTTCGACCCTTCTTCAAGCGGCTGCCTGCTTGATTGGTTGGCGTCCCCTTCATACTCTTAGCTGGAGTCATCTTTGTTGTTGCTCGAGTCTGGATGTGGCGTGTTGTAGGAGACCGATCGCTTTCCCCCTCAGTTTTGGAAGTAGAGTGTGCACTCTCTTCTTTGGAATCTTCAATGAGTTGAACTTCCTTTTCCTTCTCTGGCGATGTCTCCTCCAGTGTTGTGGGTTTGCTTCTCGTTTTCGGTGTAGTCTCTTGCATATGCGAGAATCCTTCCGGATTCATCCGGGCCGGATTGGTCATTCCATCGATCCGGTTGATGAGATCTCCTCTAACCTGTTGTCTTGGAACCCTGAATGTCCCCCTCAAAAGGTTCGGTACTGTTTGCGCCCTAGGAATTCCGGAGTCGAGACTTTGGGTGGTATCGGAACCGATTTCACATTGGACTCAGGTTCTGGTTCCGATGGCCTCAAATTCAACTCCGTCATTCGTATCTTGCTCGAAGTAAGCTCGGCTCGTGTGGGTATCCCTCTTAGTCCCTCCACCCGAGCTGCTCGATCCGCTACCGGTCCCTTGGAGTACCTGAGACAAAAGAAAGTTCCGGAAAGATTGAGAAATCCATCACCTGATTCGGATCGATGGCCGCCACT
The DNA here is from genome assembly GCA_950106755.1 of Climacium dendroides. Classification (NCBI taxonomy): domain Eukaryota; kingdom Viridiplantae; phylum Streptophyta; class Bryopsida; order Hypnales; family Climaciaceae; genus Climacium; species Climacium dendroides. The sequence continues at coordinate 721,464 of OX467086.1, forward strand.
AGCTATTGTAGCTCTCCTAAAACCTGTTCTATCCTTGTAGTGAAGTCTACAAGGATGGTCACTATCTTGGTCCCGGTGATGTAGCCCTCCAATATCATCTTCGAATAAAACAAAGCCGCTTTCGTGATGATGTCGGCTTTGATATCGATTACTTCGGATAGGTTCTTGACAAGAGAGAGGGCCTCCTTCTCTCTTTCCTTTGAAGCTGCCATCTCCCCTTCAACCCAATTCAGTCGGACTTGGAGTTGATTCCGTTCCGCTTCTAGCTCCTAGATCCGGTCCTCCCTCTTCTTTAGGTCTTCCGGTTTGGGCAGTCGTTTGACGGCTTCTACAATTTGATCCGGTTCCACCTTCAAAACTTCCGCCGTGTTTATCACCAGATCCGCCAGACTGTCGTGGAGTACCTTGGCCTCGCGTATCCACTCGAACCCAGCATTGAAAAATGCTGATTCGGTTTCCATTTCCGGTCCTTTGCTTGACTCCCCCCTCTCCATCGCCGATGGCTTGGATCGCGACCTCGGATTGGTTGACTTCCTCTTCTTGTTCCTCAGATCAATCAAGCACTCCTCGGGAAGTTCTTCCGGATCCGACTCGACCGGATCTTCCGCTTCCTGCCCAGAAAGTCTGTATGACAGAATGGCCTTTCCGGTGTCATACTGGATTACTTCTACAGCACTCAAAAGTTCCTGCTAATGGTGTAAATTGAACAAATAGGTGCTAACTGGACTTGCCTTTGCGCGGGTTACATGATCTGCTAATTTAGCAACTATCCCAGCTATAACTCTACCCCAGTGCACAACTCGGTTCTCCATAGCCCCGAAAATAGTATTGGCCACTGTAATGGTGACCCGTGTAGGTTTTTCCAGGTATAGGATGGGGATGAGGAATTCTAGTACCTGCCTATGTCTCTCGTCCTTGCATTCACTAATAGCGAATCCGTCTTTAGGGTTTGCAGACCCTGTGAACTTCCCGGCTACAAAATGGTTTGTCCATGACGCTAACCCGTTTCCGCTCTTCAGGAATTGATACACATCCGCCTAGATGTCCTCAGTCCACATGACTGGTCGTCCTCTCAGAGTAAATTCATATTGATTCAGAACACCATAAAGTAGTCCTCGATCATATCCTCACTCTTAAGGTTCCATAGTCGGTGTAATAATGTAGCGATTAGTCGGACCAGTATTCCTCCGGTTAGCCCTTAATTCACACCAAAGGCCTACTTAGAGTAAACCGCTTCGGAATCGTTCCCATGAGGACTTGTGGATTACAGATTCATAGGCTATCCCAATCTAAGCATTCATTTTTCTCTCCGCCAGACTACTCCGGACTATAGGTCCGGACCGGACACTAGTGCCGGATAGGTTCTGGAAGAATCCAGAAACCATTCAGTGCCCCTTCCGGGATCCCTGGGTTTAGATAACGAGTGGCCAGATCCACCGTTTAGATGCTTACCGTGTCTGGAAACACGCTCTCTTTTACTCTCTCTTTTTCTAATACTAACACTGACCTAATTCCTCAAAGACCGGAAGTGTCCTCTTGTTCCGTCGTCTCACAAATCCGGAGGGCCTTCCAGAATAGGTCACACAGGGACGGTCAAGAACTACAACGACATTCTAACCTTTAACCGAGCACTGAGCCTCCTGTCGACCGGGTGGTTTTTCCTATACTTTCTTGGGCTTGCGCTGGGGCTTTGACTTTGTTCTACAAGGAATTCCGGCAATCCGGAATTCGGGCACGTCCGGCAATACTTCCGTACATGAAAGTTGCTAGCAGCCTCTCAGATACCCCCTTCACCTAAGGCTGTATCCTACACGTAGGCTATACCGGCATCCGAGCAGTACTACACTAACACTACTGCCGGAACCATCCGGTTGATCTCCCTCTCAAGTTAGTACATCCGGATACTCTCACGCAATCGACTTTTGCTACACAAGGTAAGTTCTTAGTTCCGGAAACGCAAGAACGGACCCACACCTCCCACAAACATAGATCGTGTACAAGAAAGATAAGAGAATGGATACTCCAAACCCTTAGAATTAAGCTCAGAAAAAGGTACAATGCTAAAACTATGAGATGGCTATGAATCACCAGAAAGGCCATCAAAACTCCTACTTGTACTAAGACTAACATTATCCTCAAAATCCTACAAAACATTCCTACTGGTCTGCAAGATTTCCGGTAAATTCCAGATCCTATTTTTCCGGCTTTTGACGGCCGGACTCCGATATTGCCGCTATACTACACTACTGCATACTATTCCTTGGAATCTGGATCCTCAGGAGGAACATAGTCCTTCAGAAGATCCAGCTTTACCTCCTTCCGGCTACTCTCCGGAGAAAACAGATTCGGACCCCTTTGGCCCCATCTTTGGACTTCCATGATATTGGTGTCCCTGTCTACACTCCGGGTCCCGACTATCTGAACTTCCGGACTCCCCCTGTAAATCCTTCTGGGTCTTCTTATGTTGCGGAGAAGACTGTACCGTCCGACTGGCGTGAGCTTCTGGCCTTTCAGTTGGTGGTGAAAGTTCCGGATTCACCAATACCACCGGTGATACTTCCGTAACCATAGGTTCTGGATTGCTGCCTTCCGGAACTACCAAAGTTTGCGCGGACGGGGGAGACTGAGGTATTGGATCTGACTCAGTGGGAGTTAAATATTCCATCATCTCTCTCATCTCGGTCCGGGATGCATCCATCTATTTCGCCTGCTCTAACAAGCACTTGACGATAGGAACCCGGCTTGAGTTGGCGGCTGCATCGAGGTTGGCTTCAAACAGCCGGGCTTTGTTGATACAATCCGCCGGTACGTCCAAAGAGCTTCGGAGCTGAACTATTCTTTGACACAGGGCCGCTATCTGCTGGCGATGGTCCTCTTGTGTGAGCCGGGCCGTTTCCTAGGCTGTGCGGAGAGTGCTCTCCAAATCCACACATCTGGATTTTGAGTCCCGGACTTGGTCCCGCAACGTCCGGTTCTCTACGCACAACGTCCCCAACTCCGTCCCCAACTTCTTCCGTTCTTCTATGAGGAGGCTGTTTTGCTCCTCCGCCGTTATCAACGCATCCGTCCTCCAGAAGATGGCATTCCGGTCGGTTAGTGCCATCTTCCGGCACACCCGGTTGAGAGCTCCATCGTAGTTCTCGCAGATTTGAGTGAGGTCATCCGCCCGCCACACTAGATGCTGAGCCATCTCCTAGATGTCTTCTAAGGGCATCCCTCCCAATTGCATGGTGGTCTGATCTCCCTCCTCTATTTCTATCCTCCTGGTTCGAGAGGGTCCGGCCTCGGCCTGAGTGGCAACAGTGTGCGGTCATACCGGCCCCACCAATTGCATGGAAGGTCGGACGTCTTCCGGAGTTGGTCTGATCTCCGTCTTCTGTTCCTGAACTTCTTCCTGTGGCTCCGGTGCGGGAGGCTCCTCTGACAGATTCACCGGTGGCGTCCTATTCCGCCTTTTCTTCTTCAGAGGAGGAGAGGGTGGCTGCTCGTTCTCCGTTTCCTCATCGTCCGGTCCATCTCGAGGCGAGGGCTCTTCTCCCCCGTACTACTGGAGTTGGACTAGGTTTTGATACGCACTCTCCTCGTTGGCCTTGAGCAAAGAGTGATGAGCGTATAGATGAAGCAGATACGCCGGAAGAGGACTCTGACTCTTCTTTCCGGACCGGAGGGAACGTACCAGGTCCCCGACTAACTCATGGATGATGGCTGCCCAATCCATCATCATTTTTCCCTGGAGGCTCCCTAAGATGGCGGAGGCCTCCTTCGCTACTACTCGCCGCGGCTTGGTGGGATGGAGGATAGGGTTAAGAAACGCTATCACATCCCGGTACTCCGGATTCACCAGGTCGAAAACCTGGTGACCTTCCTTCGGGTTGGCAGGAGCCCGGAATTCACCCTCCATCACCTCCTGGTTCTTCTCCATAACCTTGTCCGGCGCCTCCTGGAACTTGTAGACAGTCCTCCATGTGTTCACCATCCATAGGTCTGACTTCGCATGGATGGTGGTATCCAAGATGCTACTTTCCGGACGAAGAATGTCAAACACCAAACTCTCCTCACAAACACCCCACGCACTACAACAATGGCAGTGTTTTATGACTGCAGAATTATGACTGAGGATGACTAGCAACTGCTTGCAGTCCTTTTCTTAAAGGCCAACACTTTGGGGAGAAATATGACTGCAAAATATGACTACCAGTCATTTTTACGCCTTGTACTTCACAAGTGTATACTATACGGCCATTAGGAATACCAAAGTACTTCATAGGGAACGTAGAGAACATGTTTGGGAACATTGAGTTATATTATCAATTATATTTTTATAGTAGTGAATTTTTTTGGTTTTGGGCAATTCAAAAAGAATACAGGCAATTCTAACAAAAATATAAATAAGCCATCATTTAAAATTTTGAAATCATAGTCACCTATTTTTTCAGATTTTGAATCCTAGTCACCACTTTTTTAGTGTTTTGAGACCCTAGCCATTATTCTTTTAGGGTTCCTAAACCCTAGCCGCCACTTTTTAGGGTTTTGAAACCCTAATCGCCACTTTTTAGGGTTTAAAAACCCTAGCCACCTCTTTTTAGGGTTTTGAAACCCTAGCCGTCACTTCTTGTGGTTCTTTTTCCTTACCTTCTATTGTCTCTTAGCTCTCATTTTTTTTTTTTTTTTGTTGCATCTCAATTCTTGTTTCTTGTTGCTCTTTACTTCATGTTTTTGCTTCTTATTGTTGCATCTAAATTTTTTTTCCTTGCATTTGAACTCTTTCTTTTTTTTAGTTCTTGTTTTGTAGTTCTTGCTTCTTATTTCTTCTTGTTGCATTTACACTCTCATTTCTTGTTGTTTCTTATTGTGTCTTAGTTGGTGTTTTTTGTTTCTTCTTGTGTCTTAGTTGTTTCTTCTTATTTCTTCTTGTGTCTTAATTGTTACTTCATGTTGTGTCTTAGTTGTTGTTTCTTCTTACGTTTTAGTTGTTGTTTCTTATTTTTTGTTGTGTCTTAGTTGTTGCTTAGTTGTTTCTTGTTGTGTCTTAGTTGTTGTTTCGTTGTTTCTTGTTGTGTCTTAGTTGTTGCTTTTTGTTTCTTGTTGTGTCTTAGTTGTTGTTTCTTATTTTGTGTTTTTTCTTACGTTTTAGTTGTTGTTTCTTGTTTTTTGTTGTGTCTTAGTTGTTGTTTAGTTGTTTCTTGTTGTGTCTTAATTGTTGCTTAGTTGTTGCTTCTTATTTCTTATTGCATCTTAACTTTTACTTCTTGTTATTTCTTAATACTTATCTTTTTTTTCTTGTTTCCTCCATTATCAATCTTATTCTTCCTATCCTAAACTTGAGGTACATATTTTGTGTTGTTATAAACCTTTGAAGGTTGAGCTTTGTTGTTCAATCACTAAAAATTAATGTTTCATTTCTTTAATTGTATATGCAGGCACCAAAAGTTGAAACAAAGACATTGGAGGCTACTTACAATCCAATGAAGCCATCTTCACATTATTGTAAGGATTGTAGGCCTTATTGGATTATGTGAATGATTCATTGTGATATATAGATTTTGTATTAGTGACTAATAAATGTCAATGAAGATAGTTGTATTTGTTCTTACATTCTCCTTCTTTAATATGATTATCTCTCATACATCTCTAAAATCATATATTATATATTCATTTTTAATTGCATGAGGCTTTTTATTCAATTGTCAAATCATCTTGATGTATGATAGTTATATATCATGTCTACTTAAAATGCATTAAAAATGTGATTGTAATTAGTAATATGACTGACAAGAGTCGTATTCTATATCATTCAAAAATATGACTCATGAGAATCATTTTTCACATTAACAAGAATATGACTCACCATAGTCATATTTCACATTATTGCAAAATATGACTCACACTAGTTATATTCCATGTAACCAAAAAATATGACTCATTGCAGTCATATTCCATGTTACTAAAAATATGACTGACCGCAGTCATATTTCATATCACTACAAAAAATGACTTACCACAGTCATATATCACATCACTGCAAAATATGACTCACTGCAGTCATATTCCACGTTACTGCAAAATATGACTCACCACAATCATATTCCATGTTACTGCAACATATGACTCACCACAGTCATATTCCATGTCATCAAAAAATATGACTCACCACAGTCATATTCCACGTCATCAAAAAATATGATTCATCACAGTTATATTCCACGTCATCAAAAAATATGACTCGACACAGTCGTATTCCACACAGAATTTTTTTATTTGCTTGGGCAACCCAAGAAAAAGTCAAAATCCCCTAGGATAGTCAAAGTATACGCCTAGTTGGCATACTATGGCTAAAAATGGGTATTTATACCCCTCAACCCATATGACTGCCAATATGACTGATGTCTGAAGTGACTACTTCTAAACTACTAGAGTCAGTCATATCCCGAGTCATCTACAGTGATTTCTACGTGAGTCATATTTTTTGATTTTACGACTCACTGCAGTCATATTTTGCAGTCATAAAACACTGTCATTGTTGTAGTGACAACACCTCCAGAAGCCCATCACACCCCATGTTGGTGAGGTTCTCCTGCAAGCGCACCAACCGGTCCTCCTCTATCGGAATCTACGGAACCACCTTCATTACCGGAATGGTCCTTAATCGGGGTACCGGTGGCGGCATCTCGTCCTCCGAGTCCTTGGGCACATCCTTCAACTTCCGCCCGGCTTGCCCTAGAAGTCATCGTGCTCACAAACGACCCTCACACAATCTCTTCCTAACTTTCTATTCACCAACTTTCACTCCGGTAACCCCTGCACGATCGCAACTCATACAGTCCCTCAATCTACCGGAATTCTAACAAAGCTAGGAAGACGGAATACACCGGCGGGAGAACAAACAAAGAGATACGCGTACCCACTACCGGCTACAGTCCCCCTCTTATACTGGCCCGATGTACGGGACAGGTTTTGGCGGCAAAACCCTATCCCTAGTACGGATCCGGTTTCCGGAACTTTCTAAGGTTCCGGAATTAGTTTTTTAGCCCTAATGAAATTTTTCTAGATCCGGAAATCCGGTTTTCCTAAATTGACCTAACTTCCTAGGAGAATTCAAAAACTTTCCTTTTGAAGGAGACAATTTTTGAATTTTTCCGTCATATGCTAGTATTATGGGTCTAGCATGTCGGATCACATTCCCACAAATAAACCGACACACTCTAACTTGGTCAAATCCTCCTCTAACTGCTTGTGTAGTTCCGAATTGTTCGGAATAGTCGGAGAGATAATCCGGACAGATAGCGCTATCTTTCGTACTAGTCCGGATGCCATAAGACCTATGTAAAAACGAGAGGGGAGAAGAGTAACCCTAATTCAGTCGCTAACTTACCGCTCTTTCTCTCAACTATTCACACGGATAGCCTCAGAAAAACAAAACAGGAGGATGAAGACGAAAACCCTCGGCAAACAGCTTAAGTACTAAACCGTCTCTCTACGGAAATCAAGACAACGGCTATAGGTCCGTTGTACTAACGATATCCTATCCCCGTAGCTACGAGATCTATACGGTAGGTTCTTGTGTTCTGGGTATATCCGTATCCGGATAAGTTCCGGTTACGGGTTTTGCCAGAACGCTTATTTTCTAATTTGGATTTTCTCACATAAAAATCATGTTCTAACTATAATTTTTTTTATTTTTCTCTATTTTTCTCACCTAATTCTTCCATCCTTGATCTGTTTCTGAATTCCGAATTTCCACAAGGAGCTGGTTATGGTACAGGTGGAAGAGGTAAGGGCATATTGGAGTAGCTCTACTCTTCCCCGTTCTCCCAATGAGCTGGGCAACTAGATCGAAAACAATCCGGGCCCAGTCAACATTCCAGATCCCACATAGGAAACCGAAAATCGTGTTACCAAGGGTGATCATTACCCTAGTCAGCATTTTCGGATGGAGGACCGGAATCAAGAACTGAAGAAGGCGACGGTGCCGGTCGTCTATGCAATCCTCGACTATATATTTGTCTTTTGAATTGGGGGCACCTTGGATTTTACCTCAGATGAATTCATCCTTCCGGCTTGCCATCTCTAGACCCCCTACTCGGAAGTCATACGCTGCCCTTTACACTTCTTTAGTCTAGAGGGACGGATTCCCTCGCAAGGTGTTGTCGAACTCATTGGACAACTTGCCCAAGAGCTTTTTCACCATCCGTTTGTCTCTAAATCCCCAGGGTTTCTCCACAAACCCTTGGCAACCCATAGAAGTTAAATCTTCCATGAGTTAGATTTTTTCCTATTCATCGGAGGGAATAATCGGAGCTACTTTCCGAAGCTTCACCTCAACTAGAATGGAGTCAGACGATCTCTGTGACAACTCATATTTTTTATTTTCTTCGTTTATCTTTTTAAGTGAAACGGAAATTAGAAATAGGTATCCGAATCCATCTAAAAGGAGAGAGATAAATCAAAAATAGTCACAAGAGGACCTTACGGAACTAATCCGGTTTTAGGTAGAAGTGGATCGGATTAGATTTTCAACCGGAATGGATTTTTAACCGGATTCTCCTTGATCGGATTGGAGAGAACCGGATGTCAAGAACCGGACCGGATATCCGACCGGTCATAATGACCAATCCAGGACGTCAGGACTATATAAAGCCTGGCCCTACCTATTTTCAGGTCTCTGGCTTTCACGTGTTGTCGTTTCCTATCTTAGCGCCTGAAGCTTTTCCGTTTACGGCAGCGAGGAGGGAGAGTACAAGAAGGCCCGTTAGTGAGTGAAAGGTGTAAGACGGAGAGATCGCCTCCGGGTCCGAGTGAGTGAGACTTGAGCGCAAGCAGATACGGAACAATGAGAGACTGAGAGTGTGAGCGCACAAGGAGGGTGGTTTGTAGGTGGAGCGGAAGAGTGTGAGCGCTCCCTTGTTAGGTCAGTAGAGAGTGAAACCGGGTAGAGCCGCCCTCATGCCGCAATTGAATAAAAAGAGACCGGGCTCTAGTACCCCGCCCCCGAGTAAAGTAAAGTTGAGGAAAGTAGTTCCGGTCATGCCGACCAAGGAACCAGAATAAGGAGAACTCAAGGAGGACTTAGCGTCCATGGGTTGTCAGAGATTAGCCTTGAAACCTTGGGGTTTCAAAGATGAGGGAATGATTAGGGAGATCCTGAGTGGCATATCGAACCAATTCGATAACACCTTGAGAGGGAATCCAGTCCAGTGGACTGAGGATTTGTGGCGAGACGTATACAGATTCCGGACGGGAGGACTCGGGCTTGCCAGCCGGAAGGATGATTTCATCCAGGGCAAGTTCGGAAGTGTCGTGAATCTGAAAGATGGCTACGCGGTAGAGGACTGTATCGATGACCAGGAGCGTCGCCTGCTGCAGTTCCTTGTTCCGATCTTGCATCCGAAAAAGCCCACCAGGTTGACCATCACCCTAGATAACACAATCTTCGGAGAGTTGAGCGGAAACCGGAGAATAGACTAGGGCTGGATCTTTTTCGATCTGGTGTCCCAGCTTACTACAAGAGTGGGAAGAAGTAGGGCTACCCCACTATGTCCTTACGTGTACCACCTCTACCAACAATAGGAGCTGCTAACGGAAGGGGAGTTGAAGGTTTGGAAGGCCCACGAGCGGACCATGAAGTATGGTGAATCCGAGTCCGACCAAGAAGTAGATTTCAGAAACGAAACCAAGGAGGAGGAAGAAGAAGAGAAAGAAGAAGAGGAGGAACTGTAGTTCACCTCCAAGAGGCAGAAGATCATGTCGACTCGGAATCGAAGAACGCCTCCGGTTCACCCACGGCCGCGCAAAGAGGAGGCTCCAGCCGGACCGGATGTGCCGTCTGGATTGGGAACCGGACATCCGTTCGACGAGTTGGTTGGGATACTCTATGGAATCCGGGCGGATTGGAAAATCAAAAAGCGGACGATCGGGGAGATCGCGGAATTGATTGGAGCGGAACCGGACAGTCAGCTGCCACAGCGGGTAGCTAAGAGTGTCATCAATTCGGATGAGCTTCGGAAGATGAAGGCGGAAAGCAAGCGGCAGCACGATGAGGTTGACACCCTCAAAGCCGAGCTTTTCGCCTTGCTCGAGAACGCCACCGCGACAAAGGAGATGGCGGAGGAAATGAAGAAGCTGGCCGCGGAGGTGAAGGATGTGCTCGGAGAACCCGGAGCCGCGATCACCAAGGCGCGCCTATTCGAAGAGGAGGTGCACAAGGAAAAGAAGATATCCGAAACGCGAGTGGTGCACATCCTCACCGATTTTGAGGAGCAGATGGAGAAGCTCTTGTCCAAGGCACGGGAGTCAGCGGACCGGATCGTGGAGAGCAGCCAGAAGTTGACAAAGATTCCGGTCCGGCTCTCTGAACTTTCACTTCCGGACTTGTTTCCGAAAGAGGCAGCTCAAGAACCGAGGAAGGACAAGACGCCCCAGTCAAGTAAGGCACAGAAGAAGACGCCCTCAACCGGACCGCAACCGATCGACTTAGACTCCCCGGAAACTGATGATGATCGCCCGGCTCCACCTCCGGATGGGGAACGGAACCAGAATCTGACTGAGGTATTCAAATAGTTAGAGAGACCTAATGAGAGTCCTACCATCGGATCTCGAGTATACGAGGCAAAATAGGAAGTGTTGTAGAAGTAGGAGTTATAAAGCAGGAACTGGATTTATAGAGTATGAATCGGAATAGAATCCGGTTAGGATAAAGTAGGACCGGATTGTCAACGCCTTTAGAGGCGGAAATCGTGTATTCACTTTTTGCTTTTTGCTTTTTGTATATAAAACAATCTCTGAGTTGGAGACTAGAAGAGTTCTTTTGGCATTTCTTTGTGTACCTTCCATTGATCCGGATTTGTGTATTTTTCCCGAGTATTGGCAGAAGTACACGGTGTTGGAGTAAGGGGGTATGTACGGGTGTGTTGGTAGAATTCTCCCTTTGATGTGTCTTTCCGGTTTCAAGTACATGTAAGTAGGTTATAAAGAGTTAGGAGTGGATTCCAGATCCTCAGCATCTACAGAAGTTTTACATTCCGGGTGAGAAAGCCGTTGATTAGGCTAGGCGGATAGGGAGGGATTCTTTAGCTGCGCTAGAACTCCTGGGTGGAAAATCCGGTTGAGTGTCTTGGCTCCTGTGAGGTCTTGCCACCATTGTTGGTAAACGGAAGAGCTTTGTAGAGGTTCGAACGGACGGGTGCACTTGTAGCCACCTAACTTCGTACGGAACGGATTCAGCACCAAGGTCGTTGTAGTATGAGAGAATCGTACGGGGGGTCTTTGTGTGACCTGTGATCCGGATTGCCATCCGGATTGCTGTGAAGGACTAAACCGAATCCTGGTTAGTTAGGGGATTAGCGGATAGGAGAGTAGGCCTTCAGCCACTATAAGTCACGGAAGGAGTGGTGGGCCTACCACTTTCAAAAGCAAGCGGCGAACCCTCTGATGGTAAAACAGAGGCAAAACTAAACCGGGTACGGTAGGGTAGACTAGAATGGATCCGCCCAAGAGGACACTTAGGACCGGAAGTTGTAAAGTCCTGAGTTGGGAAGTTAGTCAATGAACCGAAAAACTAGTGAAACCGGAATTAGTATAAATGCTGGTCGTAGTTTTCCGGTGGTTTTTTGGATGTTCCGATTTCAGAGGTAGAACCGGAAGTTAGAATTTAAGGGTTAATTGGGTTTAGCTCCTTGTTAAGGTTAGCTACTTTACAGGATCTCGTGGGTTCGATCTTTAGGGTCATTTTGTTATGCTCTAGAGTGATTTTTGTGAGTATAATAGGTAAACTGCTTACTCTATACTACAACAATCTCGCTCTCTTCCTACGTAACAACGGCATGGACATAGTCCGATCACTTGAGTACCTTTTCGATTCTATCTTACCCTCTCCTAGCCGCACGTCCCGTTCTTGACTTCCCTCTCCGATTTCAACCAGAAGTACTATCAGTAACACGCACTATACTCTCACACATCACCATATAAATACTACACGAAGACATGAGGTGCTGGAAATAGCACAAGGAGCGCCTAAACCGCGAGAAAATGAAAAGAGGTGAGATTGGTAAGAGCAGTCCTTAAATAGTCTCAGGACCCCATATTGGCCATTATGACCTTTTCCGGTTCTAATGGCTTAACATCCGGTCCAACTCTAATCCGGTTCATAGGTAAATTTTGGATGAGTTTCAAGTTTCATCCAATTTGAACTTTGGATTGGATTAGATCCGTTCCACCTATTATTTCATTTTCCGTATATAATTTCGATTTTTCTACAACTTTTAATGAGATCCGGTTCTTCTCTAGTAGTTTCCGCTCCAATCCTTAAGTAAGCTAAGCAAAACCAAAAATTCACGTTGCAACAAAATACAAAACACACCAAGAACATACGTTGGTCCTAGGGAATGGCTTTTTTCATAGCTTTCCGAATTAGTCCATAGGTCATACAAAGTAATGCTGAATTCCCTATTACTACAACAACAAATCTAAACATATCTGAAACTTAAAAGTTAGAAAGGTGGCGCCTTTAGAGCCTTGTAGAGATCGGGAGAGAGTAGACTTGATGGAGGATCTCTCCACCATGGGGTGCGCGGGGTTTTACGGGAAACCTAAGGGGTTCAAAAATGAAGCCATAGTTAGGGAGTTCATAGAGGGAGCCCCTAATCAATTCGATAATTCCCTCCAACTAGTTCCGCCCATGTGGACACAGGACATCTAAAGAAGAGTATACGAATTTGAAGAAGGCGGCACGACACACGCCAACCCAAGAGGAGACTTCGTGAGGGGGAAGTTCAAGGGTGCGGCCAACCCCAAGGACAGATTCGCCATTGAAGATTGTGTCAACGGGCGACACTGTTGGCTACTGGAGTTCTTGGAGCCGATCCTGCATTCGAAAAAACCCACACATGTTACTTCCACAATTGGGAATGCCTGTCATACGCGCAGTTAGCCGTAAGTATCCTTACAACGACAAATTGTTGCAAGATGATACAAATTATCGTTCCAGGGAACTTCTAATATGATATTGATTGGATTAGAAGTATCCAGATCGTGACCACTCACTTAATCCCCCTTGTTTCACTTCCCTACCTCGTTCCGGAAACTTAGTACTTTCCGGACTCCGTTCCAGATCTGGACACACCCGGAACTGAGTTCCGTCTTCCTTCCGTGACTAGTTTTTGTTGCCTCTATTTTACCCTCAGAGGGTCCGCCCTTGATCTAGAAAGGGGTGGGGACTTCACCACTTGTATAACTAACCTCTCTACATCCAAATCCTAACTAACAACACCCAAAAAAACACAGTTGTAGGAGAAGGGAGGAGTATTCTCTCATAGTTTTCCGGATTGGCCGATCCGGAAGCAGGTCACACAAAAAAATTCTCACACCTCTCTTACTACAACAACGGATCCGAATTCATAAACCCAGGGAAATAGAGTTTCAAAGAGAAGACAATGTACCAAGGGGGAAGTTGGTAGACCTTCCGGTGTAGCGGGAGTTCCTTTCCTTTGGCGGTTGTTTATCTCCGCACAGAACCCTCCTGGTTCCGGACTTGTAGGGACCTCTACCTTTCTATCCGGATTGCCGTTCCGGCAAATTAAAGGCACGTAACGCTCACACTCCCTTACTCAGCTTGCATCCCTCCTGACCAGCTCAATTCCCCCCCTCAAGAGATTCGTAGCTCAAGATCCGGATTCTTCCTTTCCCTCCCTTCTCTTTCTCCAGTACAAGGATACAACAACACACATGCATATACTCAGCCACAGACTCTGTCTAAGCAAAGTGCAACTAGAGGCACCCTGGCTGACTTAGATTAAGAAAAGAAAATTGTAATACATACGTAAAAGCACTAAGATGGAATGGAATAGAATGGAATCCCGATCACTAACTGACCCGCCCCTAAAATACTAACACAAAAACCCAAAGTCCACTCCTAAAAGCCTGAAAAGGAAACCTGGAAATCCAGGTCACCAATCACTGAACACCCCGGGATATCCGGAAAGGCTAATAATTACCACCCGAGATTGCCGGATTTCCGTACTATCCGCCTAAGATTCCGGAAATTGGGCCCATGCTCGGAAACCCGATCCGGATCCTATACTACTTTTCCTACAAATTCTAATGTCTTGCCTTCTGTCTCTTCTTCAAGCGGCTGCCCGCTTGACTGGTTGGCGTTCCCTTCATACTCTAAACTGGAGTTGTCTTCGTTGTTGCTCGAGTTTGGATATGGCACGCTGCGGGAGACGGATCGCTGTCCCCTTCGGTTTCGGAAGTGGAGTGCACACTCTCTTCCTCAGAATCTTCGATGACTTGAACATCCTTCTCCTTCTCTGGCGGTGTCTCCTCCAGTGTTGTGGGTTCGCTTCTCTTTTCCGGTGTAGTCTCTTGCATGTGCGAAAATCCTTCTAGATTCGTCCGGGCTGGATTGGTCATTGTGACAACTCATATTTTTGATTTTTATTTGCTTACCTTTTTGACCAAACCGAAAATTAGAAGTAGGTATCCGGATTCATCTAAAGAGAAAGATAAATCCAAAAATAGTCACAAAAGGACCTTACGGAACTAATCCGGGTTTAGGTAAAAGCGGAACGGATTAGATGTACAACCGGATAGTATTTCCAACCGGAATCTCCTTGACCGGATTGGAGAGAACCGGATGTCAAGAATCGGACCGGATATCCGACCGGTCAGAAAGACAGTCCAGGGCGTCAGGACTATATAAAGCCTGACCTTGCCCATTTTCAGGTCTCTGGATTTCCACGTGTTGTCGTGTCCTGATTTAGCGCCTGACATTTTTATCGTTGACCACGGCAAGGAAGAGGAAGTACAAGAGGGTCCGGAAGTGAGTGAGGGGTGTGAAACGAAGAGATCTCCTCCGAACATGAGTGGGTGAGACCTTGAGTGCAAGCGGATACATGAGAGACTAAGAGTGTGAGCACGCCAGTAGGTTAGTTTACAAGCAGAGCGGAACATCTGAGTGTCAGCGCTCCCTTGTTAGGACTGTAGAAGAGTGAAAACCGGGTAGAGCTACCCTCATGCCGCGGCTGAACCGGAAGAGAGGTTCTAACACCCCGCCCCCGAGTGAAGTAAAGCTTAGAAAAGTGGTTCCGGTCATGCCGACCAAGGAACCGGAACAGGGAGAGCTCAGAGAGGATTTATCGTTGATGGGTTGTTAGGGGTTAGCTTTGAAACCTTGGGGTTTCAAAGATGAGAGGATGGTTAGAGAAATCCTGAGTGGCGTATCGAATCAGTTCGATAACACCCTGAGAGGGAATCCGGTCCAATGGACCGAGGCTTTGTGGCGGGACGTATACGGATTCCGGCCAGGAGGACTCGGGCTTGCCAACCGGAAGGATGATTTCGTCCAGGGCAAGTTCGGAAGCGTAGTAAACCCAAAGGACGGCTACGCGATCGAAGATTGCCTCGATGACCGGAAGCGACGCCTGCTCTAGTTCCTGGTTCTAGTTTTGCATCCGGAAAAGCCCACTAGGGTGACTATCACCTTGGCTAATACGATTTTCGGAGCGCTGAGCGGAACCCGGAAAGTAGACTGGGGCCGGATCTTCTTTGATCTGGTATCCCAGCTTACTACAAGAGTGGGGAGAAGTAGGGCTACCCCACTGTGCCCTTATGTGTACCACCTCTACCAGCAACAGGAACTGCTGACAGAGGTGGAGTTGAAGGTGTGGAAGGCCCAGGAGCGGACTATGAAGTATGGAGAATCCGAGTCTGACGAAGAAGCGGATTCCGGAAACGAAACCGAGGAGGAGGAAAAAGAAGAAGAGGAAGAGGAGGAACCATATGTTCCCGCCAAGAGGCAGAAAACCACACCGGCTCGGAATCGAAGAAAGCCCTCGGGATATCCGCGGCCGCGCAGAGGTGAGACTCCAACCGGACCGGATGTGGCATCCGGATCGGGAACCGCAGATCCGTTTGACGAGTTGGTTGGGATCCTCTACGGAATCCAGGCGAATTAGGAAGTTAAGAAGCGGACGCTCGGGGAGATCGCGGAATTAATCGGAGTGGAACTGGACAGTCAGTTGCCGCGAAAGGTAGCTGAGAGTGTTATCAATCCGGAAGAGCTACGGAAGATGAAGGAAGATAGCAAGCGGCAGTACGATGAGGTAGACACCCTCAAGGCTGAACTTTTTGCGTTGCTCGAGAACGCCACCGCGACAAAGGAGATGGCAGAGGAAATGAAGAAGTTGGCCGCAAAAGTGAAGGACGTGCTTGGAGGACCCGGAGCTGTGGTCACCAAGGCGCGCCTGTTCGAAGAGGAGGTGCACAAGGACAAGAAGATATCCGGAACCAGGGTGGTGCACATCCTCACCGATTTTGAGGAACAGATGGAGAAGCTCCTATCCAGGGCACGGGAGTCAGCGGACCGGATCGTGGAGAGTAGCCAGAAGTTGACAGAAGTTCCGGTCCGGCTCTTTGAAATTTCTCTTCCGGACTTGTTTCCGGAAGACGTAGCTCAGGAACCGGGAAAGGATAAGACACCCTAGTCAAGTAGGGCGAAGAAGGAGACGCCCTCGACCGGACATCAGCCGATAATTTTAGACTCCCCGGAAACTGAGGAAGATCACCCGACTCTACCTACGGATGGGGAAAGGAACCGGAATCTAACTGAGGTCTTCGAGCAGCTAGAGAGACCTGATGAGAGCCCTACCATTGGATCCCGAGTGTATGAGACGGAACATGAAGGATTGTAAAAATAGGACTTATAGATAGGAACTGGAATGGAATCCGGTTAGGATAAGGTAGGACCGGATTGTCAGCGCTTTCAGAGGCGGAAATCATGTATTCACTTTTTGCTTTTTGCTTTTTGTATATAAAACAGTCTCCGAGCTGGAGATGGGGGAGAGAGTTCTTTTGGCATTTCCTTGTGTACTTTCCTTTAAACTAACTTTTGTGTATTTTTCCCGAGTGTTGGCAAGAGTGCACGGAGTCAGAATAGGAAGGTGAGTACGGAGGTGTTGGTAGAGTTTCTCCCCTTGATGTATGTTTCCGGTTCTAGGTACATGTGAGTAGGTTATGAAGAGTTAGAAGTAGATTCCAGTGCCTCAGTAGCTACAGAAGTTTAGCATTCCGGATAAGAAATCCGTTGATCAGGCTAGGCGGATAGGGAGGGATTCCTTAGCTGCGCTAGAACTCCTGGGTGGGAAATCCGGTCGAGTATCCTGACTCCTGTGAGGTCTTGTCACCGTTGTGGGTGAAAGGAAGAACTTTCGTGGGTGTTGGAACGGACAGATGCACTTGTAGCCACCAAACTTCGTACGGAACGGATCAGTGTCAAGGTCGTTGTAGTATGAGAGGATCGTACGGGGGGTCTTTGTGTGACTTGTGATTCGGGTTGCTATCCAGATTACTATGAAGGACCAAACCGGATCCGTGTTAATTAGGGGATCAACGGATAGGTAAGTGGGTCTTCAGCCACTATAATTCACGGAAGGAGTGGTGGGCCTACCACTTTCAAAAGCAAGCGGCGAACCCTCTGATGGTAAAACAGAGGTAAAACTAAACCGGGTACGGAAAGGTGGACCGAATCGGATCCGCCCAGGAGGGTACATAGGACCAGAAGTTGGAGGGTCCAGAATTGAGAAGTCAGTCCAGAAACTGGGGAACTAGTGAAACCGGAAGTAGGATACAGTCTGGGCGCAGTTTTCCGGTTGGTTTTGGATGTTCCGGTCGTTAGAGGTAGAACCGGAAAGGTAGAATTAAGGGATTAATTGGGTTTATCTCCTTGTTAGAGTTAGCTACTTCACAGGATCTCGTGGGTTCGATCTTTAGGGTCATTTTGTTATGCTCTAGAGTGATTTTTGTGAGTATAATAGGGAAATTGCTTACTCTGTACTGCGAGAGTCATACCACCGATCCGGTTAATGAGGTCTCCTCTAATTTGCTGTCCTAGAACCCTAAACGATCCCCTCAAAAGGTTCGGTACCGTTTGCGCCTTGGGAATTTCCGGAGTCGAGGCTTTGGATGCACTACAACAATGGCAGTGTTTTATGACTGCAGAATTATGACTGAGGATGACTAGCGACTGCTTGCAGTCATATTCTTGAAGGCCAACACTTTGGGGAGAAATATGACTGCAAAATATGACTGTCAGTCATTTTTACGCCTTGTACGTCACAAGCGTATACTATACGGCCATTAGGAATACCAAAGTACTTCATAGGGAACGTAGGGAACATGTTTGGGAACATTGAGTCATATTATCACTAATATTTTCATATAATAGTGATTTTTTTTTGTTTGGGGCAATTCAAGAAAAATTTGGGCAATTCCAAAAAAATATAGAGAAGTCATTGTTTAAAATTTTAAAATCCTAGTCACCTACTTTTTTGGATTTTGAATCCTAGTCACCACTTTTTTAGGGGTTTGAGACCCTAGCCGTCATTTTTTAGGATTTTGAAACCCTAGCCGCCACTTTTTAGGGTTTTAGAACCCTAGCCGTCACTTCTTGTGGCTCTTCTTTCTTACTTTTTATTGTCTCTTAGCTCTCACTTGTTGTTGCTTTTTGTTGCATCTTAACTCTTGTTTTTTGTTGCTCTCTAGTTCATGCTTTTTGTTTCTTATTGTTGCATCTAAATTCTTTCTTTCTCTTGCATTTGAACTCTTTCTTCTTCCTAATTCTCTTTTTTTTGTTTCCTCTTGTTTTATAGTTTTTGCTTCTTTTTTATTCTTGTTGTATCTATACTCTCATTTCTTGTTGTTTCTTGTTATGTCTTAGTTGGTGCTTCTTGTTTCTTCTTATGTCTTAGTTGTTGCTTTTTCTTTGTTCTTATGTCTTAATTGTTGCCTCATATTGTGTCTTAATTGTTGTTTCTTATTTTATGTTGCTTCTTGTTTCTTGTTGTGTCTTAGTTGTTGCTAGTTGTTGTTTTTTATTCCTTGTTGCATCTTAACTTTTGATTCTTGTTAACTCTTAATACTTATTTTCTTTTTCTTGTTTCTTCCATCATTAATCTTATTCTTTCTATCCTAAACTTGAACTAAATATTTTGTGTTTTTGTAAGTCTTTGAAGGTTAGGCTTTGTTGTTCAATCACTAAAAACTAACCTCTCATTTCTTTAATTGTATATACAGGCATCAAAAGTTGAAACAAAGACATTGGAAGCTACTTGCAACTTCATGAAGCCAAAAATATGACTTACAGAAGTCATATTCCATAAAATATGACTGACAAAAGTCGTATTCTACATCACTACAAAATATGACTCATCTCAGTCATATTTCATAAAATATGACTGCCAAGAGTCGTATTCTACATCACTACAAAATATGACTCACCTCAGTCATATTCCATAAAATATGACTGACGAGAGTCGTATTCTACATTACTACAAAATATGACTCACCTCAATCATATTCCATAAAATATGACTGACGAGAGTCGTATTTTACATCACTGCAAAATATAACTCACTTCAGTCATATTCCACGTCATCCAAAAATATGAATGACCGTAGTCATATTCCATGTCATCCAAAAATATGACTGACCGCAGTCATATTCCACGTCATCCAAAAATATGACTGACTGCAGTCATATTCCACGTCATCTAAAAATATGACTGACCATAGTCATATTCCACGTAGGATTTTTTTGTTTGTCCGAGCAACCCAAGAAAAAGTCAAGACTCCCCTAGAAAAGTTAAAGTATACGCCATGTTAGCATACTATGGCTAAAATATGACTGCCAATATGACTGATGTCTGAAGCGACTGCTTCTAAACGACTGGAGTCAGTCATATTCCGAGTCATTTACAGTGATTTCTGCGTGAGTCGTATTTTTTGATTTTACGACTCACTGCAGTCATATTTTGCAGTCATAAAACACTGCTTTTGTTGTAGTGATGGTATTGGAACCGATTTCACGCTAGACTCAAGTTCCGGTCCCGAGGCTGGCCTCAAATTCAGCTCCGTCATCCGCATCTTGCTGGAGGTAGGCGCAGCTGGTGTGAGTATCCCCTTCAATCTCTCCATTCGAGTTGCCTGATCCGCCACTAGCTTCTCCGGAGTACTCGAAACAAAAGGAAGTTCCGGAAATGTTGAGAAATCCATCACCTGATTTGGATCGATGGCCGCTAATAGCTACCGGAGTTCTCTCAAAACTCACTCTATCTTTGCAGTAAAGTCCACAAGGATGGTCACTACCTTAGTTCCGGTGATGTGGCCTTCCGATATCAACTTTGAGTCAAACAAAGCCGCTTTTGTGATGACGTCGGCCTTGATGTCGACTGCTTCCGATAGGTTCTTGACAAGAACGAGAGCCTCCTTCTCTTTCTCCTTCGAAGCTGCCATCTCCCCTTTCGCCCAATTCAATTGGGCCTGGAGTTGATTTCGTTCCGCCTCCAACTCTTGAATCCGATCCTCCCTTCTTTTTAGATCTTCCGGTTTGGGCAATCGCTTGATCGCTTCCACAATTTGGTTTGGCTCCACTTTCAAAACTTCCGCGGTATCTATCACTAAATTCGCTAGGTTGTCGTGGAATACTTTGGCCTCGCATATCCATTCGAACCCAGCATTGAAAAATGCTGATTCAGTTTCCACTTTCGGTCCTTTGCTGGACTCACCCCTTTCTATTGCCGGTGGTTTGGATCGCGACTCCGGATCGGTCGACTTCCTCTTCTTGTTCCTCAGATCGGTCAAGGGTTCTTCGGGAAATTCTTCCGGATCCGACTCGATCGGATCTTCCGCTTCCTCCCTGGAAAGTCCGTATGACAAAATTGCCTTTCCGGTGTTATACTGGACTATTTCCGCTGCACTCAGAAGTTCCTGCTGATGGTACAAATGGAACAAGTAGGTGCTAACTGGGCTCGCCTTTGCTCGGGTCACATGATCCGCTAACTTAGCCACTATCCCGGCTATGACTCTACCCTAGTGCACCACTCGGTTCTCCATAGCCCCGAAAATAGTATTGGCCACCGTAATGGTAACCTATGTAGGTTTTTCCGGATACAAGATGGGAATAAGAAATTCTAGTATCTGCCTATGTCTCTCGTCCTTGCATTCGCTAATAGCGAATCCGTCCTTAGGATTTGCAGACCCTATGAACTTTCTAGCTACAAAACGGTCCGTCCTTGATGCTAAACCATTTCCGCTCTTTCAGAACTGATAGACATCCGCCCAGATGTCCTTGTGTGGGAATCCGGAATCCGGAAACGGATCAATAATGCAAGAAGTAGGTGTGAAAAATTAAAAAATAAATAAAAAAAATAATAGTTAGAGTGATTTTTGGACCAGATAACTTGAATTAGGAAATAAGCGTTTTGGCACCACCCGTAACTGGAACTTATCCGGATCCGGAATCCGGACTCATCCGGAACACAAGAACCTACCGTATAGGTCCCGTAGCTACGGAAGTAGGATAACGTTGATACAACGGACCTATAGCCGTTGTCCTTAAGACCGTAGAGAGACAGTTTAGTACTTAAGCCGTCTTCCTAGGGTTTCCTCTTCACTTTTCTGTTCTATGTACCCGAGACTGTTTGTGTGAGTAGTTGAGAGAAAGAGTAGTGAGTTAGCGACTGAGGTAGAACTACTTTCCCTTCGTTCTCACTTAGATCTTATGGCATCCGGACGAGTACGGAAGATAGCGGTATCTGCCCGGGTTATCTCTCCGGCCATTCCGGATAGCCCGGAACTACACAAACAGTTAAAGGAGGACTTGATTAGGTTAGGATGTGTCGGTTTACTACACTGACCGTAGAATCTCAAGAGGGAGGAGATGATTCAAGAGCTACTTTACGGTGTTCCGAATCAGTATGAGCTTACTTTGAGAGGGCGGCCAATCGCGTGGACCGAGGACATCTGGGCGGATGTTTATCAGTTCCGGAAGAGTGGGAACAGTTTAGCATCGAGGACGGACCATTTTGTAGCTGGGAAGTTCACTGGGTCTACAAACCCTAAGGACGGATTCGCTATCAGTGAGTGCAAGGACGAGAGACATAGGCAGATACTAGAGTTTCTGATTCCGATCTTGTATCCAGAAAAGCCAACGCGGGTTACCATTACGGTGGCCAATACTATCTTTGGGGCTACGGAGAACCGGATAGTGCACTGGGGTAGGGTTATAGCCGGAATAGTGGCTAAATTAGCAGATCACGTGACTCGAGCTAAGGCAAGTCCAGTTAGCACGTATTTATTTCATCTGTACCATCAATAGGAACTTTTGAGTGCGGCGAAAATAATTCAGTATGACACCGGAAAGGCGCTCCTGTCATACGGACTTTCCGGGGAGGAAGCGGAAGATCCGGTCGAGTCTGAACCGGATGAGCTTCCCAAGGAACGTCTGACCGATCCGAGGATCAAGAAGAGGAAGTCAACCGATCCGGAGTCGAGTGTCGCAGCACAGAGTTAGCAATTTCCTTATTATACTCACAAAAATCACCCTAGAACATAACAAAATGACCCTAAAGATCGAACCCACGAGATCCTGTGAAGTAGCTAACTCTAACAAGGAGATAAACTCAATTAAACCCCTTAATTCTACTTTTCCGGTTCTACCTCTAACGACCGGAACATCCAAAACCAACCGGAAAGCTTCGACCGTGTCGTATGCGCAGTTAGCCGTAAGTATCCTTACAACGACAAATGGTTGCAAGATGACACGAATTATCGGTCCAAGGAACTTCTAGTATGATATCGATTGAATGAGAAGTATCCGGATTGTGACTACTCACTTAATCTCCCTTATTTCACTTATCCTATCTTGTTCCGGAAACTTAGTACATTCCGGATTCCGTTCCGGATCCGGACACACCCGGAACTAAGTTCCGTCTCTCTTCCATCACTGGTTTTTGTTGCCTCTGTTTTACCCTCAGAGGGTCCGCCCTTGATCTAGAAAGGGGTGGGGACTCACCACTTGTACAATTATTCTCTCTGTACTCTAAATCTACTAAACAACACATCCAAGACAACACAGTTGTAGGAGGAGGGAGGAGTCTTCTCTCACAGTTTCCGGATTGGCCGATCCGGAATCAGGTCACACAGAGTACTTTCCACACCTCTCTTACTACAACGACGGATTAGAACTTATAGACCCAAAAGGATAGAATCTCAAGGAGAAGACAATTTACCAAGGGGGGGAGGTTGGCAGACTTTTTGAAGTAGCGGGAGATCCTTTCTTTTGGCGGTTGCTTAACTCCGCACAGAACCCTTCTAGTTCCAGACTCGCACGGACCTCTACCCTCTACTCCGGATTGCAGTTCCAGCAGTTTAAAAGCACGTTGCACTTGCACTCCCTTACTCAGCTTTGCATCCCTTCTCACTAGCTTCACTCCCAGACGATCCGTAGCTCAAGATCCGGATTCCTTCTCTCCCTCCCTTCTCTTTCTCCAGTACCAAATCATACACCCATGCATACACCCAGCTCAAAAAGATCCTGTCTAAGCAAAAAGTGCAGCTAAAGGTATCCTGGCTGACTTAGATTAAGAAAAAGAAAATTGTAATACATACGTGAAAGCACTAAAATCGAATGGAGTAGGATGGAATGGAATCACAACTAACTAGCCTCCCTTAAAATACTAACACAAAAACCCAAAGTCAACTCCTAAAAGCCTGAAAAGGAAACCCGGAAATCTAGGCCACCAATCCCTGAATCTCCCGAGATATCCGGAAAGATTGCTAACAGCCGTCCGAGATAACCGGATTCCTCACTATCCGCCTAAATTTCCGGAAACCGGGTCCAAGCTCGGAACCCCATTTCAAATCCTATACCTCTTCTCCTACCAATCCTAATGTCTTGGCTTCCATCTTTTCTTTGAACGACTCCCCGCTTGGCTGGTAGGCGTCCCCTTCATATTCTTGGCTGGCGTAGTTTTTGCGGTGGCCCGAGTCTGGATATAGTGCGTGGCTGGAGACGGATCGCTGTCGCCTTCGGTTCCGGAAGTGGAGTGAGCACTCTCCTCATCCGAATCTTCAATAACTTGGACTTCCTTCTCCTTCTCTGGTGTTGTATCCTCTAACGTCGCGGGCTCGCTTCCTTTCTCCGGCGTGGTCTCTTGCATGTGCACAAATCCTTTCGGATTGGTCCAAGCCGGATTGGTCATCCCACCGATCCGGTTGATGAGATCTCCCCGAACTTGCTGTCCCGGAACCTTGAATGTTCCGGCCATCAAATTTGGCATTGTTTGTGCCTTGGGAACTTCCGGAGTTGAGAACTTAGATGGCACCGGAACCGATTTCGCGCTAGACTCCGGTTCCGGTTCCGAGGCTGGCCTCAAATTCAACTCCGTCATCCGTATCTTACTGGCGGAAGGCTCGGCTGGTGTGAGTATCCCCCTCAGACCCTCCATCCGGGTTGCCTGATCCGCCACTAGCTTTCCTGGGGTACCTGCGACAAAAGGAAGTTCCGGAAAGGTGGAGAAATCCATCGCATGGTTTGGGTCGATGGCCGCCAGCAGCTTCTGGATCTCCTTGAAAACTCGCTCTATTCTCGCGGTGAAGTCTACGAGGATGGTAACTACCTTGGTTCCGGTAATGTGGCCTTCAGATATCATCTTGGAATCAAACAAGGCAGCCTTCGTGATGATGTCGGCTTTGATGTTGACTGCCCCGGTTAGATTCTTGACTAGCGCAAGGGCCTCCTTCTCTTTCTCCTTCGCAGCTACCATTTCTCCTTCCGCCCAATTCACCCGAGCATGGAGTACATTCCGTTCCGCCTCCAATTCCTGGATCCGCTCATCCCTCTTCTTCAGATCCTCCGGCTTGGGCAGTCGTTTGACAGCTTCCACGATCTGATCCAGATCCACCTTCAGTACTTCCGCGGTGTCTATCACCAGATCCGACAATCCGTCGTGAAGTACCTTGGCTTCACGTATCCAATCGAGCCCCGCATTGAAAAATGCGGATTCCGTTTCCATCTCCGGTCCCTTGCTAGACTCCCCCCTCTCTAGTGTCGGTAGCTTGATTCTCGACCCCGGATCGGTTGACTTCCTCTTCTTGGTCCTTGGGTCCGTTAGACGTTCCTCGGGAAGTTCCTCCGATTCAAACTCGATCGGATCCTCCGCTTCCTCTCCGGAAAGTCCGTATGACAAGATGGTCTTTTCGGTGTCATACTGAATTATTTCCGCCGCACTCAAAAGCTCCTGTTGATGGTACAGATGAAACAAATACGTACTAACCGGACTTGCCTTAGCTTGTGTCACGTGATCGTCTAACTTAGCCACTATCCCAGCTATGATCCTACCCCAGTGTACTATCCAGTCCTCCATAGCCCCAAAGATAGTATTGGCCACTGTAATGGTAACCCGCGTTGGCTTTTCCGGATATAAGATTGGAATTAGAAATTCTAGAATCCGCCTATGTCTCTCGTCCTTACACTCGCTGATGGCAAAGCCGTCCTTAGGGTTTGCAGTCCCGGTGAACTTCCCGGCTACAAAACGGTCCGTCCTCGATGCTAAACTGTTCCCACTCTTCCGGAACTGATAAACATCCACCCAGATGTCCTCGGTCCACGCGATTGGCCGCCCTCTCAAAGTAAGCTCATACTGATTCGGAACACCGTGAAGTAGCTCTTGGATCATCTCCTCACTCTTGAGATTCCACGGTCGGTGTAGTAAACCGACACATCCTAACCTAGTCAAGTCCTCCTCTAACTGTTTGTGTAGTTCCGGGCTATCCGAAATGGCCAGAGAGATAACCCAGGCAGATACCGCTATCTTCTGTACTGGTCCGGATGCCATAAGATCTAAGTGAGAACGAAAAGAAAGTAGTTCTACCTCAGTCGCTAACTCACCACTCTTTCTCTCAACTACTCACACAAACAGTCTCGGGTACACAGAACTAAAAAGGGAAGAGAAAACCCTAGGAAGACGGCTTAAGTACTAAACTGTCTCTCTACGGTCTTAAGGACAACGGCTACAGGTCCGTTGCCTCAACGGTATCCTACTTCCGTAGCTACGGGACCTATACGGTAGGTTCCTGTGTTCCGGATGAGTCCGGATTCCGGATCCGGATAAGTTCCGGTTACGGGTGGTGCCGGAACGCTTATTTCCTAATTCAAGTTATCTGGTCCAAAAATCACACTTTAACTATTATTTTGTTATTTTTTCTCTATTTTTCGTACCTACTCCTTGCACTATTGATCTGTTTCCGGATTCCGGATTCCGGATTCCCACAGACTGGACTGTATCCTACTTCCGGTTTTACTAGTTCCCCGGTTTCTGAACTGACTTCTTAATTCTGGACCCTACAACTTCCGGTCCTATGTACCCTCCTGGGCAGATCCGATCCGGTCCACCCTTCCGTACTTGGTTTAGTTTTACCTCTGTTTTACCATCAGAGGGTTCGCCGCTTGCTTTTGAAAGTGGTAGGCCCACCACTCCTTCCGTGAATTATAGTGGTTGAAGACCCACTTACCTATCCGCTGATCCCCTAACTAACACGGATCCGGTTTGGTCCTTCACAGTAATCCGGATAGTAATCCGAATCACAGGTCACACAAAGACCCCTCGTACGATCCTCTCATACTACAAAGACCTTGACACTGATCCGTTCCGTACGAAGTTTGGTGGCTACAAGTGCATCTGTCCGTTCCAACACCCACGAAAGTTCTTCCTTTCACCCACAACGGTGACAAGACCTCACAGGAGTCAGGATACTCGACCGGATTTCCCACCTAGGAGTTCTAGCGCAGCTAAGGAATCCCTCCCTATCCGCCTAGCCCGATCAACGGATCTCTTACCCGGAATGCTAAACTTCTGTAGCTGCTGAGGCACTAGAATCCACTCCTAACTCTTCATAACCTATTCACATGTACCTAGAACCGGAAACATACATCAAGGGGAGAAACTCTACCAACACCTCCGTACTCACCTTCCTATTCTGACTCCGTGCACTCTTGCCAACACTCGGGAAAAATACACAAAAGTTAGTTTAAAGGAAAGTACACAAGGAAATGCCAAAAAAACTCTCTCCTCGTCTCCAGCTCAAAGACTGTTTTATATACAAAAAGCAAAAAGCAAAAAGTGAATATATGATTTCCGCCACTAAAGGCGCTGACAATCCGGTCCTACCTTATCCTAACCGGATTCCATTCCAGTTCCTATCTATAAGTCCTATTTTTACAATCCTTCATGTTCCGTCTCATACACTCGGGATCCAATGGTAGGACTCTCATCAGGTCTCTCTAGCTGCTCGAAGTCTTCATTTAGATTCCGGTTCCGTTCCCCATCCGTAGGTAGAACCGGATGTTCTTCCTCAGCTTCCGCGGAGTCCAAATCTATCAGTTGATGTCCGGTCGAGGGCGTCTCCTTCTTGGCCCTACTTGACTGGGGCGTCCTGTCCTTTCCCGGCTCCTAAGCTACGTCTTCCGGAAACAAGTTCGGAAGAGAAATTTCAGAGAGCCGGACCGGAACTTCTGTCAACTTCTGGTTGCTCTCCACGATCCGGCCCACTGACTCCCGTGCTTTGGATAGGAGCTTCTCCATCTGTTCCTCAAAATCGGTGAGGATGTGCACCACCCTGGTTCCGGATATCTTTTTGTCCTTGTGCACCTCCTCTTCGAACAGGCGCGCCTTGGTGACCGCGGCTCCGGGTCCTCCAAGCACGTCCTTCACTTCTGCGGCCAACTTCTTCATTTCCTCCGCCATCTCCTTTGTCGCGGTGGCGTTCTCGAGCAACGCAAAAAGTTCAGCCTTGAGGGTGTCTACCTCATCGTACTGCCGCTTGCTGTCCTCCTTCATCTTCCGTAGCTCTTCCGGATTGATAACACTCTCAGCTACCTTTCGTGGCAACTGACTGTCCGGTTCCACTCCGATTAATTCCGCGATCTCCTCGAGCGTCCGCTTCTTAACTTCCTAATTCGCCCGGATTCCGTAGAGGATCCCAACCAACTCGTCGAACAGATCTCCGGTTCCCGATCTGGATGCCACATCCGGTCCGGTTGGAGTCTCACCTCTACGCGGCCGCGGATGTCTCGGGGGCGTTCCTCGATTCCGAGCCGGTGTGGTCTTCTGCCTCTTGGCGGGAACATACGGTTCCTCTTCTTCCTCTTCTTCTTCTTCCTCCTCCTCGGTTTCGTTTCCGGAATCCGCTTCTTGGTCGGACTCGGATTCTCCATACTTCATGGTCCGCTCCTGGGCCTTCCACACCTTCAGCTCCACTTCCGTCAGCAGTTCCTATTGCTGGTAGAGGTGGTACACATAAGGGCACAGTGGGGTAGCCCTACTTCTCCCTACTCTTATAGTAAGCTGGGACACCAGATCAAAGAAGATCCGGCCCCAATCTACTTTCCGGGTTCCGCTCAGCACTCCGAAAATCGTGTTAGCCAAGGTGATAGTCACCCTAGTGGGCTTTTCCGGATGCAAAACCGGAACCAGGAACTGGAGTAGGCGTCGCTCCCGGTCATCGAGGCAATCTTCGACCGCGTAGCCGTCCTTCGGATTTACTACGCTTCCGAACTTGCCCTGGACGAAATCATCCTTCCGGTTGGCAAGCCCGAGTCCTCCTGGCCGGAATCCGTATACGTCCTGCCACAAAGCCTCGGTCCAT
Organism: Climacium dendroides; assembly: GCA_950106755.1. Taxonomy (NCBI): domain Eukaryota; kingdom Viridiplantae; phylum Streptophyta; class Bryopsida; order Hypnales; family Climaciaceae; genus Climacium; species Climacium dendroides. Next base: position 749,939 of record OX467086.1, read on the forward strand.
TGGACCGGATTCCCTCTCAAGGTGTTATCGAACTGATTTGATACGCCACTCAGGATTTCTCTAACCATCCTCTCATCTTTGAAACCCCAAGGTTTCAAAGCTAACCCCTAACAACCCATCAACGATAAATCCTCTCTGAGCTCTCCCTGTTCCGGTTCCTTGGTCGGCATGACCGGAACCACTTTTCTAAGCTTTACTTCACTCGGGGGCAGGGTGTTAGAACCTCTCTTTCGGTTCAGCCGCGGCATGAGGGTAGCTCTACCCGGTTTTCACTCTTCTACAGTCCTAACAAGGGAGCGCTGACACTCAGATGTTCCGCTCTGCTTGTAAACTAACCTACTGGCGTGCTCACACTCTTAGTCTCTCATGTATCCGCTTGCACTCAAGGTCTCACCCACTCATGTTCGGAGGAGATCTCTTCGTTTCACACCCCTCACTCACTTCCGGACCCTCTTGTACTTCCTCTTCCTTGCCATGGTCAACGATAAAAACGTCAGGCGCTAAATCAGGACACGACAACACGTGGAAATCCAGAGACCTGAAAATGGGCAGGGTTAGGCTTTATATAGTCCTGACGCCCTGGACTGTCTTTCTGACCGGTCGGATATCCGGTCCGGTTCTTGACATCCGGTTCTCTCCAATCCGGTCAACAAGATTCCGGTCGAAAATACTTATCCGGTTGTACATCTAATCCGTTCCGCTTCTACCTAAACCCGGATTAGTTCCGTAAGGTCCTTTTGTGACTATTTTTGGTTTTATCTTTCTCTCTAGATGAATCCGGATACCTATTTCTAATTTCCGGTTTGCTCAAAAAGGTAAACAAATAAAAATCAAAAATATCAATTGTCACATCGAGAATCAAGCCACCAACAATGGAGAGGGGGGATTCCAGCAAGGGACCTGAGATGGAAACGGAATCCGCATTTTTCAATGCGGGGCTCGAGTGGATACGTGAAGCCAAGGTACTTCACGACGGATTGTCGGATTTAGTGATAGATACCGCGGAAGTATTGAAGGTGGATCCGGATCAGATCGTGGAAGCTGTCAAGCGACTGCCCAAGCTGGAGGATCTGAAGAAGAGGGATGAGCGGATCCAGGAGTTGGAGGCGGAACGGAACCTACTCCAGACCCGGGTGAATTGGGCGGAAGGGGAAATGGTAGCTGCGAAGGAGAAAGAGAAGGAGGCTCTCGTTTTGGTCAAGAATCTAACCAGGGCAGTCAAGATCAAAGCCGACATCATCACGAAAGCTGCCTTGTTTGACTCCAAGATGATATCCGAAGGCCACATTACGGGAACCAAGGTAGTTACCATCCTCGTAGACTTCACCGCGAGAATAGAGCGAGTTTTCAAGGAGATCCAGAAGCTGCTGGCGGCCATCGACCCAAACCATGCGATGGATTTCTCCACCTTTCCGGAACTTCCTTTTATCGCAGGTACCCCAGGAAAGCCAGTGGCGGATCAGGCAACCCGGATGGAGGGCCTGAGGGGGATACCCACACCAGTCGAGCCTTCCGTCAGTAAGATACGGATGACGGAGTTGAATCTGAGGCCAGCCTCGGAACCGGAACCGGAGTCTAGCGCGAAAACGGTTCCGGTGCCATCTAAGTTCTCAACTCCGGAAGTTCCCAAGGCACAAACAATGCCAAATTTGATGACCAAATCATTCAAGGTTCCGGGACAGCAAGTTCGGGGAGATCTCATCAACCGAATCGGTGGGATGACCAATCCGGCTCGGACCAATCCGAAAGGATTTGTGCACATGCAAGAGACCACGCCGGAGAAAGGAAGCGAACCCGCGACATTGGAGGATACAACACCAGAGAAAGAGAAGGAAGTCCAAGTTATTGAAGATTCTGACGAGGAGAGTGCCCACTCCACTTCCGGAATCGAAGGCGACAGCGATCTGTCTCTAGCAACGCGCCATATCCAGACTCGGGCCACAGCAAAAACTACGCCAGCCAAGAACACGAAGGGGACGCCTACCAGCCAAGCGGGGAGCCGTTCAAAGAAAGGACGGAAGCCAAGACATTAGGGTTGGTAGGAGAAGAAGTATAGGATCCGGAATGGGGTTCCGAGCTTGGACCCGGTTTCCGGAAGTTTAGGTGGATAGTAAGGAAATCCGATTATCTCGGACAAATGTTAGCAATCTTTCCAGATATTTTGGGAGGTTCAGGGATTGGTGGCCTGGATTTCCAGGTTTTCCTTTTTAGGCTTTTAGGAGTTGACTTTGGGTTTTTGTGTTAGTATTTTAAGGGTAGGCAAGTTAGTTGTCTGCCATTCCATTCCATCCTACTCCACTGGATTTTCGTGCTTTCATGTATGTATTACAATTTTCTTTTCTTAATCTAAGTCAGCCAGGATACCTTTAGCTGCACTTTTGCTTAGACAGGGTCTTTTGGGCTGAGTGTATACATGGGTGTATGATCTGGTACTGGAGAGAAAGAAGGGAGGGAGAGAAGGAATCTGGATCTTGAGCTACGGATCATCTGGAGGTAGAGCTAGTGAGAAGGAATGCAAAGCTAAGTAAAGGAGTGTAAGTGCAACGTGCTTTTAAACTGCCGGAACGGCAATCCGGAATAGAGGGTAGAGGTCCGTGCGAGTCCGGAACTAGGAGGGTTCTGTGCGGAGTTAAGCAACCGCCAAAGGAAAGGATCTCCCGCTACTTCGGAAAGTCTGCCAACCTCCCCCTTGGTAAACTGTCTTCTCCTTGAGATTCTATTCTTTTGGGTCTATAAGTTCTAATCCGTTGTTGTAATAAGAGAGGTGTGAAAAGTGCTCTGTGTGACCTGATTCCGGATCGGCCAATCCGGAAACTGTGAGAGAAGACTCCTCCCTCCTCCTACAACTGTGTTGTCTTGGATGTGTTGTTTAGTAGATTTAGAGTACAGAGAGGATAATTGTACAAGTGGTGAGTTCCCACCCCTTTCTAGATCAAGGGCGGACCCTCTGAGGGTAAAATAGAGGCAACAAAAACCAGTGACGGAAGAGAGACAGAACTTAGTTCCGGGTGTGTCCGGATCCGGAACGGAATCCGAAATGTACTAAGTTTCCGGAATAAAGTAGGGAAGTGAAATAAGGGAGATTAAGTGAGTAGTCACAATCCGGATACTTCTCATTCAATCGATATCATACTAGAGCTCCTTGGAACGATAATTCGTGTCATCTTGCAACTATTTGTCGTTGTAAGGATACTTACGGCTAACTACGCGTACGACACCTTGGTCCACGTGACTGGCCGCCCCCTCAAAGTGAGCTCATACTGATTCGGAACACCATGAAGTAACTCCTGAATCATATCCTCACTTTTGAGGTTCCATGGTCGGTGTAGTAGACCGAGACACCCTAATTTAGTTAAGTCTTCCTCTAACTGCTTGTGTAGTTCCGGATTGGCCGGAATGGCCGGAGAGATGACCCGGGCAGATATTGCTATCCTCCGTACTGGTCCGGATGCCATAAGATCTAAGCAAGAACGAGAGAGAAATAACCCTGCTTCAGTCGCTAACTCACCACTCTTTCTCTCAACTACTCACACGGACTGTCTCAGAGAAGCAAAGCAAGAAAGTGAAGAGGAAAACCCTAGGCAAACAGCTTAAATACTAAACCGTCTCCCTTCGGATATTAAGACAACGGCTACAGGTCCGTTGTACTAACGGTATCCTACTCCCGTAGCTTCGAGGTCTATACGGTAGGTTCCTGCGTTCCGGGTCAATTCGGATTCCGGATCCGGATAAGTTCCGATTACAGGTTTTGCCGGAACGCTTATTTCCTAATTTGGGTTATCTCATACAAAAATCTCGTTCTGACTATAATTTTTTTTTAATTTTCCCTATTTTTCTCACCTAATTCTTGTATCATTGATCCGTTTCCGGATTCCGGATTCCCACAATGCCATCTTCGGAGCCTTAAGCGGGGAGAAGAAGATGGACTGGGCAAGCTACGTTTACGGGCTAGTGAACGCCCTGATGGCCAACGTGGGAAAGAGTAGGGCTACTCCAATATGCCCCTACCTTTTCCACCTGTATAAGAGCCAAAGTCTCATGACCGCGGAGGAAAACAAGGAATGGAGAGCCCAGATGGCTCTCCGGAAGTTCAGAGGATTGGATGAAGAGGGATCCAAGACCAAACCAGATAGCCCAGAGCCGGAGGATAAAGGTGAAAACCCGAGGAAAAAAGCTTGGGAGGATGAGAAAGAAGAAGTCGGAGGAGGAAAAAGAGGAAGTTCCCCTCAGTAGGAAAAGGAGCAAGCGGATGCCAAATTTAAGGGGTTCCCCTTCTGGACCACGCAAGGACAAGGAACCGGAGCCGGTGGTTGGGGCAGAACCGGCCATTCCAAAGAAGGTGGAGCTAGTGGAGGTGGTCAAGCCAAAGGCGGCTCCATTGTCCCAATTGACACACCTTACAGGTCCGTTCAACGACTTGATCCGGATTCTCAACGCAGTGAGAGCAGATTGGGAAGTTAAGACCACCACGGTCCATGAAGTGGCGGACCTGGTGGGAGGAAAGGTGAGCAGTTTACTGCCAGAAACAGTGGCTAACTGCATCAGCAACCAAGATGTAATTCAAGAATTGGAGGACTGGATGCTAAAGCAGAATATCAACCTGTGGGAGATGGATAAGTTGGCGATCCGGTTGCGAGGGGAGATACAATTCTTCCAGAAGGACCTGGAGACCAAGTGCAAGTAGATGAGAGCTGCAAAGTCTCTGAAGGAGAAGACCAGGGTAGCAATAGAGCGGATGACCCTAGTGGTGGAGGCATCCGGCAATGTGGTGGTGAAAGCCAAACTGTTTGACGAGGGGGTGCAAAAAGACCAAAAGCTTTCCGAAACCCGGATTGCCCGCATCTTTGCTGACTTCGTCGAGAAAATAGAAGACACGATGAAGGAGTTCCAGAAGGATGCTAAGGGGATAGAGGAGAGCATCCGGAAGTTCCAGAGTGATCCAATCTCTTTATCTGGAATTTCAATCCCGGATGAACTTGATGACCTTGAAATCCTGGAGGGGAAGTTTGAGACTCTAGTCTCAAAGGAAAAGGAAGGAGGAAGAATTTCCACGTCAGGAGCTCCAAAACCAATAACAGGGACAACTTTCCCTGTGAAACCGGAACGTGTTCCGGAAGGGGGGGACAGGAGTAAAAACCTTAGCGAATTATCACCAATGGCTACTCTAGATAGTGGTGGACCCCCATAGGATGAGTAGGTAGTTAGGAATTTAGAAGTAGGAAATTTTATTAGATTGGACCTTATCTTGAAAAATTAGGAAATGTTTAGATCTGAAAATCTCGGCCGGATCAGTGTCGAATTTTCGGGGACACTTTTTGTAAATTTTGTATATAATTCAAGTCTCAAGATTGAGACAGGGAATTTTTTTCCTTGCATATTCTATCTCTTCTTGTATTTTCTATTGTTTTCCTTGTTTTCCCAAAGAATGGCCAGGTGAGGAAATGAGAGATTGAGTGCAGATGAGCGGATCGTGGGAAGAATTTCTCCCCTTGGAAATTTCTTGTGATTGCATGTGCATGTAAACGGGTTGTAAGTGTTGGGAGTGAGTCATTGCACCTCAGGAAGATTTAGGGTTCATTATTCCGGATGAGATAACTAGTGTTAGGCTAGACGATTAGGGAGGGGATTCTTAATTGTGTTAGAGCTACCGGATGGGATAACTGGATTAGCATCCGATTGCTTGAGAGGTTTCACCATTTGAAATAGTAAATGGAAGAACTCTGGATTGCGCTGGTACGGGCGGATACACTTATAACCACTTTAGTTTTGCACGGGTCCGAGGAAGCATTAAAGTCATTGTAGTTGGAGGGGATCGTACGGGGGATTTTTATGTGACTTGCAAGCCGAATTCATTTCTGGTCTGTTGTGAAAGATCAAACCGGGTCCTGTTAGAATAGAGAATTAGATTAGTCGAGTGAGTCTTCCATCACTATAAGTTCCGAAAGAAATGGTGGGCCTACCTCTCTAAAACCAAGTGGCGGATCCCTCTGAAGTGCTAATAGGGGTTGAACAAAACAGGAACAAAAACCGAGGAAGAAGAGATCCTTGGGTGTAGTAGCGAGATCCGGACGAATGTGTTAGTTCCGGATGGACTTGAGTAAATTGGGTGACTAGATCTTGGTTCGAATCAAGTAGAAGGATAGTCCGGATTAGTGGTGTGGAAATACGGAATCCAGAGACGGATCACGGTTAAGGGAGTTAGGTGAGAAAAACAGAGAAAAATCAAAAAAATTAGAGTTAGAATATGATTTTCGTGTGAGAAAATCTAAACTAGAAAATAGGCAGTCCGGCAAAATCCGTAACCAGAACTTATCCGGATCCGGATTCCGGAATTACCCGAAACACAGGAACCTATCGTATAGACCCCGGAGCTACGGGAATAAGATACCGTTAGTATAACGGACCTGTAGCCGTTATCTTGACTACCGTAGGAAGACGGTTTAGTATTTAAGCTATTTTTCGAGGGTTTTCATCTCCACTTTCTTGTTTTGTTTTGCTAAGACTATCCATGTGAGTAGTTGAGAGAAAGAGTGGTGAGTTAGCGACTGAATTAGGGTTACTTTTCTCGCCCCTCGTCCTTACTTAGGTCTTATGGCATCAAGAGCGGTACGAAAGGTAGTTGTATCTGCCCGGATCATCTCTCCGGCTATTCTAGACAATTTGGAACTACACAAGCAGTTAGAGGAGGATTTGATCAAGTTAAGGTGTGTCGGTTTGTTACATCGACCATGGAACCTTAAGAGTGAGGATATAATCTAGGAACTACTTCATGGAGTTCCGAATCAATATGAGTTTACTCTGAGAGGACGGCCAGTCACGTGGACGGAGGACATTTGGGCGGATGTGTATCAGTTTCGGAAGAGCAGAAACGGGTTATCGTCAAGGTCGAACCGTTTTGTAGCCGGGAAGTTCACAGGGTCTGCAAATCTTAAGGACGAATTCGCTATTAGCGAATGCAAAGACGAGAGACATAGGCGAGTTCTAGAGTTCCTCATTCCCATTCTGTACCCAGAAAAACCTACACAGGTCACCATTACGGTGGCCAATACTATTTTCAGGGCTATGGAAAACCGAGTTGTGCATTGGGGTAGAGTCATAGCCGGGATAGTTGCTAAATTAGTAGATCATGTAACCCGCGCAAAGGCAAGTCCAGTTAGTACCTACCTATTCCATTTATACCACCAACAACAACTTTTGAGCGTTGCAGAAGTAATCCAGTATGACACCGGAAAGGCGATCCTGTCATACGGACTTTCTGGAGAAGAAGCAAAAGATCCGGTCGAGTCGGAACCGGAAGAGCGACCCGAGGAACCTCTGACCGATCCAAGAAATAAGAAGAGGAAGTCAACCGATCCAAGGGCGTGAGCCAAACCACCAGCAATGGAGAGGGGGGAGTCAAGTAAAGGACCAGAAGTAGAATCCGAATCAACATTTTTCAATGTTGGGTTCGAATGGATACGAGAGGCCAAAGTACTCCACGACAGTCTGGCGGATTTGATGATAGACACGGCGGAAGTTTTGAAGGTGGAACTGGATCAGATTGTGGAAGCCGTCAAACGACTACCCAAACCGGAAGATCTAAAGCAAAGGGAGGACCAGATTCAGGAGTTGGAGGCGGAACAAAATCAACTCCAAGCCCGACTGAATTGGGCAGAAGGGGAGATGGCAGCTTCAAAGGAGAAAGAGAAGGAGGCCCTCTCTCTTGTCAAAAACCTATCCAAAGCAATCGACATCAAGGCCGACGTCATCACGAAAGCGGCTTTGTTTGATTCGAAGATGATACAAGAGGGCCACATCACTAGGACCAAGATAGTGACCATCACAGTGACCATCCTTATAGACTTCACTGCAAGGATAGAGCGGATTTTAGGAGAGCTACGACAACTACTGGCGGCCATCGATCCGAATCAGGTGATGGATTTTTCAACCTTTCCGAAACTCCCTTTTGTCTTAGGCACTCCAGGAAGACTAGTAGCGGATCGAGCAGCTCGAATGGAGGAACTGAGAGGGATACTCACGTCAGCTGAGCCTACTTCCAATAAGATACGAATGACGGAGTTAAATTTGAGGCCAGCTTCGGAACCGGAACATAAGTCTAGGGTGAAATCGATTCCGGTACCATCCAAAGTCTCAACTCCGGAAATTCCCAGGACGCAAACGATACCCAACCTTTTGGGGGGGTCGTTCAAAGTTCTAGGACAAAAGGTTAGAAGAGACTTCATCAACTGGATCGATATAATGATCAATCCAGCTCAGATGAATCCGGAAGGATTCTCACATATGCAATAGTCTACACCAGAAAAGAGGAGTGAACCCACAATACTGGAGGAGATACTACCAGAGAAGGAGAAGGAAGTTCAAGTCATTGAAGATTCCGAAGAAGAAAGTGCGCATTCCACTTCCGAAACAGAGGAGGATAGCGATCCGTCTCCCACAGCGCACCACATCCAGACTTGAGCGGCAACAAAAACGACTCCAGCCAAAAGCGTGAAGGGAACGCCAGCTAGTCAAATGGGCGGTCGTTTAAAGAAGGGTCGAAGGCCAAAGCATTAGAACTCTTAGAGAGAATAGTATCGAATCCGGAACGGATTTTTGAGCGTGGGCCCAGGTTCCGAAATTTTAGGCAAGTAGTTCAGGAAGTTCCGGCATTCTCGGGACAACAATAACTGGCCTTTCCAGATAGAGAAGTAGAGGTCTAGTGTTCAGTGATTGGTTGTCTAGATTTCCGGGTTTCCTTTTCAGGCTTTTAGGAGTTGACTTTGGATTTTCAGTTAGTATTTAATGGCAGGCAAGTTAGTGGTCTGCCATTCCATCCTAATCCCATCTTAGTATTTTCATGTATGTATTTCAATTTTCTTTCTTAATCTAAGTCAGCCAAGGTACTTCTAGCTGTATTTTGCCTATAGAGTTTTAGCTGGCGTATGCATTTGTGTTGTATCCTTGTACTAGAGTAAGAGAGGGGAGGGAGAGGAGGAATCCGGATCTTGAGCTATGGATCTCTTGGGTGTTAAGCTAATCAGGGAGGGGATGCAAGCTGAATAGAAGAGTGTGAGCGTTACATGCCTTTAAATTTCCAGAACGGCGATCTGGATAGAGAAGTAGAGGTCTCTACGAGTCCAGAACTAGGAAGGTTTTGCGCGAAGATAAGCAACCGCCAGAGAAAAGGATCTCCCACTACTCTAGAAAGTCTACCAACCTCTACCTCAATACGTTATCTTCTTCTTGAAAACCTATTCCTTTGAATCTATAAGTTCGAATCCGTCGTTGTAGTAAGAGAGGTGCGAGAATTTCTCTGTGTGACCTACTTCCAGATTGGCCAATCCAGAACCTGTGAGAGAATACTCCTCTCTCCTCCTACAACTGCATTGTCTTGGATGTGTAGTTGATTAGGATTAGGGTGTAGAAAGGTTAGTTATACAAATGGTGAGTCCCCACTCCTTTCTAGACCAAGGGCGGACCCTCTGAGGGTAAAACAGAGGTAACAAAAATCATAAAGTAGAAAAGACGGAACTAAGTTCCGGAGGTGGCCCGGATCCAGAACGGATTTCCGGAACATACTAAGTTTCTGGAACGAGGTAAGGAAGTGAAACAAGGGGAATTAAGGGTGTAGTCACGATCCGAATACTTCTAATTCAACCAATATCATACTAGAGTTCCCTGGTACGATAATTCGTGTCATCTTGCAACAATTCATCATTGTAAGGATACGTACGGCTAACTACACGTACGACAAGTGGTCATTGATTGAAGGAATTATCTGGTTTGGGGGAAAGGAGAACCAAAGAGAAAGAAGGGCATTTGAATTGATATTTAATCCCAAACCACCTAGTAACACGAAACACTTCACAGAGTCTCTTAGGTTCAATCTTTAGAGTAACTTTGTTATGATTTAAAGTAGTTTTTGTGAGCATAATAGGTAATTTCATTTACCCTGTATTACGACAACCAACCATCCTTCTTAGCTAAAATCTGATTTGCTATAGATTCAAATTCCGCCCTCACTCTTCCCCTCTCACATTTCAACAATCAGATGAACAAATAGGAAAACATCGTATTAAAAAAAAATACTCGAGGCGAAAGCCTAGTTGTTCAAATTACATCTAGAATGCAAACATAAAGGAATAAGTTCAAATATCAAGTGCTAGAATACAACAAGCTAAGGTAGAATGCCTAGACAACAAGCCTACTCAGCCATTTAAAACACAAAGAAAAAAACCCAACAATCATTAGAAAAACAAGTCAACGGCCCAACAGCCCATTCCGGAAAAAACGGAAAGTCGTTGGCCAACCGTCTCTTGAAAATCGGAATCCGCGTCCATGCTTGGAAACCCGTTCTGGAAAACTCATTAGCTAAAAAACTAACTTCCTATCTACCCTTGCGTGGTTTTTTGGAACTACCCATGATTTTCTTCATCATCATAGAGTGCCTTTAAGAAGAGAACTTGGTGGAGGTTGCCTTTGCTACCGATCGAGTCTTGATCGCTGGAATGGATCGCGTAATCTTGGCCATCTCTATCCGGATGCAATTGACACCAACCTCACCTCTCTCTTCTATCTGGAACTTTAACTCACCACTTTTTCACTCATTATTTATGTGTGAAAAATGTCATAGGCGTAGTTAGCTGTAAATATCCTTACAATGACAAATTGTTGTAAGATGACATAAAATATCGTTCCAGAGAACTCTAGGGTGATATCGTTTGAATTAGAGGTTTCTGGATCATGACTACACCCTCAATTCCCTTCATATCACTTCCTCACCTCGTTTCGGAAACTTAGTACTTTCCAAATTCCGTTCCAGATCCAGACCACACCCAGAACCTAGTTCCGTCTCCCCCTCATTTATGATTTTTATTACCTCTGTTTTACCCTCAGAGGGTTCGCCCTTGATCTAAAAAGGGGTGGAAACTCACCACTTGTGTAACTAACCTCTCTACACTCTAAATCTAATGAACAACACAACTAGACAACATAGTTGTATTATGAGGAGGAAGAAGTATTCTCTCACAGCTTCCAGATTGGCCAATCCGGAAACAAATCACACAAAGAAACTCTCACACCCCTCCTACTACAACAACGAATCCGAACTTCCAGACTTAAGGGAGTAGAATTCCAAGGGAAGGATAGTGTACTGATGCGGAGGTTGGTAGACCTTCCGGAGTAACAAGAGGTCTTTCCTTTGGCAGTCGCTTATCTCCGCACGGAACCTCTTTGGTTCCGGACTGGTAGGGACCTCTACTTCTTTACTCAGATCACCGTTCCGGCAATTTGAAGGCACGTAACGCTCACACTCCTTCACTCAAATTGCATCTCTTCCCGGCTATTCCAACACCTGAGAGATCCGTTATTCGAGACCCGGATTCTTCCTCACCCGTCCCTCTCTTGCTCCAGTATTCAGATACACCGTAAACGCATACACCAGCTAGAACTTGTGAGCGCTTATTTACCCACCTTTGGTAAATCAACAAACACAACCAAGTTCTTTTAGTTAGTTCTATCCTATGGGTATTCTAACGTCGGTCCATTGTGTCTTCCAAGCAATGGATCTTTTGTTGTTTGTCTACTTTGAACGTCCCTAAGGGCAAATGACTACCAAATCAATGTAAATTAGTATCTAAGACTACAATTTGGCTATGACAACCAAAACTTAGGCCGAGTGGGGATTAGTCAAGCTGAAACGTAAAGCAAACCCGTATGTAGAGCTCGTTTTGTCCTTTCCAAAATGGTCAAGAAGTCTAGATTTGGACCTATAGTCTAAAAGATATTTGTGGATGAAGTTTGACTCTAAACTAACTTCTAAAACTTCATCCGTCGATTCCTAACAATCTAACTATCAAAATTCACTTCCGATTTTTGGGTTATTTTCTATTTTCTATCTTCTACTTAAGTTTTGAACTTTGGGGGATTTGGTCAACTCTAGTTGACTTTCATCCAATTCTATTCTAAATTAATTCCAAGTTTCATCCAACCGTAACTTCTTTAATAATAATCCAATTGAAGAGTGTTAAATGGTTTCGGAATCCTAAGAATATTCTCCTTAAGATTCTACCCCTCACTTGTCTCTTAGTTATATTTTTACTCTATTTGATAATTTCCTAGATTTCTTACTACGTGGTAATTTTGGGTTTTACTTTCATTGTTTAAGGTTAATTGTTTTTATCTTGTTAACTTCTACTTTGACTTTGGTGAAAAGGTAAAAACTTCTTACTTTTGATCTCCTCGGTAAAGGTTATTCACTGTGGATTTTTACCGTTGACCGGTTTTTACCAAATCCTTATGTGATTTTTTTTTACCTTGAGATTTCAAAATAACTTCTACTTTTACCTTCTTACTCCTACTTTGACTCTAAATGCTAGGATTCCTAAAGATTTTTTAAAAGATTCTTTCAAGATGCTTTTGGATGATTCTCTAATTTTTCATCCAATCCTATGTTTTTTCATCCAAAGGTAAACTTTGGTAAGTTTCTTTTACTAGTGTGGTAAAAAAATCTTTGGAAAGTACTATGGTAATTTTTGAATGATTCTAAGTTACTAGTTGATTTTATCTTCTATTATGGATTTAATCTAATCTTAAACTAAAATTCAAAAGGCAATTTCTATTCTAATGTTTTTTGGTAAGAATGCGAGAAAAGGGGAATAAAAAGGACTAGTAACTAACCTCAACATTGACTTCTTCGTGGTCAAATGTCACTGCCATGTTGGTAATTGCACGCTCCAATTCCATCTCCAATTTCTTGGTGTTTTGTTGGTTTTTTGTAAACTTTCTTCAACTTAGGGATATCCTAGGCTTTGTCCTTCGGTGATGATCTTTTTTTTTTCTTCTAACTTTTTTCAAATGTTCTCTTTTTCTTTTGTAGATATTTCTTGGGAATAAAATCTTATCATATCTAATGCTAAATCTTGGCTAATTTGCTTGGAATCAAATAAATCCTCAAAACAAATCCCACTTACACTACTAGAAAATTTAGTTTTTCTGTTGTTTTGGTCGCGTTGATTCGGTCAAAATCTGATAGAAATCTGTGATAGTAGTGTTAACTTCTTCTATCTAATAACTAATTTGGAATATCCCTAAGGTTCTAATATTCTATTGTTTTGTCTTTTCTTTTTGTCTTCTAATTCAAAATAAAATACGGATGCTAAAGTCAACTATTCTTTTCTAATGGACCAAATTGAATTTGTGTATCCCGACTCTAACCTTCTTCCTAAATACTAACAAACATCTCCAAGTTTCGCAATTGCAAATTGTGTTTGCAAAATTGTGTGACTTCGAACTTGAGAGAGGATGCACACAACAAGGATCCAGAGCTTGAGTTTCGTTTGCAAGGCCAGAGCATAGGTTGAGTGGAACCAGATGAGTGCTAGTTCTAATTGAACCAAATGCAAGGCAACAGGTTGACTTGGGTCCTGATGACCTGCGTTGACGCGAAATGAGCCCAGTTGGTTGATCCTGACTTAATCACAAGTTAACTGATGCCTGGTCCTGATTAAGTTGAAATTTGAGTAGCTCTGGCTTGATTAAGTTGCACTTGGAATTGTTGGAGCTCTGGAGTTAACTTTGGTTGGTGGGAAGTCTCTTCTCTGGCTACTTGAAGAAATCAAATCTGACAAGTCGTACTAATCTTTCTCCTCTTCTAATCTCAACTACTACTATGCAAATTACTCTTTGGTAGTCTAATATTTCTTTGGGAAAACAAAAGTGACACCCAGTGTCAAATCAATCCTAAGAAATCTTCCCAATTTTACATGTATGTATGTGAAAAAGTGGTCTGGTTCCCCCAATCGACCACTGACTGATTAGTTGTTGGGGAACCAAATGTAGTAAGGGGATGAACCAGATGTAGTAAGGGGATTAACCACCTTAATTGCTGGTTTGAAACCAAATTAATTAGCCTAATGACTTGATTACGAACTGGCCAACTGGCTCTGTACTGACTACTGTATCGGCTTGCCGACTGGCTGCTGGCTGGTCCTCGTTTGATCTGTTTTTTTGGATTTTTTTAAACCAAACTTGGGCCGTTACTCGCCCCACCACACATACACACAGGGTCTCCGTGTGGGAACTCCTTAAATAAAATAAAAGACGGAAATTGTCTCTAAGAGCAAAGCTTCGCCGTTCGGGGGGTTTAGGCCCGTATTTTGGATGTATGGTAAACTAGTGGGTTTCTAAAGACATATGCTAGGGGCGATAGCTTCGCCGTATTAGAGGGATTAACCTCAAATTCTTTTAAAAAAACACGGTATAACAAGCACACGTGGACATGGAGAACTTTGAATCCCACTCAAAGCTTCTCGGAAAGACTTGACATACTCACGTGGACCACGTATTCTAATTATCTAGGCTCTAGGGGGATCTTCAATAAAGAATTGTGAAATCCCACACAATAAGCTCAAATTAGAATGGTTAGTAGATTCAGACACACACCCAACCCACAACAACAAGCGACTTGTCACCAACAAAGCTTGTAGGGGGATTTACTCCAAAAAATGGGAAATCCCACACAATGAGCTTGTATTGTGATGGTTAGTACAAGTGTTAGTTCACAAAATACTTCAAATCAAACACTAGAGGTCTTCCTAAGCGGCATCGCCAAGGTACTATCGTAGCACAGAGTAAGTAAATTCCCTGTTATACCCTCAAAAATCACCTTAGAGCATAACTTGATGACCCTAAAGATCGAACCCACGAGATCCTGTGAAGTATCTAGCCTTATTAAACGATTAAGCCCAGTCAGCTTTTCCTTTCCTAAAATCCGGTCCTAACACAGGAACCGGAAACTTCCCAAACACCCAGAAAACTCCAAACCGGATTACTTCCTACTTCTGGTTTAGCCGTCAAACGGATTCTCACTATCCAGGAATCCGCTCATATCCGGTCTTAGACTAATCCGGTCCTAACATAGGAACCGGAAAATTCCCAAATACCCAGAAAACCCCAAACCGGATTACTTCCTACTTCCGGTTTGGCCCGTCAAATGGATTCTCACTATCCAGGAATCCGCTCATATCCGGTCTTAGACTAATCCGGTCCTAAATTCCTCTCCGAACTAATCCGCTCCGGATCAACTTTCTAGTCTCTTATCCTCTCCCGGTTTGGTTTTGCCTCTGTTTCACCATCAGAGGGGTCGCCTCTTGGATTTGAGAGTGGTAGGCCCACCACTCCTCCCGCAGATTATAGTGATTGGAGACCCACTTCCTATCTTCCTATCCTCCTACTCTAATCCGGATCCGGTTTGACCCCTCACAATCACCCTGATAGCAATCCGGATAATAGGTCACACAAGGGTCCCCCATACGATCCTCTCATACTACAACGACCTCAGCACTCGTCCCAATCCGTACGAAGTCAGGTGGCTGCAAGTGTATCCGCCCATGCCATCACTCACCAAAGTCCTTTCCGTTTTACCACTCATGGTGGCGAGACCTCACAAAAGATCGGATGCTCAACCGGAATTCCTATTCGGGAGACTTAGCATGATCAAGGACTCCCTCCCTAACCACCTAATCCTAACAACGGCTTTCTCACCCGGAAATCCTGAACTCCAGCTATGTTGAGGGACCAGAATTCACTTCCAACTCTTGACTACCCACTCACATGCACATAGACCAGGAACTAAGATACCAAAGGGGACAATCCTCCAACACACTCGCACGCGTCAACCTGATTCCCTGTCACACACCACTGCCACGCTTGGGAGAGAAGTACACACAAAGGAAACAATAGAAGACGAGAGAAAGTTTGCAAAAGAAGGCCCACGCCACTCCCGCAGGGACTGGCTTATATACATTTTGAATTTACAAGGGCGCAAAAAGTCTGCGAAAGCCCGCCGCCATTTTGGCGGAACTTCCGGTTGACCTCACTAGCTCTAACCGGATCCCCAATCCGGTTCACCTACCAATCCGGTTTCAGTCCGAATCCGGTTTCAATCCTGATCTGGTTTCAGTCCGAATCCGGTTTTAGTCCGAATCCGGTTTTAGTCCGAATCCGGTTTTAGTCCGAATCCGGTTTCAGTCCGAATCCGCAATTCCGGTTTTAATCCTACTCCTAAGTATTTATAATTCTACCTCACTCTCTCCTAGCCACACGTCTCGTTCCTCTCTTTTCACCTTCCGATCTCAACCGAAAACCTGCAGGCCATAGGAACACGAGGAGAAGAGGCGCACCAACAACCACACTCCGGCTCCAACTTTAAGGTACACGGTTGAAAAGCACAAGGCACACGCACAACATTCACAGAAGGCGAAGATGGCAAAAGGGACTGAGACTGGGGTGACCAATCGTTATATACCCCTAATTCCCTAAGACACGTCAACATGACCGTTTTCGATCTGGTTCATGAATCCGGTCCAAGTAGTGATCCGGTCCGTCCTAATCCGGTTAGACCAAAATATGGATAAGAATTCGTTTCCATTCTGTCACCAATCCGGATAGAATCTGACCTGATTTGCCGCTATCTCTTTGTCGCTAATAAATTCCAGTTTCCCACAATTTCTTAACCGGATCCGGATACCTAGGCATTGGTTTCCGTTCCGATTTTAATTAATTTAAAGAAAACCAAAAATTTGAGTTGCGACAGGTACGAAGGGGGATTTTCTCTAGGATTAGTACAAATGTTAGTAATTCAACAAAATGCCCAAAAAACCCAAAATAACACTTCAAAAACTTAACAAAAACACGCAAATGTTGCAACCTAACTTTTTGATTTTTCTCTCTATCGTGTTCTGTGACACGGAATCCGGATTGAGTAGACCCGGATTGGCATGGAAGAGGAAAGAAAAGCCAAGAGTTAGAAAGATTAGAAACATAAGCCCTAAAGGAACTGGATTAAGGAGCGGAACGGATATTAGAAACAAATCCGATCTAGTCCCCTAATTGGAGGAACGGATCCAGAATTCGCGTCCGGAAAAACGAAAAAAAGAAGAAGTAATGATGAGATTTTCAGGGTATAAAAGAGACTGTTTTAGGGTTTGTCTGTCATTTGCACCTAGGAGCACCAGCGTACTTGGCACACTCTCAGTGCTTTGAGTTTGTGTCTGCAAAGTGAGTATGCTTTTTGTGTGAATTGTGCAAAGTCTGAGAGTTGTGAGTGAGCGCGTTTGTTTTCTTTACACAAGCGCAGAGATTAGAAAAGAATTGAGTACGTGAGCGAGGCGGAAATTGGGAGAGAGAGAGGGAAAGGAAGCACCACGGTACTTGTGCAGTGAGCGATTCAAGGCGGAGGAGTGTGTGTGAAGAAACAGGACGTGCGGCTAGGAGAGAAGGGAGGTAGTGATTTAAAAGAGAGACGGATGCCGTAGCTAAAGCGCAGTCGAAATCAGGGACCAACGAGTGTTCAGAAGATAGAAATTAGAGTAAGGAAAGTGGCTCCTTTAGAGCCCAATAGTGAGCGAGAGAGGGTCGAATTGATGGAGGACCTCTCCGCCATGGGTTGTGTAGGGTTCCTAGGGAAACCCTAGGGGTTTTGAAACGAGGCAATAGTAAGGGAGCTCATCGAAGGAGCCCCTAACTAGTTCAACAACACTATCCGGCCGGTTCCGCCCATGTGGACCAGGGAGATCTGGAGGAAAGTTTACGAGCTAGAGGAAGGTGGCGCGGAACAGGCCAGCCGGAAGGGAAATTTTGTGCGTGGGAAGTTCCAGGAAGCAGCTAACCCCAAGGACGGGTACGCAATCGAAGACTGTGTCAATGTGCGGCACATGCGACTATTGGAGTTCCTGGTCCCGATTCTACATCCGGACAACCTATCCGAGTGACTTTCACACTCGGAAACGCGATCTTTGGAGCCCTGAGCAGAGAGAAGTGGATGGATTGGACGGCATTCATTCAAACGATGGTGAATGTCTTAGTCTCAAATGTGGAAAAGAGTAGGGCTATTCCGGTAAGCCCCTCCCTTTTCCACCTATACAAGAATCAGACTCTCCTGACATCGGAGGAGAACAAGGAGTGGAGGGCGCAGATGGCTCTCCGGACGTGTGGTAGATCGGATGAGGAATCCGAGACGGAACCGGAAGAGAAGGGTGAGAACCCTAAGAAGAGGAATTGGGAAGAAGAGGAAGAGGAGGAAGAGGACATTCCTCTCAACCGAAAGAGAATGAAGAGGATGCCCAGTCTGAGGGGGTCTCCTTCGGGGCTTCGGAAGGACAAGGGACCGGAAATAGTGGAACCGGTCATCCCGAAGAAGCAGGAGCCGGTGGAAGCGGTCAGACCGAAACTAGTTCCACCGTCCCAATTGATGGACCTGACGGGTCCATACAATGACCTAATCCGGATTCTCAGTGCAGTGAGAGTGGATTGGGAAGTGAAGACCACGACTCTTCATGAGGTGGCGGATTTGGTAGGGAGCGCTCCAACCAGTTCTCTACCAGAAGCCGTGGCGAACTACATCAACAATCCGGATGAGGTGAAGGAGTTAGAGGATAGGTTGCTGAAGCAGAATATCAACCAGCGCGAGACAGACGAACAGGTGGTCCGATTGCGAGGAGAAATCCAAAGCTACCGGAAGGACTTGGATGCTTGTCGCGACCAAGTGAAGGCCACAATGTCCCTGCAGGAGAAGACCAGGACTGCAATCAACCGGATGATGATAGTAGTAGGGGCATCCAATGAGGTAATGGCGAAGGCCAAATTGTTTGATGAGGGGATACATAAGGATCCGAAACCTTCAGGTACCCGTATCGCTCGCATCTTGGCTGACTTCACTAGGGAATTAGAAGAGGTGATGAAGGAATTCCGAAAGGACGCAAAGGGATTAGAGGATAGCGTCCGGAAATTCCAGAGTGGGTTAGTCTCTTTATCTGGGATTTCAATCCCGGATGAGTTCAATGAGGTAGAGATATTCGAGGGGAAGTTTGAAACTCCAATATCAAAGGAGAAGGAGGTTGGAAGGACTTCTACTTCAGAAGCCCCACGGACAAGGACAGGAGTAACTTCTCCTGTAGAACTTAGGAGGGATAGAAAGTTACAAATTAGAGAGTAGGAAATTTTGTTAGACCGGACCTCGTTCCGGAAAGTTAGGAAAAGTTCAGATCTGAAAATTTCGGCCGGATCAATGCCGGATTTCCGGGGAGACCTTTTTATAAATTTTGTATATAATTCAAGTCTCAAGACTGAGACTGGGAGTTTTTTCCTTCTTGCATATGCTGTCTCTTATATATTGTCTACTGTTTTCCTTGTCTTCCCAAAAATTGGTCGAATGAGGGAGGGAGAGATTGAGTATAGATGAGCAGAGTGTAAGAGGATCTTCTCCCCTTGTTGCCTTTTTGTGATTGCAGGTGCATGTGAACAAGTTGGAAGTGTTGGAAGTGAATCAAGACACCTCAGTAGGTTTAAAGTTTATAATTCCGGGTGAGATAACCAGTACTAGGCTAGGTAGTAAGAGAAAGGATCCTCAAACTGTGCTAGAACTGCTAGATGGAATGTTTGGATTAGCCTCTGAACACTTGAGAGGTCTCACCATCTGAAGAAGTAAATGGAAGAACGTTAGATTATGCTGGTACGGGCAGACGCACTTGTAGCCACCTTAGTTTCGCACAGGTTACAAAAGGGAATAAGGTTGTTGTAGTAAGTGAGGGTCGTACGGGGGATCTTTGTGTAATCTACAGGTTGGGATTACTTCCGGTTTGTTGTGAAAGATCAAACCAGATCCTGTTAGGATAGGAGGATAGATTGGTTTAGTGAACTTTCCATCACTATAAAAAATGGAAAGAGAGGAGTATCTACCTCTGTGAAAATAAGTGACAGATCCCTCTGAAGTGCCGACAGAGGTTAAACAGAACCGGAATAGAAAGTTGAGGAAAGGAAGTCCTCGATTAAAGTAGTACAAGATCTGGTCAGAAGTGTGAATTCCGGACTGGTTCTTGTAGGTTGTCGATCAAATTTTATTCGGGTCAATGTTAGTTTGGACTAGATTAGTTTACAGAAGGATCATGAAATCATCCGGTATTTGGGAAAAAAGGGTGAAAAAGGTATAAAGAAGAATAATGGAATTGGGAAACTTTCCTCGAATCATTTAGTAACACGAAACACTTCACAAAGTCTCTTGGGTTTGATCTTTAGAGTCACTTTATTATGCTTTAAAGAGGTTTTTGTGAGCATAATAGGGAATTTCATTTACCTTGTGCTGCGACAGCAAACAAGTTAACAAAGCTTGAAGGGACCCCAAGTCCTTCAAGAGAGCTCCAAAAACAACAACAAAAGAGCTTGAAATGCTTCAAAAACAAGGATATTTGGCAACATGGCCTAAATGGCCAAAATCCAACTAAATGGACCCAAATGAAAACAAGGCGGTTCAAAATGAACCTAAGGGGTGTTTTGAGAGGAGAATGGGTGACCTTATATACTCTCCCAAGGGCACCCCCCTCCTCTCTTTTCTTACAAGGTAATCTTATCAATTAAGATTTTCATCTAATTTGCCCAATTTTTACTTCTACGCTGGTCCAAATTCCTAACTTTTGGAGAAATGCTTCAAATTACAAACGGATTGCGCCATTGGCTTCAGAAGGCCATTTTTAGTTTGAAGGAACGCCCCACCCTTTTTTTCGTACATCAAAATCACAAAGATTTCTAGCGCTAACTAGAAGACCCAAATTGGATAAAAACCCAACTTTTGAAGATCAACTTTTCTAAGAAAAGTAACTAGCCTAGACTCTTTAGTAGGTGTAAGGGAGTAAGAAAAGCCCCCGCTTCGACCTTAATCCGATTCCGTATGCTCCTCGTACGCCGATCAACTCCACGATTAATCTTTAAAATTGCCAATTTTGGAGGATCTTGATGGTTTTGCATCTTTTAACTATTGGAATGCCATGAAACTTATTGGAGCTTGTTATTAACATAAAAGAAGCTACCCTAATTTTTAGTGAGATTTTACCGTGGTCTGGATAATTCCTAAGATTTTCCCATCATTACTTCCAGCGATTGACTATCCAGAAAAAGATCTTTTGAAGATTAGAAAAAATTGAGAATTTTCATGGAACCTCTCATGGAATTCCACAAGGGATGCGCAAACTCATATTCCCGTTTTACACATCTAAGGAGGGAGAATCAAATCCTTCTATCTCCTTTAACTTTTGGTAAAAAGGGAATCTTCCAAATAGAAGGGAATCTTGGCGAGCCGATTGCTCCGTTAGACTCCTGGCATGATTTCCACATCGAACTATCGTACTTAAGTTGTAGATACCCTCCTATGATTCATCTTGAGTTTTCTTCACTTGTAGGCTAACAATTGGAGTTTCTACTATTTTGCCAACGGAATGGGCAAATTGAAACCTATCTTTGGAAATTTATACTAGGATTCTCACCTAATTCCCTTGAACCAATTTTGTTAAGATTTGTCACTGAAAGGCAAGTTCAGACAAGTTGGGCAATTTCTACTAAATATGGTTATTTTGTACAATTCTGGATTTCTACCCTATCTACATGCAGCATTTGGTTACAAATAGCAGGAAATGCCCCATTTAGGACCAATTGCCATATTGGTATGTGACATCTCCATTTTGGTTATTCACTCTTTTTTGGGCTTTTTGTATATAAAATTATACTAAAAACTCACAAAATCCAAAAAAAACAATTCCTAAGTCATGAGTGACCAAATGGGCACTCACAAAACTCTATAAGCAAAATGCAGATGGTAGTACCCCAACTGACTTAGATTAAAAAAGAAATTGAAATAACATACGTGAAAACACTAGGATGGAATGGAATGGAATCCAGAACAATTAACTTATCTACCATTAAATACCAACTGAAAAACCCAACGTCAAAGTCTAAAAGCCTGAAAAGAAACCCAGAAATCTAAGCAGCCAGTCGATGAACCCCTCCAAGATATCTAGAAAGATCAGCCCCAGTTATCCCGAGAAAATCGGAGATTCCTGAGCTACTTGCCTAAAATTCCGGAACCTGGGCCCACGCTCGGAAACCCGTTCCAGATCCGAAACTATTCACCCTAAAAACTCTAATGCCTCAGCTTCCAAGTCTTTTTTGAACGGTTGTCCATCTAACTAGTCGGTGTCCCCTTCACGCTCCTACTTGGGGTCGTCTTTGTCGCTGCCTAGGTCTGAATGTGGCGCTTTGTTGGAGACAGATCGCTATCCCCCTCTGTTCCGGACGTGGAATGGGCACTTTCCTCCTTAGAGTCTTCAATGACTTGGACTTCCGTTCCCTTCTCTGGTGGTGTCTCCTCTAATGTCATTGATTCGCTCCTCTTTTCCGGTGTAGTCTTCTGCATGTGCGTGAAACTTTCTAGATTCATCTGAGCCGGATTGGTTACTCCTCCAATCCGCCCAATGAGATCTCCCCTAACTCCCTATCTTGGAACTTTGAAAGTTCTCCTCAAGAGGTTGGGTGCCATCTGAACTCTAGGGGTTTTTGAAGTTGAAACCTTGGGCGGTGCTGGAACTGACTTTACACTGGACTCGTGTTCCGGTTCCGAAGTTGGCCTCAAGTTCAACTCCGTCATCCGCATTTTGCTGGAAGTGGGCTCGGCCGGCGTAAGTATCTTCCTTAGTCCTTCCGTTCGAGCTTCACGATGCGCTAATGGTCGCCCTAGAGTACCTGTGACAAAAGAGATTTCCGAAAAATTCGAGAAATCCATTACTTGATTCGGATCTATGGCAGTCAGTAGGTGCCGTATCTCCCCTAAGACCCGCTCTATCCGTGCTGTGAAGTCTACTAAGATGGTCACCACCTTAGTCTCGGTTATGTGAATCTCTTGTATCATCCTAGAATCAAACGAAGTTGCTTTCGTGACAATGTCTGCTGTGACATCAACCGCTCTGGATAGATTCTTGACAAGAACGAGGGTCTCTTTCTCTCTCTGCTTTGAGACCGCCATCTCTCCTTCCACCCAATTCAGTCGACTCTAAATTTGGTCGCGTTCCGTCTCCAACTCCTGAATCTGGTCCTCCTCCTTCTTTAGGTCTTATGGTTTGGGTAGTCGCTTGATTGCTTCTACAATCTGATCCGGCTCCACCTTCAGGACTTCTACCGTGTCTATCACCAGATCCGTCAGGTTGTCGTGGAGCACCTTAGCTTCCCATATCCACTTGAATCCGGCATTGAAAAACGTCGATTCGGATTCCACTTCCGGATCCTTGCTTGACTCTCCTCTCTCTATCACCGGTGGTTTGATCTGTGATCCCGGATCTGTTGACTTCCGCTTCTTCGTTCTCGGATCGGTTAAAGGTTCTTTGGGACGCTTTTCCGGTTCCAACTCGACCGGTTCTTCTAGTTCTTCTTCAGAGAGCCCGTATGTCAAAATAGCCTTTCCGGTATCGTACTAGACTATTCCGCAACACTCAAAAGTTCCTGTTGGTGGTATAAATGGAACAGGTAAGTGCTAACTAGACTTGCCTTCGCGTAGGTTACATACTCTACTAGTTTAGAAACTATTTCGGCTATGATTCTACCCTAGTGGATGGCCCGGTTCTCCATGGCCCCAAAAATTATATTAGCTACCGTAACAATGACCCATGTAGGTTTTTCTGGGTACAAAATTGGGATAAAAAATTCTAGAACTCTCCTATGTCTCTTGTCTTGGTAGTCACTAATAGCGAATCCGTCCTTAGGGTTTACAAACCCCGTGAACTTTTCGGCTACAAAATGATCTGTCCTTGATGTTAACATGGTTCCGCTCTTCCGGAATTGGTACACATTCGCCCAGATATCCTCCATCCACGCAACTGGCCGTCCCTTTAGAATGAACTCATACTGATTTGAAACCCCGTGGAGTAGTTCCTGAATCATATCCTCACTCTTTAGGTTCCATGGTCAGTGCAACAGCCCGACACACCCTAGACTAATCAAATCCTCTTCTAACTGTTTGTATTGTTCCAAGTTGTTTGGAATAATCGGAGAAATGACCCGGGCAGGCACAACTAACTTCTGGACAAGCCCTGACGCTATAAAGCTAAGTAGAAATGAGGGGAGAAAAGAAAGCCTAAGTTGGTCGCTAACTCACCACTCTTTCTCTCAACTACCCACACGGAAAGCTTAACAAACAAAACAGGAAAGTGGAGATGAAAACCCTCAATAGACGGCTTAAATACTAAATCGTCTCCCTACGGTCATTGAGATAATGGCTACACGCCCGTTTTACGAATGGTATCCTATACTCGTAGCCCTAATGGTCTATACTATAGGTTCCTGCGTTCCGGGTATTTTCGGATTCCGGATCCGAATAAGTTCTGATTATGGATGTTGCCGGAATGCCTATTTTCTATTTTGGATTTTATTAAACTAAAATCAAATTCTAACCAAATTTTTTTTGAATTTTTCTACTTCTTTCCACCTATTTCTTTCAAACCTGATCCATCTCTTGATTCCGGATTTCTACAAAAAAATGTGCGCAAAAGAAAGAAGGAGAAAATGGTCTTGGTAGTGGGTTTAAATATTCCACAGTGTTCTCAAAGAAAACGGGTCTCTAGATTGTTCCTGTACTGTTCCTCTGGTCTTCTTAGGCCAAAACTTAGAAATGGTAGGTCCATTGGATTTGAAGTTTCTGGATTCTGTCCTTGGTTTCCGTCTAGTTCCGTTACGGTAGATTTCCGAATGTCGTTATTCCTTGTTTGGCACTTATTCCCTACACTTTTCTTATTCCTAAGAAAATTTTGAAAAATTCTCTATTTAATAACTCCTATCCTACATTTATTTTGTTCTTTTAGGATTTTGTGTGCACCACATGAGATAATTGGAGTTAATTTGAGAGAGATCAATAGGAAGTAAAAGAATTTGAAGGGTTGATCAATTGTAAAAATCAGTGCAAATTGAGAGGTTGTTGTAAAAAGATCAATCATAAAAATTGATGTGGACAATAGTTGCGGAGTCTGAAGCAAAAGATCAATTGGAATTGAGAGTTGGAAGCTGTTGATTATTCTTTGAAGCAGGAGTCAATTGGAGCAAAAGTTAGAAAGCTAAAGCCAATTGAATTGATGATAAGTAGTTCTAAATCCTTAATCCATTGATGTGATGTATGGGAGTTGTACTTGAAAAATCTTGCAATTGGATCTCTTGGGTGAATATTTAGATTTCGATTAGAAGTATTTTACCTCCTAAAGTTCAAACTCTACCCTTAGGAATTTATTTTTGAATAAAAAACAAAAACCTACTCACATGGACCCATGTTGGCTCTTATTTCATCCATTGGCTAAGTATAAACCAATCTCTAACCAATCTTAGTACGCTCTCACATTATCGACAGTCCATTTCAACAGAATTTCTTTTATGGACTATTTGAAGTAGGGGTCGCAATAAGAGAATATTCAGAGAGCAACGACTCCCAAACATTCATCCGTAAGACATCACGTATTCAGTACGGACGGAGTACATTTCTTCTCGTCAACGCAATCGCACAGAGCCTCCATCGGAAATGCAGGGCTTCCGAATTCCGATCCCAACGGAAGGACAAACCGACAAAGCAGCTCCTACCACGAAGAAAACCACCCTCGGCCCGAAGTCCCAGAGGCATTTGCCAAAACGCCTGCCTGCCCCTGCCCGTAGAAAACACTGAAATTTTTTTATTTTTTACGTAAATTTTTTTTGAAATTCTGAACTCATATTTGCAATCAGAGGCACCGAACAAATTACTTCCGGGGAGTGCAGAAATTCTGAAAAATCGGTTCAATGCAGGGGGCTCCTTTTATTTCTGGGGGCGGGCAGGCATGGCCTGCCCGGCGTTTCCTTGAAACCGTCTGGGACTTAGTGTCGAGGGCAGCCCACTGCTGGTGCAAACGGAAGAAGACTCAAACCCTAATCTCTCGTTGTCGTGAATTCTCGTTCGATTTAGATCTAAGGTTTGAAGTGACCAGTTTCAATCTTTACTTAGGATGCGGTTAAGGATATCCGAGGCTGTCCTTCGCCGGGATTCTCGGATAAGCAGGGATTCGTGGTTTTGCTGCAGGCCAGACACCATTTTGAGGGGCGCAGAGGATTCCTGGGACCGTGGATTTTAGAACTTTCAGTTCTGCTGTTGTCACTCAAGGCCTCAAGGGAACCCTGGATTCTAAAAATCGAACTTTCCGCCTTCATGTACAACAGCTATCTTGCCCGAGTACGCCTGGACAAGATCATCAAAACCCTAAAACACCGTTGCATGGTGCAACTGCACTACTCAACCTCGACTGTAGAAATCGGGTCTTAGGGTTGGTTGGTGAGGTTGACGCATGTGGTGTCTCGCCATGTCGTCTTGCTGCACTATGTCTGCAGATTTACCTGTTCGCTCGTTGAGTCTCCACTGCCAGGTAAACCGAACTTTCAGAGCATAATTCCTCACTGCAGCATGATATCCTTTCTCTGCAGCAAATTTAAATTTCGAAGCTGTTTGCATATGTTGAGAGTTGTGGGCGTTGTGGGTTCTCTTCCTGCTTGGAGGTATACTCCATTGGGGAGGGAAGCTCAGACATTGGGGTTGTTCATGTGCGATGTTGTGGTTTAGGTTTCTTGCTTTTCATGAGTTGCAATATCTGTTGCAGCTTTCTTGCTGGCTTTAGAACAGTGTGTACGGGATTAGAGAATCTTAGAGATTGATACTTTCACATTAGAGGTTTCCCCTGACTACGTTCCAGTCCAGTTTTCTGAAGCTGAAGTCATTTGAAGTTGTTGATGTTGATGTCAAGCGCTGCAGTTGTTCCTTCCTCCGTGCTTGGTGCCTTGAGAGTTCCGGGTTGAGCAGTGTGAAGAATCGAACAGACACAGACGCAAGGGTGCAGAAGGCCGTAATTTGTTTGACTGAAGCTAAGTATTAAGGCTCCATACGTCGGTTGTGGTTGATGCAGGGAACTAGTGAGTGTTTTTTTCTCCCAAAACCCTGAGGGCTGAGCAATTTGGAGGGGGTTCCGAAAAGCAAGAGGAGATCGTTTTCAGTTAACAGGGAGCGGAAGATCTCAAGACAGGGATTCATATGTGGAACTTTTGTGTGTGGACTGAATTGAACTTCTAGTCAATAAATTGGAAGCGGCAGACCTTGGAATTATTGGGCGGAGGAGGTTTAGAATCAGACAAGCAATTGGACAGACTTGCCAGTCATGCATGGTTCTTTGTGTCTCTGCTGAAGTCGAGTTTTGTTGTGTTCCTTGGGCGTTGCTGGTCTTGAGGTTGGGTTGGTGAACCAAACTAGAATTTCTCTTCCTGCCTGGAGGTTTAGCAATTTGAAGAAGAGAACGAACTCAGTTGAAGGGAGCAGATTGATACTTATATGCTACTTTTTCAACTTTTACTCAAGGTTTCAGACATTGCATGGATATGGAGGAGGAGCTCTTTTCAACTGGCTGGGGACATGCACTTGAAAGGGGGCCGAAGAGTTGAGGAGATTCATTCATATACTTTTTCTGATTAAGAAGTTAGATTTCTATCTGTGGTGTTACTCTGTTGTTGAAGAGGAACCGTTAGAAGTTTGTAGGCATCGAGTCACAAGATGTTTGCATTAATGCACCTTTTATTGCATCATAGGCAACAAACGAGAAGCTATTTGGTGCTTGGAGTTGGTGCACGGGTGAGTGAGTGTTGACTTATGACCATACACTTGTTCTACGGAAGTAGTTGCATGACTTGTGACTTGTCTGAATTGAACTACCGTGGTCATGCTAGCAACTTATGTTTCCCATACATTTAGGTTCCTCTATAGCAGTATATTTGATCAATATTGTGTTACGCTTCTCCCAAACTGACAGGACGTGAACTTGGTTGGTTGGACGTTAAACATTAAATATCAGTACCGATGACTATCTTATGCCCAAACTGCTACCAATTGAATGTGTTTTTGACTGACTGTCGGGGATTTGTGTGACCAGGATGCCTGTGTGATCACAGTCTTGAAGTCTCCAAGGCTTGTATACCCATGTTTATTATTTGTCTCAGCCTCCCATGGAGGAAGGAACAACGGATCAATTAGGTGTTCATCTTCATCAGTTTGGAGAAAACCCGATGCTTCAGGTATGCTTAATGTGGCCGCTCTTATGTACAGAAGCGGGTGCTTTTTGTCACTCAGAAAGAACATGAATGACATGTCTGAAGTATTTAACAGTTGGATCAGGCGAAGTACAGACAATTGAGCAAGATTGGAAGGAGTATTTTGCGGATCCTTTGCAGTGGTGGGACAACAGATTTTACAAGGTATCACTAGAAATATATCTAAGGCTACTAATTAGTTGATGTTAGATATTTGTGAAAGACATTGAGAGGTTATTTATTGCTTGTATAAGGTCTTGGGCACTTTGGTAAACAAGAAGCATATTACATTTTGATTGGGTTTTGAATTGAATTGAAGGCTATTTAGATGACTCCAATGTTTAAGGACATGTGTTCCTTGATTGTTTTTTCATATTGGATCGTGGGTTGTTTGTGTGGGTTGTTTGTGTGTATAGATGAATCCCAAATCACCAGACTTTAAACACAAGGTGACAATGAAAGCGCTCTGGATAGATGGTTGGTCAACCCCACCATGGGTGAAGGCAATGGTCAAATTGGTGACTTCAAGCAAATTACCCTCCGGTGGTGGTTACCATACCAATGATTCTCTAGAGATTGTACAACTGAATAGGTATTGGCATGAGCATGAGTTATCTTCCTTTGGGACAAGAAATTGGTGCAATTGACTTGCTATAGATGATGCTCACACATTGAAAGTGGATTGAAAGTGGATGTAATTTATAATTTGTAATATATTTTGTTAGGTGTAATATGAAGTATTGTGCTTTTAAGTGGTATAAAGACTGTATACAACCTGACCCAAGTAATTTTAAATTGATGGAGCAAGATTTTTCACAATACAAAGTGTGAATGGGTTTTCTTATGAAGTGTGTATGGATGGGTCAGGTTACCCAAGGGCAATATTGGGAGGAGAAACACTTTGCCCGCTAGTGCGAAAGCGTCAAAGCAAGCAGTTCAAGTTAGTGGTGGGAGTACGCGGATGCAAAGCGCAAGGACCGCTAGTGAAGCAATTGATCTTTTGAAGAACCGACTACAACAGGGCATTGCAATAAACTCGTACTCCTATGTTGAAATTCTGAAGCGGTGCTTGAAGCACGAAGACCTTCCGGCAGTAAAGCAGGTTCATGAGTGCACCATTGAGAGTGGCATGCAGCAGAATATATATGTGGCAAACAACCTATTGAGTGGATACATCAGATGTGGGAGACTGGAGGATGCATGCAGAGTGTTTGACGCACTTGCGAAGAAGGATGTTGTTACTTGGACCGTCATGATTGGAGGTTATGCTCAGCACAGTCGTGTGAAAGACGCCATGGAAGTTTTCCATCGCATGCGAAAGGAAGGTATGCAACCTAATGCAGTTACTTACTTGAGCATCCTGAAAGCCTGTGCGAGCCCATCAACCTTGAAGTGGGTCGAGGAAGTTCATGGATATATCAGAGAGGGTGGGTTGGAATCAGATGTTCGTGTGGGGACTTCGCTCCTTAAAATGTATGCAAAGTGTGGGATCATAGAGGAGGCAAGGAATACTTTTAATAAGTTGGCGAGTCGCGATGTGATTACCTGGAATGTGATGATTGGAGCATATGCCGACAGTGGTGATGGTGAGGAAGCATATCGACTTCTTCTCCAAATGAAACGGGAAGGCTTCAAACCAGACGCAATCACTTATATGAGTATCCTGAATGCCTGTTCAAGCGCAGGGGCTTTGGAGTGGGTCAGGGAGGTTCATAGCCATGCCCGTGAAGCCGGATTTGAGTCAGATGTGCGTGTGGGCAACGCGCTGGTGCACATGTATGCAAAGTGTGGCAGTATCGATGATGCGCGACTGGCTTTTGACAAGATGGAGGAACGGGACGTGATTACTTGGAACGTGATGATTGGTGGACTTGCGGAACATGGCTGTGGGTCTGAAGTATATCGACTTCTTCTCCAAATGAAACGGGAAGGCTTCAAACCAGACGCAATCACTTATATGAGTATCCTGAATGCCTGTTCAAGCGCAGGGGATTTGGAGTGGGTCAGGGAGGTTCATAGCCATGCCCGTGAAGCCGGATTTGAGTCAGATGTTCGTGTGGGCAACGCGCTGGTGCACATGTATGCAAAGTGTGGCAGTATCGATGATGCGCGACTGGCTTTTGACAAGATGGAGGAACGGGACGTGATTACTTGGACCGTGATGATTGGTGGACTTGCAGAGCATGGCTGTGGGTCTGAAGCATATCGACTTCTTCTCCAAATGAAACGGGAAGGCTTCAAACCAGACGCAATCACTTATATGAGTATCCTGAATGCCTGTTCAAGCGCAGGGGATTTGGAGTGGGTCAGGGAGGTTCATAGCCATGCCTGTGAAGCCGGATTTGAGTCAGATGTTCGTGTGGGCAACGCGCTGGTGCACATGTATGCAAAGTGTGGCAGTATCGATGATGCGCGACTGGCTTTTGACAAGATGGAGGAACGGGACGTGATTACTTGGACCGTGATGATTGGCGGACTTGCGGAACATGGCTGTGGGTCTGAAGCATATCGACTTCTTCTCCAAATGAAACGGGAAGGCTTCAAACCAGACGCAATCACTTATATGAGTATCCTGAATGCATGTGCAAGTGCGGGGGCTTTGGAGTGGGTCAGGGTGGTTCATAGCCATGCCCGTGAAGCCGGATTTGAGTCAGATGTTCGTGTGGGCAACGCGCTGGTGCACATGTATGCAAAGTGTGGCGGTATCGATGATGCGCGACTGGCTTTTGACAAGATGGAGGAACGGGACGTGATTACTTGGACCGTGATGATTGGTGGACTTGCAGAGCATGGATGTGGGTGTGAGGCATATGAACTCTTTCTTCAAATGCAACAGGAAGGCATTAAACCGAATGCAGTCACTTATGCTAGCATTCTGAATCCCTGTTCAAGCGCAGGGGCTTTGGAGTGGGTGAAGGAGGTTCACAAGCATGTCCTTGAAGCGGGACTTGAGTCAGATTTGCGTGTGGGCAATGCGCTGGTGCACATGTATGCTAAATGTGGCAGTTTGGATGATGCACGAGTGGTTTTTGAGAGGATGGAGGATCATGATGTAATCACATGGAACGTGATGATTGGTGGACTTGCAGAGCATGGATGTGGGCATGAAGCCCTGGAAGTCTTTAAAACTATGATTGCAGAAGGTATGAAGCCCAATGAGATCTCATTCGTTGCAGTGTTGTCAGCTTGTAGTCATTCAGGCCTTGTGGATGAGAGCCGTAGACATTTTTTGGCTATGACACAAGATTATGGCATCAAACCTAGTGTGGTGCTTTGTAACTGCATGGTGGATGTTCTTGCACGAGCAGGACACTTGGAGGAAGCAAAGCTCTTCATTGACAACATGCCAGTGGAACCAGATGGGGCAACTTGGGGAGCTTTGCTTGGTGCTTGTAGAACGTACGGTAATGTGGATTTGGGCAAACTTGCCGCTAATGAGAGTCTCAAGTTGGAACCGATGGATGCTTCTGCATACGTGCTTCTCTCAAATATCTATGCTGCAGCTGGCAAGTGGGAGGAGGTGTTGTGGGTGCGGACTATGATGCAGGAGAGAGGTATACGCAAGGAACCAGGGCGTAGCTGGATTGAAGTTGATAACAAGGTCCATGACTTCGTCGTAGGGGATACTTCTCACTCAGAAGCGAAGGAGATCTATGTTGAGCTGAGGAGATTGAGTGAGACAATTAAGGCCGAAGGCTACATTCCTGATACCCGGCTAGTGTTGCGGAACATTGAGGAGGAGGAGAAAGAACTTGCTCTTTGCTCCCATAGTGAGAAGTTGGCTATTGTTTATGGACTCATGCGGACACCCCCTGGAGAGCCAATTCGGGTGTTCAAGAACCTTCGAGTGTGTTCAGACTGCCATACAGCAACCAAGTTTATCTCAAAGGTGATTGAACGAGAGATTGTTGTGAGGGATGCGAATCGCTTTCACCACTTCCAAGATGGCGTG
Source organism: Climacium dendroides (assembly GCA_950106755.1). Classification (NCBI taxonomy): domain Eukaryota; kingdom Viridiplantae; phylum Streptophyta; class Bryopsida; order Hypnales; family Climaciaceae; genus Climacium; species Climacium dendroides. Next base: position 781,824 of record OX467086.1, read on the forward strand.
TGTTCTTGTGGTGATTACTGGTGACCAGGTTGGCAATCTTGACCAATTGTTGGCTATCTTGTTTTTTGAATTTCTTGACCATGATTTTTGCATGCAATTTTAATTTTAATTTGTCATCATCTGTGAATATAGTTATCATGTTGATCATTGATTGAAAACAACTGCATTGGTTGGAAATGACTCGAGGGAGGTATTCATAGAGGTTGTTGTCTTTGCATTTTCTTTAGCAATGGTTTTTGTGAAGAAGTTGAAGTCAAAGGATGGCAAATTTTAGTTAGAATTGGCCTAAGACCCCCTTGTCCATGCAATATGCATCCTTTTGTTGGGAACTTCAAAATGTATTGAGAAGACTATTTCTAGAAAAAGTGTCAAAATTATTGTTTTGAAGTTCTTTGTTCAAGATGGCCATGCTAGGGGTTATTTTTTCTTAGTAGCAAGGTCACTCTTGTTGCTATTGTAGTTGATGTGCTCATAAATAGGTAACTCAATTTTTGGTCCTTGCCTTGGTTTGAATTTTGGAAGTCAATGTTGAGGCTAGGTGATTGTAACTAGTGAGATTTATGTCAGCGTGGCCCTGAGCTCAAGAAAAATAAATTGATTTTGATCTTGGATGCACTACAAGAAAGTCCTGTTTTTAGTGTTTTTAGTGATCCTAGCTGAAAACATCAATGTTAATTGGAACAGGACCATGCTAGAGAAGCTTTGGCCATGGAATCCTAAAATTGGATTAATGCTGCTCGGAACGTGAGGACATTACGTTTAACCCTTAAATGACGGACCTATGACCACTGATTTCAAGCCTCATTGTCATCACTCAGTTTGTTGCCATTTTGCAACAAGATATGTATGAAAAAAATTTAATTTATTTTTCAGAGATGAAACAAAATGCCTTCTTTGTTGCACCAAAATTTTAGATTTTTTTGTAAATAATTGTTTTTTTTGTGAATTTTTGTAGATATAATGAAGAAAAATCATATCAAATAGAAAATTATTTCAAAAAATCTGAAAATTTCACCATGTGTGCATATTATAGTGATGAACAACATGGTGTCAACTCATTTTCCGTGCCATTCTATAATTATAGCGTAGTAGACATTGAAAATACATCCAAAGTTCAAACTGCAATGAAAAATTGATTATTAGGAATTTTTTCAAAATTCAAATTGGAGTAGAAACTAGAGTGAATGAACTTTATTTTGTTAGTTGGGCTTAAATTCAAAAAATATCATTTTTGTAGAGAAATTTCAGATTTAAAGCAAGGAACAACTTTCTAAAATATAATAAAATAGCATATTTTGTGATCCGTTTTTTTAAGTAACTTCTCATTTATGTGAGAACAAACAATAGCATAACTCCAAACTCAACTAGATTATCTTCATAACCCAACATGGAAGGTCAACAAGAAAGAAGTGGATGAAAAACTGCTTCCCAACTCTCTACAGTTCAAAAAACATTCATCAAAAAGCCACAAAATGGCCTCGTCGTCGTTTCTGGGTTAAAACGAATTGATGGGAGGCATGCTGAGAAGCATTCTGGGGAACATTTCATCGTTTTGCGGCATCGTTGTGTCACGTGGACCACAGATCGTGGTCTGACTCGGCTATCCTTTTTAAAAGGACCTGTGGGCAGACGATGAGCTGGGAGAAAAAGTCGAACCCAGAGACATAGGGCAGCTTGTAAACCTTTGATTGCAGAAAAGAGACTTGCCAGGAAGCTTCGGACTGACAGAAAGTTCGACTGCATTTCGAATTCAGTTCAAACTTTGGAGGAATATAACGCCTTAATTATTGTATATGTAATAAAAGATAAATGTAAAGCACGGGACCGTTTGAGAAAGCCGGTCTTCAGTCACTGTGCTCGATGTATAAAAACTTCTAATGTACATTTGGAGTTCTGTGATTCCATTGGAAACCTGAAGCTTATATTAAGCAATATACTTCAAGCAATATAAAAATTCCTTGGACGGGTTCTAATCTTCTTAAGCATTGGACACTTCGTTAAAAATAATTTTTTTTAATGAAGATTCTAGCACTTTGTAATTGTAATTGGGATTCATGTACCCTCAAAGGATGGACTGTTGATCATGGAAATCATTTCATAGTCTAAAGTAGTATGCTCTTAAAGTGACCTTTTAAGAGCTGATTGCATTTTGGGGGAAGCTAAAGTCCTTGAAACAATTTTCAATAAATTTTCATAGGAAGAAGAATGAAAGTGGCATCTAACCCAAGTCTCTTCGTATTTTTTGGATCTTCTTGGAATTAGTTATGAATTTTTGAAGTTGAAAACCACTAGCCACTAAAAACAACCCTTCATGATATTTACACTTTTGGTACATTGAAGAAAGCAAAATGTACTTTTGTATTAGAGGTTGCTTTTTGAGTTAGGTTGCATTTATAGCACCCTACCTTACCTTGTGAATGTTTGACTAGAAAAACTTTAAAAAACTCACTTTGGGATTGGAAAATTGTATAATACCTTCCCTTCGCACAACAAAATTTTGAAGATGAATAGTTGTACTCTTTCCCTACACAAAGGATTTACCATCATTCATTAGGCACAAGATGTCCTTGTCCACATTGATGGCTTAACCTCAATGTGTACAAAAAAAAGTATCAGAATTGCAAATTATGAAAATTTTGAGTTCATTTAATTTTTTCTTACACTTGATTCAATCCCCTCCTCCCCTACAAAAAAAATTTAAATTTAAAAACTTGGAAGTGCAGAAAACTTGAGTTTTAAACATTGTAAATAATAAAAGCTTGACAAGCAAAGTGCTAAAAAAACTCACTTCTTTCACTTTGAACACTAATATCTTTAAAACTTGAGATTATGAAAATTTTCTCCATATATTCTTATACTTGTTGGATATAAAATATAATGTTTGGATTTGAAAAAAAAATAGCTATTTTTTTTGTATACCAAACTTTGAAATAAACCCCTAAAGGACCATTGTTCCCTCATAAGAGAATGGATTTTCGGCAAGTTCCTATGACCTCAATTTTTTTTTCCAAACATTCTCATAAAATTGAAAAGAAATTAACTTCGTAGGAATGCGAATTTCGGGCAAGTTCCTATGACCTCAATTTTTTTTCCAAACATTCTAATAAAATTGAAAAGAAATTAACTCCTTGGGAATATGAATTTTATTTCAATTGGTGCCTAGGAGAAAAAGTTATGTCATCCTAAACATAATTTTAACATCGCCAATGAAAAAAAAAAACCTACAAATTCAAAAAAAAAGTTAAATGTTCTTTTCTTATAGACCATATTGTTGTCAAAATGTGAAGCTTTGATTCATTCCATTCGGATTAGTGATGTGAAAGTTATGAACAATCTTATCTCTCATGCAATGTAAGTATCTTCTCGGAAAAAGAAGTCTATGCTCTCATTTATGAAGTCAATTTTCACAATTTTTCAAATGAAATTGATTAATAAAGTTTACCTTGCTTTCTACAACAATTTTGCCATTGGAATAGTTATGTTTCAATCCCATCTTAACCCCTAAATGCCCGAGGCACCAAAATATGGTGTTTGCAAAACTTTGAAGTTAAATAAAACCTAACCAATTTTTTATTTTTAGTAATTTATATTTTTAGAAAGTTTTTTACTAAGTCTAGTTTTAGCACCAAAAGTCTAATCTTGAAAATAAATGACAATGATTTTTCTATAAGAGATCTTGTGCAAGGGTACCCTGTGCAATCTTGACTCTCTGTAGTGTTAAAAGCTCTTGGAAATGAGCCTCAAATACACTAGATCTTGGAGAAAAAATCACATTCTAAATTCATTTAAAAAAGTTGTAGAGTGAATTTTGAGAAGCTGTAAATTGATTGGGGTTATACAAGTTAGGCTTGTTAACCTCATATTTTTTTAGTCACCATAGTTTTAGATTTGATTTGCGAAAAAGACTTCAATTCTTTTTTGCAATTTTAACACCCTCATAGTCAAACATTATAATCTTTCACTCCATAAGTGATATTGTTGTGCTTTCTTTTCCTATGCAATCTCTAACATGTCTAGTTTGAATTTGTACGGTTACAATTTAAAAAAATTTGATACATCTTGTTAAATTGTTGGCATTTTGTTCAATTTGGAGCAAATTTCAGGAAGCTGGAAACAGGCCTTGGGCATTTAGGGGTTAAAGCTATTAACAATTTAGTTGTTCTTTCAATGTGGGATATACTTCTACTTAACAATTTCTTGAATAATGGAATTCAAGTGGTTTACTTTTTAAAGTTTTTCCCTATATTTTAAACTAAATTCTTAAACACTGAAAAATGTAATTTGGAAGTCCATAGTGCAAAAAAATTCAACAAATGGCAATCAAAATCATTTGAAATTGCAAATCAATGTTCAATAAAATATTTTTTTACAAGTTTGAATGCTAATATTTTCGAATCTGTATGGTCAAACTTAATAATATTATATCCACTTTTTTGAAGGACAAATAAAGTACAAGATCCTATGCTTTAATTCTACAAACTATAGTTTTTTTAATATTGGATGAACGAAGTATAATTGGCATTTTTGATTGATTTTTGACATAAAAAGGGCTTTAGTCCTTGATGGATTAAATAAAATCTAAATTTTTTTTTATTGTTTTCATTTTTATAAGACTTTTGTTTTTTCTAACTCTACTTTGATTATAATTTTTTAAATCATAAGTTAAAAAATCAATTTCTTGCTTCTGTAGCTTGTGTGTGCATCACAATTAGAACTCTCTGTAGTATTGAAATCTCTTGCCAAGGTTGCTAGTATGCGGGCCTGAAAGTGTGAGCTTGTAAGCGGGAAAAAAAAATATGAAAAAAATAGTGAGTTACCCATGACTGTGGATGTACCTATGATCGTGCATGCACTAAATTTATATTTTTCAAGAATGGTTAGCTCATTGTTCTTTCAAATTTTGAATGACTTATGAATTGAATGATAAAAACATGCTTCAACATCTGCATTTTAGTTACTTTAAATTTTGTTTAATTCTCAAACACTAATTTTCGAAGTAAGATTCAATTTTGAGTTTAAGATGATCTTTATTTTTGTCCTTCCAATTTGGATATTCTACTTTGGATGCTATGAATTCTTTTACTAGTCTTTGACCTTTTATGGGAGGTAAAGACACTTTGGTTTTTTTGGGTTTGTAGGTTATACTACATTTTTTTCAGGCTACTATGAGAGCTTATTTACCCACCTTTGGTAAATCAGCAAACACAACCAGGTTCTTTTAATTGGTCCTATCCTATGGGTGTTCTAACGTCAGTCCATTGTACCTTCCAAGCAATGGATCTTTTTCAATTCCTAAGTATGTTTCAAGTATGCGAAAACCCAATCAAAACAAGTTTTATACTATTAATTGTTTGGTAATTCTTAATTCTAATGAACCGCTGTAGTTATTCCATGAAAGATGAGTCAGACATCAACTAAGCATTCCATCTTGTAAAGGACTAATTCCCCTTTCCAAAACTATAAAAATCTCTTGAATCGGTCATTCCTATCAAAAGATACGGGTGGATGAAGTTTGACCACTAAATGGTCTTCCAAAACTTCATCCACAATTTTTGATTGGGTTCCCAATTCAAAAGACTTCTAAAATTTTATGATGTACTTAAAGTAATTTTCTCTACTTACATCTAAAGTTTGGTCTAATTTTGGCAATTCTATCTAATTTTCATCCAAATTGGGCCCTAAACTTCATCCTTCCCTAACGTCCTTGTTTTAAGTTGGAATTCTAAGTGTGAGTGTAGTCTAACTTTTTGACTTATATTAGTACTTTTTTGTTTTTTTGTGAACTTTATATATATATTCTACTCTATTTCTAATATCTAGTGTAAAAATAGACTTCTTTTATCTCCCAAGTGTGAAAATGATTCAAAACTATTCAAGGAAGTAGCTAGTTTGGAAATACAAAGTAAAAGTAAAAGATAAAGAAAAGGAAGAAAAAGAAAAAGAAAAAGAAGATTTGGGGAGCTTCGATGCGGAAACATTGTTGTCGTACGCACAGTTAGCCGTAAGTATCCTTACAACGACAAATTGTTGCAAGATGATACGAATTATCGTTCCAGGGAACTTCTAATATGATATCGATTGGATTAGAAGTATCCAGATCGTGACCACTCACTTAATCCCCCTTGTTTCACTTCCCTACCTCGTTCCGGAAACTTAGTACTTTCCGGATTCCGTTCCGGATCCGGACACACCCGGAACTAAGTTCCATCTTCCTTCCGTGACTGGTTTTTGTTGCCTCTGTTTTACCCTCAGAGGGTCCGCCCTTGATCTAGAAAGGGGTGGGGACTTCACCACTTGTATAACTAACCTCTTTGCACCCAAATCCTAACTAACAACACCCAAAAAAACACAGTTGTAGGAGAAGGGAGGAGTATTCTCTCATAGTTTTCCGGATTGGCCGATCCGGAAGCAGGTCACACAAAAAAATTCTCACACCTCTCTTACTACAACGACGGATCCAAATTCATAAACCCAGGGAAATAGAGTTTCAAAGAGAAGACAATGTACCAAGGGGGAAGTTGGTAGACCTTCCGGTGTAGCGGGAGTTCCTTTCCTTTGGCGGTTGTTTATCTCCGCACAGAACCCTCCTGGTTCCGGACTCGTAGGGACCTCTACCTTTCTATCCGGATTGCTGTTCCGGCAAATTAAAGGCACGTAACGCTCACACTCCCTTACTCAGCTTGCATCCCTTCTGACCAGCTCAATTCCCCCCCTCAAGAGATCCGTAGCTCAAGATCCGGATTCTTCCTTTCCCTCCCTTCTCTTTCTCCAGTACAAGGATACAACAACACACATGCATATACTCAACCAAAGACTCTGTCTAAGCAAAGTGCAGCTAGAGGCACCCTGGCTGACTTAGATTAAGAAAAGAAAATTGTAATACATACGTAAAAGCACTAAGATGGAATGGAATAGAATGGAATCCCGATCACTAACTGACCCGCCCCTAAAATACTAACACAAAAACCCAAAGTCCACTCCTAAAAGCCTGAAAAGGAAACCTGGAAATCTAGGTCACCAATCACTGAACACCCCGAGATATCCGGAAAGGCTAATAACTACCACCCGAGATTGCCGGATTTCCGTACTATCTGCCTAAGATTCCGGAAACTGGGCCCATGCTCGGAAACCCGATCCGGATCCTATACTACTTTTCCTACAAATTCTAATGTCTTGCCTTCTGTCTCTTCTTCAAGCGGCTGCCAGCTTGACTGGTTGGCGTTCCCTTCATACTCTAGGCTGGAGTTTTCTTCGTTGTTGCTCGAGTTTGGATATGGCGCGTTACAGGAGACGGATCGCTGTCCCCTTCGGTTTCGGAAGTGGAGTGCACACTCTCTTCCTCAGAATCTTCGATGACTTGAACATCCTTCTCCTTCTCTGGCGGTGTCTCTTCCAATGTTGTGGGTTCGCTTCTCTTTTTCGGTGTAGTCTCTTGTATGTGCGAGAACCCTTCTGGATTCGTCCGGGCTGGATTGGTCATACCATCGATCCGGTTAATGAGGTCTCCCCTAACTTGTTGTCTTGGAATTCTAATCGATCCCTTCAAAAGGTTCGGTACCGTTTGCGCCTTGGGAATTTCCGGAGTCGAGGCTTTGGATGGTATTAGAACCGATTTCACGTTGGACTCAGGTTCCGGTCCCGAGGCTGGCTTCAAATTCAGCTCCGTCATACGCATCTTGCTGGAGGTAGGCGCAGCTGGTGTGAGTATCCCCTTCAATCCCTCCATTCGAGTTGCTTGATCCGCCACTAGCTTCCCCGGAGTACTCGAAACAAAAGGAAGTTCCGGAAATGTTGAGAAATCCATCACCTAATTTGGATCGATGGCTGCTAATAGCTGCCGAAGCTCTCCCAAAACTCGCTCTATCTTCGCAGTGAAGTCCACAAGGATGGTCACTACCTTGGTTCCGGTGATGTGGCCTTCCGATATCAGCTTTGAGTCAAACAAAGCCGCTTTCGTGATGACGTCGGCCTTGATGTCGACTGCTTCCGATAGGTTCTTGACAAGAATGAGAGCCTCCTTCTCTTTCTCCTTCGAAGCTGCCATCTCCCTTTCCGCCCAATTCAATCGGGCCTGGAGTTGGTTCCGTTCCGCCTCCAACTCTTGAATCCGATCCTCCCTTCTTTTTAGATCTTCTGGTTTGGACAATCACTTGACCGCTTCCACAATCTGGTCTAGCTCCACTTTCAAAACTTCCACGGTATCTATCACTAAATCCGCCAGGCTGTCGTGGAGTACCTTGGCCTCGCGTATCCATTCGAACCCAGCATTGAAAAATGCTGATTCAGTTTCCACTTCCGGTCCTTTGCTGGACTCCCCCCTCTCTATTGCTGGTGGCTTGGATCATGACCCCGGATCGGTCGACTTCCTCTTCTTGTTCCTCGGATCGGTCAAGGGTTCTTCGGGAAATTCTTCTGGATCCGACTTGACCGAATCTTCCGCTTCCTCCCCGGAAAGTCCGTATGACAAAATCGCCTTTCCGGTGTCATATTGGATTATTTCCGCTGCACTCAGAAGTTCCTGCTGATGGTACAAATGGAACAAGTAGGTGCTAACTGGGCTCGCCTTTGCTTGGGTCACATGATCCGCTAACTTAGCCACTATCCCGGCTATGACTCTACCCCAGTGCACCACTCGGTTCTCCATAGCCCCGAAAATAGTATTGGCCACCGTAATGGTAACCTGTGTAGGTTTTTCCGGATACAAGATGGGAATGAGAAATTCTAGTATCCGCCTATGTTTCTCGTCCTTGCATTCGCTAATAGCGAACCCGTCCTTAGGGTTTGCAGACCTTATGAACTTCCCAGCTACAAAACGGTCCGTCCTTGATGCTAAACCGTTTCCGCTCTTCTGAAAGTGATAGACATCCGCCCAGATGTCCTCGGTCCACGTGATTGGTGTGAGTGCCCATTTGGTCACTCATGCTTCGGAATTGTTTTTTTTGGATTTTATAAAGTTTTGAGTATAGTTTTATATACAAAAAGCCCCCAAAAGAGTGAATAACCAAAACGGAGATGTCACATACCAATATGACCATTGGTCCTAATTGAGGCATTTTCTTGTTATTTGTAACCAAATCTTGCATGTAGATAGGGTAGAAACCCAGAAATTGTACAAAATAACCATGTTTAGTAGAAATTGCCCAACTTGTCTAAACCTGCCTTTCAGTGATAGATCCTAACCAAATTGGTCCAAGGTAACTATGTAAAATCCTTAGTATAGATTCCCAAAGAGAGGTTTCAGTTTTCCCATTCCATTGGCAAAATAGTAGAAACTCCAATTGTTAGTTTGCAGGTGAAGAAAATTCAAGACGAATCATAGGAAGGCATCTACAACTTAAGTATGGTAGTTCAAAGTGGAAATCATGCCAGGAGTCCAACGGAGCAATCGGCTCACCAAGATTCCCTTCTATTTGGAAGATTCCCTTTTTACCGAAAGTTAAAGGAGATAGTAGGATTTGATTCTCCCTCCTTAGATGTGTAAAACGGGAATATGAGTTTGCACATCCCTTGTGGAACTTCATGAGAGGTTCCATGAAAATTCTCGGTTTTTTCTGATCTTCAAAAGATCTTTTTCCGGGTAGTCAACTATTGAAAGTAATGATGGAAAATTCCTAGAAATTACCCAGGCAGCGGTAAAATCTCACTAAAAATTAGGTTAGCTTTTTTTATGTTAATAACAATCTCCAATAAGTTTCATGGCATTCCGATAGTCAGAAGATGTAAAACCATCAAGATCCTCCAAAATTGGCAAATTTCAAGATTAATCGTGGAGTTGACCGGCGTACGGGGAGCATACGGAATTGGATTAAGGTCAAAGCGGGGTCTTTTCTTACTCCCTTACACCTACTAAAGAGCCTAGGCTAGTTACTTTTCTTAGAAAAGTTGATCTCCAAAAGTTGAGTTTTTATCTAATTTTGGTCTTTTAGTTAGCGCTAGAAATCTTTGTGATTTTGACATAGGAAAAAAGGGAGGGGATCCTCTTAGACTAAAAATGGCCTTCTGAAGCCAATGGCGCAATCTGTTTGTGATTTGGAGCATTTCTCCAAAAGTTAGGAATTTGGACCAGCGTAGAAGTGAAAATTGGACAAATTAGATGAAAATCTTAATTGATAAGATTACCTTGTAGGAAAAGAGAAGAGGGGGGTGCCCTTGGGAGAGTATATAAGGGCACCCATTCTCCTCTCAAAACACCCCTCAGGTTCATTTTGAACCACCTTGTTTTCATTTTGGTCCATTTAATTGGATTTTGGCCATTTAGGCCACGTTGCCAAATTTCCTTGCTTTTGGAGCATTTCAAGCTCTTTTGTTGTTGTTTTTGGAGCTCTCTTGAAGGACTTGGGGTCCCTTCAAGCTTTGCTAACTTGTTTGCATGTTTTTGTTAAGTTTTTGAAGTGTTATTTTGGGTTTTTTGGGCGTTTTGTTGAATTACTAACATTTGTACTAATCCTAGAGAAAATCCCCCTTCGTACCTTGGCGATGCCGCTTAGAGGGACCTCTAGTGTTTGATTTGAAGTATTTTGTGAACTAACACTTGTACTAACCATCACAATACAAGCTCATTGTGTGGGATTTCCCATTTTTTTGGAGTAAATCCCCCTACAAGCTTTGTTGGTGACAAGTCGCTTGTTGTTGTGGGTTGGATGTGTGTATGAATCTACTAACCATTCCAATTTGAGCTTATTGTGTGGGATTTCACAATTCTTTGTTGAAAATCCCCCTAGAGCCTTGATAATCGGAATATGTGATCCGCGTGAGTATGTCAAGTCTTTCCGAGAAGCTTTGAGTGGGATTCAAAGTTCTCCATGTCCACGTGTGCTTGTTATACCGTGTTCTTCTAAAAGAATTTGAGGTTTATCCCTCTAATACGGCGAAGCTATTGCCCTTAGCATATGTCTTTAGAAACCTATTAGTTTTAGGTGTTAGAGAAAATACGGCAAAGCTATAACTCTTAATCTTAGAATTTAGGTGTATTTCAAAATCACGGCAAAGCTTTGACTTCGTGGGATTTGAATTCTTAGTTATTTTCATTTTGACGGCAAAGCTTTGAACCTCTCCTTTCTTTTGATCATTTCTATGTAGTTAGGCCTTTGGCCTTAGTTTGGTCAAGTTGTCATTTTTAATATTAGTCTTTCTTTAGGGCCGAGACCAAGGGTGTAGTCAGGCCGCTAAGAAGAAGGGTCAGTACAAATTGAAGTTCAAAATCTCATATTAGAGGTCAAGAGCTGTCCATAAACATAAAATACAAAGAAATCCGAGCTAAAATGAGTAAGATACAAGCGGATGAAGTTTCAAACACTAATTAGGACTCAAAACTTCATCCATGCATAACTTCTACTAGAAAAGTCCGATTTGCAAGTTCCACATCAACTTAGAAAGCTAGTTTTAGCCTCTACAAGGAAAACATATTAGAAGTCTAAAAATAGTAATCTGTCAAAAGTCAGAACAAGAGCTAAGGCATTTGATAAGGAAATTAGAAAATAGATTAGAAGGGAAGAAGGATAGATTAGGGAGGTGTGATTAGCAAGGAAGAATGCAAAACAAAGTTCTATCTCACCACTCTTTCAATTCTTCTAGATTAGACTAAGTTTGAGTTCAAAAACTCAATAGGAATGATAGTTGTGAATTGAAAACCAAATTGTTAGATTGTTATAGTTGAAGTTGAAGAAGAAGGAGAAATCTCAAGTATCTAGAACAACCAATAGGATTGAGACACGAAGGGTGGACCATGTGAAATATCACAAGGTGTCATTAGGCAAGCAAAAAATGGAAAAGTAGTGGTTAGGAGGTCAAGAGTTTTCTAAGCCAACCATTAGAAAAGTATAGTATAAAATCCCAAATAGAAGAAAGGAGGAATAGTAGCTAGAATAGTTGCAAATTTGTATTAAAAGTCTACTTTCAAGCGGTGAGCATAAATTACCGAGCAATGGAACCATGGAGGAAAATGGAGATCTTGGAAGACTCATCTACAACATTCAAGACGACTCACAAAGTGAGGTAAGATTCTAAATACCCAAATTACTATCAAATTGCAAAGTAGATGGTTTTAAATACCTTAGCCGAACTAACCTTTCAAATCAGAATATTAAAACTAGATTTTCTCCAAGTTTTAGATTCAGATTGTGATACCTTTAGTTTAGAGGTTTCCAAAAATGTCTCACACTTAGAAATCCAACGAAAAATAAGAATGATAGAGACGGATGAAGTTGAGGGGTCAAAATGAATGAAAGTTAGATAAATCATCCAAAGTCAACCATATTAGAAAGTCAAATATTAAATAGAGTTCAAAGACCAAAAGTCAAATCTCAAGTAAAATTATAAGGTAGATTAGTAGAAATCAATGGATGAAGTTTGATGAACCAATTAGCGGTCAAACTTCATCCTTCCATAACTATTGTTAAAAAGCTTGGATGAGGACGAGTTTTATATTTTTAGAAATGGCATAACATTTTTTATCACTCAAAAATGATAAATTTAGACTGAATTCATTTTGAATAAAAACCACATTAGCTTAGTTAGTTGAGATAAAAGGGTAAAACTTATAGTTATTTAGAATTTCTTGTTGTTTTGTTTATTTTTCACATGTAAGAGTTAGAAAAGATCCATTGCTTGGAAGGCACAATGGATTGATGCTAGGCACCCTTAGGACAAAACTTACAAAACAATACAAAGAACTTGGTTGTGCAACGCTAGTTTACTATGGGTGGGTAAAAAAGTGCTCACAACTGGCCGCCCCCTCAAAGTGAGCTCATACTGATTCGGAACACCATGAAGTAACTCCTGAATCATATCCTCACTTTTGAGGTTCCATGGTCGGTGTAGTAGACCGACACACCCTAACTTAGTTAAGTCTTTTTCTAACTACTTGTGTAGTTCCGGATTATCCGGACTGGCCGGAGAGATGACCCGGGCAGATACCGCTATCCTCCGTACTGGTCCGGATGCCATAAGATCTAAGCAAGAACGAGAGAGAAGTAACCCTGCTTCTATCGCTAACTCACCACTCTTTCTCTCAACTACTCACACGGACCGTCTCAGAGAAGCAAAGCAGGAAAGTGAAGAAGAAAACCTTAGACAAACAGCTTAAATACTAAACCATTTCCCTTTGGAAATCAAGACAACGGCTATAGGTCCGTTGTACTAACGGTATCCTACTCCCGTAGCTCCGAGGTCTATACAGTAGGTTCCTGCGTTCTGGGTCAATCCGGATTCCGGATCCGGATAAGTTCCAGTTACGGGTTTTGCCGGAATGCTTATTTCCTAATTTGGATTATCTCATACAAAAATCACATTCTAACTATAATTTTTTTTTTATTTTCCCTATTTTTCTCACCTAATTCTTGTATCATTGATCTGTTTCTGGATTCCCACATTACCCCTTTTTCAACTGTGAGAGTCCCCGCGAACATCTCAGCTTCGTCTTGGGAATCCTACTCCTGCTCGTATGTCTTGACTCGAGATTTATTCACCCTTGTGTCCATCCAAACCCCTTGAAGATCTTCCAGTTGAATGGATCCATTAGAGAATAACTGCCACACTCTATATGGGCCCATCCATCTGGTGTGGAGTTTTCTTGGAAAAATCCGGTAACAGCTATCATGTAATAGAACTAACTCCCCTTCCTTGATCTCGTAATTGGTTGGTAATTTCTTGTCATGATTTGCCTTTTTTCTTTCCTGCACTCTCCTCGTGTGGTCTAGGGCCACCAAGCTTGCTTCCTCCAAATCTTCAATAGCCATTAGCCAAATGTCCGGATCGCTGGTCCGAATAGCGTTTCGGGTTGTCATTACTCGGTGTGATTCCACCTCTAACTCGATCCCATTGGTGGTCTCCTGTCCAAATATAAGAAAGAATGGACTTCTCCCAGTGGTAGTCTTCTGTGAGGTGTTGTACGCATGGACAGCAGACGGAAGTTTTAGATCCCAATCTGTCTTGTGTTTGGAGATGATTTTATTCAAAACCTTTTCCACTATTCCATTGGCTCGTTCCGTCAAATCGTTTGCCCTTGGGTTGTAAGGAGTGGTCTTCTGGTGGGTGATGAGATACCTCTTGGTAATATTCTGAATGGTATCATTTAGGAAATGGAGTCCTCGATCACTGACTAACTCTAGTGGATGTCCAAACCTCATCATAATTTCCGTGAATAGGAACAATGCGGCAGTCTGGGTGGAATTGTTTTGGGTAGCCCGTGCTTCCACCCATTTGGTGGCATAATCCGTCGCCAAGATGATATATTTCTTTCTCCTAGCCGTAACTGGAGAAATGGGACCTATGAAATTTATTCCCCATTTCTCAAACGGGGCAATAGGCATGATAGAAACGAGTGGCCAATGGTTCCGGAAGGAAGGAGCCCCTGTCCGTTGACATTGGTCACAACTCCCTACATGTCTCTTGACGTCCCGGATCAGATATGGCCACCAATATCCGGCTGCTCGGATCCGGTTCACTATGGTGATGGCTGCGAAATGTCCCCCGGAAAGTCCGGAATGCAAGGCTTGCATTATCTTCTTCTGGTCCTTAGTTTCCACGCATCGCCTTAGCTGATCATCCGCCCCCATTTTGAATAAGGCTCCCTTAAATCAGTGAGTAAGGGCCAACCTTATGGTAGAACATGATTATCTCCTCCTTATTTAATCCCTCTGGGTATCTTCTGTCTACAAGAAAATCAATGATGTCCTGGTAATCTGATCGGGTTCCTTCCTCCAGATGGAACACGGATTCTTCCAGAATTTCCGGAAAGTCATCCGGAAATTCTGTGGAAATGTCCTCGAGTGAGTTCTATCCCCGAAATCTAGAGAGGTAGTCTACATTTGCATTTGACTTCCCAGATTTCACTTTTACCTTATAATTGAATTCTTGGAGCAATAACACCCATCTTGCTATCCTCCCGGAAAGGTCAGGTTTGTTTACCAGATACTTAAGCGAATCATGATCCGTATGGAATACCACTCGATACCCAAGCAGGTAATGTCGGAACTTCTTGCATGCATAGACCACTGCCAACGCCTCCTGTTCCGTGGTGGTGTACTTCCTTTCTGCCAAACTCATTTGTTTGCTGGAGTAGTAAATGGGGCATTCCCTTTGGTGATTGTCGTATTGCCAGAGGATTGCTCCTAAACACCATCCGGAAGCATCTAGGGTAACATGAAATTCCTTGGTCCAATCCGGCAAAGACAAAATAGGGGCCTTGACTAGAGCTGATTTCAAGGTCTCAAAAGCTTCTTGTTGTTCCGTACTCCACAAATACTCGGTATCCCTTTTTAGCAGTTCCGTAAGTGAAGTAGCTTTCCGGGCATATCCGTCTATGAATCTCCAATAATACTGTACACATCCAAGGAATCCTCGAATCTCTCGTGCACAGGTTGGAGCGGAAAGGGTGAGTAAACGGTATATTCAATATTTTGGGAGTTTTCCAATGAAATGGGAGTAAATTTTGAATGACTTCGTGATTTTATAAGGCACATTATTGCAAATTGGGAAGAATGACAAGTCTCCAACACCTAAAAATCATTGAGTTGCAATCAAGAGAGGTCTGAAATTAAGGAATGTGGAAAAGATATGCATCAATGCACTGATTGAATTCCGAATAATAGGCAAAATTCATCTCATATACATGCCACGAGGTGGTCCAATATGAACAACTCCCAACTATTGAAGTGTCCACCTAGTATGAACAACTATGAACAACTACCAACTATCAGAGTGTCCGTCTAGTATGAATAACTATGAACAAGTATTAACCACGTGATGTACTCCTCAGCTTCTCAAGGGCCCTCCAAATTTCCGGGCCTCGACTGCATTTTGGCCTGACACCCGCACCCTCCTGGCGCATGTATTCCCTCCGCTGCGCCTGTAGTGACCTCCGTTCTGCAGAGTCCCAAGTGGAAGTCGAGGAATGAGTACACGCCGGCCTCTCGACTTTCCTCTTCAACTTACTTGCTTCAGCCGGTGCACGACGTAGGAGTAGAAGCTGTGCAACGTGGGGAGCATTGATTTCCACGTTCAAGTCATGTGGTGCATCGTTTTTCACTTTTGTTGTCTTCATTAGATAATTCGCATCTCCATAGAGCTTTCTTTGCGTCCCTTTCTCTGAAGTAGTCAGTGACGATGAGGAATTCCTGACTTTCCTAGAGCGCAAAGGGGATGGCGAGCACGAAACTGGCAAGCGCGGCTTCTTCTTCGGAGGACTGTCTACTACTCCGTCCTCGACGTGCTTTACAGAGAAATCCATGGTGGAATTCAATGTTGGAGCCGAGCACAGGAAGTCCTCCGTGCTAAGAATAACGTATTGTCCATAGTCAAGAAGGGAGTCCTTTGACGCTTGACATGGGAAGACCCCACCCCTTCTAGATTTTGCAGAGGGACTTTTTATCTGATAGAAAACGGAAGAGAATTAGCATTGGAACCTTCAACCAAGCACAATCACAGCAAGTCCACGATGAAGCGAAAGCAGAAGGAATGGAATACAGGCTAACTAAACAAACTTCAACTCAAACAACATATTAGCGCGAAGCGCGCTAAACTTCAGCATTTATAAAGGAGGAAAGTGTTATTCACAAACGCCATGATCGCCTACCACAGCGTGCTAAAATACAGTGCGTGAGAATTAGAAGAACTGCAACATGCAAACAGCGAGAGCTTGACCGCATACCTCCACCAGTAAGTCTAACTAACAATAACAGGCCCAAGCAAGATCTCTATGAGACTGTTATACTCTCGACGACCCCGTTCCTCGCACAGCATTCGTCTTCCAATCCTCCACATTTTATCCTCCCTAAAGGACTTGAGACCAGTGCTGCGACTGCCGTTCAATTTTTGCAACCACGGCAGTAAGACGGATAGAAGAGTCGTGTCCTTGTCCCCATTCCCTCGGTTACTCCACGAATCCAACAAAATTACATTTTCGGGCTTATTCATGAGGTGTTTGCGAGGGCTGTCATTGACTATGATAGTGTTATTGAGAGCAAAAATCCCGTGGAAGCCACCGAAAAGGACATCGAGGTTTTTAAGGAACAAATCCTTATTTGTTCCCGACTCTTTGTAAGCCACCAATCTCCCGGCCTTGTCCTTGCGCTTGATCGTTTTGCAGGAGTTCTGCCCGAGAACAAGGAAGGTCCATTTTCCCTCACGAAAGAGGTAGTTAGCAATTTCATCGACTGTTGTTTTCTTCATGGAGCTCCATACAGAAATGTTTGCGATCTTCTGTAGCTCCTTCAAGAACTCGGCGCAATTGGGACGAACATAAACCGCTTTGGGTCCGATGGCGGTAGGAATGGTGGCTGAGTGCAGGTCCGAGGCCTTGTTGCTTGATGGAAGGGTTAGACTTCATGTCCTCGCAGCGACATAAGATGCCATTGAGGTCCAAGATGACGTTCAACCACTTCTCTGCCCCTCTAGACCTCAATGGACGATGGACGGCCTGCGAAGATCCTTCACGATCTACTATAGGATGAGACCCCTGCTAACAAACGTAGGAATTTATAGCCAGTTACAATCGTGAAACTGGCTTCATTGGAACGACAAGACAAATCAGACAAAAGCATTCCTCGATCGGGATTGAAAAAATGTTAACAAAGTCCGTCCTCATCATGAAGAAGGAAGTAGAGATTATACCTTCTCCAGTGCTGACTGTAAAGGCTGATCAACGTTTTTGTAACTGGCCAAATTCGGACTCGTCTGTAGTAGATTTTGCATCGGAGGGACAACACAATCTTCAGGACATGATTCAATATTCAAGAGGCCTGCAATTCCAGAATCGGGGAAAAATTTCTCTGTGAGAGATATATTACAATTTCAGAGACATCGTCTTTTAGAATACAGAACTCACTCTAGATATATCTACTGGCAACTACTATAGCTACAAAACATCCGCTTGACATCTAGCGTTGTATATACATATAAAAAAATCA
Organism: Climacium dendroides; assembly: GCA_950106755.1. Lineage (NCBI taxonomy): Eukaryota > Viridiplantae > Streptophyta > Bryopsida > Hypnales > Climaciaceae > Climacium > Climacium dendroides. Next base: position 799,730 of record OX467086.1, read on the forward strand.
GCTAGGAATCTATCACACAATTTAGCGGGGTAAATATGAGGTAATAGGAGCCAATAAAGGTGTCACACTTCCTTTTCTTGAGCTTTGTTTGTAAATAATTTTAATTGATTCTTGAATATTAAAAAAAAAATTACACTAATGTATTCAATATTGTAAGTAGATTCTTAAAGATGGATTACATCCATACATAGAAATGTATATATATTCAAAAAGGACAAAAATGTGAGTGTCACGCTTGCTTTTTGTGCTAAATAGTGCTTAATTGAATGACTATCGTGACATTTTGGATGAATATTGTTTTGGTGCCTTCACGAATTCATCCAAATTCAAACTTCGATGCCGTGTGGAGCCGTTTCTCTTTCGCTGAGTTCTGGCGCGTGACCTCGCTCTTTCCTTCTGGCAGAGCTGTGTAAACTTTGTGTTCACGTTTAGGGTTTCTCCTTGCCTGGCATCCTACTGTTGTTCCCTTCTCACTAGATTTTGTGGAGAGTGCTGTTAGAGTTTTGGACTACTGAGACTTGTGAAAGTCTAGCGCAACCACATTGAAGGACACGCTCTTTTAATTTTACTAGGGTTTAGGGGAAGCGTGAAGGAATTTGAGCTGTGTGTACTTGGGGAGAACTATGGCGCGATTGTAGGTTTATCTTGCTGCGGTTTTAGGACGTCTCCAGCTGCTTAAGGGTTGCCGCAAACACATTCAAGTGCAGATATCTTGCTGCGGTTTTAGGACGTCTTCAGCTGCTTAAGGGTTACCGCAAACACATTCAAGTGCAGAATTTCAGATTTTAACGTAATCCTATGTTAGGGTGCGTTTAGGTGCTGGTCCTCACGCATGTTTGTTGCATGTGCATTGCTATTGTGGCATCGTCGCTGTTCCTGTTGCTGCTGGCAGCATCGTCGTCGTTGTTTCTTGTTGGCGTTGGTGTTGGTGCTGGCAGTTTAAGGTTTCAGCTATGTTCAATCCAGTGCTCCGTATCTTCTCAAGTTTTGGGGATGGAATAACTGATGTAGTGTGGATCCATGGGTGCATTTTCAGAACCTTCACTTTCGAAATGGCTGAATCTGAACTTCAAAGGGGACCTATCAAGGAAGACGGTTACCTGGCTTGGTCCACAGAGAAGAGGAAGGCGTCTGCACGGGAGCGAACACGGCGATGTCGAGCAAGAAGAAAGGCCGATTTGGTTGAAGAAGAAGAACTAGCACCTACAGGGAGAATTGAACAAGGAGAATGTCAAAGACTTGAACATTGTGCCTCTAGGGCCAATAGAATTAGCCAAGACATTGCTAGGGAGATTGCAGAGTTTGCCTCTTCCCGCTTGGAAGAATACAATGTTAAAATTCAGCACCTTACTGTGCAAAAGTTTTTGGGTCACAGTTATATGAAAGACATGATTCCACCATTCTTGAGTAACTTGAAATCTATGAAATTGCAACAGAATGTTGTTTCTAGTGTAAGAGAGGGTATGAGAGAACATTTGGTTAGGGTGAAGCCATCAAAGATTGCAATGGCTAAAGATATCTTGTGCACCTTTGCTTCATCTTCAATGGTTGGAAGTGGTCGGGGGTTGGCTGCTGTATTGGGGGTGGACAGGAGAAACATATCGAAGGCGCAGGCTAGACGGCTTGTTTTGGATACCGCAAACGATGCTTTCTGGCTGCATCATTGCCGAAAAAGTCGTAGCGATTCCCTCGCAAAGAATGTGAAGGCCACAGTGGAGCATTGGTGGGCTACTGAGACCACAGTGTCTTCAAATCGGAAGGATATTGTAAGTTTCCATGAAGGTCTGAGACAATGGATTTTACATCCAACACATTTCCTTCAGTGTTCACAGGTATTGCCTTACTTTTATTTCTCACTATTGTAATTTGATGCTAAATGTTGTCCTTGTAATGTACTACTGTTGCTGCTGCATTTTATGAAACTTTTGTGTTGGAGGTGGGGTGCTTTGGCCATCACCCGTTAGGCTTTTTTGCTTACAATGCCAATGCGATTAGAAAGTTCACTGCCTTTATCTTGCTTACGTGCTGAAGGTTGCATGCTTGAGATACTTAGATCCATTTGTTGCTTGTGCTCACAGTGAATGTCACTTGCTGTGCTAAAAGTGCACTATAGCCTGTGCTTAGGGTGCTTCAACTATATCCCTTTCTTTTGCCTTGCTTTTGTGCTGAAAAGGGTGTACTTGAAATACTTGAAATCATTTGTTAGTTTTGCTGCGCTGAGTGGTGTGCTTAGGGTGCTGGATTGCTTGTGACCTTATGGTTCAAGTACTTTTACTAGACTCCTACTTTGGTATTGAAGGTGCTTAGGGTGCTGGATTGCTTAGGGTGTTGGATTGCTTGTGGCCTTATGGTTCAAGTACTTTTTTGGACTCCTACTTTGGTATTGAAGGTGTTTAGGGTGCTGGATTGCTTGTGGCCTTATGGTTCAAGTACTTTTTTGGACTCCTACTTTGGTATTGAAGGTGCTTAGGGTGCTGGATTGCTTGTGGCCTTATGGTTCAAGTACTTTTTTGGACTCCTACTTTGGTATTGAAAATGCTTAGGGTGTTGGTTGCTTAAGGTGCTGGATTGCTTGTGGCCTTATAGTTCAAGTACTTTTACTAGACTCCTACTTTGGTATTGAAGGTGCTTAGGGTGCTGGATTGCTTAGGGTGTTGGATTGCTTGTGGCCTTATGGTTCAAGTACTTTTACTGGACTCCTACTTTGGTATTGAAGGTGCTTAGGGTGCTGGATTGCTTGTGGCCTTATGGTTCAAGTACTTTTTTGGACTCCTACTTTGGTATTGAAAATGCTTAGAGTGCTGGTTGCTTAGGGTGCTGGTTGCTGAGAGTGTTGGGTTGCTTAGGATCCTGGATTGCTTTTGGTGCAAGTTTTAAGGTGCCTAATGTGCTTTCACTTTGTCGGACTTGTATCTGAAGGTGGTATGCTTAGGGTACTTTGAACCATGTGATCCTTTTGCTTGCAACGAATGTCAGCTTGTGGACCCCTGAGCACAGGTTCTGATTTCTTTGATTTGTGTTAACTGGTATACAGCTCGAATTTTATACGGCTTTCAAGGCCAAGAACCTTGACCTTGTTTGTAGCTTGACTTCTTTTGAGAACCTGAAGCCGTGGTGGATCAAGTGGTTGCGAATGTGGAATACCTGTTGTTGCCGATACCACCAGGAGTTGATAGAGCTGATGATTGCTCTCGACATTATGAGGACTGATAGACAGGGAATTCATTTAGATTGTTCTTGTGATTGTACGATGATTTGTGGTGGCTTAGGGTGTGGTGAAGGTGCGGGTAGTATGTGTGCAGCTCATCTTCAAGTGTATGAGAGGTTGACTAACCTGTGGACATCCATTTTGTGCAAGAAAGACGAATTGTCAATGTGGCACAAGTGGGACTGTTTAATGGGTGAATGCGTGGATTGTGGAATCCAGATGCTTCGGATTTGTCCGCAGGAAATGACATCTGAGCAGATCGTCAAGTGGAAGAGCATCGGATACAAGGTGGTGGGGACAACGGAGGAAGGAATCCCAAGGAAAGCCTCAACCTTGGAATATAAAGAAACAACTCCCCGTGAGTTGATCAATTACCTGAAACCCAAGTTGCAAGCGTTTGTGTTGCATAATTATGTAGCATCTTGGCAGGATTATCAATTTAAAGAGTTGTTTACCTCTGTTCCTCCTGGAACTTTAATCTCTTGCATTGATTTTTCAAAAAATTATACTTTAAAGGTTCAAAATGAGATACAAAGTATGCATTGGCACAATGATCAAGTCACAATCTTGGTTCATATCACTTACAAGTTAAACCCTGATTGGGACAGAGATAGCAATGAGGCTCTTTTGTTGAAAGAAACTCATTATTATGTATCTGATGATAAAACTCATGACTCTCTTTTTGTCCAACATTGTCTTATGCTGAATTGGGAACATGTGAAGGGCCAAGGTTTCACCCCCAATAACCATATAGTCTGGTCAGATGGATGTAGCGGGCAATTTAAGAGTGCACGTGCTTGGTATTTCATAAGTAGATATCCTAAGTTGACTAGCAGTGCCACATTGGTAGATGGTTGCCAAATGTCTTGGAATTATTTTGGGTCTGGTCACGGGAAGGGAGAAGTAGATGGTGCAGGTGCCTTGCTGAAGAGAGAGCTCCGTAAAGAGCAACTGAAAGCGGATGGAAGGAAGCTACAGAGTGCTACTGAGATTGTTCAGTTCTTGAACGAGCAAGCTCTGAAGGTGCACGCAAGACCCCAAAGTGCCCGGAGTGAGACATCAAAATTTTTCTGGCTAATTCCTAAAACTGGCCTAGGTAGTGTGGACCGAAGTGACAGCAGGCAAGCGGAACATGTACCGGGAAGCATGTCGAACCATCAATGCCGTTTGGTGACAGCAAGAGACCCAACACTCCTGCAGTATCGACAGTTGTCTTGTTTTTGCTATGTGTGTTTGGGGTATGAGACCCAGCATACTTGCTACCAATCAGACCATGTCCGATAATTCAGTTTGTACAGATTGAGACCCAAAGCTCCATTTCAGGCTCAAAGACTTTATGATGCAAATGAGGAGGTGGAAGCTGGCACTGGTGGAGAATGGATTGTGGATGGTTTGTGCTTGGGGGATAATGTTGTTGTACGAGCCCCACTTGAAGAGGAGCCGTGGTGGCTCATAATCGTGGTGAAGGCAACGTACACTGTTGAGGAGGCCTTCATTGACCCAGATGAAAACACATATTTTGCTGGAGATGTTGTTTTTAATGGAATATGGTATGAGAGGCTCAAAGAAGGGAGTCGAACGTATTTGCTAAGAAATGACAGAGAACCAAGTACGGTTTATAGCCATTTGGTGCTCACTTCCAAATTTAGTTTGCTTCCTATTGCACATCCTATCAAAAGTAGGTTATCAGGGTTTGAATTGAAGGCAGATGTCAAAGAGATCATTGATGAGGCCCTGAGGTGTGCCGTGTTATTAGACTAGAACCTAGATGCTCTTGTAATTTGCCCTTTTCACCGTATTTTTTTTAATACGACTTACTTTTCCAATGGTGATACATGAAATACTTGGTAATTGTGCATGATAAACTGAATTTTGGTTTTAGACTTTGTAAATTGATCTTACTTTCAATACTAGTATTGCATTTAACACTGAGATTTGAAAAATAAGACCCCTGATGATGACTTTCAAGATGCTTTCTAGTTATGTACTTGTGATAATTTTAGGCCCAACTGTTTTGCAATTGGGGATTCATTGTGGTATATATGGTGAAATATTTTTGCACCGCATTGAGGATGCACTGGCAAAACCAAAATCCCACAAAATTGCAGCTTCAAATCCTTTGAAGTGAATATGCTTTGGATGCCTTTGCCAAAACTGAAAAAAGCCAACTTTATTTTGCACTGCAGCTTCATTGCTAGAGTTGCACTAGAAAAACCAAAATTCACAAAAATTGCAGCTTGCATTAAACATGCGATGGATGCCTGAGAGCAAAACTGAAAAAAGACAGCTTGATTTCGTCAAGCAGCTTCATTGATGGGGTAGCATGGGATGCTGCGTTTCATTCTGAAGAAAGATGGATGCCTAGGAGCAAAACTAAAAAAAGACAGCTTGATTTCGTCACGCAGCTTCATTGCTACGGTAGCATGGGATGTTGTGTCTCATTCTAAAGAAAGCTAGCTTGATTTCGGGGGATGACAGCTGGTCTGGAGTCACTGCACTACTAATCTTTAAATCAGTATCAATTAAGAAAGATCTGTGATTGTATTGCCTTGGAATTTGAATGCACCAAAGAGACCAACATTTGAGGACTTGAAGCAAAAATTAATAAGGACTAAAGCCTTATCTAGAGAATTTGTGACATTTGAGTAACAGAATAAAAAATTAATAAGGGGTAAAGCCTTATCTAAAGATTTTGCAACTATAAAAAGGCTAGGTCTAGCTTAGGCAAGGGCAATTATAGGCATGAATTCTAGCCCTCTACCGTGTCATGATGTAGAGCTTTACCAAACTTTGCAAAGAAGGTATTAAAATTGGACATTTGGAAGTATACTTTAGAGTAAAAACTGTGTAAATATCTTCACAAATCATCTACTTGTAACTTTCACATGTCTCATGCTCAAAATAGAATGATGCAAATATTTTCACAGGCAGAATGATTTTAGAAATCTAAACAATTTTAATTTATTTTTTTAAGAAGATGGATTTCTTAGTTGTCCAAATATTAGTCCATTTATAAAAAATATGTGATACATTAATTCATGAAGCATCGGTTTATATTCCTATAAGTCTTGAATTTTAGTGCACATAAAAAGATATGATGGATTGATCTACGCCTTTAAGTTCTTATTGAAGTCTACATTCGAAACATGTAAATATTTTATTATGTGCATGTCTTTTTATAAAGTTTCTATATTGCCATTTTTATGAAGGTAGTCCTTTAGATTAAAGAATACAATGGTGTAAGTGCAATAGAAGAAAATTTGATTAAATTATAAAGTGTTTGTATGTCTTTATGTTCAATTTACATTTCCTAATTGATTGCTAATATGTCAAAGTTTAAATGCAAGTCCACGATAGGGCAATAATATTAGATACCATTAAATGAATATGAAGAGTTTGAATTTGAATTATACAATTGGTCAACACTTGGAAACTGGATTCATTTTGGAACAACATCTAAGTCCACAACTACTTGTCTTGTAATGCTTATTTTGGATACTATGAGATCATGTACAAACCTCATCACATTAAAGAAAAAGGACAATTAGGATAGAAATTATAAAATATTAAATTTGAATTCAATAGTTGATAAATGTTTTTGATCCACAGAATACATGCATATTTTGATAAGACATACATGTTATATAAAATGGCTTTGCTTTGAATTACATAGACCTTATCTTTTAATTCACGTATAATTTAAAAAGAAAACAAAAAAGTAAATTCCCTTGGGGGGGGGGTGTCAAGCATCTCTTGATGTAATTTTAAGTTGAAAAATTTAAATTTTCCTAACTTATAGAACTTGATTGTAATTGTTTAATTTGTACATTTTCATATTGAAAAATAGTAATTTGAAGAAATTGAATTCAAGGTGATTTGGGGCAATTATTGACAAAAAAACATACAATCCCTTCTTCTAATAGGGGGTAATTATATGACATGTGGGACTTACATAATCATCAATATTTAATTTTTTAATTTTTAGAGAAGTATCTTTAGGATCTTATACCTTAAGTACTAGTATGAAAAAATTGGATTAAAGGTTTAGGATCCATCTATATTTAAGTTCCTTTACACCTTCTATGACTATAGACATTTCTTAAGTTCTATTTTTTTAACAACTTCTTGCATTGTACATAATGAAAAAAATTAATGAAAAATTGAAATGAGGACGTAGGAGTGTATTTTGTGGAAAAAGACACTTGATTTCCATCCTTTACCAAAATATTAAGCAAAAGTTTGTCTACAATTAGATAAAAAAACAAATTCATTAATATCTCTTTGACATAAGGAATTCAATCATCATTATTTCAATGGTGGGATTGTTCAAATAAGCTAGCTTAACGCCTTCAACAATTAATTTTTTTTAAATACACAAAATTACATTGAGAAATGGTTATTTTTTTAAAGAAGATGCATGCTTACATTGCCTAGAAAATCAGATAGTCCATAACCTTCTCATATTTAAAGGCTATATTTGTTATATAATTGAGACTTTTTGCTCTTGAGATTTTTATCCTCCAAGTCTTGACCCTAAACCACTTTATCTCTTTATAAGTAATATTTTAGGCATAGAACTAACAATGTTACCCAAACCTTAGGATCCATTATAGAATTCATCACAATTTGAGCATCAATTACTTTCCATTTCAAATACTAATCTTTAAAATGGATTTAAGAAAACAACCATCATGTTTCAAAATCTAAAAAAACATTGAAATTACTAGCAAACATATAGGATTTCCTAGCAATCACAAAGTAGAATTTTTTTAATGAGATCTATTTAGATTGCTACATTCCCAACAATCTCGGCTTTCATCATTCTTTAAAAGCATAGTATGACTCCTAATTCTCATTTTCCATGGCAATAGCTTGCATTGCCTTTGCTTTGGTAATATTAAGTAATATTAAGTAATATTAAGAAATTACATAGTATATTTTGTATTATTGTCCCAATTTAAAAAAAGGGAAGTAATGAACTCATCAAGCTTAATTGAAAAGTAACTCAAAGATTCATAATTGCTCCATTCTAGATCCAAGCATTATGCAAAATTTTAGAGCACGTGGACCATTCCTTGGTGAGTGCTTAGGGGCATACTAAGAATGTAACTAAGGGATATACAACTAAAAACATCCTTGTGTAGCAAACAAAACAAACCTAACTTAAGGTATGGATTACAATTGAACAACTCTCAATTGTAAGCTAAAAATTTGCACACAAAGTCAAATATTAATCCCAAATGGAGATTACCTATAAATGGTTCATCAAGAATCTTAACCTTCAAAATGTCAAAGTCCTTTCCTGACCCTAAACCAAGTTCCACCTAAATTCAAATACCAATCTACCAACCAAAACATTAAATACATTTTGTACCTCATGTATCACCCTATCTTGCACCACAAATTGCTGAAAACTTTATGCATTTCACACAAGCAAATTCAAACAGGTTGAATTAAAAGAGCAATTGCACTATATTTTCACAAATTACATGGACAAGTATAAAATAAAATCAATTGTTCTTTACCCTACTCCTAGTTACCACCTTTTGTATTTTTTCAACTTGTAAGCCAATGATTTCTAGATGTACATCTCCTTTCCTACATTTATGTCTACGAGAATTTCCGTTCTTGGAAGGAGATCGTCTAGACAATCTTGTGGTTTTACATGCATCACCACTCTCGTTAGACGCATATGATTTGCTAAGCTTCTTCCTCATGCTAGAATCATCTACACATGGATCACAAGACCTCTTTACACTAAAAGAGTATCTCTTGCCACTTGTATCAGGCGGACTTGCCACTGCTAGACTCAACACCACTGGACTCAGCTCCTGTAAACTAGCTTCCACTGGACTCAACTCTACTGAATGAGTTGGCTCCATCAGATTCGTTGCAATCACCGTACTTTGCGTGGTTGCGGAGATAGGAATCCAGTAGGGTGCAAATTAGCGCTGAGAAAGCCAACAACATGAATTCAGACACGAGAATATACACTCACAATAACTGAAAACATTGGCATCTTTGGGGAATCAACCAGCAAATTCAAACTTACCCACCTCTTCGGGAGGACACAACAACACTGCATCAATATCCTTTGTTTTCAACATTGTTGCCAAGTCAAGATTTAGGGTATTGTTGCTTGTAACACCTGTTGCCTCCTTAACTGGGGAGTCAACCTCATCGAAATCGTCACCATGAAGAGCTGATTTTGTTTCAGGACGGTCTTTAAGCCCCTCCTGAAGTGGTGTGGCATCTTTCAATCTACTACCTGAAATGCAAGCCTGGACTCCGGGCTGTACTTGATAGATTGATCCAGACGATCCTTTATCCGATTGTTTCCCCTTAGATTGTGACCCTGCAAACAAAAGACACAACTAGTCACTCAAAATTTGCCAAAAATAGCCTAACCCAGCACTATTTATGTCTTCATTGCAATAAATGAAACCAACAGCACAATAGGGACCCAATTATACATACCCTATGTATTTAAGTAGCTCAGGCTTTGCTCTGGTTAATTTTGAGATCCTAAATGTGATCCATTGCTATTCAAAACAGCCTCCGAATTACTTTGAGCACGTTTAGTAACTCAAAATTGCTAATTCCTAAACCCCCGCTTGTTATATACCCTAATGAGAATCTGAAGAACACATTTTTGTGTCCGACAAGAAATTCATGAGTATTCCAGAATCCAAGTACAAATGCATGGGCGTCTAGCACCTAAGTACAGAGCAAGTGAGTATTCAGCACCCTGCACTTGATGCCTGAATATCCAGCACCTAAGCACAGAACAAGTGAATACCAACCACCCAAGCAGAAATACGTGAGTATATAGCACCTAAGCAAAAAACAAGTGAATACCAACCACCCAAGTAGAAATACGTAAGTATACAGCACCTAAGCACAAAACAAGTGAATACCAATCACCCAAGCAGAAATATGTAAGTTTACATCACCTAAGCACAGAATAAGTGAATACCAACTGTGGGAATCCGGAATCTGGAAATAGATCAATAATACAAGAAGGAGGTGCGAAAAATAGAAAAAAATCAAAAAAATTATAGTTAGGGCGTGATTTTTGGACCAGATAGCTTGAATTAGGAAATAAGCGTTCTGGCACAACTCGTAACCGGAACTTATCCGGATCCAGAATTCGGACTCATCCGGAACACAAGAACCTACCGTATAGGTCTCGTAGCTACGGAAGTAGGATACCGTTAATACAACGGACCTGTAGCCGTTGTCCTTAAGCCCGTAAAAAGACGGTTTAGTATTTCAGCTGTCTTCCTAGGGTTTTCCTCTTCACTTTCCTGTTCTGTGTTTCTGAGACTGGTTGTGTGAGTAGTTGAGAGAAAGAGTGGTGAGTTAGCGACTGAAGTAGAGCTACTTTTCTCTCGTTCTGACTTAGATCTTATGGCATCCAGACCAGTACGGAAGGTAGCGGTATCTGTCCGGGTTATCTCTCCGGCCATTCCGGATAGCCCGGAACTACACAAGCAGTTAGAGGAGGACTTAACTAAGTTAGGATGTGTCGGTCTACTACACCGACCATGGAACCTCAAGAGTGAAGAGATGATTCAAGAGCTACTTCACGGTGTTCCAAATCAGTATGAGCTCATTTTGAGAGGACGGCCAGTCGCGTGGACCGAGGACATCTGGGCGGACGTCTATCAGTTCCGGAAGAGTGGGAACGGTTTAGCATCGAGGACGGACCGTTTTGTAGCTGGAAAGTTCACTGGGTCTGCAAACCCTAAAGACGGATTCGCTATCAGCGAGTGCAAGGACGAGAGACATCGGCGGATATTAGAGTTTCTGATTCCGATCTTGTATCCGGAAAAGCCAACGCGGGTTACTATTACAGTGGCCAATACTATCTTTGGGGCTATGGAGAACCGGGTAGTGCACTGGGGTAGGGTCATAGCCGGGATAGTGGCTAAATTAGCGGATCACGTGGCCCGAGCAAAGGCTAGTTCAGTTAGCACCTACTTGTTTCATCTATACCATCAACAGCAACTTTTGAGTGCAGCTGAAGTGATCCAGTATGATACCGGAAAGGCGATCCTGTCGTACGGACTTTCCGGGGAGGAGGCGGAAGATCCGGTCGAGTTTGATCCGGAGGAACTTCCCGAGGAACGTCTGACCGATCGAAGGACCAAGAAAAGGAAGTCAACCGATCCGGGGTCAAGAATCAAGCCACAGACGATGGAGAGGGGGGAATCCAGCAAGGGACCTGAGATGGAAACGGAATCCGCATTTTTCAATGTGGGGCTCGAGTGGATACGTGAAGCCAAGGTACTTCACGACGGGTTGTCAGATTTGGTGATAGATACCGCTGAAGTGTTGAAGGTGGATCCAGATTAGATCGTGGAAGCTGTCAAGTGACTGCCCAAACCGGAGGATCTGAAGAAGAGGGAGGAGCGGATCCAGGAGTTGGAGGCGAAACGGAACCTACTCCAAACCCGAGTGAATTGGGCAGAAGGGGAAATGGTAGCTGCAAAAGAGAAAGAGAAAGAGGCTCTCGCTCTGGTCAAGAATCTATCTGGAGCAGTCAACATCAAAGCCGACATCATCACAAAAGTTGCCTTGTTTGACTTGAAGATGATACCGGAAGGCCACATTACCGGAACTAAGGTAGTTACCATCCTGGTAGACTTCACCGCGAGGATAGAGCGAGTTTTCAAGGAGATCCAGAAGTTACTAGCGGCCCTCGATCCAAACCATGCGATGGATTTCTCCACCTTTCCGGAACTTCCTTTTGTGTCAGGTACCCCAGGGAAATCAATGGCGGATCATGCAACCCGGATGGAGGATTTGAGGGGGATACTCACACCAGCCGAGCCTTCCGCCAGTAAAATATGGATGACGGAGTTGAATTTGAGGCCAGCCTCGGAATCGGAACCGGAGTCTAGCGCGAAAACAATTCCGGTGCCATCTAAGTTCTCAATCCCGGAAGTTCCCAAGTCTCAAACAATGCCGAACTTGATGACCGGATCATTCAAGGTTCCGGGACAGCAAGTTAGGGGAGATCTCATCAGCCGGATCGGTGGGATGACCAATCCGGCTCGGACTAATCCGTAAGGATTTGTCCACATGCAGGAAACCACGCCGGGGAAAGTAAGCGAACCTGCAACATTGGAGGATACAACACCCAAGATGGAGAAGGAAGTTCAAGTCATCGAAGATTCTGAGGAGGAAAGTACCTACTCCACTTCCGGAACCGAAGGCGACAACGATCCGTCTCCCGCAACACACCATATCCAGACTCGGGCTACAACAAAAACTACGCCAACAAAGAGTACGAAGGGAATGCCTACCAGCCAAGCGGGGAGCCGTTCAAAGAAAGGACGGAGGCCAAAACATTAGGGTTGGTAGGTGTGACAACTCATATTTTTTATTTTTATTTGTTTACCCTTTTGAGCGAACCGGAAATTAGAAATAGGTATCCGGATTCATCTAGAAAGAAAAATAAATCCAAAAATAGTCACCAAAATTACCCTACGGAACTAATCCGGTTTTAGGTCAAAGCGGAACGGATTAAAGGTAAAACCGGATAGTATTTCCAACCGGAATCTTGTTGACCGGATTGGAGATAACCGGATGTCAAGAATCGGACCGGATATCCGACCGGTCATAAAGACAATCCAGGGCGTCAGGACTATATAAAGCCTGGCCCTGCCCATTTTCAGGTCTCTGGATTTCCACGTGTTGTTGTGTCCTGATTTAGCGCCTGACGTTTCTATCACTGACCACGGCCAGGGAGAGGGAGTACAAGAGGGTACGGAAGTGAGAGAAGGGTGTGAGACGGAGAGATCTCCTCCGGACATGAGTGGGTGAGACCTTGAGTGCGAGCGGATACGTGAGAAGCTAAGAGTGTGAGCACGCCGGTAGGGTAGTTTACAGGCGGAGCGAAATATCTGAGTGTCGCGCGCTCCCTTTTTAGGACTGTAGAGAGTGAAAACCGGGTAGAGCTACCCTCATGCCGCGGCTGAACCGGAAGAGAGGTTCTAACACTCCGCCCCCGAGTGAAGTAAAGCTTAGAAAAGTAGTTCCGATCATGCCGACCACAGAACCGGAACAGGGAGAACTCAGAGAGGATTTGTCGTTGATGGGTTGTCAGGGGTTATCTTTGAAACCTTGGGGTTTCAAAGATGAGAGGATGGTTAGAGAACTCCTGAGTGGCGTATCGAATCAGTTCGATAACACCCTGAGAGGGAATCCGGTCCAATGGTTCGAGGCTTTGTGGCGGGACGTATACGGATTCCGGCCAGGAGGACTCGGCCTTGCCAACCGGAAGGATGATTTTGTCCAGGGCAAGTTCGGAAGCGTAGTAAACCCGAAGGATGGCTACGCGGTCGAAGACTGCCTTGATGACCGGGAGTGACGTCTGCTCCAGTTCCTGGTTCCGGTTTTGCATCCGGAAAAGTCCACCAAGGTGACTATCACCTTGGCTAACATGATTTTCGGAGCGCTGAGCGGAACCCGGAAAGTAGACTGGGGCCAAATCTTCTTTGATCTGGTGTCCCAGCTTACTACGAGAGTGGGGAAAAGTAGGGCTACCCCACTGTGCCCTTATGTGTACCACCTCTACCAACAACAGGAACTGCTGACAGAGGTGGAGCTGAAGGTATGGAAGGCCCAAGAGCGGACCATGAAGTACGGCGAATCCGAGTTCGACCAAGAAGTGGATTCCGGAAACGAAACCGAGGAGGAGGAAGAAGCAGAAGAAGAAGAGGAAGAGGAGGAACCTTATGTTCCCAACAAGAGGCAGAAGACCACTCCGACTCGGAATCGAGGAATGCCTCCGGGACATCCGCGTCCGCGCAGAAGTGAGACTCCAACCGGACCGGATGTGGCATCCGGATCTGGGACCAAAGATCCGTTTGACGAATTGGTTGGGATCCTCTGCGGAATCCGGGCGGATTGGGAAATTAAGAAGCGGGCGCTCGGGGAGATCGCGGAATTAATCAGAGCGGAACCGGACAGTCAGTTGCCGCGGAAGGTGGCTGAAAGTGTTATCAATCCGGAAGAGCACCGGAAGATGAAGGAAGAAAGCAAGCGGCAACACGATGAGGTGGATACCCTCAAGGCCGAACTATTCGCGTTGCTTGAGAACGCCACCGCGACAAAGGAGATGGCGGAAGAAATGAAGAAGTTGGCCGCGGAAGTGAAGGACGTGCTTGGAAGACTCGGAGCCGCAGTCACCAAGGCACGCCTGTTTGAAGAGGAGGTGCACAAGGACAAGAAGATATCCGGAACCAGAGTGGTGCACATCCTCACCGATTTTGAGGAGCAGATGGAGAAGCTCCTATCCAAGGCACGGGAGTCAGCGGACCGGATCGTGGAGAGCAACCAGAAGTTGACAGAAGTTCCGGTCCGACTCTCAGAAATTTCTCTTCCGGACTTGTTTCCGGAAGACGTAGCTCAGGAGCCGGGAAAGGACAAGACGCCCCAGTCAAGCAGGGCCAAGAAGGATACACCCTCGACCGGACATCAGCTGATAGATTTGGACTCCCTGGAAGCTGAGGAAGAACATCCGGTTCTACCTACGGATGGAGAAAGGAACCGGAATCTAAGTGAGGTCTTCGAGCAGTTGGAGAGACCTGATGAGAGCCCTACCATTGGATCCCGAGTGTATGAGACGGAACAGGAAGGATTGTAAAAATAGGACTTATAGATAGGAACCGGAATAGAATCCGGTTAGGATAAGGTAGGACCGGATTGACAGCGCCTTCAGAGGCGGAAATCATGTATTCACTTTTTGCTTTTTGCTTTTTGCTTTTTGTATATAAAACAGTCTCTGAGCTGGAGACGGAGAGAGTTCTTTTGGCATTTCCTTATGTACTTTCCTTTCAACTAACTTTTGTGTATTTTTCCCGAGTATTGGCAAGAGTGCACTGAGTCAGAATAGGAAGGTGAGTACGGAGGTGTTGGTAGAGATTCTCCCCTTGATGTATGTTTCCGGTTCTAGGTACATGTGAGTAGGTTATGAAGAGTTAGGAGTGGATTCCAGTGCCTCAGCAGCTACAGAAGTTTAGCATTCCGGGTAAGAGATTCGTTGATCAGGCTAGGCGGATAGGGAGGGATTCCTTAGCTGCGCTAGAACTCCTAGGTGGGAAATCCGGTCGAGTATCCTGACTCCTGTAAAGTCTTGCCACCGTTGTGGGTGAACGGAATAACTTTCGTAGGTGTTGGAACGGACAGATTCACTTGTAGCCACCGAACTTCGTGCGGAACGGATCAGTGTCAAGGTCGTTGTAGTATGAGAGGATCGTACGGGGGGTCTTTGCGTGACCTGAGCTTCGGGTTGCTATCCGGATTATTGTGAAGGACCAAACCGGTTCCGTGTTAGTTAGGAGATCTGTGGATAGGGAAAGTGGGTCTTCAGCCACTATAAGTTACGGAAGGAGTGGTGGGCCTACCACTTTCAAAAGCAAGCGGCGAACCCTCTGATGGTAAAACAGAGGTAAAACTAAACCGGGTATGGAAGGGTGGACCGGATCGGATCCACCCAGGAGGATACATAAGACCGGAAGTTGTAGGGTCCAGAATTGATAGGTCAGCCCAGAAATCGGGGAACTAGTAAAACCGGAAGTAGGAAACAGTCCGGTTGAAACTTTCCGGTTGGTTTTTGGTTGTTCCGATCGTTAGAGGTAGAACCGGAAAGGTAGATTTAAGGGGTTTAATTGAGTTTATCTCCTTGTTAGAGTTAGCTACTTCACAGGATCTCGTGGGTTCAATCTTTAGGGTCATTTTGTTATGCTCTAGAGTGATTTTTGTGAGTATAATAGGGAAATTGCTTACTCTGTGCTGCGACAGTAGGAGAAGAAGTATAGGATCCGGAACGGGGTTCCGAGCATGGACCCGGTTTCCGGAATCTTAGGCGGATAGTCAGGAAATCCGGTAATCTCGGACGGCAGTTAGCAATCTTTCCGGATATCCCGGGAGGTTCAGGGATTGGTGGCCAGGATTTCCGGGTTTTCCTTTTTAGGCTTTTAGGAGTTGACTTTGGGTTTTTGTGTTAATATTTTAAGGGCAGGCAAGTTAGTTGTCTGCCATTCCATCCTACTCCATTCCATCTTAGTGCTTTCACGTATGTATTACGATTTCCTTTTCTTAATCTAAGTTAGCCAGGGTGCTTCTAGCTGCACTTTGCTTAGACGGAATCTTTGGCTTAGTGTATGCATGTATGTTTGTATCCTTGTACTGGAAAAAGAGAAGGGAGGGAGAGGAGGAATCCGGATCTTGAGCTACGGACCATCTGGGGGGGGAGCTAGTGAGAAGGAATGCAAGCGGAGTAAAGGAGTATAAGTGTGATGTGCTTTTAATTTGCCGGAACGGCAATCCGGATAAGACAGTAGAGGTCCTTGCGAGTCCGGAATCAGGAGGGTTCTGTGCGGAGTTAAGCAACCGCCAAAGGAAAGGATCTCCCGCTACTTCGGAAAGTCTGCCAACCTCCCCCTTGGTAAATTGTCTTCTCCTTGAGATTCTATTCTTTTGGGTTTATAAGTTCTGATCCGTCGTTGTAGTAAGAGAGGTGTGAAAAGTGCTCTGTGTGACCTAATTTCGGATCGGCCAATCCGGAAACTGTGAGAGAATACTCCTCCTTCCTCCTACAACTATGTTGTCTTGGGTGTGTTGTTTAGTAGATTTAGAGTACAAAGAGGATATTGCACAAGTGGTGAGTCCCCACCCCTTTCTAGATCAAGGGCGGAACCTCTAAGGGTAAAATAGAGGCAACAAAAACCAGTGATGGAAGAGAGACGGAACTAAGTTCCGGGTGTGTCCGGATCTAGGACGGAATCCGGAATGTACTAAGTTTCCGGAATAAGGTAGGGAAGTGAAATAAGGGAGATTAAGTGAGTAGTCACAATCCGAATACTTCTAACTCAATCGATATCTTACTAGAAGTTCCCTGGAACGATAATTCGTGTCATCTTGCAACCATTTGACGTTGTAAGGGTACTTACGGCTAACTGCGCGTACGACACCAACCACCCAAGCATCAATACGTGAGTATACAGCACCTAAGCACGAACTGAAGCACGAACACCCTCGATACCGATAGCCAAGTAGAAAACCAAGTCTGAACTCGTGAGTATCCAACACCCAAGCACAAACCCAAGCACAAACACGAGAATCATCAACAGCTAAGCACAAATCTAAGCGCAAAGACAAAAATCACCAATTACTAAGCACAAACCTAAGCACCAAGCGAGAATCACCAACATCTAAGCACAAACACAAGAATCACCAACAACTAAGCAAAAACCAAAGCACAAACACGAGAATCACCAACAGCTAAGCAAAAACCGAAGCACAAACACAAGAATCACCAGCGGCCAAGCCCAAAATCAAGTATAAACACTTCAGTATCAAGCACCCAAGCCTAAACTCAGGAGTATTTAGTACCAAAGCTTCAAAGCTCGAGTATTCCAACACCATGCACAACAAAAAAGAGTATTCCAGCATCCAAGTATACTCACAACCACATTCCAGCTTCTGTTGCTCGAGTTCATGAGTATTCCACCAACGAAGTACCCTTGTCACTACGTCCCAGCACCCAAGCCAAACTGATGAGTACTCCAATAAGGCACCCAATTGCAACCATGTTCCAGCAGCCAAGTACCCTTGTCACTATGTCCCAGCACCCAAGCCAAAACTGATGAGTACTCCAATAAGGCAAGTACAATTGCAACTACGTTCCAGCATCCAAAGACAACCCGAAACCATACTATAAATGTGGAAGCACTTAAAACAATCATATTTTGTCACTGAAGTCCAACAACAATGCCAAAGCACCAAATTAGTAAAGCATCAGAGTTGAGGGATTCACTCACATTCAAGGATTGGAATACCAAAACTGTCCTTCAAAGTCTCACTCAGCTCCTCCATGGACCTTGCCAACGATGACTTTGCAACGTCATCTTCGACACCTAATTCCCGTGAGCGGAAACCAAATGAACTCCACCATGCCGGATGAAAAGTCTTTTTGCAAATCACACACGCATTTTCAGTCTCTGCAACCTTGGCAATGCAGAATGGATGATACAAATGCCTGCAGCTTGCCATAACAACATCAAACGATGTGTACCACCGGTTACAAAAAGAACAGGCTTCCAATTTGAACACAGTTTCGGCCTCATTTGATAAATGAGGATGCAAGCAAGGTTTTGGCCAGCAAGCTACTCCTCCTCCTCCTTGCTGCATCCGGTGGATCTGATCCGCAACTGCATCCTTGTATCGTCGCACCTCCTCCAACTCTCTCTTCACCACTGCCATGTCAGCCTCAAATTTCCACATGTCTAGACCAACATCGGTATACAACTCATTTGCTTTCTTGGCCCTTCTTTGACAGTCTTCAAAACTGAAGTTAGCATACTCTAGCTTCTTACATTGCACTTGTCGCTCTAACCTCAAGCTCTCTAACTTTTGTAATCCAACAACAAACAGATCATTGCCTTCATCGAGGTTGTCTCTGAATTGCTGTACCTGTTAAGAGAGAAAGAGAAAATACCCTAAACTCAGAAGACATCACAAAGCTAGAATCCCTGCTAGAGCAAGACAAATTCCAGGCAGTGATACCCTAAGTCCTAAACCTGAATCCCATCAAGATCACTAAAGGACTGTGGACCCTAAATCCTAAACCCTGATCTGAACTACATGAAACTGAGCAAGAATCCTAAACCGAATAGCAAGAAATTACTCACATTTGTCTCTAATGCTGAGATTAATAGATCGTTTTGTCGCAATCCTTCCTCCACCACCTTTACATTCTCAGCCGCTTCCTTTGCATCAGCATTTCGATCGTCCACCCCAAATTTGAATCCAATGATTCTCTTTGCAATGCTGGATTTTGAAGAATTCAAAAACTTCTCCTTACTTTCGGTGTTCGCCAACAGCTCGCCTTCAACAACCAAAACCTCTTCTACTTGAACAATCTCCGCTATCGATGCAGGAGATAATTTGACACCGCCCAGCTTGAATTTTCCAAAGAGCAACTTTGCTTCCACCGGTTGTGACCCCAAACCGCTGGCTGCTCCACTGGCCTTCGAGTGGGAAATGGAAGGCTTTGCAATAGCATAAGGCGCCAAATGCTTTAGGGCAGTAGCCTCCTCTTCTGTAAGATCTCTCTTCAAAAGTTCCCCCTCTAATCGGCTGATAAGAAGTAAATTTGTTGATGCAGCAGCGGATGCCCAATTCACATCAAAATCCATCAATCCATCAATGTAGCCTTTTACCATCCAAGCCATGAACTCATTATTTGTAATCTCAGACTTCCCGTAAATTTTAGCACACAACTAGAGAAGCTCTAATCTACTTTGTGGACTCAGAGTAGTGTTTGTTGTCTTAAACGTTGAACACTTTCCCCAAACTTCCTCGATTTTCTCCGGGGTCACACAGGCCATATCCGCGGAATGCTTAGGGTTTAGACTACAACCAGACAAGCCTCTCTCCTTCACAAAAAATTCGGTTGTTTGTAGTTTAAGAGATGCTAACTCTAGAAGCAACTCTCGAGCAGACTGAGGGACTTTTGTAGACTTCTGCTTCTTGTCAAACGATCCCCTCCTCTCTCTCGAAAGTTTTGCGGACTCTCCTCGCACCACCTTTGACTCCATTGTGCACAATAGATTGAGCAAATTCAGCGGTAAGCAAAAACCAAACCAATGTGCTCAAATCCCACCTAAACCCTGAATTGTACACTGACTGAGACTAGAATTGTAACCTCGCATCTGAGCAAACTAACCCTACACAAGATTTGCAAAGTTCAGAAGTTGAGCACATCAGCAGCCTGCGCATAGTGCAAGCGCCGCCAAAACAAAACATGACCAAACAAAAAATCGGACAACGTGAACACTAGAGTAGGACGTGAACGCCAAAGCGGAACCTGAGCAGAGTCAGACTCGTTGAATTGAAAGAATGACAAAAAAAAACGTTGGTCCACTGTCAGCATGTGATGTGGCGCTTGTAATTAACTACATGTACAACTCATCCAAGTTCCACTTAAAACCAGCCTTAAAAACCACCCATAGGATATTGGTTTTGGCTCCTATTACCTTGTTTTTACCCAGCGCGAGTCGCGCTAAATCTGCATCACGCATTCCGAACAGAAGTTTATTGTGCAGAACCTGCAGGTTGATCTTCGGTGGGCAGGGCATCACTTCCAAACTCCACCTTGGAAGCATCCCTGGACAGGTTCTTCTCAATGCCTGCCTCCGTTGCCATCTCAGTCTCAGCTTGGAATTCGGGACGGCTGATCTCCGTTGGTGCAAGTTCCTCGGCTTCAACGTCTTCAATCGGTATAGGAGTTGGCAGTTCGGGCATTTCCACGGGAAGAGGTGGCAGCATGGGCAGGGCCTGCGACGGACTCGAAGCATTGCTAATGTTCGAGCCAGAGGGCTGACCCTAGGTGAGTAGCATGGGCGATGGTTCAGCCTCTGGATTGGCTCCACACCAACCTTCTTGAATAAGAGCTGGAGCATCTCCCTGTTCTGCTGAGCAAGTTCTCGGTTGGCCCTCGACTCCTCATGCATCCTCTTCTGACTGGCCTTGTGCAACTCAATGTTTGCCAGCCTCTCCTTCGCTTGATCGGCCACCATTTGCGCCAGTGCAAGCTCGGTCTTTTGTTGCGCCATCAGAGCTTGCTGTTGCATCTGTTGCATGGACTCGTTATGTCGCTGAGAAATTTTGGCCAATTCGCTCGCAATACTTGAAATTGTATCGCGCTTCCTCTTTTTCATTGGCCGTCCAGATTCGACAGGAGTCATTGGTGTCTGCGACAACGGTGGCAACATAGAGCTTGCCGATGAACCGGGTACATCCGTTGATATGCGATTGGTCGGTGTCGCCATTTCATCAAGTCCTTCTGGTCCGTCATCTGCAATCTCTTCTCCCTCCTCCTCCTCCTCGAATTCGGACTCTACTTCGTTGCAGACAGGACTCTCAACATTCTTCTGTAAATTGAGAGGAGACTATTGGCTTGACCTCAGCTTTTTCTTGTAGAACGAGGGTGTTGAACATTGACCTTGATCACCAGGCATTGAGTACCCAGTGTCAAGGAAATCCACGATGTCAAGTGTCATCGCCTTGACACAAATTTCGTCCCACCATGCTAATTGACTAGCTAAACCAGTGGCGAAGACATTCACATCACTCATCTGCCAACAAAACAAAGAGGATCAGTCTAATCCTGTACTGAGGATCCAGAATTCAGTACGAGTCGCGCTAAATTATTGGTTTCTAGGAATGTGAAGACAAGGATACTATGAAGAAGTCTACATGTACAGATTGTTGAATATGTAGCGCAAGTGACTTCAGCGCGACTCGCGCTAATACAACAGGTCATTTTAGCACGACTCGCGCTAAACAATTGACAGAAACCTCTTACCATTGCTGCGCACGTCAACTTCCCTCTAGCGAAGCCCGAGTATATTGACATCCCAGACTTGCAGAACTTCTTGACGATCCACAGATAGAACTTCATTCGCAATTCAGTGGGATGGATTCGGTATTCTAGCTCGCTGTATGCGTGCGGCTTGACATACTGTGCCGTCTCTGGACAATCAAATTCATCTGGAATGGCCACCTTGTTGACATTGGTTGGGTTCTGCAGAAAGATCAACTGCACTTTCTTCGGCGTTTTCACAGCTGAGCAATCACCAAGTCGATCGTTCTTGCTAGAATAGTATAAAGCGTATGAAACCTCGAAGGTTTTCAAGACCACATTGGATTCAATCCAATGGAGGACTTGAGATTGTTCCTTTTCATCCCCACAAATAAAGAGCCACGCTCGGACATCTTCAAGGGTAGGTTTCTTTTTCTTGGCCATCGAGGTGAGCACTTCAATGAAGTACGGATGGTCAATTGTGGAGCTCTGCTTCTTTTGAATCCCGGGCATTGTCCTGAAGTCGAGAACCCCAAGCGCCATATTTTTGGCGATTTGCTCAGTCATCACATTCGCTGTCCAGTCCTTGTGTATATTGCCCACCACCACATAGCCTCGGTAGTGGCCACTTGCGGTTGGGACCTGGAAATTACACTTATGTTGTAGAAATCTCTTCAAGAAATCCTATGCATTTTTGGACAGCTCTGTGATCTCTTTGTTGAGGGAAGACTT
The DNA here is from genome assembly GCA_950106755.1 of Climacium dendroides. Taxonomy (NCBI): domain Eukaryota; kingdom Viridiplantae; phylum Streptophyta; class Bryopsida; order Hypnales; family Climaciaceae; genus Climacium; species Climacium dendroides. The sequence goes on from OX467086.1 coordinate 822,049, forward strand.
ATTTTTGGCCTTCCCGAAGTATGCTTCGCCTGGCCTGTCAAGAAGGACGTCCATGGTAGCGCTGGATAACTGATGGTCCTTCTTGAAAGTCTTCCAGTTCTCGTGAATGATGTCGCCTTCCGCATTCAGAAACCCGAGAGCAAGCTTGATTCCATGAAGCTCTCTGATCACCAGATTCTTCCACTTACGGCGCTCAACCTAGTCTTTTGTGCTCCAACAATCGTCAAGCACGTTCTTGATGCTCTTTACTGTTACCTTCGGGTATGAGAACCTACGCTTTTCACCCGTCTGGTTGAACAAATGTTCAGCGAGTCTTTTTAATTCTGCGTAGCTCAAGTTCCCCAAGTGTTTGAAGAACTCCCGATTCAGCACACAGCTCTCAGGATTCCAATCGTCCCTCGCATTGAACATGCCCCCCGTATCATGATTGATGAGCTCTCCATGCGCAGCAGCGGTGATGACTTCACTCCAGAGCTTGTACACATCATCGGGTGCCGTGATGAGCCGGAGTTCGTTCGTTTGCTTCAGTTTTTCCTCTCTGGCCTTGGTTTTTGAGATTTTCAGGTTCTTGACAACGTCAATCATAGAAAATCCGATTATCATGGCCCTCTCAAATACCTGACACACAATTAGACAAGTTTAATTAGAAGCGACGACATAGCTCATCAAAGATCAATCACGTAGCATGCATTTTGGACAGGGCTGGAATTCTGTTAGTTGACGAGGCAGTTTAGCGCGACTCGCGCTGAAGTGCTGACCTGAAATCGCTCGCGCTTCTTCTTGTTCTCTACAGTTTGCCATACTTGATACGCGGTTCCAATAGACTTGGTGGGCTTGGGATTTTCAGGCCTACCCATATCCTCCCACACTTGACGAGCCCCGAGGATGTTGCTCGCCCAAGATGGCTGCACAGCGATGAAGTAGTTTGTGCGGTTGTAGTAGGCAGAAATGCATTTGAGCTTCTCCGCGTTCTCCGACCACACAATGAAGCAATTCCACTTCTGGAAGTGCTTGCGCTCGATTTTGTTGATGTTGTTGGAGTCATTAAACATGAACTTGCTTGCCTCCACACTATGCTGCCCGTTTATTATGTAGAAATTGCCAGTTGCAATTTCTTCCCACGTCTCCGGCTTCTTAATGCAGCCCACAGGCATGACGCAGAGCGTTTGTTTCGTGCTCTTATCAGGAATGTTGAGGAGGTAGTTGACCATGTCCTCAACAATGTTGTCCTGCTTTGACCGGATGTTATAGGTCGCAGGAGCCTCCACGAGCTGAGAGATGTCAATCTCTCGCTTGTCACCAACACCAAAGACGTAAGCGTCTTCACAGCTGGTCCAAAATTGCTTGTAGACCTGGCTGACGTGCGTATAGTCAGGGCTTCTCAGCGTCGCTCGAGAGTGAGGCAAGTTTGCCATCTCCTCGGTGTAACATCCTTCGGGAACTTCAGAGACTGGAGGCTCGGTTGCTGTTGCTGTCTCTTTCTAAGGAGGATCAGCCACTTTTTTTCCTTTTCGCTGCTGAGGCTTCGAAGGTTGTGCTTGAGTTTTCCTCTGACCTTGACTTGTCTCTGATTCCTGCTTCACGATCACCTTAGAGGTCTGGCTGACGCCTTGCTGCACCATTTCTCTTGTGACCGATCGGGGCTTGCTATACTCTTGTTGCATGGAGAGCTTCCCCTTCAACGTATTGAAGTCGTTGAACAGCTGGCAGATTTTTGTGCACAGCCTCTTCTAGGTTAGGGGAGTGCCGTTTGCATTCTTCCACTCGTTGTTGTCAAGCTTCTTCTCCAGCTCTATGATCTCATCGGCGTATGGAGTAGGTTGGAGGCTTTCCAGGAAGTGGCTGAGGTTGAATGGGATGAGGACCGAGTTGATGCAAATGGCGAAGTGGTATTGCCTGCTCGCTCCCGGCACAGTGGACATGCATTTCACTTTGATCATGGGATGCGCGTCCACTTCAACATCTTTGATCATTTGTTGATAGGAGAGTTGGAGGGCGCATGTTGCGTTTTGAAACTTGTAGCTGAAGCAGATCATGTTTGTCATTGGTATCATGCATATGCTCCAACACTCTACTTCTTCAGGCTCTTTGAACTCCCAGTACTCGCCTTCAACTACGCTCTCGTCCGCATTGGGATCATCATCCACGCACTGCACTTCACATCTTTTGAAGTACATTTCAAGGGCTTCGACTTGGTCCTCCATTCTGCCAAAACAATGTTACGGTGTTTCATGTCAGAACACTAGTATGTATTAATTGGGATCTCTAGCGCAGATTTCTATTCATATTTGAATTTTGACTCCTTTGCCTAGCTCACGCTGAATCAAAGCATGATGACTCTCATATTGGCAGGAAATACTTTAGCACGACTTGCGTTGAAGTTGAATTGGTTTAGATAGGATTTGGATCAAAGCATGATGACTCTCATATTGGTAGGAAATACTTTAGCGCGACTCGCGCTGAAGTTGAATTGGTTTAGATAGGATTTGGTATGAATCACTAGTAGGAACTGATTAGCGCGAGTCACGCTAAAGTGGAGGTCTTACACTATCATTATGTTGGAATATACTTTAGCGCGAGTCGCGCTAAGGATGAATTGGTCAAAGGAGATGTCAGACAAGCATCGTTAGGAGTGATTTAGCACGAGTCACGCTAACTCAGAGAACATGCGCTAGATCGAAGGACTGATACTTTCTTGTCGATTGATTATACTTTAGCGCGACTCGCGCTAATGTTGATTTGGTTGTTCTAGTTATCTACGTTTTCAATTTTTTTGTTCTGGGCGGGAGTTTTTTAGGAACAGGATGTTGTTTAAGCATTATTTAGTACGACTCGCGCTAAAATGGATATGTATTTTATGACTATGTCTTGTAGGTATCGGGTGCTATGTTATTATTGAATGGGATGTATAGGACACTTGAGTGGTAGGCTTAGGTTAACGAATTTCTGGATATACCATTTTAGCGCGAGCCGCGCTAAAATGGCCGATTAACGTTTTATTTAGTCATGACTTTATTTTTAGGGTTTCAGGTTACCAAAAATAGGGTTCAGGGTTTTAGAACAGGTACAGGAACAGCAAACAGCAACAGGAATAGGAACAGCGAACAGCAACAGGAATAGGAACAGCAAACAGCAACAGGAGTAGGAACAGCAAACAGCAACAGGAATAGGAACAGCAAACAGCAACAGGAGTAGGAACAGCAAACAGCAAGAGCAACAACAACAACGACCAACAACAAACACATGTATTAAACCTAAAACCCTAAACCACGAACATCATTCGCTTCATTGTTACTAGATCATGACTAATTTTGAGTTTGCTTCAATGGAAGATGACTAAGCAAGCAATAAGCAACCAAGCAAGTCATGGTTGAAACATTCAAGCAAGCATGCAAGCAAGTCAAGAAAGAAGCATTCAAGCAAGCAAGCAAGAAAATTAGAAATTTATTGACCACGTACCTAAAAAATAGCAACAAATACCTCGCAGACAGCAGGTGCAACTCAAAGATCACACCTCGCAACTCAAGTGGCTCTGTCCACACGAGAATGCCCTCATTGAAATTCCAATTATACGAACAAAGAACAGAATAAAATCACACCACAAAATCCTTGAAATTCAATCACACGGAAACAAAACCTTAATACAGCATAGCATCTAATATGAATCTCATCAAGCAAGAAACCGGCAACTTGTGAAATTAGCATTGTTCCAAGCTCTCTGGCAATTTCTAGCAGCTTGAATTTAGGTTAAAAACGCGTGAAAAAAGATTGGCAAAGTACCTGTTGAAACGAGGAATTCTGATTGTGTGCCTCCCACTTCGCAACTCAAGTGTCTCGCAGCAATCCGCACCTCACATCTCGCACCTCGGACCAAACAATCCGCACCTCGCACCTGCGAGATTGCGTTGAGTTCGTAGCAATCCGCACCTCGCAGCAATCCACACCTCGGACCAAACAATCCGCACCTCACACCTACGAGATTGCGTTGAGTTCGTAGCAATCCGCACCTCACAGCAATCCACACCTCGGACCAAACAATCCGCACCTCGCACAGCAGGTGCAACCCTAAACGTCGAACCTCGCACCAAGCACAAAGTACGAAGTACCTCGCACCAAGCAACAAGCAATCCGCACCTCAGACCAAACAATCCGCACCTCGCACAGCAGGTGCAACCCTAAACCTCGCACCTCGCACCAAGCAATCCGCACCTAGCGCCTCGCAATTTCAAATTTGAAGCATTCCTCACAGCTCTCTCGCCGCGCTCCTCCGCTGCAGCCCAAGCGGCCAACAAAACTCTCCACAATCCGCAATCCGCACCTAGCACCTCGCAATTTCAAATTTGAAGCATTCCTCACAACTCTCTCGCCGCGCTCCTCCGCTGCAGCCCGGGCGGCCAACAAAACTCTCCACAATCCGCAATCCGCACCTCACACCAAGCAATCTGCACCTCACGCCTTGCAATTTCAAACACTATAACAAAACATGGTAAAAAAAAACCGCGCAGGAACTTCCAAAGTGGGTTTTTTTTGACACGTTTTTGTGCGCAGTTTTCTTTGCGCGTTGCGTGTAGTGGACAGCCAACTTTGGCAGCAATTTCCCACTGCAATTTTTGGAATTTTGGGGCGTGTAATATACCATTGGAAAGGTCTTTTAAATAACTTTCCAATGGTATATTACACGCCCTAAAATTCCAAAATTTGCAGTGGGAAAATGCTGACAAACTTGGCTGTCTACTATGTGCAACGCGCAAAGAAAACTGCGCACAAAAACGTGTCAAAAAAAACCACTTTGGAAGTTCCTGCACGGTTTTTTTTTACCATGTTTTGTTATAGTGAAATTTGAAGCATTCCTCACAGCTCTCTCGCCGCGCTCCTCCGCTGCAGCCCAGGCAGCCAACAAAACTCTCCACAATCCGCAATCTGCACCTCACGCCTTGCAATTTCAAATTTGAAGCATTCCTCATAGCTCTCTCGCCGCGTTCCTCCACTGCAGCCCAGGCGGCCAACAAAACTCTCCACAATGAACTCAGTTGTGGCCTCAATGAAGAAACTAAAAAACAACCAAACCAACAAAACTAAAAAAACTAACAACAAATGCGCTGACCCTCCCCCCGCGCGGCGAAAGGAGGGTGACGACCGACCGGGGCTACACCGAGCCTCCAACCAGGGGCGGTATTAGGTTCGGGCTTAGGGTCGGGTAAAAGTTCGACTGCCGAGGCCACAGGGTCGGGAATAAAGTCCACAGGGTCGGCAACAGGGGCCGCAGGGTTGGACGTTGGTGCTACAGGCTTCTTTTCCATTTTTGAAGAAGTGCATATTGGCAATATAAAAAATGATATTGGTTTTCCAAATTGCAACATTCATCCATTTAAGGGAGCCAACCCATTTTGACCACTTAAGCCATTTGGACTATTTGCACGGCTGATTTTTTCAAAACTTCCATTTCTACAAGTTTCGAAAGAGGCATTACAATGTAGGCATAATTTTTGAGATGTTTTTTTGCAACATAAAATTATTGAGAATTTTAGTGGAAAATGGGCTTGCTTCTATTCTAATGATATAGCCCATTATCTTTCCAACAATTTTGATTGCAATATTGAGACTCTCCTAAGCCAATTATATAGTGCGACAACTGCATAGAAAGTTGTGCCATATGTAATTGCTGCAAATTTTTTGTGCACAGTCAAAAAGGCAATGGTCTATACTACCAGAATGGGATGTCGGTTATAAATGGGTTACCTCTTGTATTGGATGTATGGTATGGTTTTCATCCACAATTGGGCAATTTCATCTAATATATTTTTATATTTCAAAGTTGTCTAGCAAAATCATCCACTTTTTCTAGCATTTTCTATAATCTTTTTTAGGGCAATCCTTCCTTTTTATAAATCATAACAATCTTGCCCACTTAGAAGTTGAACTTTGCATGAATAAAAAAAAAATGGGAATAGAATGGTCCCTCCCCTTGAATGGTCCCTCCCCTTGAATGGTCCAAATCCTTCAAATGTCTTGCAATAATTAAAAAAGAATGCTCAAATAAATTTCAAGCAACTTGAAATTCGTGCTACACATTGGATTCCACATTAATTCTCAATGCTAGCCCATTTAGGAGTTAATTTACATGTGAAAAGGAAGGATTGCCAAGGATATGGCCGTTGTACCTTAACGGTTCAAAATTAAAAAGGTCATGGAATTTTGTAAGTGATTGCTCAAATTTTGATCAAGCAAGTTGTAAATAGTGGTACAAGCGACATCGTGCGTTCATTTTCAATCTTGCCCACTTAGAAATTGAACTTTGCATGAATAAAAAAAAAATGTAAATAGAATGGGCCCTCCCCTTAAATGGTCCATTCTATTCAAATCATGGCCTTATGGGATGAATTCATTAAATGGTAAATAAAATATATATTAGTACAAGTTATGAATTAGATGAACTTTAAGATTTTATAATAAAAAAACACTACTAGTGCTTCTTTTATACATTTTTGGAAGCAAAAATAATATGTAATTCAATAACTCATGTGCTGTAGTATAGAAATACTAAAGTCCAGAAACCATGATGTATATGAAAATAATCAAACGCAAAAGACATGTACAAGTTGCATACTAATTGAACATTTAGATTTCATGATAAAACATTATTGATGGTCATTTCATTCATTTTAACACGCAAAAGAATTCTAATTGAATAAGTCATGTGCTGTAGTTTATAAATAATGAAGCCCAAAAGCCATGACATATATGAAAATAATAAATAAACAAAATACATGTACAAGTTGCATACCAGATGAACATCTAGATTTCATGATAAAACTATATTAAAGGTCCTTTTATGCATTTTGACATGCAAAAGAACTTCTAATTGAATAGATCATGTGCTATAGTTTACAAATAATAAATTCGAAAAGCCATGACATATATGAAAATAATAAAACCCAAAATACATGTACAAGTTGCATACCAGATGAACATCTAGATTTCATGATAAAACTATATTAAAGGTCCTTTTATGCATTTTGACATGCAAAAGGACTTCTAATTGAATAAATCATGTGCTGTAGTTTACAAATAATGAAGCCCCAAAGCCATGACATATATGAAAATAATAAAAACCAAAATACATGTACAAGTTGCATACTAGATGAACATTTAGATTTCATGATAAAACTATATTAAAGGTTCTTTTATGCATTTTGACATGCAAAAGGACTTCTAATTGAATAAATCATGTGCTGTACTTTACAAATAATGAAGCCCAAAAGCCATGACATATATGAAAATAATAAAACCCAAAATACATGTACAAGTTGCATACTAAATGAGCAATTTAGATTTCATAATAAAACGAAACTAATGTTCCTTCTAGGCACTTGGAGACATGCCAAAACAAATTAATTGCAATAAATGGTACTGAGAGACTTCAAATTTTTATCCATATGAAATTGTAGTTCCATTTCGAATAATTAAAAGGTATGAAAGAAAAATATATTACAATCTACAAATTTATATTTATTGGGTTGAATTCAAAGAATCTTGTTACAAATCTTGAACCCAAATTTAAAATTAGGAACATTCCAATTTATTTTATTGATTAAAAAATTGTTGAGAAGAATTTATTACATCGGTCCACCGATCCACGATGCCAACACTAGCTCTAAGCGTTATTACAAGTGTATGGTATATGAGTCTAGAAAGCTATAAAAAAAGGTTTTGCACGCAAGCACATAAATATGGTGCAAGTTGTAAACGTTTTGAATTCTCAAATTCCATGGATTGAGCGTTCAGACGTCCAACTCATTTTTGAAGAAGTAAATAAAACCTTAAAATTTTAATGTACTACAGATGCCTTTCAAATTTTGGCTACTTTCTATAGATAACTAAGAAAATAACTTGCATGATTGGTGGCACATTTCAAATAATTTTAGTGCTCGTGCCTTCATGATTGAATGGCACTTGCGAGTATGAATTACCATAATCACTATAAGAAAACCTTGTTTTAGGTGACATTCAAAAAAACAACTGACGTCAAAGGGAACGAATTTTAGGTGACGTTGAAAAAAACAACCTGTATTTTTCATGTCAATAATGATGTCCAATGGAACATTAATGGAGATAATTGTTGACAGAAAAACATAGGTTGTTTTCTTCAACGTCACCTAAAATCCGTTCCCTTAGACATTGAAAATTTTGGTTTCTTCTAGTGAATGTAAGCTTATAATTCATAATTGAGAGTGTGATGTGAATGCATGGTGGACTCCACCATGATGGGTTCTCCAACTTCATCATTTCAATAATTACTGTTCTTCACTTCAAGAGATGACCTCACCTTTTGCCACTTCCAAAGTTCATTGTATGTGTCAATTACCCAAATTTTCAGTTAAAAATGATTGTTTAGTCATGCATTTATGTTTAAAAAAGTTGAAAAGTCCGTCATATAGGATCTTCATACACCATAATTATTATTTAGTGCAATAGGAAAGTCCTCTGCAAAGGGTGTTCATGATTCCATTGAACATGCAAAAAAATATACAATTACATAATTTTTAACATGAGTACCGAATGCATCTTTCAATTTATGTGCTTATCTTTCTACATTCTCATGTGGAATGTAAAAATTCACGTAGTACATTGTAAAGAAACAAAAAATTATTTTATTTATTGTATGTGTACTTTGTTTTCAATATAATGCCCAGTACTAATTTGAATATAATGCCCACAACTAATTTGAACTTCCTTAATGAAAATTTTGAGCATTCACGTTTTAAATTTCATGACATTTTAAATTTTGGACATCTTTAGTCCAGTGGCCATGAAACTTCTTTTGTCACGTGTACATGATTTATTAAATGGGCAAGCATTGAAAATTTGCTTGGAATCCAACGCATAACTGTCGTACGCGTAGTTAGCCGTAAGTATCTTTACAACGACAAATTGTTGTAAGATGACACGAATTATCGTTCCAGGGAACTTCTAGTAAGATATCAATTGAGTTAGAAGCATCCGGATTGTGACTACTCACTTAATCCCCCTACTTTCCTACTTTATTCTAGAAACTTAGTACATTCCGAATTCCGTTTCGGATCCGGACACACCCGGAACTTAGTTCTGTCTCTCTTCCGTTACTGGTTTTTGTTGCCTCTGTTTTACCCTCAGAGGGCCCGCCCTAGATCTAGAAAGGGGTGGGGACTCACCACTTGTACAATTATCCTCTTTGTACTCTAAATCTACTAAACAACACACCCAAGACAACACAGTTGTAGGAGGAGGGAGGAGTATTCTTTCACAGTTTTCGGATTGGTCGATCCGGAATTAGGTCACACAAAGAAATTCTCACACCTCTCTTTACTACAACGACGGATCCGAACTCATAGACCCAAAGGAATAGAGTCTCAAGGGGAAGACAATGTACCAAGGAGGAGGTTGGTAGACCTTCCGGAGTAGCGGGAGTTCTTTTCCTTTGGCGGTTGCTTATCTCCGCACAGAACCCTATTGGTTCTGGATTCGTAAGGCCCTCTACCTTCTTACCCGGATTGCCGTTCCGGCAATTTAAAAGCACGTCACACTTACACTCCCTTATTCAGCCCGCATTCCTCCCACTCAGCTCAACACCAAGAGATCCGTAGCCCAAGATCCGGATTCCTCCTCTCCCTCCTTTCTCTTTCTCCAGTACAAGGTTACACACACATGCATACACTCAACCAAAAGACCCTATCTAAGCAAAAGTGCAGCTAGAGGTATCCTAGCTGACTTAGATTAAGAAAAGAGAATTGTAATACATATGTGAAAGCACTAAAACGGAATGGAGTAGGATGGAATGACAGACAACTAACTTGCCTGCCCTTAAAATACTAACACAAAAACCCAAAGTCAACTCCTAAAAGCCTGAAAAGGAAACCCGGAAATCCAAGCAACCAATCACTGAAAACCCCGGGATATCCGGAAAGATTACTAACTACCGTCCGAGATTGCCGGATTTCCTTACTATCTGCCTCAGATTTCGGAAACCGGGTCCATGCTCGGAAACCCGATCCGGATTCTATACTTCTTCTCCTACGAATTCTAATGTTTTGGCTTCCGTCCTTTCCTTGAGTGGCTCCCCGCTTAGCTGGTAGGCGTCCCCTTCATATTCTTTGCTGGCGTGGTTTTTGCTATGGCTCGAGTCTGGATATGGTGCGGTGCGGGAGACGGATCGCTGTCGTCTTCGGTTCCGGAAGTGGAGTAGGCACTCTCCTCCTCAGAATCTTCGATGACTTGAACTTCCTTCTCCTTCTTTGGTGTTGTATCCTCCAATGTTGCGGGTTCGCTTCTTTTCTCCGGCGTGGTTTCTTGCATGTGCACAAATCCTTTCGGATTAGTCCGAGCCGGATTGGTCATTCCGTCGATCCGGTTGATGAGATCTCCCCTGACTTGTTGTCCCGGAACCTTGAATGATCCGGTCATCAAGTTCGGCATTATTTGGGACTTGGGGACTTCCGGGGTTGAGAATTTGGATGGTGCCGGAACCGATTTCGCGCTGGACTCAAGTTCTGGTTCCAAAGCTGGCCTCAAATTCAACTCCGTCATCCGCATTTTGCTGGCGGAAGGCTCGGCTGGTGTGAGTATCCCCTTCAATCCCTCCATCCGGGTTGCATGATCCGCCACTGGTTTCCCTGGGGTACCTAAGACAAAAGGAAGTTCCGGAAAGGTGGAGAAATCCATCGCATGGTTTGGGTTGATAGCCGCCAATAACTGCTGGATCTCCTTCAAAACTCACTCTATCCTCGCAGTGAAGTCTAAGATGATGGTTACTACCTTAGTTCCGGTAATATGGCCTTCTGATATCATCTTCGAGTCAAACAAGGCAGCTTTTGTGATGATGTCGGCTTTGATGTTGACTGCTCCGGATAGATTCTTGACTAGAGTGAGAGCCTCTTTCTCTTTCTCTTTTGCAATTGCCATTTCCCCTTCCGCCCAATTTACTCGGGCCTGGAGTTGGTTCCGTTCCGCCTCCAACTCCTGGATCCGCTCCTCCCTCTTTGCTATATCTTCCGGCTTGGGCAATTGCTTGACAGCTTCTTCGATCTGATCCGGCTCCACCTTCAAAACTTCCGCGGTATCTATCACCAAATCCGACAGACCGTCGTGGAGTACCTTGGCTTCACGTATCCACTCGAGCCCCGCATTGAAAAATGCAGATTCCGTTTCCATTTCAAGTCCCTTGCTGGACTCCCCCCTCTCCATCGTTTGTGGCTTGGATCGCGACCCTGGATCGGTTGACTTCCTTTTTTTGGTCCTCGGATCGGTCAGACGTTCCTCGGGAAGTTCCTCCGGATCAAACTCGACCGGATCTTCCGCCTCCTCCCCGGAAAGTCCGTATGACAGGATTGCCTTTCCGGTGTCATACTGGATTACTTCCGCTGCACTCAAAAGTTCCTGTTGATGGTACAAATGAAACAAGTAGGTACTAACTGGACTCGCCTTTGCTCGGGTCACATGATTTGCTAATTTAGCCACTATCCCGGCTATGATTCTACCCTAGTGTACTACCCGGTTCTCCATAGCCCCCAAAATAGTATTGGCCACCGTAATGGTAACCCGTGTTGGCTTTTCCGGATACAAGATCGGAATCAGAAACTCTAGTATCCGCCTATGTCTCTCGTCTTTGCATTCGCTGATAGCGAATTCGTCCTTAGGGTTTGTAGACCCAGTGAACTTTCCAGCTACAAAACGGTCCGTCCTCGATGCTAACCCGTTCCCGCTCTTTCGGAACTGATAGACGTCCGCCCAGATGTCCTCGGTCCACGCGATTGGTCGCCCTCTCAAAGTGAGCTCATACTAATTCGGAACATCGTGAAGTAGCTCTTGAATCATATCTTGACTCTTGAGGTTCCATGGTCGGTGTAGTAGACCGACACATCCTAACTTAGTTAAGTCCTCCTCTAACTGCTTGTGTAGTTCTGAGTTATCCGGAATGGCCGGAGAGATAACCCAGGCAGATACCGCTACCTTCCGTACTGGTCCGGATGCCATAAGATCTAAGTCAGAACGAGAGAAAAGTAGCTCTACTTCAGTCGCTAACTCACCACTCTTTCTCTCAACTACTCACACAGATAGTCTCAGAAGCACAAAACAGGAAAGTGAAGAGGAAAACCCTAGGAAGACAGCTTAAGTACTAAACCGTCTTTTTACGGGTTTAAGGACAACGGCTACAGGTCCGTTGTATTAACGGTATCCTACTTCCATAGCTACGAGACCTATACGGTAGGTTCCTGTGTTCCGGGTGAGTCCGGATTCCGGATCCGGATAAGTTCCGGTTACGGGTTGTGTTGGAACGCTTATTTCCTAATTCAAGCTATCTGGTCCAAAAATCACGCTCTAACTATAAATTTTTTGATTTTTTTCTATTTTTCGCATCTACTTCTTGTATTATTGATCTGTTTTCGGATTTTGGATTCCCACAATAACTTTAGTTATAGTAATTTTAACTTGCTTCAAAGTTATTTGATTATTGACATAACAAATTGCAAGACATTTTCAAATTTGGACTTTGAAAAGGCCGGGCCCATTTCATTCCCGATTTTTTTTTATTCATGTAAAGTTGAATTTCTATGTGGGCACAAACCGGACATTATTCTAGAATATAATGCCAAGTAGCCACTAATTTTAACTTCCTTAATGAAAATGTGAGCATTCAGGTTAAAAATTTCATAAGAATGTCAATTCTGTATGTAAACACCCAATCCTTAAATTTAATTCTATGATTTCCAACAAGATTCCTAAACTCCAATAAATATAAATTCAGAATTTGTACTGTAAAATGTTATTTACTTATCTTCTTCAATTTTGTATGTGAATGCTCATTTTCAACATCCTTAATTTCATCTTTGTGAATGATAAAACTGTGAATCTGGATTCTTTGCAGTAAATTCATGCTACTTTTATAGAAGTAGGTCTTATACCATTATAGATTTCCTAAACCTTTTTATGATTGTTTCCTACTTTTTGAGCACGATTGCTTGATTTAGAAGTTTCAATTTGAATTTGATAACTTTGTATGCAAACAAGTTTACTATGGTTGCCTTTTGATTTCATAGGTAAGTTTAATATTTGTTAAAATGAATCTAAAAATTATTTTTTAAGGACACGATTGAAGTAGTAGTTGATTTGTTTTTAATGATTGAAGTAGAAGTTGATGAAAATGAGGCATACAATTAAATTTCATAAAGAATCATAAGATAAGAACATTTGTTAGTATGAGTTGTATTTTCATAAATTTTTGTATTTTCATAAAACTTGAAAGTATTTGACATATATTACAGTCAAAGAGTACAAAGGAAGTAGAAATTTTAAATTATATAACATTTATCATTATGTAACATTTATAATTTGTGCCAGAACATGGGTCTACTATTCCTTGAACAAACACATTTTGTCTATTATTTCACAATAATGCTATTGTTATTTTAAAAAAATACATATTTTTATGGATTTACCCCTCCAAAAACAACTTAGAACGTTATGAATAAGTTTGGTCTTCAATGTGACATTGAATTGTATTCGTCTACACGTATGCCTTTAAAGCTCCCTAACCAAATATTTAAATTTTTTGGCATCTATTCAATTTGGTACGTCAAAAGAATTAGCTTAGTGCCGTGGATTTCACATGACATACCCTCAAGCTTGAAACCTGAAACCCTAAAAACCCTAATATCCTAAAACCTCAATGTGAACTTCGTGAAATGTAAAGTCTATTTAAGTATCTATTTATTAAGTATCTAAACTTTTAGAAGCGGAAACTTGAAATGTCGTGAGTGTAAAGTGGAATTGGAGTTTAGTTCCATGGACTCCATGTAGAATACTATTTTGAGGCGGTCAATATTTATTGAATTAAAAACGAGAAGGAATTTCTCCAATTGCAGTCATTGTAGAAGGAGAAGAATGTACCAACTTTAGAAACAGTTGCCTGAGGGCATCTTCCTTGGCGAATAAAGTTGTCAGTCCAAATGACCCTTGACCATTTTTATCGAAGTGCGGAAAAGGCTAAAGGAATACAATAAGGCTACAAATAATAACTCTACTTGCCGTTCGTGACAGTCTCCCATTCGCAAGAAGACACGTCACCATATGAAAGTCAACGAGCAATAAAAACTTATTTCTTAAAAGGCTGCTGAATCCGTAACATCCGTGAGGAATTTGATTCATTCCTCTTTTAGGGTGCACCTGTAAGATTCCACCTGCAAAGGCATGAGGAATCCCGGAGCACCAGAAATTAGAAACATGATGTTCAAATTGTTGGATTGGGTTGGCGCTTGTTTGTTCGCGCCAACAATCTAGGTTGCATCACCGAATCGCATGCACGTCCTTCCTCTTTCACCATTCTCTTGAATCGAATCGTCGCATGTTTTTTGTTTCCGCTCTTTGTGTGCACCTCGTTCACTTGCAGTGTTCTCCTTCATGTCATGTTCTAGAGTCCCGATTCGTGAACGCTTGTGTCTGTTTGGTTGTTATCCGCTGCTGTCGTAGCTCAAGAACTTCAACGTGAAACCTTGCCGGTAACGTACTTCTCCCTTCTACATCCGTTTTGCATACTTCCATTCTGAACGTGAACGCTTGTCAGGATACATTCCGTCAAATGCTTTAGAAGCACACTTGATTGCGTAGGTCTTCATTTTTTCTAGATTGCATTTCACATTGCAGCAATTGTACTTGAATTTCATTTGCAACCATTGTGCTTGAATATCATTTCGCAAGGTCTCTCCATTGTGTACGTCTAATGTTGTTCGTTACTGGTTCCGTGAATTCCGGAATTACTAAAAATAGTAGTTTTGAGTTCAGCTTAGAAGTATGTATGGATTCCGATAAATACGGGATGTTCAGATGAATCATCACCGAAGTTATGACTAGCAGTTTAGTGCGACTCGCGCTAAATTACATTTCTGAAATCTCATACATAGTTTAGCGCGTGCCGCGCTAATGTATATTTCTGTTTTCTAATTCTAGACCACGGGATATGAAGTATAGAATAGTCACCCTGCAGTTCAGCGCGACTCGCGCTAAACTGGGTTTCTGTCTGATAAGCCTAAGCGAGGTAATTGATTTACGGAGTAACCCAACTATATTTCAGCGCGAGTCGCGCTAAAGTATGTTTGGGAAAAGTCCGTGAATTTCAGCGCGAGTCGCGCTAAGATATTCCGTTTGATAATCCTGAACGGGGGATCGATATTCATTTTAGCGCGAGTCGCGCTAAAGTTTGCTCCCTCTGGTCAATCTGAATTAGAAGATAGTCCTGGTCCACAGGATTTATGTACAGAATATCTTAACTGCATTTTAACTTATGCCTAGACAGTGCAGATTACAAACAATTACACGGATGAACAACTTTAGCGCGAGTCGCGCTAAACCATGATTCATGAATGAATAGAATGACAGTTTCCTACTATAGCAAAAGCGACACTAATAATTGTTTCCGTAGCACATTGACTTTAATAATGAAAAGTTATGTTTTTATTTCGAATTACGCACCTGAACTTCAGAACTTATTCTTGTTTGTGATCTGTTCTTGATTTGTAGAGAACATGGCCTCAAATTTTATACCAGATGACATCGTTGATTCATTGGATGATGAGTTCCAGGCTCTTGAGAGTATGAATGTTGGTGTTCCAGAGTGTGAAGGGCTTCCTCGCCGAATGTGGAACACAAGGTGTGTTACCTTGTACAATGGCGATGGCGTGCTTGTTGGAGAAGGGACTTGTCATAGCGTAGACTCTCAACTCGTACTTGGTGCCAATGGACCACTTGGAGACACGCACGTGTTTGTACACATTTTAAAGTTACACTCTGAAGTGGTCATTCCTCGAGAACGAGTGTACTCTTTGGTAGCTTGGACAATTGAGCTCGTCCATTGTCGTGGGGCAAGTCTGAAGGATCATGAAGCAAGGGACCATTTCAATCGTTCCCGAGAAGCGCTCTTGAACCCCCCTTCTTCTAAATCGGCGAGGCCCTATTCTAGTACCATGAGAAACCCGCCTCGTGAGACTGCGTTGAAAACAAAGGAGCTTCTTACTCAGGGGTCGATCAATGCGGTGTCAAGCAAATTGTGCTGCAGTCAGAATTGCATTCAACCGTTTCCTAGGGAGAAAATACAAGCCTTTCGAGAACGCATGTATCGGAATTCAACTTTCAAGCATAGAGCCTTCATGAAGATTGACGTGCACAGGCAGATCCATCGAGATGCACGCGGAAGGAGGATGGTAACAATTGAAGGAATAAATGTGTGTTTGCGCGCATGGATGCATATTGCGGGGGTCGCAGAGTCTACTTTCTATCGCTACCTCAATTACATGAAGGTTGATAGGGAAGTAAGGGATCACGGGAACATGGGATTGCTCAAGCCTCGAGAGTATACCGAACAAGCCACGGCTTCATTGAAGTGCATTCTCGACAAGGAAGCCGATCATATGCCACATCGCTCTCGAACGTTGAAGGAAGGTGACAAGGTGGTGTCGAAGATTTTGCCGGCTTCTTTTCAGTGGAAGGACCAGTTGAAGAAAGTCAATGAAGCTAATGTGGCTTTTGGATTGAAAGAGATCTCAACTTCAAACTTGAGCAAGATAAGGTCGTCAAAGTTCTTGGAGTACGATGTGAAGAAGCCTAGGGACAATTTTGCAAGATGTACTACTTGTGACAAGTATAATGAGCTCGTGAAGGGCGCTATCTCGGGATCTCATACCGCCTTGAAGTGGTCAAGGATGTTGGATAAGCATCTACTCACAGCTCGTGCGCACAGAGATGTTTATTATATCAACCGGGATTGGTCGTTCAAGTTTCCGCATGAGTGCGTTACAATCACACATGACAAGATGGATCATGCCAAGACCGCTTCTCCCGTCTTTTCGCACAAGAATAAAGAGCTTGACGGCTTGATGAAGCTATCCGTTTCAGTGACGGGTATGATTGCGCACGGTCATGGTGATGTGCGCTATGCGCATTATGGCTTAGAAGTCTTCACCCATGACTCCAACTATACCATTGGTTCAATGGCAAAGTTGCGAGATCTGGAGTTGATGCCGAAGTCTTCTTCGCGAGAGTTGTTCAAGAATTCAAAGTCTACAAATCTCTTTAAGGCTGTGTTAGAGGGTGCAGCAATGTGCGGCACGTCTTTGCTGCCACCGCTAAGTAACTTAGCTCCGGCGGTGCCGCTGCCCCTTTTCTTGAATGTTCAGATGGACAATGCAATTGGAGACAACAAGAATAGATATGTCTTTTGTTTTTGGTCTCTGCTTGTTGCAAAAAAGATCTTCCAGGAAGTTTATGTGAACTTCATGATTGTGGGTCATACGCATGACGACATCGATGCGCTCTTCGGAAGATGGAGCATGGATTTGAAGAAGGAGAACTTCCCTACAGTTCCTACGCTCATGAAGTCGTTCATGGACGTGGATTCCATTCCCACTATCCCTCACTTCATCGAAGAAGTGCCCGATTTCAAGGGCTTCATAGCGGGTTCATTTGAAGATGGCAATGAGATCCTTGTTGGGCATACAAGACCACAACAATTGAAGTTCTTCTTGGATTCCACGGGTTGCCCTGTCATGATGTACAAACTCTTGTGCACTGATATTGATTGGCTAGGGAAAGATGGCAATGGCATCAAGTTATGGAAAGAAGATGCTGAAGGAAGGAGTTTGTGGCCACGAGGTGTACCATTGCCTATTCCGTTGAAGCCTATGAAAGACTTGGAGAACATCGTGAAAGGCGTGTCGGGGTTTGTGAAGTATTGGGACAATTTGTGCAATGCGGACGTCACTGGGGAGTATCGGAGACATTTTGAGTACGTGGTGAAGTATTGACATGGCGTGAAAGTAGCATTGATGGAACCGTTACCCACATTTCCAACTTTGAAGGATGGTTTTTGGCCAAATACATGTGTTCAACCAAGTTGAGTGGATCAAATAGACGATGATGGAGAGGATTGTGAAGAATTTGGAGAAGATGAACCATACGTTGGGCCACTAAGTGGTCGTCCAAATCCATCTTTCAGAGTAGCGCGAGACTTGTTTGAAGGCTATTTTGTTGCAGTTCGACCTGCTGAAGGTGACCTCCATCCTGTTTGGATTGGAAGGGCATTGTCTAATCCAAACTGTGATCCAGAGAATCCGAATTGCGTTCTTATTCAATATTTTCGTCCGACATCAAGGAATCAAGATGTCCAAGACTTCTACACCGGTTGGGACAGCGAAAGAGGTCTACGTTGGAAGGTTGATAAAACTGAAGGTCCAATGTGGCAGCACACGGATGCTCTTATGACAGCATAGAAGTCAAGGATCCAGAAGGACACTGTAGAGTGTATGATCAAGATCCCGGCTATACAAATCGAAGTCATCAACGAAAGTCTGGCTTTGTATAATTGAGAAGCCATAACCACATATCTATATAATTATGTGGCATGTTTTGTTTTGTATTTAACATCCTTATATTGTGTGTAATGGATGGAAATTATAGAAAGCCTAGGTTTCAATTATTGTGGTTTGGATTTAGTGTTTGGTATGACCTCTATGTTTTGGAAATGTACATCTTGTTTTTCATAAACAAGAGCACTCTATTTTCATTTTGATATATATTATTTTATTTATTTGAATTGACTATATTTTTCCCCCATCATTTTCACTTGTTTTTTTTACATAGTCGTGTTTTACACTTTCATTTTTATGCACTCATTTTACTCTCATTTTAATGGAAATTGTGCCTTCATACAAAAAAGTTTGTATTTGTCAACTTTAGTTGTTTGGAGCAAATCCATTCTTATAATTATCAAAATGGACAATATTATTTTGGGATACCCCAATACTCCCATTTTTTTGAATATATCGTTAGTATGGCTTTGACCTTGTCTAGGTCTACCTCTAATCCTTTCCGACTAACCACATGTCCTAAGAGGATTCCAGATTCCATTCTGAAAAAACATTTTCCGGGGTGTAGTTTGAGATTTGTCTCCCTGCATCTCTGAAAGGTTTTTCGCAGGTATTCTAGATGTGCGTCTTTGGAACTGTATATAGCAAAGTCATCGATGAACACCTCTAGGAAGTGACGTAAAAAATCCTGGAAGATGTCCATCATGAGTCGTTGGAAAGTTCCGGGGGCATTGCATAATCCGAAAGGCATCTGGGTGAATGCAAAGGTTCCCCATTTCGTCGTGAAGGTTGTCTTCAGCTAGTCTAATAATCGGATGAAAACCTAGTTGTATCCGGAAAACCCATCTAGGAAGCTATAACACTTGTTTCCAGAAACTTGATCAAGAATGATGTCTGTAAAAGGAAGCGGGAAGTAGTCCTTCCGGGTTGCATCATTCAGCTTCCGGAAATCCTGGTATACTCGGATCTTAATTTTTCCTCTTGGACCTGGTTTCTTCGGAACAACAACAATGGGTGAAATCCATTGTGAGTTGAGGACTGGGTAAATAAACCCGGCTTCTAATAAAGCGTCAATTTCCTCTTTCACCATCAAAGAGTATCTTGGGTTCAACCGATGTTGTTGCTGGCGGACCAGAACTGCTCCTTTGACAAGGTTGATCCGGTGTTCTCCCAGTTCTGGTGGTATCCCACTGAGGTCGGAGGGTGTCCAAGCAAAGACATCGAGATATTCTTCTAGAAGCTTCCTATATTTAGCTTTTTCCGGAGCAGTCATTGCTTTGTTGACAAAGAAATTTTTCCCCGGAGTAACACTCACCTCCTCATACTCCACTGGGCTTATTATCGGCTTCCTCCTTTCCGGCTCTGGTCCATCTTCCTCATTCCATAACTCGCTCCAAACGGATCCTTGATTTGTTCGACCCAGTCCTACCATTGGGAGATTCCCTTCATTGAATTGTCGTTTGATCCATTCGTAAGATAATGGAACGTTCATCTCCCCTAATGATCGATCTTTCAGTATCGTTGGTGTCTGAGTCTCTGTTTCTTCCGTCGCAATTTCCAGGATGGGTTCCGGAAACTCAAAATCTGGTTTCGTAACAGACGTAAAGTAACTAGTGACGGAATGTGAGTTCTCTTGATCGGACCAGTCCATGGTATATCCGTCGGAATTACTAGTCTCTCTCAAGTGATCAATATGTTTCCAAGGTATTTGAACTGCAGATTTCCCCACCACGAATTCCTTGGCTCCCCAGTCAACCAACACTCTTGCTGCATATAACCATGATCTTCCTAGTAGCATGGGAAACGGCCTTCCTTTAGATACTCTGATGACTACATAATTTAACAGATAAGTCTCTTTTTCGATCCGAGTCGGAACCTGGGCCAACCTTCCTATCGAATACACTCTTGATTGATCCGCCATTCTCAAGACTTGGTCGGTTTCTTGGAATGTCGTGTACCCTAGATCAAAGGTTGTGCCTTCCAACATAAGGTTGACTCCTGATCCGCCATCTACTGGGACTCTGGTTACAGTACATCCTCCAACTTCGACTTCCAACTCCGGTGCTCCAAAGTCCTCGATCTGAGAGAAATTGACTGTGACTGACGGAAGTTTGAGTCGTCTTGTTCTCTTCTTTGTCCAAGCATCTCGGATCAGTTTTTGATAATTTGCATTATCATGAAGGAGTTGCCCAAAGGTGACACTAGCCTTCTGATCCTTGATATCTTATACAATGTTATAAGTATCTATGTTTGGTGCCGGATTAATCAGAACCGGAAGTCCGGAACGTCCTCAAACGTAACCCTCTTCTTTCTGGGATCCAGAAGTGTATTGGCATTGTCCAGATTCTGTCGGACTTTTGAACTAATGTCAATGGGGATCGGACGAGGTCTGACCCCTTTTTCTACTTCTACTGTAGGCCTAATGGGATCCGTCTCTTCTGAGTGATCAGAATCACTTGGATCGGATTTCGGATTTGGGGTGCTAACCCTAGACTTTTCTTTCCGTCTATGCCTATTCCTTTGGTCTTTGGTGGAACTTCGAGTTGATACTCGATGAATGAGTCTTTCTAAATCTTTTGGAAGTTCCACCTTTGGTTGCCATTTTTCCGTATTCTCAATTCCGGCAGTAGATCCGTAATTGAGTCCGGTTTGATCACGAGGTGGGACTTCTACATGTTTATAGATAGTACGGATTTGTTGCGGTCTGGGACACTCATTCATTCCATGTCCATACTCTAAACAATTCTGGCATGGTAAAGCTAGTGGTGCCCCTTGTCCCTGCCCTTTATGAGGGCATGTCATAGCACAAGGAAGCACAAATCCTACCCTTAGGTGTTAAATTGATGTAAAACACCTTAGATGACTCGTGTATCGTTCCCACAGGATTTCAACGTTAGTTTCCTCAAGATATCCGGAACAGGATTCGGAAAACACCAAACCCAAGCAAAATCGGACCTAAATATTTGCAACATGAAACTCTTTCAATACCCTCTCCTCTCCATACTCCAATTCCCTTACGTCCACTCCAAGTCTTCCACCAGTAATCAAACAAGGAGGATTGTCATAATCCTGTGTTTCTCTCTATCCAAATCGACTTAGACGGATGCAGAACCGGAAAGTGGATTTCTATCCGGTTACAGTAACTCACAAAATCTTAGTTTAACCTCTATCAAGAGGGTTCCGCTCTTTGGTTTTAGGAAGGGAACGTAAACCCTACCCTTCAAACGTGTTTAGAGTGAAATGAAGATCCACTTAAAATAACAACAACAAACACCAGAATAGGAAATAGTTACTTCCTCACAACTAATCCGGATGTTAATCCGGACTAGCAGGTCACTCAGGAAACCCCTATTATCCTCTCAGTACTACAACGACAGACCTATCCAGACAGGACCCCAAGAGCGTGATCCGGCACCCGATAACTGAGAGATCCTAACTACCTTCCTGTTCCTCTCTTCCGGATCCAGCAGGACCTCATCAAACGTCGGCTAGCATTCGTTCTCCCTTTTGAAGAATTCACCCAACCTAAGAATGGCTATCCTACTCAGAAGACTCCCAAGGAACTTCAGTAACTAAAATACCCTCTCAGTACACAAAGTTTTCCTTAACCAAATCCTCGAAGTCTCAAAATCAAATCCTGGACAAAATCCGGGGCTACTTGTCTTCCTCCACACTTGCAAACCAACTATCCGCACTAAACAATGGTTCTAGCATTGCACGGCATACCAACACAAAACTTAGCCTTTTCAGGCCAGCACTTATGAAGTGGAAATCTGAAATCAATTCGCAAAGTGTTGAAAATTACAAATAAGAAAACACCCGAGGCTTCAAACTAACTTCAGCCCTCTAAATACACACTCCAGAGAACCCCAAAGGTCCCAAGGAATAAAACTAAAGGACAGGAGAATGACAGGTATCATTCCTTATCCTTCTAAGTTGACTTTCCTACCAACCCCATCCGATCCGCAAAATGTGGATCTCAGATCCAAAAAATCCGGAAAGTACAGCCCAAGTGCATGCACCTGAAAAGCACCTCCCAAGCTACCTCCTACCTACCAAAAACTTGGGTTTTTAGCTGACCATGCTAGGGTCGATTCCCAGAAACTTCCTAACTACTTTTCTATCTATTTCCTAGGCTTCTTTGGAGAGGGTTCCTCTAACTTTGTTGCCTCCTTCCTAGCTGGCTGTTTCCTACTAGTTGACAGTTTTCCACTCAAGGGCGGCTTCCCCTTAAACGGTGTTGAAGTTTTCCTTTTGAACTCTACTGGTGAGATTTGCTCAAGATCCGATTCCTCTTCTGATCCGGTGTCCTCTTCCGAATCTTCTTCTCCGGATCTCGATAGACTTTGCTCCTACTCGAATTGGCTTGGAGATTCGTCCTCTGCGGATTGTTGACTCCTTAGAGGCACTTCTCTTTCTTTGACAGAAGTAACCTTCTTCACAGTCTTCTTGGCGGTCGAGGGTTGAGAGCCTTTACTCTGTGGTGTGCCTAAGTCGGATTCCGACTTCCGAATTTCAGTCTTTGATCCGGATCCGTGCACTGATCCTTCTTTCCTCCCCTCCATACTCTTAGATGTTGGTGTCAACTCCTCCTCCTGCCTTTCTCGCTTGGCTGGCGTCTTTGTTGGAGTCTTTGTGGGCGCATCCTTCTTGGTTGGCTCCATCTCTTCATCCTTCCTCTTTATTCCAGATTCCGGAAACTGTTCTGCTTGGTGAAGAACATCTCGGACTTCAAATATGAACTTCTCCATCTCTTCGGAATACTCTGCCAAAACAAAGACAGCCTTATCCGCGGCTTCCGGTCCTGCCTCATGGATTCCCTCATCATAAAGTTTGGCTTTGTTTACAACATCCGCAGTATTGGAAACAAAGGCCCCAACTTTCCTAATGGCCCCCTTAAACTTTGAGGTAAGCTGTTCCACTTCTCTCTTTTTTCCTCACCCTTCTCAATTTGCCGTTGGAGATCCGCATTCCTCTCAGTCAACTCCTTGATGCGGGTCTCCCACTTCCGGTTTTCACTATCCCGGAGCAACCCTTCTACTTTCTCCGCGAGCTCTGACATGTTGATCCCTCCAAGCAGTCCACATACATTCCTCACTGCTCCTCTCTCCGTGTCAAGCTCCTCCCGGACTCTCCCTAAGTCCGAAATGATCCTCCCCAAAGTATCCTCTCCCAGAACTTCCGGTTCCGGAGAGGCTTTCCCCTTTCCTCTAGATCCCTTCTTAGAAGAGACTGAAATCCTCTCAGCCTCCGTTCTCCTTTTGGAAGGCTCCTTCCTTATCTCTGAGGATTCCTTCTCAGATCCCTCATCTGGTCCCTCCTTTCTCTCTTCTTCCTCTTCCTCTCGGGGTGGGGTAAGATTAAGTTTCACTAGGGTGGCTGCGGCCTTGTACATGGTCTTCTCTGAAGTTTTCAGAGTACCTAGGGAGTCATACAAGTGAAAGAGGAATGGCCCAATGGGGGTGGCCTTTGCGTTTCCTAGGGCGTTCACCATCTTCCCTACCAGATCTTTCACTATTCCTCCCCAAAACACTTTCCTTTCCCCACTCAACGCTCCGAAGATCGTATTGGCCCAAGTTATTGTGACCTGGTTTGGCCGTTCCGGATACAAGATCGGTACTACAAATTCTAACATCCTCCTCTCTCTTGCCACCTTGCAATTTGCTACTGCGTAGCCATCCTTAGGGTGAGGAGGATTAGAGAATTTACCTTCCGCGAACTTGTATACCTGTGAAGCCATCCCTTCTCCAGGTCGAAGAAAGTCGTAGACCCTCTTCCAGATGTCCTCAGTCCATTTTCCGGGCAGAGCTCGGACGGTCTTGATCCATTCGTTCGACTGCTCATTCATCAACTCCCGGATCATTTCCTCGCTCTTCAAGCTCCATGGTCGGCAGAGGAATCCCGCACACCCGAGTTGGCCTAGATCCTCCTCCAGCTGCTTCCTCTCTCCGTCATCCTTCGGAATCACTAGACAGATGCTCTTGATCTTGAAAGGAGATGACCCGCTTGCTTCCGCCTTCACCATGGTTGCAGAACTCTCCAAAGCACTCACCACTCAAACCTCCTGTCTTTTCTTGCCACAGCTCCCGGTCAATCCTCTTCCTCTCCACGATAGGATCCGGAAAGTAAGATCACCCAATCCTCTCACACCTCTAAAGACAGACCTTGCTCTGAAAGCGCTCCCAAACCACAAAGACACAATGAGGTTTGAAGAACCAAACCCCCGCGTATCCTTTCCTAGCAGTCACAGTCGTTGGGAAAGTAGCCGTTTCCGCAATCATCGTGGAGGAATCTAGCCGTTAAACGGTCCTCCGTGATGTATGGGATTACCATTAGATTCGGGATTTCCTCTTCCCGTCCCGATAATCTTCCGGTAGCGTGCGGATGCGTTTGCTTCCGACCCCGGTATATTTTTCCGATCCCTGTTTGGTTCCTTGGATGCGGATCTGGTTCCGGATCTTTAGAAAATAGGAATCTTACAATATCTTTCTTAACCAACTTATCTATCTACTACTAATCCAATAGTGAGGTAGAGTTAATATTGGTAATATAATTAGTTTACCATTTTGTAAATCCAAAAATTTTACAAATGTCAACTCTTTACTTCTAAATTCTATATAACCAACCTCATCCTCTCATTTTGGTCTCCAACAGGGCAGCTATTGGCATAATGTTGAGGACTTCCACACACGAAACAACATCCAGGTGGAAATCTAGAAGTGGAATAAGTACCTTGACTAGATCCAACCGTTGGATGCGTATATAAATGGGTGCAGACCAGCTACTGAGGTGCTTTCCCTTTTTCGTATCCGGTTTGAATCTGGAATACTGGATTCACCGGATCTTCACATCTTTCCGGTTCCGGAAATGTGTAGTATACTCCCTCTTCGTCCACGAAATGGATCTGCTTCTAATGCCCTTGGGGGCATTCGCTTGTATAATGACCGGGTCTTCCACACTTTGCGCACCATACATTAGCTCGGGAGGTCGGTACAATCCGTCGAATCATCCGGTTATCAGCTAGGTTGACTTTGATTGCTTCTAACGACTCTTGGATGCTCTTCATTAGTTTCTTGGAATCGTCCTCTTCCACTTTTACTTTGACGGTTCTTCTGCTAATCTTCTCGTTTTTGCCTCGCGCAGCTCGTCTGCTACTGGAAGTCTCTGCCTCGCTATCCGAACTGACGACACTATCGGATGACTCATCCGATCCGGTTCCGGAACTTGAGGTTTCGGAATTCGAATACCTCCCTCTTCGCTTCATCTTCTTCTCGTACTTTTTGCTCTTCCCTTTTTTCTCTTTTCTCGCTCTTCTTAATAGACTGTCGTAGCGATTGAGTTGAATTCTCATAATTTTGGGTTGACTCCATGGCTTCTCTTAGCGTTGCGGGTCGGGATTGACAGATCTGAAAACCCATCTCCTCCAGAAAACCTGCCACATACCATTCCACTTGTATACTCGGGGCCACGTCCGTGGTTAGTTTCTTGATTAGGTCTTTCACCCTTTGACCATATTTTCGGACTAAATCATTGGGTCTCATGGACACTTTACTAAGTCTCCCCAACACTCTAGCTTCTCTTCCTATTTCTCTAAAGGTCCGCAGGAAGAGTTCCGTCAGACGGTCCCAGTGGTTCCGGATGCCTTCCGGAATGTCCTGATACCATCTAAGGGCTTCACCTTTTAGTAGTCCTTGAAAAATCTTCTGCCTATGTGGGAATGCGATCCCACATGCTAGACCCATAATACTAGCATATGACGAAAAATTTCAAAAATTGTCTCCTTCAAAAGGAAAGTTTTTGAGTTCTCCTAGGAAGTTAGGGCAAATTAGGAAAACCGGATTTACGGATTCGGAAAAATTTCATTAGGACTAAAAACCTAAAATCCGGAACCCTAGAAAGTTCCGAAAATTGGATGACGGCGCCGGCTCTAAAAATCGGAAACCGGATCTGTACTAGGGATAGGGTTTTGCCGCCAAAACCTGTCCCGTACATCGGGCCAGTATAAGAGGGGGACTGTAGCCGATAGTGGGCACGCTTATCTTTTTTTTTTTTGTTCTCCCGCCGGTGTATTCCGTCTTCCTAGCTTTGTTAGAATTTCGGTAGATTGAGGGACTGTGTGAGTTGCGATCGTGTAGGGGTTACCGAAGTGAAAGTTTGTGAGCAGAGATTTAGGGAGAGATTGTGTGAGGGTTGTTCGTGAACACGATGACTTCTAGGGCAAGCCGGCAGAAGTTGAAGGATTTGCCTGAGGACTCAGAGGACGAGATGCCGGCACCGGTGCCCCGACCAAGGACCATTCCGGTGATGAAGGTGGTTCCGGAGGTTCCGATAGAGGAGGACCAGCTGACGCGCCTATGGGAGCACCTCCACAACATGGGGTGTGACGGACTCCTAGAGGTGCCGTGGGGGATCCGGGAGGAAAGTCTAGTTTTGGACATACTTTGTTCGGAAAGTGGCATCTTGGATACCACCATTCGGGCGAAGCCAGACCTGTGGACGGTGAACACTTAGAGGGCCGTCTGCAAGTTCCGGGAGGCGCCGGACAAGGTCATGGAGAAGAACCAGGAGGTGATGGAGGGCGAATTCCAGGCGCCCGCCAACTCGAAGGAAGGTCACCAGGTTTCCGACCTGGTGAATCCGGAGTACCGAGATGTGATAGCGTTTCTTAACCCTATCCTCCATCCCACCAAGCCACGGCGAGTAGTAGCGAAGGTGGCCTCCACCATCTTGGGGAGCCTCCAGGGAAAAATGATGATGGACTGGGCAGCCATCATCCATGAGTTAGTTGGGGACCTGATGCATTCCCTCCGGTCCGGGAAGAAGAGCTAGAGTCCTCTTCCGGCGTATTTGTTCCACCTGTATGCCCATCACTCTCTACTCAAGGCAAACAAAAAGAGTGCGTATCAAGACCTAGTCCAGCTCCAACAGTACGGGGGAGAGGAGCCTTCGCCTCGAGACGGGCCGGACGATGAAGAGACAAAAGAAGAGGAGCTAGTCTCTCCGCTAAAGAAGAAGAAAAGGCAGAATAGGACGCCACCGGTAAGTCCGTCAGAGGAGCCTCCCACACCGGAACCACAGGAAGAAGTTCAGGAGGTAAAGACGGAGACCGGACCTGTTCCAAAAGAAATCCGACCATCCATGCAACTGGTTGGGCCGGTACGACCGCACACCGTTGCCACTCAGGCCGAGGCCGGACCCTCCCGAACCCGGATGACAGAGGTAGAGGAGGGGGACAGGACCACCATGCGACTAGGAGGGACGCCCTTAGAAGACATCCAAGAGATGGCTCAGCACCTGGTGTGGCGGGCAGATGACCTCACCCAGATCAGTGAGAACTACGATGGAGTTCTCAAACGGGTGTATTGGAAGATGGCACTAACCCACCGGAATGCCATCTTACGGAGGATGGATGCATTGGTGGCAGCGGAGTAGCAAAACGGCATCCTCATAGAAGAATGGAAGACTTTGGTGACGGAGCTGGGGACATTGCGCGTAGAAAACCGAACGTTGCGAGACCAAGTCCGGAACTCAGAATCCCGATGTGTGGATTTGGAGAGCACTCTCCGCACAGCCCAGGAGACGGCCCGGCTCACAGAAGAGGACCATCGCCGATAGATAGCGGCATTGTACCAAGGTGTAGTTCAGCTCCGAAGCTCTCTGGATGTACCAGCGGATTATATCAACAAGGCCCGGTTGTTTGAAACCAACCTCGATGTAGCCGCCAACTTAAGTTGGGTTCCTATCGTCAAATGATTGTTAGAGCAGGCAAAACAAATGGATACATCCCGGGCCGCGATGAAGGAGATGATGGAATATTTTATTTCCACGGAGTCGGATCCGGCACCTCAATCTCCCCCGTCAGCGCAAACTTTGGTGGTTCCGGAAAGCAGCAATCCGGAACCTATGGTTATGGAGGTCTCACCGGTGGTACCGGTGAATCCGGAAATTTCACCACCAGCCGGAAGGCTAGAAGGAGTGGACTGGGGAGCAGTGGTACCTCCAGGAAGCGAAGACCTACTTCCGGTGACTCCGACCATCGACCTAATAGGTGCTTCTCCGGAAATTCACACCGGACGGACAGTGTAGTCTTCTCCGCGTCATAAGAAGACTCAGAAGGATGCTCGAGGGAGTCCGGACACTCAGGTAGTCGGGACTCGGAGTGTAGACAAGGACACTAGTATTGTGGAAGTCCCAAGATGGGGCCAAAGGGGTCTGAATCTGTTTTCTCCGGAGAGTAGTCGGAAAGAGGTAAAGCTTGATCTTTTGAAGGACTATGTCCCTCCCAAAGATCCGGATTCCAAAGAATAGTATACAGTAGTGTAGTATAGCGGCAATACCGGAGTCCGGCTGTCAAAGCCGGAAAAATAGGATCTGGGATTTTCCGGAAATCTAGCGGACCAATAGGAATGTTTTGTAGGATTTCTAGGATGACATTAGTCTTAGTATAAGTAGGACTTTTAATGGCCTTTCTGGTCATTCACAGCCATCTCATAGTTTCAACATTGTATCTTTTTATGAGCTTAATTCTAAAGTGTTTGGAGTATCCAATCTCTTATCTTTATAGTATACAGTCTATATTTGTGAGAGGTGTGGGTCCGTTCTTGCGTTTTTGGAACTAAGAACTTACCTTGTGTGGCAAGAGTCGATTTCATGAGAGTATCCGGATGTACTAACTTGAGGGGGAGATCAACCGGATGGTTCCGGCAGTAGGGTTAGTGTAGTATTGCTCGGATGCCGGTATAGCCTGTGTATAGGATACAGCCTTAGGTGAAAGGGGTATCTGAGAGGCTGCTAGCAACTTCCGTGTATGGAAGTATTGCCGGACGTGCCCGAATTTTGGAATTCCCCGTAGAACAGAGTCAAGCCCCGGCGTAAGCCCAAGAAAGTACAAGAAAAACCACCCGGTCGACAGGAGGCTCAGTGCTCGGTTAAAGGTTAGAATGTCGTTGTAGTTCTTGACCGTCCCTGTGTGACCTAATCCGGAAGGCCTTCCAGATTTGTAAGGCGACGGAACAGGAGGACACTTCCGGTCCCTGAAGAGTTAGGTTAGTGTTAGTATTAGAGAGAGAGAGAGAGAAAGAGAGCGTGTTTCCGGACACGGTAAGCATCCGGATGGTGGATCTGGCCACTCGTCATCCAAACCCAAGGATCCCGGAAGGGGCACTGAAACGGTTTCCGGATTCTTCCGGAACCCATCCGGCACTAGAGTCCGGACCGGACCTGTAGTCCAGAGTAGTCTGACGGAGAGAAAAGTGAATGCTTAGATTGGAATAGCCTATAAATCTGTAATCCACAAGTCCTCGTCGAAACAATTCCGGAGCGGTTTACACTAAGAAGGCCTTTGGTGTAAATTAAGGGCTAACTGGAGGAATACTGGTCCAACTAATCACTACAGCCTAGAAGCGACATCCTCTTGATTAGCTACTGTAGTAGCTTCAAATTCTCCCATCCAATCATCTACATCCTTACTCCCGTCTCCCCGGAATCAATTGTAACGGAGACGCGTGGTGGTCACCATGGTATCCGATTCGTTAGAGGACTGCTCCTCTTCAGAGGTAATCGGTTTTGCTTCTAGCTCCTCGACCGCTTCCAGACTTTGGGAGTGTTCCGAAAGTACTTCAGGCCTACTAGGAATTATAACCAGATCCTCTGCAGATTGTGATGTTGGTAACCTGTACACCACTATTCGCCTATTTATTTCTTTTGACGTTCCACCAGACGTAAAGCTGTATTTCTTCTTTGAGGCCTACTCATGAAGTTAGAATCACTTTCTGGTCTATTTGACCCTCATTAACTTAATCGACAATCCCGCTAACAATTGAGTTTATCTTCCCGTCCTGAACTACCTTTTCCTATCTTCTATTCTATCGATAATTTTTCAGTAGTTCCCCGGTAGCAACGCCAAAAGTGTTGTACACGTAGTTAGCCGTAAGTATCCTTACAATGACAAATTGTTGCAAGATGACACAAATTATCGTTCCAGGGAACTTCTAATATGATATCGATTGGATTAGAAGTATCCAGATTGTGACCACTCACTTAATCCCCCTTGTTTCACTTCCCTACCTCGTTCCGGAAACTTCGTACTTTCCGGATTCCATTCCAGATCCGGACACACCCGGAACTGAGTTCCGTCTTCCTTCCGTGATTGGTTTCTGTTGCCTCTGTTTTATCCTTAGAGGGTCCGCCCTTGATCTAGAAAGGGGTGGGGACTTCACCACTTGTATAACTAACCTCTCTGCACCCAAATCCTAACTAACAACACCCAAGAAAATAGAGTTGTAGGAGAAGGGAGCAGTATTCTCTCACAGTTTTCCGGATTGGCCGATCCGGAAGCAAGTCACACAAAAAAATTCTCACACCTCTCTTACTACAACGACGGATCCGAACTCATAAACCCAGGGAAGTAGAGTTTCAAAGAGAAGACAATGTACTAAGGGGGAGGTTGGTAGACCTTCCAGTGTAGCAGGAGTTCCTTTCCTCTGGCGGTTGTTTATCTCCGCACAGAACCCTCCTCGTTCCAAACTCGCAGGGACCTCTACCTTTCTATCCGGATTGCCGTTCCGGCAAATTAAAGGAATGTAACGCTCACACTCCCTTACTCAGCTTGCATCCCTCCTGACCAGCTCAATTCCCCCCCTCAAGAGATTCGTAGCTCAAGATCCGGATTCTTCCTTTCCCTCCCTTCTCTTTCTCCAGTACAAGGATACAACAACACATATGCATATACTCAGCCAAAGACTCTGTCTAAGCAAAGTGCAGCTAGAGGCACCCTGGCTGACTTAGATTAAGAAAAGAAAATTGTAATACATACATAAAAGCACTAAGATGGGATGGAATAGAATGGAATCCCGATCACTAACTGACTCGCCCTTAAAATACTAACACAAAAACCCAAAGTCCACTCCTAAAAGTCTGAAAAGGAAACCCGGAAATCCAGGTCATCAATCACTGAACACCCTGGGATATCCAGAAAGGCTAATAACTACCGCCCGAGATTGCCGGATTTCCGTACTATCTGCCTAAGATTCCGGAAACTGGGCCCATGCTCAAAAACCCGATCCGGATCTTATACTACTTTTCCTATAAATTCTAATGTCTTGCCTTCTGTCTCTTCTTCAAGCGGCTGCCCGCTTAACTGGTTGGCGTTCCCTTCATACTCTAGGCTGGAGTTGTCTTCGTTGTTGCTCGAGTCTGGATATGGCGCGCTGCGGCAGACAGATCACTGTTCCCTTCGGTTCCGGAAGTGGAGTGCACACTCTCTTCCTCAAAATCTTGGATGACTTGAACATCCTTTTCCTTCTCTGGCGGTGTCTCCTCCAGTGCTGTGGGTTCGCTTCTCTTTTCCGGTGTAGTCTCTTGTATGTGCGAAAACCCTTCTAGATTCATCTGGGCCGGATTGATCATACCACTGATCCGGTTAATGAGGTCTCCTCTAACTTGTTGTCCTAGAACTCTAAACGATCCCCTCAAAAGGTTCGGTACCGTTTGCGCCTTGGGAATTTCCGGAGTCGAGGCTTTGGATGGTATTGGAACTGATTTCACGCTGGATTCAGGTTCCGGTCCCAAGGCTGGCCTCAAATTCAGCTCCGTCATACGCATCTTGCTGGAGGTAGGTGCAGCTGGTGTGAGTATCCCCTTCAATCCCTCCATTCGAGTTGCCTGATCTGCCACTAGCTTCCCCGGAGTACTCGAAACAAAAGGAAGTTTCGGAAATGTTGAGAAATCCATCACCTAATTTGGATCGATGGCCGCTAATAGTTGTCGGAGCTCTCCCAAAACTCGCTCTATCTTCGCAGTGAAGTCCACAAGGATGGTCACTACCTTGGTTCCGGTGATGTGGCCTTTCGATATCAGCTTTGAGTAAAACAA
Organism: Climacium dendroides; assembly: GCA_950106755.1. NCBI lineage: Eukaryota > Viridiplantae > Streptophyta > Bryopsida > Hypnales > Climaciaceae > Climacium > Climacium dendroides. Next base: position 854,310 of record OX467086.1, read on the forward strand.
AGCCGCTTTCGTGATGACGTCGGCCTTGATGTCGACTGCTTCCGATAGGTTCTTGACAAGAATGAGAGCCTCCTTCTCTTTCTCCTTCGAAGTTGCCATCTCCCTTTCCGCCCAATTCAATCGGGCCTGGAGTTGGTTCCGTTCCGCCTCCAACTCCTGAATCCAATCCTCCCTTCTTTTTAGATCTTCCGGTTTGGACAATCGCTTGACCGCTTCCACAATCTGGTCTGGCTCCACCTTCAAAACGTCCACGGTATCTATCACTAAATCCGCCAGGCTGTCGTGGAGTACCTTGGCCTCGCGTATCCATTCGAACCCAGCATTGAAAAATGTTGATTCAGTTTCCACTTTCGGTCCTTTGCTGGACTCCCCCCTCTCTATTGCCGGTGGCTTGGATTGCAACCCCGGATCGGTCGACTTCCTCTTCTTGATCCCCGGATCGGTCAAGGGTTCTTCGAGAAATTCTTCCGGATCTGACTCGACCGGATCTTCCGCTTCCTCCCCGGAAAGTCCGTATGACAAAATCGCCTTTCTGGTGTCATACTGGATTATTTCCGCTACACTCAGAAGTTCCTGTTGATGGTACAAATGGAACAAGTAGGTGCTAACTGGGCTCGCCTTTGCTCGGGTCACATGATCCGCTAACTTAGCCACTATCTCGGCTATGACTCTACCCTAGTGCACCACTTGGTTCTCCATAGCCCCGAAAATAGTATTGGCCACCGTAATGGTAACCCGTGTAGGTTTTTCCGGATATAAGATGGGAATGAGAAATTCTAATATCTGCCTATGTCTCTCGTCCTTGCATTCGCTAATAGCAAACCCGTCCTTAGGGTTTTCAGACCTTGTGAACTTCCCAGCCACAAAACGGTCCGTCCTTGATGCTAACCGTTTCCGCTCTTCCGAAACTGATAAACATCCGCCTAGATGTCCTCGGTCCACGTGACTGGCCGCCCCCTCAAAGTGAGCTCATACTAATTCGGAACACCATGAAGTAACTCCTGAATCATATCCTCACTTTTGAGGTTCCATGGTCAGTGTAGTAGACCGACACACCCTAACTTAGTTAAGTCTTCCTCTAACTGCTTGTGTAGTTCCGGATTATCCGGAATGGCCGGAGAGATGACCCGGGCAGATACCGCTATCCTCCGTACTGGTCCGGATGCCATAAGATCTAAGCAAGAACGAGAGAGAAGTAATCCTGCTTCAGTCGCTAATTCACCACTCTTTCTCTCAACTACTCACACGGACCGTCTCAGAGAAGCAAAGCAGGAAAGTGAAGAGGAAAACCCTAGGCAAACAACTTAAATACTAAACCGTCTCCCTTCGGAAATCAAGACAACGGCTACAGGTCCGTTGTACTAACGGTATCCTATTCCCATAACTCCGAGGTCTATATAGTAGGTTCCTGCGTTCCGGGTCAATCCGGATTCCGGATCCGGATAAGTTTCGGTTATGGATTTTGCCGGAATGCTTATTTCCTAATTTGGATTATCTCATATAAAAATCACGTTCTAACTATAATTTTTTTTTATTTTCCCTATTTTTCTCACCTAATTCTTGTATCATTGATCCGTTTCCGGATTCCCACAGTTGCAGCTCCTGAAGCTTGCACGCTTCCGATCCCCCCTCCCCTTGCCTTTTATTCTTCTCTCTCTCCCATTTTCTTCCCCCCCACCCTAGTGCAGAAACAGTGCAGATTGATTTTTTTTAGTCTTTTTAGTGCTGCAAGTCCTTGCGCGTGTAATTCGTGTATTTGTAATATAAATTAAGCTTGTGATTGTGTAATTGTATGTTGGTTCCTGGCTCGTGATTGTTCGTCGTTGTTGTATTCTGGAGTTTAAATGCTTGCTGTGCGGATTGGAAATTTGTTCTCAAATTTGTGTGTTGCTAGAGCGGAAGGCTGTGATTTGTCTGTAAGTTGGTAGAATCGCTTAGATTTCGAAAAGACTGAATAATTGGGAATCAGTCGATTTGATTGTGAGTTGGAGTGGCGCTGATCGGTGTGCGAGAAGCAGACGAAAACTTTGGAATTCTGGAAGCCAAATCAGGCCGCGACCAGACCAGGCGACGGCGAGGGTCTTTCCGAGCTGTGGTGTTTGTGTTGGTGTTCCAATTGTAATTCGGAGTAGTTGATGGGAGATCTTGTGATCACGTTTGGGTTGATGGTTCTAAGTCAGCATTTCAGGTCGAATTGCGAGGAGTTGCGACATCCACTTTGCTGAACGAGCCAGTTATTGTGCCAACCAAGATCGGTAATAAAAAGAAATTTTCGAAATCAATTTTGGTGAGCGATTTGAGTGATTGACTAGGTCGGATCGATCAAGAGCATTGAGAATTGGTAATCGCTACTGAATTGCGCCCGATTTCGGAAAGACTCTGCAAATTTGGTCGTTTGTGAAGCTGTGGTCAAATTAGGGATTCGGGAACTTGGGAACGTCCAATGTCTAAAAATTGAACCGAAATTGAAAAATTTGGGTGAACAAGAGATCACCGGATGCAACAGTATTGTAATTGGATCAGGAGTTTGGGAGGATTATCAAGAATTTTGATCGCCGAAGCCAGGCGCAGACAGCCGCGGAGTTGGTCTGGCTTGTCGGAGCAGCTTTCGCCGAAGTCCGACAGATTGACGACGGACGGACGGTTGAGACCCATGAGGAAGCTAGTGCGGGTATAGGCCGGGTAAGGATTTTGGTGGCTCGGGATACGGGTATTGGGATAGTCCAGGGTATCAACAGGGTATCGCACGGCCATAGGGTAGTGACGGATAAAACAAATTAAAATAAGGCTCAGATTTTTCGAACGGCTCAAAGGGCCGTATCTTTAGTTTGGATATAGGTCCTAACATAAGTTTAGAGTGTCAATTTTGAAATTGCATATGCATGTTGTAAATGGGAGTTTTGTGTGGGTTTTAGGTAGAGCATTCTAATTTGCACGTGGTTGGCCATATTGTCCTTGGTTGTGTGTGCGCGGACTTATTGTGAGTTATTCTAAAACATTAACTCTTATTCTTTTGCTAAATACTAAGAATAACAATACTATTACTTATAAAGTCTAAAAGTCCTGCATTGCACATGCATTCATTACAAATCAGTCTACATTGAACTATTGTCCCGAGCCAGTAGTACACTAGACAGGACTGTGACTACATACATCAGTCAATAGCATCTACTAATGGATAGCTTGAATGATACCTTGGGTTTAAGTGGGAATAAGAGTAAATAAACCTTTTAACCTAATAAACTAGTACATTGTGACTTTTGAATACACTACACTAGCCTACATAGTTCATTCCCTGGTGTTCGAACTCGGATTTAGTTGAATAAGATTAGATTCCAGAAAATATACTACAGTGAGATGTTTTTGGAAACCTCTAAGCAAGATCTACTATCTAATCTGATTATTTTTGACGAAAAATTTTGTTTTGACACTTTGAATCCTATTTGTAGTTCGGCCCTATGGTATTTTATCCTATTTTCAATAATTCAAAAGAAAGGGAAGAAATTCATGTTTTACCTCAAAGTCGGGTTCAATGTTGAGGTAATTGTAGGCATCTTGGAACGCTCCATCATCTGCCATCTTCAAAACTCGTTTGATAATTTTGCCTACGGCTTAAAAAGAGGTGCTAAATACAAGATTAAAATCTAATTCCCTCAACTTCCTCTTTCCTTTTCTTTAACTCTTCTTCTTTCTTTTCCACACTATTCTCCTTCCATTATTTGGATTTTCAAGAGTTGACTTAAGCTTCTAAATAATTGCTCCAAACTTCTAAACAATAATTGACTTTTGAAATCCTTCAAGTCAATTATTATTCTGTCCAACTTTTAATTGGGCTAAATTGTTTTCCTAAGATTTCCAACTAATCCTACCAACTCCCCATCTTCTAATTGCTACTTCAAACCTTCATTCTAAACTACAATTCCTCACTTCTTCTTTTATGAGTTTTGTGCAACTTGAACTAGTTTGAGTGATTTGAAAGGTGACAAAATCCTAAGCCTATTCTATCTTTTGTTTGTGTTTCCTTCTTCTATTGCGTTCCTAAGAGTGAGAAGTTGTGAGCAAGCTTCTAATGTCTTAGACTTCCCTATTCTATTGTTTTCTAGCCTACTTCTCTTCTATCATTTTAGATCTACTTTGATTTTTATTTTATTTTTTCATAAGGCCTTATGGCCTATTTAGGACTTTAGTCTAGACCAGCCTATCAAGCCCTGTCGCAACCAGATTGGACCAATTAAGGCCGCAGATAGTCTTTACTGGAGGTTCTCGACTGCACATTCCCGGAGTTTCCCGACAACTCGTACCCGGGGGGTCCCGACTGCTCGTACCCGGGGTTCTCGATTGCACGTTCCCGAGGGTTCTCGACTGCTCGTTCCCAGACTTGCTGGTATATTGGTTGGATACCCGACTGCTCGTTCTAGACTGGCTAGTATACTAGCCGGATTCTTTCCTTTCTAGCTACCACTTGGTGTCTTAAAAGATACAATTTATCCTAATATGAAGCACGATTTTGAAATCTAAACATGGATGTTTTCTAGAATGATGTAATTTACTAAAGGAGGCACAATTCCTATTGTAAATCTATGTTCACATTCAAAGGAAGAATCTGATATGTTGAGACTAATTTGGTGGGAATGGCAAGATAACTAGTTTGGGAATTTTAAGGACCATCTAAGTTCAAAGCTTTGCCATCGATTCTAAGTATGGAGAATTTCTAAGGAAATTTGGTGCAAATAAAAGGAAATGCTCCATTTAGGACCAATTGCCATATTGGTATGTGACATCTCCATTCCGGTTATTCACTCTTTTTTGGGCTTTTTATATATAAAACTACACTCAAAACTAATAAAATCCAAAAAAAACAATTCTTGAGTCATGAGTGACCAAATGGGTACTTATAACTACACATTTCACTTGGTGAGAATATATTTTTTTACTTCAAATATTTTTTTTGGTTAGGCACTTCAACTGGTTAGGGTTGTCTTTCCTAACAAACGGACAACTCGACAGACAAAATTTGTTCAACGTCCAGTAGACCCCTCATCCGTTTAGTAAAGTCAATTTTATCCTTTGACTTTTAGAAAATTATTTTTATTTACTATAGCCTATTTGGCAGCCACCTAGCGTCCGTGTGGCATATTTTTAGGGCGCATGTGGATATGACTTAGAGGGGCGACCGCGAGTCAGGGGCGACTGCGGGTAATGGGCAACCATGACTCAGGCGGACCGTGGGTAGGCGACTTCGGGTTTAGGGCGAGCATGAGTGCGAGAAGGGTCCCTAGAGGACCTGTAGTTGCCCCTCTAGGATACATGGTTGCCCCATTTCGACCCACAGTCACCCTTTCTCGACTTGCGGTCGCCCCACATGGATCTGCGGTCGCCCTTTCTCGACCCGGATGCACCCCACTGTGACCTGCAGTCGCCCCAATTGGACCCGCATGCACCCCCACTTGAATCCGCATGCACCTCCAAACCCACGGTCGCCCCCTAACACGCGGTTGCCCTTCTAGGACCCGCATGCGCCCTTTCTCGACTTGCGGTCGCCTCACATGGACCCGTGGTCGCCCTTTCTCGACCCGGATGCGCCCCTCTGTGACCCGTGGTTGCCCTAGTTGGATCCACATGCACCCCTATGACCCGCATGCGCCTCCACTTGAATCCGCATGTACCTCCAAACCCACAGTCGCCCCCCTAACACGCGGTCGCCCTTCTAAGACTCGCATGCGCCCCTTCCAACCTGCGATCGATCGAGCCGTGGTTGCCCCACCTACATATCTACTCGCCCTTGTATTGTTCAACACTTTTCTTCATTTTGGCTTGGTGTCTTGTATCCATTGGTGGCTACATGCATGAGCCCTATTTGTTGAAACTTTAACTTCTACTTTCATCACGTTTTTTGGTACAGTCACGAGGTTTTCATTTCAACAATCGTTCACGAGCATTGAAGACAAGAAGATAATGTCAATTCCTATCTATTCGCCGCTGCACGCACTGCCAGAGCAATTAGGAAGGCAACCAAAGACAAGCTTTGGAAGCGTAGGGGCACCATTCACCGAAAGCAACTATACGTTTTGAATAGCGAAAACCACCCTGTTTTCAAAGGCTGGGAGGTCAAGCCAGAGCCATGGACTATGCCAATGTGTGAAGAGTATATTTAATGGTGTCACATCGACAAACTCTTTCCAGCCTAGGGACATCATTATAATCGTCACACCAACAAGGCCAATTTGAAGTGCTGTGAAAATAAGGATTTCACACAAAGGTACTTTGAATTGTGGCAAGTCCTCTAAAGGACCCCTTTCGTTGAAAGAAATGAGGTGCCTCTTTTCCTTGCAAGAGGCGCATATGTTGAGGTGGCGCTTAACAAGGAAGTCGATTGGACAACGATCAAAGAAAGCACATACATACAACGAGCCAAAAGTGGTTTAATACCAAGAGGTGTATTGACTTTTCCAAAAGGAGGGCTGAGACATATTTGAAGTGCGTATAAAGTTGTCCAGCCTACAGAAGTAGAGGTTGAGGAATCTGAAGAAGATAATGATTCTGATGGTACGCGAATTACAAGGAACGCGCGAGTTATTGAAGAGGTTGTTGTCCCTTCCGAGGTTCAGATTGTGATGGATGATGGAGGTGGACCATCACAAGGATGTAGAGCAAGGCAACCTTCGAAAGTGCGACGATCTACCACATAGATTGGTCCTAAATTAGCATCAGCAACTATTCCAACCAATATTTTGCCACAACAAGATGCCAGCAGAGTCTTTGACTTCGAACCGGATGAAGACACAACCATGGAAGTACTTAGTGGCGGTTTTTATCCTCAACCTCAAGAGGCCCCAAGGATGAACACTATGACTTTGGCACAAGCGTTGTTTTTGCTGAAGAACAAAGACACCATGATTGCCTCACTCCAATGTAATGTGAAGAAATTGCGAGATGAATGCAACAAACAAAAGACTATCATTTCTCAGCAATGTACGAAATTGAAAAGCCTTCGAGAAAAAGAGCAAGATAACTTAATTGACCATGATCCAATGCAATTAGACAAGGTAGTAGGGGACCTTACAATTGATGTCCATCACCATTCTCCTCCTACCAAACATACAAAGCGTCTAGCAAATTTTCCAAATGCAAGTCTGATTGCCATCATGGGAGATAGGTCCAATCCTACATGTGACAACTCATATTTTTTATTTTTATTTGTTTACCCTTTTGAGAGAACCGGAAATTAGAAATAGGTATCCGGATTCATCTAGAAAGAAAAATAAAATCCAAAAATAGTCACCAAAATTACCTTACGGAACTAATCCGGTTTTAGGTCAAAGCGGAACGGATTAGATGTACAGCCGGATAGTATTTCCAACCGGAATCTTGTTGACCGGATTAGGAGGTAACCGGATGTCAAGAACCGGACCGGATATCCGACCGGTCAGAAAGACAGTCCAGGGCGTCAGGACTATATAAAGCCTGGCCCTACCCATTTTTCAGGTCTCTGGATTTCCACGTGTTGTTGTGTCTTGATTTAGCGCCTGACGTTTCTATCGTTGACCACGGCCAGGGAGAGGAAGTGCAAGAGGGTACGGAAGTGAGAGAAGGGTGTGAGACGGAGAGATCTCCTCCGGACATGAGTGGGTGAGACCTTGAGTGCAAGCGGATACGTGAGAAGCTAAGAGTGTGAGCACGTCGGTAGGGTAGTTTACAAGCGGAGCGGAACCTCTAAGTGTCGCGCGCTCCCTTTTTAGGACTGTAGAGAGTGAAAACCGGGTAGAGCTACCCTCATGCCGCGGCTGAACCGGAAGAGAGGTTCTAACACCCCGCCCCCGAGTGAAGTAAAGCTTAGAAAAGTAGTTCCGGTCATGCCGACCACACAACCGGAACAGGGAGAACTCAGAGAGGATTTGTCGTTGATGGGTTGTCAGGGGTTATCTTTGAAACCTTGGGGTTTCAAAGATGAGAGGATGGTTAGAGAACTCCTGAGTGGCGTATCGAATCAGTTCGATAACACCCTGAGAGGGAATCCGGTCCAATGGTTCGAGGCTTTGTGGCGGGACGTATACGGATTCCGGCCAGGAGGACTCGGCCTTGCCAACCGGAAAGATGATTTCATCCAGGGCAAGTTCGGAAGCGTAGTAAATCCGAAGGATGGCTACGCGGTCGAAGACTGCCTTGATGACCGGGAGCGACGTTTGCTCCAGTTCCTGATTCCGGTTTTGCATCCGGAAAAGCCCACCAGGGTGACTATCACCTTGACTAACACGATTTTCGGAGCGCTGAGTGGAACCCGGAAAGTAGACTGGGGCCGGATCTTCTTTGATCTGGTGTCCTAGCTTACTACGAGAGTGGGGAAAAGTAGGGCTACCCCACTATGCCCTTATGTGTACCACCTCTACCAGCAACAGGAACTACTGACGGAGGTGGAGCTGAAGGTATGGAAGGCCCAAGAGCGGACCATGAAGTACGGCGAATCCGAGTCCGACTAAGAAGCGGATTCCGGAAACAAAACCGAGGAGGAGGAAGAAACAGAAGAAGAAGAGGAAGAGGAGGAACCTTATGTCCCCAACAAGAGGCAAAAGACCACTCCGACTCGGAATCGAGGAACGCCTCTGGGACATCCGCGTCCGCGCAGAAGTGAGACTCCAACCAGACCGGATGTGGCATCCGGATCTGGGACCAAAGATCCGTTTGACGAATTGGTTGGGATCCTCTACGGAATCCGGGCGGATTGGGAAATTAAGAAGCGGGCGCTCGGGGAGATCGCGGAATTAATCGGAGCGGAACCGGACAGTCAGTTGCCGTAGAAGGTGGCTGAAAGTATTATCAATCCGGAAGAGCTCCGGAAGATGAAGGAAGAAAGCAAGCGGCAACACGATGAGGTGGAGACCCTCAAAGCCGAACTTTTCGCGTTGATTGAGAATGCCACTGCGACAAAGGAGATGGCGGAAGAAATGAAGAAGTTGGCCGCGGAAGTGAAGGACGTGCTTGGAGGACCCGGAGCCGCAGTCACCAAGGCACGCCTGTTCGAAGAGGAGGTGCACAAGGACAAGAAGATATCCGGAACCAGGGTGGTGCACATCCTCACCGATTTTGAGGAACAAATGGAGAAGCTCCTATCCAAGGCACGGGAGTCAACGGACCGGATCGTGGAGAGCAACCAGAAGTTGACAGAAGTTCCGGTCCGACTCTCAGAAATTTCTCTTCCGGACTTGTTTCCGGAAGACGTAGCTCAGGAGCCAGGAAAGGACAAGACGCCCCAGTCAAGCAGGGCCAAGAAGGATACACCCTCGATCGGACATCAGCCGATAGATTTGGACTCCCCGGAAGCTGAGGAAGAACATCCGGTTCTACCTACGGATGGAGAAAGGAACCGGAATCTAAGTGAGGTCTTCGAGCAGTTGGAGAGACTTGATGAGAGCCCTACCATTGGATCCCGAGTGTATGAGACGGAACAGGAAGGATTGTAAAGATAAGACTTATAGATAGGAACCGGAATAGAATCCGGTTAGGATAAGGTAGGCCCGGATTGACAGCGCCTTCAGAGGCAGAAATCATGTATTCACTTTTTGCATTTTGCTTTTTGTATATAAACCAGTCTCTGAGTTGGAGACGGAGAGAGTTCTTTCGACATTTCCTTGTGTACTTTCCCTTCAACTAACTTTTGTGTATTTTTCCCGAGTATTGGCAAGAGTGCACTAAGTCAGAATAGGAAGGTGAGTACGGAGGTGTTGGTAGAGATTCTCCCCTTGATGTATGTTTCCGGTTCTAGGTACATGTGAGTAGGTTATGAAGAGTTAGGAGTGGATTCCAGTGCCTCAACAGCTATAGAAGTTTAGCATTTCAGGTAAGAGATCCGTTGATCAGGCTAGGCGGATAGGGAGGGATTCCTTAGCTACGCTAGAACTCCTGGGTGGGAAATCCGGTCGAGTATCCTGACTCTTGTGAGGTCTTGCCACCGTTGTGGGTGAATGGAATAACTTTCGTAGGTGTTGGAACGGATAGATTCACTTGTAGCCACCGAACTTCGTGCGGAACGGATCAGTGTCAAGGTCGTTGTAGTATGAGAGGATCGTACGGGGGGTCTTTGCGTGACCTGTGATTCGAGTTGCTATCCGGATTATTGTGAAGGACCAAACCGGATCCGTGTTAGTTAGGAGATCTGTGGATAGGGAAAGTGGGTCTTCAGCCACTATAAGTCACGGAAGGAATGGTGGGCCTACCACTTTCAAAAGCAAGCGGCGAACCCTCTGATGGTAAAACAGAGGTAAAACTAAACCGGGTACGGAAGGGTGGACCGGATCGGATCCGCCCAGGAGGATACATAAGACCGGAAGTTGTAGGGTCTAGAATTGATAGGTCAGCCCAGAAATCGGGGAACTAGTAAAACCGGAAGTAGGATACAGTCCGGTTGAAACTTTCCGGTTGGTTTTTGGTTGTTCCGGTCGTTAGAGGTAGAACCGGAAAGGTAGATTTAAGGGGTTTAATTGAGTTTATCTCCTTGTTAGAGTTAGCTACTTCACAGGATCTTGTGGGTTCGATCTTTAGGGTCATTTTGTTATGCTCTAGAGTGATTTTTGTGAGTATAATAGGGAAATTGCTTACTCTGTGCTACGACACGCAAAAATTTGGCGCCGCTGCCGGGGATCCTAAAGCTAGCAGACTCTAAACCGGGAGTCGTAGTGATTCTGTTACCGTTGATTTCGTTTGAATGAACCAGAACTAGAATCTCTACTCATGAGAAGAAGGACAAGAAGCGAACGGAAAGCGGAAGGATCGGCTGCACCAAATTTGAGTGATCCGGATTTCTCAGATCCGGAAAATCAACCAATTCCTGCACTAAGGGATTTAGACGAGAATCCAAGACCGGTACACACACCTCAAGTTTCCGAGTACGGATCTGAACCGAAAGCAGCAGAGTTGCGATTCAACGAAGAAAACAACATGACCCAGTTAAGATACAAACGTTTCAAGGGAGATGGGAGCTAGGATGCGGATGAATGGGTCTGCGAGTTTGAGTAACCGCCCTCGCCAATCAAGAGAATGAGGCGGACCAGAGAAGGATTTTCTAAGGACTGTTAAAAGGAGAAGCCCTCAAATGGTACCAAGATGTTTCGGATCCAATCCGGAATGACTGGGACCGGATGAAGGCAGACTTCTTACAAGCCTTCCGAGAAGTAGGAGGAGAGGCTCGAGCGCTGGGACGGTTGAGCACACTCACGATGAAGTCAACGGAATCCGTACAGAAGTATGAACATCATATTCATTAAAATGAGAATTTTCCAGTGAAATGGGAGTTGCGGAAGAGACTTTTAACCATGAATTTAATATACTTGTAGATCAATGACTACCAGGAAAGCATTGCAATGAAACAGAAAGCGAATACGGAAGGTACAAATTCCAAAATCAAAGGTCAAAATTGTGACTTCTTCATAATTTATAGGAAGTCATCAAATATACATGTATTGTATGTATGCACTATAAACATAGAGCAATCCATGTACTAAACTACTACTTCCATTATAGACTACACTTGTATAAGATACATATGATGTAAAACGTAGGGTTCAGGAAGCACTACGACTCAACACTAGGATTTTCGTAAAATTGACAATTGCGTCCACAAAATGAAGGCTTTGTGACCAGAAGGCTATGAGCCAGCCTTTATCAACAGCAGAGACAAACGTAGGGATTGTCAAAGCCCGGAAATTGAAGAGTTGAATACCAACTCTTACCCGACTTATTATTCTCAGACATTGCACCGGAGAAAGTGCAATGCAAAAGATTATTTGGTGAGGCAACAGTTGTTATTCAACTCTACAACATCCGGGCTACGACAACGTATTGTCCATAATGACTATGAGGTCCACGATTGTCAAAGCCCCAAAAATTGTAGAATCGAATACCAGCTGTTCCCCTAGTTGAGCCAATTCGTGGTAAAAGAAAGCAAACATTATATAACCTTAACTCTCAGCTACTCTTCGAATGTACTCTCACACACCACAATGTCCAAAAAGCAATGTATGAGTGTACATTCGAAGAATAGCTGAGAGTAAAGGTTATATAATGTTTCCTTTCTCTTCTACCACGAATTGGCTCAACTATGCACATAGTCGGGTCTAAGACATCTTAAAAGTGGAAAGGGAGAAAGCAAATATCATATAACCCGACTCACACCCCTACTCATCAAATACTCTCACACACCACAATGTCTAAAGAGTAGTGTATGAGTGTACTTGACGAGCATGGTGTGAGTTGAGCTATATAATTTTTGCTTTGTCCATTTCCACTTTCAAGCTCAGTTTTGCATTCAATCGGTTCCATGTGCAATGAAAACGATTATTTGCTAAGGGAACAGTTGATATTCGACTCTACAACTTCCGAGTTTCGACAACCCCTACATTATTCTCTGCTATTGATAAAATCGGGCTCAAGGCCTTACTAAGGTTTAGGGTTTATTATTTCTGTACTCTCTATGCAAACTTAGGGATTGTTGAGCCTTTTTGTACATAATTAGGACCTCTTCTACATACAATTGTACATAAGGTACAAGATGCAGTCTTCAGAAGCATTTCCTAGTTCGTTTTCCATGTGGAATGCTACTTAGTTATCCTACATATACAAAGATATCTACAATACGGAAATAACACTACTATTGAACAATCTTCAAGATTGGAGGTCCACCCCAGGTCGATGAGTTCATTCAATTTCTTCATTCAGCTATACGATGCACTCTTCATCTTTTCCCGAGCCCTTCGAATTTCTGGTCCCCGACTATATCCCCCCTTGTTAATATGTCCAAAGTCTCGAATGTGTTTCCCCCTTTGTGCTTGCAACGACCTTCTTTCCCATGCGTCCCAACTTGGAGTTGAGACATCAGAACAGAATGATCCACTGCGTTTTGGTTTCTTCAATCTCCCCCGTTCAGACGGAATGTGTGGCCGTGGTATAGATGGTCCAACAACAGAGATCGGAAGCGTTTCCAAAAGCGGATGAATTGGGGCCTTGGACTTCTCTTGTGCTACGGAGGTTGGATAATTGGCGTCCCCGTAAAGCTTCCTCTGAGTCCCCTTGTCCGAGGCAGTTGGTGACATTGATGACGCCCGGAGATCTTTGGAGCGCAGAGGAAACGGCGAGCATGAAACTGACAAGCGCGGTTTCTTCTCCGGTGGACTGTCCACCACTCCCTCATTGATTGGTCTCCTTGAGAAGTCCATAGTGGAATTGACGGTCGGAGCTGAGCAGAGGAAGTTCCCAGTACTGAGTATAACGTACTGTCCATAATCGAAGATGGAGTCAGCAGATGCTTTACAGGGGAGTTCATCCGTTGCAGGGTACTCCGATGTGCTGTCCATCTGCAACAAACGTACCTTGAATCAGAATAGCAATCGAGGGAATTTCAACATTGGACATCATTTTGGGGTCTCCGTAGTCAAGATTGGCAGGAGAGTTTACAACTGTGATTGCCCGCGAAGTTGCAAATCAGCACGACTCGAGCTGAAATGTACGAGACTCCAAAAGTACTGAACGAGGCTTCAAAACACTACACATCAGCTCCACTCGCGCTGAATCGCATACCTCCAGTGGGTCAACTATCTAGTGCTACTAAGCGACCCCCGAACGACCTTCATGAGCTCGTCGTACTCTCGACGATTCCTTTCCTCGCACAACATTTTTTGTCCGATTTTCCACTTCTTCGCTTTCCTGAACGCTTTGAGTCCCATGTCCTGGCTTCGGTGCAACTGTTGAAACCAAGGAAGTAGAACCACGAGCAGGAACGTGTCCTTGTCTCCATTGCCCTTGGTACTCCAGGACTCCGAGACTACAACATTTTCCGGTTTGTTCATGATGTGCTTCCGGCGGCTGTCGTCGACTACGACTGTATTGTCAGGAGTGAAGTTGGTTCAGGAGTCGGCGAAAAGCCCGTCCAGGTTCTTGAGGAACAATGCTTTGTCGGTTCCCAGTTCCTTATAGGGGATCCACGTGCCGGCTCCATCCCAACGCTTCAACGTTTTGCATGCGTCCTGCCTGAGAACTTGGAAGGGCAACCCTCCATCTCGGAACAGATAAGCGCAGATCTCATCAGTGGTGGACTTCTTCATGGAACTCCACACTAAGACGAATGCTATCCTGCCTAACTCCTTCAAGAACGCGGAGCAGTTGGGCCTGACGTAGACAGCCTTGGGTCCTACAATGGCCCCGATTGTGGCCGAGTGTGGCTCCGACTTCTGGTTGTACACATTCCCTGACCCCTTGGACTTCCAATCTTCTGTGACACATAGAATTCCATTGAGGTCCAGGATGACGTTCAACCACTTCCCTGCCATCCCGGATCTCAATGACCTATGGACTCCCTCCGAGGATCCCTTATCAGAGCCCTGCAGATCGGACCCCTGGTAACAAACGGCAGCAATCGTGTCCAGTCACACCAAATGACACGAATTCTAGGAGGCATCATTGCTCAAAATGAAGGCAGAAGAGTAATGAGTCCATCAGAATAAGAGGGCGCATTTTACCTTCCTCCGCGTAGAACCTGAAGGTTCATCTTGGTTTTCCATTGCCAATAGTGCAGGACTAGGAAGTACCAATTGCTCATCCATTGGTTGTGTCTCATCTACGTTCGGGTGTGGCGAAGGCATTGGTGGAAGAGAATGTGCGACAACAGAAGGCCCTTTCTCAGGCAAGCAATCGACATTCAGGTGGCCTGCGATTCATGAATCAGGAAACATAGTTTTCATGAGAAATCCATTTATTACAATTTCATGAAATGAGTTTTAATTTACAAAACTAGTCCTACATTCTCTGTACCACCTGAATTGCTTCTAGTCGGCATGTTGTATCTACAATTGAATCTCTAGCCCAAAGACTACAATACAATTCAACGCGAGTCGCGTTGAGACTACACACAGGACATTGAATGGTCATTGGGCACAACCTGCAGGTGGTTCCTTGGTGGGTTGGTCAGAACTTGCTTGCGTAGGCCCGGAATCATCCACTCGCAGGATGCGCGCAATGCCAACACCCTCCATTGCGGTGTCTCCCTCGCCGACGTCGACACCACTCCGTTCAATGGCCTCTGGAGCTTCCTCTGCTGGCGGGAGTGGCATCGAGACAGGATCCGCACCAGGAAGAGGTGGAGGCGCATTGTCCGAGTGCACCGGGCTTGAGGCATTGTTGATGTTGGAACTGGAGGGTTGGCCTTGCAGCATTAGCGGAGGCGACTGCGTTGCGGGCTGTAGCTCAGCAAGAGGTTGGATTCCGACCCTCGACATCAACAACTGTATGATCTCCCTGTTCCTCCGGGACTCCTCCTTCATCCAGTCCGTGTTCCGCTGGTGCATCTCCATGTTCAACAGCCGCTCGTTTGCATTGTCAGCTCTCATTTGAGCCAACGCTAGCTCCGTCTACTTCTGTGAATTCTCCGTCTGCTTCTGCAGAGCCGCTAGAGATTCTGCGATGGACCTCTGAATTTCGGCCAGTTGCTGGACGACACTGGTGATGGGATCTGCCTTCCTCTTCTTCTGTGGCCGTCCGGAAGGAGTGGGCGTCCGCAGCGTCTGTGATAAGGGTGGAAGCATGGATGAAGCAGACGACCCCGGCACGTCTGTGTGTCGTCTTGTTGGTGTGGGCATCTCTTCAATGCCTACATTATGATCATCCATCTCCATAATGTCGTCTTCCTCCTCATCAGTGGAAATGTCTTCTACATCATCGTAGACTGGAGCCGCCTTCTTTCTAGCTGGAGACTCCTGACTTGATCTCAATTTCCGCTTGGAGGAGGAACTGGAACCTTCACCACTTTGGATGGGATACCCAATGTCAAGAAAATCTGCCTTATCTGATGTGTAGGACTTCGAACAGATTTTCTCCCAGTCAGGGGATTCCACTGTGAATCCAACAGCGTACACGTCTACAGATGACATCTGCAAGGGAGAGAAGGAGAGGTTTAGAATAAACATGTAGACAGTGACAATTCAGCGCGACTCGCGCTGAATTGACGAGTGCGTGAAACCATGAAATTGAAGAGGAAGGATATGAATCAGCGCTAGTCACGCTAATCGGCAGTTAAGGGACATACCACTGCAACGCATGTAAGTTTGCCTCCCGCAAAACAGGAGAAGATGCAACCCCCTGGAACGCAGAAACTCTTCACGAGCCACAAATAGAACTCCATGCGCAACTCCAAGCTGTGGAGTCGGTATTCGAGCTCTCTGTAGGCACGTGCCTTCACGTACCGATTGGAGTCTGGGCATTCGTACTGCTCTGGAATACCCACTCCAATTGCATTGCTGGGATGCTGAAGAAACACCAGAAACACCTTCGGCGGCTTATTCGACGCCGAAATATCTCCGAGGCGGTCATTCTTTCCCGCATTGTACGTGGAGTAGTCCAATAAGAAGGAAGCCAGAATCTCGTCCGACTCCACGAAGTGCAGGACCTGTGCCTGTTCCTTCTCATCGCCGCAAATAAAGAGCTAGGAGGGAACATTCTGAAGTACCGGGTCGTGCATCTTGCGGAGTGACATCATTACTTCCTTGAAGTACGGGCTGTCTATAGTGGAGCTCCCTTTATTCTCGACTCCAGGTAATGTCCTGAAGTCGATCACGCCCAACGCCATTCTCTTCGACGTGTCTGGATCCCATGCTCTCGCTGGCCACTCCATGAAACTATTAGTGCTTTCAACGTATGGGTGGTAATAACCTTTGGCCGTAGGTTTCTCGAATTTATTCTTGTGATGAAGAAATACGTTGAAAAATTCGAATGCTTGTGGGGAGAGCTCCGCACAAGTCTTATTCTTTTGGCTGATAGATTTTGCTCTCCCGAAGTAGGCCTCTCCAGGTCGGTCGAGGAACACGTCCATCATGGCTCTAGAAAACATTCGCGACGTCTTGAATGCTTTCCAATTGTCCTTGATGATTTCGTTCTTGGCATTCATAAGTCCAAGCTCAGGATCGATTTGGTGAAGCTCTTTCTTCACCAAGTGCTTGCGCTTCCGCCTCTCCGACCACTCCCTGGCGGTATAGCAACTCTGCAGCATAGACAACACGGCCTTCACCGTCACCTTCGGATAAGGCAAGGTGCGTTTCTCTCCCGTCTGGTTCAGCATATGTTTGGCGAGTGTCGCCAATTCGTCGTAGCTCAGGTTTCCCAGATGCTTGAAGAATTCTCGGTTGAGAAGGCAGTTATCTAGGTTCCATCCTTCCCTTGCATTGAACGTTCTCCCCATGTCTGGGTTGATGAGCTCTCCGAATGCAGCCGTAGTGATAACCTCGCTCCAGAGCTTGTATACTTCCTCTGGGGCCATGATTAGCTTGAGCTCATTCGTGAGCTTCAGCTTCTCCTCCTTGGACTTTGTCTTTGCGATTCGGAGGTTCTTGTTGACGTCAATCATCGAGAACCGCAAGAAGACGGCTTTCTCGAAGTCCTGAGGATCGTGCACAACACTTTCATTAGACAAGGTGGTTTAATGATATTTGAATTGGCATTGCTAGTTGACTTGAGCCAAACTTGACACATCAGCGCGAACCGCGTTGAAATGCATACATACTTGAAAGGACTCTCTGTTTCTTCTTGCTTCAATCGTGCGTCTTGTAGCCGTGCTGGTCGCGACGGACGCTGCCTGTGTAGGATTTCTTGGCTTTCCCATAGCCTCCCACACTGACCGCGCTCCGAGGATATTCGTTGCCCACGACGGTTGCGCAACCTGGAAGTGGCTTGTCCTATTGTAGAACGCGGAGATGAGCCTGAGCTTCTCTGCGTCATTTGACCAAACCACAAAGCACTTCCATTTCCGGAAGTATTCCCTCTCCGTGCGGTCCACCTTGTTGGCGTCATCCATCATCCACTTACTGGCAGCGACGCTGTGTTGCCCATTGATGATGTAGAAATTGCCTTTTTCAATCTCTGCCCACTCCTTCGGTTTTTCATTGTATCCAACCGGCATGATGCAGAGCGTTTGTCTCGTGCTCTTGTCGGGCATATTTAGTAGCCAGTTCACTAAATCCTCGACGATTCGGTCCTCCTTCGAGCGGATGTTGAATGTTGCCAGAGGTGGGACTAGTTGAGAGATGTCAATCTCTTTCTTGTCATCAGTCTTGAAGATGTAGGCGTCCTCACAAGTGGTCCAGAACTTCTTGTACACTTTGCTTACTTCTTCATAGTCTGGCTTTCTTTCCGTTGCTCGAGAATGAGGGACATGTGCCATCTCGTCGACGTAACTTGCCTCCACAACTTCAGATACCTCAGAGGACCTTGCCAGAGGTGCCTGCACGGACGGGGATGCCTTACTTTTCTTCCCTTTCTTATTTTCCGGGGTTTTCTCTACCGGCTTTCTCGAATTTCTGGTTCCCCGAGCGCCTCCAGATTCCTGCGTGCTGTTGAGTTTGGAGCCTTGACTCACACCCTGTCTGGAGGTGTCCACTGAGACGGATCTCGGCCTGCTTAACTCTGTCTGCATTGCCAGCTTCCCTTTGAGTTGATCGAAGTCCTTGAACAAGGCACGGATCTTGCTGCAGAGCTTCTTGTGGTTCAGGGGCGTGCCATCTGCATTCTGCCACTCATTGTTATCAATCTTTTTCTCCAACTCCTTTATTTCGTCCCGGAACGGCGTGGGTTCTAGGCTTGCGAGGAGGGGTGTCATTACATACGGAATGAGGATGGAGTTTAGGCAGATTGTGAAGTGGTACTGGTCTTGAGGGGCAACGTTGGGAAACGTTGTCACACACTTCACTCTAACCATGGGGAGGGTGTCTGTTTCTAGATCTTTTACCATCTCCTCGTAGGAGAGGTTTAGAAACACCTGCGCGTTCTTGAACTTGTACGCGAAGCAGAAGTTGTTTCTGAAAGGGATCATGTGGAATCCCCACGCTTCAACCCTCTCCGGATGCTTGAACTCCTAGTACTCGCCCTCGATGAGGGATCCATCTGTCTCGTTGGGTTCTTCAGGGTACTGAATATCACATCTGTCGAAGTACATTTCCAGTGCTTCCTTGTGTTGGTCCATTCTGCGGGGAGAATCGTAATATGTCAGGTGGCTTGTTATGAATGCACTTGTCGGTTCAGCGCGAGTCGCGCTGATTTGCGTATGGTTTGTAGGGTGTTCGTCTCGGCCTTGTGTCATTGCTTATGTAATATAGATGTTGAGGTATTCTCTACCTATGAAGGTGTGGCTAGTTTTATTGGGTTTGGTTTTCTGTCCCCAAGACCTTAGTTAGCCTACTTTCTTATCTTTTACGATAAGACCTGACGATTCAGCGTGGGTCGCGCTGATGTGTATAGTTGTTATATATTTGGATTTATTTTATGTACTCTCGGGTGGTCTGTTTTTTCGAGGGAGACGTTGCAGATCAGTGCGTCTCGCGCTGATCGACGGTGCAGGGTTTTTAAATACTATGGAATTGTGTTACTACGATTCAAATTGGGGGGACATTGCAGATCAGCGCGGCTCGCGCTGATATGCAGTTTTTCATTTTAGGTGACGGACTCCAGTTCATCACTGTGATCCTCAAACCACTAGAAGAAAAAGCAGGGTTTTGCGACTGCGTTTTGCGACTGATTTGGAGTCGTATGAGACGTTTGTGACTTGGTGATATTCTGGAGTCCGCAATCGCAGTGGACAAGTCGCATGAGTTGCACTGCAGTCGCGAGGATGTTTGTCATTCGATAGGCAATGGAGAACTTCGTCGATGAACTACTGTGACGTGGTTGCTGATGTGGTATTCATTGCCACGTAACTACATTTCACTCACTTGTGACTTGTTTTCAACTTGTATGCGACTTGATTGTAATTCATCTCTAACTTCAATGCCACTGCTATGCAACTTCATTTGAACTTCTGGTAGACTTCATGCAACTTCTGTGCAACTAGATTGCACCTTGTTTGAAACTTTAGTGCAACTGAAATGCAAGTTCTTTGCAACTGGAATACAACTAGAATGCAACTGGAATGTAATTATTTGCACTCCTATGTTCCAACTCTTGTGCAACTGCAATGCAACTTATTCCTACCTTTCAGAGAACTGGATTGCAACTCACTTGCAACTCTTCTGCAACTAAAATGCGACTACTTTGCAACTCCCGTGCAAGTAGAATGCAACTTGAATGCAACTTATTTGCAACTCTTGTTCAACTACAATGCAACTTCAGTGCAATTAGAAAGCAACTCATTTGGAACTCCTTTTCAACTATAATGCAATTCGTTTGCAACCTCTGGGCAACTTATTTCCAACTGAAATGCGACTTATTTCTAACTTCTGTGTTACTAAAATGCAACTCATTTGCAACTCCTATTCAACTATAATGGAATTCATTTGCCACTTTTGGGCAACTAATTTTCAACTTCAATGCGACTTATTTTCCAGCTCCTGTGCAACTGAAGTGCAACTAATTTACAACTCTTGTACAACTACAATGCAACTTGTGTCCAACTTTCATTGCAACTCTTGTACGACTAGAATGTAACTTCTTCCCAACTTTGTTTGCAACTCCTGTACAACTAACTAGAATGCAACTTCTTTCTTACTTTTATGCAACTCCTGTACAACTTGAATGCAACAGATTTCCAACTTTTGTGCAACTAGGATGCAACTTACTAGAATGCAACTGAATTCCAACTTGTATGCAACTGCATGCAACTTCTTTCCAACTTCTGTGCAATTAGAATGCAACTTATTTCCAACTTCTATGGCACTGGAATGCAACTTCTCTGCAACTCTTATTGAATTGGATTGGAACTTGCTTGCAACTCATTTGCAACTCTTATCAAACTAGAATGCAACTTATTTGCAACGTTTTTGCAACTGGAATGCAACTTCTGCGCTACTGGATTGCAATTTCGATGCAACTGGAATGCAACTTGTGTACTACTGCATTGCAACTTCTGAACAACTGAAATGCAACTTCTTTGCTACTGGAATGCAACTTCTGTGCAACTAGAATGCAACTTCTCTGCAACTAGAATGCAACTTCTGTGCAACGAGAATGCAACTTTTGTGCAACTATAATGCTACTTCTGTGCAACTAGAATGCAACTTTTGTGCAACTAGAATGCAACTTCTTTGCAACTTCCGTACAATTGGAAAGCAACTTGTGTGCAACTATTACTTGCGACTACATTGTAACTTACTTGCGACTACATTGTAACTTACTTGCGACTACATTGTCACTAACTTGCAACTCCTATCTATGGTAGTCTTCTCAAAATCTCTGCAACGCACACCACAGCCTTACACTTCTTCTATAGAACTCAAATATTACCCTTCTACATCTTATTTTAATTTGTTTACAAGTCTTGCAACACTCATGTAACTAACTATAACAATGCTAAAAATTCGATGTGGCTTACAATACTGCCATTTTTTACAAAACAAAACAACTACATGAAATGTTATAAACCATCGGCACACACAGTGTGCACATGCTGCAAACAACATTCGTAAATGGTTCAATGTCTTTCAAATACATCATTGATCATGATCCCTATTTGCCGCCAACCTTCCCTTTGCAGTCTGAAGGAATTAAACCAGCAACACTAGCAATGACTGCTATGTACTGTTCTTCCCAGATTGTATTTGCACCCACCACATCTTTCAATTTATATTCATCTCCATTAGGATTAGGATGCATTAGATCAACAAAAAACCCTGGTGCATGAGCAACGTCAAGCCTATACCACCTATCCGGAATAGGTTGTGCATGGTACATTTGAGGGCCTGCACCACCACCTACACTCGTGATAGTTCCTGATGCTACTATTTCCTGTGGGGCTGAAGGATTCAGAAGTGAGACTCGTTGTCCTATTACAAACTACACCACATAAAAAGAAATCAAAAATATTCTTAAGAAAAAGTACAGAAAAAAATTTCTAATGATAGAAAAAAACCATCTACAAAAGGACATTGTGAAAGTTCTATACATGTGTTACTCACTTTGTGTTTGTTTGGAGATTCCACATTTCGACATCGTGCAGGTTGCATCTTCATCCTTAAGATTTCCTTCTTCGCTGCAAGCTTCTGCAACTACATACCACAATCACAGTCAGTGCATCCACAAAAATTACAAGCACAAAAGAATTCATAGTAGTCTTTTCAAATTCAAATCACTTGTCTTATGCTTTTCTCTCTCACCTCTCGATCCTTCCCTCTTCTTAGCCGTGAAGAGATGGAACCTTCATTGACAAGATTCTCCGGGACTTCATTAATGGCGGTATTACTATTCAGTACCACTAAGTCAACTTGAGCATTAGTGGTGTCTTCAACATCTCTCACTTTTCCTTGTGGACTATCGTGTTCTTCCATTCCAACAATCTCTTTAGTGGTCTGTTCAACTTCTGCAGGCTCCAAGGTAGAGTTCACTATTAACTCATCTGGATCAGTACTCGCATTGATCTCTTCTCCTGTTGGGTGAGTAGGCTGTATACAAGCAAAGTCATATGGATCAACAACGTTGATCTCTCCAGTAGCTACAATAGGGTCTACTGGCTTGGCAGCTACAACAGGATCCACTGAATTGGAAATGACAACAGGATCTGATGTTGTCTGCTTTAAAAATTTCAACAACGCTAACTGCATCCCTTCAACAGCCTTGGTATTTCGATCTGTACTTGCCAACACATCAACTCGAAAGTCTTGAAATTCATCAAGTCTTTGTTCCAAGGCCATCACTTTTGCATGGAGTGAAGAAGATACCACCTGTGTTTCACACACAAACACAAAAGAATAATTTAACATGTTCATATAAGGTAAGATTATTATGCGACTTCTATGCAAGTGCTACTGAACTTCAAGTACTACACTGAACACTTAACTATTGTTTACAACTTTTATGACTTGTGCATGACTACGATAACATATTTTTAGATTGTAACTTATGAACAACATTTTAATGAGTACTCTACAACTTCTATGAGATTCCTACTCACAAAAAAAAACGAACTCAAATGATGAAGCCTACTTACCGATGACCCTGAAGCTTGCAATCCTTCTGCAATGTCAGTGAGGCTAGGACTTCCTTCACTCCCTTTTGTTTGATAGAAGGCCAACATTTCTTTATTTTGTTAAAATGATTTGGAAAGATGATACAAAACATTAACAAATTCAATTCCACAAACACTATGAAAGTCAACAATTTGCATGAAAAAAGGCTGACCACATCATATTCTTCCCCTGCCTTCCCTCGCCGCCCACGTTTAGAAACATTCTGCACTTTTCTCCGGGCATTGGTCATCATCTCAGATTTCTTCACTTGATCACCTCCACTCCAGTATTCCTTCAACCGCTTCCACTGGCTAGGGTGAATACGCACTGGATAATCGTCATCTTTTCCTAGAACACATAATTTCTTCAACTTATGTCTCTCATTCTTCAAAAACCTTTGCACTGCGTTCTGAAAACCCATGTTGCTAAGGGGATTTCCCAAATATTCGAACTCATTATCCATGGTCTCCCTCAACTTCTGTAAAGTGTAGGGCTTGTGTTCACTCCAGTCAATGACGCTCACATCAAGGATCAAAGGGGCAAAGGCCCTCATACTTTGATCCCAAGCACTCTTCCCGGAAGAAGATGTATCAATCTCTCCATTCAAATTCACATGCTCTACACTTGGTTTCTTGCCAATGTCACTTCTAGCTTTTGATTTCTTCTCATACTCTTTCTGCAATTGGCGCCTAGTAGAACACCCCATACTATCTGACTGCCCTTTGCATGCAGTTGATTGTGAAGGAACCCTAGCAACTTCGGATTCAACCACAGCCCGCTCCGGTTGTGGCACTGGTTGTCTTGTACCCTGACCACAAGGAAGCGTAGGATTCACAAGTCTTGCACATTTCTTCCTATTACTCAAGGCTTCCTCACCATCATCTTCGCATTCGTTGGCTTTGTTCCCTGCAAGACAAGAGTATAATACCATTAGTATTTTTTGAATTGAGAATAAATATAGAAATCAAAGTCAATTTCCATATAACCTTGTATTTTCTTGAAAGGAAATTCATATCTATAAAATTCATCAAAACTCACCATCTTCATTGATGGAAGAGTTAGATGTGTTGGTCTCCTCTGAAGTGGACATGTCATCTTCGTGGCTTGCACCTGCATTGATAGCCTCTGTGGCTTTGTTGTCGACTCTTGTATTCTTACGAGTAGCCAACGGCTGAAGTTGAACTTCACGGTCCTTCGTACGCTTCCGCTTTGAAATAGAAGCTCCACTACAAATAAACTAGCAATTTCATTAGCAAAAAATGCAAAGCACAAATACACTTGTCAATGAAACTGGAGGAAATTTCCAAAACTACAATAACACTTCAACTGGAACACTAAGTTGCAACTACTTTACAAAAACACTACAATTACATTGCAACTAGAATGGGCGTAATTTGTAATTGCATTGTCACTAATTTTCAAATTCATTACAACTATTTTGCATCTACGAATTGGGACCTACATTGCAAGTACATGACAAGTACACTACAAGTACTGTGTAATTTCAAGAACTTAACCACTTACTAATGCAGAGCATTATTTCATTCCTGTTAGTCCTTTCCAAACAAATGCAAAAAGTAATCAGGATCTGGACATTATGACCATTCATAGCAGCCGGATGACAAGGTGTAGCTCGATCATTTTTTCCTAGTTCAAATACAGACGACGACCGAGTTCTGAGAATGTGTTGCTTGACTTCATTCACAACAAAATATCCACAGAGAGGATAGTCTCATAGGAGTACAAGAAGAAAACAGCGAACTCGAAGTTCCAATTTCTAGAGACTCTCTTACAATACCTTTGCTGCTTCTTCAATTAGCTGTATGGCAGCAGCTAGCTCCGCTATTCTGGCATCTCGACGCAATTCCATCTCTGTCTTCTGATAGTCACTAGAAGCCATGTCGTCCAAATGCTACTGACCTGCATCCAACAGGATCCAGTGAATGTGAGGCCATGAAAGGGAATTCAATGTAGAATTAAAATTCATTGAACATCGAAGACGAGCACAACCTGCAACAAGCTGTAGATGAGAGGACCACAACTTGCAAGTGAAGGCAAGAAACGAAAGAAATTCAAAAGTATGCTGTTCGAGAGACGAACCTATGAAATCGTAATGCTTCTGTGCTCACGTCTGTACAAAGCTCAATTCTGCAACTCACGAAGGTGTGGAACACAACTGCAGCCAAGAAAATCACCTTATGCCAACGTTGTCCTCCCCTGTACACACAGAAATGACGGATTACCAAGATCAGACGTTCCTCAAGAGGTTAATGAGGTACCTCTGAAAGCACCCGAGCCTCATGCACAAAACACAGTCCCTATTACTCTCTCCGCAAATGACATGCAATGAAGCTCCAGCATCACTCGTACCCTCCAATTCCTCTGGGAGGTGTGATTCTAAACCTAGTACCTCATACCTTCGAATAGAACCCTGGAATTTGCGATTGAAAGTAAAATGAGATCTCACAGTCACCACAGATGGCACGCAACTTCACGCAGAGCATAAGCCGACTGCTCCACCCCAAATCTAGCGCATGAACCCTACAATATTGTAGTCCATGCCTGAGATGTTAATAAATACCATCAATTAGAATTTAGCATGTGTAAGATGCAGAAGTAAGGCTGTACTTTTTTGATTTCAGGAATCAATGTTGAAATGGTACTGTCTGTCGGACAAAAGTATTATAGAGAACAGGGGATGGCATTGAGGGTCAAGAGGCATGTTTTTGCAACTCACGACGAGACCTCCTTGTGCATGCAGCTTCAACATGCGACAACAGCGGAGCATGGGCGAATCTACTCTGTTTTTTTTGCTTTTCTGTGTTACTATCAATGTGTTACTACCAAACTCTTTCAGATGAGTACAAGACAGAGCGGATGATTGCAATAACTAAGAAGAGAACAGAAGCGGCATCCCGTATGTCCCATCGGACGTTGCGACTAAGATGCCAAACGAATTTGTGCAAGAGAGAGAGAGACGATTGCAGGGTGAATTCCAAACGGGTCTGATGCAAATGAAGCACAAGAGGACACCTCGTACCAATTCATGGCTCCATAAAAACGAAAACTGAAAACCATATCTCTGGCAATACAATTGCAAAGTATTGCACGTTACATTGCGGCAATAGAAGGTGAAGTTCGAATGAATGTGGTTAACTTACCTGAACCACGGGACAAGAAGTCTCTTTCAACGATGCTCTCCAATACGGAGACGAGGGCGCTCACCGATCTGTAGCAGCAATCAAATACAAGCGGAAACCCTAGAAGATAGAGAACTCCCTGATATGCTGAGAAAGTAAGAACTGGACTTCACAAGCGAGAACTCCCTGAAGCTCTAGAAAGCGAGAACTCCCTGAAGTTTTGGACTATAGCGACCTCCCTGAAGCTTTGGAAACCGAGAACTCCCTGACGCTTTGGAAAAGCAACACAGAACCCCAGCAAGTGCAGAACCCCAGAACAACACAGAACCCCAGCAAGTGCAACTGTAGCCCAAAGAAAGTGGCAGCAAAACGAGGGTTCCGAATCAAATTGCAGGCCTGGATCGTTGACACGTCACCTCCTACCTTTGACCGTGGCCGTGCTCGTAAGCCCGCGTTCTAGTTCATCCGTGTCACTAGGTCGCACGCGTTCTAGTATCATCTCGTAAACTAGTAGCCTAGCTCTCGCTCCACGTACATTCATTTCTATTTATCACATGAAAGTACCTTATTAGGTGGTACTCTATTCAGGCAAACCAAAATGTTTAGGCAAGACCGAAGAATTTATAACTGGATAACGTCGACTCCCTCGAGAGTATGCTTAGTACTCCTTAAGGAAAACACTGTAGTGGGATGAGGGCTCACCACCAGCTCGGGATTGCAGTTGGGCAGGTACAAGAGTAGTAACAGTGGAGAACAAAAGCGTAGAATTTATGTCTGGACAGTAGAAGAAGCAGGTGCTGCGATTGGCAGCCATCAAGGGCAAGGAGGCTCACCATGGATCCAAATCTCACAGAGAGGATATGGTGCTCAGCAGAAATGCACAAATCTTCATACTTCATTTGGGCGGTCGGAAAATTATATCTTCTCGGTCTCCTTCCATTTTGCGCAGCTCTTAATTCTGAAGGTGAAGGTGTCCAACTCTTAGCCTGACAATTGTGTAGTTTATGAATATCAAATGAGGTTAGATTCATATTGCTGAATTCAAATGTGTACCTCATTCTCTTTGTTGTGCGCAGAAACCTGCCAAGATCTCGCTTGAGTGGTACGATCAGTCCTCAGCTCACAGAATTGCCCCAACTGCGTTGCTTGTAAGCCTAATCATCATATCATGTTTGTAATGTAATGAAATTGGTGCAACGCCATTTCTTCAGAATAGCACTCCAGTTTTTTGGATTGTACTTTCTTGATGGCTGACCTTGGGAAGACAACATTGTGACGAGGGCCTGCACTTCAACAATCTCACTGGAGTTATTCCGTCATCGATTGCAAATCTAAAATACTTGCGGGCCCTGTGAGCATTTACAATTCTAACCTCTAGGCACGGTTGAAACATTATTGAAAACAAAATGGCCATTGACTGTTGAGGTTCTTGCAAGCAGGATTCGTTAATCTGAATTGTCACGTGGAAGATAATTCTCCTATTACTATATTGCAGGTACTAGCACCAGAATAACCTGACGGGATCGTTACCTGCTGCATTAGGTGTCATGCCGGCTCTTCGAATATTGTGAGTTTCTACGTTCCCATGTATCTTGAGTGTTGCTGCTCCTCGTTTGCACTAACTCTTGTTTGCCATGGCAAGCTCTGAAGACACTAGCAAGTTCACAGTGAAGCATGACTTCATTTGTCTCGTTATTAATTGAATAAAAACCCTAAAACTCAGACGAAATGATAAGTCTAATTCAAGTTCCTTCCTAACTGCTTGCGTAACTCCCGAAACTTGCTAGAGATGTTTCGGGAAACAAGCTGGAGCATTCCATTCCAGCAAGCTTTGCTAGCATGACCCACCGAATGAGAAAGCGGCCCCGAAGTTTTATCCGAAGGGGAAGATTGCGTACCTGACGGAGGTAGATGGGCAGATTGCAAATACTTGGGGCGAGCTCCTCGCGAAGTGGGAGAATGATGCCGCGGAAGAATCGGTATCAGCAGACATGATGAATGCAGGTAAACTATGAACTTTAATTGTCGATGGCATTTGAAATCCTGGTCAGCCAATTTCAATCGGTTGATGCAATCTGAATACTCAGAAACAGAATGCGGGTAATGATTTCTTCGAAGAGCATCGTCCACAGCTTTGTAAGGATAAATCACACGCATGATTTGACCTCGAATCGTATGAGTAAGTAATCAAAAAAAGGAACCGCTTGTTAGCTCACTGTTTTGACATAACATTCAATTGACATTCTTGATTGCTTGTTGTGATCTTCTTATTTTTGAATTAAGAAACTTATGATAGCTTATTCGAAGCACATTTCAGAAGCTGTCCAACAATCTATTACTCACTCTGATTGGTCGAGAAATTCAGTGTAGAACTCTGAGTGCAACCATTGATTCTGTCATCTCTGGTTACCTACCTTAGTCAAGAAATTCCACCAACCAATAGTCTTCCTGCGATCTTTTCCTGGCATGCTGCTTAATTGGGGTTGTTTGTCTTTTCAGACGTGTGCAATATGGCGAAGATCCTCCATGACGATTCCATTATTGAGGACGGCGAAGGCAACCGCCTCAAACAAGCCACCATTCGCACCAACTACGCAATGGTGTCCAACGACTGCAGCCCGCACTGCTTTTTCCACGTCAAGCACGTGAGCGCCTTCATCGAAGACACCGAATTCACCCTCAAATTCTTCCAACTGGAGTCCTGGGTGTCCGATGTGAAACGCATCGTGAAATCTGAGCTTGCCAACATCGAATCCAGCATCCGCACAAACAACGGCAACAAGGCCGTGACGCGGTGCATGCCGCCAGGCTACTTCTGGCTCTACTTCGGCAAGGGCACCAAAAACCTCCTCTCCACAGCGACAGGCGAGGAACATTGCATCTCCGATATGTATCTTCTGACCGTATAGACTTCTGCACACAACAATCAAAGAACCAATTAAGCATTTCCAAAAGTAGCAAAAATGGTATTACTGATAACTTTTAAAAGCAGATGAGCTTGTGCAAGTACAATGCTCACCTGCCTTGCGTCTTTAGGCACCCCAAGTGCCATGTGCGAGAAATTTCCTAACTGTAAACATTGAGCAAATTCTAGAATTGCAGCAACGTCATGACCCCGAAATTATTCTCAAACTGGAGCTTCTCACCCGTGACTGTCCTTCAAAGGCATGCCCTACATACTCGCACTAACCGATCAACCATAATCGTACTATGGCACACTGCAGTTATACGAGACATTAGAAATCATGGGCCCAAAAAGGCTTAAATTGCTTTTAACACTCATCATTTTCATTGGACAGCGTAGCTTTCCACATTTTCGAATCTTTACTCGTCTCTCTCGAGGATACAGGGATAATAATATACAGAAATTTAAACTGTCGGACGAGGTTAAACTCTCGCCAAAGTTGTCTATTTGATGTACCATGAGCAAATCATGCCAAAACTTAGCATCGGGCTCACTCGTATTTCTAAGCTATTGTGACTCACAAATCCTGGGAAAAGGAGAACCCCAACAGCAGGGACACTATCGGTCATATTGCAAGGCGTAAATCAGGGCAGTTATGTTTTTCTGACTTTCAACATGCACTAGGAAGAGAGCAATATCACTAGAGGTCGTCTTCTTAGGACAGTTCACGGCAGTAGAGACCTATTTACCATACCGTGGAGGGTTGCAGGCTTGAAGTGCTTGTTTCAACGTACATTACAATGACGAACGCATGTACTCAAACAGAGCTTTCTTGATTGTATGCCCTCCGCTTGTCCCTCATACCCCTCTAGAATTGCCACTGAACAAGCCGCGATTGTGTTTGCTAAGAAATTCAGGGTTGGGCCCTGGATTACTTGGAGCCACCTCTGCTAACGCAATGTCAAAATGACGAACCTCCACTTGGATAGCATTTAAATCCTCCTGTAGATAGATCCTTCGATCATCAGTACACTTACGGCCGCAAGCACATCATAAGTTGCGTGAACCATGGGTATTTGCTAAACATAATTTAGTCTAAAACCATGAAAGTTAATAATATCATATCCATCATGGTTGATTCCTGGTTGTTATACATAAAGAGCAAACATGAAACATATTGACCACAGAGAAGCATAAGTTACGGAAGAGAGTAGTAACCTCCAAAGCAGCCATAGAAGCTATGCGACAGACGGCACTGATATCAGCACCAATGAAAATAGGCGTACGAGCAGCCAAAGATGAAAGATTTACAAGAGAAGAACATGGCGTATTCCGTAGTTGAATCTTAAAAATCTCCTCCCTAGAAGCTTCATCTGGCGGCCCTACATACAACTGCCGATCAAAACGCCCTGGATTGAAGAAGACAACCATTAGCAAACATAAAAACATTAGCAAACATACATAAGGTCATCCTACTCACAACAAATCCTAGCTATCTAACCAGAAGGAATGCATCGGCAGGGATAACTGGAACCAGAATGACCCAGCCGAATGTGAAGGGCTTGAGCTCAACCCTCAAAATCCCTCTCTTGCCCACTATCACACAAATCCTCTAGGGCAATTCAAGTGCCTGCATGCCAGCCATTAAAGGTCCAATTCACAAATTCACCTTTGAATTTGAACCATTAAAAGACATGAGTGTACCTGGCCGGAGAAGAGCTGGATCAATTATGTCAGGTCGATTGGTAGCAGCTATAACAGACACTCCTGTACTTGGTTTTAATCCTAAAGTCACAACAACTCAGTCATTCATCTCTTCATATGTATGTGCACAAAACTAATTTTAAAAGACTGGAAAGGATCCACCCTTCTTTCCGTTGCTATGCGAAGAAATTAGAGTTCTAAGTATACACATACAGGTCATAGCAGATGCTTAGTGATGATATAAAAGAAAAAGTCCAGTAACTAAAACATCTGACCATAACGATCGTCATTTTGAATCCAATTATTGATCCATGGAATGTCAAGGTAAGAAGAAATACCATCCATTTCAGTAAGAAGCTGGCTCATTACACGGTCCCCCACAGAGAGACCACCAGTATCACCACTACTCCGTGCGACAGCCAGCGCATCAATTTCATCAAAGAAAACGATAGAGATTGCACTGCCTTCTCTGATTCTCCTACCCACTTGCTGAAAAGCTCTTCAAGTTCTTGTAAGCAGCGTCCCCCCATTTCCAAAATGCATATTTTTAGTTTGTGGATAATGTAGTTCATTTCCTTGTTTACATGCCAATGTTAAAGTGTAGAACATGAGCAATTTAAAATTGAGACTTACATATTTTGTTGAAGAAAACTTAAATTGGAGAGCTGCTTTGCTGACTTTACTAGGAACTTGTCTGACAACTTGCTCTTCGGAGAAATTCCAGGTCGAGCTATGCTTCATTTCTCAGCATCCTCGTAAGAGTCTCAACTGTTATAGCACATTTTAGGATGACATCTTTCAAGATGCTGTTGGTGTGGAGATTATAGTATGCTCATGTTACATTCTTGTGGTCACATTATAGCTTCGCAGGTAACAGTCTGCTTTGTGGGAGCTCCTTGTTGGGCTTGCCTGGGTGCGGAAAAGGTCCGTCCTCTTTCCTCTGAACATGTTTGCGTTTGCCTTGGGTTTAGAACAAGCACAATCTTCTGTGTAGTACTGTTTGACAGCCCAGGCAGCAGATCGCTGCAGCTCTGCCACTGCCTTTTGATGGGTCTGGAGACGATTCACATTTGTCGTAAAAGTGACGGTGCTAGCACCAATGCTCCTGTCACTGACACGTAGCTATGTTCCAGCATATCTAGGAACGCCCGACCCATGGTGGCCCCAAATTCCTACAAATGGCCAAACATAGTATCGTCCCGAAGTACCTGGTCCAACTCACATAGAAGCCAAACACCAGATCAACCTTGTTACTAAGACTGTAATTGCAGATTGGATGACTAACAATTTGGAAGTCATACATGCTTCGTGCAGGTTTACATAAGGCATTGCAGAAAACGATATCAGGGTTCCAAGGAAGATATAGCACGATTAGTCTCACTTGCGGAAACATTGAGAATACCAGAATAAAGTATACCAAACCACCAATAACGTCAGAACGCCAGTTTTTCTTCCGAAACTTCAAGATGTTTCCCCATGCAATCTGTAGAAAAGGTCACAAAATCCATTCATAAGTTCCTGGCTCTTGGCAGATTATATGATTGAACTTTATGTTTTGAATTTGCTGCTTTGGTGCACCATGTCGTGTATTGTGAAATATTGTTTATCTTCAAGATAGACACCGGAAAAATTTGACGGAGTAAGGCTGACGTACTTGTTCAGATTCTTTGAGGGAAGGGTATGCAAATTTTTTCTCATATACGCCATCCTGGAATTTATTGAAGCCTCCAAATACATGAACTGGAAAATGTGAATGTCACCATGAAGGGCTTGATCAAGGCCAAAGACCCACCAACCGTGTAGCAGCTGCAACGCAAAGTAGCTCTTCTGCTGAGGTAACAACCAACCTCCAAGCCAACTCCTATGACATATATACCTCAGAAATGTATGAAGCCCATCAAACCAATCTGTACCCAGCACAAGCGGTTTGATGTTAACTGATACTATAATCCCCCGAGAACAAACTAGAATTCACAACCGCATCAACCACAAGGCACTTTACATGTTAACAAAGAATAGGAACTACACTCTGACATTGATTTAGGTGAAAGGTGAGTTGAACAGCTCACGAAGTTTACCTGTCATTACCGTGATTGCTAGGAATAGCAAAGCAATGTGCCGTATGATACTCTTAGAAATGATACTCGTAGAGAATCCTCAGTTGAGACAATTAATTGTTTTGTTCTGAAGAACGTACCTGCATGGTCCTCATATCAAATCGACCTAAGAAGAGTGTCACTGATACGAGAAGATCAAAGGCCGTCTTAAACAGATCTGCAGATGTTCTGATCCCGAAAAACCACAACCCAAATTCACACATAAGTCCATCGATTATACAAAGATGTGGGCAAGCAAGAAGCAATTGGACAGGGAGAAGCCCACATACCCCGAGTACCAAGGAACCATATCCAGAAAGTGAGGTACAGTAACAGTCATTTTCTGCGGTCCATTCTTGAGCTCCAGCTGAGGATGTGTCAAAGTCCATCTGTTCAGAGTCGTTTCATAAATGTGAGACGGAGGTTTTCCAAAAACTGCAAAGATGGTTTACTAACACGCACTAAAAAATGATAAACGCTCTGAACGCTTAAAAGAAATCATAGCAAGACCAGGAAAAAAAGGCCAGATAGCACAGCCATACCTAGTGGAGCGCTCTACCACAGAGTTCGCATCTTGAAGATGAGTGCAGTCACGGCACACAATCATATGACCGTTACATAAACTGAAGTTCGGGAAGCATCAAGAATTGGATAGGAAGAGCATGTTCTAATCACAGGACCTTGTTCTTTAGCATGTGCTTCCTTTCAAGATGTAGACCTTTGGTGATGTCTGGTACCGTGAAAGTAGACCTTTGGTGATGTCTGCCACCAAATTACCTTATTGGAGTGGAAGCAGAAATAGGAATGAAGTCAATGTAGCAGCAATTCAATTGTAAACCAGGTAACGACAATGAAGGAACCAGTGTTAATCTCCCGATGCAGCTTCGAGCGCTTCCCACACGCAGACTAAAAAATTCTCAGAACCGTGCTAGTAAAGACACAGCATTCGCACGGAGAAGATGTAATTACGTAGTTCATCCTTCGAGAGCTGCAGTTTGTGCAGCTCACTTTTCTCCATGGTGTCCAACTGACGAAACTATGAAATCTACACAAATGTACCAAATTCAAATATTAAAACCACCAGCAGCTGGATTAGATCTCTACTTTAAGACAAGGAATGCAGTGCACATATACACACACAACGTAAAAACAATTCGAATTTGTGCTTCTCAACGTACACGGAAACGAATCACGTCACAAATAAACACTTACAGACGATTTCACAAAGTACAGCAGACACGATTTAGCTGAGAAAGCACCACTTCAGAGCACAGGGCTAAGATACTCCTTTTTTTTTCTAAATGCAGATTACAGCAGCAGATAAAACGTAGAAATGAGAAATAAGTAGGCAATACAAGGACATTATGTATAGTAGATAGAATGGAATTATTGTTACTCCTATCTTGGAAGTCACATAGAAAGCAGAATGTCGACTGACCTGCTTCGAAATAGTAGTGCAGACTTCGCTATGTGGTTCATTTCGTGCATTGCAGCCAGTGCTCCAAGAAGACAAGTGAACACAGGCTCGGAGAGGGTATCTTTCCTGAATAGTATCCCTTGACAAATTTTGATTTCTGGAACCCTCAGACATCTTTCACATGTAGCGAAGGAAAGGCACACAGAAACGAAACACGACACAAAGCAGGTACAAACATTAAACACACAGAAAATGAAAACGAAGCATTGGGAAAACTGTGTGAACGCTTCCTTGAAGTTGAAAATGAAGGGCACAAGTTTTTCAATCTTCAATATGGCGGTATGTAACCTCGTAAAAAGTATGCCCGAGGAATGGAGAGGTTCCGATAATGGGAGAGGTAGAGGGTGACAAATTTTGACAAAAAACGGTCGTTTCAATACACAGAAGACTCAGTTTCTAAGGTAGGATGTTACACTTCGTGCCTCCAGTTTACCGTTCAGTGATCCCAACGGAAAACCTTCTGTCATGACACATGCTCTCTATCGAAGCCACTCCCCGTCCTGAAAATCGTGTCGGTAGAGGATGGAAACTGTGGACAGAAGTCGCCCCACTTCACCCATTCGTAGTTCTAGAAAGCAAAACTGGAGAAGGATAGAAAGCCATTTGTTGGAGAAGTTGTTGAGGTACGTACAGACTACTTCACAGTTGGAAGGCGTTGGTCTACGTAGGCTGCAGGAGTGACTGAAATGTCTCACCAACAGAAGAAGGTGAACAAGAGTACTTAGTTTTCATGTCGTATGACGATGATACTCTTTCTTTTGAAGATTTTGGTTGTATTGGAGAAGGTTTAGGGTTTCTTCTTCCTAACCCTAATTTAGTCCATTTCGAGGATACAAGTGCATTTTGAAACTAATTTTAGTTCCTTTGCGACATTGGAAATTTTGCCAAAGTGGGATGGATAGAGAAGACGACTACATAGAAGTCACAGATGAGAGGCGAAAGCAACTACGTGATGACAGACTTTGGATGAGAGAATATCGCCGAGCTAGGTTTTTAAATTTGCATAGAATAAGTTGTCCTTGTTGTAAATGTCAAGGTCGCAGGAAGTGGATAGTTCCCACTGTGAGGGAACATCTAATCCGAAACGGCAAAGACTCAAAATTTCGAGTGTGGCGAGGACCTGGGAGTCCGGAGACATCAGACGAAGAATGGGAGGCTGGTTTTTGGAGTTCAACAGCAGGTCGACCAATGCAGGTCGATAATCAAGTGGACACTAGGAATATGCTGGACAATTTATTTGAAGATGTTGAAAACTCAAAGCCCATGGAGGAACGGCTCCATTCCATAGAGGGCATGGAAGAACGCTTGCATGACACAGTAGTGGAAGCCTTTACAGTAGCAGACAATGTAACCAATGCATGCAACTCTAGACCAACTGTAGGTGATGACTTGGAGGTCGAAAATGCATTGCCGCAGGAAGAACCAGTCGGTGATACAAATGAGCAAGCAGAAGTTCAAGGTCAAAACAATTTTGATGCCGACATTTTGGAAGAGGCTTTGCATGAATTATATGAAGGTGCTCAATGTACGAAGTTGGTAGCCACCATCCTTATCATGAACGTGTGCACTGTCCATGGGGTGAGTAACAATTTTGCTGATGAATTATTCACTCTTCTCCAAGGACACATTTTGCCACAGAATAATACGTTGCCTAGGAATTTTTATGCAGCTCGAAGACTAACAGGCAAATTAGGATTGGCTTACAATAGCATCCATGCATGCGAAAAAGGATGTGTATTGTTTAGAGGAGAACTTGAAGGTGCTATAAATTGTCCAAAGTGCAATCGTCCAAGGTACAGGGATCAAATTAGAAAGAAGTTTCCGTTGAAAGTTTTGAGGCATTTCCCTATCATTCCAAGATTGCAACGCATGTTTCGTAGCCCAGCTCTCTCGAAATTGTTGCTATGACATTTCGAGAATGGAAGCAATCGTCCAGGAAGAGACAATCTAGTGCGTCACCCATGCGATTCAAAAGCGTGGCACCACTTCCATGAAAATGTGGACCCAACCTTCGGTGAAGACTCAAGAAATATCCATTTTGCTCTTGCTACAGATGGAGTAAATCCTTTCAAGCAGAGTCGTTCAAGTTGGTCTACTTGGCCAGTGACCTTGCTAAATTATAATTTGCCGCCTTGGTTGAGCACCAAAATTTTTTTTATGATGTTAGCTTTGTTGATTCCTGGAAAGCAATCTGTAACTTCAGAAGTATTTGATGTGTATCTGGAACCCTTGGTGGATGAATTGCTAGAATTGTGGAAAGGAGTGCCAACATATGATGTTGTACAAGAAGTTGGTGCCCGCTCTTTCAACCTCAGAGCAGTTCTTATGTGGACAATTCATGACTATCCAGGATATGGCACGGTAGGAGGATTTGCGCACCAAGGCTATGCAGGGTGTCCATGGTGCGGTTCTGATTTAGGAGCAGAGCATTCAATGGAGCTATGTAAGGAAATTTATCAAGGGACTCGCAGATGGTTGCCTACTAATCATCCTTACCGCTCAGAGCGTATGAAGGATCACTTTGATGGAAAAGTGGAAGTGCGAGGAAGACCCAAAATTGTATCTGTAGAAGAACAGTTGGAATATGCAGAGCAGTATAAGACTTGGAAAGCAGCAGGAAATAGAGACG
Organism: Climacium dendroides; assembly: GCA_950106755.1. Lineage (NCBI taxonomy): Eukaryota > Viridiplantae > Streptophyta > Bryopsida > Hypnales > Climaciaceae > Climacium > Climacium dendroides. The sequence goes on from OX467086.1 coordinate 891,222, forward strand.
GAGCTCCAGGGGATCCGTCCAAATTGCATGGAGTGAAGCGGTCTAGCATTCTTTTCAGGTTGCCTTATTGGAAGGTGAGTTGCAGTAGTCTTTCAAGTCGAATGACTAAGTAGCAAACTAGTAGTACCATTAAAGTGTCAAGAAGAATGACAATGGATTACTTGCATTTCAGTTGTATCATAGTCGCTTATCAGTCGTATCTTAGTTGCACATCAGTTGTACTGCAGTCGCATATCAATTGTGTTGTAGTCGCATATCAGTTGTGTTGTAGTCGCATATCAGTTGTGTTGTAGTCGCGTATCAGTTGTGTTATAGTCGCATATTAGTTGTGATTTAGTTGCATAGCAGTTGTATTTTAGTCGCGAACCAGATGTATTTTAGTCACATGTCAATTGTGTCATATTTGTTTTGAGATGCTTGTACAGAGCGTTTGCAATGAACACTAAAGTGCCTACATTGTATTAAAGTCTTGTAGCATGCTGTTTGAGAGAGAGATGAAGTGATAATAAAAGAATTTGGTAGGGAGATGTACAAGTGAATGTGTGTTTCCATGTCCGTTGTCAATCCCATACTAACTACTTGAAGGCTATTCATGTGACCAGAGGCTTCTCATCCGCTATACACTAGATGTCATGCACTGCGAGATGAATCTTGCCAAGAATTTCTTAAAAACAATAAGTGGAAAAAAAGATACGGTGAAGGTGCGACGAGATCTTCAAAGGAGAGGTATACGAAAACATTTGTGGTTGATACCAAATCCTCGTAGAGTTGGTAAAATGTTGAAACCTGCTGTTGAATATGTGCTCTCTGAGAAAGAGTACGAGCAATTTGCAGACATTATTGACTCTGTGAAGCTTCCTTCAGGATACTCCTCACCATTTGGGAAGTATATAAAGGCTAAAAAATTTCGAAGCCTCAAATCGCATGATTATCATGTGTTAATGCAGCAATTGATGCCATTGGCATTGAGGGGTCTATTGAAACCCGGACCGCGTATGGCCGTCATGCGGATTTGTAAAGTATTCAGGAGAATATGTACGAAGGTTTATAACCCAGCAGACTTTGAGTCTCTTCAATTAGATGTGGCTGAAAGTATGGCACTACTAGAGATGGAGTTCCCACCGTCATTTTTTGACATTATGACACACCTTCCATATCACCTTGTCCAAGAATTAGACTTGTGTGGCCCTGTTAGCACAAGGTGGATGTATCCAGTTGAAAGGTATATGAAAACATTGAAGAATTATGTCCGGAGTATGGCTAGACCAGAGGCTTGCATGGCAGAAGGGTACTTGAAGGAAGAATGCCTTGGCTTTGTTACAGAGTATTTGCAAGGATTTGATGTTGTGAAGAGGCGCGTTTGGGATGCAGAGGAGGAATTTGGTGATGCTGAAGAAGTTCTAGAGGGTGCGGGTCGACAGTTTGTAATGTCTACTGCACTGCGGGATGCAGCACATAATTATGTACTGAACAATGTTGCCATTTTGGAGCCACTTGTGAAGTAAGTTGCACTATCCTGTTCATCTTTTATAATCTGATTAGTAGAACGAAGATACGCAAGTTCAATGCAATTGGTTGCAGTAGCAGAGATGGAACTAGAATGCAATTGGTTTTAATAATCTTGTGCAACTGAAATGTAACTATCATGCGACTATAATGGAACTGAAATGTAACTATCATGCCACTATCATGCAACTGAAATGCAACTATCATGCGACTATAGTGCAACTGAAATGCAACTATCATGCGACTATAATGCAACTGAAATGCAACTGAAATGCAACTACCATGCAACAATAGTGATTATCAGGTGTCCAGGGATGTCTTCGATGAGCATTTGCAGTTGTATCTAATTAGGCTACAACAAATTGTAACAATGTTAGTTTTAACTTCTTTCATGCACTTGCAGTAAGTGGAAGGAGGATTGTCAAATGAATTCAAGCACCGCACCACTTGATGTGTGGATAAAAACGGTTGTTCGCAACAGTGACATTGATGCACACAGTCCTGAAGATAGAGATAGGATATTATTATCCACAAAACCATCGCAAAAGGCACTTCGATATTCTCGTATGAAAGCTTTTGGAAACCATTTCAGGGTGGATGACAACGCATCCAACCAATTTCAAACATACGACTGCGGGGTTGCATCTGTGTTCCAAATTCCAGCTTCTGATCTTCGAGATGTGTCAGGTCACTATGTTGGAGTACTAAAAGATATATTGAAATTAGACTATGGGTCTCTTAGCAACCCTGTGATACTAATGCGATGTGAATGGGTGAAGAAAACAGACAATCGACGAAATGCAACATACATTCGAGATAAGGCTGGTTTTCTTGTAGTGAACTTCCGCCACAAAATGCGTATGATGCTAGATCCTTTCATATTTTCAAGCCAGGCAACCCAAGTGTTCTTTGCTGATGATGTAAGGAAAAAAGGTTGGAAAGTAGTATTGCATAAAGAAGCTCGTGCTCGACGACAATTTGTAGACACATCAGATGTATTCGTGAGTACCAATATACAAGCTTCTGGTTTAGCTACTCCAGAGGATGTGCTTCCTCTACCTACTGTTCCATCTTTGGTTGGAGCTATAGAGTTATCTGCAGAGGATAGTCTTTTAGCATGTGCAAGATATTGACACCATTTATTTCCAAGAAAATGGTGATTTTTAAGTTTGAAAGTTTCTTTGTATGTTGTATCCTTCATTTCAAATAGACTTAATGCACTACCGCATGCAATTGTCTGCCCTCTATTAAAGAAAAAAGCGAGTAGAAATGAAGTGAACCTTTATAAATTATAGATGAATAATATCACAGAGGCATACTTATTTGATCTTATGAAGTGTGCAGCTTGAATGGCTCTAAACCAGCTTCAAATACAAAAATCATAAGTTGCATCTCATAGTGAACTCATAGTAAACTTAAAATGACAATTGTCTAGCAAAGTAAGGATGCAACTACAACTCATACGAAATAAGTACTAAAGCATTTTGACTAAGAACTCTAACTATCTTTGTTTTGTAATCAAACTATAGTCATTATGTTGTTGAATTTTAGTATAATTGTAGCCAAAGTCTACTTCTTCTGTAGTGGAACCGTAGTTGTTTTTTAGTTGCATTGCAGTCTTCTTGTAGTTGCACTGTAGTCATTTTCTAGTTGTATTGCAATTGTTCTCTAGTTGCATTTCAGTCGTTTCTTAGTTGCACTATAGTCGATTTTCAGTTATGTTCTAGTTGCATTGCAATTGTTTTGTAGTTGCATTTGAATCGTTTTTTAGTTGCACTGTAGTCGGGTTCTAGTTGCAGTATAGTTGATTCCTAGTTGCATTTGAGTCATTTTTGAGTTGCAATGTTGCCGTTTTTAGTTGCAGCGTACTAATTAGTTTGTTTTCTGTAATTGGAGTGACTACATTTTTCCACGGTGGACTCCACTTCGTGGATAGCTGCCTACATGGACAACTGCGATGAATATTGGATGTAGAATACCTCCTGTCTATTCTTCTGTTACAGTATCGTAACCCTACTCTTCATTTTCCAACTACTTTGCGACTACAACTACATCCACGTCAAATTTGATGCAAATATAGAGGGCTACAGTCGCAGTACAGTTGTATAGGACACATAGTCGCATCACAGTCGGTTGCAATGGACACGTTTTTCTTCTAGTGAACTATTTATCCTGTAGGCTACCTAGCTATGTCAAATTGTCTGGCTTCTTTGATAGTATATTGTCAAATCAACGCGGCTCGCGCTGATTTGCATTCTGTCATATTTTAGGGTTTTAAGGGCAAGGCTACTTCTGAACTCGTAAGGAATTTCTCACACAAATCCAAAACAGATACAGACCCTAAGCAAACCTATGCACAGACAGACCCTCAGCCAAACCCTATGACAAGAGCAACAAACTCTGAAATAAAAAAACTACAATTACAAACAATGTCCGTATACGAACATGAATTCGGAAGACACCAAGAACCTCAGAAATCCATGATGAAGCAAACCCTAAGCAAATCCAAGCATATACAGACAATAAGATATTGGAAATCTAAACAAACCAAACCCGAAGCAAACACAAGCACATAGTGACCCTGCTGCGTAGAAGTTGTAAATTTTTTTGCTGCACGCATATTAGTCTGAGTTATTACTTTCTACTGCAAAGGAGAAGCTGCATCTACTGAATTGGTTGAATGGTACATTTACCCTATGCATTAAAATGAAGCAGAGCTAGTAAGTAAAATGGTTCCTTCTCAGACTTTGTATCTAGCAACTACCAAAGATTGGAACCCTAATGTTGAACCTCCTCCTCCATCATTCAAAAGAATCTTCAATAACTTATAACTACTTCCAGCATTCAGTGTTCTAAACCATGGCAGGAGAAAAGAAACCCTAAAAACGACATTCCTAATCATCATAAACGAAAACGTGAAGTACTCACCTGCCACGATTAGAAGACCTAACTTGCCGATTTGAACCCCGACCTCTTTTTCAGCAGCTTTCTTCAAAATACAGGTCTCCCACTCTGAGTTCCTTCAAAACACAGCTCCCCCACCGTGACGTCTTCCAAAACAGACTGAAAGAAATACACAGTGACCCTAAACCCTCAGAAGGAGGAAGGAAGAAGCGCCACAGAAGACGATGAGGCGCACGCAGACACAAGAAACTACAAAAAAATAATGCACTTTCCAACAATTCACATCACAATCTCAAACAAAGTCCGGTGGAATTGAAGCAATCCTAATATCATAGCTGTTTGTCGCTCATTGCATGAGCCCAAATTTTCTGACAGAGATTAAGCTTCTCATCATGTACGTGCACTTTGAGCATTCAGTGTTCTAAACCGTGGCAGGAAGAAAGAAACCCTAAAACCGACATTCCTAATCATCATAAACGAGAACTTAAAGTACTCACCTGCCACGATTAGAAGACCTAACTTGCCGATTTGAACCCCGACCTCTTTTTCAGCAGCTTTCTTCAAAACACAGGTCTCCCATTGTGAGTTCCTTCAAAACACAGCTCCCCCACCGTGACGTCTTCCAAAACAGACTAAAAGAAATACACAGTGACCCTAAACCCTCAGAAGGAAGAAGCGCCACAGAAGAGGATGAAGCGCACGCAGACAGAAGAAACTACAAAAAAATAATGCACTTTCCAACAATTCACATCACAATCTCAAACAAAGTGCGGTGGAATTGAAGCAATCCTAATATCATAGCTGTTTGTCGTTGATTGCATGAGCCCAAATTTTCTGACAGAGATTAAGCTTCTCATCACGTACGTGCACTTTGAGCATTCCGTGTTCTAAACCGTGGCAGGAGAAAAGAAACCCTAAAACCTACATTCCTAATCATCAAAAACGAGAACTTGAAGTACTCACCTGCCACGATTAGAAGACCTAACTTGCCGATTTGAACCCCGACCTCTTTTTCAGCAGCTTTCTTCAAAACACAGGTCTCCCACTGTGAATTCCTTCAAAACACAGCTCCCCCACCGTGACGTCTTCCAAAACAGACTAAAAGAAATACACAGTGACCCTAAACCCTCAGAAGGAGGAAGGAAGAAGCGCCACAGAAGAGGATGAAGCGCACGCAGACAGAAGAAACTACAAAAAAATAATGCACTTTCCAACAATTCACATCACAATCTCAAACAAAGTCCGGTGGAATTGAAGCAATCCTAATATCATAGCTGTTTGTCGTTGATTGCATGAGCCCAAATTTTCTGACAGAGATTAAGCTTCTCATCACGTACGTGCACTTTGAGCATTCCGTGTTCTAAACCGTGGCAGGAAGAAAGAAACCCTAAAACCTACATTCCTAATCATCAAAAACGAGAACTTGAAGTACTCACCTGCCACGATTAGAAGACCTAACTTGCCGATTTGAACCCCGACCTCTTTTTCAGCAGCTTTCTTCAAAACACAGGTCTCCCATTGTGAGTTCCTTCAAAACACAACTCCCCCACCGTGACGTCTTCCAAAACAGACTAAAAGAAATACACAGTGACCCTAAACCCTCAGAAGGACGAAGGAAGAAGCGCCACAGAAGAGGATGAAGCGCACGCAGACAGAAGAAACTACAAAAAAATAATGCACTTTCCAACAATTCACATCACAATCTCAAACAAAGTCCGGTGGAATTGAAGCAATCCTAATATCATAGCTGTTTGTCGCTCATTGCATGAGCCCAAATTTTCTGACAGAGATTAAGCTTCTCATCACGTACGTGCACTTTGAGCATTCCGTGTTCTAAACCGTGGCAGGAAGAAAGAAACCCTAAAACCTACATTCCTAATCATCAAAAACGAGAACTTGAAGTACTCACCTGCCACGATTAGAAGACCTAACTTGCCGATTTGAACCCCGACCTCTTTTTCAGCAGCTTTCTTCAAAACACAGGTCTCCCATTGTGAGTTCCTTCAAAACACAGCTCCCCCACCGTGACGTCTTCCAAAACAGACTAAAAGAAATACACAGTGACCCTAAACCCTCAGAAGGACGAAGGAAGAAGCGCCACAGAAGAGGATGAAGCGCACGCAGACAGAAGAAACTACAAAAAAATAATGCACTTTCCAACAATTCACATCACAATCTCAAACAAAGTCCGGTGGAATTGAAGCAATCCTAATATCATAGCTGTTTGTCGTTGATTGCATGAGCCCAAATTTCCTGACAGAGATTAAGCTTCTCATCACGTACGTGCACTTTGAGCATTCCGTGTTCTAAACCGTGGCAGGAAGAAAGAAACCCTAAAACCTACATTCCTAATCATCAAAAACGAGAACTTGAAGTACTCACCTGCCACGATTAGAAGACCTAACTTGCCGATTTGAACCCCGACCTCTTTTTCAGCAGCTTTCTTCAAAACACAGGTCTCCCACTGTGAATTCCTTCAAAACACAACTCCCCCACCGTGACGTCTTCCAAAACAGACTCAAAGAAATACACAGTGACCCTAAACCCTCAGAAGGACGAAGGAAGAAGCGCCACAGAAGAGGATGAAGCGCACGCAGACAGAAGAAACTACAAAAAAATAATGCACTTTCCAACAATTCACATCACAATCTCAAACAAAGTGCGGTGGAATTGAAGCAATTCTAATATCATAGCTGTTTGTCGCTGATTGCATGAGCCCAAATTTTCTGACAGAGATTAAGCTTCTCATCACGTACGTGCACTTTGAGCATTCCGTGTTCTAAACCGTGGCAGGAGAAAAGAAACCCTAAAACCTACATTCCTAATCATCAAAAACGAGAACTTGAAGTACTCACCTGCCACGATTAGAAGACCTAACTTGCCGATTTGAACCCCGACCTTTTTTTCAGCAGCTTTCTTCAAAACACAGGTCTCCCACTGTGAATTCCTTCAAAACACAGCTCCCCCACCGTGACGTCTTCCAAAACAGACTAAAAGAAATACACAGTGACCCTAAACCCTCAGAAGGACGAAGGAAGAAGCGCCACAGAAGAGGATGAAGCGCACGCAGACACAAGAAACTACAAAAAAATAATGCACTTTCCAACAATTCACATCACAATCTCAAACAAAGTGCGGTGGAATTGAAGCAATCCTAATATCATAGCTGTTTGTCGCTGATTGCATGAGCCCAAATTTTCTGACAGAGATTAAGCTTCTCATCACGTACGTGCACTTTGAGCATTCCGTGTTCTAAACCGTGGCAGGAAGAAAGAAACCCTAAAACCTACATTCCTAATCATCAAAAACGAGAACTTGAAGTACTCACCTGCCACGATTAGAAGACCTAACTTGCCGATTTGAACCCCGACCTCTTTTTCAGCAGCTTTCTTCAAAACACAGGTCTCCCATTGTGAGTTCCTTCAAAACACAGCTCCCCCACCGTGACGTCTTCCAAAACAGACTAAAAGAAATACACAGTGACCCTAAACCCTCAGAAGGACGAAGGAAGAAGCGCCACAGAAGAGGATGAAGCGCACGCAGACAGAAGAAACTACAAAAAAATAATGCACTTTCCAACAATTCACATCACAATCTCAAACAAAGTCCGGTGGAATTGAAGCAATCCTAATATCATAGCTGTTTGTCGTTGATTGCATGAGCCCAAATTTCCTGACAGAGATTAAGCTTCTCATCACGTACGTGCACTTTGAGCATTCCGTGTTCTAAACCGTGGCAGGAAGAAAGAAACCCTAAAACCTACATTCCTAATCATCAAAAACGAGAACTTGAAGTACTCACCTGCCACGATTAGAAGACCTAACTTGCCGATTTGAACCCCGACCTCTTTTTCAGCAGCTTTCTTCAAAACACAGGTCTCCCACTGTGAATTCCTTCAAAACACAACTCCCCCACCGTGACGTCTTCCAAAACAGACTCAAAGAAATACACAGTGACCCTAAACCCTCAGAAGGACGAAGGAAGAAGCGCCACAGAAGAGGATGAAGCGCACGCAGACAGAAGAAACTACAAAAAAATAATGCACTTTCCAACAATTCACATCACAATCTCAAACAAAGTGCGGTGGAATTGAAGCAATTCTAATATCATAGCTGTTTGTCGCTGATTGCATGAGCCCAAATTTTCTGACAGAGATTAAGCTTCTCATCACGTACGTGCACTTTGAGCATTCCGTGTTCTAAACCGTGGCAGGAGAAAAGAAACCCTAAAACCTACATTCCTAATCATCAAAAACGAGAACTTGAAGTACTCACCTGCCACGATTAGAAGACCTAACTTGCCGATTTGAACCCCGACCTTTTTTTCAGCAGCTTTCTTCAAAACACAGGTCTCCCACTGTGAATTCCTTCAAAACACAGCTCCCCCACCGTGACGTCTTCCAAAACAGACTAAAAGAAATACACAGTGACCCTAAACCCTCAGAAGGACGAAGGAAGAAGCGCCACAGAAGAGGATGAAGCGCACGCAGACACAAGAAACTACAAAAAAATAATGCACTTTCCAACAATTCACATCACAATCTCAAACAAAGTGCGGTGGAATTGAAGCAATCCTAATATCATAGCTGTTTGTCGCTGATTGCATGAGCCCAAATTTTCTGACAGAGATTAAGCTTCTCATCACGTACGTGCACTTTGAGCATTCCGTGTTCTAAACCGTGGCAGGAAGAAAGAAACCCTAAAACCTACATTCCTAATCATCAAAAACGAGAACTTGAAGTACTCACCTGCCACGATTAGAAGACCTAACTTGCCGATTTGAACCCCGACCTCTTTTTCAGCAGCTTTCTTCAAAACACAGGTCTCCCATTGTGAGTTCCTTCAAAACACAGCTCCCCCACCGTGACGTCTTCCAAAACAGACTAAAAGAAATACACAGTGACCCTAAACCCTCAGAAGGACGAAGGAAGAAGCGCCACAGAAGAGGATGAAGCGCACGCAGACAGAAGAAACTACAAAAAAATAATGCACTTTCCAACAATTCACATCACAATCTCAAACAAAGTCCGGTGGAATTGAAGCAATCCTAATATCATAGCTGTTTGTCGCTCATTGCATGAGCCCAAATTTTCTGACAGAGATTAAGCTTCTCATCACGTACGTGCACTTTGAGCATTCCGTGTTCTAAACCGTGGCAGGAAGAAAGAAACCCTAAAACCTACATTCCTAATCATCAAAAACGAGAACTTGAAGTACTCACCTGCCACGATTAGAAGACCTAACTTGCCGATTTGAACCCCGACCTCTTTTTCAGCAGCTTTCTTCAAAACACAGGTCTCCCACTCTGAGTTCCTTCAAAACACAGCTCCCCCACCGTGACGTCTTCGAAAACAAACTGAAAGAAATACACAGTGACCCTAAACCCTCAGAAGGACGAAGGAAGAAGCGCCACAGAAGAGGATGAAGCGCACGCAGACAGAAGAAACTACAAAAAAATAATGCACTTTCCAACAATTCACATCACAATCTCAAACAAAGTGCGGTGGAATTGAAGCAATCCTAATATCATAGCTGTTTGTCGTTGATTGCATGAGCCCAAATTTTTTGACAGAGATTAAGCTTCTCATCACGTACGTGCACTTTGAGCATTCCGTGTTCTAAACCGTGGCAGGAAGAAAGAAACCCTAAAACCTACATTCCTAATCATCAAAAACGAGAACTTGAAGTACTCACCTGCCACGATTAGAAGACCTAACTTGCCGATTTGAACCCCGACCTCTTTTTCAGCAGCTTTCTTCAAAACACAGGTCTCCCACTGTGAATTCCTTCAAAACACAACTCCCCCACCGTGACGTCTTCCAAAACAGACTCAAAGAAATACACAGTGACCCTAAACCCTCAGAAAGACGAAGGAAGAAGCGCCACAGAAGAGGATGAAGCGCACGCAGACAGAAGAAACTACAAAAAAATAATGCACTTTCCAACAATTCACATCACAATCTCAAACAAAGTCCGGTGGAATTGAAGCAATCCTAATATCATAGCTGTTTGTCGCTGATTGCATGAGCCCAAATTTTCTGACAGAGATTAAGCTTCTCATCACGTACGTGCACTTTGAGCATTCCGTGTTCTAAACCGTGGCAGGAAGAAAGAAACCCTAAAACCTACATTCCTAATCATCAAAAACGAGAACTTGAAGTACTCACCTGCCACGATTAGAAGACCTAACTTGCCGATTTGAACCCCGACCTCTTTTTCAGCAGCTTTCTTCAAAACACAGGTCTCCCATTGTGAGTTCCTTCAAAACACAGCTCCCCCACCGTGACGTCTTCCAAAACAGACTAAAAGAAATACACAGTGACCCTAAACCCTCAGAAGGACGAAGGAAGAAGCGCCACAGAAGAGGATGAAGCGCACGCAGACAGAAGAAACTACAAAAAAATAATGCACTTTCCAACAATTCACATCACAATCTCAAACAAAGTCCGGTGGAATTGAAGCAATCCTAATATCATAGCTGTTTGTCGCTCATTGCATGAGCCCAAATTTTCTGACAGAGATTAAGCTTCTCATCACGTACGTGCACTTTGAGCATTCCGTGTTCTAAACCGTGGCAGGAAGAAAGAAACCCTAAAACCTACATTCCTAATCATCAAAAACGAGAACTTGAAGTACTCACCTGCCACGATTAGAAGACCTAACTTGCCGATTTGAACCCCGACCTCTTTTTCAGCAGCTTTCTTCAAAACACAGGTCTCCCACTGTGAATTCCTTCAAAACACAACTCCCCCACCGTGACGTCTTCCAAAACAGACTCAAAGAAATACACAGTGACCCTAAACCCTCAGAAAGACGAAGGAAGAAGCGCCACAGAAGAGGATGAAGCGCACGCAGACAGAAGAAACTACAAAAAAATAATGCACTTTCCAACAATTCACATCACAATCTCAAACAAAGTGCGGTGGAATTGAAGCAATGCTAATATCATAGCTGTTTGTCGCTGATTGCATGAGCCCAAATTTTCTGACAGAGATTAAGCTTCTCATCACGTACGTGCACTTTGAGCATTCCGTGTTCTAAACCGTGGCAGGAAGAAAGAAACCCTAAAACCTACATTCCTAATCATCAAAAACGAGAACTTGAAGTACTCACCTGCCACGATTAGAAGACCTAACTTGCCGATTTGAACCCCGACCTCTTTTTCAGCAGCTTTCTTCAAAACACAGGTCTCCCATTGTGAGTTCCTTCAAAACACAGCTCCCCCACCGTGACGTCTTCCAAAACAGACTGAAAGAAATACACAGTGACCCTAAACCCTCAGAAGGACGAAGGAAGAAGCGCCACAGAAGACGATGAAGCGCACGCAGACAGAAGAAACTACAAAAAAATAATGCACTTTCCAACAATTCACATCACAATCTCAAACAAAGTGCGGTGGAATTGAAGCAATCCTAATATCATAGCTGTTTGTCGCTGATTGCATGAGCCCAAATTTTCTGACAGAGATTAAGCTTCTCATCACGTACGTGCACTTTGAGCATTCCGTGTTCTAAACCGTGGCAGGAAGAAAGAAACCCTAAAACCTACATTCCTAATCATCAAAAACGAGAACTTGAAGTACTCACCTGCCACGATTAGAAGACCTAACTTGCCGATTTGAACCCCGACCTCTTTTTCAGCAGCTTTCTTCAAAACACAGGTCTCCCATTGTGAGTTCCTTCAAAACACAGCTCCCCCACCGTGACGTCTTCCAAAACAGACTAAAAGAAATACACAGTGACCCTAAACCCTCAGAAGGACGAAGGAAGAAGCGCCACAGAAGAGGATGAAGCGCACGCAGACAGAAGAAACTACAAAAAAATAATGCACTTTCCAACAATTCACATCACAATCTCAAACAAAGTCCGGTGGAATTGAAGCAATCCTAATATCATAGCTGTTTGTCGTTGATTGCATGAGCCCAAATTTTTTGACAGAGATTAAGCTTCTCATCACGTACGTGCACTTTGAGCATTCCGTGTTCTAAACCGTGGCAGGAAGAAAGAAACCCTAAAACCTACATTCCTAATCATCAAAAACGAGAACTTGAAGTACTCACCTGCCACGATTAGAAGACCTAACTTGCCGATTTGAACCCCGACCTCTTTTTCAGCAGCTTTCTTCAAAACACAGGTCTCCCATTGTGAGTTCCTTCAAAACACAGCTCCCCCACCGTGACGTCTTCCAAAACAGACTAAAAGAAATACACAGTGACCCTAAACCCTCAGAAGGACGAAGGAAGAAGCGCCACAGAAGAGGATGAAGCGCACGCAGACAGAAGAAACTACAAAAAAATAATGCACTTTCCAACAATTCACATCACAATCTCAAACAAAGTCCGGTGGAATTGAAGCAATCCTAATATCATAGCTGTTTGTCGTTGATTGCATGAGCCCAAATTTTCTGACAGAGATTAAGCTTCTCATCACGTACGTGCACTTTGAGCATTCCGTGTTCTAAACCGTGGCAGGAAGAAAGAAACCCTAAAACCTACATTCCTAATCATCAAAAACGAGAACTTGAAGTACTCACCTGCCACGATTAGAAGACCTAACTTGCCGATTTGAACCCCGACCTCTTTTTCAGCAGCTTTCTTCAAAACACAGGTCTCCCACTGTGAATTCCTTCAAAACACAACTCCCCCACCGTGACGTCTTCCAAAACAGACTCAAAGAAATACACAGTGACCCTAAACCCTCAGAAAGACGAAGGAAGAAGCGCCACAGAAGAGGATGAAGCGCACGCAGACAGAAGAAACTACAAAAAAATAATGCACTTTCCAACAATTCACATCACAATCTCAAACAAAGTCCGGTGGAATTGAAGCAATCCTAATATCATAGCTGTTTGTCGTTGATTGCATGAGCCCAAATTTCCTGACAGAGATTAAGCTTCTCATCACGTACGTGCACTTTGAGCATTCCGTGTTCTAAACCGTGGCAGGAAGAAAGAAACCCTAAAACCTACATTCCTAATCATCAAAAACGAGAACTTGAAGTACTCACCTGCCACGATTAGAAGACCTAACTTGCCGATTTGAACCCCGACCTCTTTTTCAGCAGCTTTCTTCAAAACACAGGTCTCCCACTGTGAATTCCTTCAAAACACAACTCCCCCACCGTGACGTCTTCCAAAACAGACTAAAAGAAATACACAGTGACCCTAAACCCTCAGAAGGACGAAGGAAGAAGCGCCACAGAAGAGGATGAAGCGCACGCAGACAGAAGAAACTACAAAAAAATAATGCACTTTCCAACAATTCACATCACAATCTCAAACAAAGTCCGGTGGAATTGAAGCAATCCTAATATCATAGCTGTTTGTCGTTGATTGCATGAGCCCAAATTTTCTGACAGAGATTAAGCTTCTCATCACGTACGTGCACTTTGAGCATTCCGTGTTCTAAACCGTGGCAGGAAGAAAGAAACCCTAAAACCTACATTCCTAATCATCAAAAACGAGAACTTGAAGTACTCACCTGCCACGATTAGAAGACCTAACTTGCCGATTTGAACCCCGACCTCTTTTTCAGCAGCTTTCTTCAAAACACAGGTCTCCCACTGTGAATTCCTTCAAAACACAACTCCCCCACCGTGACGTCTTCCAAAACAGACTCAAAGAAATACACAGTGACCCTAAACCCTCAGAAAGACGAAGGAAGAAGCGCCACAGAAGAGGATGAAGCGCACGCAGACAGAAGAAACTACAAAAAAATAATGCACTTTCCAACAATTCACATCACAATCTCAAACAAAGTGCGGTGGAATTGAAGCAATCCTAATATCATAGCTGTTTGTCGTTGATTGCATGAGCCCAAATTTCCTGACAGAGATTAAGCTTCTCATCACGTACGTGCACTTTGAGCATTCCGTGTTCTAAACCGTGGCAGGAAGAAAGAAACCCTAAAACCTACATTCCTAATCATCAAAAACGAGAACTTGAAGTACTCACCTGCCACGATTAGAAGACCTAACTTGCCGATTTGAACCCCGACCTCTTTTTCAGCAGCTTTCTTCAAAACACAGGTCTCCCACTGTGAATTCCTTCAAAACACAACTCCCCCACCGTGACGTCTTCCAAAACAGACTAAAAGAAATACACAGTGACCCTAAACCCTCAGAAGGACGAAGGAAGAAGCGCCACAGAAGAGGATGAAGCGCACGCAGACAGAAGAAACTACAAAAAAATAATGCACTTTCCAACAATTCACATCACAATCTCAAACAAAGTCCGGTGGAATTGAAGCAATCCTAATATCATAGCTGTTTGTCGCTCATTGCATGAGCCCAAATTTTCTGACAGAGATTAAGCTTCTCATCACGTACGTGCACTTTGAGCATTCCGTGTTCTAAACCGTGGCAGGAAGAAAGAAACCCTAAAACCTACATTCCTAATCATCAAAAACGAGAACTTGAAGTACTCACCTGCCACGATTAGAAGACCTAACTTGCCGATTTGAACCCCGACCTCTTTTTCAGCAGCTTTCTTCAAAACACAGGTCTCCCACTGTGAATTCCTTCAAAACACAACTCCCCCACCGTGACGTCTTCCAAAACAGACTCAAAGAAATACACAGTGACCCTAAACCCTCAGAAAGACGAAGGAAGAAGCGCCACAGAAGAGGATGAAGCGCACGCAGACAGAAGAAACTACAAAAAAATAATGCACTTTCCAACAATTCACATCACAATCTCAAACAAAGTGCGGTGGAATTGAAGCAATGCTAATATCATAGCTGTTTGTCGCTGATTGCATGAGCCCAAATTTTCTGACAGAGATTAAGCTTCTCATCACGTACGTGCACTTTGAGCATTCCGTGTTCTAAACCGTGGCAGGAAGAAAGAAACCCTAAAACCTACATTCCTAATCATCAAAAACGAGAACTTGAAGTACTCACCTGCCACGATTAGAAGACCTAACTTGCCGATTTGAACCCCGACCTCTTTTTCAGCAGCTTTCTTCAAAACACAGGTCTCCCACTCTGAGTTCCTTCAAAACACAGCTCCCCCACCGTGACGTCTTCTAAAACAAACTGAAAGAAATACACAGTGTCCCTAAACCCTCAGAAGGAAGAAGGAAGAAGCGCCACAGAAGAGGATGAAGCGCACGCAGACAGAAGAAACTACAAAAAAATAATGCACTTTCCAACAATTCACATCACAATCTCAAACAAAGTGCGGTGGAATTGAAGCAATGCTAATATCATAGCTGTTTGTCGCTGATTGCATGAGCCCAAATTTTCTGACAGAGATTAAGCTTCTCATCACGTACGTGCACTTTGAGCATTCCGTGTTCTAAACCGTGGCAGGAAGAAAGAAACCCTAAAACCTACATTCCTAATCATCAAAAACGAGAACTTGAAGTACTCACCTGCCACGATTAGAAGACCTAACTTGCCGATTTGAACCCCGACCTTTTTTTCAGCAGCTTTCTTCAAAACACAGGTCTCCCACTGTGAATTCCTTCAAAACACAGCTCCCCCACCGTGACGTCTTCCAAAACAGACTGAAAGAAATACACAGTGACCCTAAACCCTCAGAAGGACGAAGGAAGAAGCGCCACAGAAGAGGATGAAGCGCACGCAGACAGAAGAAACTACAAAAAAATAATGCACTTTCCAACAATTCACATCACAATCTCAAACAAAGTCCGGTGGAATTGAAGCAATCCTAATATCATAGCTGTTTGTCGCTCATTGCATGAGCCCAAATTTTCTGACAGAGATTAAGCTTCTCATCACGTACGTGCACTTTGAGCATTCCGTGTTCTAAACCGTGGCAGGAAGAAAGAAACCCTAAAACCTACATTCCTAATCATCAAAAACGAGAACTTGAAGTACTCACCTGCCACGATTAGAAGACCTAATTTGCCGATTTGAACCCCGACCTCTTTTTCAGCAGCTTTCTTCAAAACACCGGTCTCCCACTCTGAGTTCCTTCAAAACACAGCTCCCCCACCGTGACGTCTTCTAAAACAAACTGAAAGAAATACACAGTGACCCTAAACCCTCAGAAGGAAGAAGGAAGAAGCGCCACAGAAGACGATGAAGCGCACGCAGACAGAAGAAACTACAAAAAAATAATGCACTTTCCAACAATTCACATCACAATCTCAAACAAAGTCCGGTGGAATTGAAGCAATCCTAATATCATAGCTGTTTGTCGTTGATTGCATGAGCCCAAATTTCCTGACAGAGATTAAGCTTCTCATCACGTACGTGCACTTTGAGCATTCCGTGTTCTAAACCGTGGCAAGAAGAAAGAAACCCTAAAACCTACATTCCTAATCATCAAAAACGAGAACTTGAAGTACTCACCTGCCACGATTAGAAGACCTAACTTGCCGATTTGAACCCCGACCTCTTTTTCAGCAGCTTTCTTCAAAACACAGGTCTCCCACTCTGAGTTCCTTCAAAACACAGCTCCCCCACCGTGACGTCTTCTAAAACAAACTGAAAGAAATACACAGTGACCCTAAACCCTCAGAAGGAAGAAGGAAGAAGCGCCACAGAAGAGGATGAAGCGCACGCAGACAGAAGAAACTACAAAAAAATAATGCACTTTCCAACAATTCACATCACAATCTCAAACAAAGTGCGGTGGAATTGAAGCAATCCTAATATCATAGCTGTTTGTCGTTGATTGCATGAGCCCAAATTTTCTGACAGAGATTAAGCTTCTCATCACGTACGTGCACTTTGAGCATTCCGTGTTCTAAACCGTGGCAGGAAGAAAGAAACCCTAAAACCTACATTCCTAATCATCAAAAACGAGAACTTGAAGTACTCACCTGCCACGATTAGAAGACCTAACTTGCCGATTTGAACCCCGACCTCTTTTTCAGCAGCTTTCTTCAAAACACAGGTCTCCCATTGTGAGTTCCTTCAAAACACAGCTCCCCCACCGTGACGTCTTCCAAAACAGACTAAAAGAAATACACAGTGACCCTAAACCCTCAGAAGGACGAAGGAAGAAGCGCCACAGAAGAGGATGAAGCGCACGCAGACAGAAGAAACTACAAAAAAATAATGCACTTTCCAACAATTCACATCACAATCTCAAACAAAGTCCGGTGGAATTGAAGCAATCCTAATATCATAGCTGTTTGTCGTTGATTGCATGAGCCCAAATTTTCTGACAGAGATTAAGCTTCTCATCACGTACGTGCACTTTGAGCATTCCGTGTTCTAAACCGTGGCAGGAAGAAAGAAACCCTAAAACCTACATTCCTAATCATCAAAAACGAGAACTTGAAGTACTCACCTGCCACGATTAGAAGACCTAACTTGCCGATTTGAACCCCGACCTCTTTTTCAGCAGCTTTCTTCAAAACACAGGTCTCCCACTGTGAATTCCTTCAAAACACAACTCCCCCACCGTGACGTCTTCCAAAACAGACTCAAAGAAATACACAGTGACCCTAAACCCTCAGAAAGACGAAGGAAGAAGCGCCACAGAAGAGGATGAAGCGCACGCAGACAGAAGAAACTACAAAAAAATAATGCACTTTCCAACAATTCACATCACAATCTCAAACAAAGTCCGGTGGAATTGAAGCAATCCTAATATCATAGCTGTTTGTCGCTCATTGCATGAGCCCAAATTTTCTGACAGAGATTAAGCTTCTCATCACGTACGTGCACTTTGAGCATTCCGTGTTCTAAACCGTGGCAGGAAGAAAGAAACCCTAAAACCTACATTCCTAATCATCAAAAACGAGAACTTGAAGTACTCACCTGCCACGATTAGAAGACCTAACTTGCCGATTTGAACCCCGACCTCTTTTTCAGCAGCTTTCTTCAAAACACAGGTCTCCCACTGTGAATTCCTTCAAAACACAACTCCCCCACCGTGACGTCTTCCAAAACAGACTCAAAGAAATACACAGTGACCCTAAACCCTCAGAAAGACGAAGGAAGAAGCGCCACAGAAGAGGATGAAGCGCACGCAGACAGAAGAAACTACAAAAAAATAATGCACTTTCCAACAATTCACATCACAATCTCAAACAAAGTGCGGTGGAATTGAAGCAATGCTAATATCATAGCTGTTTGTCGCTGATTGCATGAGCCCAAATTTCCTGACAGAGATTAAGCTTCTCATCACGTACGTGCACTTTGAGCATTCCGTGTTCTAAACCGTGGCAGGAAGAAAGAAACCCTAAAACCTACATTCCTAATCATCAAAAACGAGAACTTGAAGTACTCACCTGCCACGATTAGAAGACCTAACTTGCCGATTTGAACCCCGACCTCTTTTTCAGCAGCTTTCTTCAAAACACAGGTCTCCCACTCTGAGTTCCTTCAAAACACAGCTCCCCCACCGTGACGTCTTCTAAAACAAACTGAAAGAAATACACAGTGTCCCTAAACCCTCAGAAGGAAGAAGGAAGAAGCGCCACAGAAGAGGATGAAGCGCACGCAGACAGAAGAAACTACAAAAAAATAATGCACTTTCCAACAATTCACATCACAATCTCAAACAAAGTGCGGTGGAATTGAAGCAATGCTAATATCATAGCTGTTTGTCGCTGATTGCATGAGCCCAAATTTTCTGACAGAGATTAAGCTTCTCATCACGTACGTGCACTTTGAGCATTCCGTGTTCTAAACCGTGGCAGGAAGAAAGAAACCCTAAAACCTACATTCCTAATCATCAAAAACGAGAACTTGAAGTACTCACCTGCCACGATTAGAAGACCTAACTTGCCGATTTGAACCCCGACCTTTTTTTCAGCAGCTTTCTTCAAAACACAGGTCTCCCACTGTGAATTCCTTCAAAACACAGCTCCCCCACCGTGACGTCTTCCAAAACAGACTCAAAGAAATACACAGTGACCCTAAACCCTCAGAAGGACGAAGGAAGAAGCGCCACAGAAGAGGATGAAGCGCACGCAGACAGAAGAAACTACAAAAAAATAATGCACTTTCCAACAATTCACATCACAATCTCAAACAAAGTCCGGTGGAATTGAAGCAATCCTAATATCATAGCTGTTTGTCGCTCATTGCATGAGCCCAAATTTTCTGACAGAGATTAAGCTTCTCATCACGTACGTGCACTTTGAGCATTCCGTGTTCTAAACCGTGGCAGGAAGAAAGAAACCCTAAAACCTACATTCCTAATCATCAAAAACGAGAACTTGAAGTACTCACCTGCCACGATTAGAAGACCTAATTTGCCGATTTGAACCCCGACCTCTTTTTCAGCAGCTTTCTTCAAAACACCGGTCTCCCACTCTGAGTTCCTTCAAAACACAGCTCCCCCACCGTGACGTCTTCTAAAACAAACTGAAAGAAATACACAGTGACCCTAAACCCTCAGAAGGAAGAAGGAAGAAGCGCCACAGAAGACGATGAAGCGCACGCAGACAGAAGAAACTACAAAAAAATAATGCACTTTCCAACAATTCACATCACAATCTCAAACAAAGTCCGGTGGAATTGAAGCAATCCTAATATCATAGCTGTTTGTCGTTGATTGCATGAGCCCAAATTTCCTGACAGAGATTAAGCTTCTCATCACGTACGTGCACTTTGAGCATTCCGTGTTCTAAACCGTGGCAAGAAGAAAGAAACCCTAAAACCTACATTCCTAATCATCAAAAACGAGAACTTGAAGTACTCACCTGCCACGATTAGAAGACCTAACTTGCCGATTTGAACCCCGACCTCTTTTTCAGCAGCTTTCTTCAAAACACAGGTCTCCCACTCTGAGTTCCTTCAAAACACAGCTCCCCCACCGTGACGTCTTCTAAAACAAACTGAAAGAAATACACAGTGACCCTAAACCCTCAGAAGGAAGAAGGAAGAAGCGCCACAGAAGAGGATGAAGCGCACGCAGACAGAAGAAACTACAAAAAAATAATGCACTTTCCAACAATTCACATCACAATCTCAAACAAAGTGCGGTGGAATTGAAGCAATCCTAATATCATAGCTGTTTGTCGTTGATTGCATGAGCCCAAATTTCCTGACAGAGATTAAGCTTCTCATCACGTACGTGCACTTTGAGCATTCCGTGTTCTAAACCGTGGCAGGAAGAAAGAAACCCTAAAACCTACATTCCTAATCATCAAAAACGAGAACTTGAAGTACTCACCTGCCACGATTAGAAGACCTAACTTGCCGATTTGAACCCCGACCTCTTTTTCAGCAGCTTTCTTCAAAACACAGGTCTCCCACTCTGAGTTCCTTCAAAACACAGCTCCCCCACCGTGACGTCTTCTAAAACAAACTGAAAGAAATACACAGTGTCCCTAAACCCTCAGAAGGAAGAAGGAAGAAGCGCCACAGAAGAGGATGAAGCGCACGCAGACAGAAGAAACTACAAAAAAA
Organism: Climacium dendroides; assembly: GCA_950106755.1. NCBI lineage: Eukaryota > Viridiplantae > Streptophyta > Bryopsida > Hypnales > Climaciaceae > Climacium > Climacium dendroides. The sequence goes on from OX467086.1 coordinate 911,967, forward strand.
TAATGCACTTTCCAACAATTCACATCACAATCTCAAACAAAGTGCGGTGGAATTGAAGCAATCCTAATATCATAGCTGTTTGTCGTTGATTGCATGAGCCCAAATTTTCTGACAGAGATTAAGCTTCTCATCACGTACGTGCACTTTGAGCATTCCGTGTTCTAAACCGTGGCAGGAGAAAAGAAACCCTAAAACCTACATTCCTAATCATCAAAAACGAGAACTTGAAGTACTCACCTGCCACAATTAGAAGACCTAACTTGCCGATTTGAACCCCGACCTCTTTTTCAGCAGCTTTCTTCAAAACACAGGTCTCCCACTCTGAGTTCCTTCAAAACACAGCTCCCCCACCGTGACGTCTTCCAAAACAGACTGAAAGAAATACACAGTGACCCTAAACCCTCAGAAGGACGAAGGAAGAAGCGCCACAGAAGAGGATGAAGCGCACGCAGACAGAAGAAACTACAAAAAAATAATGCACTTTCCAACAATTCACATCACAATCTCAAACAAAGTGCGGTGGAATTGAAGCAATCCTAATATCATAGCTGTTTGTCGCTGATTGCATGAGCCCAAATTTTCTGACAGAGATTAAGCTTCTCATCACGTACGTGCACTTTGAGCATTCCGTGTTCTAAACCGTGGCAGGAGAAAAGAAACCCTAAAACCTACATTCCTAATCATCAAAAACGAGAACTTGAAGTACTCACCTGCCACGATTAGAAGACCTAACTTGCCGATTTGAACCCCGACCTCTTTTTCAGCAGCTTTCTTCAAAACACAGGTCTCCCACTCTGAGTTCCTTCAAAACACAGCTCCCCCACCGTGACGTCTTCGAAAACAAACTGAAAGAAATACACAGTGACCCTAAACCCTCAGAAGGAAGAAGGAAGAAGCGCCACAGAAGAGGATGAAGCGCACGCAGACACAAGAAACTACAAAAAAATAATGCACTTTCCAACAATTCACATCACAATCTCAAACAAAGTGCGGTGGAATTGAAGCAATCCTAATATCATAGCTGTTTGTCGTTGATTGCATGAGCCCAAATTTTTTGACAGAGATTAAGCTTCTCATCACGTACGTGCACTTTGAGCATTCCGTGTTCTAAACCGTGGCAGGAAGAAAGAAACCCTAAAACCTACATTCCTAATCATCAAAAACGAGAACTTGAAGTACTCACCTGCCACGATTAGAAGACCTAACTTGCCGATTTGAACCCCGACCTCTTTTTCAGCAGCTTTCTTCAAAACACAGGTCTCCCACTGTGAATTCCTTCAAAACACAGCTCCCCCACCGTGACGTCTTCCAAAACAGACTGAAAGAAATACACAGTGACCCTAAACCCTCAGAAGGAGGAAGGAAGAAGTGCCACAGAAGAAGATGAAGCGCACGCAGACACAAGAAACTACAAAAAAATAATGCACTTTCCAACAATTCACATCACAATCTCAAACAAAGTGCGGTGGAATTGAAGCAATCCTAATATCATAGCTGTTTGTCGCTGATTGCATGAGCCCAAATTTTTTGACAGAGATTAAGCTTCTCATCACGTACGTGCACTTTGAGCATTCCGTGTTCTAAACCGTGGCAGGAAGAAAGAAACCCTAAAACCTACATTCCTAATCATCAAAAACGAGAACTTGAAGTACTCACCTGCCACGATTAGAAGACCTAACTTGCCGATTTGAACCCCGACCTCTTTTTCAGCAGCTTTCTTCAAAACACAGGTCTCCCACTCTGAGTTCCTTCAAAACACAGCTCCCCCACCGTGACGTCTTCGAAAACAAACTGAAAGAAATACACAGTGACCCTAAACCCTCAGAAGGAAGAAGGAAGAAGCGCCACAGAAGAGGATGAAGCGCACGCAGACACAAGAAACTACAAAAAAATAATGCACTTTCCAACAATTCACATCACAATCTCAAACAAAGTGCGGTGGAATTGAAGCAATCCTAATATCATAGCTGTTTGTCGTTGATTGCATGAGCCCAAATTTTTTGACAGAGATTAAGCTTCTCATCACGTACGTGCACTTTGAGCATTCCGTGTTCTAAACCGTGGCAGGAAGAAAGAAACCCTAAAACCTACATTCCTAATCATCAAAAACGAGAACTTGAAGTACTCACCTGCCACGATTAGAAGACCTAACTTGCCGATTTGAACCCCGACCTCTTTTTCAGCAGCTTTCTTCAAAACACAGGTCTCCCACTGTGAATTCCTTCAAAACACAGCTCCCCCACCGTGACGTCTTCCAAAACAGACTGAAAGAAATACACAGTGACCCTAAACCCTCAGAAGGAGGAAGGAAGAAGTGCCACAGAAGAAGATGAAGCGCACGCAGACACAAGAAACTACAAAAAAATAATGCACTTTCCAACAATTCACATCACAATCTCAAACAAAGTGCGGTGGAATTGAAGCAATCCTAATATCATAGCTGTTTGTCGCTGATTGCATGAGCCCAAATTTTTTGACAGAGATTAAGCTTCTCATCACGTACGTGCACTTTGAGCATTCCGTGTTCTAAACCGTGGCAGGAAGAAAGAAACCCTAAAACCTACATTCCTAATCATCAAAAACGAGAACTTGAAGTACTCACCTGCCACGATTAGAAGACCTAACTTGCCGATTTGAACCCCGACCTCTTTTTCAGCAGCTTTCTTCAAAACACAGGTCTCCCACTCTGAGTTCCTTCAAAACACAGCTCCCCCACCGTGACGTCTTCGAAAACAAACTGAAAGAAATACACAGTGACCCTAAACCCTCAGAAGGACGAAGGAAGAAGCGCCACAGAAGAGGATGAAGCGCACGCAGACAGAAGAAACTACAAAAAAATAATGCACTTTCCAACAATTCACATCACAATCTCAAACAAAGTGCGGTGGAATTGAAGCAATCCTAATATCATAGCTGTTTGTCGTTGATTGCATGAGCCCAAATTTTTTGACAGAGATTAAGCTTCTCATCACGTACGTGCACTTTGAGCATTCCGTGTTCTAAACCGTGGCAGGAAGAAAGAAACCCTAAAACCTACATTCCTAATCATCAAAAACGAGAACTTGAAGTACTCACCTGCCACGATTAGAAGACCTAACTTGCCGATTTGAACCCCGACCTCTTTTTCAGCAGCTTTCTTCAAAACACAGGTCTCCCACTGTGAATTCCTTCAAAACACAGCTCCCCCACCGTGACGTCTTCCAAAACAGACTGAAAGAAATACACAGTGACCCTAAACCCTCAGAAGGACGAAGGAAGAAGCGCCACAGAAGAGGATGAAGCGCACGCAGAGACAAGAAACTACAAAAAAATAATGCACTTTCCAACAATTCACATCACAATCTCAAACAAAGTGCGGTGGAATTGAAGCAATCCTAATATCATAGCTGTTTGTCGCTGATTGCATGAGCCCAAATTTTCTGACAGAGATTAAGCTTCTCATCACGTACGTGCACTTTGAGCATTCCGTGTTCTAAACCGTGGCAGGAAGAAAGAAACCCTAAAACCTACATTCCTAATCATCAAAAACGAGAACTTGAAGTACTCACCTGCCACGATTAGAAGACCTAACTTGCCGATTTGAACCCCGACCTCTTTTTCAGCAGCTTTCTTCAAAACACAGGTCTCCCACTCTGAGTTCCTTCAAAACACAGCTCCCCCACCGTGACGTCTTCGAAAACAAACTGAAAGAAATACACAGTGACCCTAAACCCTCAGAAGGAAGAAGGAAGAAGCGCCACAGAAGAGGATGAAGCGCACGCAGACACAAGAAACTACAAAAAAATAATGCACTTTCCAACAATTCACATCACAATCTCAAACAAAGTGCGGTGGAATTGAAGCAATCCTAATATCATAGCTGTTTGTCGTTGATTGCATGAGCCCAAATTTTTTGACAGAGATTAAGCTTCTCATCACGTACGTGCACTTTGAGCATTCCGTGTTCTAAACCGTGGCAGGAAGAAAGAAACCCTAAAACCTACATTCCTAATCATCAAAAACGAGAACTTGAAGTACTCACCTGCCACGATTAGAAGACCTAACTTGCCGATTTGAACCCCGACCTCTTTTTCAGCAGCTTTCTTCAAAACACAGGTCTCCCACTGTGAATTCCTTCAAAACACAGCTCCCCCACCGTGACGTCTTCCAAAACAGACTGAAAGAAATACACAGTGACCCTAAACCCTCAGAAGGAGGAAGGAAGAAGTGCCACAGAAGAAGATGAAGCGCACGCAGACACAAGAAACTACAAAAAAATAATGCACTTTCCAACAATTCACATCACAATCTCAAACAAAGTGCGGTGGAATTGAAGCAATCCTAATATCATAGCTGTTTGTCGCTGATTGCATGAGCCCAAATTTTTTGACAGAGATTAAGCTTCTCATCACGTACGTGCACTTTGAGCATTCCGTGTTCTAAACCGTGGCAGGAAGAAAGAAACCCTAAAACCTACATTCCTAATCATCAAAAACGAGAACTTGAAGTACTCACCTGCCACGATTAGAAGACCTAACTTGCCGATTTGAACCCCGACCTCTTTTTCAGCAGCTTTCTTCAAAACACAGGTCTCCCACTCTGAGTTCCTTCAAAACACAGCTCCCCCACCGTGACGTCTTCGAAAACAAACTGAAAGAAATACACAGTGACCCTAAACCCTCAGAAGGACGAAGGAAGAAGCGCCACAGAAGAGGATGAAGCGCACGCAGACAGAAGAAACTACAAAAAAATAATGCACTTTCCAACAATTCACATCACAATCTCAAACAAAGTGCGGTGGAATTGAAGCAATCCTAATATCATAGCTGTTTGTCGTTGATTGCATGAGCCCAAATTTTCTGACAGAGATTAAGCTTCTCATCACGTACGTGCACTTTGAGCATTCCGTGTTCTAAACCGTGGCAGGAAGAAAGAAACCCTAAAACCTACATTCCTAATCATCAAAAACGAGAACTTGAAGTACTCACCTGCCACGATTAGAAGACCTAACTTGCCGATTTGAACCCCGACCTCTTTTTCAGCAGCTTTCTTCAAAACACAGGTCTCCCACTGTGAATTCCTTCAAAACACAGCTCCCCCACCGTGACGTCTTCCAAAACAGACTGAAAGAAATACACAGTGACCCTAAACCCTCAGAAGGACGAAGGAAGAAGCGCCACAGAAGAGGATGAAGCGCACGCAGAGACAAGAAACTACAAAAAAATAATGCACTTTCCAACAATTCACATCACAATCTCAAACAAAGTCCGGTGGAATTGAAGCAATCCTAATATCATAGCTGTTTGTCGCTGATTGCATGAGCCCAAATTTTCTGACAGAGATTAAGCTTCTCATCACGTACGTGCACTTTGAGCATTCCGTGTTCTAAACCGTGGCAGGAAGAAAGAAACCCTAAAACCGACATTCCTAATCATCATAAACGAGAACTTGAAGTACTCACCTGCCACGATTAGAAGACCTAACTTGCCGATTTGAACCCCGACCTCTTTTTCAGCAGCTTTCTTCAAAACACAGGTCTCCCATTGTGAGTTCCTTCAAAACACAGCTCCCCCACCGTGACGTCTTCCAAAACAGACTGAAAGAAATACACAGTGACCCTAAACCCTCAGAAGGACGAAGGAAGAAGCGCCACAGAAGACGATGAAGCGCACGCAGACAGAAGAAACTACAAAAAAATAATGCACTTTCCAACAATTCACATCACAATCTCAAACAAAGTGCGGTGGAATTGAAGCAATCCTAATATCATAGCTGTTTGTCGTTGATTGCATGAGCCCAAATTTTTTGACAGAGATTAAGCTTCTCATCACGTACGTGCACTTTGAGCATTCCGTGTTCTAAACCGTGGCAGGAAGAAAGAAACCCTAAAACCTACATTCCTAATCATCAAAAACGAGAACTTGAAGTACTCACCTGCCACGATTAGAAGACCTAACTTGCCGATTTGAACCCCGACCTCTTTTTCAGCAGCTTTCTTCAAAACACAGGTCTCCCACTCTGAGTTCCTTCAAAACACAGCTCCCCCACCGTGACGTCTTCTAAAACAAACTGAAAGAAATACACAGTGACCCTAAACCCTCAGAAGGAAGAAGGAAGAAGCGCCACAGAAGACGATGAAGCGCACGCAGAGACAAGAAACTACAAAAAAATAATGCACTTTCCAACAATTCACATCACAATCTCAAACAAAGTGCGGTGGAATTGAAGCAATCCTAATATCATAGCTGTTTGTCGTTGATTGCATGAGCCCAAATTTTTTGACAGAGATTAAGCTTCTCATCACGTACGTGCACTTTGAGCATTCCGTGTTCTAAACCGTGGCAGGAAGAAAGAAACCCTAAAACCTACATTCCTAATCATCAAAAACGAGAACTTGAAGTACTCACCTGCCACGATTAGAAGACCTAACTTGCCGATTTGAACCCCGACCTCTTTTTCAGCAGCTTTCTTCAAAACACAGGTCTCCCACTCTGAGTTCCTTCAAAACACAGCTCCCCCACTGTGACGTCTTCTAAAACAAACTGAAAGAAATACACAGTGACCCTAAACCCTCAGAAGGAAGAAGGAAGAAGCGCCACAGAAGACGATGAAGCGCACGCAGAGACAAGAAACTACAAAAAAAATAATGCACTTTCCAACAATTCACATCACAATCTCAAACAAAGTGCGGTGGAATTGAAGCAATCCTAATATCATAGCTGTTTGTCGTTGATTGCATGAGCCCAAATTTCCTGACAGAGATTAAGCTTCTCATCACGTACGTGCACTTTGAGCATTCCGTGTTCTAAACCGTGGCAGGAGAAAAGAAACCCTAAAACCTACATTCCTAATCATCAAAAACGAGAACTTGAAGTACTCACCTGCCACGATTAGAAGACCTAACTTGCCGATTTGAACCCCGACCTCTTTTTCAGCAGCTTTCTTCAAAACACAGGTCTCCCACTGTGAATTCCTTCAAAACACAGCTCCCCCACCGTGACGTCTTCCAAAACAGACTGAAAGAAATACACAGTGACCCTAAACCCTCAGAAGGACGAAGGAAGAAGTGCCACAGAAGAGGATGAAGCGCACGCAGACAGAAGAAACTACAAAAAAATAATGCACTTTCCAACAATTCACATCACAATCTCAAACAAAGTGCGGTGGAATTGAAGCAATCCTAATATCATAGCTGTTTGTCGTTGATTGCATGAGCCCAAATTTCCTGACAGAGATTAAGCTTCTCATCACGTACGTGCACTTTGAGCATTCCGTGTTCTAAACCGTGGCAGGAAGAAAGAAACCCTAAAACCTACATTCCTAATCATCAAAAACGAGAACTTGAAGTACTCACCTGCCACGATTAGAAGACCTAACTTGCCGATTTGAACCCCGACCTCTTTTTCAGCAGCTTTCTTCAAAACACAGGTCTCCCACTGTGAATTCCTTCTAAAAACAACTCCCCCACCGTGACGTCTTCCAAAACAGACTCAAAGAAATACACAGTGACCCTAAACCCTCAGAAGGAAGAAGGAAGAAGCGCCACAGAAGAGGATGAAGCGCACGCAGACAGAAGAAACTACAAAAAAATAATGCACTTTCCAACAATTCACATCACAATCTCAAACAAAGTGCGGTGGAATTGAAGCAATCCTAATATCATAGCTGTTTGTCGTTGATTGCATGAGCCCAAATTTTTTGACAGAGATTAAGCTTCTCATCACGTACGTGCACTTTGAGCATTCCGTGTTCTAAACCGTGGCAGGAAGAAAGAAACCCTAAAACCTACATTCCTAATCATCAAAAACGAGAACTTGAAGTACTCACCTGCCACGATTAGAAGACCTAACTTGCCGATTTGAACCCCGACCTCTTTTTCAGCAGCTTTCTTCAAAACACAGGTCTCCCACTGTGAATTCCTTCTAAAAACAACTCCCCCACCGTGACGTCTTCCAAAACAGACTCAAAGAAATACACAGTGACCCTAAACCCTCAGAAGGAAGAAGGAAGAAGCGCCACAGAAGAGGATGAAGCGCACGCAGACAGAAGAAACTACAAAAAAATAATGCACTTTCCAACAATTCACATCACAATCTCAAACAAAGTGCGGTGGAATTGAAGCAATCCTAATATCATAGCTGTTTGTCGTTGATTGCATGAGCCCAAATTTCCTGACAGAGATTAAGCTTCTCATCACGTACGTGCACTTTGAGCATTCCGTGTTCTAAACCGTGGCAGGAAGAAAGAAACCCTAAAACCTACATTCCTAATCATCAAAAACGAGAACTTGAAGTACTCACCTGCCACGATTAGAAGACCTAACTTGCCGATTTGAACCCCGACCTCTTTTTCAGCAGCTTTCTTCAAAACACAGGTCTCCCACTGTGAATTCCTTCTAAAAACAACTCCCCCACCGTGACGTCTTCCAAAACAGACTGAAAGAAATACACAGTGACCCTAAACCCTCAGAAGGAGGAAGGAAGAAGTGCCACAGAAGAAGATGAAGCGCACGCAGACACAAGAAACTACAAAAAAATAATGCACTTTCCAACAATTCACATCACAATCTCAAACAAAGTGCGGTGGAATTGAAGCAATCCTAATATCATAGCTGTTTGTCGCTGATTGCATGAGCCCAAATTTTCTGACAGAGATTAAGCTTCTCATCACGTACGTGCACTTTGAGCATTCCGTGTTCTAAACCGTGGCAGGAAGAAAGAAACCCTAAAACCTACATTCCTAATCATCAAAAACGAGAACTTGAAGTACTCACCTGCCACGATTAGAAGACCTAACTTGCCGATTTGAACCCCGACCTCTTTTTCAGCAGCTTTCTTCAAAACACAGGTCTCCCATTGTGAGTTCCTTCAAAACACAGCTCCCCCACCGTGACGTCTTCCAAAACAGACTGAAAGAAATACACAGTGACCCTAAACCCTCAGAAGGACGAAGGAAGAAGCGCCACAGAAGACGATGAAGCGCACGCAGACAGAAGAAACTACAAAAAAATAATGCACTTTCCAACAATTCACATCACAATCTCAAACAAAGTGCGGTGGAATTGAAGCAATCCTAATATCATAGCTGTTTGTCGCTGATTGCATGAGCCCAAATTTTTTGACAGAGATTAAGCTTCTCATCACGTACGTGCACTTTGAGCATTCCGTGTTCTAAACCGTGGCAGGAAGAAAGAAACCCTAAAACCTACATTCCTAATCATCAAAAACGAGAACTTGAAGTACTCACCTGCCACGATTAGAAGACCTAACTTGCCGATTTGAACCCCGACCTCTTTTTCAGCAGCTTTCTTCAAAACACAGGTCTCCCACTCTGAGTTCCTTCAAAACACAGCTCCCCCACCGTGACGTCTTCTAAAACAAACTGAAAGAAATACACAGTGACCCTAAACCCTCAGAAGGAAGAAGGAAGAAGCGCCACAGAAGAGGATGAAGCGCACGCAGACAGAAGAAACTACAAAAAAATAATGCACTTTCCAACAATTCACATCACAATCTCAAACAAAGTGCGGTGGAATTGAAGCAATCCTAATATCATAGCTGTTTGTCGTTGATTGCATGAGCCCAAATTTTTTGACAGAGATTAAGCTTCTCATCACGTACGTGCACTTTGAGCATTCCGTGTTCTAAACCGTGGCAGGAAGAAAGAAACCCTAAAACCTACATTCCTAATCATCAAAAACGAGAACTTGAAGTACTCACCTGCCACGATTAGAAGACCTAACTTGCCGATTTGAACCCCGACCTCTTTTTCAGCAGCTTTCTTCAAAACACAGGTCTCCCACTCTGAGTTCCTTCAAAACACAGCTCCCCCACCGTGACGTCTTCCAAAACAGACTGAAAGAAATACACAGTGACCCTAAACCCTCAGAAGGAGGAAGGAAGAAGTGCCACAGAAGAAGATGAAGCGCACGCAGACACAAGAAACTACAAAAAAATAATGCACTTTCCAACAATTCACATCACAATCTCAAACAAAGTGCGGTGGAATTGAAGCAATCCTAATATCATAGCTGTTTGTCGCTGATTGCATGAGCCCAAATTTTCTGACAGAGATTAAGCTTCTCATCACGTACGTGCACTTTGAGCATTCCGTGTTCTAAACCGTGGCAGGAAGAAAGAAACCCTAAAACCTACATTCCTAATCATCAAAAACGAGAACTTGAAGTACTCACCTGCCACGATTAGAAGACCTAACTTGCCGATTTGAACCCCGACCTCTTTTTCAGCAGCTTTCTTCAAAACACAGGTCTCCCATTGTGAGTTCCTTCAAAACACAGCTCCCCCACCGTGACGTCTTCCAAAACAGACTGAAAGAAATACACAGTGACCCTAAACCCTCAGAAGGACGAAGGAAGAAGCGCCACAGAAGACGATGAAGCGCACGCAGACAGAAGAAACTACAAAAAAATAATGCACTTTCCAACAATTCACATCACAATCTCAAACAAAGTGCGGTGGAATTGAAGCAATCCTAATATCATAGCTGTTTGTCGCTGATTGCATGAGCCCAAATTTTTTGACAGAGATTAAGCTTCTCATCACGTACGTGCACTTTGAGCATTCCGTGTTCTAAACCGTGGCAGGAAGAAAGAAACCCTAAAACCTACATTCCTAATCATCAAAAACGAGAACTTGAAGTACTCACCTGCCACGATTAGAAGACCTAACTTGCCGATTTGAACCCCGACCTCTTTTTCAGCAGCTTTCTTCAAAACACAGGTCTCCCACTCTGAGTTCCTTCAAAACACAGCTCCCCCACCGTGACGTCTTCTAAAACAAACTGAAAGAAATACACAGTGACCCTAAACCCTCAGAAGGAAGAAGGAAGAAGCGCCACAGAAGAGGATGAAGCGCACGCAGACAGAAGAAACTACAAAAAAATAATGCACTTTCCAACAATTCACATCACAATCTCAAACAAAGTGCGGTGGAATTGAAGCAATCCTAATATCATAGCTGTTTGTCGTTGATTGCATGAGCCCAAATTTTTTGACAGAGATTAAGCTTCTCATCACGTACGTGCACTTTGAGCATTCCGTGTTCTAAACCGTGGCAGGAAGAAAGAAACCCTAAAACCTACATTCCTAATCATCAAAAACGAGAACTTGAAGTACTCACCTGCCACGATTAGAAGACCTAACTTGCCGATTTGAACCCCGACCTCTTTTTCAGCAGCTTTCTTCAAAACACAGGTCTCCCACTCTGAGTTCCTTCAAAACACAGCTCCCCCACCGTGACGTCTTCCAAAACAGACTAAAAGAAATACACAGTGACCCTAAACCCTCAGAAGGAGGAAGGAAGAAGTGCCACAGAAGAGGATGAAGCGCACGCAGACACAAGAAACTACAAAAAAATAATGCACTTTCCAACAATTCACATCACAATCTCAAACAAAGTGCGGTGGAATTGAAGCAATCCTAATATCATAGCTGTTTGTCGTTGATTGCATGAGCCCAAATTTTTTGACAGAGATTAAGCTTCTCATCACGTACGTGCACTTTGAGCATTCCGTGTTCTAAACCGTGGCAGGAAGAAAGAAACCCTAAAACCTACATTCCTAATCATCAAAAACGAGAACTTGAAGTACTCACCTGCCACGATTAGAAGACCTAACTTGCCGATTTGAACCCCGACCTCTTTTTCAGCAGCTTTCTTCAAAACACAGGTCTCCCACTCTGAGTTCCTTCAAAACACAGCTCCCCCACCGTGACGTCTTCTAAAACAAACTGAAAGAAATACACAGTGACCCTAAACCCTCAGAAGGAAGAAGGAAGAAGCGCCACAGAAGACGATGAAGCGCACGCAGAGACAAGAAACTACAAAAAAATAATGCACTTTCCAACAATTCACATCACAATCTCAAACAAAGTGCGGTAGAATTGAAGCAATCCTAATATCATAGCTGTTTGTCGTTGATTGCATGAGCCCAAATTTCCTGACAGAGATTAAGCTTCTCATCACGTACGTGCACTTTGAGCATTCCGTGTTCTAAACCGTGGCAGGAAGAAAGAAACCCTAAAACCTACATTCCTAATCATCAAAAACGAGAACTTGAAGTACTCACCTGCCACGATTAGAAGACCTAACTTGCCGATTTGAACCCCGACCTCTTTTTCAGCAGCTTTCTTCAAAACACAGGTCTCCCACTCTGAGTTCCTTCAAAACACAGCTCCCCCACCGTGACGTCTTCTAAAACAAACTGAAAGAAATACACAGTGACCCTAAACCCTCAGAAGGAAGAAGGAAGAAGCGCCACAGAAGACGATGAAGCGCACGCAGAGACAAGAAACTACAAAAAAATAATGCACTTTCCAACAATTCACATCACAATCTCAAACAAAGTGCGGTGGAATTGAAGCAATCCTAATATCATAGCTGTTTGTCGTTGATTGCATGAGCCCAAATTTTTTGACAGAGATTAAGCTTCTCATCACGTACGTGCACTTTGAGCATTCCGTGTTCTAAACCGTGGCAGGAAGAAAGAAACCCTAAAACCTACATTCCTAATCATCAAAAACGAGAACTTGAAGTACTCACCTGCCACGATTAGAAGACCTAACTTGCCGATTTGAACCCCGACCTCTTTTTCAGCAGCTTTCTTCAAAACACAGGTCTCCCACTGTGAATTCCTTCTAAAAACAACTCCCCCACCGTGACGTCTTCCAAAACAGACTCAAAGAAATACACAGTGACCCTAAACCCTCAGAAGGAGGAAGGAAGAAGTGCCACAGAAGAAGATGAAGCGCACGCAGACACAAGAAACTACAAAAAAATAATGCACTTTCCAACAATTCACATCACAATCTCAAACAAAGTGCGGTGGAATTGAAGCAATCCTAATATCATAGCTGTTTGTCGTTGATTGCATGAGCCCAAATTTTTTGACAGAGATTAAGCTTCTCATCACGTACGTGCACTTTGAGCATTCCGTGTTCTAAACCGTGGCAGGAAGAAAGAAACCCTAAAACCTACATTCCTAATCATCAAAAACGAGAACTTGAAGTACTCACCTGCCACGATTAGAAGACCTAACTTGCCGATTTGAACCCCGACCTCTTTTTCAGCAGCTTTCTTCAAAACACAGGTCTCCCACTGTGAATTCCTTCAAAACACAGCTCCCCCACCGTGACGTCTTCCAAAACAGACTGAAAGAAATACACAGTGACCCTAAACCCTCAGAAGGACGAAGGAAGAAGCGCCACAGAAGACGATGAAGCGCACGCAGACAGAAGAAACTACAAAAAAATAATGCACTTTCCAACAATTCACATCACAATCTCAAACAAAGTGCGGTGGAATTGAAGCAATCCTAATATCATAGCTGTTTGTCGTTGATTGCATGAGCCCAAATTTTTTGACAGAGATTAAGCTTCTCATCACGTACGTGCACTTTGAGCATTCCGTGTTCTAAACCGTGGCAGGAAGAAAGAAACCCTAAAACCTACATTCCTAATCATCAAAAACGAGAACTTGAAGTACTCACCTGCCACGATTAGAAGACCTAACTTGCCGATTTGAACCCCGACCTCTTTTTCAGCAGCTTTCTTCAAAACACAGGTCTCCCACTCTGAGTTCCTTCAAAACACAGCTCCCCCACCGTGACGTCTTCTAAAACAAACTGAAAGAAATACACAGTGACCCTAAACCCTCAGAAGGAAGAAGGAAGAAGCGCCACAGAAGACGATGAAGCGCACGCAGAGACAAGAAACTACAAAAAAATAATGCACTTTCCAACAATTCACATCACAATCTCAAACAAAGTGCGGTGGAATTGAAGCAATCCTAATATCATAGCTGTTTGTCGTTGATTGCATGAGCCCAAATTTTTTGACAGAGATTAAGCTTCTCATCACGTACGTGCACTTTGAGCATTCCGTGTTCTAAACCGTGGCAGGAAGAAAGAAACCCTAAAACCTACATTCCTAATCATCAAAAACGAGAACTTGAAGTACTCACCTGCCACGATTAGAAGACCTAACTTGCCGATTTGAACCCCGACCTCTTTTTCAGCAGCTTTCTTCAAAACACAGGTCTCCCACTGTGAATTCCTTCTAAAAACAACTCCCCCACCGTGACGTCTTCCAAAACAGACTCAAAGAAATACACAGTGACCCTAAACCCTCAGAAGGAGGAAGGAAGAAGTGCCACAGAAGAAGATGAAGCGCACGCAGACACAAGAAACTACAAAAAAATAATGCACTTTCCAACAATTCACATCACAATCTCAAACAAAGTGCGGTGGAATTGAAGCAATCCTAATATCATAGCTGTTTGTCGTTGATTGCATGAGCCCAAATTTTTTGACAGAGATTAAGCTTCTCATCACGTACGTGCACTTTGAGCATTCCGTGTTCTAAACCGTGGCAGGAAGAAAGAAACCCTAAAACCTACATTCCTAATCATCAAAAACGAGAACTTGAAGTACTCACCTGCCACGATTAGAAGACCTAACTTGCCGATTTGAACCCCGACCTCTTTTTCAGCAGCTTTCTTCAAAACACAGGTCTCCCACTGTGAATTCCTTCAAAACACAGCTCCCCCACCGTGACGTCTTCCAAAACAGACTGAAAGAAATACACAGTGACCCTAAACCCTCAGAAGGACGAAGGAAGAAGCGCCACAGAAGACGATGAAGCGCACGCAGACAGAAGAAACTACAAAAAAATAATGCACTTTCCAACAATTCACATCACAATCTCAAACAAAGTGCGGTGGAATTGAAGCAATCCTAATATCATAGCTGTTTGTCGTTGATTGCATGAGCCCAAATTTTTTGACAGAGATTAAGCTTCTCATCACGTACGTGCACTTTGAGCATTCCGTGTTCTAAACCGTGGCAGGAAGAAAGAAACCCTAAAACCTACATTCCTAATCATCAAAAACGAGAACTTGAAGTACTCACCTGCCACGATTAGAAGACCTAACTTGCCGATTTGAACCCCGACCTCTTTTTCAGCAGCTTTCTTCAAAACACAGGTCTCCCACTGTGAATTCCTTCTAAAAACAACTCCCCCACCGTGACGTCTTCCAAAACAGACTCAAAGAAATACACAGTGACCCTAAACCCTCAGAAGGACGAAGGAAGAAGCGCCACAGAAGAGGATGAAGCGCACGCAGACAGAAGAAACTACAAAAAAATAATGCACTTTCCAACAATTCACATCACAATCTCAAACAAAGTGCGGTGGAATTGAAGCAATCCTAATATCATAGCTGTTTGTCGTTGATTGCATGAGCCCAAATTTTCTGACAGAGATTAAGCTTCTCATCACGTACGTGCACTTTGAGCATTCCGTGTTCTAAACCGTGGCAGGAAGAAAGAAACCCTAAAACCTACATTCCTAATCATCAAAAACGAGAACTTGAAGTACTCACCTGCCACGATTAGAAGACCTAACTTGCCGATTTGAACCCCGACCTCTTTTTCAGCAGCTTTCTTCAAAACACAGGTCTCCCACTGTGAATTCCTTCTAAAAACAACTCCCCCACCGTGACGTCTTCCAAAACAGACTGAAAGAAATACACAGTGACCCTAAACCCTCAGAAGGAAGAAGGAAGAAGCGCCACAGAAGACGATGAAGCGCACGCAGACAGAAGAAACTGCAAAAAAATAATGCACTTTCCAACAATTCACATCACAATCTCAAACAAAGTGCGGTGGAATTGAAGCAATCCTAATATCATAGCTGTTTGTCGCTGATTGCATGAGCCCAAATTTTTTGACAGAGATTAAGCTTCTCATCACGTACGTGCACTTTGAGCATTCCGTGTTCTAAACCGTGGCAGGAAGAAAGAAACCCTAAAACCTACATTCCTAATCATCAAAAACGAGAACTTGAAGTACTCACCTGCCACGATTAGAAGACCTAACTTGCCGATTTGAACCCCGACCTCTTTTTCAGCAGCTTTCTTCAAAACACAGGTCTCCCACTGTGAATTCCTTCAAAACACAGCTCCCCCACCGTGACGTCTTCCAAAACAGACTGAAAGAAATACACAGTGACCCTAAACCCTCAGAAGGACGAAGGAAGAAGCGCCACAGAAGAGGATGAAGCGCACGCAGACAGAAGAAACTACAAAAAAATAATGCACTTTCCAACAATTCACATCACAATCTCAAACAAAGTGCGGTGGAATTGAAGCAATCCTAATATCATAGCTGTTTGTCGTTGATTGCATGAGCCCAAATTTTTTGACAGAGATTAAGCTTCTCATCACGTACGTGCACTTTGAGCATTCCGTGTTCTAAACCGTGGCAGGAAGAAAGAAACCCTAAAACCTACATTCCTAATCATCAAAAACGAGAACTTGAAGTACTCACCTGCCACGATTAGAAGACCTAACTTGCCGATTTGAACCCCGACCTCTTTTTCAGCAGCTTTCTTCAAAACACAGGTCTCCCACTCTGAGTTCCTTCAAAACACAGCTCCCCCACCGTGACGTCTTCTAAAACAAACTGAAAGAAATACACAGTGACCCTAAACCCTCAGAAGGAAGAAGGAAGAAGCGCCACAGAAGACGATGAAGCGCACGCAGAGACAAGAAACTACAAAAAAATAATGCACTTTCCAACAATTCACATCACAATCTCAAACAAAGTGCGGTGGAATTGAAGCAATCCTAATATCATAGCTGTTTGTCGTTGATTGCATGAGCCCAAATTTCCTGACAGAGATTAAGCTTCTCATCACGTACGTGCACTTTGAGCATTCCGTGTTCTAAACCGTGGCAGGAAGAAAGAAACCCTAAAACCTACATTCCTAATCATCAAAAACGAGAACTTGAAGTACTCACCTGCCACGATTAGAAGACCTAACTTGCCGATTTGAACCCCGACCTCTTTTTCAGCAGCTTTCTTCAAAACACAGGTCTCCCACTCTGAGTTCCTTCAAAACACAGCTCCCCCACTGTGACGTCTTCTAAAACAAACTGAAAGAAATACACAGTGACCCTAAACCCTCAGAAGGAAGAAGGAAGAAGCGCCACAGAAGACGATGAAGCGCACGCAGAGACAAGAAACTACAAAAAAAATAATGCACTTTCCAACAATTCACATCACAATCTCAAACAAAGTCCGGTGGAATTGAAGCAATCCTAATATCATAGCTGTTTGTCGTTGATTGCATGAGCCCAAATTTCCTGACAGAGATTAAGCTTCTCATCACGTACGTGCACTTTGAGCATTCCGTGTTCTAAACCGTGGCAGGAAGAAAGAAACCCTAAAACCTACATTCCTAATCATCAAAAACGAGAACTTGAAGTACTCACCTGCCACGATTAGAAGACCTAACTTGCCGATTTGAACCCCGACCTCTTTTTCAGCAGCTTTCTTCAAAACACAGGTCTCCCACTCTGAGTTCCTTCAAAACACAACTCCCCCACCGTGACGTCTTCGAAAACAAACTGAAAGAAATACACAGTGACCCTAAACCCTCAGAAGGACGAAGGAAGAAGCGCCACAGAAGAGGATGAAGCGCACGCAGACAGAAGAAACTACAAAAAAATAATGCACTTTCCAACAATTCACATCACAATCTCAAACAAAGTGCGGTGGAATTGAAGCAATCCTAATATCATAGCTGTTTGTCGTTGATTGCATGAGCCCAAATTTTCTGACAGAGATTAAGCTTCTCATCACGTACGTGCACTTTGAGCATTCCGTGTTCTAAACCGTGGCAGGAAGAAAGAAACCCTAAAACCTACATTCCTAATCATCAAAAACGAGAACTTGAAGTACTCACCTGCCACGATTAGAAGACCTAACTTGCCGATTTGAACCCCGACCTCTTTTTCAGCAGCTTTCTTCAAAACACAGGTCTCCCACTGTGAATTCCTTCAAAACACAGCTCCCCCACCGTGACGTCTTCCAAAACAGACTGAAAGAAATACACAGTGACCCTAAACCCTCAGAAGGACGAAGGAAGAAGCGCCACAGAAGAGGATGAAGCGCACGCAGACAGAAGAAACTACAAAAAAATAATGCACTTTCCAACAATTCACATCACAATCTCAAACAAAGTGCGGTGGAATTGAAGCAATCCTAATATCATAGCTGTTTGTCGTTGATTGCATGAGCCCAAATTTTCTGACAGAGATTAAGCTTCTCATCACGTACGTGCACTTTGAGCATTCCGTGTTCTAAACCGTGGCAGGAAGAAAGAAACCCTAAAACCTACATTCCTAATCATCAAAAACGAGAACTTGAAGTACTCACCTGCCACGATTAGAAGACCTAACTTGCCGATTTGAACCCCGACCTCTTTTTCAGCAGCTTTCTTCAAAACACAGGTCTCCCACTGTGAATTCCTTCTAAAAACAACTCCCCCACCGTGACGTCTTCCAAAACAGACTGAAAGAAATACACAGTGACCCTAAACCCTCAGAAGGACGAAGGAAGAAGCGCCACAGAAGAGGATGAAGCGCACGCAGAGACAAGAAACTACAAAAAAATAATGCACTTTCCAACAATTCACATCACAATCTCAAACAAAGTGCGGTGGAATTGAAGCAATCCTAATATCATAGCTGTTTGTCGTTGATTGCATGAGCCCAAATTTTTTGACAGAGATTAAGCTTCTCATCACGTACGTGCACTTTGAGCATTCCGTGTTCTAAACCGTGGCAGGAAGAAAGAAACCCTAAAACCTACATTCCTAATCATCAAAAACGAGAACTTGAAGTACTCACCTGCCACGATTAGAAGACCTAACTTGCCGATTTGAACCCCGACCTCTTTTTCAGCAGCTTTCTTCAAAACACAGGTCTCCCACTCTGAGTTCCTTCAAAACACAGCTCCCCCACCGTGACGTCTTCCAAAACAGACTGAAAGAAATACACAGTGACCCTAAACCCTCAGAAGGACGAAGGAAGAAGCGCCACAGAAGAGGATGAAGCGCACGCAGACAGAAGAAACTACAAAAAAATAATGCACTTTCCAACAATTCACATCACAATCTCAAACAAAGTGCGGTGGAATTGAAGCAATCCTAATATCATAGCTGTTTGTCGTTGATTGCATGAGCCCAAATTTTTTGACAGAGATTAAGCTTCTCATCACGTACGTGCACTTTGAGCATTCCGTGTTCTAAACCGTGGCAGGAGAAAAGAAACCCTAAAACCTACATTCCTAATCATCAAAAACGAGAACTTGAAGTACTCACCTGCCACGATTAGAAGACCTAACTTGCCGATTTGAACCCCGACCTCTTTTTCAGCAGCTTTCTTCAAAACACAGGTCTCCCACTGT
Organism: Climacium dendroides; assembly: GCA_950106755.1. Taxonomy (NCBI): domain Eukaryota; kingdom Viridiplantae; phylum Streptophyta; class Bryopsida; order Hypnales; family Climaciaceae; genus Climacium; species Climacium dendroides. The sequence continues at coordinate 931,212 of OX467086.1, forward strand.
GAATTCCTTCAAAACACAGCTCCCCCACCGTGACGTCTTCCAAAACAGACTGAAAGAAATACACAGTGACCCTAAACCCTCAGAAGGACGAAGGAAGAAGCGCCACAGAAGACGATGAAGCGCACGCAGACAGAAGAAACTACAAAAAAATAATGCACTTTCCAACAATTCACATCACAATCTCAAACAAAGTGCGGTGGAATTGAAGCAATCCTAATATCATAGCTGTTTGTCGTTGATTGCATGAGCCCAAATTTCCTGACAGAGATTAAGCTTCTCATCACGTACGTGCACTTTGAGCATTCCGTGTTCTAAACCGTGGCAGGAAGAAAGAAACCCTAAAACCTACATTCCTAATCATCAAAAACGAGAACTTGAAGTACTCACCTGCCACGATTAGAAGACCTAACTTGCCGATTTGAACCCCGACCTCTTTTTCAGCAGCTTTCTTCAAAACACAGGTCTCCCACTGTGAATTCCTTCTAAAAACAACTCCCCCACCGTGACGTCTTCCAAAACAGACTCAAAGAAATACACAGTGACCCTAAACCCTCAGAAGGACGAAGGAAGAAGCGCCACAGAAGAGGATGAAGCGCACGCAGACAGAAGAAACTACAAAAAAATAATGCACTTTCCAACAATTCACATCACAATCTCAAACAAAGTGCGGTGGAATTGAAGCAATCCTAATATCATAGCTGTTTGTCGTTGATTGCATGAGCCCAAATTTCCTGACAGAGATTAAGCTTCTCATCACGTACGTGCACTTTGAGCATTCCGTGTTCTAAACCGTGGCAGGAAGAAAGAAACCCTAAAACCTACATTCCTAATCATCAAAAACGAGAACTTGAAGTACTCACCTGCCACGATTAGAAGACCTAACTTGCCGATTTGAACCCCGACCTCTTTTTCAGCAGCTTTCTTCAAAACACAGGTCTCCCACTGTGAATTCCTTCTAAAAACAACTCCCCCACCGTGACGTCTTCCAAAACAGACTGAAAGAAATACACAGTGACCCTAAACCCTCAGAAGGAAGAAGGAAGAAGCGCCACAGAAGACGATGAAGCGCACGCAGACAGAAGAAACTGCAAAAAAATAATGCACTTTCCAACAATTCACATCACAATCTCAAACAAAGTGCGGTGGAATTGAAGCAATCCTAATATCATAGCTGTTTGTCGCTGATTGCATGAGCCCAAATTTTCTGACAGAGATTAAGCTTCTCATCACGTACGTGCACTTTGAGCATTCCGTGTTCTAAACCGTGGCAGCAAGAAAGAAACCCTAAAACCTACATTCCTAATCATCAAAAACGAGAACTTGAAGTACTCACCTGCCACGATTAGAAGACCTAACTTGCCGATTTGAACCCCGACCTCTTTTTCAGCAGCTTTCTTCAAAACACAGGTCTCCCACTGTGAATTCCTTCTAAAAACAACTCCCCCACCGTGACGTCTTCCAAAACAGACTGAAAGAAATACACAGTGACCCTAAACCCTCAGAAGGACGAAGGAAGAAGCGCCACAGAAGACGATGAAGCGCACGCAGACAGAAGAAACTACAAAAAAATAATGCACTTTCCAACAATTCACATCACAATCTCAAACAAAGTGCGGTGGAATTGAAGCAATCCTAATATCATAGCTGTTTGTCGTTGATTGCATGAGCCCAAATTTTTTGACAGAGATTAAGCTTCTCATCACGTACGTGCACTTTGAGCATTCCGTGTTCTAAACCGTGGCAGGAAGAAAGAAACCCTAAAACCTACATTCCTAATCATCAAAAACGAGAACTTGAAGTACTCACCTGCCACGATTAGAAGACCTAACTTGCCGATTTGAACCCCGACCTCTTTTTCAGCAGCTTTCTTCAAAACACAGGTCTCCCACTCTGAGTTCCTTCAAAACACAGCTCCCCCACCGTGACGTCTTCCAAAACAGACTGAAAGAAATACACAGTGACCCTAAACCCTCAGAAGGACGAAGGAAGAAGCGCCACAGAAGAGGATGAAGCGCACGCAGACAGAAGAAACTACAAAAAAATAATGCACTTTCCAACAATTCACATCACAATCTCAAACAAAGTGCGGTGGAATTGAAGCAATCCTAATATCATAGCTGTTTGTCGTTGATTGCATGAGCCCAAATTTCCTGACAGAGATTAAGCTTCTCATCACGTACGTGCACTTTGAGCATTCCGTGTTCTAAACCGTGGCAGGAAGAAAGAAACCCTAAAACCTACATTCCTAATCATCAAAAACGAGAACTTGAAGTACTCACCTGCCACGATTAGAAGACCTAACTTGCCGATTTGAACCCCGACCTCTTTTTCAGCAGCTTTCTTCAAAACACAGGTCTCCCACTGTGAATTCCTTCAAAACACAGCTCCCCCACCGTGACGTCTTCCAAAACAGACTGAAAGAAATACACAGTGACCCTAAACCCTCAGAAGGACGAAGGAAGAAGCGCCACAGAAGAGGATGAAGCGCACGCAGAGACAAGAAACTACAAAAAAATAATGCACTTTCCAACAATTCACATCACAATCTCAAACAAAGTGCGGTGGAATTGAAGCAATCCTAATATCATAGCTGTTTGTCGCTGATTGCATGAGCCCAAATTTTCTGACAGAGATTAAGCTTCTCATCACGTACGTGCACTTTGAGCATTCCGTGTTCTAAACCGTGGCAAGAAGAAAGAAACCCTAAAACCTACATTCCTAATCATCAAAAACGAGAACTTGAAGTACTCACCTGCCACGATTAGAAGACCTAACTTGCCGATTTGAACCCCGACCTCTTTTTCAGCAGCTTTCTTCAAAACACAGGTCTCCCACTCTGAGTTCCTTCAAAACACAACTCCCCCACCGTGACGTCTTCGAAAACAAACTGAAAGAAATACACAGTGACCCTAAACCCTCAGAAGGACGAAGGAAGAAGCGCCACAGAAGAGGATGAAGCGCACGCAGACAGAAGAAACTACAAAAAAATAATGCACTTTCCAACAATTCACATCACAATCTCAAACAAAGTGCGGTGGAATTGAAGCAATCCTAATATCATAGCTGTTTGTCGTTGATTGCATGAGCCCAAATTTTTTGACAGAGATTAAGCTTCTCATCACGTACGTGCACTTTGAGCATTCCGTGTTCTAAACCGTGGCAGGAAGAAAGAAACCCTAAAACCTACATTCCTAATCATCAAAAACGAGAACTTGAAGTACTCACCTGCCACGATTAGAAGACCTAACTTGCCGATTTGAACCCCGACCTCTTTTTCAGCAGCTTTCTTCAAAACACAGGTCTCCCACTCTGAGTTCCTTCAAAACACAGCTCCCCCACCGTGACGTCTTCTAAAACAAACTGAAAGAAATACACAGTGACCCTAAACCCTCAGAAGGAAGAAGGAAGAAGCGCCACAGAAGACGATGAAGCGCACGCAGAGACAAGAAACTACAAAAAAATAATGCACTTTCCAACAATTCACATCACAATCTCAAACAAAGTGCGGTGGAATTGAAGCAATCCTAATATCATAGCTGTTTGTCGTTGATTGCATGAGCCCAAATTTTTTGACAGAGATTAAGCTTCTCATCACGTACGTGCACTTTGAGCATTCCGTGTTCTAAACCGTGGCAGGAAGAAAGAAACCCTAAAACCTACATTCCTAATCATCAAAAACGAGAACTTGAAGTACTCACCTGCCACGATTAGAAGACCTAACTTGCCGATTTGAACCCCGACCTCTTTTTCAGCAGCTTTCTTCAAAACACAGGTCTCCCACTCTGAGTTCCTTCAAAACACAACTCCCCCACCGTGACGTCTTCGAAAACAAACTGAAAGAAATACACAGTGACCCTAAACCCTCAGAAGGACGAAGGAAGAAGCGCCACAGAAGAGGATGAAGCGCACGCAGACAGAAGAAACTACAAAAAAATAATGCACTTTCCAACAATTCACATCACAATCTCAAACAAAGTGCGGTGGAATTGAAGCAATCCTAATATCATAGCTGTTTGTCGTTGATTGCATGAGCCCAAATTTTTTGACAGAGATTAAGCTTCTCATCACGTACGTGCACTTTGAGCATTCCGTGTTCTAAACCGTGGCAGGAAGAAAGAAACCCTAAAACCTACATTCCTAATCATCAAAAACGAGAACTTGAAGTACTCACCTGCCACGATTAGAAGACCTAACTTGCCGATTTGAACCCCGACCTCTTTTTCAGCAGCTTTCTTCAAAACACAGGTCTCCCACTCTGAGTTCCTTCAAAACACAGCTCCCCCACCGTGACGTCTTCTAAAACAAACTGAAAGAAATACACAGTGACCCTAAACCCTCAGAAGGAAGAAGGAAGAAGCGCCACAGAAGACGATGAAGCGCACGCAGAGACAAGAAACTACAAAAAAATAATGCACTTTCCAACAATTCACATCACAATCTCAAACAAAGTGCGGTGGAATTGAAGCAATCCTAATATCATAGCTGTTTGTCGTTGATTGCATGAGCCCAAATTTTTTGACAGAGATTAAGCTTCTCATCACGTACGTGCACTTTGAGCATTCCGTGTTCTAAACCGTGGCAGGAAGAAAGAAACCCTAAAACCTACATTCCTAATCATCAAAAACGAGAACTTGAAGTACTCACCTGCCACGATTAGAAGACCTAACTTGCCGATTTGAACCCCGACCTCTTTTTCAGCAGCTTTCTTCAAAACACAGGTCTCCCACTGTGAATTCCTTCAAAACACAGCTCCCCCACCGTGACGTCTTCCAAAACAGACTGAAAGAAATACACAGTGACCCTAAACCCTCAGAAGGACGAAGGAAGAAGCGCCACAGAAGAGGATGAAGCGCACGCAGACACAAGAAACTACAAAAAAATAATGCACTTTCCAACAATTCACATCACAATCTCAAACAAAGTGCGGTGGAATTGAAGCAATCCTAATATCATAGCTGTTTGTCGTTGATTGCATGAGCCCAAATTTTTTGACAGAGATTAAGCTTCTCATCACGTACGTGCACTTTGAGCATTCCGTGTTCTAAACCGTGGCAGGAAGAAAGAAACCCTAAAACCTACATTCCTAATCATCAAAAACGAGAACTTGAAGTACTCACCTGCCACGATTAGAAGACCTAACTTGCCGATTTGAACCCCGACCTCTTTTTCAGCAGCTTTCTTCAAAACACAGGTCTCCCACTCTGAGTTCCTTCAAAACACAGCTCCCCCACCGTGACGTCTTCCAAAACAGACTGAAAGAAATACACAGTGACCCTAAACCCTCAGAAGGACGAAGGAAGAAGTGCCACAGAAGAGGATGAAGCGCACGCAGAGACAAGAAACTACAAAAAAATAATGCACTTTCCAACAATTCACATCACAATCTCAAACAAAGTGCGGTGGAATTGAAGCAATCCTAATATCATAGCTGTTTGTCGTTGATTGCATGAGCCCAAATTTTCTGACAGAGATTAAGCTTCTCATCACGTACGTGCACTTTGAGCATTCCGTGTTCTAAACCGTGGCAGGAAGAAAGAAACCCTAAAACCTACATTCCTAATCATCATAAACGAGAACTTGAAGTACTCACCTGCCACGATTAGAAGACCTAACTTGCCGATTTGAACCCCGACCTCTTTTTCAGCAGCTTTCTTCAAAACACAGGTCTCCCACTCTGAGTTCCTTCAAAACACAGCTCCCCCACCGTGACGTCTTCGAAAACAAACTGAAAGAAATACACAGTGACCCTAAACCCTCAGAAGGAAGAAGGAAGAAGCGCCACAGAAGACGATGAAGCGCACGCAGAGACAAGAAACTACAAAAAAATAATGCACTTTCCAACAATTCACATCACAATCTCAAACAAAGTGCGGTGGAATTGAAGCAATCCTAATATCATAGCTGTTTGTCGTTGATTGCATGAGCCCAAATTTCCTGACAGAGATTAAGCTTCTCATCACGTACGTGCACTTTGAGCATTCCGTGTTCTAAACCGTGGCAGGAAGAAAGAAACCCTAAAACCTACATTCCTAATCATCAAAAACGAGAACTTGAAGTACTCACCTGCCACGATTAGAAGACCTAACTTGCCGATTTGAACCCCGACCTCTTTTTCAGCAGCTTTCTTCAAAACACAGGTCTCCCACTCTGAGTTCCTTCAAAACACAGCTCCCCCACCGTGACGTCTTCTAAAACAAACTGAAAGAAATACACAGTGACCCTAAACCCTCAGAAGGAGGAAGGAAGAAGGGCCACAGAAGAGGATGAAGCGCACGCAGACACAAGAAACTACAAAAAAATAATGCACTTTCCAACAATTCACATCACAATCTCAAACAAAGTGCGGTGGAATTGAAGCAATCCTAATATCATAGCTGTTTGTCGTTGATTGCATGAGCCCAAATTTCCTGACAGAGATTAAGCTTCTCATCACGTACGTGCACTTTGAGCATTCCGTGTTCTAAACCGTGGCAGGAAGAAAGAAACCCTAAAACCTACATTCCTAATCATCAAAAACGAGAACTTGAAGTACTCACCTGCCACGATTAGAAGACCTAACTTGCCGATTTGAACCCCGACCTCTTTTTCAGCAGCTTTCTTCAAAACACAGGTCTCCCACTCTGAGTTCCTTCAAAACACAGCTCCCCCACCGTGACGTCTTCGAAAACAAACTGAAAGAAATACACAGTGACCCTAAACCCTCAGAAGGAAGAAGGAAGAAGCGCCACAGAAGACGATGAAGCGCACGCAGAGACAAGAAACTACAAAAAAATAATGCACTTTCCAACAATTCACATCACAATCTCAAACAAAGTGCGGTGGAATTGAAGCAATCCTAATATCATAGCTGTTTGTCGTTGATTGCATGAGCCCAAATTTCCTGACAGAGATTAAGCTTCTCATCACGTACGTGCACTTTGAGCATTCCGTGTTCTAAACCGTGGCAGGAAGAAAGAAACCCTAAAACCTACATTCCTAATCATCAAAAACGAGAACTTGAAGTACTCACCTGCCACGATTAGAAGACCTAACTTGCCGATTTGAACCCCGACCTCTTTTTCAGCAGCTTTCTTCAAAACACAGGTCTCCCACTCTGAGTTCCTTCAAAACACAGCTCCCCCACCGTGACGTCTTCTAAAACAAACTGAAAGAAATACACAGTGACCCTAAACCCTCAGAAGGAGGAAGGAAGAAGGGCCACAGAAGAGGATGAAGCGCACGCAGACACAAGAAACTACAAAAAAATAATGCACTTTCCAACAATTCACATCACAATCTCAAACAAAGTGCGGTGGAATTGAAGCAATCCTAATATCATAGCTGTTTGTCGTTGATTGCATGAGCCCAAATTTCCTGACAGAGATTAAGCTTCTCATCACGTACGTGCACTTTGAGCATTCCGTGTTCTAAACCGTGGCAGGAAGAAAGAAACCCTAAAACCTACATTCCTAATCATCAAAAACGAGAACTTGAAGTACTCACCTGCCACGATTAGAAGACCTAACTTGCCGATTTGAACCCCGACCTCTTTTTCAGCAGCTTTCTTCAAAACACAGGTCTCCCACTCTGAGTTCCTTCAAAACACAGCTCCCCCACCGTGACGTCTTCGAAAACAAACTGAAAGAAATACACAGTGACCCTAAACCCTCAGAAGGAAGAAGGAAGAAGCGCCACAGAAGAGGATGAAGCGCACGCAGACAGAAGAAACTACAAAAAAATAATGCACTTTCCAACAATTCACATCACAATCTCAAACAAAGTGCGGTGGAATTGAAGCAATCCTAATATCATAGCTGTTTGTCGTTGATTGCATGAGCCCAAATTTCCTGACAGAGATTAAGCTTCTCATCACGTACGTGCACTTTGAGCATTCCGTGTTCTAAACCGTGGCAGGAAGAAAGAAACCCTAAAACCTACATTCCTAATCATCAAAAACGAGAACTTGAAGTACTCACCTGCCACGATTAGAAGACCTAGCTTGCCGATTTGAACCCCGACCTCTTTTTCAGCAGCTTTCTTCAAAACACAGGTCTCCCACTCTGAGTTCCTTCAAAACACAGCTCCCCCACCGTGACGTCTTCCAAAACAGACTGAAAGAAATACACAGTGACCCTAAACCCTCAGAAGGACGAAGGAAGAAGTGCCACAGAAGAGGATGAAGCGCACGCAGAGACAAGAAACTACAAAAAAATAATGCACTTTCCAACAATTCACATCACAATCTCAAACAAAGTGCGGTGGAATTGAAGCAATCCTAATATCATAGCTGATTGTCGTTGATTGCATGAGCCCAAATTTCCTGACAGAGATTAAGCTTCTCATCACGTACGTGCACTTTGAGCATTCCGTGTTCTAAACCGTGGCAGGAAGAAAGAAACCCTAAAACCTACATTCCTAATCATCAAAAACGAGAACTTGAAGTACTCACCTGCCACGATTAGAAGACCTAACTTGCCGATTTGAACCCCGACCTCTTTTTCAGCAGCTTTCTTCAAAACACCGGTCTCCCACTCTGAGCTCCTTCAAAACACAGCTCCCCCACCGTGACGTCTTCCAAAACAGACTGAAAGAAATACACAGTGACCCTAAACCCTCAGAAGGAAGAAGGAAGAAGCGCCACAGAAGACGATGAAGCGGACGCAGAGACAAGAAACTACAAAAAAATAATGCACTTTCCAACAATTCACATCACAATCTCAAACAAAGTGCGGTGGAATTGAAGCAATCCTAATATCATAGCTGTTTGTCGTTGATTGCATGAGCCCAAATTTCCTGACAGAGATTAAGCTTCTCATCACGTACGTGCACTTTGAGCATTCCGTGTTCTAAACCGTGGCAGGAAGAAAGAAACCCTAAAACCTACATTCCTAATCATCAAAAACGAGAACTTGAAGTACTCACCTGCCACGATTAGAAGACCTAACTTGCCGATTTGAACCCCGACCTCTTTTTCAGCAGCTTTCTTCAAAACACAGGTCTCCCACTCTGAGTTCCTTCAAAACACAGCTCCCCCACCGTGACGTCTTCTAAAACAAACTGAAAGAAATACACAGTGACCCTAAACCCTCAGAAGGAAGAAGGAAGAAGCGCCACAGAAGACGATGAAGCGCACGCAGAGACAAGAAACTACAAAAAAATAATGCACTTTCCAACAATTCACATCACAATCTCAAACAAAGTGCGGTGGAATTGAAGCAATCCTAATATCATAGCTGTTTGTCGTTGATTGCATGAGCCCAAATTTCCTGACAGAGATTAAGCTTCTCATCACGTACGTGCACTTTGAGCATTCCGTGTTCTAAACCGTGGCAGGAAGAAAGAAACCCTAAAACCTACATTCCTAATCATCAAAAACGAGAACTTGAAGTACTCACCTGCCACGATTAGAAGACCTAGCTTGCCGATTTGAACCCCGACCTCTTTTTCAGCAGCTTTCTTCAAAACACAGGTCTCCCACTCTGAGTTCCTTCAAAACACAGCTCCCCCACCGTGACGTCTTCCAAAACAGACTGAAAGAAATACACAGTGACCCTAAACCCTCAGAAGGACGAAGGAAGAAGTGCCACAGAAGAGGATGAAGCGCACGCAGAGACAAGAAACTACAAAAAAATAATGCACTTTCCAACAATTCACATCACAATCTCAAACAAAGTGCGGTGGAATTGAAGCAATCCTAATATCATAGCTGATTGTCGTTGATTGCATGAGCCCAAATTTCCTGACAGAGATTAAGCTTCTCATCACGTACGTGCACTTTGAGCATTCCGTGTTCTAAACCGTGGCAGGAAGAAAGAAACCCTAAAACCTACATTCCTAATCATCAAAAACGAGAACTTGAAGTACTCACCTGCCACGATTAGAAGACCTAACTTGCCGATTTGAACCCCGACCTCTTTTTCAGCAGCTTTCTTCAAAACACCGGTCTCCCACTCTGAGCTCCTTCAAAACACAGCTCCCCCACCGTGACGTCTTCCAAAACAGACTGAAAGAAATACACAGTGACCCTAAACCCTCAGAAGGAAGAAGGAAGAAGCGCCACAGAAGACGATGAAGCGGACGCAGAGACAAGAAACTACAAAAAAATAATGCACTTTCCAACAATTCACATCACAATCTCAAACAAAGTGCGGTGGAATTGAAGCAATCCTAATATCATAGCTGTTTGTCGTTGATTGCATGAGCCCAAATTTCCTGACAGAGATTAAGCTTCTCATCACGTACGTGCACTTTGAGCATTCCGTGTTCTAAACCGTGGCAGGAAGAAAGAAACCCTAAAACCTACATTCCTAATCATCAAAAACGAGAACTTGAAGTACTCACCTGCCACGATTAGAAGACCTAACTTGCCGATTTGAACCCCGACCTCTTTTTCAGCAGCTTTCTTCAAAACACAGGTCTCCCACTCTGAGTTCCTTCAAAACACAGCTCCCCCACCGTGACGTCTTCTAAAACAAACTGAAAGAAATACACAGTGACCCTAAACCCTCAGAAGGAAGAAGGAAGAAGCGCCACAGAAGACGATGAAGCGCACGCAGAGACAAGAAACTACAAAAAAATAATGCACTTTCCAACAATTCACATCACAATCTCAAACAAAGTGCGGTGGAATTGAAGCAATCCTAATATCATAGCTGTTTGTCGTTGATTGCATGAGCCCAAATTTCCTGACAGAGATTAAGCTTCTCATCACGTACGTGCACTTTGAGCATTCCGTGTTCTAAACCGTGGCAGGAAGAAAGAAACCCTAAAACCTACATTCCTAATCATCAAAAACGAGAACTTGAAGTACTCACCTGCCACGATTAGAAGACCTAGCTTGCCGATTTGAACCCCGACCTCTTTTTCAGCAGCTTTCTTCAAAACACAGGTCTCCCACTCTGAGTTCCTTCAAAACACAGCTCCCCCACCGTGACGTCTTCCAAAACAGACTGAAAGAAATACACAGTGACCCTAAACCCTCAGAAGGACGAAGGAAGAAGTGCCACAGAAGAGGATGAAGCGCACGCAGAGACAAGAAACTACAAAAAAATAATGCACTTTCCAACAATTCACATCACAATCTCAAACAAAGTGCGGTGGAATTGAAGCAATCCTAATATCATAGCTGTTTGTCGTTGATTGCATGAGCCCAAATTTCCTGACAGAGATTAAGCTTCTCATCACGTACGTGCACTTTGAGCATTCCGTGTTCTAAACCGTGGCAGGAAGAAAGAAACCCTAAAACCTACATTCCTAATCATCAAAAACGAGAACTTGAAGTACTCACCTGCCACGATTAGAAGACCTAACTTGCCGATTTGAACCCCGACCTCTTTTTCAGCAGCTTTCTTCAAAACACAGGTCTCCCACTGTGAATTCCTTCAAAACACAACTCCCCCACCGTGACGTCTTCCAAAACAGACTCAAAGAAATACACAGTGACCCTAAACCCTCAGAAGGACGAAGGAAGAAGCGCCACAGAAGAGGATGAAGCGCACGCAGACAGAAGAAACTACAAAAAAATAATGCACTTTCCAACAATTCACATCACAATCTCAAACAAAGTGCGGTGGAATTGAAGCAATCCTAATATCATAGCTGTTTGTCGTTGATTGCATGAGCCCAAATTTTTTGACAGAGATTAAGCTTCTCATCACGTACGTGCACTTTGAGCATTCCGTGTTCTAAACCGTGGCAGGAAGAAAGAAACCCTAAAACCTACATTCCTAATCATCAAAAACGAGAACTTGAAGTACTCACCTGCCACGATTAGAAGACCTAACTTGCCGATTTGAACCCCGACCTCTTTTTCAGCAGCTTTCTTCAAAACACAGGTCTCCCACTCTGAGTTCCTTCAAAACACAGCTCCCCCACCGTGACGTCTTCGAAAACAAACTGAAAGAAATACACAGTGACCCTAAACCCTCAGAAGGAAGAAGGAAGAAGCGCCACAGAAGAGGATGAAGCGCACGCAGACACAAGAAACTACAAAAAAATAATGCACTTTCCAACAATTCACATCACAATCTCAAACAAAGTGCGGTGGAATTGAAGCAATCCTAATATCATAGCTGTTTGTCGTTGATTGCATGAGCCCAAATTTCCTGACAGAGATTAAGCTTCTCATCACGTACGTGCACTTTGAGCATTCCGTGTTCTAAACCGTGGCAGGAAGAAAGAAACCCTAAAACCTACATTCCTAATCATCAAAAACGAGAACTTGAAGTACTCACCTGCCACGATTAGAAGACCTAACTTGCCGATTTGAACCCCGACCTCTTTTTCAGCAGCTTTCTTCAAAACACAGGTCTCCCACTCTGAGTTCCTTCAAAACACAGCTCCCCCACCGTGACGTCTTCGAAAACAAACTGAAAGAAATACACAGTGACCCTAAACCCTCAGAAGGAAGAAGGAAGAAGCGCCACAGAAGAGGATGAAGCGCACGCAGACACAAGAAACTACAAAAAAATAATGCACTTTCCAACAATTCACATCACAATCTCAAACAAAGTGCGGTGGAATTGAAGCAATCCTAATATCATAGCTGTTTGTCGTTGATTGCATGAGCCCAAATTTCCTGACAGAGATTAAGCTTCTCATCACGTACGTGCACTTTGAGCATTCCGTGTTCTAAACCGTGGCAGGAAGAAAGAAACCCTAAAACCTACATTCCTAATCATCAAAAACGAGAACTTGAAGTACTCACCTGCCACGATTAGAAGACCTAACTTGCCGATTTGAACCCCGACCTCTTTTTCAGCAGCTTTCTTCAAAACACAGGTCTCCCACTCTGAGTTCCTTCAAAACACAGCTCCCCCACCGTGACGTCTTCTAAAACAAACTGAAAGAAATACACAGTGACCCTAAACCCTCAGAAGGACGAAGGAAGAAGCGCCACAGAAGAGGATGAAGCGCACGCAGACACAAGAAACTACAAAAAAATAATGCACTTTCCAACAATTCACATCACAATCTCAAACAAAGTGCGGTGGAATTGAAGCAATCCTAATATCATAGCTGTTTGTCGTTGATTGCATGAGCCCAAATTTTTTGACAGAGATTAAGCTTCTCATCACGTACGTGCACTTTGAGCATTCCGTGTTCTAAACCGTGGCAGGAAGAAAGAAACCCTAAAACCTACATTCCTAATCATCAAAAACGAGAACTTGAAGTACTCACCTGCCACGATTAGAAGACCTAACTTGCCGATTTGAACCCCGACCTCTTTTTCAGCAGCTTTCTTCAAAACACCGGTCTCCCACTCTGAGTTCCTTCAAAACACAGCTCCCCCACCGTGACGTCTTCGAAAACAAACTGAAAGAAATACACAGTGACCCTAAACCCTCAGAAGGAAGAAGGAAGAAGCGCCACAGAAGAGGATGAAGCGCACGCAGACACAAGAAACTACAAAAAAATAATGCACTTTCCAACAATTCACATCACAATCTCAAACAAAGTGCGGTGGAATTGAAGCAATCCTAATATCATAGCTGTTTGTCGTTGATTGCATGAGCCCAAATTTCCTGACAGAGATTAAGCTTCTCATCACGTACGTGCACTTTGAGCATTCCGTGTTCTAAACCGTGGCAGGAAGAAAGAAACCCTAAAACCTACATTCCTAATCATCAAAAACGAGAACTTGAAGTACTCACCTGCCACGATTAGAAGACCTAACTTGCCGATTTGAACCCCGACCTCTTTTTCAGCAGCTTTCTTCAAAACACAGGTCTCCCACTGTGAATTCCTTCAAAACACAACTCCCCCACCGTGACGTCTTCCAAAACAGACTGAAAGAAATACACAGTGACCCTAAACCCTCAGAAGGACGAAGGAAGAAGTGCCACAGAAGAGGATGAAGCGCACGCAGACACAAGAAACTACAAAAAAATAATGCACTTTCCAACAATTCACATCACAATCTCAAACAAAGTGCGGTGGAATTGAAGCAATCCTAATATCATAGCTGTTTGTCGTTGATTGCATGAGCCCAAATTTCCTGACAGAGATTAAGCTTCTCATCACGTACGTGCACTTTGAGCATTCCGTGTTCTAAACCGTGGCAGGAAGAAAGAAACCCTAAAACCTACATTCCTAATCATCAAAAACGAGAACTTGAAGTACTCACCTGCCACGATTAGAAGACCTAACTTGCCGATTTGAACCCCGACCTCTTTTTCAGCAGCTTTCTTCAAAACACAGGTCTCCCACTGTGAATTCCTTCAAAACACAACTCCCCCACCGTGACGTCTTCCAAAACAGACTCAAAGAAATACACAGTGACCCTAAACCCTCAGAAGGACGAAGGAAGAAGCGCCACAGAAGAGGATGAAGCGCACGCAGACACAAGAAACTACAAAAAAATAATGCACTTTCCAACAATTCACATCACAATCTCAAACAAAGTGCGGTGGAATTGAAGCAATCCTAATATCATAGCTGTTTGTCGTTGATTGCATGAGCCCAAATTTTCTGACAGAGATTAAGCTTCTCATCACGTACGTGCACTTTGAGCATTCCGTGTTCTAAACCGTGGCAGGAAGAAAGAAACCCTAAAACCTACATTCCTAATCATCAAAAACGAGAACTTGAAGTACTCACCTGCCACGATTAGAAGACCTAACTTGCCGATTTGAACCCCGACCTCTTTTTCAGCAGCTTTCTTCAAAACACAGGTCTCCCACTCTGAGTTCCTTCAAAACACAGCTCCCCCACCGTGACGTCTTCCAAAACAGACTGAAAGAAATACACAGTGACCCTAAACCCTCAGAAGGACGAAGGAAGAAGTGCCACAGAAGAGGATGAAGCGCACGCAGACACAAGAAACTACAAAATAATAATGCACTTTCCAACAATTCACATCACAATCTCAAACAAAGTGCGGTGGAATTGAAGCAATCCTAATATCATAGCTGTTTGTCGTTGATTGCATGAGCCCAAATTTCCTGACAGAGATTAAGCTTCTCATCACGTACGTGCACTTTGAGCATTCCGTGTTCTAAACCGTGGCAGGAAGAAAGAAACCCTAAAACCTACATTCCTAATCATCAAAAACGAGAACTTGAAGTACTCACCTGCCACGATTAGAAGACCTAACTTGCCGATTTGAACCCCGACCTCTTTTTCAGCAGCTTTCTTCAAAACACAGGTCTCCCACTCTGAGTTCCTTCAAAACACAGCTCCCCCACCGTGACGTCTTCGAAAACAAACTGAAAGAAATACACAGTGACCCTAAACCCTCAGAAGGAAGAAGGAAGAAGCGCCACAGAAGACGATGAAGCGCACGCAGAGACAAGAAACTACAAAAAAATAATGCACTTTCCAACAATTCACATCACAATCTCAAACAAAGTGCGGTGGAATTGAAGCAATCCTAATATCATAGCTGTTTGTCGTTGATTGCATGAGCCCAAATTTTTTGACAGAGATTAAGCTTCTCATCACGTACGTGCACTTTGAGCATTCCGTGTTCTAAACCGTGGCAGGAAGAAAGAAACCCTAAAACCTACATTCCTAATCATCAAAAACGAGAACTTGAAGTACTCACCTGCCACGATTAGAAGACCTAACTTGCCGATTTGAACCCCGACCTCTTTTTCAGCAGCTTTCTTCAAAACACAGGTCTCCCACTCTGAGTTCCTTCAAAACACAGCTCCCCCACCGTGACGTCTTCGAAAACAAACTGAAAGAAATACACAGTGACCCTAAACCCTCAGAAGGAAGAAGGAAGAAGCGCCCCAGAAGCGGATGAAGCGCACGCAGACACAAGAAACTACAAAAAAATAATGCACTTTCCAACAATTCACATCACAATCTCAAACAAAGTGCGGTGGAATTGAAGCAATCCTAATATCATAGCTGTTTGTCGCTGATTGCATGAGCCCAAATTTTTTGACAGAGATTAAGCTTCTCATCACGTACGTGCACTTTGAGCATTCCGTGTTCTAAACCGTGGCAGGAAGAAAGAAACCCTAAAACCTACATTCCTAATCATCAAAAACGAGAACTTGAAGTACTCACCTGCCACGATTAGAAGACCTAACTTGCCGATTTGAACCCCGACCTCTTTTTCAGCAGCTTTCTTCAAAACACAGGTCTCCCACTCTGAGTTCCTTCAAAACACAGCTCCCCCACCGTGACGTCTTCTAAAACAAACTGAAAGAAATACACAGTGACCCTAAACCCTCAGAAGGAAGAAGGAAGAAGCGCCACAGAAGACGATGAAGCGCACGCAGAGACAAGAAACTACAAAAAAATAATGCACTTTCCAACAATTCACATCACAATCTCAAACAAAGTGCGGTGGAATTGAAGCAATCCTAATATCATAGCTGTTTGTCGTTGATTGCATGAGCCCAAATTTTTTGACAGAGATTAAGCTTCTCATCACGTACGTGCACTTTGAGCATTCCGTGTTCTAAACCGTGGCAGGAAGAAAGAAACCCTAAAACCTACATTCCTAATCATCAAAAACGAGAACTTGAAGTACTCACCTGCCACGATTAGAAGACCTAACTTGCCGATTTGAACCCCGACCTCTTTTTCAGCAGCTTTCTTCAAAACACAGGTCTCCCACTCTGAGTTCCTTCAAAACACAGCTCCCCCACCGTGACGTCTTCTAAAACAAACTGAAAGAAATACACAGTGACCCTAAACCCTCAGAAGGAGGAAGGAAGAAGTGCCACAGAAGAGGATGAAGCGCACGCAGACAGAAGAAACTACAAAAAAATAATGCACTTTCCAACAATTCACATCACAATCTCAAACAAAGTGCGGTGGAATTGAAGCAATCCTAATATCATAGCTGTTTGTCGTTGATTGCATGAGCCCAAATTTCCTGACAGAGATTAAGCTTCTCATCACGTACGTGCACTTTGAGCATTCCGTGTTCTAAACCGTGGCAGGAAGAAAGAAACCCTAAAACCTACATTCCTAATCATCAAAAACGAGAACTTGAAGTACTCACCTGCCACGATTAGAAGACCTAACTTGCCGATTTGAACCCCGACCTCTTTTTCAGCAGCTTTCTTCAAAACACAGGTCTCCCACTCTGAGTTCCTTCAAAACACAGCTCCCCCACCGTGACGTCTTCGAAAACAAACTGAAAGAAATACACAGTGACCCTAAACCCTCAGAAGGAAGAAGGAAGAAGCGCCACAGAAGAGGATGAAGCGCACGCAGACACAAGAAACTACAAAAAAATAATGCACTTTCCAACAATTCACATCACAATCTCAAACAAAGTGCGGTGGAATTGAAGCAATCCTAATATCATAGCTGTTTGTCGTTGATTGCATGAGCCCAAATTTCCTGACAGAGATTAAGCTTCTCATCACGTACGTGCACTTTGAGCATTCCGTGTTCTAAACCGTGGCAGGAAGAAAGAAACCCTAAAACCTACATTCCTAATCATCAAAAACGAGAACTTGAAGTACTCACCTGCCACGATTAGAAGACCTAACTTGCCGATTTGAACCCCGACCTCTTTTTCAGCAGCTTTCTTCAAAACATAGGTCTCCCACTCTGAGTTCCTTCAAAACACAGCTCCCCCACCGTGACGTCTTCCAAAACAGACTGAAAGAAATACACAGTGACCCTAAACCCTCAGAAGGAGGAAGGAAGAAGTGCCACAGAAGAGGATGAAGCGCACGCAGACACAAGAAACTACAAAAAAATAATGCACTTTCCAACAATTCACATCACAATCTCAAACAAAGTGCGGTGGAATTGAAGCAATCCTAATATCATAGCTGTTTGTCGTTGATTGCATGAGCCCAAATTTCCTGACAGAGATTAAGCTTCTCATCACGTACGTGCACTTTGAGCATTCCGTGTTCTAAACCGTGGCAGGAAGAAAGAAACCCTAAAACCTACATTCCTAATCATCAAAAACGAGAACTTGAAGTACTCACCTGCCACGATTAGAAGACCTAACTTGCCGATTTGAACCCCGACCTCTTTTTCAGCAGCTTTCTTCAAAACACCGGTCTCCCACTCTGAGCTCCTTCAAAACACAGCTCCCCCACCGTGACGTCTTCCAAAACAGACTGAAAGAAATACACAGTGACCCTAAACCCTCAGAAGGAAGAAGGAAGAAGCGCCACAGAAGACGATGAAGCGGACGCAGAGACAAGAAACTACAAAAAAATAATGCACTTTCCAACAATTCACATCACAATCTCAAACAAAGTGCGGTGGAATTGAAGCAATCCTAATATCATAGCTGTTTGTCGTTGATTGCATGAGCCCAAATTTCCTGACAGAGATTAAGCTTCTCATCACGTACGTGCACTTTGAGCATTCCGTGTTCTAAACCGTGGCAGGAAGAAAGAAACCCTAAAACCTACATTCCTAATCATCAAAAACGAGAACTTGAAGTACTCACCTGCCACGATTAGAAGACCTAACTTGCCGATTTGAACCCCGACCTCTTTTTCAGCAGCTTTCTTCAAAACACAGGTCTCCCACTCTGAGTTCCTTCAAAACACAGCTCCCCCACCGTGACGTCTTCTAAAACAAACTGAAAGAAATACACAGTGACCCTAAACCCTCAGAAGGAGGAAGGAAGAAGGGCCACAGAAGAGGATGAAGCGCACGCAGACACAAGAAACTACAAAAAAATAATGCACTTTCCAACAATTCACATCACAATCTCAAACAAAGTGCGGTGGAATTGAAGCAATCCTAATATCATAGCTGTTTGTCGTTGATTGCATGAGCCCAAATTTCCTGACAGAGATTAAGCTTCTCATCACGTACGTGCACTTTGAGCATTCCGTGTTCTAAACCGTGGCAGGAAGAAAGAAACCCTAAAACCTACATTCCTAATCATCAAAAACGAGAACTTGAAGTACTCACCTGCCACGATTAGAAGACCTAACTTGCCGATTTGAACCCCGACCTCTTTTTCAGCAGCTTTCTTCAAAACACCGGTCTCCCACTCTGAGCTCCTTCAAAACACAGCTCCCCCACCGTGACGTCTTCCAAAACAGACTGAAAGAAATACACAGTGACCCTAAACCCTCAGAAGGAAGAAGGAAGAAGCGCCACAGAAGACGATGAAGCGGACGCAGAGACAAGAAACTACAAAAAAATAATGCACTTTCCAACAATTCACATCACAATCTCAAACAAAGTGCGGTGGAATTGAAGCAATCCTAATATCATAGCTGTTTGTCGTTGATTGCATGAGCCCAAATTTCCTGACAGAGATTAAGCTTCTCATCACGTACGTGCACTTTGAGCATTCCGTGTTCTAAACCGTGGCAGGAAGAAAGAAACCCTAAAACCTACATTCCTAATCATCAAAAACGAGAACTTGAAGTACTCACCTGCCACGATTAGAAGACCTAACTTGCCGATTTGAACCCCGACCTCTTTTTCAGCAGCTTTCTTCAAAACACAGGTCTCCCACTCTGAGTTCCTTCAAAACACAGCTCCCCCACCGTGACGTCTTCTAAAACAAACTGAAAGAAATACACAGTGACCCTAAACCCTCAGAAGGAGGAAGGAAGAAGGGCCACAGAAGAGGATGAAGCGCACGCAGACACAAGAAACTACAAAAAAATAATGCACTTTCCAACAATTCACATCACAATCTCAAACAAAGTGCGGTGGAATTGAAGCAATCCTAATATCATAGCTGTTTGTCGTTGATTGCATGAGCCCAAATTTCCTGACAGAGATTAAGCTTCTCATCACGTACGTGCACTTTGAGCATTCCGTGTTCTAAACCGTGGCAGGAAGAAAGAAACCCTAAAACCTACATTCCTAATCATCAAAAACGAGAACTTGAAGTACTCACCTGCCACGATTAGAAGACCTAACTTGCCGATTTGAACCCCGACCTCTTTTTCAGCAGCTTTCTTCAAAACATAGGTCTCCCACTCTGAGTTCCTTCAAAACACAGCTCCCCCACCGTGACGTCTTCCAAAACAGACTGAAAGAAATACACAGTGACCCTAAACCCTCAGAAGGAGGAAGGAAGAAGTGCCACAGAAGAGGATGAAGCGCACGCAGACACAAGAAACTACAAAAAAATAATGCACTTTCCAACAATTCACATCACAATCTCAAACAAAGTGCGGTGGAATTGAAGCAATCCTAATATCATAGCTGTTTGTCGTTGATTGCATGAGCCCAAATTTCCTGACAGAGATTAAGCTTCTCATCACGTACGTGCACTTTGAGCATTCCGTGTTCTAAACCGTGGCAGGAAGAA
Organism: Climacium dendroides; assembly: GCA_950106755.1. Taxonomy (NCBI): domain Eukaryota; kingdom Viridiplantae; phylum Streptophyta; class Bryopsida; order Hypnales; family Climaciaceae; genus Climacium; species Climacium dendroides. The sequence goes on from OX467086.1 coordinate 951,409, forward strand.
AGAAACCCTAAAACCTACATTCCTAATCATCAAAAACGAGAACTTGAAGTACTCACCTGCCACGATTAGAAGACCTAACTTGCCGATTTGAACCCCGACCTCTTTTTCAGCAGCTTTCTTCAAAACATAGGTCTCCCACTCTGAGTTCCTTCAAAACACAGCTCCCCCACCGTGACGTCTTCCAAAACAGACTGAAAGAAATACACAGTGACCCTAAACCCTCAGAAGGAGGAAGGAAGAAGTGCCACAGAAGAGGATGAAGCGCACGCAGACACAAGAAACTACAAAAAAATAATGCACTTTCCAACAATTCACATCACAATCTCAAACAAAGTGCGGTGGAATTGAAGCAATCCTAATATCATAGCTGTTTGTCGTTGATTGCATGAGCCCAAATTTCCTGACAGAGATTAAGCTTCTCATCACGTACGTGCACTTTGAGCATTCCGTGTTCTAAACCGTGGCAGGAAGAAAGAAACCCTAAAACCTACATTCCTAATCATCAAAAACGAGAACTTGAAGTACTCACCTGCCACGATTAGAAGACCTAACTTGCCGATTTGAACCCCGACCTCTTTTTCAGCAGCTTTCTTCAAAACATAGGTCTCCCACTCTGAGTTCCTTCAAAACACAGCTCCCCCACCGTGACGTCTTCCAAAACAGACTGAAAGAAATACACAGTGACCCTAAACCCTCAGAAGGAGGAAGGAAGAAGTGCCACAGAAGAGGATGAAGCGCACGCAGACACAAGAAACTACAAAAAAATAATGCACTTTCCAACAATTCACATCACAATCTCAAACAAAGTGCGGTGGAATTGAAGCAATCCTAATATCATAGCTGTTTGTCGTTGATTGCATGAGCCCAAATTTCCTGACAGAGATTAAGCTTCTCATCACGTACGTGCACTTTGAGCATTCCGTGTTCTAAACCGTGGCAGGAAGAAAGAAACCCTAAAACCTACATTCCTAATCATCAAAAACGAGAACTTGAAGTACTCACCTGCCACGATTAGAAGACCTAACTTGCCGATTTGAACCCCGACCTCTTTTTCAGCAGCTTTCTTCAAAACACAGGTCTCCCACTCTGAGTTCCTTCAAAACACAGCTCCCCCACCGTGACGTCTTCTAAAACAAACTGAAAGAAATACACAGTGACCCTAAACCCTCAGAAGGAGGAAGGAAGAAGGGCCACAGAAGAGGATGAAGCGCACGCAGACACAAGAAACTACAAAAAAATAATGCACTTTCCAACAATTCACATCACAATTTCAAACAAAGTGCGGTGGAATTGAAGCAATCCTAATATCATAGCTGTTTGTCGTTGATTGCATGAGCCCAAATTTCCTGACAGAGATTAAGCTTCTCATCACGTACGTGCACTTTGAGCATTCCGTGTTCTAAACCGTGGCAGGAAGAAAGAAACCCTAAAACCTACATTCCTAATCATCAAAAACGAGAACTTGAAGTACTCACCTGCCACGATTAGAAGACCTAACTTGCCGATTTGAACCCCGACCTCTTTTTCAGCAGCTTTCTTCAAAACATAGGTCTCCCACTCTGAGTTCCTTCAAAACACAGCTCCCCCACCGTGACGTCTTCTAAAACAAACTGAAAGAAATACACAGTGACCCTAAACCCTCAGAAGGAGGAAGGAAGAAGTGCCACAGAAGAGGATGAAGCGCACGCAGACAGAAGAAACTACAAAAAAATAATGCACTTTCCAACAATTCACATCACAATCTCAAACAAAGTGCGGTGGAATTGAAGCAATCCTAATATCATAGCTGTTTGTCGTTGATTGCATGAGCCCAAATTTCCTGACAGAGATTAAGCTTCTCATCACGTACGTGCACTTTGAGCATTCCGTGTTCTAAACCGTGGCAGGAAGAAAGAAACCCTAAAACCTACATTCCTAATCATCAAAAACGAGAACTTGAAGTACTCACCTGCCACGATTAGAAGACCTAACTTGCCGATTTGAACCCCGACCTCTTTTTCAGCAGCTTTCTTCAAAACACCGGTCTCCCACTGTGAATTCCTTCAAAACACAGCTCCCCCACCGTGACGTCTTCTAAAACAAACTGAAAGAAATACACAGTGACCCTACACCCTCAGAAGGAGGAAGGAAGAAGCGCCACAGAAGACGATGAAGCGCACGCAGACACAAGAAACTACAAAAAAATAATGCACTTTCCAACAATTCACATCACAATCTCAAACAAAGTGCGGTGGAATTGAAGCAATCCTAATATCATAGCTGTTTGTCGTTGATTGCATGAGCCCAAATTTCCTGACAGAGATTAAGCTTCTCATCACGTACGTGCACTTTGAGCATTCCGTGTTCTAAACCGTGGCAGGAAGAAAGAAACCCTAAAACCTACATTCCTAATCATCAAAAACGAGAACTTGAAGTACTCACCTGCCACGATTAGAAGACCTAACTTGCCGATTTGAACCCCGACCTCTTTTTCAGCAGCTTTCTTCAAAACACAGGTCTCCCACTCTGAGTTCCTTCAAAACACAGCTCCCCCACCGTGACGTCTTCTAAAACAAACTGAAAGAAATACACAGTGACCCTAAACCCTCAGAAGGAAGAAGGAAGAAGCGCCACAGAAGAGGATGAAGCGCACGCAGAGACAAGAAACTACAAAAAAATAATGCACTTTCCAACAATTCACATCACAATCTCAAACAAAGTGCGGTGGAATTGAAGCAATCCTAATATCATAGCTGTTTGTCGTTGATTGCATGAGCCCAAATTTCCTGACAGAGATTAAGCTTCTCATCACGTACGTGCACTTTGAGCATTCCGTGTTCTAAACCGTGGCAGGAAGAAAGAAACCCTAAAACCTACATTCCTAATCATCAAAAACGAGAACTTGAAGTACTCACCTGCCACGATTAGAAGACCTAACTTGCCGATTTGAACCCCGACCTCTTTTTCAGCAGCTTTCTTCAAAACACAGGTCTCCCACTCTGAGTTCCTTCAAAACACAGCTCCCCCACCGTGACGTCTTCCAAAACAAACTGAAAGAAATACACAGTGACCCTAAACCCTCAGAAGGAGGAAGGAAGAAGGGCCACAGAAGAGGATGAAGCGCACGCAGACAGAAGAAACTACAAAAAAATAATGCACTTTCCAACAATTCACATCACAATCTCAAACAAAGTGCGGTGGAATTGAAGCAATCCTAATATCATAGCTGTTTGTCGTTGATTGCATGAGCCCAAATTTCCTGACAGAGATTAAGCTTCTCATCACGTACGTGCACTTTGAGCATTCCGTGTTCTAAACCGTGGCAGGAAGAAAGAAACCCTAAAACCTACATTCCTAATCATCAAAAACGAGAACTTGAAGTACTCACCTGCCACGATTAGAAGACCTAACTTGCCGATTTGAACCCCGACCTCTTTTTCAGCAGCTTTCTTCAAAACACAGGTCTCCCACTCTGAGTTCCTTCAAAACACAGCTCCCCCACCGTGACGTCTTCTAAAACAAACTGAAAGAAATACACAGTGACCCTAAACCCTCAGAAGGAAGAAGGAAGAAGTGCCACAGAAGACAATGAAGCGCACGCAGAGACAAGAAACTACAAAAAAATAATGCACTTTCCAACAATTCACATCACAATCTCAAACAAAGTGCGGTGGAATTGAAGCAATCCTAATATCATAGCTGTTTGTCGTTGATTGCATGAGCCCAAATTTCCTGACAGAGATTAAGCTTCTCATCACGTACGTGCACTTTGAGCATTCCGTGTTCTAAACCGTGGCAGGAAGAAAGAAACCCTAAAACCTACATTCCTAATCATCAAAAACGAGAACTTGAAGTACTCACCTGCCACGATTAGAAGACCTAACTTGCCGATTTGAACCCCGACCTCTTTTTCAGCAGCTTTCTTCAAAACACAGGTCTCCCACTCTGAGTTCCTTCAAAACACAGCTCCCCCACCGTGACGTCTTCTAAAACAAACTGAAAGAAATACACAGTGACCCTAAACCCTCAGAAGGAAGAAGGAAGAAGCGCCACAGAAGAGGATGAAGCGCACGCAGAGACAAGAAACTACAAAAAAATAATGCACTTTCCAACAATTCACATCACAATCTCAAACAAAGTGCGGTGGAATTGAAGCAATCCTAATATCATAGCTGTTTGTCGCTCATTGCATGAGCCCAAATTTTTTGACAGAGATTAAGCTTCTCATCACGTACGTGCACTTTGAGCATTCCGTGTTCTAAACCGTGGCAGGAAGAAAGAAACCCTAAAACCTACATTCCTAATCATCAAAAACGAGAACTTGAAGTACTCACCTGCCACGATTAGAAGACCTAACTTGCCGATTTGAACCCCGACCTCTTTTTCAGCAGCTTTCTTCAAAACACAGGTCTCCCACTCTGAGTTCCTTCAAAACACAGCTCCCCCACCGTGACGTCTTCTAAAACAAACTGAAAGAAATACACAGTGACCCTAAACCCTCAGAAGGAAGAAGGAAGAAGCGCCACAGAAGAGGATGAAGCGCACGCAGAGACAAGAAACTACAAAAAAATAATGCACTTTCCAACAATTCACATCACAATCTCAAACAAAGTGCGGTGGAATTGAAGCAATCCTAATATCATAGCTGTTTGTCGTTGATTGCATGAGCCCAAATTTCCTGACAGAGATTAAGCTTCTCATCACGTACGTGCACTTTGAGCATTCCGTGTTCTAAACCGTGGCAGGAAGAAAGAAACCCTAAAACCTACATTCCTAATCATCAAAAACGAGAACTTGAAGTACTCACCTGCCACGATTAGAAGACCTAACTTGCCGATTTGAACCCCGACCTCTTTTTCAGCAGCTTTCTTCAAAACACAGGTCTCCCACTCTGAGTTCCTTCAAAACACAGCTCCCCCACCGTGACGTCTTCTAAAACAAACTGAAAGAAATACACAGTGACCCTAAACCCTCAGAAGGAAGAAGGAAGAAGCGCCACAGAAGAGGATGAAGCGCACGCAGAGACAAGAAACTACAAAAAAATAATGCACTTTCCAACAATTCACATCACAATCTCAAACAAAGTGCGGTGGAATTGAAGCAATCCTAATATCATAGCTGTTTGTCGCTGATTGCATGAGCCCAAATTTTTTGACAGAGATTAAGCTTCTCATCACGTACGTGCACTTTGAGCATTCCGTGTTCTAAATCGTGGCAGGAAGAAAGAAACCCTAAAACCTACATTCCTAATCATCAAAAACGAGAACTTGAAGTACTCACCTGCCACGATTAGAAGACCTAACTTGCCGATTTGAACCCCGACCTCTTTTTCAGCAGCTTTCTTCAAAACACAGGTCTCCCACTCTGAGTTCCTTCAAAACACAGCTCCCCCACCGTGACGTCTTCTAAAACAAACTGAAAGAAATACACAGTGACCCTAAACCCTCAGAAGGAAGAAGGAAGAAGCGCCACAGAAGAGGATGAAGCGCACGCAGAGACAAGAAACTACAAAAAAATAATGCACTTTCCAACAATTCACATCACAATCTCAAACAAAGTGCGGTGGAATTGAAGCAATCCTAATATCATAGCTGTTTGTCGTTGATTGCATGAGCCCAAATTTCCTGACAGAGATTAAGCTTCTCATCACGTACGTGCACTTTGAGCATTCCGTGTTCTAAACCGTGGCAGGAAGAAAGAAACCCTAAAACCTACATTCCTAATCATCAAAAACGAGAACTTGAAGTACTCACCTGCCACGATTAGAAGACCTAACTTGCCGATTTGAACCCCGACCTCTTTTTCAGCAGCTTTCTTCAAAACACAGGTCTCCCACTCTGAGTTCCTTCAAAACACAGCTCCCCCACCGTGACGTCTTCTAAAACAAACTGAAAGAAATACACAGTGACCCTAAACCCTCAGAAGGAAGAAGGAAGAAGCGCCACAGAAGAGGATGAAGCGCACGCAGAGACAAGAAACTACAAAAAAATAATGCACTTTCCAACAATTCACATCACAATCTCAAACAAAGTGCGGTGGAATTGAAGCAATCCTAATATCATAGCTGTTTGTCGTTGATTGCATGAGCCCAAATTTTTTGACAGAGATTAAGCTTCTCATCACGTACGTGCACTTTGAGCATTCCGTGTTCTAAACCGTGGCAGGAAGAAAGAAACCCTAAAACCTACATTCCTAATCATCAAAAACGAGAACTTGAAGTACTCACCTGCCACGATTAGAAGACCTAACTTGCCGATTTGAACCCCGACCTCTTTTTCAGCAGCTTTCTTCAAAACACCGGTCTCCCACTGTGAATTCCTTCAAAACACAGCTCCCCCACCGTGACGTCTTCTAAAACAAACTGAAAGAAATACACAGTGACCCTACACCCTCAGAAGGAGGAAGGAAGAAGCGCCACAGAAGACGATGAAGCGCACGCAGACAGAAGAAACTACAAAAAAATAATGCACTTTCCAACAATTCACATCACAATCTCAAACAAAGTGCGGTGGAATTGAAGCAATCCTAATATCATAGCTGTTTGTCGCTGATTGCATGAGCCCAAATTTTTTGACAGAGATTAAGCTTCTCATCACGTACGTGCACTTTGAGCATTCCGTGTTCTAAACCGTGGCAGGAAGAAAGAAACCCTAAAACCTACATTCCTAATCATCAAAAACGAGAACTTGAAGTACTCACCTGCCACGATTAGAAGACCTAACTTGCCGATTTGAACCCCGACCTCTTTTTCAGCAGCTTTCTTCAAAACACAGGTCTCCCACTCTGAGTTCCTTCAAAACACAGCTCCCCCACCGTGACGTCTTCTAAAACAGACTAAAAGAAATACACAGTGACCCTAAACCCTCAGAAGGAGGAAGGAAGAAGCGCCACAGAAGAGGATGAAGCGCACGCAGAGACAAGAAACTACAAAAAAATAATGCACTTTCCAACAATTCACATCACAATCTCAAACAAAGTGCGGTGGAATTGAAGCAATCCTAATATCATAGCTGTTTGTCGCTGATTGCATGAGCCCAAATTTCCTGACAGAGATTAAGCTTCTCATCACGTACGTGCACTTTGAGCATTCCGTGTTCTAAACCGTGGCAGGAAGAAAGAAACCCTAAAACCTACATTCCTAATTATCAAAAACGAGAACTTGAAGTACTCACCTGCCACGATTAGAAGACCTAACTTGCCGATTTGAACCCCGACCTCTTTTTCAGCAGCTTTCTTCAAAACACAGGTCTCCCACTCTGAGTTCCTTCAAAACACAGCTCCCCCACCGTGACGTCTTCTAAAACAAACTGAAAGAAATACACAGTGACCCTAAACCCTCAGAAGGAGGAAGGAAGAAGCGCCACAGAAGAGGATGAAGCGCACGCAGACAGAAGAAACTACAAAAAAATAATGCACTTTCCAACAATTCACATCACAATCTCAAACAAAGTGCGGTGGAATTGAAGCAATCCTAATATCATAGCTGTTTGTCGTTGATTGCATGAGCCCAAATTTCCTGACAGAGATTAAGCTTCTCATCATGTACGTGCACTTTGAGCATTCCGTGTTCTAAACCGTGGCAGGAAGAAAGAAACCCTAAAACCTACATTCCTAATCATCAAAAACGAGAACTTGAAGTACTCACCTGCCACGATTAGAAGACCTAACTTGCCGATTTGAACCCCGACCTCTTTTTCAGCAGCTTTCTTCAAAACACAGGTCTCCCACTCTGAGTTCCTTCAAAACACAGCTCCCCCACCGTGACGTCTTCTAAAACAAACTGAAAGAAATACACAGTGACCCTAAACCCTCAGAAGGAGGAAGGAAGAAGTGCCACAGAAGAGGATGAAGCGCACGCAGACAGAAGAAACTACAAAAAAATAATGCACTTTCCAACAATTCACATCACAATCTCAAACAAAGTGCGGTGGAATTGAAGCAATCCTAATATCATAGCTGTTTGTCGTTGATTGCATGAGCCCAAATTTCCTGACAGAGATTAAGCTTCTCATCACGTACGTGCACTTTGAGCATTCCGTGTTCTAAACCGTGGCAGGAAGAAAGAAACCCTAAAACCTACATTCCTAATCATCAAAAACGAGAACTTGAAGTACTCACCTCCCACGATTAGAAGACCTAACTTGCCGATTTGAACCCCGACCTCTTTTTCAGCAGCTTTCTTCAAAACACCGGTCTCCCACTGTGAATTCCTTTAAAACACAGCTCCCCCACCGTGACGTCTTCTAGAACAGACTAAAAGAAATACAGAGTGACCCTACACCCTCAGAAGGAGGAAGGAAGAAGCGCCACAGAAGACGATGAAGCGCACGCAGAGACAAGAAACTACAAAAAAATAATGCACTTTCCAACAATTCACATCACAATCTCAAACAAAGTGCGGTGGAATTGAAGCAATCCTAATATCATAGCTGTTTGTCGCTCATTGCATGAGCCCAAATTTTTTGACAGAGATTAAGCTTCTCATCACGTACGTGCACTTTGAGCATTCCGTGTTCTAAACCGTGGCAGGAAGAAAGAAACCCTAAAACCTACATTCCTAATCATCAAAAACGAGAACTTGAAGTACTCACCTGCCACGATTAGAAGACCTAACTTGCCGATTTGAACCCCGACCTCTTTTTCAGCAGCTTTCTTCAAAACACAGGTCTCCCACTCTGAGTTCCTTCAAAACACAGCTCCCCCACCGTGACGTCTTCTAAAACAAACTGAAAGAAATACACAGTGACCCTAAACCCTCAGAAGGAAGAAGGAAGAAGCGCCACAGAAGACGATGAAGCGCACGCAGACAGAAGAAACTACAAAAAAATAATGCACTTTCCAACAATTCACATCACAATCTCAAACAAAGTGCGGTGGAATTGAAGCAATCCTAATATCATAGCTGTTTGTCGTTGATTGCATGAGCCCAAATTTCCTGACAGAGATTAAGCTTCTCATCACGTACGTGCACTTTGAGCATTCCGTGTTCTAAACCGTGGCAGGAAGAAAGAAACCCTAAAACCTACATTCCTAATCATCAAAAACGAGAACTTGAAGTACTCACCTCCCACGATTAGAAGACCTAACTTGCCGATTTGAACCCCGACCTCTTTTTCAGCAGCTTTCTTCAAAACACCGGTCTCCCACTGTGAATTCCTTCAAAACACAGCTCCCCCACCGTGACGTCTTCTAAAACAGACTAAAAGAAATACAGAGTGACCCTACACCCTCAGAAGGAGGAAGGAAGAAGCGCCACAGAAGACGATGAAGCGCACGCAGAGACAAGAAACTACAAAAAAATAATGCACTTTCCAACAATTCACATCACAATCTCAAACAAAGTGCGGTGGAATTGAAGCAATCCTAATATCATAGCTGTTTGTCGCTCATTGCATGAGCCCAAATTTTTTGACAGAGATTAAGCTTCTCATCACGTACGTGCACTTTGAGCATTCCGTGTTCTAAACCGTGGCAGGAAGAAAGAAACCCTAAAACCTACATTCCTAATCATCAAAAACGAGAACTTGAAGTACTCACCTGCCACGATTAGAAGACCTAACTTGCCGATTTGAACCCCGACCTCTTTTTCAGCAGCTTTCTTCAAAACACAGGTCTCCCACTCTGAGTTCCTTCAAAACACAGCTCCCCCACCGTGACGTCTTCTAAAACAAACTGAAAGAAATACACAGTGACCCTAAACCCTCAGAAGGAAGAAGGAAGAAGCGCCACAGAAGACAATGAAGCGCACGCAGAGACAAGAAACTACAAAAAAATAATGCACTTTCCAACAATTCACATCACAATCTCAAACAAAGTGCGGTGGAATTGAAGCAATCCTAATATCATAGTTGTTTGTCGTTGATTGCATGAGCCCAAATTTTCTGACAGAGATTAAGCTTCTCATCACGTACGTGCACTTTGAGCATTCCGTGTTCTAAACCGTGGCAGGAAGAAAGAAACCCTAAAACCTACATTCCTAATCATCAAAAACGAGAACTTGAAGTACTCACCTGCCACGATTAGAAGACCTAACTTGCCGATTTGAACCCCGACCTCTTTTTCAGCAGCTTTCTTCAAAACACAGGTCTCCCACTCTGAGTTCCTTCAAAACACAGCTCCCCCACCGTGACGTCTTCTAAAACAAACTGAAAGAAATACACAGTGACCCTAAACCCTCAGAAGGAAGAAGGAAGAAGCGCCACAGAAGACAATGAAGCGCACGCAGAGACAAGAAACTACAAAAAAATAATGCACTTTCCAACAATTCACATCACAATCTCAAACAAAGTGCGGTGGAATTGAAGCAATCCTAATATCATAGTTGTTTGTCGTTGATTGCATGAGCCCAAATTTCCTGACAGAGATTAAGCTTCTCATCACGTACGTGCACTTTGAGCATTCCGTGTTCTAAACCGTGGCAGGAAGAAAGAAACCCTAAAACCTACATTCCTAATCATCAAAAACGAGAACTTGAAGTACTCACCTGCCACGATTAGAAGACCTAACTTGCCGATTTGAACCCCGACCTCTTTTTCAGCAGCTTTCTTCAAAACACAGGTCTCCCACTCTGAGTTCCTTCAAAACACAGCTCCCCCACCGTGACGTCTTCTAAAACAAACTGAAAGAAATACACAGTGACCCTAAACCCTCAGAAGGAGGAAGGAAGAAGCGCCACAGAAGAGGATGAAGCGCACGCAGACAGAAGAAACTACAAAAAAATAATGCACTTTCCAACAATTCACATCACAATCTCAAACAAAGTGCGGTGGAATTGAAGCAATCCTAATATCATAGCTGTTTGTCGTTGATTGCATGAGCCCAAATTTCCTGACAGAGATTAAGCTTCTCATCACGTACGTGCACTTTGAGCATTCCGTGTTCTAAACCGTGGCAGGAAGAAAGAAACCCTAAAACCTACATTCCTAATCATCAAAAACGAGAACTTGAAGTACTCACCTCCCACGATTAGAAGACCTAACTTGCCGATTTGAACCCCGACCTCTTTTTCAGCAGCTTTCTTCAAAACACCGGTCTCCCACTCTGAGTTCCTTCAAAACACAGCTCCCCCACCGTGACGTCTTCTAAAACAGACTAAAAGAAATACACAGTGACTCTAAACCCTCAGAAGGAGGAAGGAAGAAGCACCACAGAAGAGAATGAAGTGCACGCAGACAGAAGAAACTCGAAAAAATTAATGCACTTTCCAACAATTCACATTACAATCTCAAACAAAGTGCGGTGGAATTGAAGCAATCCTAATATCATAGTTGTTTGTCGTTGATTGCATGAGCCCAAATTTTCTGACAGAGATTAAGCTTCTCATCACGTACTTGCACTTTGAGCATTCCGTGTTCTAAACCGTGGCAGGAAGAAAGAAACCCTAAAACCTACATTCCTAATTATCAAAAACGAGAACTTGAAGTACTCACCTGCCACGATTAGAAGACCTAACTTGCCGATTTGAACCCCGACCTCTTTTTCAGCAGCTTTCTTCAAAACACAGGTCTCCCACTCTGAGTTCCTTCAAAACACAGCTCCCCCACCGTGACGTCTTCTAAAACAAACTGAAAGAAATACACAGTGACCCTAAACCCTCAGAAGGAAGAAGGAAGAAGCGCCACAGAAGACGATGAAGCGCACGCAGACAGAAGAAACTACAAAAAAATAATGCACTTTCCAACAATTCACATCACAATCTCAAACAAAGTGCGGTGGAATTGAAGCAATCCTAATATCATAGTTGTTTGTCGTTGATTGCATGAGCCCAAATTTTCTGACAGAGATTAAGCTTCTCATCACGTACGTGCACTTTGAGCATTCCGTGTTCTAAACCGTGGCAGGAAGAAAGAAACCCTAAAACCTACATTCCTAATTATCAAAAACGAGAACTTGAAGTACTCACCTGCCACGATTAGAAGACCTAACTTGCCGATTTGAACCCCGACCTCTTTTTCAGCAGCTTTCTTCAAAACACAGGTCTCCCACTCTGAGTTCCTTCAAAACACAGCTCCCCCACCGTGACGTCTTCTAAAACAAACTGAAAGAAATACACAGTGACCCTAAACCCTCAGAAGGAGGAAGGAAGAAGTGCCACAGAAGAGGATGAAGCGCACGCAGACAGAAGAAACTACAAAAAAATAATGCACTTTCCAACAATTCACATCACAATCTCAAACAAAGTGCGGTGGAATTGAAGCAATCCTAATATCATAGCTGTTTGTCGTTGATTGCATGAGCCCAAATTTCCTGACAGAGATTAAGCTTCTCATCATGTACGTGCACTTTGAGCATTCCGTGTTCTAAACCGTGGCAGGAAGAAAGAAACCCTAAAACCTACATTCCTAATCATCAAAAACGAGAACTTGAAGTACTCACCTGCCACGATTAGAAGACCTAACTTGCCGATTTGAACCCCGACCTCTTTTTCAGCAGCTTTCTTCAAAACACCGGTCTCCCACTGTGAATTCCTTCAAAACACAGCTCCCCCACCGTGACGTCTTCTAAAACAGACTAAAAGAAATACACAGTGACCCTACACCCTCAGAAGGAGGAAGGAAGAAGCGCCACAGAAGACGATGAAGCGCACGCAGAGACAAGAAACTACAAAAAAATAATGCACTTTCCAACAATTCACATCACAATCTCAAACAAAGTGCGGTGGAATTGAAGCAATCCTAATATCATAGTTGTTTGTCGTTGATTGCATGAGCCCAAATTTTCTGACAGAGATTAAGCTTCTCATCACGTACGTGCACTTTGAGCATTCAGTGTTCTAAACCGTGGCAGGAAGAAAGAAACCCTAAAACCTACATTCCTAATTATCAAAAACGAGAACTTGAAGTACTCACCTGCCACGATTAGAAGACCTAATTTGCCGATTTGAACCCCGACCTCTTTTTCAGCAGCTTTCTTCAAAACACCGGTCTCCCACTCTGAGTTCCTTCAAAACACAGCTCCCCCACCGTGACGTCTTCTAAAACAGACTGAAAGAAATACACAGTGACTCTAAACCCTCAGAAGGAGGAAGGAAGAAGCACCACAGAAGAGAATGAAGTGCACGCAGACAGAAGAAACTCGAAAAAATTAATGCACTTTCCAACAATTCACATTACAATCTCAAACAAAGTGCGGTGGAATTGAAGCAATCCTAATATCATAGCTGTTTGTCGCTGATTGCATGAGCCCAAATTTTCTGACAGAGATTAAGCTTCTCATCACGTACGTGCACTTTGAGCATTCCGTGTTCTAAACCGTGGCAGGAAGAAAGAAACCCTAAAACCTACATTCCTAATCATCAAAAACGAGAACTTGAAGTACTCACCTGCCACGATTAGAAGACCTAATTTGCCGATTTGAACCCCGACCTCTTTTTCAGCAGCTTTCTTCAAAACACAGGTCTCCCACTCTGAGTTCCTTCAAAACACAACTCCCCCACCGTGACGTCTTCTAAAACAAACTGAAAGAAATACACAGTGACCCTAAACCCTCAGAAGGAAGAAGGAAGAAGCGCCACAGAAGACGATGAAGCGCACGCAGACAGAAGAAACTACAAAAAAATAATGCACTTTCCAACAATTCACATCACAATCTCAAACAAAGTGCGGTGGAATTGAAGCAATCCTAATATCATAGCTGTTTGTCGCTCATTGCATGAGCCCAAATTTTCTGACAGAGATTAAGCTTCTCATCACGTACGTGCACTTTGAGCATTCCGTATTCTAAACCGTGGCAGGAAGAAAGAAACCCTAAAACCTACATTCCTAATTATCAAAAACGAGAACTTGAAGTACTCACCTGCCACGATTAGAAGACCTAACTTGCCGATTTGAACCCCGACCTCTTTTTCAGCAGCTTTCTTCAAAACACAGGTCTCCCATTGTGAGTTCCTTCAAAACACAGCTCCCCCACCGTGACGTCTTCCAAAACAGACTAAAAGAAATACACAGTGACCCTAAACCCTCAGAAGGACGAAGGAAGAAGCGCCACAGAAGAGGATGAAGCGCACGCAGACAGAAGAAACTACAAAAAAATAATGCACTTCCCAACAATTCACATCACAATCTCAAACAAAGTCCGGTGGAATTGAAGCAATCCTAATATCATAGCTGTTTGTCGCTCATTGCATGAGCCCAAATTTTCTGACAGAGATTAAGCTTCTCATCACGTACGTGCACTTTGAGCATTCCGTGTTCTAAACCGTGGCAGGAAGAAAGAAACCCTAAAACCTACATTCCTAATTATCAAAAACGAGAACTTGAAGTACTCACCTGCCACGATTAGAAGACCTCACTTGCCGATTTGAACCCCGACCTCTTTTTCAGCAGCTTTCTTCAAAACACCGGTCTCCCACTGTGAATTCCTTCAAAACACAGCTCCCCCACCGTGACGTCTTCTAAAACAAACTGAAAGAAATACACAGTGACCCTAAACCCTCAGAAGGAGGAAGGAAGAAGGGCCACAGAAGAGGATGAAGCGCACGCAGACAGAAGAAACTACAAAAAAATAATGCACTTTCCAACAATTCACATCACAATCTCAAACAAAGTGCGGTGGAATTGAAGCAATCCTAATATCATAGCTGTTTGTCGTTGATTGCATGAGCCCAAATTTCCTGACAGAGATTAAGCTTCTCATCACGTACGTGCACTTTGAGCATTCCGTGTTCTAAACCGTGGCAGGAAGAAAGAAACCCTAAAACCTACATTCCTAATCATCAAAAACGAGAACTTGAAGTACTCACCTGCCACGATTAGAAGACCTAATTTGCCGATTTGAACCCCGACCTCTTTTTCAGCAGCTTTCTTCAAAACACAGGTCTCCCACTCTGAGTTCCTTCAAAACACAACTCCCCCACCGTGACGTCTTCTAAAACAAACTGAAAGAAATACACAGTGACCCTAAACCCTCAGAAGGAAGAAGGAAGAAGCGCCACAGAAGACGATGAAGCGCACGCAGACAGAAGAAACTACAAAAAAATAATGCACTTTCCAACAATTCACATCACAATCTCAAACAAAGTGCGGTGGAATTGAAGCAATCCTAATATCATAGCTGTTTGTCGCTCATTGCATGAGCCCAAATTTTCTGACAGAGATTAAGCTTCTCATCACGTACGTGCACTTTGAGCATTCCGTATTCTAAACCGTGGCAGGAAGAAAGAAACCCTAAAACCTACATTCCTAATTATCAAAAACGAGAACTTGAAGTACTCACCTGCCACGATTAGAAGACCTAACTTGCCGATTTGAACCCCGACCTCTTTTTCAGCAGCTTTCTTCAAAACACAGGTCTCCCATTGTGAGTTCCTTCAAAACACAGCTCCCCCACCGTGACGTCTTCCAAAACAGACTAAAAGAAATACACAGTGACCCTAAACCCTCAGAAGGACGAAGGAAGAAGCGCCACAGAAGAGGATGAAGCGCACGCAGACAGAAGAAACTACAAAAAAATAATGCACTTCCCAACAATTCACATCACAATCTCAAACAAAGTCCGGTGGAATTGAAGCAATCCTAATATCATAGCTGTTTGTCGCTCATTGCATGAGCCCAAATTTTCTGACAGAGATTAAGCTTCTCATCACGTACGTGCACTTTGAGCATTCCGTGTTCTAAACCGTGGCAGGAAGAAAGAAACCCTAAAACCTACATTCCTAATTATCAAAAACGAGAACTTGAAGTACTCACCTGCCACGATTAGAAGACCTCACTTGCCGATTTGAACCCCGACCTCTTTTTCAGCAGCTTTCTTCAAAACACAGGTCTCCCACTCTGAGTTCCTTCAAAACACAGCTCCCCCACCGTGACGTCTTCTAAAACAAACTGAAAGAAATACACAGTGACCCTAAACCCTCAGAAGGAGGAAGGAAGAAGGGCCACAGAAGAGGATGAAGCGCACGCAGACAGAAGAAACTACAAAAAAATAATGCACTTTCCAACAATTCACATCACAATCTCAAACAAAGTGCGGTGGAATTGAAGCAATCCTAATATCATAGCTGTTTGTCGTTGATTGCATGAGCCCAAATTTCCTGACAGAGATTAAGCTTCTCATCACGTACGTGCACTTTGAGCATTCCGTGTTCTAAACCGTGGCAGGAAGAAAGAAACCCTAAAACCTACATTCCTAATCATCAAAAACGAGAACTTGAAGTACTCACCTCCCACGATTAGAAGACCTAACTTGCCGATTTGAACCCCGACCTCTTTTTCAGCAGCTTTCTTCAAAACACAGGTCTCCCACTCTGAGTTCCTTCAAAACACAACTCCCCCACCGTGACGTCTTCTAAAACAGACTAAAAGAAATACACAGTGACCCTACACCCTCAGAAGGAGGAAGGAAGAAGCGCCACAGAAGAGGATGAAGCGCACGCAGACACAAGAAACTACAAAAAAATAATGCACTTTCCAACAATTCACATCACAATCTCAAACAAAGTGCGGTGGAATTGAAGCAATCCTAATATCATAGCTGTTTGTCGTTGATTGCATGAGCCCAAATTTCCTGACAGAGATTAAGCTTCTCATCACGTACGTGCACTTTGAGCATTCCGTGTTCTAAACCGTGGCAGGAAGAAAGAAACCCTAAAACCTACATTCCTAATCATCAAAAACGAGAACTTGAAGTACTCACCTGCCACGATTAGAAGACCTAATTTGCCGATTTGAACCCCGACCTCTTTTTCAGCAGCTTTCTTCAAAACACAGGTCTCCCACTCTGAGTTCCTTCAAAACACAACTCCCCCACCGTGACGTCTTCTAAAACAAACTGAAAGAAATACACAGTGACCCTAAACCCTCAGAAGGAAGAAGGAAGAAGCGCCACAGAAGACGATGAAGCGCACGCAGACAGAAGAAACTACAAAAAAATAATGCACTTTCCAACAATTCACATCACAATCTCAAACAAAGTGCGGTGGAATTGAAGCAATCCTAATATCATAGCTGTTTGTCGTTGATTGCATGAGCCCAAATTTCCTGACAGAGATTAAGCTTCTCATCACGTACGTGCACTTTGAGCATTCCGTGTTCTAAACCGTGGCAGGAAGAAAGAAACCCTAAAACCTACATTCCTAATCATCAAAAACGAGAACTTGAAGTACTCACCTGCCACGATTAGAAGACCTAACTTGCCGATTTGAACCCCGACCTCTTTTTCAGCAGCTTTCTTCAAAACACCGGTCTCCCACTCTGAGTTCCTTCAAAACACAGCTCCCCCACCGTGACGTCTTCTAAAACAGACTGAAAGAAATACACAGTGACTCTAAACCCTCAGAAGGAGGAAGGAAGAAGCACCACAGAAGAGAATGAAGTGCACGCAGACAGAAGAAACTCGAAAAAATTAATGCACTTTCCAACAATTCACATTACAATCTCAAACAAAGTGCGGTGGAATTGAAGCAATCCTAATATCATAGTTGTTTGTCGTTGATTGCATGAGCCCAAATTTTCTGACAGAGATTAAGCTTCTCATCACGTACGTGCACTTTGAGCATTCCGTGTTCTAAACCGTGGCAGGAAGAAAGAAACCCTAAAACCTACATTCCTAATTATCAAAAACGAGAACTTGAAGTACTCACCTGCCACGATTAGAAGACCTAACTTGCCGATTTGAACCCCGACCTCTTTTTCAGCAGCTTTCTTCAAAACACAGGTCTCCCACTCTGAGTTCCTTCAAAACACAGCTCCCCCACCGTGACGTCTTCTAAAACAAACTGAAAGAAATACACAGTGACTCTAAACCCTCAGAAGGAGGAAGGAAGAAGTGCCACAGAAGAGGATGAAGCGCACGCAGACAGAAGAAACTACAAAAAAATAATGCACTTTCCAACAATTCACATCACAATCTCAAACAAAGTGCGGTGGAATTGAAGCAATCCTAATATCATAGCTGTTTGTCGTTGATTGCATGAGCCCAAATTTCCTGACAGAGATTAAGCTTCTCATCATGTACGTGCACTTTGAGCATTCCGTGTTCTAAACCGTGGCAGGAAGAAAGAAACCCTAAAACCTACATTCCTAATCATCAAAAACGAGAACTTGAAGTACTCACCTGCCACGATTAGAAGACCTAACTTGCCGATTTGAACCCCGACCTCTTTTTCAGCAGCTTTCTTCAAAACACCGGTCTCCCACTGTGAATTCCTTCAAAACACAGCTCCCCCACCGTGACGTCTTCTAAAACAGACTAAAAGAAATACACAGTGACCCTACACCCTCAGAAGGAGGAAGGAAGAAGCGCCACAGAAGACGATGAAGCGCACGCAGACAGAAGAAACTACAAAAAAATAATGCACTTTCCAACAATTCACATCACAATCTCAAACAAAGTGCGGTAGAATTGAAGCAATCCTAATATCATAGCTGTTTGTCGTTGATTGCATGAGCCCAAATTTCCTGACAGAGATTAAGCTTCTCATCATGTACGTGCACTTTGAGCATTCCGTGTTCTAAACCGTGGCAGGAAGAAAGAAACCCTAAAACCTACATTCCTAATCATCAAAAACGAGAACTTGAAGTACTCACCTCCCACGATTAGAAGACCTAACTTGCCGATTTGAACCCCGACCTCTTTTTCAGCAGCTTTCTTCAAAACACAGGTCTCCCACTCTGAGTTCCTTCAAAACACAGCTCCCCCACCGTGACGTCTTCTAAAACAAACTGAAAGAAATACACAGTGACCCTAAACCCTCAGAAGGAGGAAGGAAGAAGCGCCACAGAAGACGATGAAGCGCACGCAGAGACAAGAAACTACAAAAAAATAATGCACTTTCCAACAATTCACATCACAATCTCAAACAAAGTGCGGTGGAATTGAAGCAATCCTAATATCATAGCTGTTTGTCGCTCATTGCATGAGCCCAAATTTTCTGACAGAGATTAAGCTTCTCATCACGTACGTGCACTTTGAGCATTCACTGTTCTAATCCGTGGCAGGAGAAAAGACACCCTAAAACCTACATTCCTAATCATCAAAAACGAAAACCTGAAGTACTCACCTGCCACGATTAGAAGACCTAACTTGCCGATTTGAACCCCGACCTCTTTTTCAGCAGCTTTCTTCAAAACACAGGTCTCCCACTCTGAGTTCCTTCAAAACACAGCTCCCCCACCGTGACGTCTTCTAAAACAGACTGAAAGAAATACACAGTGACTCTAAACCCTCAGAAGGAGGAAGGAAGAAGCACCACAGAAGAGAATGAAGTGCACGCAGACAGAAGAAACTCGAAAAAATTAATGCACTTTCCAACAATTCACATTACAATCTCAAACAAAGTGCGGTGGAATTGAAGCAATCCTAATATCATAGTTGTTTGTCGCTCATTGCATGAGCCCAAATTTTCTGACAGAGATTAAGCTTCTCATCACGTACGTGCACTTTGAGCATTCAGTGTTCTAAACCGTGGCAGGAAGAAAGAAACCCTAAAACCGACATTCCTAATCATCAAAAACGAGAACTTGAAGTACTCACCTGCCACGATTAGAAGACCTAACTTGCCGATTTGAACCCCGACCTCTTTTTCAGCAGCTTTCTTCAAAACACAGGTCTCCCACTCTGAGTTCCTTCAAAACACAGCTCCCCCACCGTGACGTCTTCTAAAACAAACTGAAAGAAATACACAGTGACCCTAAACCCTCAGAAGGAAGAAGGAAGAGGTGCCACAGAAGAGGATGAAGCGCACGCAGACAGAAGAAACTACAAAAAAATAATGCACTTTCCAACAATTCACATTACAATCTCAAACAAAGTGCGGTGGAATTGAAGCAATCCTAATATCATAGCTGTTTGTCGTTGATTGCATGAGCCCAAATTTCCTGACAGAGATTAAGCTTCTCATCACGTACGTGCACTTTGAGCATTCCGTGTTCTAAACCGTGGCAGGAAGAAAGAAACCCTAAAACCTACATTCCTAATCATCAAAAACGAAAACCTGAAGTACTCACCTGCCACGATTAGAAGACCTAACTTGCCGATTTGAACCCCGACCTCTTTTTCAGCAGCTTTCTTCAAAACACCGGTCTCCCACTGTGAATTCCTTCAAACACAGCTCCCCCACCGTGACGTCTTCTAAAACAAACTGAAAGAAATACACAGTGACCCTAAACCCTCAGAAGGAGGAAGGAAGAAGTGCCACAGAAGAGGATGAAGCGCACGCAGACAGAAGAAACTACAAAAAAATAATGCACTTTCCAACAATTCACATCACAATCTCAAACAAAGTGCGGTGGAATTGAAGCAATCCTAATATCATAGCTGTTTGTCGTTGATTGCATGAGCCCAAATTTCCTGACAGAGATTAAGCTTCTCATCATGTACGTGCACTTTGAGCATTCCGTGTTCTAAACCGTGGCAGGAAGAAAGAAACCCTAAAACCTACATTCCTAATCATCAAAAACGAGAACTTGAAGTACTCACCTCCCACGATTAGAAGACCTAACTTGCCGATTTGAACCCCGACCTCTTTTTCAGCAGCTTTCTTCAAAACACAGGTCTCCCACTCTGAGTTCCTTCAAAACACAGCTCCCCCACCGTGACGTCTTCTAAAACAAATTGAAAGAAATACACAGTGACCCTAAACCCTCAGAAGGAGGAAGGAAGAAGCGCCACAGAAGACGATGAAGCGCACGCAGACAGAAGAAACTACAAAAAAATAATGCACTTTCCAACAATTCACATCACAATCTCAAACAAAGTGCGGTGGAATTGAAGCAATCCTAATATCATAGCTGTTTGTCGCTCATTGCATGAGCCCAAATTTTCTGACAGAGATTAAGCTTCTCATCACGAACGTGCACTTTGAGCATTCAGTGTTCTAAACCGTGGCAGGAAGAAAGAAACCCTAAAACCTACATTCCAAATTATCAAAAACGAGAACTTGAAGTACTCACCTGCCACGATTAGAAGACCTAACTTGCCGATTTGAACCCCGACCTCTTTTTCAGCAGCTTTCTTCAAAACACAGGTCTCCCACTCTGAGTTCCTTCAAAACACAGCTCCCCCACCGTGACGTCTTCTAAAACAGACTGAAAGAAATACACAGTGACTCTAAACCCTCAGAAGGAGGAAGGAAGAAGCACCACAGAAGAGAATGAAGTGCACGCAGACAGAAGAAACTCGAAAAAATTAATGCACTTTCCAACAATTCACATTACAATCTCAAACAAAGTGCGGTGGAATTGAAGCAATCCTAATATCATAGTTGTTTGTCGCTCATTGCATGAGCCCAAATTTTCTGACAGAGATTAAGCTTCTCATCACGTACGTGCACTTTGAGCATTCAGTGTTCTAAACCGTGGCAGGAAGAAAGAAACCCTAAAACCGACATTCCTAATCATCAAAAACGAGAACTTGAAGTACTCACCTGCCACGATTAGAAGACCTAACTTGCCGATTTGAACCCCGACCTCTTTTTCAGCAGCTTTCTTCAAAACACAGGTCTCCCACTCTGAGTTCCTTCAAAACACAGCTCCCCCACCGTGACGTCTTCTAAAACAAACTGAAAGAAATACACAGTGACCCTAAACCCTCAGAAGGAAGAAGGAAGAGGTGCCACAGAAGAGGATGAAGCGCACGCAGACAGAAGAAACTACAAAAAAATAATGCACTTTCCAACAATTCACATTACAATCTCAAACAAAGTGCGGTGGAATTGAAGCAATCCTAATATCATAGCTGTTTGTCGTTGATTGCATGAGCCCAAATTTCCTGACAGAGATTAAGCTTCTCATCACGTACGTGCACTTTGAGCATTCCGTGTTCTAAACCGTGGCAGGAAGAAAGAAACCCTAAAACCTACATTCCTAATCATCAAAAACGAAAACCTGAAGTACTCACCTGCCACGATTAGAAGACCTAACTTGCCGATTTGAACCCCGACCTCTTTTTCAGCAGCTTTCTTCAAAACACCGGTCTCCCACTGTGAATTCCTTCAAACACAGCTCCCCCACCGTGACGTCTTCTAAAACAAACTGAAAGAAATACACAGTGACCCTAAACCCTCAGAAGGAGGAAGGAAGAAGTGCCACAGAAGAGGATGAAGCGCACGCAGACAGAAGAAACTACAAAAAAATAATGCACTTTCCAACAATTCACATCACAATCTCAAACAAAGTGCGGTGGAATTGAAGCAATCCTAATATCATAGCTGTTTGTCGTTGATTGCATGAGCCCAAATTTCCTGACAGAGATTAAGCTTCTCATCATGTACGTGCACTTTGAGCATTCCGTGTTCTAAACCGTGGCAGGAAGAAAGAAACCCTAAAACCTACATTCCTAATCATCAAAAACGAGAACTTGAAGTACTCACCTCCCACGATTAGAAGACCTAACTTGCCGATTTGAACCCCGACCTCTTTTTCAGCAGCTTTCTTCAAAACACAGGTCTCCCACTCTGAGTTCCTTCAAAACACAGCTCCCCCACCGTGACGTCTTCTAAAACAAACTGAAAGAAATACACAGTGACCCTAAACCCTCAGAAGGAGGAAGGAAGAAGCGCCACAGAAGACGATGAAGCGCACGCAGAGACAAGAAACTACAAAAAAATAATGCACTTTCCAACAATTCACATCACAATCTCAAACAAAGTGCGGTGGAATTGAAGCAATCCTAGTATCATAGCTGTTTGTCGCTCATTGCATGAGCCCAAATTTTCTGACAGAGATTAAGCTTCTCATCACGAACGTGCACTTTGAGCATTCAGTGTTCTAAACCGTGGCAGGAAGAAAGAAACCCTAAAACCTACATTCCAAATTATCAAAAACGAGAACTTGAAGTACTCACCTCCCACGATTAGAAGACCTAACTTGCCGATTTGAACCCCGACCTCTTTTTCAGCAGCTTTCTTCAAAACACAGGTCTCCCACTCTGAGTTCCTTCAAGACACAGCTCCCCCACCGTGACGTCTTCTAAAACAGACTGAAAGAAATACACAGTGACTCTAAACCCTCAGAAGGAGGAAGGAAGAAGCACCACAGAAGAGAATGAAGTGCACGCAGACAGAAGAAACTCGAAAAAATTAATGCACTTTCCAACAATTCACATTACAATCTCAAACAAAGTGCGGTGGAATTGAAGCAATCCTAATATCATAGTTGTTTGTCGCTCATTGCATGAGCCCAAATTTTCTGACAGAGATTAAGCTTCTCATCACGTACGTGCACTTTGAGCATTCAGTGTTCTAAACCGTGGCAGGAAGAAAGAAACCCTAAAACCGACATTCCTAATCATCAAAAACGAGAACTTGAAGTACTCACCTGCCACGATTAGAAGACCTAACTTGCCGATTTGAACCCCGACCTCTTTTTCAGCAGCTTTCTTCAAAACACAGGTCTCCCACTCTGAGTTCCTTCAAAACACAGCTCCCCCACCGTGACGTCTTCTAAAACAAACTGAAAGAAATACACAGTGACCCTAAACCCTCAGAAGGAAGAAGGAAGAGGTGCCACAGAAGAGGATGAAGCGCACGCAGACAGAAGAAACTACAAAAAAATAATGCACTTTCCAACAATTCACATTACAATCTCAAACAAAGTGCGGTGGAATTGAAGCAATCCTAATATCATAGCTGTTTGTCTTTGATTGCATGAGCCCAAATTTCCTGACAGAGATTAAGCTTCTCATCACGTACGTGCACTTTGAGCATTCAGTGTTCTAAACCGTGGCAGGAAGAAAGAAACCCTAAAACCTACATTCCTAATCATCAAAAACGAAAACCTGAAGTACTCACCTGCCACGATTAGAAGACCTAACTTGCCGATTTGAACCCCGACCTCTTTTTCAGCAGCTTTCTTCAAAACACCGGTCTCCCACTGTGAATTCCTTCAAACACAGCTCCCCCACCGTGACGTCTTCTAAAACAAACTGAAAGAAATACACAGTGACCCTAAACCCTCAGAAGGAGGAAGGAAGAAGTGCCACAGAAGAGGATGAAGCGCACGCAGACACAAGAAACTACAAAAAAATAATGCACTTTCCAACAATTCACATCACAATCTCAAACAAAGTGCGGTGGAATTGAAGCAATCCTAATATCATAGCTGTTTGTCTTTGATTGCATGAGCCCAAATTTTCTGACAGAGATTAAGCTTCTCATCACGTACGTGCACTTTGAGCATTCAGTGTTCTAAACCGTGGCAGGAAGAAAGAAACCCTAAAACCTACATTCCTAATCATCAAAAACGAGAACTTGAAGTACTCACCTACCACGATTAGAAGACCTAACTTGCCGATTTGAACCCCGACCTCTTTTTCAGCAGCTTTCTTCAAAACACAGGTCACCCACTGTGAGTTCCTTCAAAACACAGCTCCCCCACCGTGATGTCTTCTAAAACAGACTGAAAGAAATACACAGTGACTCTAAACCCTCAGAAGGAGGAAGGAAGAAGCGCCACAGAAGAGGATGAAGTGCACGCAGACAGAAGAAACTACAAAAAAATAATGCACTTTCCAACAATTCACATCACAATCTCAAACAAAGTGCGGTGGAATTGAAGCAATCCTAATATCATAGCTGTTTGTCGTTGATTGCATGAGCCCAAATTTCCTGACAGAGATTAAGCTTCTCATCACGTACGTGCACTTTGAGCATTCCGTGTTCTAAACCGTGGCAGGAAGAAAGAAACCCTAAAACCTACATTCCTAATTATCAAAAACGAGAACTTGAAGTACTCACCTGCCACGATTAGAAGACCTAACTTGCCGATTTGAACCCCGACCTCTTTTTCAGCAGCTTTCTTCAAAACACAGGTCTCCCACTCTGAGTTCCTTCAAACACAGCTCCCCCACCGTGACGTCTTCTAAAACAGACTGAAAGAAATACACAGTGACCCTAAATCCTCAAAAGGAGGAAGGAAGAAGCGCCACAGAAGAGGATGAAGCGCACGCAGACACAAGAAACTGAAAAAAAATAATGCACTTTCCAACAATTCACATTACAATCTCAAACAAAGTGCGGTGGAATTGAAGCAATCCTAATATCATAGCTGTTTGTCGCTCATTGCATGAGCCCAAATTTTCTGACAGAGATTAAGCTTCTCATCACGTACGTGCACTTTGAGCATTCACTGTTCTAATCCGTGGCAGGAGAAAAGACACCCTAAAACCTACATTCCTAATCATCAAAAACGAAAACCTGAAGTACTCACCTGCCACGATTAGAAGACCTAACTTGCCGATTTGAACCCCGACCTCTTTTTCAGCAGCTTTCTTCAAAACACAGGTCTCCCACTCTGAGTTCCTTCAAAACACAGCTCCCCCACCGTGACGTCTTCTAAAACAAACTGAAAGAAATACACAGTGACCCTAAACCCTCAGAAGGAGGAAGGAAGAAGTGCCACAGAAGAGGATGAAGCGCACGCAGACACAAGAAACTACAAAAAAATAATGCACTTTCCAACAATTCACATCACAATCTCAAACAAAGTGCGGTGGAATTGAAGCAATCCTAGTATCATAGCTGTTTGTCGCTCATTGCATGAGCCCAAATTTTCGGACAGAGATTAAGCTTCTCATCACGTACGTGCACTTTGAGCATTCAATGTTCTAATCCGTGGCAGGAAGAAAGAAACCCTAAAACCTACATTCCTAATCATCAAAAACGAGAACTTGAAGTACTCACCTGCCACGATTAGAAGACCTAACTTGCCGATTTGAACCCCGACCTCTTTTTCAGCAGCTTTCTTCAAAACACAGGTCTCCCACTCTGAGTTCCTTCAAAACACAGCTCCCCCACCGTGACGTCTTCTAAAACAAACTGAAAGAAATACACAGTGACCCTAAACCCTCAGAAGGAGGAAGGAAGAAGTGCCACAGAAGAGGATGAAGCGCACGCAGACAGAAGAAACTACAAAAAAATAATGCACTTTCCAACAATTCACATCACAATCTCAAACAAAGTGCGGTGGAATTGAAGCAATCCTAATATCATAGCTGTTTGTCGCTGATTGCATGAGCCCAAATTTTCTGACAGAGATTAAGCTTCTCATCACGTACGTGCACTTTGAGCATTCAGTGTTCTAAACCGTGGCAGGAAGAAAGAAACCCTAAAACCTACATTCCTAATCATCAAAAACGAGAACTTGAAGTACTCACCTACCACGATTAGAAGACCTAACTTGCCGATTTGAACCCCGACCTCTTTTTCAGCAGCTTTCTTCAAAACACAGGTCTCCCACTGTGAGTTCCTTCAAAACACAGCTCCCCCACCGTGATGTCTTCTAAAACAGACTGAAAGAAATACACAGTGACTCTAAACCCTCAGAAGGAGGAAGGAAGAAGCGCCACAGAAGAGGATGAAGTGCACGCAGACAGAAGAAACTACAAAAAAATAATGCACTTTCCAACAATTCACATCACAATCTCAAACAAAGTGCGGTGGAATTGAAGCAATCCTAATATCATAGCTGTTTGTCGTTGATTGCATGAGCCCAAATTTCCTGACAGAGATTAAGCTTCTCATCACGTACGTGCACTTTGAGCATTCCGTGTTCTAAACCGTGGCAGGAAGAAAGAAACCCTAAAACCTACATTCCTAATTATCAAAAACGAGAACTTGAAGTACTCACCTGCCACGATTAGAAGACCTAACTTGCCGATTTGAACCCCGACCTCTTTTTCAGCAGCTTTCTTCAAAACACAGGTCTCCCACTCTGAGTTCCTTCAAACACAGCTCCCCCACCGTGATGTCTTCTAAAACAGACTGAAAGAAATACACAGTGACTCTAAACCCTCAGAAGGAGGAAGGAAGAAGCGCCACAGAAGAGGATGAAGCGCACGCAGACACAAGAAACTACAAAAAAATAATGCACTTTCCAACAATTCACATCACAATCTCAAACAAAGTGCGGTGGAATTGAAGCAATCCTAATATCATAGCTGTTTGTCGCTGATTGCATGAGCCCAAATTTTCTGACAGAGATTAAGCTTCTCATCACGTACGTGCACTTTGAGCATTCACTGTTCTAAACCGTGGCAGGAAGAAAGAAACCCTAAAACCTACATTCCTAATCATCAAAAACGAGAACTTGAAGTACTCACCTGCCACGATTAGAAGACCTAACTTGCCGATTTGAACCCCGACCTCTTTTTCAGCAGCTTTCTTCAAAACACAGGTCTCCCACTCTGAGTTCCTTCAAAACACAGCTCCCCCACCGTGACGTCTTCTAAAACAGACTGAAAGAAATACACAGTGACTCTAAACCCTCAGAAGGAGGAAGGAAGAAGCACCACAGAAGAGAATGAAGTGCACGCAGACAGAAGAAACTCGAAAAAATTAATGCACTTTCCAACAATTCACATTACAATCTCAAACAAAGTGCGGTGGAATTGAAGCAATCCTAATATCATAGTTGTTTGTCGCTCATTGCATGAGCCCAAATTTTCTGACAGAGATTAAGCTTCTCATCACGTACGTGCACTTTGAGCATTCAGTGTTCTAAACCGTGGCAGGAAGAAAGAAACCCTAAAACCGACATTCCTAATCATCAAAAACGAGAACTTGAAGTACTCACCTGCCACGATTAGAAGACCTAACTTGCCGATTTGAACCCCGACCTCTTTTTCAGCAGCTTTCTTCAAAACACAGGTCTCCCACTCTGAGTTCCTTCAAAACACAGCTCCCCCACCGTGACGTCTTCTAAAACAAACTGAAAGAAATACACAGTGACCCTAAACCCTCAGAAGGAAGAAGGAAGAGGTGCCACAGAAGAGGATGAAGCGCACGCAGACAGAAGAAACTACAAAAAAATAATGCACTTTCCAACAATTCACATTACAATCTCAAACAAAGTGCGGTGGAATTGAAGCAATCCTAATATCATAGCTGTTTGTCGTTGATTGCATGAGCCCAAATTTCCTGACAGAGATTAAGCTTCTCATCACGTACGTGCACTTTGAGCATTCCGTGTTCTAAACCGTGGCAGGAAGAAAGAAACCCTAAAACCTACATTCCTAATCATCAAAAACGAGAACTTGAAGTACTCACCTGCCACGATTAGAAGACCTAACTTGCCGATTTGAACCCCGACCTCTTTTTCAGCAGCTTTCTTCAAAACACCGGTCTCCCACTGTGAATTCCTTCAAAACACAGCTCCCCCACCGTGACGTCTTCTAAAACAAACTGAAAGAAATACACAGTGACCCTAAACCCTCAGAAGGAGGAAGGAAGAAGTGCCACAGAAGAGGATGAAGCGCACGCAGACACAAGAAACTACAAAAAAATAATGCACTTTCCAACAATTCACATCACAATCTCAAACAAAGTGCGGTGGAATTGAAGCAATCCTAATATCATAGCTGTTTGTCTTTGATTGCATGAGCCCAAATTTTCTGACAGAGATTAAGCTTCTCATCACGTACGTGCACTTTGAGCATTCAGTGTTCTAAACCGTGGCAGGAAGAAAGAAACCCTAAAACCTACATTCCTAATCATCAAAAACGAGAACTTGAAGTACTCACCTACCACGATTAGAAGACCTAACTTGCCGATTTGAACCCCGACCTCTTTTTCAGCAGCTTTCTTCAAAACACAGGTCACCCACTGTGAGTTCCTTCAAAACACAGCTCCCCCACCGTGATGTCTTCTAAAACAGACTGAAAGAAATACACAGTGACTCTAAACCCTCAGAAGGAGGAAGGAAGAAGCGCCACAGAAGAGGATGAAGTGCACGCAGACAGAAGAAACTACAAAAAAATAATGCACTTTCCAACAATTCACATCACAATCTCAAACAAAGTGCGGTGGAATTGAAGCAATCCTAATATCATAGCTGTTTGTCGTTGATTGCATGAGCCCAAATTTCCTGACAGAGATTAAGCTTCTCATCACGTACGTGCACTTTGAGCATTCCGTGTTCTAAACCGTGGCAGGAAGAAAGAAACCCTAAAACCTACATTCCTAATTATCAAAAACGAGAACTTGAAGTACTCACCTGCCACGATTAGAAGACCTAACTTGCCGATTTGAACCCCGACCTCTTTTTCAGCAGCTTTCTTCAAAACACAGGTCTCCCACTCTGAGTTCCTTCAAACACAGCTCCCCCACCGTGACGTCTTCTAAAACAGACTGAAAGAAATACACAGTGACCCTAAATCCTCAAAAGGAGGAAGGAAGAAGCGCCACAGAAGAGGATGAAGCGCACGCAGACACAAGAAACTGAAAAAAAATAATGCACTTTCCAACAATTCACATTACAATCTCAAACAAAGTGCGGTGGAATTGAAGCAATCCTAATATCATAGCTGTTTGTCGCTCATTGCATGAGCCCAAATTTTCTGACAGAGATTAAGCTTCTCATCACGTACGTGCACTTTGAGCATTCACTGTTCTAATCCGTGGCAGGAGAAAAGACACCCTAAAACCTACATTCCTAATCATCAAAAACGAAAACCTGAAGTACTCACCTGCCACGATTAGAAGACCTAACTTGCCGATTTGAACCCCGACCTCTTTTTCAGCAGCTTTCTTCAAAACACAGGTCTCCCACTCTGAGTTCCTTCAAAACACAGCTCCCCCACCGTGACGTCTTCTAAAACAAACTGAAAGAAATACACAGTGACCCTAAACCCTCAGAAGGAGGAAGGAAGAAGTGCCACAGAAGAGGATGAAGCGCACGCAGACACAAGAAACTACAAAAAAATAATGCACTTTCCAACAATTCACATCACAATCTCAAACAAAGTGCGGTGGAATTGAAGCAATCCTAATATCATAGCTGTTTGTCGCTGATTGCATGAGCCCAAATTTTCTGACAGAGATTAAGCTTCTCATCACGTACGTGCACTTTGAGCATTCAGTGTTCTAAACCGTGGCAGGAAGAAAGAAACCCTAAAACCTACATTCCTAATCATCAAAAACGAAAACCTGAAGTACTCACCTGCCACGATTAGAAGACCTAACTTGCCGATTTGAACCCCGACCTCTTTTTCAGCAGCTTTCTTCAAAACACCGGTCTCCCACTGTGAATTCCTTCAAAACACAGCTCCTCCACCGTGACGTCTTCTAAAACAAACTGAAAGAAATACACAGTGACCCTAAACCCTCAGAAGGAGGAAGGAAGAAGTGCCACAGAAGAGGATGAAGCGCACGCAGACACAAGAAACTACAAAAAAATAATGCACTTTCCAACAATTCACATCACAATCTCAAACAAAGTGCGGTGGAATTGAAGCAATCCTAATATCATAGCTGTTTGTCGCTGATTGCATGAGCCCAAATTTTCTGACAGAGATTAAGCTTCTCATCACGTACGTGCACTTTGAGCATTCAGTGTTCTAAACCGTGGCAGGAAGAAAGAAACCCTAAAACCTACATTCCTAATCATCAAAAACGAGAACTTGAAGTACTCACCTACCACGATTAGAAGACCTAACTTGCCGATTTGAACCCCGACCTCTTTTTCAGCAGCTTTCTTCAAAACACAGGTCACCCACTGTGAGTTCCTTCAAAACACAGCTCCCCCACCGTGATGTCTTCTAAAACAGACTGAAAGAAATACACAGTGACTCTAAACCCTCAGAAGGAGGAAGGAAGAAGCGCCACAGAAGAGGATGAAGTGCACGCAGACAGAAGAAACTACAAAAAAATAATGCACTTTCCAACAATTCACATCACAATCTCAAACAAAGTGCGGTGGAATTGAAGCAATCCTAATATCATAGCTGTTTGTCGTTGATTGCATGAGCCCAAATTTCCTGACAGAGATTAAGCTTCTCATCACGTACGTGCACTTTGAGCATTCCGTGTTCTAAACCGTGGCAGGAAGAAAGAAACCCTAAAACCTACATTCCTAATTATCAAAAACGAGAACTTGAAGTACTCACCTGCCACGATTAGAAGACCTAACTTGCCGATTTGAACCCCGACCTCTTTTTCAGCAGCTTTCTTCAAAACACAGGTCTCCCACTCTGAGTTCCTTCAAACACAGCTCCCCCACCGTGACGTCTTCTAAAACAGACTGAAAGAAATACACAGTGACCCTAAATCCTCAAAAGGAGGAAGGAAGAAGCGCCACAGAAGAGGATGAAGCGCACGCAGACACAAGAAACTGAAAAAAAATAATGCACTTTCCAACAATTCACATTACAATCTCAAACAAAGTGCGGTGGAATTGAAGCAATCCTAATATCATAGCTGTTTGTCGCTCATTGCATGAGCCCAAATTTTCTGACAGAGATTAAGCTTCTCATCACGTACGTGCACTTTGAGCATTCACTGTTCTAATCCGTGGCAGGAGAAAAGACACCCTAAAACCTACATTCCTAATCATCAAAAACGAAAACCTGAAGTACTCACCTGCCACGATTAGAAGACCTAACTTGCCGATTTGAACCCCGACCTCTTTTTCAGCAGCTTTCTTCAAAACACAGGTCTCCCACTCTGAGTTCCTTCAAAACACAGCTCCCCCACCGTGACGTCTTCTAAAACAAACTGAAAGAAATACACAGTGACCCTAAACCCTCAGAAGGAGGAAGGAAGAAGTGCCACAGAAGAGGATGAAGCGCACGCAGACACAAGAAACTACAAAAAAATAATGCACTTTCCAACAATTCACATCACAATCTCAAACAAAGTGCGGTGGAATTGAAGCAATCCTAGTATCATAGCTGTTTGTCGCTCATTGCATGAGCCCAAATTTTCGGACAGAGATTAAGCTTCTCATCACGTACGTGCACTTTGAGCATTCAATGTTCTAATCCGTGGCAGGAAGAAAGAAACCCTAAAACCTACATTCCTAATCATCAAAAACGAGAACTTGAAGTACTCACCTGCCACGATTAGAAGACCTAACTTGCCGATTTGAACCCCGACCTCTTTTTCAGCAGCTTTCTTCAAAACACAGGTCTCCCACTGTGAGTTCCTTCAAAACACAGCTCCCCCACCGTGACGTCTTCTAAAACAAACTGAAAGAAATACACAGTGACCCTAAACCCTCAGAAGGAGGAAGGAAGAAGTGCCACAGAAGAGGATGAAGCGCACGCAGACACAAGAAACTACAAAAAAATAATGCACTTTCCAACAATTCACATCACAATCTCAAACAAAGTGCGGTGGAATTGAAGCAATCCTAATATCATAGCTGTTTGTCGCTGATTGCATGAGCCCAAATTTTCTGACAGAGATTAAGCTTCTCATCACGTACGTGCACTTTGAGCATTCAGTGTTCTAAACCGTGGCAGGAAGAAAGAAACCCTAAAACCTACATTCCTAATCATCAAAAACGAGAACTTGAAGTACTCACCTACCACGATTAGAAGACCTAACTTGCCGATTTGAACCCCGACCTCTTTTTCAGCAGCTTTCTTCAAAACACAGGTCTCCCACTGTGAGTTCCTTCAAAACACAGCTCCCCCACCGTGATGTCTTCTAAAACAGACTGAAAGAAATACACAGTGACTCTAAACCCTCAGAAGGAGGAAGGAAGAAGCGCCACAGAAGAGGATGAAGTGCACGCAGACAGAAGAAACTACAAAAAAATAATGCACTTTCCAACAATTCACATCACAATCTCAAACAAAGTGCGGTGGAATTGAAGCAATCCTAATATCATAGCTGTTTGTCGTTGATTGCATGAGCCCAAATTTCCTGACAGAGATTAAGCTTCTCATCACGTACGTGCACTTTGAGCATTCCGTGTTCTAAACCGTGGCAGGAAGAAAGAAACCCTAAAACCTACATTCCTAATTATCAAAAACGAGAACTTGAAGTACTCACCTGCCACGATTAGAAGACCTAACTTGCCGATTTGAACCCCGACCTCTTTTTCAGCAGCTTTCTTCAAAACACAGGTCTCCCACTCTGAGTTCCTTCAAACACAGCTCCCCCACCGTGATGTCTTCTAAAACAGACTGAAAGAAATACACAGTGACTCTAAACCCTCAGAAGGAGGAAGGAAGAAGCGCCACAGAAGAGGATGAAGCGCACGCAGACACAAGAAACTACAAAAAAATAATGCACTTTCCAACAATTCACATCACAATCTCAAACAAAGTGCGGTGGAATTGAAGCAATCCTAATATCATAGCTGTTTGTCGTTGATTGCATGAGCCCAAATTTCCTGACAGAGATTATGCTTCTCATCACGTACGTGCACTTTGAGCATTCAGTGTTCTAAACCGTGGCAGGAAGAAAGAAACCCTAAAACCTACATTCCTAATCATCAAAAACGAGAACTTGAAGTACTCACCTGCCACGATTAGAAGACCTAACTTGCCGATTTGAACCCCGACCTCTTTTTCAGCAGCTTTCTTCAAAACACAGGTCTCCCACTCTGAGTTCCTTCAAAACACAGCTCCCCCACCGTGATGTCTTCTAAAACAGACTGAAAGAAATACACAGTGACTCTAAACCCTCAGAAGGAGGAAGGAAGAAGCGCCACAGAAGAGGATGAAGTGCACGCAGACACAAGAAACTACAAAAAAATAATGCACTTTCCAACAATTCACATCACAATCTCAAACAAAGTGCGGTGGAATTGAAGCAATCCTAATATCATAGCTGTTTGTCGTTGATTGCATGAGCCCAAATTTCCTGACAGAGATTAAGCTTCTCATCACGTACGTGCACTTTGAGCATTCAATGTTCTAATCCGTGGCAGGAGAAAAGAAACCCTAAAACCTACATTCCTAATCATCAAAAACGAGAACTTGAAGTACTCACCTGCCACGATTAGAAGACCTAACTTGCCGATTTGAACCCCGACCTCTTTTTCAGCAGCTTTCTTCAAAACACAGGTCTCCCACTCTGAGTTCCTTCAAAACACAGCTCCCCCACCGTGACGTCTTCTAAAACAGACTGAAAGAAATACACAGTGACTCTAAACCCTCAGAAGGAGGAAGGAAGAAGCGCCACAGAAGAGGATGAAGTGCACGCAGACAGAAGAAACTTCAAAAAATTAATGCACTTTCCAACAATTCACATTACAATCTCAAACAAAGTGCGGTGGAATTGAAGCAATCCTAATATCATAGCTGTTTGTCGCTGATTGCATGAGCCCAAATTTTCTGACAGAGATTAAGCTTCTCATCACGTACGTGCACTTTGAGCATTCAGTGTTCTAAACCGTGGCAGGAAGAAAGAAACCCTAAAACCTACATTCCTAATCATCAAAAACGAGAACTTGAAGTACTCACCTGCCACGATTAGAAGACCTAACTTGCCGATTTGAACCCCGACCTCTTTTTCAGCAGCTTTCTTCAAAACACAGGTCTCCCACTCTGAGTTCCTTCAAAACACAGCTCCCCCACCGTGATGTCTTCTAAAACAGACTGAAAGAAATACACAGTGACCCTAAATCCTCAAAAGGAGGAAGGAAGAAGCGCCACAGAAGAGGATGAAGCGCACGCAGACAGAAGAAACTACAAAAAAATAATGCACTTTCCAACAATTCACATTACAATCTCAAACAAAGTGCGGTGGAATTGAAGCAATCCTAATATCATAGTTGTTTGTCGCTGATTGCATGAGCCCAAATTTTTTGACAGAGATTAAGCTTCTCATCACGTACGTGCACTTTGAGCATTCAATGTTCTAATCCGTGGCAGGAGAAAAAAAACCCTAAAACCTACATTCCTAATCATCAAAAACGAGAACTTGAAGTACTCACCTGCCACGATTAGAAGACCTAACTTGCCGATTTGAACCCCGACCTCTTTTTCAGCAGCTTTCTTCAAAACACAGGTCTCCCACTCTGAGTTCCTTCAAAACACAGCTCCCCCACCGTGACGTCTTCTAAAACAGACTGAAAGAAATACACAGTGACCCTAAACCCTCAGAAGGAAGAAGGAAGAAGCGCCACAGAAGAGGATGAAGCGCACGCAGACACAAGAAACTACAAAAAAATAATGCACTTTCCAACAATTCACATCACAATCTCAAACAAAGTGCGGTGGAATTGAAGCAATCCTAATACCATAGCTGTTTGTCGCTGATTGCATGAGCCCAAATTTCCTGACAGAGATTAAGCTTCTCATCACGTACGTGCACTTTGAGCATTCCGTGTTCTAAACCGTGGCAGGAAGAAAGAAACCCTAAAACCTACATTCCTAATTATCAAAAACGAGAACTTGAAGTACTCACCTGCCACGATTAGAAGACCTAACTTGCCGATTTGAACCCCGACCTCTTTTTCAGCAGCTTTCTTCAAAACACAGGTCTCCCACTGTGAGTTCCTTCAAAACACAGCTCCCCCACCGTGACGTCTTCTAAAACAGACTGAAAGAAATACACAGTGACCCTAAACCCTCAGAAGGAAGAAGGAAGAAGCGCCACAGAAGAGGATGCAGCGCACGTAGAAGAAACTGCAAAAAATTCATGCACTGCAGAAGTGAGCACCAAACCCTGACGACAACCGACCCAGGCTGGAGAGACGATTCCCTGCTTTGGAGATACATCCTCCAATTTTCATCCACAACGAGCTTCCCCCCCGTGGCCCCTGATTTCTGGAAGGTACCACTTATTGTTGGCTATGCACTTGCCACCTCGATGCTATTACAGCGTGTCTGACGCGTGTCATATTCTCATTAGCAAGTGAAGCCTCGATTACGTCGAAGGAAAAAAGTGACCTCCCAGCCTTCCCGCCCCTGATCTATTTGATACCCGCCCTTGATTTGTTTGATACCCATCCTGATCTGTTTGATACCCTCCTTAATATGTTTGATATCCTGGGCCTATACTCGAATACGAGATTGAAAGGGTGTCTCACGATTGATACCTACACATTGTATACCCAGGGCCTATACTCAGATGCAAGATTGAAAGGGTGTCTCACGAGTATCTCTGAATGGAAGATAAGTGGACATGGTGTGCGCATAGATGGATATCAATATCAATTAGAATCGATGGAGATACAAAGGCTAAGGCCTATTTTGAATAACTTGGAATTTGTTTGAAATTGAACAAAATGCCAACATTTCCATAAGTTGTATCAATTTTTGTAAAATTGTAACCATACTAATTCAAATTTGACATGTTAGAGATCTCATAGGAAAAGGAAAGACAACAATATCACTTATACAGTAAAAGATTATAATGTTTGACCATGAAGGTGTTCAAACTACAAAAAAATTTCAACCCTCTTTTTACAAGTCAAATCTAAAAAACTGGTGCCCAAAAAAAATTGAGGTTACAAAGCCTAACATGTATAACTCCAATGAACTTATGACTTCTTAAAATCTACTCTATAGTTGCTTAAAATCTACTCCATAGTTGTTTGATGCTAAAACTAGACTTCACAAAGTTTCTTTGGAAATATTAAACTTACTACTGAAAATAGCAACTTGGTTAGGTTTTGTTTGACTGCAAAGTTCTGCAAACACCACATTCTAATGCCTAGGACATTTACACACATTACTAACATAAATTGGTGACCCGCATGTTTTTTTAAAACTAAAATCTTAAAATTGACTGTACTTTTTGGTAGGTACAATGTCATGAAATTCAATCAAGGCCAATTATTTGAAATGGGCCCAACAAATTTGTCCATAAGTTCTAAATTTTTCTTGGTTGTGGGTTTGGTCGATGCATGTGTGAAAAAAATTAAATTAGTGACCCACATGTTTTTTTAAACGTGAACTCTTAAAATTGACTGTACTTTGTAGTACCAATGTCATGAAATTCAATCAAGGCCAATTTAAATGGGCCTAATAAATTTGTGCACAAGTTCTAAATTTTTTTTGGTTGTGGGTTTGGTCAATGCATGTGTGGAAAAAAATTAAATTAGTAACCCACATGTTTTTTTAAAACTAAAATCTTAAAATTGACTGTACTTTATAGTACCAATGTCATGAAATTCAATCAAGGCCAATTTAAATGGGCCCAATAAATTTGTCCACAAGTTCTAAATTTTTTTCAGTTGTGGGTTTGGTCAATGCATGTGTGGAAAAAAATTAAATTAGTGACTTACATGTTTTTTTGAAACTAAAATCTTAAAATTGACTGTACTTTATAGTACCAATGTCATGAAATTCAATCAAGGCCAATTTAAATGGGCCCAATAAATTTGTGCACAAGTTCTAAATTTTTTTTGGTTGTAGGTTTGGTAAATGCATGTGTGGAAAAAAAATAAATTAGTGACCCACATGTTTTTTTAAACCTAAAATCTTAAAATTGACTGTACTTTGTAGTACCAATGTCATGAAATTCAATCAAGGCCAATTTAAATGGGCCCAATAAATTTGTCCACAAGTTCTAAATTTTTTTCAGTTGTGGGTTTGGTCAATGCATGTGTGGAAAAAAATTAAATTAGTGACTTACATGTTTTTTTAAACCTCAACTCTTAAAATTGACTGTACTTTATAGTACCAATGTCATGAAATTCAATCAAGGCCAATTATTTGAAATGGGCCATACAAATTTGTCCACAAGTTCTAAATTTTTTTTGGTTGTGGGTTTGGTCAATGCATGTGTGGAAAAAAATAAATTAGTGACCCACATGTTTTTTTGAACCTAAACAACTCTTAAAATTGACTGTACTTTGTAGTACCAATGTCATGAAATTCAATCAATGCCAATTTAAATGGGCCCAACAAATTTATCCACAAGTTCTAAATTTTTTTTGGATGTGGTTTTGGTCAATGCATGTGTGAAAATAAATGAATCGGTGACCCACATGTTTTTTTAAACCTAAACTCTTAAAATTGACTATACTTTGTAGTACCAATGTCATGAAATTTAATCAATGCCAATTTAAATGGGCACAACAAATTTGTCCACAAGTTCTAAATTTTTTTTTGGTTGTGGGTTTGGTCAATGCATGTGTGGAAAAAAATAAATTAGTGACCCACATGTTTTTTTGAACCTAAACAGCTCTTAAAATTGACTGTACTTTGTAGTACCAATGTCATGAAATTCAATCAATGCCAATTTAAATGGGCCCAACAAATTTATCCACAAGTTCTAAATTTTTTTTGGATGTGGATTTGGTCAATGCATGTGTGAAAATAAATGAATCGGTGACCCACATGTTTTTTTATACCTAAACTCTTAAAATTGACTGTACTTTGTAGTACCAATGTCATGAAATTTAATCAATGCCAATTTAAATGGGCCCAATAAATTTGTCCACAAGTTCTAAATTTTTTTCAGTTGTGGGTTTGGTCAATGCATGTGTGGAAAAAAATTAAATTAGTGACTTACATGTTTTTTTAAACCTCAACTCTTAAAATTGACTGTACTTTATAGTACCAATGTCATGAAATTCAATCAAGGCCAATTATTTGAAATGGGCCCAACAAATTTGTCTACAAGTTCTAAATTTTTTTTGGTTGTGGGTTTGGTCAATGCATGTGTGGAAAAAAATAAATTAGTGACCCACATGTTTTTTTGAACCTAAACAACTCTTAAAATTGACTGTACTTTGTAGTACCAATGTCATGAAATTCAATCAATGCCAATTTAAATGGGCCCAATAAATTTGTGCACAAGTTCTAAATTTTTCTTGGTTGTAGGTTTGGTCAATGCATGTGTGGAAAAAAATAAATTAGTGACCCACATGTTTTTTTAAACCTAAAATCTTAAAATTGACTGTACTTTGTAGTACCAATGTCATGAAATTCAATCAAGGCCAATTTAAATGGGCCCAATAAATTTGTCCACAAGTTCTAAATTTTTTTCAGTTGTGGGTTTGGTCAATGCATGTGTGGAAAAAAATTAAATTAGTGACCCACATGTTTTTTTAAACCTCAACTCTTAAAATTGACTGTACTTTATAGTACCAATGTCATGAAATTCAATCAAGGCCAATTATTTGAAATGGGCCCAACAAATTTGTCCACAAGTTCTAAATTTTTTTTGGTTGTGGGTTTGGTCAATGCATGTGTGGAAAAAAATAAATTAGTGACCCACATGTTTTTTTGAACCTAAACAACTCTTAAAATTGACTGTACTTTGTAGTACCAATATCATGAAATTCAATCAATGCCAATTTAAATGGGCCCAACAAATTTATCCACAAGTTCTAAATTTTTTTTGGATGTGGTTTTGGTCAATGCTGAGTGAAAATAAATGAATCGGTGACCCACATGTTTTTTTAAACCTAAACTCTTAAAATTGACAGTACTTTGTAGTACCAATGTCATGAAATTTAATCAATGCCAATTTAAATGGGCCCAATAAATTTGTCCACAAGTTCTAAATTTTTTTCAGTTGTGGGTTTGGTCAATGCATGTGTGGAAAAAAATTAAATTAGTGACTTACATGTTTTTTTAAACCTCAACTCTTAAAATTGACTGTACTTTATAGTACCAATGTCATGAAATTCAATCAAGGCCAATTATTTGAAATGGGCCCAACAAATTTGTCTACAAGTTCTAAATTTTTTTTGGTTGTGGGTTTGGTCAATGCATGTGTGGAAAAAAATAAATTAGTGACCCACATGTTTTTTTGAACCTAAACAACTCTTAAAATTGACTGTACTTTGTAGTACCAATGTCATGAAATTCAATCAATGCCAATTTAAATGGGCCCAATAAATTTGTGCACAAGTTCTAAATTTTTCTTGGTTGTAGGTTTGGTCAATGCATGTGTGGAAAAAAATAAATTAGTGACCCACATGTTTTTTTAAACCTAAAATCTTAAAATTGACTGTACTTTGTAGTACCAATGTCATGAAATTCAATCAAGGCCAATTTAAATGGGCCCAATAAATTTGTCCACAAGTTCTAAATTTTTTTCAGTTGTGGGTTTGGTCAATGCATGTGTGGAAAAAAATTAAATTAGTGACCCACATGTTTTTTTAAACCTCAACTCTTAAAATTGACTGTACTTTATAGTACCAATGTCATGAAATTCAATCAAGGCCAATTATTTGAAATGGGCCCAACAAATTTGTCCACAAGTTCTAAATTTTTTTTGGTTGTGGGTTTGGTCAATGCATGTGTGGAAAAAAATAAATTAGTGACCCACATGTTTTTTTGAACCTAAACAACTCTTAAAATTGACTGTACTTTGTAGTACCAATATCATGAAATTCAATCAATGCCAATTTAAATGGGCCCAACAAATTTATCCACAAGTTCTAAATTTTTTTTGGATGTGGTTTTGGTCAATGCTGAGTGAAAATAAATGAATCGGTGACCCACATGTTTTTTTAAACCTAAACTCTTAAAATTGACTGTACTTTGTAGTACCAATGTCATGAAATTTAATCAATGCCAATTTAAATGGGCCCAATAAATTTGTCCACAAGTTCTAAATTTTTTTCAGTTGTGGGTTTGGTCAATGCATGTGTGGAAAAAAATTAAATTAGTGACTTACATGTTTTTTTAAACCTCAACTCTTAAAATTGACTGTACTTTATAGTACCAATGTCATGAAATTCAATCAAGGCCAATTATTTGAAATGGGCCCAACAAATTTGTCTACAAGTTCTAAATTTTTTTTGGTTGTGGGTTTGGTCAATGCATGTGTGGAAAAAAATAAATTAGTGACCCACATGTTTTTTTGAACCTAAACAACTCTTAAAATTGACTGTACTTTGTAGTACCAATGTCATGAAATTCAATCAATGCCAATTTAAATGGGCCCAATAAATTTGTGCACAAGTTCTAAATTTTTCTTGGTTGTAGGTTTGGTCAATGCATGTGTGGAAAAAAATAAATTAGTGACCCACATGTTTTTTTAAACCTAA
Organism: Climacium dendroides; assembly: GCA_950106755.1. Classification (NCBI taxonomy): domain Eukaryota; kingdom Viridiplantae; phylum Streptophyta; class Bryopsida; order Hypnales; family Climaciaceae; genus Climacium; species Climacium dendroides. The sequence goes on from OX467086.1 coordinate 992,007, forward strand.
AATCTTAAAATTGACTGTACTTTGTAGTACCAATGTCATGAAATTCAATCAAGGCCAATTTAAATGGGCCCAATAAATTTGTCCACAAGTTCTAAATTTTTTTCAGTTGTGGGTTTGGTCAATGCATGTGTGGAAAAAAATTAAATTAGTGACCCACATGTTTTTTTAAACCTCAACTCTTAAAATTGACTGTACTTTATAGTACCAATGTCATGAAATTCAATCAAGGCCAATTATTTGAAATGGGCCCAACAAATTTGTCCACAAGTTCTAAATTTTTTTTGGTTGTGGGTTTGGTCAATGCATGTGTGGAAAAAAATAAATTAGTGACCCACATGTTTTTTTGAACCTAAACAACTCTTAAAATTGACTGTACTTTGTAGTACCAATATCATGAAATTCAATCAATGCCAATTTAAATGGGCCCAACAAATTTATCCACAAGTTCTAAATTTTTTTTGGATGTGGTTTTGGTCAATGCTGAGTGAAAATAAATGAATCGGTGACCCACATGTTTTTTTAAACCTAAACTCTTAAAATTGACTGTACTTTGTAGTACCAATGTCATGAAATTTAATCAATGCCAATTTAAATGGGCCCAATAAATTTGTCCACAAGTTCTAAATTTTTTTCAGTTGTGGGTTTGGTCAATGCATGTGTGGAAAAAAATTAAATTAGTGACTTACATGTTTTTTTAAACCTCAACTCTTAAAATTGACTGTACTTTATAGTACCAATGTCATGAAATTCAATCAAGGCCAATTATTTGAAATGGGCCCAACAAATTTGTCTACAAGTTCTAAATTTTTTTTGGTTGTGGGTTTGGTCAATGCATGTGTGGAAAAAAATAAATTAGTGACCCACATGTTTTTTTGAACCTAAACAACTCTTAAAATTGACTGTACTTTGTAGTACCAATGTCATGAAATTCAATCAATGCCAATTTAAATGGGCCCAACAAATTTATCCACAAGTTCTAAATTTTTTTTGGTTGTGGTTTTGGTCAATGCATGTGTGAAAATAAATGAATCGGTGACCCACATGTTTTTTTAAACCTAAACTCTTAAAATTGACTGTACTTTGTAGTACCAATGTCATGAAATTTAATCAATGCCAATTTAAATGGGCCCAATAAATTTGTCCACAAGTTCTAAATTTTTTTCAGTTGTGGGTTTGGTCAATGCATGTGTGGAAAAAAATAAATTAGTGACCCACATGTTTTTTTGAACCTAAACAGCTCTTAAAATTGACTGTACTTTATAGTACCAATGTCATGAAATTCAATCAAGGCCAATTATTTGAAATGGGCCCAACAAATTTGTCTACAAGTTCTAAATTTTTTTTGGTTGTGGGTTTGGTCAATGCATGTGTGGAAAAAAATAAATTAGTGACCCACATGTTTTTTTGAACCTAAACAACTCTTAAAATTGACTGTACTTTGTAGTACCAATGTCATGAAATTCAATCAATGCCAATTTAAATGGGCCCAACAAATTTATCCACAAGTTCTAAATTTTTTTTGGATGTGGATTTGGTCAATGCATGTGTGAAAATAAATGAATCGGTGACCCACATGTTTTTTTATACCTAAACTCTTAAAATTGACTGTACTTTGTAGTACCAATGTCATGAAATTTAATCAAGGCCAATTATTTGAAATGGGCCCAACAAATTTGTCCACAAGTTCTAAATTTTTTTCAGTTGTGGGTTTGGTCAATGCATGTGTGGAAAAAAATTGAATTAGTGACTTACATGTTTTTTTAAACCTCAACTCTTAAAATTGACTGTACTTTATAGTACCAATGTCATGAAATTCAATCAAGGCCAATTATTTGAAATGGGCCCAACAAATTTGTCCACAAGTTCTAAATTTTTTTTGGTTGTGGGTTTGGTCAATGCATGTGTGGAAAAAAATAAATTAGTGACCCACATGTTTTTTTGAACCTAAACAACTCTTAAAATTGACTGTACTTTGTAGTACCAATGTCATGAAATTTAATCAATGCCAATTTAAATGGGCCCAATAAATTTGTCCACAAGTTCTAAATTTTTTTCAGTTGTGGGTTTGGTCAATGCATGTGTGGAAAAAAATTAAATTAGTGACTTACATGTTTTTTTAAACCTCAACTCTTAAAATTGACTGTACTTTATAGTACCAATGTCATGAAATTCAATCAAGGCCAATTATTTGAAATGGGCCCAACAAATTTGTCTACAAGTTCTAAATTTTTTTTGGTTGTGGGTTTGGTCAATGCATGTGTGGAAAAAAATAAATTAGTGACCCACATGTTTTTTTGAACCTAAACAACTCTTAAAATTGACTGTACTTTGTAGTACCAATGTCATGAAATTCAATCAATGCCAATTTAAATGGGCCCAACAAATTTATCCACAAGTTCTAAATTTTTTTTGGTTGTGGTTTTGGTCAATGCATGTGTGAAAATAAATGAATCGGTGACCCACATGTTTTTTTAAACCTAAACTCTTAAAATTGACTGTACTTTGTAGTACCAATGTCATGAAATTTAATCAATGCCAATTTAAATGGGCCCAATAAATTTGTCCACAAGTTCTAAATTTTTTTCAGTTGTGGGTTTGGTCAATGCATGTGTGGAAAAAAATAAATTAGTGACCCACATGTTTTTTTGAACCTAAACAGCTCTTAAAATTGACTGTACTTTATAGTACCAATGTCATGAAATTCAATCAAGGCCAATTATTTGAAATGGGCCCAACAAATTTGTCTACAAGTTCTAAATTTTTTTTGGTTGTGGGTTTGGTCAATGCATGTGTGGAAAAAAATAAATTAGTGACCCACATGTTTTTTTGAACCTAAACAACTCTTAAAATTGACTGTACTTTGTAGTACCAATGTCATGAAATTCAATCAATGCCAATTTAAATGGGCCCAACAAATTTATCCACAAGTTCTAAATTTTTTTTGGATGTGGATTTGGTCAATGCATGTGTGAAAATAAATGAATCGGTGACCCACATGTTTTTTTATACCTAAACTCTTAAAATTGACTGTACTTTGTAGTACCAATGTCATGAAATTTAATCAAGGCCAATTATTTGAAATGGGCCCAACAAATTTGTCCACAAGTTCTAAATTTTTTTCAGTTGTGGGTTTGGTCAATGCATGTGTGGAAAAAAATTGAATTAGTGACTTACATGTTTTTTTAAACCTCAACTCTTAAAATTGACTGTACTTTATAGTACCAATGTCATGAAATTCAATCAAGGCCAATTATTTGAAATGGGCCCAACAAATTTGTCCACAAGTTCTAAATTTTTTTTGGTTGTGGGTTTGGTCAATGCATGTGTGGAAAAAAATAAATTAGTGACCCACATGTTTTTTTGAACCTAAACAACTCTTAAAATTGACTGTACTTTGTAGTACCAATGTCATGAAATTTAATCAATGCCAATTTAAATGGGCCCAATAAATTTGTCCACAAGTTCTAAATTTTTTTCAGTTGTGGGTTTGGTCAATGCATGTGTGGAAAAAAATTAAATTAGTGACTTACATGTTTTTTTAAACCTCAACTCTTAAAATTGACTGTACTTTATAGTACCAATGTCATGAAATTCAATCAAGGCCAATTATTTGAAATGGGCCCAACAAATTTGTCTACAAGTTCTAAATTTTTTTTGGTTGTGGGTTTGGTCAATGCATGTGTGGAAAAAAATAAATTAGTGACCCACATGTTTTTTTAAACCTAAAATCTTAAAATTGACTGTACTTTGTAGTACCAATGTCATGAAATTCAATCAAGGCCAATTTAAATGGGCCCAACAAATTTATCCACAAGTTCTAAATTTTTTTCAGTTGTGGGTTTGGTCAATGCATGTGTGGAAAAAAATTAAATTAGTGACTTACATGTTTTTTTAAACCTCAACTCTTAAAATTGACTGTACTTTATAGTACCAATGTCATGAAATTCAATCAAGGCCAATTATTTGAAATGGGCCCAACAAATTTGTCTACAAGTTCTAAATTTTTTTTGGTTGTGGGTTTGGTCAATGCATGTGTGGAAAAAAATAAATTAGTGACCCACATGTTTTCTTGAACCTAAACAACTCTTAAAATTGACTGTACTTTGTAGTACCAATGTCATGAAATTCAATCAATGCCAATTTAAATGGGCCCAACAAATTTATCCACAAGTTCTAAATTTTTTTTGGATGTGGTTTTGGTCAATGCATGTGTGAAAATAAATGAATCGGTGACCCACATGTTTTTTTAAACCTAAACTCTTAAAATTGACTGTACTTTGTAGTACCAATGTCATGAAATTTAATCAATGCCAATTTAAATGGGCCCAATAAATTTGTCCACAAGTTCTAAATTTTTTTCAGTTGTGGGTTTGGTCAATGCATGTGTGGAAAAAAATAAATTAGTGACCCACATGTTTTTTTGAACCTAAACAGCTCTTAAAATTGACTGTACTTTATAGTACCAATGTCATGAAATTCAATCAAGGCCAATTATTTGAAATGGGCCCAACAAATTTGTCTACAAGTTCTAAATTTTTTTTGGTTGTGGGTTTGGTCAATGCATGTGTGGAAAAAAATAAATTAGTGACCCACATGTTTTTTTGAACCTAAACAACTCTTAAAATTGACTGTACTTTGTAGTACCAATGTCATGAAATTCAATCAATGCCAATTTAAATGGGCCCAACAAATTTATCCACAAGTTCTAAATTTTTTTTGGATGTGGATTTGGTCAATGCATGTGTGAAAATAAATGAATCGGTGACCCACATGTTTTTTTATACCTAAACTCTTAAAATTGACTGTACTTTGTAGTACCAATGTCATGAAATTTAATCAATGCCAATTTAAATGAGCCCAATAAATTTGTCCACAAGTTCTAAATTTTTTTCAGTTGTGGGTTTGGTCAATGCATGTGTGGAAAAAAATTGAATTAGTGACTTACATGTTTTTTTAAACCTCAACTCTTAAAATTGACTGTACTTTATAGTACCAATGTCATGAAATTCAATCAAGGCCAATTATTTGAAATGGGCCCAACAAATTTGTCCACAAGTTCTAAATTTTTTTTGGTTGTGGGTTTGGTCAATGCATGTGTGGAAAAAAATAAATTAGTGACCCACATGTTTTTTTGAACCTAAACAACTCTTAAAATTGACTGTACTTTGTAGTACCAATGTCATGAAATTTAATCAATGCCAATTTAAATGGGCCCAATAAATTTGTCCACAAGTTCTAAATTTTTTTCAGTTGTGGGTTTGGTCAATGCATGTGTGGAAAAAAATTAAATTAGTGACTTACATGTTTTTTTAAACCTCAACTCTTAAAATTGACTGTACTTTATAGTACCAATGTCATGAAATTCAATCAAGGCCAATTATTTGAAATGGGCCCAACAAATTTGTCTACAAGTTCTAAATTTTTTTTGGTTGTGGGTTTGGTCAATGCATGTGTGGAAAAAAATAAATTAGTGACCCACATGTTTTTTTAAACCTAAAATCTTAAAATTGACTGTACTTTGTAGTACCAATGTCATGAAATTCAATCAAGGCCAATTTAAATGGGCCCAATAAATTTGTCCACAAGTTCTAAATTTTTTTCAGTTGTGGGTTTGGTCAATGCATGTGTGGAAAAAAATTAAATTAGTGACTTACATGTTTTTTTAAACCTCAACTCTTAAAATTGACTGTACTTTATAGTACCAATGTCATGAAATTCAATCAAGGCCAATTATTTGAAATGGGCCCAACAAATTTGTCCACAAGTTCTAAATTTTTTTTGGTTGTGGGTTTGGTCAATGCATGTGTGGAAAAAAATAAATTAGTGACCCACATGTTTTTTTGAACCTAAACAACTCTTAAAATTGACTGTACTTTGTAGTACCAATGTCATGAAATTTAATCAATGCCAATTTAAATGGGCCCAATAAATTTGTCCACAAGTTCTAAATTTTTTTCAGTTGTGGGTTTGGTCAATGCATGTGTGGAAAAAAATTAAATTAGTGACCCACATGTTTTTTTAAACCTCAACTCTTAAAATTGACTGTACTTTATAGTACCAATGTCATGAAATTCAATCAAGGCCAATTATTTGAAATGGGCCCAACAAATTTGTCTACAAGTTCTAAATTTTTTTTGGTTGTGGGTTTGGTCAATGCATGTGTGGAAAAAAATAAACTAGTGACCCACATGTTTTTTTAAACCTAAAATCTTAAAATTGACTGTACTTTGTAGTACCAATGTCATGAAATTTAATCAATGCCAATTTAAATGGGCCCAATAAATTTGTCCACAAGTTCTAAATTTTTTTCAGTTGTGGGTTTGGTCAATGCATGTGTGGAAAAAAATTAAATTAGTGACTTACATGTTTTTTTAAACCTCAACTCTTAAAATTGACTGTACTTTATAGTACCAATGTCATGAAATTCAATCAAGGCCAATTATTTGAAATGGGCCCAACAAATTTGTCTACAAGTTCTAAATTTTTTTTGGTTGTGGGTTTGGTCAATGCATGTGTGGAAAAAAATAAACTAGTGACCCACATGTTTTTTTAAACCTAAAATCTTAAAATTGACTGTACTTTGTAGTACCAATGTCATGAAATTCAATCAAGGCCAATTTAAATGGGCCCAATAAATTTGTCCACAAGTTCTAAATTTTTTTCAGTTGTGGGTTTAGTCAATGCATGTGTGGAAAAAAATTAAATTAGTGACTTACATGTTTTTTTAAACCTCAACTCTTAAAATTGACTGTACTTTATAGTACCAATGTCATGAAATTCAATCAAGGCCAATTATTTGAAATGGGCCCAACAAATTTGTCCACAAGTTCTAAATTTTTTTTGGTTGTGGGTTTGGTCAATGCATGTGTGGAAAAAAATAAATTAGTGACCCACATGTTTTTTTGAACCTAAACAACTCTTAAAATTGACTGTACTTTGTAGTACCAATGACATGAAATTCAATCAATGCCAATTTAAATGGGCCCAACAAATTTATCCACAAGTTCTAAATTTTTTTTGGATGTGGTTTCGGTCAATGCATGTGTGAAAATAAATGAATCGGTGACCCACATCTTTTTTTAAACCTAAACTCTTAAAATTGACTGTACTTTATAGTACCAATGTCATGAAATTCAATCAAGGCCAATTATTTGAAATGGGCCCAACAAATTTGCCCACAAGTTCTAAATTTTTTTTGGTTGTGGGTTTGGTCAATGCATGTGTGGAAAAAAATAAATTAGTGACCCACATGTTTTTTTGAACCTAAACAGCTCTTAAAATTGACTGTACTTTATAGTACCAATGTCATGAAATTCAATCAAGGCCAATTATTTGAAATGGGCCCAACAAATTTGCCCACAAGTTCTAAATTTTTTTTGGTTGTGGGTTTGGTCAATGCATGTGTGGAAAAAAATAAATTAGTGACCCACATGTTTTTTTGAACCTAAACAACTCTTAAAATTGACTGTACTTTGTAGTACCAATGTCATGAAATTCAATCAATGCCAATTTAAATGGGCCCAACAAATTTATCCACAAGTTCTAAATTTTTTTTGGATGTGGATTTGGTCAATGCATGTGTGAAAATAAATGAATCGGTGACCCACATGTTTTTTTATACCTAAACTCTTAAAATTGACTGTACTTTGTAGTACCAATGTCATGAAATTTAATCAATGCCAATTTAAATGAGCCCAATAAATTTGTCCACAAGTTCTAAATTTTTTTCAGTTGTGGGTTTGGTCAATGCATGTGTGGAAAAAAATTGAATTAGTGACTTACATGTTTTTTTAAACCTCAACTCTTAAAATTGACTGTACTTTATAGTACCAATGTCATGAAATTCAATCAAGGCCAATTATTTGAAATGGGCCCAACAAATTTGTCCACAAGTTCTAAATTTTTTTTGGTTGTGGGTTTGGTCAATGCATGTGTGGAAAAAAATAAATTAGTGACCCACATGTTTTTTTAAACCTAAAATCTTAAAATTGACTGTACTTTGTAGTACCAATGTCATGAAATTCAATCAAGGCCAATTTAAATGGGCCCAATAAATTTGTCCACAAGTTCTAAATTTTTTTCAGTTGTGGGTTTGGTCAATGCATGTGTGGAAAAAAATTAAATTAGTGACTTACATGTTTTTTTAAACCTCAACTCTTAAAATTGACTGTACTTTATAGTACCAATGTCATGAAATTCAATCAAGGCCAATTATTTGAAATGGGCCCAACAAATTTGTCCACAAGTTCTAAATTTTTTTTGGTTGTGGGTTTGGTCAATGCATGTGTGGAAAAAAATAAATTAGTGACCCACATGTTTTTTTGAACCTAAACAACTCTTAAAATTGACTGTACTTTGTAGTACCAATGACATGAAATTCAATCAATGCCAATTTAAATGGGCCTAACAAATTTATCCACAAGTTCTAAATTTTTTTTGGATGTGGTTTCGGTCAATGCATGTGTGAAAATAAATGAATCGGTGACCCACATGTTTTTTTAAACCTCAACTCTTAAAATTGACTGTACTTTGTAGTACCAATGTCATGAAATTCAATCAAGGCCAATTATTTGAAATGGGCCCAACAAATTTGTCCACAAGTTCTAAATTTTTTTTGGTTGTGGGTTTGGTCAATGCATGTGTGGAAAAAAATAAATTAGTGACCCACATGTTTTTTTGAACCTAAACAACTCTTAAAATTGATTGTACTTTGTAGTACCAATGTCATGAAATTTAATCAATGCCAATTTAAATGGGCCCAATAAATTTGTCCACAAGTTCTAAATTTTTTTCAGTTGTGGGTTTGGTCAATGCATGTGTGGAAAAAAATTAAATTAGTGACTGACATGTTTTTTTAAACCTCAACTCTTAAAATTGACTGTACTTTATAGTACCAATGTCATGAAATTCAATCAAGGCCAATTATTTGAAATGGGCCCAACAAATTTGTCTACAAGTTCTAAATTTTTTTTGGTTGTGGGTTTGGTCAATGCATGTGTGGAAAAAAATAAATTAGTGACCCACATGTTTTTTTAAACCTAAAATCTTAAAATTGACTGTACTTTGTAGTACCAATGTCATGAAATTCAATCAAGGCCAATTTAAATGGGCCCAACAAATTTATCCACAAGTTCTAAATTTTTTTTGGATGTGGTTTTGGTCAATGCATGTGTGAAAATAAATGAATCGGTGACCCACATGTTTTTTTAAACCTAAACTCTTAAAATTGACTGTACTTTATAGTACCAATGTCATGAAATTCAATCAAGGCCAATTATTTGAAATGGGCCCAACAAATTTGTCCACAAGTTCTAAATTTTTTTTGGTTGTGGGTTTGGTCAATGCATGTGTGGAAAAAAATAAATTAGTGACCCACATGTTTTTTTGAACCTAAACAACTCTTAAAATTGACTGTACTTTGTAGTACCAATGACATGAAATTCAATCAATGCCAATTTAAATGGGCCCAACAAATTTATCCACAAGTTCTAAATTTTTTTGGGATGTGGTTTCGGTCAATGCATGTGTGAAAATAAATGAATCGGTGACCCACATGTTTTTTTATACCTAAACTCTTAAAATTGACTGTACTTTGTAGTACCAATGTCATGAAATTTAATCAATGCCAATTTAAATGGGCCCAATAAATTTGTCCACAAGTTCTAAATTTTTTTCAGTTGTGGGTTTGGTCAATGCATGTGTGGAAAAAAATTAAATTAGTGACTTACATGTTTTTTTAAACCTCAACTCTTAAAATTGACTGTACTTTATAGTACCAATGTCATGAAATTCAATCAAGGCCAATTATTTGAAATGGGCCCAACAAATTTGTCCACAAGTTCTAAATTTTTTTTGGTTGTGGGTTTGGTCAATGCATGTGTGGAAAAAAATAAATTAGTGACCCACATGTTTTTTTGAACCTAAACAACTCTTAAAATTGACTGTACTTTGTAGTACCAATGACATGAAATTCAATCAATGCCAATTTAAATGGGCCCAACAAATTTATCCACAAGTTCTAAATTTTTTTTGGATGTGGTTTCGGTCAATGCATGTGTGAAAATAAATGAATCGGTGACCCACATGTTTTTTTAAACCTCAACTCTTAAAATTGACTGTACTTTATAGTACCAATGTCATGAAATTCAATCAAGGCCAATTATTTGAAATGGGCCCAACAAATTTGTCCACAAGTTCTAAATTTTTTTTGGTTGTGGGTTTGGTCAATGCATGTGTGGAAAAAAATAAATTAGTGACCCACATGTTTTTTTGAACCTAAACAACTCTTAAAATTGATTGTACTTTGTAGTACCAATGTCATGAAATTTAATCAATGCCAATTTAAATGGGCCCAATAAATTTGTCCACAAGTTCTAAATTTTTTTCAGTTGTGGGTTTGGTCAATGCATGTGTGGAGAAAAATTAAATTAGTGACTGACATGTTTTTTTAAACCTCAACTCTTAAAATTGACTGTACTTTATAGTACCAATGTCATGAAATTCAATCAAGGCCAATTATTTGAAATGGGCCCAACAAATTTGTCTACAAGTTCTAAATTTTTTTTGGTTGTGGGTTTGGTCAATGCATGTGTGGAAAAAAATAAATTAGTGACCCACATGTTTTTTTAAACCTAAAATCTTAAAATTGACTGTACTTTGTAGTACCAATGTCATGAAATTCAATCAAGGCCAATTTAAATGGGCCCAACAAATTTATCCACAAGTTCTAAATTTTTTTTGGATGTGGTTTTGGTCAATGCATGTGTGAAAATAAATGAATCGGTGACCCACATGTTTTTTTAAACCTAAACTCTTAAAATTGACTGTACTTTATAGTACCAATGTCATGAAATTCAATCAAGGCCAATTATTTGAAATGGGCCCAACAAATTTGTCCACAAGTTCTAAATTTTTTTTGGTTGTGGGTTTGGTCAATGCATGTGTGGAAAAAAATAAATTAGTGACCCACATGTTTTTTTGAACCTAAACAACTCTTAAAATTGACTGTACTTTGTAGTACCAATGTCATGAAATTCAATCAATGCCAATTTAAATGGGCGCAACAAATTTATCCACAAGTTCTAAATTTTTTTTGGATGTGGATTTGGTCAATGCATGTGTGAAAATAAATGAATCGGTGACCCACATGTTTTTTTATACCTAAACTCTTAAAATTGACTGTACTTTGTAGTACCAATGTCATGAAATTTAATCAATGCCAATTTAAATGGGCCCAATAAATTTGTCCACAAGTTCTAAATTTTTTTCAGTTGTGGGTTTGGTCAATGCATGTGTGGAAAAAAATTAAATTAGTGACTTACATGTTTTTTTAAACCTCAACTCTTAAAATTGACTGTACTTTATAGTACCAATGTCATGAAATTCAATCAAGGCCAATTATTTGAAATGGGCCCAACAAATTTGTCCACAAGTTCTAAATTTTTTTTGGTTGTGGGTTTGGTCAATGCATGTGTGGAAAAAAATAAATTAGTGACCCACATGTTTTTTTGAACCTAAACAACTCTTAAAATTGACTGTACTTTGTAGTACCAATGACATGAAATTCAATCAATGCCAATTTAAATGGGCCCAACAAATTTATCCACAAGTTCTAAATTTTTTTTGGATGTGGTTTCGGTCAATGCATGTGTGAAAATAAATGAATCGGTGACCCACATGTTTTTTTAAACCTCAACTCTTAAAATTGACTGTACTTTATAGTACCAATGTCATGAAATTCAATCAAGGCCAATTATTTGAAATGGGCCCAACAAATTTGTCCACAAGTTCTAAATTTTTTTTGGTTGTGGGTTTGGTCAATGCATGTGTGGAAAAAAATAAATTAGTGACCCACATGTTTTTTTGAACCTAAACAACTCTTAAAATTGACTGTACTTTGTAGTACCAATGACATGAAATTCAATCAATGCCAATTTAAATGGGCCCAACAAATTTATCCACAAGTTCTAAATTTTTTTTGGATGTGGTTTCGGTCAATGCATGTGTGAAAATAAATGAATCGGTGACCCACATGTTTTTTTAAACCTCAACTCTTAAAATTGACTGTACTTTATAGTACCAATGTCATGAAATTCAATCAAGGCCAATTATTTGAAATGGGCCCAACAAATTTGTCCACAAGTTCTAAATTTTTTTTGGTTGTGGGTTTGGTCAATGCATGTGTGGAAAAAAATAAATTAGTGACCCACATGTTTTTTTGAACCTAAACAACTCTTAAAATTGATTGTACTTTGTAGTACCAATGTCATGAAATTTAATCAATGCCAATTTAAATGGGCCCAATAAATTTGTCCACAAGTTCTAAATTTTTTTCAGTTGTGGGTTTGGTCAATGCATGTGTGGAGAAAAATTAAATTAGTGACTGACATGTTTTTTTAAACCTCAACTCTTAAAATTGACTGTACTTTATAGTACCAATGTCATGAAATTCAATCAAGGCCAATTATTTGAAATGGGCCCATCAAATTTGTCTACAAGTTCTAAATTTCTTTTGGTTGTGGGTTTGGTCAATGCATGTGTGGAAAAAAATAAATTAGTGACCCACATGTTTTTTTAAACCTAAAATCTTAAAATTGACTGTACTTTGTAGTACCAATGTCATGAAATTCAATCAAGGCCAATTTAAATGGGCCCAACAAATTTATCCACAAGTTCTAAATTTTTTTTGGATGTGGTTTTGGTCAATGCATGTGTGAAAATAAATGAATCGGTGACCCACATGTTTTTTTAAACCTAAACTCTTAAAATTGACTGTACTTTATAGTACCAATGTCATGAAATTCAATCAAGGCCAATTATTTGAAATGGGCCCAACAAATTTGTCCACAAGTTCTAAATTTTTTTTGGTTGTGGGTTTGGTCAATGCATGTGTGGAAAAAAATAAATTAGTGACCCACATGTTTTTTTGAACCTAAACAACTCTTAAAATTGACTGTACTTTGTAGTACCAATGTCATGAAATTCAATCAATGCCAATTTAAATGGGCGCAACAAATTTATCCACAAGTTCTAAATTTTTTTTGGATGTGGATTTGGTCAATGCATGTGTGAAAATAAATGAATCGGTGACCCACATGTTTTTTTATACCTAAACTCTTAAAATTGACTGTACTTTGTAGTACCAATGTCATGAAATTTAATCAATGCCAATTTAAATGGGCCCAATAAATTTGTCCACAAGTTCTAAATTTTTTTCAGTTGTGGGTTTGGTCAATGCATGTGTGGAAAAAAATTAAATTAGTGACTTACATGTTTTTTTAAACCTCAACTCTTAAAATTGACTGTACTTTATAGTACCAATGTCATGAAATTCAATCAAGGCCAATTATTTGAAATGGGCCCAACAAATTTAACCACAAGTTCTAAATTTTTTTTGGTTGTGGGTTTGGTCAATGCATGTGTGGAAAAAATTAAATTAGTGACCCACATGTTTTTTTGAACCTAAACAACTCTTAAAATTGACTGTACTTTGTAGTACCAATGTCATGAAATTTAATCAATGCCAATTTAAATGGGCCCAATAAATTTGTCCACAAGTTCTAAATTTTTTTCAGTTGTGGGTTTGGTCAATGCATGTGTGGAAAAAAATTAAATTAGTGACTTACATGTTTTTTTAAACCTAAACTCTTAAAATTGACTGTACTTTATAGTACCAATGTCATGAAATTCAATCAAGGCCAATTATTTGAAATGGGCCCAACAAATTTGTCTACAAGTTCTAAATTTTTTTTGGTTGTGGGTTTGGTCAATGCATGTGTGGAAAAAAATAAATTAGTGACCCACATGTTTTTTTAAACCTAAAATCTTAAAATTGACTGTACTTTGTAGTACCAATGTCATGAAATTCAATCAAGGCCAATTTAAATGGGCCCAATAAATTTGTCCACAAGTTCTAAATTTTTTTCAGTTGTGGGTTTGGTCAATGCATGTGTGGAAAAAAATTAAATTAGTGACTTACATGTTTTTTTAAACCTCAACTCTTAAAATTGACTGTACTTTATAGTACCAATGTCATGAAATTCAATCAAGGCCAATTTAAATGGGCCCAATAAATTTGTCCACAAGTTCTAAATTTTTTTCAGTTGTGGGTTTGGTCAATGCATGTGTGGAAAAAAATTAAATTAGTGACTTACATGTTTTTTTAAACCTCAACTCTTAAAATTGACTGTACTTTATAGTACCAATGTCATGAAATTCAATCAAGGCCAATTATTTGAAATGGGCCCAACAAATTTGTCTACAAGTTCTAAATTTTTTTTGGTTGTGGGTTTGGTCAATGCATGTGTGGAAAAAAATAAATTAGTGACCCACATGTTTTTTTAAACCTAAAATCTTAAAATTGACTGTACTTTGTAGTACCAATGTCATGAAATTCAATCAAGGCCAATTTAAATGGGCCCAATAAATTTGTCCACAAGTTCTAAATTTTTTTCAGTTGTGGGTTTGGTCAATGCATGTGTGGAAAAAAATTAAATTAGTGACTTACATGTTTTTTTAAACCTCAACTCTTAAAATTGACTGTACTTTATAGTACCAATGTCATGAAATTCAATCAAGGCCAATTATTTGAAATGGGCCCAACAAATTTGTCCACAAGTTCTAAATTTTTTTTGGTTGTGGGTTTGGTCAATGCATGTGTGGAAAAAAATAAATTAGTGACCCACATGTTTTTTTGAACCTAAACAACTCTTAAAATTGACTGTACTTTGTAGTACCAATGTCATGAAATTCAATCAATGCCAATTTAAATGGGCCCAACAAATTTATCCACAAGTTCTAAATTTTTTTTGGATGTGGTTTTGGTCAATGCATGTGTGAAAATAAATGAATCGGTGACCCACATGTTTTTTTAAACCTAAACTCTTAAAATTGACTGTACTTTATAGTACCAATGTCATGAAATTCAATCAAGGCCTATTATTTGAAATGGGCCCAACAAATTTGTCCACAAGTTCTAAATTTTTTTTGGTTGTGGGTTTGGTCAATGCATGTGTGGAAAAAAATAAATTAGTGACCCACATGTTTTTTTGAACCTAAACAACTCTTAAAATTGACTGTACTTTGTAGTACCAATGTCATGAAATTCAATCAATGCCAATTTAAATGGGCGCAACAAATTTATCCACAAGTTCTAAATTTTTTTTGGATGTGGATTTGGTCAATGCATGTGTGAAAATAAATGAATCGGTGACCCACATGTTTTTTTATACCTAAACTCTTAAAATTGACTGTACTTTGTAGTACCAATGTTATGAAATTTAATCAATGCCAATTTAAATGGGCCCAATAAATTTGTCCACAAGTTCTAAATTTTTTTCAGTTGTGGGTTTGGTCAATGCATGTGTGGAAAAAAATTAAATTAGTGACTTACATGTTTTTTTAAACCTCAACTCTTAAAATTGACTGTACTTTATAGTACCAATGTCATGAAATTCAATCAAGGCCAATTATTTGAAATGGGCCCAACAAATTTGTCCACAAGTTCTAAATTTTTTTTGGTTGTGGGTTTGGTCAATGCATGTGTGGAAAAAAATAAATTAGTGACCCACATGTTTTTTTAAACCTAAAATCTTAAAATTGACTGTACTTTGTAGTACCAATGTCATGAAATTCAATCAAGGCCAATTTAAATGGGCCCAATAAATTTGTCCACAAGTTCTAAATTTTTTTCAGTTGTGGGTTTGGTCAATGCATGTGTGGAAAAAAATTAAATTAGTGACTTACATGTTTTTTTAAACCTCAACTCTTAAAATTGACTGTACTTTATAGTACCAATGTCATGAAATTCAATCAAGGCCAATTATTTGAAATGGGCCCAACAAATTTGTCCACAAGTTCTAAATTTTTTTTGGTTGTGGGTTTGGTCAATGCATGTGTGGAAAAAAATAAATTAGTGACCCACATGTTTTTTTAAACCTAAAATCTTAAAATTGACTATACTTTGTAGTACCAATGTCATGAAATTCAATCAAGGCCAATTTAAATGGGCCCAATAAATTTGTCCACAAGTTCTAAATTTTTTTCAGTTGTGGGTTTGGTCAATGCATGTGTGGAAAAAAATTAAATTAGTGACTTACATGTTTTTTTAAACCTAAACTCTTAAAATTGACTGTACTTTGTAGTACCAATGTAATGAAATTTAATCAATGCCAATTTAAATGGGCACAACAAATTTGTCCACAAGTTCTAAATTTTTTTTTGGTTGTGGGTTTGGTCAATGCATGTGTGGAAAAAAATAAATTAGTGACCCACATGTTTTTTTGAACCTAAACAACTCTTAAAATTGACTGTACTTTGTAGTACCAATGTCATGAAATTCAATCAATGCCAATTTAAATGGGCCCAACAAATTTATCCACAAGTTCTAAATTTTTTTTGGATGTGGATTTGGTCAATGCATGTGTGAAAATAAATGAATCGGTGACCCACATGTTTTTTTATACCTAAACTCTTAAAATTGACTGTACTTTGTAGTACCAATGTTATGAAATTTAATCAATGCCAATTTAAATGGGCCCAATAAATTTGTCCACAAGTTCTAAATTTTTTTCAGTTGTGGGTTTGGTCAATGCATGTGTGGAAAAAAATTAAATTAGTGACTTACATGTTTTTTTAAACCTCAACTCTTAAAATTGACTGTACTTTATAGTACCAATGTCATGAAATTCAATCAAGGCCAATTATTTGAAATGGGCCCAACAAATTTGTCCACAAGTTCTAAATTTTTTTTGGTTGTGGGTTTGGTCAATGCATGTGTGGAAAAAAATAAATTAGTGACCCACATGTTTTTTTAAACCTAAAATCTTAAAATTGACTATACTTTGTAGTACCAATGTCATGAAATTCAATCAAGGCCAATTTAAATGGGCCCAATAAATTTGTCCACAAGTTCTAAATTTTTTTCAGTTGTGGGTTTGGTCAATGCATGTGTGGAAAAAAATTAAATTAGTGACTTACATGTTTTTTTAAACCTCAACTCTTAAAATTGACTGTACTTTATAGTACCAATGTCATGAAATTCAATCAAGGCCAATTATTTGAAATGGGCCCAACAAATTTGTCCACAAGTTCTAAATTTTTTTTGGTTGTGGGTTTGGTCAATGCATGTGTGGAAAAAAATAAATTAGTGACCCACATGTTTTTTTAAACCTAAAATCTTAAAATTGACTATACTTTGTAGTACCAATGTCATGAAATTCAATCAAGGCCAATTTAAATGGGCCCAATAAATTTGTCCACAAGTTCTAAATTTTTTTCAGTTGTGGGTTTGGTCAATGCATGTGTGGAAAAAAATTAAATTAGTGACTTACATGTTTTTTTAAACCTAAACTCTTAAAATTGACTGTACTTTGTAGTACCAATGTAATGAAATTTAATCAATGCCAATTTAAATGGGCACAACAAATTTGTCCACAAGTTCTAAATTTTTTTTTGGTTGTGGGTTTGGTCAATGCATGTGTGGAAAAAATTAAATTAGTGACCCACATGTTTTTTTGAACCTAAACAACTCTTAAAATTGACTGTACTTTGTAGTACCAATGTCATGAAATTCAATCAATGCCAATTTAAATGGGCCCAACAAATTTATCCACAAGTTCTAAATTTTTTTTGGATGTGGATTTGGTCAATGCATGTGTGAAAATAAATGAATCGGTGACCCACATGTTTTTTTATACCTAAACTCTTAAAATTGACTGTACTTTGTAGTACCAATGTTATGAAATTTAATCAATGCCAATTTAAATGGGCACAACAAATTTGTCCACAAGTTCTAAATTTTTTTCAGTTGTGGGTTTGGTCAATGCATGTGTGGAAAAAAATTAAATTAGTGACTTACATGTTTTTTTAAACCTCAACTCTTAAAATTGACTGTACTTTATAGTACCAATGTCATGAAATTCAATCAAGGCCAATTATTTGAAATGGGCCCAACAAATTTGTCCACAAGTTCTAAATTTTTTTTGGTTGTGGGTTTGGTCAATGCATGTGTGGAAAAAAATAAATTAGTGACCCACATGTTTTTTTAAACCTAAAATCTTAAAATTGACTGTACTTTGTAGTACCAATGTCATGAAATTCAATCAAGGCCAATTTAAATGGGCCCAATAAATTTGTCCACAAGTTCTAAATTTTTTTCAGTTGTGGGTTTGGTCAATGCATGTGTGGAAAAAAATTAAATTAGTGACTTACATGTTTTTTTAAACCTCAACTCTTAAAATTGACTGTACTTTATAGTACCAATGTCATGAAATTCAATCAAGGCCAATTATTTGAAATGGGCCCAACAAATTTGTCCACAAGTTCTAAATTTTTTTTGGTTGTGGGTTTGGTCAATGCATGTGTGGAAAAAAATAAATTAGTGACCCACATGTTTTTTTAAACCTAAAATCTTAAAATTGACTGTACTTTGTAGTACCAATGTCATGAAATTCAATCAAGGCCAATTTAAATGGGCCCAATAAATTTGTCCACAAGTTCTAAATTTTTTTCAGTTGTGGGTTTGGTCAATGCATGTGTGGAAAAAAATTAAATTAGTGACTTACATGTTTTTTTAAACCTCAACTCTTAAAATTGACTGTACTTTATAGTACCAATGTCATGAAATTCAATCAAGGCCAATTATTTGAAATGGGCCCAACAAATTTGTCCACAAGTTCTAAATTTTTTTTGGTTGTGGGTTTGGTCAATGCATGTGTGGAAAAAAATAAATTAGTGACCCACATGTTTTTTTAAACCTAAAATCTTAAAATTGACTGTACTTTGTAGTACCAATGTCATGAAATTCAATCAAGGCCAATTTAAATGGGCCCAATAAATTTGTCCACAAGTTCTAAATTTTTTTCAGTTGTGGGTTTGGTCAATGCATGTGTGGAAAAAAATTAAATTAGTGACTTACATGTTTTTTTAAACCTAAACTCTTAAAATTGACTGTACTTTGTAGTACCAATGTCATGAAATTTAATCAATGCCAATTTAAATGGGCACAACAAATTTGTCCACAAGTTCTAAATTTTTTTTTGGTTGTGGGTTTGGTCAATGCATGTGTGGAAAAAAATAAATTAGTGACCCACATGTTTTTTTGAACCTAAACAACTCTTAAAATTGACTGTACTTTGTAGTACCAATGTCATGAAATTCAATCAATGCCAATTTAAATGGGCCCAACAAATTTATCCACAAGTTCTAAATTTTTTTTGGATGTGGATTTGGTCAATGCATGTGTGAAAATAAATGAATCGGTGACCCACATGTTTTTTTATACCTAAACTCTTAAAATTGACTGTACTTTGTAGTACCAATGTTATGAAATTTAATCAATGCCAATTTAAATGGGCCCAATAAATTTGTCCACAAGTTCTAAATTTTTTTCAGTTGTGGGTTTGGTCAATGCATGTGTGGAAAAAAATTAAATTAGTGACTTACATGTTTTTTTAAACCTCAACTCTTAAAATTGACTGTACTTTATAGTACCAATGTCATGAAATTCAATCAAGGCCAATTATTTGAAATGGGCCCAACAAATTTGTCCACAAGTTCTAAATTTTTTTTGGTTGTGGGTTTGGTCAATGCATGTGTGGAAAAAAATAAATTAGTGACCCACATGTTTTTTTAAACCTAAAATCTTAAAATTGACTGTACTTTGTAGTACCAATGTCATGAAATTCAATCAAGGCCAATTTAAATGGGCCCAATAAATTTGTCCACAAGTTCTAAATTTTTTTCAGTTGTGGGTTTGGTCAATGCATGTGTGGAAAAAAATTAAATTAGTGACTTACATGTTTTTTTAAACCTCAACTCTTAAAATTGACTGTACTTTATAGTACCAATGTCATGAAATTCAATCAAGGCCAATTATTTGAAATGGGCCCAACAAATTTGTCCACAAGTTCTAAATTTTTTTTGGTTGTGGGTTTGGTCAATGCATGTGTGGAAAAAAATAAATTAGTGACCCACATGTTTTTTTAAACCTAAAATCTTAAAATTGACTGTACTTTGTAGTACCAATGTCATGAAATTCAATCAAGGCCAATTTAAATGGGCCCAATAAATTTGTCCACAAGTTCTAAATTTTTTTCAGTTGTGGGTTTGGTCAATGCATGTGTGGAAAAAAATTAAATTAGTGACTTACATGTTTTTTTAAACCTAAACTCTTAAAATTGACTGTACTTTGTAGTACCAATGTCATGAAATTTAATCAATGCCAATTTAAATGGGCACAACAAATTTGTCCACAAGTTCTAAATTTTTTTTTGGTTGTGGGTTTGGTCAATGCATGTGTGGAAAAAAATAAATTAGTGACCCACATGTTTTTTTGAACCTAAACAACTCTTAAAATTGACTGTACTTTGTAGTACCAATGTCATGAAATTCAATCAATGCCAATTTAAATGGGCCCAACAAATTTATCCACAAGTTCTAAATTTTTTTTGGATGTGGATTTGGTCAATGCATGTGTGAAAATAAATGAATCGGTGACCCACATGTTTTTTTATACCTAAACTCTTAAAATTGACTGTACTTTGTAGTACCAATGTTATGAAATTTAATCAATGCCAATTTAAATGGGCCCAATAAATTTGTCCACAAGTTCTAAATTTTTTTCAGTTGTGGGTTTGGTCAATGCATGTGTGGAAAAAAATTAAATTAGTGACTTACATGTTTTTTTAAACCTCAACTCTTAAAATTGACTGTACTTTATAGTACCAATGTCATGAAATTCAATCAAGGCCAATTATTTGAAATGGGCCCAACAAATTTGTCCACAAGTTCTAAATTTTTTTTGGTTGTGGGTTTGGTCAATGCATGTGTGGAAAAAAATAAATTAGTGACCCACATGTTTTTTTAAACCTAAAATCTTAAAATTGACTGTACTTTGTAGTACCAATGTCATGAAATTCAATCAAGGCCAATTTAAATGGGCCCAATAAATTTGTCCACAAGTTCTAAATTTTTTTCAGTTGTGGGTTTGGTCAATGCATGTGTGGAAAAAAATTAAATTAGTGACTTACATGTTTTTTTAAACCTCAACTCTTAAAATTGACTGTACTTTATAGTACCAATGTCATGAAATTCAATCAAGGCCAATTATTTGAAATGGGCCCAACAAATTTGTCCACAAGTTCTAAATTTTTTTTGGTTGTGGGTTTGGTCAATGCATGTGTGGAAAAAAATAAATTAGTGACCCACATGTTTTTTTAAACCTAAAATCTTAAAATTGACTGTACTTTGTAGTACCAATGTCATGAAATTCAATCAAGGCCAATTTAAATGGGCCCAATAAATTTGTCCACAAGTTCTAAATTTTTTTCAGTTGTGGGTTTGGTCAATGCATGTGTGGAAAAAAATTAAATTAGTGACTTACATGTTTTTTTAAACCTAAACTCTTAAAATTGACTGTACTTTGTAGTACCAATGTCATGAAATTTAATCAATGCCAATTTAAATGGGCACAACAAATTTGTCCACAAGTTCTAAATTTTTTTTTGGTTGTGGGTTTGGTCAATGCATGTGTGGAAAAAAATAAATTAGTGACCCACATGTTTTTTTGAACCTAAACAACTCTTAAAATTGACTGTACTTTGTAGTACCAATGTCATGAAATTCAATCAATGCCAATTTAAATGGGCCCAACAAATTTATCCACAAGTTCTAAATTTTTTTTGGATGTGGATTTGGTCAATGCATGTGTGAAAATAAATGAATCGGTGACCCACATGTTTTTTTATACCTAAACTCTTAAAATTGACTGTACTTTGTAGTACCAATGTTATGAAATTTAATCAATGCCAATTTAAATGGGCCCAATAAATTTGTCCACAAGTTCTAAATTTTTTTCAGTTGTGGGTTTGGTCAATGCATGTGTGGAAAAAAATTAAATTAGTGACTTACATGTTTTTTTAAACCTCAACTCTTAAAATTGACTGTACTTTATAGTACCAATGTCATGAAATTCAATCAAGGCCAATTATTTGAAATGGGCCCAACAAATTTGTCCACAAGTTCTAAATTTTTTTTGGTTGTGGGTTTGGTCAATGCATGTGTGGAAAAAAATAAATTAGTGACCCACATGTTTTTTTAAACCTAAAATCTTAAAATTGACTGTACTTTGTAGTACCAATGTCATGAAATTCAATCAAGGCCAATTTAAATGGGCCCAATAAATTTGTCCACAAGTTCTAAATTTTTTTCAGTTGTGGGTTTGGTCAATGCATGTGTGGAAAAAAATTAAATTAGTGACTTACATGTTTTTTTAAACCTCAACTCTTAAAATTGACTGTACTTTATAGTACCAATGTCATGAAATTCAATCAAGGCCAATTATTTGAAATGGGCCCAACAAATTTGTCCACAAGTTCTAAATTTTTTTTGGTTGTGGGTTTGGTCAATGCATGTGTGGAAAAAAATAAATTAGTGACCCACATGTTTTTTTAAACCTAAAATCTTAAAATTGACTGTACTTTGTAGTACCAATGTCATGAAATTCAATCAAGGCCAATTTAAATGGGCCCAATAAATTTGTCCACAAGTTCTAAATTTTTTTCAGTTGTGGGTTTGGTCAATGCATGTGTGGAAAAAAATTAAATTAGTGACTTACATGTTTTTTTAAACCTAAACTCTTAAAATTGACTGTACTTTGTAGTACCAATGTCATGAAATTTAATCAATGCCAATTTAAATGGGCACAACAAATTTGTCCACAAGTTCTAAATTTTTTTTTGGTTGTGGGTTTGGTCAATGCATGTGTGGAAAAAAATAAATTAGTGACCCACATGTTTTTTTGAACCTAAACAACTCTTAAAATTGACTGTACTTTGTAGTACCAATGTCATGAAATTCAATCAATGCCAATTTAAATGGGCCCAACAAATTTATCCACAAGTTCTAAATTTTTTTTGGATGTGGATTTGGTCAATGCATGTGTGAAAATAAATGAATCGGTGACCCACATGTTTTTTTATACCTAAACTCTTAAAATTGACTGTACTTTGTAGTACCAATGTTATGAAATTTAATCAATGCCAATTTAAATGGGCCCAATAAATTTGTCCACAAGTTCTAAATTTTTTTTCAGTTGTGGGTTTGGTCAATGCATGTGTGGAAAAAAATTAAATTAGTGACTTACATGTTTTTTTAAACCTCAACTCTTAAAATTGACTGTACTTTATAGTACCAATGTCATGAAATTCAATCAAGGCCAATTATTTGAAATGGGCCCAACAAATTTGTCCACAAGTTCTAAATTTTTTTTGGTTGTGGGTTTGGTCAATGCATGTGTGGAAAAAAATAAATTAGTGACCCACATGTTTTTTTAAACCTAAAATCTTAAAATTGACTGTACTTTGTAGTACCAATGTCATGAAATTCAATCAAGGCCAATTTAAATGGGCCCAATAAATTTGTCCACAAGTTCTAAATTTTTTTCAGTTGTGGGTTTGGTCAATGCATGTGTGGAAAAAAATTAAATTAGTGACTTACATGTTTTTTTAAACCTCAACTCTTAAAATTGACTGTACTTTATAGTACCAATGTCATGAAATTCAATCAAGGCCAATTATTTGAAATGGGCCCAACAAATTTGTCCACAAGTTCTAAATTTTTTTTGGTTGTGGGTTTGGTCAATGCATGTGTGGAAAAAAATAAATTAGTGACCCACATGTTTTTTTAAACCTAAAATCTTAAAATTGACTGTACTTTGTAGTACCAATGTCATGAAATTCAATCAAGGCCAATTTAAATGGGCCCAATAAATTTGTCCACAAGTTCTAAATTTTTTTCAGTTGTGGGTTTGGTCAATGCATGTGTGGAAAAAAATTAAATTAGTGACTTACATGTTTTTTTAAACCTAAACTCTTAAAATTGACTGTACTTTGTAGTACCAATGTCATGAAATTTAATCAATGCCAATTTAAATGGGCACAACAAATTTGTCCACAAGTTCTAAATTTTTTTTTGGTTGTGGGTTTGGTCAATGCATGTGTGGAAAAAAATAAATTAGTGACCCACATGTTTTTTTGAACCTAAACAACTCTTAAAATTGACTGTACTTTGTAGTACCAATGTCATGAAATTCAATCAATGCCAATTTAAATGGGCCCAACAAATTTATCCACAAGTTCTAAATTTTTTTTGGATGTGGATTTGGTCAATGCATGTGTGAAAATAAATGAATCGGTGACCCACATGTTTTTTTATACCTAAACTCTTAAAATTGACTGTACTTTGTAGTACCAATGTTATGAAATTTAATCAATGCCAATTTAAATGGGCCCAATAAATTTGTCCACAAGTTCTAAATTTTTTTCAGTTGTGGGTTTGGTCAATGCATGTGTGGAAAAAAATTAAATTAGTGACTTACATGTTTTTTTAAACCTCAACTCTTAAAATTGACTGTACTTTATAGTACCAATGTCATGAAATTCAATCAAGGCCAATTATTTGAAATGGGCCCAACAAATTTGTCCACAAGTTCTAAATTTTTTTTGGTTGTGGGTTTGGTCAATGCATGTGTGGAAAAAAATAAATTAGTGACCCACATGTTTTTTTAAACCTAAAATCTTAAAATTGACTGTACTTTGTAGTACCAATGTCATGAAATTCAATCAAGGCCAATTTAAATGGGCCCAATAAATTTGTCCACAAGTTCTAAATTTTTTTCAGTTGTGGGTTTGGTCAATGCATGTGTGGAAAAAAATTAAATTAGTGACTTACATGTTTTTTTAAACCTCAACTCTTAAAATTGACTGTACTTTATAGTACCAATGTCATGAAATTCAATCAAGGCCAATTATTTGAAATGGGCCCAACAAATTTGTCCACAAGTTCTAAATTTTTTTTGGTTGTGGGTTTGGTCAATGCATGTGTGGAAAAAAATAAATTAGTGACCCACATGTTTTTTTAAACCTAAAATCTTAAAATTGACTGTACTTTGTAGTACCAATGTCATGAAATTCAATCAAGGCCAATTTAAATGGGCCCAATAAATTTGTCCACAAGTTCTAAATTTTTTTCAGTTGTGGGTTTGGTCAATGCATGTGTGGAAAAAAATTAAATTAGTGACTTACATGTTTTTTTAAACCTAAACTCTTAAAATTGACTGTACTTTGTAGTACCAATGTCATGAAATTTAATCAATGCCAATTTAAATGGGCACAACAAATTTGTCCACAAGTTCTAAATTTTTTTTTGGTTGTGGGTTTGGTCAATGCATGTGTGGAAAAAAATAAATTAGTGACCCACATGTTTTTTTGAACCTAAACAACTCTTAAAATTGACTGTACTTTGTAGTACCAATGTCATGAAATTCAATCAATGCCAATTTAAATGGGCCCAACAAATTTATCCACAAGTTCTAAATTTTTTTTGGATGTGGATTTGGTCAATGCATGTGTGAAAATAAATGAATCGGTGACCCACATGTTTTTTTATACCTAAACTCTTAAAATTGACTGTACTTTGTAGTACCAATGTTATGAAATTTAATCAATGCCAATTTAAATGGGCCCAATAAATTTGTCCACAAGTTCTAAATTTTTTTCAGTTGTGGGTTTGGTCAATGCATGTGTGGAAAAAAATTAAATTAGTGACTTACATGTTTTTTTAAACCTCAACTCTTAAAATTGACTGTACTTTATAGTACCAATGTCATGAAATTCAATCAAGGCCAATTATTTGAAATGGGCCCAACAAATTTGTCCACAAGTTCTAAATTTTTTTTGGTTGTGGGTTTGGTCAATGCATGTGTGGAAAAAAATAAATTAGTGACCCACATGTTTTTTTAAACCTAAAATCTTAAAATTGACTGTACTTTGTAGTACCAATGTCATGAAATTCAATCAAGGCCAATTTAAATGGGCCCAATAAATTTGTCCACAAGTTCTAAATTTTTTTCAGTTGTGGGTTTGGTCAATGCATGTGTGGAAAAAAATTAAATTAGTGACTTACATGTTTTTTTAAACCTCAACTCTTAAAATTGACTGTACTTTATAGTACCAATGTCATGAAATTCAATCAAGGCCAATTATTTGAAATGGGCCCAACAAATTTGTCCACAAGTTCTAAATTTTTTTTGGTTGTGGGTTTGGTCAATGCATGTGTGGAAAAAAATAAATTAGTGACCCACATGTTTTTTTAAACCTAAAATCTTAAAATTGACTGTACTTTGTAGTACCAATGTCATGAAATTCAATCAAGGCCAATTTAAATGGGCCCAATAAATTTGTCCACAAGTTCTAAATTTTTTTCAGTTGTGGGTTTGGTCAATGCATGTGTGGAAAAAAATTAAATTAGTGACTTACATGTTTTTTTAAACCTCAACTCTTAAAATTGACTGTACTTTATAGTACCAATGTCATGAAATTCAATCAAGGCCAATTATTTGAAATGGGCCCAACAAATTTGTCCACAAGTTCTAAATTTTTTTTGGTTGTGGGTTTGGTCAATGCATGTGTGGAAAAAAATAAATTAGTGACCCACATGTTTTTTTGAACCTAAACAACTCTTAAAATTGACTGTACTTTGTAGTACCAATGTTATGAAATTCAATCAATGCCAATTTAAATGGGCCCAACAAATTTATCCACAAGTTCTAAATTTTTTTTGGATGTGGTTTTGGTCAATGCATGTGTGAAAATAAATGAATCGGTGACCCACATGTTTTTTTAAACCTAAACTCTTAAAATTGACTGTACTTTGTAGTACCAATGTCATGAAATTTAATCAATGCCAATTTAAATGGGCACAACAAATTTGTCCACAAGTTCTAAATTTTTTTTTGGTTGTGGGTTTGGTCAATGCATGTGTGGAAAAAAATAAATTAGTGACCCACATGTTTTTTTGAACCTAAACAACTCTTAAAATTGACTGTACTTTGTAGTACCAATGTCATGAAATTCAATCAATGCCAATTTAAATGGGCCCAACAAATTTATCCACAAGTTCTAAATTTTTTTTGGATGTGGATTTGGTCAATGCATGTGTGAAAATAAATGAATCGGTGACCCACATGTTTTTTTATACCTAAACTCTTAAAATTGACTGTACTTTGTAGTACCAATGTTATGAAATTTAATCAATGCCAATTTAAATGGGCACAACAAATTTGTCTACAAGTTTTAAATTTTTTTTGGTTGTGGGTTTGGTCAATGCATGTGTGGAAAAAAATAAATTAGTGACCCACATGTTTTTTTGAACCTAAACAGCTCTTAAAATTGACTGTACTTTGTAGTACCAATGTCATGAAATTCAATCAAGGCCAATTTAAATGGGCACAACAAA
Source organism: Climacium dendroides (assembly GCA_950106755.1). Lineage (NCBI taxonomy): Eukaryota > Viridiplantae > Streptophyta > Bryopsida > Hypnales > Climaciaceae > Climacium > Climacium dendroides. The sequence goes on from OX467086.1 coordinate 1,019,301, forward strand.
TTTGTCCACAAGTTCTAAATTTTTTTTGGTTGTGGATTTGGTCAATGCATTTGGAAAAACATTACATACTACTAACCATTATCATTAAGTAGATTTACTTTGACCTCAACAATATTTAGTAAACATTTGTTTCAATTGGTACAATGCCACTATATTCATAGTACACTATGAATATCATCACTAGTACCTTGAATTTCAATGCTTGATTGTGAAGTGTGTTAAGATATTTATTGTGAAGCGTTATTCGCTTAATGGGAGTTTGTAGTGACCTTAAATTGTAATTATGGGTACCAACATCATAATGACTGCGGCTAGTAAATTGAATTCATGATGAAGCGTTATTTATTTTAAGTAATTTGTGGTGACACTACATCATAATTATGACTCTCAATATCATATTAATAAGGCTACTACTAAGTACATTTATTATACTCTAGTTGAAACAATTTCAATCTATTATAATGAATGTCACATGAAACTAGAAATTGTTAAATATGATGATGTATAGTTCAAGTGATTTAGAACTTGTGGACAAATTTGTTGTGCCCATTTAAATTGGCCTTGATTGAATTTCATGACATTGGTACTACAAAGTACAATCAATTTTAAGAGCTGTTTAGGTTAAAAAAAAACATGTGGGTCACTAATTTATTTTTTTCCACACATGCATTGACCAAAACCACAACTGAAAAAAATTTAGAACTTGTGGACAAATTTATTGGGCCCATTTAAATTGGCATTGATTGAATTTCATGACATTGGTACTATAAAGTACAGTCAATTTTAAGATTTTAGGTTTAAAAAAACATGTGGGTCACTAATTTAATTTTTTTCCACACATGCATTGACCAAACCCACAACCAAAAAAATTTAGAACTTGTGCACAAATTTATTGGGCCCATTTAAATTGGCCTTGATTGAATTTCATGACATTGGTACTACAAAGTATAGTCAATTTTAAGAGTTTAGGTTTAAAAAAACATGTAAGTCACTAATTAAATTTTTTTCTACACATGCATCGACCAAACCCACAACCAAAAAAAATTTAGAACTTGTGGACAAATTTGTTGGATCCATTTAAATTGGCCTTGATTGAATTTCATGACATTGGTACTACAAAGTACAGTCAATTTTAAGAGCTGTTTAGGTTCAAAAAAACATGTGGGTCACTAATTAAATTTTGTCCACACATGCATTGACTAAACCCACAACCAAAAAAAATTTAGAACTTGTGGACAAATTTGTTGGGCCCATTTAAATTGGCCTTGATTGAGAATCATGACATTGGTACTACAAAGTACAGACAATTTTAAGAGTTTAGGTTAACAGAAATATGTGCGTCATTTATTTATTTTTTTAAACATGGACTGTCTGAGAAAGTTGAAAAAAATGCAATGGAAGTGCAAATGGAAAAAGAAATTAACGTAGAAGTTGGAAACGCCCTCTTTGATGATAATCCATGGGCACCTCTTTAAAAAAATAATGTAACTGAATTTTTCCACGTGGACCAAGTTCATGCAAAAATGGCCGGGGTTGTACTTTGTTTGAGAAAGTCAGAAAAAACATGCAAGGGAAGTACAAATGAGGAAGGACAAATAGGTAGAAATTAGAATCATACTCTTCAATGATAATCCAATAATCTATGATTGGGCACCTAACAAAGAAAATAATTTAATTTAATTTTTCTATGAGCCCTTCAGTTCATGCAGATATGGCTGAGCCTTGAATTTTGAAGTTCTTGTATGCATTACTCTTTTCACTTGACATTTTTTCTACTCTTCTGAATTAGCACTTAATGAACCTTAGAATGAAAGATCAACCGTGACGGCTATTTTGATTTTTGTTCATTTTCAAAAAAAAAATTCTTTTTCCAAAGAAATGGCCAGAGATTGTACATTTCGAATCCATTTAGAACTTGTATTTTGTTGTTCGTTTTGAACTCCATATTTTCCGCTTTGGTTTGCATGGGTAAAAATTAGAACCTCTTAAGAGGCAAGGTTAAAAGAATTTAGGAATGGTAAATGTAATTTCCTTTCAAATTTTTTTGATGACTTGCTGGAGACAATTTATTTGAATTTAGGGCGTGGATTCCAAGCCCTAAACCCTAAACCCTGAGACCGTGAATCCTTGAAATTGAAGGCAAAATTTTCCCATCCTAAACCCTCAAATCTGCTGTAGGAAAAGGGACATTCTTTAAACATTCCAACATTATTAGGAATTTTTTTAAATCATACTTTTCATTCACTTTAGAAGAAGAACAATATTCCCGCTGACTAAAGGTGGGGAAGTTTGTAGTAAAGGCACTTTCTAGCCAAAATTAACATTATTCTAGTGTGTGCTATATATATGGCAAGCCGCGTTAGGTGCCACATGGTTAGTATAAGTAACGGAACCTTCATTTCCTAATAATGAACTTAGGTGCATTGTAAAGTCAACAATTGGGCTTAAATTTTGAAGTCAAAGTAGAAAAGGATTTGGATAGTAGCTTCTGCTGTCCGCATTTGAAGATTGCCAAAGGGGATATGCCACTACGGACTTTAAAAGTCAACACAAACTTAATGAAAAGTGTAGTGACCCCATTATTTTCGTGGGGCCAGCCACTAAATTCAGGATTGCATGTGGATATCGAAAGATTTACGTGGCAAGGCCGTCGTGATTCTGGGGCCACTTGATATTAGAATGTACGTCGTTCAAAAATGAGAACTGACTTCGCGCTCTTTCCTTCCCGCCGAGGAGTTGAGTGGACGTCGGCAGTTTAGTTGCATTCCAGTCATTCCACCTTTCTCTTCAACTGCATCAACTTTGAGCTTTGCTGTTGTTCTCTGCGCTTTCAACTTGTTCTATTATGTCTTTAGAAGAGTTTGATTAGTATTGTTCCGCAATTGTATTGGTACAACGCCGGTTGTTGCCCGTTGTATTGCTCAAGTAGGAGATCCATCGCATAGGATTTACAGTAAGCCACTCCGACCCCTTTGAAAACATGAGAATTCTCCATTTAGCAGCTTCTAGGATCTGTCATTCCAGCCTCTAGGTTTGTATAAGATCTTTCATTCCATGATTGGCAGTTGTTTTGCGTAGGTGCTCAATGATCTCCAGTACAGTTCACGTTGTGATTAGTCAGTCCGACTACTATCCATGAAATGTTCAAGTCCTCAAGTCGTTCGACGAGCGCAGTCTGGAGAATGCACAGAACTCTATATAAACCTCTCCGCGAAAGACGGACTTACTATAAATAGAAATTCCTTGACTAAAATGAAAATGAAATGCACTTCAGCGCGACTCGCGCTGAAGTGCTTCTACAAGAGTTTCCATTGTCTTTGTGCAGACGGATCACCTAGACTCGCGTTTAATTGATGTTCATCCCTGGTCGGGCTGAAGTGTATTCACAAAGGTAAAGGAATATGTAGTGTCGACACTTCAGCGCGACTCGCGCTGATGTGCACTGAAGTAAGCTGGTTTAGATCTGTATTCTATAAAATCGTGATGGAATATAATCTGAAGACACTCCATAGCTATCAGAGCTGAATTGCAATTCAGCGCGACTCGCGTTGAAGTGTAGATATGCACGTAGTGAAATGTATTTTGACAATATTACACCACGACTAATGCCTAATTACAATTCAGAGAGACTCGCGCTGAAGTGTCCGACTTATTGGATCTGAATTGCAATTTAGCGCGACTCGCGCTGAAGTGTAGATGCGCGTAGTGAGATGTATTTTGACAATATTCCACCACGACCAATGACTAATTGCAATTCAGCGCGACTCGCGTTGAAGTGTCGTCACGGAGGGACTGAAATATATTGTGACGGTATTCCAGTGCGAGTAATTCTGAATTGCAATTCAGCTCGCAGAGAATGAAATTCATTCTGATGTTATTTTAGCTCAATTGGCGTTGAATTCTCATCACGCAGGGAGTGGAAATAGTAAAGACGTATGTCTGCGTTGTGGGTGCTAAATTGCAATTCAGAGTTGGTCGCGCTAAAGTGCAATCGCCTATTGCATGAAATTGGTTGCGACGATATGTTAGTGTCCTGGGAGCTGAAATACAATTCAGCGCCAATCGCGTTGAATTGCCATTCGGATATTACTGCCGCTCAGAAATACCAACACCATTTACTGCGTCAATCAGGTCGATTGGAGTTTGATGCCAGACATTGACTTCAATACTGCTTTTCATTTGGTTTTCCAGATACGTGACATGACTTCGTCTGCGACTTCTGACGACTTCATGGAATCCTCGGATGATGAATTCCCAGTTTTGGAAGGGATGAATGTAGGCATTTCTGAATGCGAAGGACTTCCGCGTCATCTTTGGAATACAAGATGTGTCACTCTTTACAATGAGGAGGGTCTACTTGTTGGCGAAGGGACTTGCCATAGTGTCAACTCAGACCTCGTGCTTGGAGCTAATGGTCCTCTTGGAGATACCCATGTAGCAGTTCACATCACCAAGACATTTTCAGAAGCGGATATCCCTCAGGAGCAGATTTACTATTTGGTAGCTTGGCCGATTAAACGAGTCTACTATGCGGGAGCAAGTCTTCACGACCATGAGGCGCGAGACAGATTCAATCAGCTACAAGCCCGCCTCTTGAATCCACAACTTCTAGCATCTGTACGGCCATATTCAAGTATCCTTAGGAATCCACCTCGTATGACCTCCCGCAGATCTAAGGAACTCCTCACTCCAGAGTGCATCAACTTGGTGTCTAGCAAAGTCTGTTGTTCCCAGAATTGCGTTCAGCCATTTCCAAGGGAGAAGATTCGAGCCTTCCGCGAGCGAATGTACTCCAATACATCATTAAAGTTCAGGTCACACATGAAGACTGATGTACACACGTCAGTGCATCTTGATGCACGTGGGAGGAAGATAGTGACCGTTGAAGGCATCAACGTGTGCATGCGAGCATGGATGCATATTTCTGGGGTCCCGGAGGCTACATTCTATCGATACCTCAAATATTGGAAGGACGAACGAGAGGCAAGAGACCATGGAAATGTAGGATTGGAGAAGCCGAGAAAGCATACTCAACAAGCAACTGCCACGCTAAAGTGCATCCTTGAAAAGGAGGCAAATCACATGCCACATCGTACTCGGACTTTGAAGTCAGGGGACAAGGTCGTATCTATGTGTCTTCCCTCTACTTTTCAGTGGAAGGGTAAGATGAAAGAAATTAATGATGTCAATGCAGCCTTCGGATTACCCGAAGTTTCCACTTCAAACCTGAGCAAGATCAGGTCCTCGAAGTTTTCAGAGTACGAGGTGAAAAAACCTGGTGATAATTTTGCTCGGTGTTCAGTGTGTGACAAACTACAAGAGCTACGAAGGAGTTGTATTGCTGGATCTCAAAGTGCTTTGATATGGTCAAGAAGGCTTGACAAACATTTGGCTATTGCTCGGGCACATAGGGAGCTGTACTACGCAAATCGTTACCGCTCGCATGAGTTTCCACATGAATGTTTGACGATCATGCATGACAAGATGGACCATGCCAAGACCGCTTCTCCGGTTTTTTCCCACAAAACTAAAGAACTTGATGGGCTCATGAAGTTGCCCGTCTCGGTCACTGGCATGATTGCGCATGGTCATGCTGATGTTCGATATGCGCACTATGGCTTGGATATGTTTCCCCACGATTCAAACTACACTATTGGCTCCATGGCGAAGTTGCTCCGAGATTTGGAATTGCCACCAAAATCGTCTTCTCGGCAATTGTTTACGGGGTCTGGATCCACAAATTTATCCAGGGCAATACTGAAGGGTGCCGAAGTTTGCGAAGCATCGCTACCTCCGCTACCGGAAACGTTATATCCAGGGATGCCGTTGCCTCCTATTTTGAATGTGCAAATGGATAATGCCATCGGAGATAACAAGAATAGATTTGTTTTCTATTATTGGTCTCTACTTGTTGCAAACAAGATCTTTCGTGAAGTGTACGTGAACTTCATGATTGTGGGTCATACTCATGACGACATTGATGCGCTCTTTGGAAGATGGAGTATGCTTTTGAAGAAGGAAAACTTCCTTACAATTCCTGCACTTATGAAGTCGTTTATGGATGTGGAATCCATTCCAACAATCCCTCACCTCATCGAAGAGGTGCCAGATTTCAAGGGTTTCATAGCAGGCAAAGTTTTGGACGGCAATGACATCATGGTTGGACACACAAAGCCACAACAAGTGAAGTTCTACCTTGACTCGACTGGGTGTCCAGTCATGAAGTACAAAATGTTGTGCACTGATGTGGAGTGGTTGCCGAAGGGGATTGGTCATGGAATGAAATTGTGGAAGGAGGACTCTGAAGGGCAAAGTTTGTGGCCACGTGGAGTATCAGAAGCAGTTCTGCCGAGTCCAATGAAAGGTGCAGAGGACATCTTGAAGGGCATATCCGGATTCGTGAGGTATTGGGAGAATTTGTGCAATCAAGATCGCACTGGAGAGTACCGAAGACGCTATGAGCACGTAGTGCACTACTGGCAAGGTGTCAAGGTAGCATTGCTAGAACCACTACCTTCATCTTCTATTTTGAAGGATGGTTTTTGGCCTACGAGCCGTGTTCAAGCAACTCAAGTGGATGAATTAGACGAAGACGGCGAGGATCGTGAAAAGTTTGGAGAAGATGACGCGTACGTAGGCCCTTTGAGAGGTCGCCCACAACCATCCTTTAGGGTGGGTCGAGATCTTTTTGAAGGATATTTTGTTGCAGTTCGACCCGCAGATGGTGACAATCATCCGGTTTGGATTGCAAGGGCGTTATCTGATGCAAATTGTAATCCGGAGAAAGCTAATTGTATACGCATTCAGTACTTCCGTCCAACATCGAGAGATGAAGATGTTCAAGACTTCTACACTGGATGGGATAGTGAAAGAGGTCTACGTTGGAAAGTGGATGAAACTGAACCGCCACTTTGGGAGCATACAAATGCTGTTATGACAGCGTGGAAGTCTAGCATTCGAAAAGATACTCGTCAATGCATGATCAAGATTCCTGCTGCTCAAATTGACGTTATCAACCAAAGTCTCGCATCCTACACTTGATATCTGTAGCTATGTAATATGTATGCATATGATTAGATGGTATAGTTTTGAGTGGATTGATTTTATTTTATTGCTCGGCATTGCATTATTGATTTCAACTGTATATTTTGTGTTTACAGAACATTGGAATTTAAGTATAGTCTCAATATACTTCTTTTTATATTCTTCAGCACTCTTTTCTTTATTTTTTACTTCATTATCTTATTTGTTTATCATTGAGTATGTTTTATTTCAAATTACATTGTTATTGGGAGAAAAAGTAGTAGATATATCAACTATTTATTTGGTTAACAGATAAAGCACTTGTCACATTCTGGATAGGGGGGCGGTTGGTTGTTACAACTTTCTTGCCTGCAAAGCTCATTTAGCAGCACCAAGTCATGTTGTTCTCTCATGCACTCATACAAGTCCAACGGGAATCGAACCCGGACCGCTTCAATGAGATGAATAACCCCTCACAACCAATCGCGGAGTTCATCACTTGGTGTTTAGAAGATGACGTAATCTTTATTTATATTAATTATAACATTTACTCTAAACCGAATTACATGTGTTTGAACAGACTATCACTCAAAAGACTCTCATTTTAATGGAAATTGCGCATTACAACTAGAAAATTCAGTGTTTGCCCACCTAAATTGCCTAAAATTATAATTCATTTGTTAGGGTCTAAATGGACAATATTATTATGAGAGACCCCAAACCTCTCAAAATATTGAATATTGTGTTTATGGACAGAGAGTAAAGGCGCTGATGCAGAAATTGACCACTGAGATTGCGCCTAACTTACAAGTGGAATGGTACGTGGTTGGATTACCAAAATCTATGGGATTCTTGATCCGGCAGACACGGCCAAGGACACTAAGGGAGGCTATGGATGCGGCAGCCAACTATGAGAACTCGGCACAGTCACTTCGGAAGTCCCTGAGAAGAAGTGAGAAGAAGGAGAAAGAGCGGAACAAGAAAGGCAACCGGAAGTCGAAGCACCGGAAGAAGGTTTCAGACTCGGAAAGCAGCTCTGATACATCCGGAACGGAAGCATCGGATCCGGATTCTTCCAGTTCGGATGAAGAGAGAAGTATCTCGCCACCTCCGCGATCATCAAGACGGAATCAGCGAGAGAAGACCACTATCAAGGTGAAAGCGGAGGATACGGATTCGAAGAAGATGATGAAAAGCATTCGGAGTCTCTGGAGGCGATCAAGGTCAACCTCGTAGAGAACCGGAAACCACGACGGGTTGTTCCGACTTCCCGATCTAATGTCTGGTGCGGACGATGTGGAGAACCGGGTCACTACCCGAGTGAATGTCCACGAACTCCGTCAAAGCAGGTTCACTATGTGTACCCGGAAGAAGAGATGTACTACACCATGGCGGAAGAGGAAGAGGAAGTTTACCAAGTTCAACCAACTTATGCAAGGGGAAAAGGGATCACTGTTCCGATCCGTTCCAATATGTTGAACCGGAACTTTTTACCTGGATCAAGTCAAGGGATGATGATGCAGCAACCAATGAGACCATCCGGTTATCCGGATAGACAGGTGGTGATTTGTTATGGTTGTGGGGAACCAGGACACTATGCCAATTCCTGTCCAAACAAGGGAATAGGGCAAGGTGCGCCACGGATTCTTCCTTGCCAGAACTGCCAAGAATACGGACATCCGAAAGAACAATGTCCGAAACCGGTTGTACCAAGGCCGGTGTATAAACAAGTGCAAATTCTTCCAAAGGAGCAAACCGCCCTTAATTACGGACACACGGCCGGCACGGAGAATCCAGATAAATGACGGTGTGAAGTGGAGCTGCTAGATGAAGTGGGAACTATGGTAAACCGGGTAACCACCCGCAGCTCCACGCGGAATGAACTGGATCATTCGAATAGGAGGAGGAGGAAGAAAAAGCATAGGGAGAAACCGGAATCAAGCAGTGATTCCGACCCAGTCCCCGTAGAGGTAAGACCGGAACCGGATAGGGTTCAGTTTGAGGAAGGGGTGAAGAGGAATCGGATTCCGAGAGATATTAGTGCAGAGGTCCGAATGGAAATTTCCGGATTGGATCCTATACCTAAACCAAAGAGGGTGAGCTTTAGTGACACCCCTGTTATTATCAACCCGGATGTATGTACCCAGGAGTACAACATCATCCAGGACATCAAGGATCAGAAGGCGAACGTGACTATCGGCCAGCTACTGCATGACAATGTGACGTACCAAAAGCTGATCCGGGAGGCATGGACACGGAGACGGAAGAGGCGAGTGAAACTTCCGTCCGTTGTAGTGAACTTCACAAGACCGGAAGATTCCGGAGCACCAGAAGTCACTATGGAAATAGAGGGATGCTCAATTCCGCATGTGCCTATAGATGGAGGATCCGGGGTCAACTTGATGTTGGAAGAGACAGCATTTGACTTAGGCTTCACCACTCTGGAAGCCACGGATCAAGTCCTTAGAATGGCGGACCAATCTCGGGTGAATCTGGTCGAAAGATTATCGGATGTACCAACCCGGATTGGGGGGATAGATTACTTGCTGAATTACGTGGTTATCCGAGTTAACAAAGGAAGACCATTTCCAATGTTGCTCGGAAGACCTTGGCTATATTCGGCCCGGGTACTGGTAGATTGGGGAGCTAAGGAGTTGGTGGTAGGAAAACCTCCTATCCGAATTCCTTGGGCGACGGAAAGACATTTGGGGGAAACCAGCGACTCGGATGGATACACCACGGATTGGTCGGAACCGGAAGATTCCGCTCCTAGCTATTATGTGGACTCATTTGGAGATCAGTCTGAGACTAGCTATGGCTTCCCCAATGCTGTTCTTGAACATGTTCCGAACACAACCGGAGATCCGGTTGTGGAAGACCGATCGCTGGGAGAGTCAAGCGTTCCGTTTACGGCTGAGTGGGTAGCCAGATAGATACAAACCGGAAATCTTCCAGCCAGTATCTTCGGAACGGAAAGCAGAGAGTGGGCAGGTTTAGATTCCGATCTGGAAGGAGTTCATCCGGAAAAGATCAAACCAGTCGTTTCACCCACGGATTATGAGAAAGTGGAAATCGACCCCGGTAAGAGCTTTTACATCAATAGGCTGTTACAAGGGAAAAGGAGATCCGGATACAGTCAGCTGTTGAAGGAGTATCTCGACATTTTTGCTTGGGAGCCATCCGATTTGAAGGGGATTCCCCCTCATCTAGGAGAACACCATATCGATTTGACGGAAGGATCCATTCCGGTCCATCAACGACAATACCGGCTCAACCCCAAGTACTCATTGATGGTGAAGGAGGAAATTACTCGATTATTGGAAGCCGGATTCATATATCCGGTTAACAATTCCGAGTGGGTTTCCCCTATCGTAGTGGTCCCGAAAAAGGTGGGAACGGATGGTAAAGTCAAGATCCGGGTTTGCCAGGATTTCCGGAAATTGAACGCGGCCACAAAGAAGGATTATTTCCCTCTTCCGTTCACGGATATCATTTTGGACCAAGTAGCCGGACATGAGTGCTACAGTTTTCTGGACGGATTTTCCAGTTACAATCAAGTCTTCATTCGGTGGTGCGATCAATTGAAGACCACATTCACGACGGAATGGGGGACTTTTGCTTTCACACGGATATCGTTTGGATTGTGCAATGCACCCGGAACCTTTCAACGTCTCATGATGGACATTTTCAGAGATTTTCTTCAACATTTTATTGAGATATTTATCGATGACTTTGCGGTTTACAGTGACCGGAAAAGTCATTTGGACTGTTTACGGAAAACCTTTGAAAGATGTCGAGAGACCAACCTGAAGTTGCATCCGGGCAAGTGCTTTTTCGGGATGAGTTCCGGAATACTACTCGGACATGTAGTGAGCAAATCCGGATTGCAGGCGGATATGGATAAAGTTAGGGCAGTGTTAACCTTACTACCTCCGACCAACGTTAACGAAATCCGTGGATTTTTTGGCTGTATTGGATACTACCGCTGGTTTATTGATGGGTATGCCAAGAGAGCGATTCCTCTTACAGAACTCCTAAAGAAGGATACGGAATTTGAATGGACCGGAATCCGACAACAGACTTTTGAAAATCTCAAACTCCAGCTTGCTAAAGCTCCAATCTTGTATATTCCGGATTGGACAAAGGAATTCCATGTTACCATCGATGCATCCGGTTGGTGTCTAGGATCTATTCTTTGGCAGTTCGATGGAGTAAAACGCGAGAATCCGATTTACTACGCAAGTCGGCAAATGAGTATGGTGGAGCGGAATTACACCACCACGGAACGGGAAGCGTTGGCTGTGGTATACTCTTGTAAAAAGTTCCGACATTACCTTCTGGGTTACAAGGTAATTTTTCATACGGACCATGATTCTTTAAAGTACCTTGTAAACAAACCGGATTTGTCAGGCCGGATTGCTAGATGGATTTTGTTGTTATAGGAATTTAACTATGAAGTAGTAGTTAAACCCGGAAAGGAAAATTCAAACGCGGATTACCTTTCCCGACAAAAGGGACCGGAATCCGTAGCAGATATATCTGTTGAGTTCCCGGATGAGTTTTCGGAAACTTTCTCACTAGATGTCTTTCACCTTAATGATGAGTCTATATCAGAATATCAGGATATCATAGATTACTTAGTGGAATCTAGATATCCGGATCAGATGAGCCGAGAAGAAAAAGAGATTTTTCAGAGAAAAGTGGCCCCTTATACTTTGATTAGAGGAGTCCTCTTTAAGTTAGGACCGGATGACGTACTTCGGAGATGCCTAGAGCTTCCGGAGCGGAAGAAGGTAATCCGAGCACTTCATTCCGGAAGTTCAGGAGGACATTTTGCGTTTGTCAATACTGTCAACCGGATCTATACAGCCGGATACTAGTGGCTAGGCTTGCACCGCGATGTGAGAAGTTATGTTCGGAGTTGTGATTAGTGTCAATGGACCGGAGCACCATCTTTCCGGAACCATTGGCCGCTCACTCCAATCATCCCTTTAGCACCTTTTGAGAAATGGGGGATAGATTTTATCGGACCTATCTTTCCGGTCAGTACACGGAAGAAGAGATACATTATCCTAGCTACGGATTATGCGACCAAATGGGTGGAAGCCAAGGCAACTAGGAAGAACGATATAGAAACTTCAGCGAACTTTTTGTTTGAAGAAATCCTCATGCGATTTGGGCACCCATTGGAGTTAGTTAGTGACCGGGGCACTCATTTTCTCAATGATGTCATCCTCGACCTAACAAGAAAATATCTCATCAAACATCGGAAGACCACTCCTTACAACCCAAAGGCAAACGGATTGACGGAGCAAGCGAACGGTATCGTTGGTAAGATCCTGAACAAAATGGTTTCCGCTCACAAAACGGATTGGGACCGGAAACTGCCTTCGGCGGTCCATGCATACAACACTACGGAGAAAACCACGACCGGAAAGACACCATACTTCCTGGTCTTCGGACAAGAAGCGATGCATGGGGTGGAATTAGAGGTGGAAACATTCCGTGTAATGGCAGCTCGGAATGCCGAATCAAGAATGGAAACACTTCCCCGACTCATTGCTATTGAAGAATTGGAGGAAATCCGAGATACAGCGCTGGAGAAGACTACGGGTGTTCAAGAGAAGTGGAAGGAAATCTACGACCGGAAACTTCCGGCTGACCACGGAATTCGAGAAGGAGGATTGGTCCTTCTATATGACAACCGTCACAAGGACTTTCCAGGTAAATTACATACCAGATGGATGGGACCATTCCGGGTGAATCAAGTTTTTCAGAATGGCTCTTTGCAACTGGAAACATTACGGGGCCAGTGGCTTGATACTCGGGTGAACGGATCGAGAGTAAAGAGGTACAATGTTGCTACTTCTTCTGATGATGAGGAATGATGTTCGCGGGGACGCTCACAGATGACGAGGGGGTAATGTGACAACTCATATTTTTGATTTTTATTTGTTTACCCTTTTGAGAGAACCGGAAATTAGAAATAGGTATCCGGATTCATCTAGAAAGAAAAATAAAATCCAAAAATAGTCACCAAAATTACCTTACGGAACTAATCCGGTTTTAGGTCAAAGCGGAACGGATTAGATGTACAATTGGATAGTATTTCCAACCGGAATCTTGTTGACCGGATTAGGAGGTAACCGGATGTCAAGAACCGGACCGGATATCCGATCGGTCAGAAAGACAGTCCAGGGCGTCAGGACTATATAAAGCCTGGCCCTGCCCATTTTTCAGGTCTCTGGATTTCCACGTGTTGTTGTGTCCTGATTTAGCGCCTGACGTTTCTATCGTTGACCACGGCCAGGGAGAGGAAGTGCAAGAGGGTACGGAAGTGAGAGAAGGGTGTGAAACGGAGAGATCTCCTCCGGACATGAATGGGTGAGACCTTGAATGCGAGCGGATACGTGAGAAGCTAAGAGTGGGAGCACGCCGGTAGGGTAGTTTACAGGCGGAGCGGAATATCTGAGTGTCGCGCACTCCCTTTTTAGGACTGTAGAGAGTGAAAACCGGGTAGAGCTACCCTCATGCCGCGGCTGAACCAGAAGAGAGGTTCTAACACCCCGCCCTCGAGTGAAGTAAAGCTTAGAAAAGTAGTTCCGGTCATGCCGACCACACAACCGGAACAGGGAGAGCTCAGAGAGGATTTGTCGTTGATGGGTTGTCAGGGGTTATCTTTGAAACCTTGGGGTTTCAAAGATGAGAGGATGGTTAGAGAACTCCTGAGTGGCATATCGAATCAGTTCGATAACACCCTGAGAGGGAATCCGGTCCAATGGTCCGAGGCTTTGTGGCGGGACGTATACGGATTCCGGCCAGGAGGACTCGGCCTTGCCAACCGGAAAGATGATTTCGTCCAGGGCAAGTTCGGAAGCGTAGTAAACCCGAAGGACGGCTACGCGGTCGAAGACTGCCTTGATGACCGGGAGCGACGTCTGCTCCAATTCCTGGTTCCGGTTTTGCATCCGGAAAAGCCCACCAGGGTGACTATCACCTTGGCTAACACGATTTTCGGAGCGTTGAGCGGAACCCGGAAAGTAGACTGGGGCCGGATCTTCTTTGATCTAGTGTCCTAGCTTACTACGAGAATGGAGAAAAGTAGGGCTACCCCACTATGTCCTTATGTGTACCACCTCTACCAGCAACAGGAACTGCTGACGGAGGTGGAGCTGAAGGTATGGAAGGCCCAAGAGCGGACTATGAAGTACGGCGAATCCGAGTCCGACCAAGAAGCGGATTCCGGAAACAAAACCGAGGAGGAGGAAGAAGAAGAAGAAGAAGAGGAACCTTATGTCCCCAACAAGAGGCAGAAGACCACTCCGACTCGGAATCGAGGAACGCCTCCGGGACATCCGAGGCCGCGCAGAAGTGAGACTCCAACCGGATCGAATGTGGCATCCGGATCTGGGACCAAAGATCCGTTTGACGAATTGGTTGGGATCCTCTACGGAATCCGGGCGGATTGGGAAATTAAGAAGCGGGCGCTCGGGGAGATCGCGGAATTAATCGGAGCGGAACCGGACAGTCAGTTGCCGCGGAAGGTGGCTGAAAGTATTATCAATCCGGAAGAGCTCCGGAAGATGAAGGAAGAAAGCAAGCGGCAGCACGATGAGGTGGAGACCCTCAAAGCCGAACTTTTCACGTTGATTGAGAACGCCACCGCGACAAAGGAGATGGCGGAAGAAATGAAGAAGTTGGCCGCGGAAGTGAAGGACGTGCTTGGAGGACCCGGAGCCGCAGTCACCAAGGCACGCCTGTTCGAAGAGGAGGTGCACAAGGACAAGAAGATATCCGGAACTAGGGTGGTGCACATCCTCACCGATTTTGAGGAACAAATGGAGAAGCTCCTATCCAAGACACGGGAGTCAGTGGACCGGATCGTGGAGAGCAGCCAGAAGTTGACAGAAATTCCGGTCCGACTCTCAGAAATGTCTCTTCCGGACTTGTTTCCGGAAGACGTAGCTCAAGAGCCAGGAAAGGACAAGACGCCCCAGTCAAGCAGGGCCAAGAAGGATACACCCTCGACCGGACATCAGCCGATAGATTTGGACTCCCCGGAAGCTGAGGAAGAACATCCGGTTCTACCTACGGATGGAGAAAGGAACCGGAATCTAAGTGAGGTCTTTGAGCAGTTGGAGAGACCTAATGAGAGCCCTACCATTGGATCCCGAGTGTATGAGACAGAACAAGAAGGATTGTAAAAATAGGACTTATAGATAGGAACCGGAATAGAATCCGGTTAGGATAAGGTAGGACCGGATTGTCAACGCCTTTAGAGGTGGAAATCATGTATTCACTTTTTGCTTTTTGCTTTTTGTATATAAAACAGTCTCTGAGCTGGAGACAGAGAGAGAGTTCTTTTGGCATTTCCTTGTGTACTTTCCTTTAAACTAACTTTTGTGTATTTTTCCCGAGTATTGGCAAGAGTGCACGGAGTTAGAATAGGAAGGTGAGTACGGAGGTGTTGGTAGAGTTTCTCCCCTTGATGTATGTTTCCGGTTCTAGGTACATGTGAGTAGGTTATGAAGAGTTAGGAGTGGATTCCAGTGCCTCAGCAACTATAGAAGTTTAGCATTCCGGGTAAGAGATCCGTTGATCAGGCTAGGCGGATAGGGAGGGATTCCTTAGCTGCGCTAGAACTCCTAGGTGGGAAATCCGGTCGAGTATCCTGACTCCTGTGAGGTCTTGCCACCGTTGTGGGTGAACAGAATAACTTTTGTAGGTGTTGGAACGGACAGATTCACTTGTAGCCACCGAACTTCGTGCGGAACGGATCAGTGTCAAGGTCGTTGTAGTATGAGAGGATCGTACGGGGGGTCTTTGTGTGACCTATGATTCGGATTACTATTCGTATTACTGTGAAAGATCAAACCGGATCCGTGTTAGTTAGGGGATTAGTGGATAGGGAAAGTGGGTCTTCAGCCACTATAAGTCACGGAAGGAGTGGTGGGCTTACCACTTTCAAAAGCAAGCGACGAACCCTCTGATGGTAAAATAGAGGTAAAACTAAACCGGGTACGGAAGGGTGGACCGGATCGGATCCACCCAGGAGGATACATAAGACCGGAAGTTGTAGGGTCCAGAATCGAGAAGTCAGTCCAGAAATTGGGAAATTAATAAAACCGGAAGTAGGATACAGTCCGGTCGAAGCTTTCCGGTTGGTTTTGGGATGTTCCGGTCGTTAGAGGTAGAACCGGAAAAGTAGAATTAAAGGGTTTAATTAAGTTTATCTCCTTGTTAGAGTCAGCTACTTCACAGGATCTCGTGGGTTCGATCTTTAGGGTCATTTTGTTATGCTCTAGAGTGATTTTTGTGAGTATAATAGGGAAATTGCTTACTCTGTGCTGCGACAGTCCTGATACGCACTCTCCTCGTTTGCCTTGAGCTGAGAGTGGTGGGCGTACAAATGAGACAAATATGCCGGAAGAGGACTCTGGCTCTTCTTTCCGGACCGGAGGGCACGCACCAAGTCTCCGACAAGCTCATGGATGATGGCTGCCCAATCCATCATCATCTTTCCCTGGAGGCTCCCCAAGATGGTGAAGGCCACCTTCGCTACTATTCGCCGCGGCTTGGTGGAATGGAGGATAGGGTTGAGAAACGCTATCACATCCCAATACTCCGGATTCACCAGGTCAGAAACCTGGTGACCTTCCTTCGGGTTGGCGGGTGCCCGGAATTCGCCCTCCATCACCTCGTGGTTCTTTTCCATGACCTTGTCCGGCGCCTCCCGGAACTTGTAGATGGCCCTCCAAGTGTTCACCGTCCACAGGTCTGGCTTCGCCCGAATGGTAGTATCCAAGATACCACTTTCAGGACGGAGTATGTCCAACACCAGACTCTCCTCTCGGATCCCCCACGGCACTTCTAGGAGTCCGTCACACCCCATGTTGTGGAGATGCTCCCGTAGGCGCGCCAGCCGGTCGTCCTTCGTCGAAACCTCTGGAACCACCTTCATCACCGGGATGGTCCTTGGTCGAGGCGCCGGTGCCGGCATCTCGTCCTCCGAATCCTCAGGCAGATCCTTCAACTTCCGCTGTCTTGCCCTAGAAGCCATCGTGCTCATGAACAATCCTCACACAATCTCTCCCTAAATCTCTACTCACCACTTTCACTCCGGTAACCCCTGCACGATCGCAACTCATACAGTCCCTCAGTCTACCGGAATTCTAACAAAGCGAGGAAAACGGAATACGCCGGTGGAAGAACAAAAGAAAGACGATAAGTGTGCTCGCAGCCGGCTACAGTCTTCCTTTTATACTGGCCCGATGTACGGGACAGGTTTTGGCAGCAAAATCCTATCCCTAGTACGGATCCGGTTTCCGGTTTAGGGCCGGCGCCGTCATCCAATTTCCGGATTTTAGGTTTTTAGCCCTAATGAAATTTTTCCGGATCCGGAAATTCGGTTTTCCTAATTTGCCCTAACTTCCTAGGAGAACTCAAAAACTTTCCTTCTGAAGGAGACAATTTTTGAATTTTTCCGTCCTATGCTAGTATTATGGGTCTAGCATATGGGATCGCATTCCCACAACTGCTAATCTAACAATGCTGCGGCACAGGTAGCCTCATCGATAATCTCCTTCACATCAAGCTTCAACTCAAACCCCACAAATTGACTCTTCACAGGGTGCGAGATAGGAGGCAAGCTGAATTTTGAAGTCAACAGCAAATGGCTATAAATCGAACTCGGTTCCTTATCGTTTCTCACCAAATAAGTACGACTACCTTCTTTAAGACGCTCGTACCAGAAACCAAAGAAAATAACGTCCCCAGGGCCGTACCCATTCCCCTTTGGGTCTGTGAAGCTGTTTTGAAGCGTACATGTTGTAGTATGCACTAGCATCAACTAATACACTAGTAGAAAATAGGGTCAAATGTGACCAATCAAGAAATGACTGGTGACTAAAAGGCTACTGGAAAATGACTACCAATCGCAGAAATGGTGCCAAAGTTGACCTGTCAAGGGCCACAGTCATTTAGTAGTCACTTCCTACAGTAACGGATGGCAACCGGATGAAATCGACGACCAGAATTGATATCATCTACAGTCAAGTCTGTCTTCAATTGCCTTATAGCTGATGTGGACTATTTGTCGTCATACTACAGTGATTAGAATGTTTGTCGAGTGCCGATAGAACTAACGAATGACTGCCAATAAGACACCGTGGAAATTCAAATTATTACTTTTCTATTATGATATTCTATAAAGGAATTATTTTATTACAGTCATGTTTTAGTCATAGACAAGGTGCTTCAGCTAACTATGGAAATACTAACAAATAACTTTGTCAGGTGGCTCAATGTGAAAATTGCAAAGAAACATATTCCAATCAGACATAGAATTGTATAAAAAAAACAATTGTATAAATTAATGTGCGTCAGGCTGTCCAGTAAATAATACAATATGTGATGCATGTGGATTTTTTATATGAACACTCTAATACTCTGCACATGCTATCAAATGGTCCTGTGCAGATAATTCTGTAGCCCCCACTAGAGAAGCGTGGATGGGCCTGACAGGCACAGTCTCTAGAGCTGTGAGGCCAATAGTTTCCATCGTCGTTGTGATGAACACATCTGGTGGCTCCACGACCTCCCTCCGTGAGCGAACTTTTTTTTGCAAGACAACTTTCCACCCAAGTTGCTCTACAATGTCGGAGAAAAATACTTGGGTGGCTTGGCTTGAAAAGATGAAGGGTTCAGCCATGCGTGGTAGCTTGTGTCGAAAATTGACCTGTAAGAAACCAGCTTCATCACGAACATATGTGGGACTTCCTCGATTATCCGATTTCTTCATCCATTCACAACAAAGAAGCACCATGGGTGCATTTAAAGGCCCATAATCCAACTTCAAAATATCCTTCAACACTCCAACATAGTTGACAGCCACATCTTGAGCGAACATCATATTCATTAAAATGAGAGTTTTCCAGTGAAATGGGAGTTGCGGAAGAGACTTTCAACCATGAATTTAATATACTTGTAGATCAATGACTACTAGGAAAGCATTGCAATGACACAGAAAGTGCATACGGAAGGTACAAATTCCAAAATCGAAGGTCAAAATTGTGACTTCTTCATAATTTATAGGAAGTCATCAAATATACATGTATTGTATGTATGCACTATAAACATAAAGCCATCCATGTACTAAACTACTACTTCCATTGTAGACTACACTTGTATAAGATACATATGATGTAAAACGTAGGGTTCAGGAAGCACTACGACTGAGCACTAGGACTTTCGTAAAATTGACAATTGCGTCCACAAAATGAAGGCTTTGTGACCAGAAGGCTATGAGCCAACCTTTATCAACAGCAGAGACAAACGTAGGGATTGTCAAAGCCCGGAAATTAAAGAGTTGAATACCAATTGTTACCTGACCTAATATTCTCAGACATTGCACCGGAGAAAGTGCAATGCAAAAGATTATTTGGTGAGGCAACAGTTGTTATTCAACTCTACAACATCCGGGCTACGACAACGTATTGTCCATAATGACTATGAGGTCCACGATTGTCAAAGCCCCGAAAATTGTAGAATCGAATACCAGCTGTTCCCCTAGTTGAGCCAATTCGTGGTAGAAGAAAGCAAACATTATATAACCTTAACTCTTAGCTACTCTTCAAATGTACTCTCACACACCACAATGTCCAAAAAGCAATGTATGAGTGTACATTAGAAGAATTGCTGAGAGTAAAGGTTATATAATGTTTCCTTTCTCTTCTACCACGAATTGGCTCAACTATGCACATAGTCGGGTCTAAGACATCTTAAAAGTGGAAAGGGAGAAAGCAAACATCATATAACCCGACTCACACCCCTATTCATCAAGTACTCTCACACACCACAATGTCTAAAGAGTAGTGTATGAGTGTACTTGACGAGCATGGCATGAGTTGAGCTATATAATTTTTGCTTTGTCCGTTTCCACTTTCAAGCTCAGTTGTGCACTCAGTCGGTTCCATGTGCAATGCAAACGATTATTTGTTGAGGGAACAGTTGATATTCAACTCTACAACTTCCGAGTTTCGACAACCCCTACATTATTCTCTGCTATTGATAAAATCGGACTCAAGGCCTTACTAAGGTTTAGGGTTTATTATTTCTGTACTCTCTATACAAACTTAGGGATTGTTGAGCCTTTTTGTACATAATTAGGACCTCTTCTACATACAATTGTACATGAGGTACAAGATGCAGTCTTCAGAAGCATTTCCTAGTTCGTTTTCCATGTGGAATGCTACTTAGTTATCCTACATATACAAAGATATCTACAATATGGAAATAACACTACTATTGAACAATCTTTAGGATTGGAGGTCCACCCTAGGTCGATGAGTTCATTCAATTTCTTCATTCAGCTATACGATGCACTCTTCATCTTTTCCCGAGCCCTTCGAATTTCTGGTCCTCGACTGTATCCCTCCTTGTTAATATGTCCAAAGTCTCGAATGTGTTGCCCCCTTTGTGCTTGCAACGACCTTCTTTCCCATGCGTCCCAACTTGGAGTTGAGACATCAGTACAGAATGATCCACTGCGTTTTGGTTTCTTCAATCTCCCTCGTTCAGACGGAATGTGTGGCCGTGGTATGGATGGTCCAACAGCAAGGATTGGAAGCATTTCCGAAAGTGGATGAATTGGGGCCTTGGACTTCTCTTGTGCTACGGAGGTTGGATAATTGGCGTCCCTGTAAAGCTTCCTCTGAGTCCCCTTGTCCGAGGCAGTTGGTGACATTGATGACGCCCAGAGATCTTTGGAGCGCAGAGGAGATGGCGAGCATGAAACTGACAAGCGCGGTTTCTTCTCCGGCGGACTGTCCACCACTCCCTCATCGACTGGTTTCCTTGAGAAGTCCATAGTGGAATTGACAGTCGGAGCTGAGCAGAGGAAGTTCCCAGTACTGAGTATAACGTACTGTCCATAGTCGAAGATGGAGTCCGCAGATGCCTGACAGGGGAGTCCATCCGTTGCAGGGTACTCCAATGTGCTGTCCATCTGCAACAAACGTACCTTGAATTAGAATAACAATCGAGGGAATTTCAACATTGGACATCATTTTGGGGTCTCCGTAGTCAAGATTGGCAGGAGAGTCCACAACCGTGATTGCCCGCGAAGTTGCAAATCAGTGCGACTCGAGCTGAAATGTACGAGACTCCAAAAGTATTGAACGAGGCTTCAAAAAACTACACATCAGCTCCACTCGCGCTAAATCGCATACCTCTAGTGGGTCAGCTATCTAGTGCCACTAGGCGACCCCCGAACCACCTTTATGAGCTCGTCGTACTCTCGACGATTCCTTTCCTCGCACAACATTTTTTGCCCGATTTTCCACTTCTTCGCTTTCCTGAACGCTTTGAGTCCCATGTCTTGGCTTCGGTGCAACTGTTGAAACCAAGGAAGTAGAACCCCGAGCAGGAACGTGTCCTTGTCTCCATTGCCCTTGTTACTCCAGGACTCCAAGACTACAACATTTTCCGGTTTGTTCATGATGTGCTTCCGGCGGCTGTCGTCGACTACGACTGTATTGTTAGGAGTGAAGTTTGTTCGGGAGTCGGCGAAAAGCACGTCTAGGTTCTTGAGGAACAATGCTTTGTCGGTTGTCGGTTCCTTATAGGGGATCCACGTGCCGGCTCCATCCTAGCGCTTCAACGTTTTGCATGCGTCCTGCCCGAGAACTTAGAAGGGCAACCCTCCATCTCGGAACAGATAAGCGCAAATCTCATCAGTGGTGGACTTCTTCATGGAACTCCACACTGAGACGAATGCTATCCTACCTAACTCCTTCAAGAACGAGGAGCAGTTGGGTCTGACGTAGACAACCTTGGGTCCTACAATGGCCCCAATTGTGGCCGAGTGTGGCTCCGACTTCTGGTTGTACGCATTCCCTGACCCCTTGGACTTCCAATCTTCTGTAACACATAGAATGCCATTGAGGTCCAGGATGACGTTCAACCACTTCCCTGCCATCCCGGATCTCAATGACCTATGGACTCCCTCCGAGGATCCCTTATCAGAGCCCTACAGATCGGACCCCTGGTAACAAACGGCAGCAATAGTGTCCAGTCACGCCAAATGACACGAATTCTAGGAGGCAACATTGCTCAAAATGAAGGCAGAAGAGTAATGAGTCCATCAGAACAAGAGGGCGCATTTTACCTTCCTCCGCATAGAACCTGAAGGTTCATCTTGGTTTTCCATTGCCAATAGTGTAGGACTAGGAAGTACCGATTGCTCATCCATTGGTTGTGTCTCATCTACATTCGGGTGTGGTGAAGGCATTGGTGGAAGAGAATGTGCGACAACAGAAGGGCCTTTCTCAGGCAAGCAATCGACATTCAGGTGGCCTGCGATTCATAAATCAAGAAAAATAGTTTTCGTGAGAAATCCATTTATTATAATTTCATGAAATGAGTTTTAATTTACAAAACTAGTCCTACATTCTCTGTACCACTTGAATTGCTTCTAGTCGGCATGTTGTATCTACAATTGAATCTCTAGCCCAAAGACTACAATACAATTCAACGCGAGTCGCGTTGAGACTACACACAGGACATTGAATGGTCATTGGGCACAACCTGCAGGTGGTTCCTTGGTGGGTTGGTCAGAACTTGCTTGCGTAGGCCCGGAATCATCCACTCGCAGGATGCGCGCAATGCCAACGCCCTCCATTGCGGTGTCTCCCTCGCCGACGTCGACACCACTCCGTTCAATGGCCTCTGGAGCTTCCTCTGTTGGCGGGAGTGGCATCGAGACAGGATCCGCACCAGGAAGAGGTGGAGGCGCATTGTCCAAGTGCACCGGGCTTGAGGCATTGTTGATGTTGGAACTGGAGGATTGGCCTTGCAGCATCAGCGAAGGCGACTGCGTCGCGGGTTGTAGCTCAGCAAGAGGTTGGATTCCGACCCTCGACATCAACAACTGTATGATCTCCCTGTTCCTCCGGGACTCTTCTTTCATCTAGTCCGTGTTCCGTTGGTGCATCTCCATGTTCAACAACCGCTCGTTTGCATTGTCAGCTCTCATTTGAGCCAATGCTAGCTCCGTCTGCTTCTGTGAATTCTCCGTCTACTTCTGCAGAGCCGCTAGAGATTCTGTGATCGACCTCTGAATTTCGGCCAGTTGCTGGACGACACTGGTGATGGGATCTGCCTTCCTCTTCTTCTGTGGCCGTCCGGAAGGAGTGGGCGTCCGCGGCGTCTGTGATAAGGGCGGAAGCATGGATGAAGCAGACGACCCCGGCACATCTGTGTGTCGTCTTGTTGGTGTGGGCATCTCTTCAATGCCTACATTATGATCATCCATCTCCATAATGTCGTCTTCCTCCTCATCGGTGGAAATGTCTTCTACATCATCGTAGATTGGAGCCGCCTTCTTTCTGGCTGGAGACTCCTGACTTGATCTCAATTTCCGCTTGGAGGAGGAACTGGAACCTTCACTACTCTGGATGGGATACCTAGTGTCGAGAAAATCTGCCTTATCCAATGTGTAGGCCTTCGAACAGATTTTCTCCCAGTCAGGGGATTCCACTGCGAATCCAACAGCGTACACGTCTACAGATGACATCTGCAAGGGAGAGAAGCAGAGGGTAAGAATACAATTGTAGACAGTGACAATTCAGCGCGACTCGCGCTGAATTGACGAGTGCGTGAAACCATGAAATTGAAGAGGAAGGAAACGAATCAGCACTAGTCGCGCTGATCGGAAGTGAAGGGACATACCACTGCAGCGCATGTAAGTTTGCCTCCCGCAAAACAGGAGAAGATACAACCCCCTGGAGCGCAGAAACTCTTCACGAGACACAAATAGAACTCCATGCGCAACTCCAAGCTGTGGAGCCGGTATTCGAGCTCGCTGTAGGCACGTGCCTTCACGTACCGATTGGAGTCCGGGCATTCGTACTGCTCTGGAATGCCCACTCCAATTGCGTTGTTGGGATGCTGAAAAAACACCAGAAACACCTTCGGCGGCTTATTCGACGCCGAAATATCTTTGAGGCGGTCATTCTTTCCCGCATTGTACGTGGAGTAGTCCAATAAGAAGGAAGCCAGAATCTCGTCCGACTCCACGAAGTGCAGGACCTGTGCCTGTTCCTTCTCATCGCCGCAAATTATGAGCCAGGAGGGAACATTCTGAAGTACCGGGTCGTGCATCTTGCGGAGTGACATCATTACTTCCTTGAAGTAAGGGCTGTCCATAGTGGAGCTCCCTTTATTCTCGACTCCAGGTAATGTCCTGAAGTCGATCACGCCCAACGCCATTCTCTTCGACGTGTCTGGATCCCATGTTCTCGCTGGCCACTCCATAAAACTATTAGTGCTTTCAACGTATGGGTGGTAATAACCCTTGGCCGTAGGTTTCTCGAATTTATTCTTGTGATGAAGAAATACGTTGAAAAATTTGAATGCTTGTGGGGAGAGCTCCGCACAAGTCTTATTCTTTTGGCTGACAGATTTTGCTCTCCCGAAGTAGGCCTCTCCAGGTCGGTCGAGGAGCACGTCCATCGTGGCTCTGGAAAACATTCGTGACGTCTTGAATGCTTTCCAATTGTCCTTGATGATTTCGTTCTTGGCATTCATAAGTCCAAGCTCAGGATCGATTTGGTGAAGCTCTTTCTTCACCAAGTGCTTGCGCTTCCGCCTCTCTGACCACTTCCTAGCAGTATAGCAACTCTGCAGCACAGATGACACGGCCTTCACCGTCACCTTCGGATAAGGCAAGGTGCGTTTCTCTCCCGTCTGGTTCAGCATATGCTTGGCGAGTGTCGCCAATTCGTCGTAGCTCAGGTTTCCCAGATGCTTGAAGAATTCTCGGTTGAGAAGGCAGTTATCTGGGTTCCATCCTTCCCTTGCATTGAACGTTCTCCGCATGTCTGGGTTGATGAGCTCTCCGAATGCAGCCGCAGTGATAACCTCGCTCCAGAGCTTGTATACTTCCTCTGGGGCCGTGATTAGCTTGAGCTCATTCGTGAGCTTCAGCTTCTCCTCCTTGGACTTTGTCTTTGCGATTGGGAGGTTCTTGTTCACGTCAATCATCGAGAACCGCAAGAAGACGGCTTTCTCAAAGTCTTGAGGATCGTACACAACACTTTCATTAGACAAGGTGGTTTAATAAAATTTGAATTGGCATTGCTAGTTGACTTGAGCCAAACTTGACACATCAGTGCGAACCGCGCTGAAATGCATACATACCTGAAAGGACTCTCTGTTTCTTCTTGCTTCAACCATGCGTCTTGTAGCCGTGCTGGTCCCGACGGACGCTGCCTGCGTAGGATTTCTTGGCTTCCCCATAGCCTCCCACACTGACCGCGCTCCGAGGATATTTGTTGCCCATGACGGCTACGCAACCTGGAAATGGTTTGTCCTATTGTAGAACGCGGAGATGAGCCTGAGCTTCTCTGCGTCATTTGACCAAACCACAAAGCACTTCCATTTTCGGAAGTGTTCCCTCTCTGTGCGGTCCACCTTGTTGGCGTCATCCATCATCCACTTACTGGCAGCGACGCTGTGCTGCCCATTGATGATGTAGAAATTGCCTTTTTCAATCTCTGCCCACTCTTTCGGTTTTTCATTGTATCCAACCGGTATGACGCAGAGCGTTTGTCTCGTGCTCTTGTCGGGCATATTTAGTAGCCAGTTCACTAAATCCTCGACAATTCGGTCCTCCTTCGAGCGGATGTTGAATGTTGCCGGAGGTGGGACTAGTTGAGAGATGTCAATCTCTTTCTTGTCATCAGTCTTGAAGATGTAGGCGTCCTCACAAGTGGTCCAAAACTTCTTGTACACTTTGCTTACTTCTTCATAGTCTGGCTTTCTTTCCGTTGCTTGAGAATGAGGGACATGTGCCATCTCGTCGACGTAACTTGCCTCCGCAACTTCAGATACCTCAGAGGACCTTGCCAGAGGTGCCTGCACGGACGGGGATGCCTTACTTTCCGGGGTTTTCTCTACCGGCTTTCTCGAATTTCTGGTTCCCCGAGCGCCTCCGGATTCCTGCGTGCTGTTGAGTTTGGAGCCTTGACTCACACCCTGTCTGGAGGTGTCCACTGAGACGGATCTCGGCCTGCTTAACTCTGTCTGCATTGCCAGCTTCCCTTTGAGTTGATCGAAGTCCTTGAACAAGGCACAGATCTTGCTGCAGAGCTTCTTGTGGTTCAGGGGCGTGCCATCTGAATTCTGCCACTCATTGTTATCAATTTTTTTCTCCAACTCCTTTATTTCGTCCCGAAACGGCGTGGGTTCTAGGCTTGCGAGGAGGGGTGTCATCACATACGGAATGAGGATGGAGTTTAGGCAAATTGTGAAGTGGTACTGGTCTTGAGGGGCAACGTTGGGAAACGTTGTCACACACTTCACTCTAACCATGGGGAAGGTGTCCGTTTCTAGATCTTTTACCATCTCCTCGTAGGAGAGGTTTAAAAACACTTGCGCATTCTTGAACTTGTACGCGAAGCAGAAATTGTTTCTGAAGGGGATCATGTGGAATCCCCACACTTCAACCCTCTCCGGATGTTTGAACTCCCAGTACTCGCCCTCGATGAGGGATCCATCTGTCTCGTTGGGGTCTTCAGGGTACTGAATATCACATCTGTCGAAGTACATTTCCAGTGCTTTCCTATGTTGATCCATTCTGTGAGGAGAATAATAATATGTCAGGTGGCTTGTTATAAATGCACTTGTCGGATCAGTGCGAGTCGCGTTGATCTGCGTTCGGTTTGTAGATTGTTGTTTTCGGCCTTGTTACATTGCTTGTCTGTTGTGGATGTTGAGGTATTTTCTACTTATGAAGGTGAGGTTAGTTTCTATTGGGTTTGGTTCTCTATTCCGATGACATCAGTTATCTGGCTTCCTTATCTTTTACGGCAAGACTTAACGAATCAGCACGGGTCGCGCTGATGTGTACAGTTGTTATATATTTGCATTGTGGAATTCATGTATTGAGGTTCGTTTTATTTTCTCTGAGGTTGTCTGTTTTTACAGGGGAGACGTTGCAGATCAGTGCGTCTCGCGCTGATCAGCGGTGCAGGGTTCTTAAATACTATGGAGTTGTGCTACTACAATTGAGAGTGGGTTGCTCTGATTCGCTTGTCGGGAGATATTAGCGTAGCAGAATTCCTAGATTTTAGTTCAATTATATGAACTTAGTCAGTTTATGTTTTGAGGGCGACATTGCAGATCAGCACGGCTCGCGCTGATATGCAGTTCTTTGTTTCAGGTGACGGACTCCAGCTAATCACTGTGATCCTTGAGCTACTTATCCTATAGTCTAACTAGCTATGTCAAATTTTTCTGGCTTCCATGATAGTATATTGTCAAATCAGCGCGGCTCGCGTTGATTTGCATTCTGTCATATTTTAGGGTTTTAAGGGCAAGTCTGCTTCTGAACTTTTCCAGGATTTCTCACACAAATTCCAGAACACATACAGACCCTAAGCAAACCTAAGCTCAGATAGACCTGGAAGTGAATTGACCTAGAAGTGAATTGGTTAAGGATATACCTATGATTAAAATCAAGGGAAGGCAAGAATTGAATCTGGACTGAAAACAAGAAAAAATCAAATTCCGAAGCTAGCTGAATGCTGAAACTGCATTCACTTCCTCATTAATTGATTCCTGAATAAAATAACAAACATAGTCTTTGAGACGTTAATGCTCTGCCAATGAATATAATCCATCCTTCAAAATGGCAGCTTACACAACAAGTTTGAAAAGCAATGAAATACAGAAATGAAACATGAAACTTGGAACAACAAACGTCCAATGCCTTTAGCTTTGACACTATAGCCAAAAACAGTCCAACATCACACGCTCCGCTCCTCTCCGCTCCAGGACAACTCAAAAACCAGGATGCTGGCTTCATTTCTTTCGGGAAAAAACATGCACTACACGTAGCCGAGTCCCTCAAAGCAAAAGACATCGACCTCTACAAAGCTCGCACACTAAATTCATTCACGCTGCAATCCAATCTCTTTCATCTTATGCATGGGTTCAATCTGCGACTGTCTGGCACGTTCTATGGCAACTCAGTCTAGAACCTCACACATTCCATCAGGAGATGGCGAGAGTGTCGGGGATTCGGTGCACAGGCAAAACACTAGCATCAATGAAAATGCCCGCATGGCCTGGGGGGCAACCGAAGAATTGCCTCAGCAACGTAGCGACAGATGCATTACGAAACCTTGGTGTGCAATGAAATTCCCTCGTCAATCATGGACTACGAATTGCATGAGCTCTGCGAGAGAAGTTGCGCATGTTGACCTAATCATCAGAAAAGAAAACCCAAAGTGCTCACCTGCCACGATTAGAAGACCTTGCAAATTTGAACCCGGACGTCTTCTTCAGCAGCTTCAACCCCGACCGTGAGCTCCTTCAAAACACAGGTCCTCGTGTGTGTCCGACAATACAGAAGAAAAGTAGCCACCTCCGTAAAGAGCAAGCCTCGGAACTGAATGACAATCCTAAACCCTCAGAACGTGCTCCACCCTGAATCACAACCCACACTCTCACCTCGGGGGGTGTAGTCATCGGGCGGATTAGCAAACTATGAGCGAAAAAATGATAGGGTATTTTTTATTCATTTGGGCTAAAAATTATAAAAGAGTTTAGAGTACTATAGGGTATAGAATATGGCATTGGATGTCTTTAAAGTACTATAGGGTATGGAATAATAGGCCCCATTAGAAAATGCAGTAGTACTAAAATAGCCCCCTTTATATTAAATTCTTTGGCCAAATGTCTGAAATTGCTTATTGTACTATAGGAAATATACATCTTAGTTCATGTAAGACTCTCGGATTCCTACAGTGACTTAACTACTCTTACAACTAAGTGTTATACATTGTACATGGATACATAATTTAGGGTCTAACTATTGTAAGTTAATACGGAGTATGATTTAATATTACAGAATACAAGATTGTGCAGATCTCGTTTAGGGTACTCAGTGATGGTTTACTGCGCTTAAGGGTCAGTTCAATCTGGCTCAGTGATGGGGTTTTCGGTTTAGGAGTCAGGGCAATCTGGCTCAACTCGGCTTAGGGGTCAGTTCACTTGAAGCCGACCATTGCGTCTGAGTTTGCAAGGAAGAGGTTTAGGGTTTGTTCAATTGGTCGGGACTAGGTGCAATCTCCCGACGTGTGCAAGAATCCGGCCGTGGCGTGTGCAAGGACCTGAGTTTGCTGTCGACGAGGTGGAGGGTTTGTACAATCAATTTGCTTTGGACGAGGTGGAGGGTTTGTGCAAGGACCTCAGTTTGCTGGATACGGGGTTTACGGTTTGTGCGCCCGTTCAGTTTCGGGTGTCCCACAACAGCCCTCGTTACGGTTTGGGGCGGATCTGTGTTGTGCGTGTAGGGTTTACGGTTTGTGCAATCAATTTCGTTGGATCTGTGTTGTACGTGTAGGGTTTACGGTTTGTGCAATCAATTTCGTTGTTTGGCTACGGGTTTGTGCAATCAATTTTGTTGTTTGGCTACGGTTTGTGTAATCAATTTTGTTGTTTGGCTACGGTTGGTTCGTTGGGAGCATCCCCAAGCAGCCCTCATTACGTTTTGTTGCAAATCCGTCACGGTTTGGTGCAAATCTGTGTTTTGGTTTTAGGCTTTACGACTTCAGGGTTTGGGGAATTATTTTTTCTGTGTCTTTTTCTTGCGTGACAGCGTCACATGGTGCCTGGGGTCGCTGCGATCATCTTGGCACCTGTTGCTTTGAGGTATTGCTAGTCTCTGAATTGGGCAACGTAGGGTTTTGTATTGCGGTTGTCTTGTGGTCTTCAGGCTCTTGTTAATTTGTGGTTTACCTTTCAGGGTTTAGGGTGCGTTGCTCTTGCGTTCTGGATCTAGATGTGCTGCGTGGTGTAATGACAGATTCGATTTGTTGAACACAGGGTTTAGGGGCGTGGATGATGGCGCTCAATTACAAGATCAGATTGTACTCTGTGGAGGATGATGTGGGGCGGCCGGAGCTACTCAGTCCGTTTTTTTACAACTCCAGCGATACTTATGCGGATTTGCGCATGCGCTTGGAGAACGGGGAATGCGTGGAGTGGCCTTTCCTTTTTTGGGACTTAGATGATGCATGCCGAATACCAAAGCGGTTCGAGGCCATGAACCCGGTTAAAGAACGCGTTTATGTAATTCCGTCGGTGGAGGGCGACGCCGGACGTCGCAAGCGGTGTCGTGTTGGGGACCAGGCCGACACGAGGAGCAGCGACTTGGCAGCGGAGCAGCCAGGGCAACTTACGGGTTTGGGA
This sequence comes from Climacium dendroides, assembly GCA_950106755.1. Taxonomy (NCBI): domain Eukaryota; kingdom Viridiplantae; phylum Streptophyta; class Bryopsida; order Hypnales; family Climaciaceae; genus Climacium; species Climacium dendroides. The sequence continues at coordinate 1,049,580 of OX467086.1, forward strand.
GGTGTCCAACCGTGTGGCACGGATGTCTTGCACGCCGGTGCTGCACGGACGTTGGAGGAGGCAGGAGTTGCCGGTTTAGGGCATCCCACTAAAGTTCCAGAATTTCCTGAAGACGACAAGGCTGAGCCACAGCCGACACTGTCACCTACTGATGTGCTTGAGGAGACCCTGCTACAATCCACGCTGTTAGCCACTAATGTGCTTGAGAATTACAAGCAGGGTGTAGAAAAGCTGAGAAGGGAGCTAGAGTCACTTGATTTTGTAGATCACAAGTGGGACCTAAAAACTTACGATCACTATGGCTTGGCTGTTGTGAAGATATATTGCGAGGAGTGTAAGAGAGAAATTGGGGGTACAGGCCGTGATCACTCCCGGATTGCAGTGCAAAACCTATTTGCAAATTTCAAGAAGAGTCATTTACATTCAGCTCTCCACATCAAGCAATGGTGCAAGAAGAGGGGTTTAGTGTACAGCGACCACCCAAAGGAGGGCAAGTCCAGCAAACCCATCATTTTGACACCAGCAGATTACCGGCGACTCGTGGAGGAAGGCGTTAGCATTCTTCAAAGTGTAAATGACTTGATCTCCTCAAATGATCCTCCGTTTGTAATAGTCGGAGATGTAGGTGTTCCCCAGTTGAAGTCCTTTTGGTTCAAGGTGCGTTGCAAGCTCGATGGAGAACTACTGCTCTTGTGCCCGCAGAAGGGGAACCTTAGACAGAACTTAGAGAATCACATCCATGGCCTGGTTCATACGAAGTGCTGTGAAGACTTGGCTGCGGCAAGCAGTTCGTCGAAGAGTTCATGTGCAGTCAGCTCCAGAAAACGGGGGAGACCCACCGCAAGGTCGAGGTCGACCACCGGCAATCAACGCGACCTCCATTTTTGGTTCAATAGTTCAGGCAGTGTAGGTTCCGAAGCAGCAGGAGAATCCCCATTAGGTATGCACTCCGACTCTATTTTGTCGTTGCTGTGTTGGGGATTTAGGAAGAAAATCGTTGAGTACGCTGGGAAGTCCTATAGAGTCGAGTCGTTGCAGAATGATTCAAAGATTGGATCGGTGTGGATGGCGGAGCTAAGCATAACTGCCGATTTTGTATTTCGAGGTCAACTTGTTCTTATAAGAGGGTGCTTCCGACATGTACAGTGTAAACGGTTGTGTGCCACGAGAGAACCCTTTACGAATTTCATTTGTTCCAATTGCATGGAAATTGAGCAAGCCAATGATTTCAGACTTAGGGTACAAAGGGAAGGTCGTGCTCTTGTCAAGCGTGGTCGCAGGGATATACAGCAAGGAAGAAGGATAGGCTATCTACAGATCACTGAACTGGCCTCACAGTCAAGGACGTTAGGTAGGAAATACCGTGATGAAAAGGCTAGGCACTGGCTCATGAAGTCTAAGGTCGCGCAATTGAAAGTAAGTCAGCGTGGTTTGAAACTTAGTGCTGTAGAAAATTTTAATAGAAAAGATGTTCTCTCTTTTTGTAACAACATATTGGCGGCTCACAGAACCAACGCCTTCGGGGGAAAGCCAGCTTTGTGGGACTTCCTCAGGGACGTTGCCACAAACTTAAATCGTGTGAGGTAGGGTCACAAATTCTCCAAAAATTCAAAGTCATTTGCTCAAGCTATGAGGATATATGGTGGTAGGCAAATGTGTGATTTGTTTACCTTGAATTTTGGTGGGTTGTCCTATGATTGTACTAAACGGGAAAATAAGAAAGGGGTTCAATTCATTGCTGGGGAGCATTCTGTGTTGTTTGCTGTTGTGGCTGACATTTACAGGGAGGCCAAAGCGAATCACGGAGTAGAAGGACCTATTCCTGTCATCTTGGCGGAGGACGAGACAAAAGTCAAGGCTCGTATATCTTGGGACGCTCGGTCTGATGGACTGGTGGGCTTTTGTGGAGTGAAGGAGAATCATCGATGCGTATCCACCTTCAGGCCTCACGTAGGGAATGGTGAGAGTGGGTATGCAGCCATAGTAGATTCTTTCTGTCAGAATGACAAGGGGAGTTTTGCTCGTGTCATCATGGTGAATCCTTTGCATGCTTTGTTGCCACGACTTGTACTTGTTGTGTCTAGCACTTGCAACCGTTTCAATTCCGACTGGGTCCGTAATCAGTGGAATACTATTGACACACTCTAGCAAGATAGCTGTGGGCCTGTTCTCGGACCGATTGTGGGGCATTCTTCCGATGGGGATTCTAGGAGGAGGCAGCTCATGGTCCATGACTACTGTAGCAAGGCGGGGTTCAGGTATGAAATCCCGTGGGAAGGCTGGTCCTTATCTTGTGAATGGCTTAGCGAGAATAAAGTGAGAGGCTTGCATGATCAGGATTTTATTCACAACGGAAAGAAATTAATCAACCCCCTTGACAGCGCTGTAAAGAACCTGCAGCTAGGAGCTGATGTCTGTTACTTAGATCACCTTGGTCAGGTTTATCAGAGGTTTGGTATTGATCAGCATGGTCTCAGAAAGGAAGATGTGGAGCGCATAGATAGACAGAATTGGGCAAGTGCACAACGAATTTGTGCGAAGAAGGCCAGAACTTGTTTGCAGGAACTGCGAACTACAAGGGACGCACATTAGGAGAGAACTTTGGGGACCGAGCTGTATCTGTCTATTTGTGCTGACTATATTGACATCTTCCTTTCCGTGTCCTTGACTTTGAGGGAGAGAGTGGTGCTTGTTGGCAAAGTGTCATTCTTTTTCAGGATTTGGAAGTTGTGGTTTAGCCATGGTGACCACGATGTAGGAGGAAATACAAAGAATCTAACGTTGCAAGAATGCTTCGTAAGCAACCAGTGCTACCTTGACGTGCAGCTCTCGTGCCATTTCGTGGTCTTACTCATAAGGTATTTTCGTGATGCATTTTCTCACTTGCCGGTTCCACTACACCTCACAGGATTTGATTCATGTGAAATTTTTTTTAGCAAGGTAGGGGGAATGTAAGGTATGGAGAGAGCGTACGATTTCCAGGAGCTTGTGGGTTGTGCTAACACGGTGAACCACCTGGCTGCGATTGAGTACGGATCTAATGGACTGCAATTTGGTAGAGCGCATAACAAGTAGAAAAACATGTGGGCGGACTTGCATCCTCTAGAACGTGGGCAGGCACCTGCAGATTTGGGAGATTATAGCGCCCTTGCCACAGATGAGGACTTCGTGGCGGCGTTGAAGGAAGGTCTGAAGGCAGCCCAATCCCAGTTGAAGGCGCTAAATATGGCTCCATCGACTTATGCTAGAAGGAAACAATGGTTCTTACAGCCTTGGACGGTGGAGGGGTCGGATCCGAAGCACTGGACATACGTACCGCCCGAAAAGCCAGTCCCCGGCGAAGATGGCGACGAAGAGGTCATGAGGGACTCCCTTACTGTGCAGGAAGAGGGAGACACTGTGGAGCATGACGGTGAACCCTTAGCCCCGGACGAGAGTGCGTTGGACGCTGAGAGTGCCAACCTTGACGCCGACAGGACTGCTGCTGACGCATCCTTGGAGAGTGCGGAACATGTTTTGAGTGTTGCCGAAGAAGAGTGCCGGGATGCAATCTCGCAAATGCTGGATTCAGCTGAGCCCAGCCCACCAGTGGAGCTAACTTCTCGGAACCCTGCACAGAAAATAGAGCCAGTGGTGCATTACAATGGCAGGGCCATTTACAAATCAACATTGGTGGGCGAATTGAACGGGAATCCCTTCCTGTCGAAGGACCGCTTGACTCGCATCAAGAACTCTGTCTACTTCAACAACGCTGAGGATTATCTTGCTGCCGCTAATTCGACCATGATCGCTTTCTTGGGCCTTGGAACTGACTGCGGAGTGCTATTTATGCAATCTCCTACTGTAGGCCAGAGTTCTGCAGTGAGATCCGTGCAAAAGAGGAACCGCTGTAGTGCTCAAGTGGGACGCCCGGCTGCTGTGACCACTGGCCCTGACATTGGCACTTGGTGGCTCGGCAGGGTGCAGAAAATGCGGAGGAGGGTTGGACAAACGTGGGGATTGTGTAGGAACCCAGTTGACCTCATGGCTCACACGCCAGCAGGTAAGAAGGTAGGTTCTTCCCCGTCCATTCAAATAATGCTCAATTGGTTCAAATCAGTGCCAGGGAGGAACAAGTACAAATACGACGTGACGGACATCCAATGGATTGACATTGAGAGCGTGATTTGCACCATTGCACTGTCATTCAATTCGAATACCAACGTTTATACCCTACGAGAGGCTGATCGGCAGGTGCTAGACGAATTTGTGTCACAAAATACTTGAGCACTGTAGGTGGTCCAAGTAGTTGTACCTTGAGCATCCCGGTCTCACAGTTAGCTCTTATTTGTTGTCTAACATGGGAGTTTTGCAACTAGAGCAGCCCTCGCATTTGAAACAAGCAACCTTAGAAGCTCCTGGTTATGTGTGTGAGGAGAGCTAGCGGAGATACTCGCTCAAGAGCAGGTGAATTCCATCTTGATTGCTGTAGTTTAGGACATGAACTCCTCCGAGACGAGTAATGATGTTCGACTTGCTGCTACGCACGCTCTATATAATGCCCTAGACTTTGCTCAAACTAACTTCGAGAATGATATGGAGCGCAACTATATTATGAGGGTGGTTTGTGAGACCAACCTCTCACCAGATGTTCGAGTTTGTCGTTGCTGCCTTCGAATGTCTAGTCTCCATTGGCTGCACTTATTATGATAAACTTGCCCCATACATGCAAGAACTATTTTGTCACTTTGAAAGCAGTGCAGGAAGATGAAGAGCCAGTTGTACTTCCAGCGATCGAGTTTTGGAGCTCTATTTGCAATGAGGAGATCGAGATTCAGGAAGACTACCAAGGTGATTTCTCTGGACCTGTAAATTTTTGAAACTCGCTTGTGAACCGTGATCATATCGGTGAAATTTTTAGGGGCTGCTTATTAGCACTTGGCTGTGAAGTCCCCTAATACTAATTGTCTTCGATTTAGAGGTGCCTTACTTTCACTTCATGAAACAAGCGTTGCCTGCCCTCGTTCCGATGTTGCTGGAAACGTTGACGAAGTAGGAGGAAGATCAAGATCTAGTCGAAGGGGCCTGGAATTTGTCTATGGCTGGTGGGACTTGTCTGGGCTTGGTGGCTCGTGCTGTTGGAGATGACGTTGTGCCTCTTGTCACGCCCTTCGTTCAGGAGAACATTTCAAAGGGTGACTGGATATTTCGAGAGGCTGCTACCTACGCTTTTGGATCCATTTTGGAGGGACCTTCGCTGGACAAGCTAAGTACTCTTGTACATGATGCTCTCCCCTTCATGTTGCAAGCAATGAAAGATGAGAACAACCATGTGAAGGATACTACAGCGTGGATCCTAGGAAGGATCTTTAAGTTCCTACATGGACCTTCTCTCGAGGCTCCAGTTATTACTCAATCCAATGCGTGTTCTTGCTTTTACATGAACTAACCTTTCCATTCTCCGTTTTGCAGCTAAGTTGCAGGCCAAAGCGACCCTCTAGAAGCCACGCAGGTCCATGGCGGCTGCGGCGCCTGGGCCTCTTGTTCGTCAGCCTATTCGCCGAGAAGAACTACGTCCAAGCTGGAGCGGTACTTGGAAATATTTCGCCGGACTTTGAAGAGTATCAGGTATGTATACATTATTTTGTTTACAACCTGTCGCCATGCTGGAACTTGGAATGCATTTCGTTTTAGCATAGTTGGTGTACATTTCCATTGATGCAAGTGTGTTTGTTGCAATGCAGGTGCAGGGGATTTTGAGCACCGGTTATAGTAGTGTAGGTTAGCCTTAGTTTTGTTCATGGACCCATAATGTGCAAATTCTGGTCCTATTCACTGTGTTTGTAAACACAATGAGAACATTGTTTTTCTTAACTTCTATTATGTTCATGGATACATAATATGCTAACTTTGGTCCCATTCACTGTGTTTGTAAACACAATGAGCATTATTTTTCTTACTCCATCATTGTGTACGAAAACTATGTTTGATGTGTGTCCTAATACAGCTCCCACATAAGACTGAATCTTGTGAGATATCAAGTAAAGGGTGATACCAAAGTTTTTTTTGGAGTAAAAGCTTTCTTCTGTCAAATTTCGTTGTAACTTAAATTGTTGTTGGCCTGAAATTTTCTCAACATTTTTTGGGTCCATGCTGCATTATATATGTCGAGAACATTCCCTAAACCAAACCACCCCATTCAATTTTGGGCCAAAATTATAGTAGAATAATTTTTCAATCTAATTTACCATATCATTTATTCATAGAAAATTGGAATTGTAAGTAATGCAAGCCCCTTCTCTATTAACCCAAATTAGAAAATTACATAATTGTAGCATGTGGAAAAAAAAAAAAAAAAAGTAATAGCCCCCTATAAAATAGTGGTTGGTCGCTCATATATCCTTATTTTTTTAAGGCACAGCACCCCCCGAGACTCTCACAAACAAAAAGCGCCACTAAAGAACTCGTGTGCGTCCGACAGTACAGAAGAAAAGCAAGCCACCTCCGTAAAGAGCAAGCCTTGGAACTGAATGACAACCCTAAACCCTCAGAACATGCTCCGCCCTGAATCACAACCCAAACTCTCACAAACAAAAAGCGCCACTAAAGAACTCGTGTGTATCCGACAATACAGAAGAAAAGCAAGCCACCTCCGTGAAGAGAAGCCTCGGAACTGAATGACAACCCTAAACCCTCAGAACATGCTCCGCCCTGAATCACAACCCAAACTCTCACAAACAAAAAGCGCCACTAAAGAACTCGTGTGTGTCCGACAATACAGAAGAAAAGCAAGCCACCTTCGTGAAGAGAAGCCTCGGAATTGAATGACAACCCTAAACCCTCAGAATGTACTCCACCCTGAATCGCAACCCAAACTCTCACAAACAAAAAGTGCCACTGAAGAACTCGTGTGTGTCTAACAGTACAGAAAAAAAGCAAGCCACCTCCAACAGCACAGAAGAAAAGCAAGCCATCTCCGACAGCACAGAAGAAAATTACGGCAGTAGAGAAGAAAAGCAAGCCACCTCTGGGCGACCAGCCAATAGCCGACCCTCTCCGGACGAAAGAGACGATGACTGGGATGGAAACCCGACGACCGACGATTGAACTCCGTCCATCGTCACTCCGTCGTTCATTGAATCGTGGCCCCTGATCAAATTGATACCCGCCCCTAATCTGTTTGATACCCTGGGCCTATACTCAGATCCGAGTTTGAGAGGAGGTCTCACGAATGATACCTGCACAACGTATACCCAGGGCCTATACTCGGAACCGAGATTGAAAGGGTGTCTCACAAGGATCTCTGAATGGAAGATAAGTGGACATGGTGTGCGCATCAGGGTTGCTATTTGGCGAGCCTATGAGCCTAAGCCTATGAGCCTGCGAGCTTGTGAGCGTGAAAAAAATGAATTGAAAAAATTTAGAATCTTGTAGAGTTGACCTATGACCGTGGGTATTGTGCTATGTACAGAGTGGTTAATGTGAGATCTGTTTTTGAAAGTTGGTTTAGTGTCCTGTTATTATTTTTCAATCTTTCTTATAGGCAAAGACAAAATACTATGAATTGAAGAAAATGAAGCAAGTAGAAAACATGCAAGAAAATTGAACACATGGAAGAAGTATCCATAAACACACAAATCCATCTACAATGAAAATCAACACATAATAGTTTGACCCATTAAAGAGATTTGTCAATCTCATGAATCTAAGTTGTTTAGGACTCTATCAAAGAATCAGAACTCGGAGATGACTTCGAGGACTCTCTACCTTCGAATGCTGAAACATCTATATACTGTAAGACATTTAGAGCGTAAGTGTCTTTACGGCGTTTGGGTTTGGAGCAACCAAACTCCGCGAAGGCACTCGCTATTTGCTCGACATAGATTGGGAGCTCAAAAGACTTCTCCGGACTGATGAGAAGACTTAGTTGGGGTAGGGTGTCATTCCTTGCCATCAATCTCCCATCTCTGCAACAGAAAAAGACATGTTGTCAATATTGTAGAACATGAAAGTCTTCATCCAAGCAAAGATGAAAGAAAATGCCAACTTACTTACTGGATTTTCCCTTGCGAACGAATTTGCGAGGCACCACTGGCATATCCTCCGGATCTTGTGAAAGGTGAACTATTGGTGGCACAGTTGGTGTCACCACTACGGGTGTTGGTGACTTCCTCATGGGTTTCAGAATGGCATCATAAATGTCTTTATTCCCTTCCAAAGCCACAATGTGGTGGCCGGTGCCATGGCAAGCCGTAATACATGCACCTGGAGGCAGTGAAATCAAAATGACTTAGTTCCATGAAAGAATTGGAAGAACACATTTGGAGGAGTAAACTTCTGAATGGAATCATTACCTGTAGATGCGGTACAATCCAGAATCAAGTCTCCTGGAACGCTTGTTGCCTCCAGGAGGATAGTGAAGAACCTTGGATCTTTTTCGCGTCCGCCTCGCCAAGGTTTGTTTCCATTCATAGCCACGTCATCTGCATGGGTGTAATTGATCAGCATGTCATCGATAGCCAAGTCCACACCAGCCTTCATTGTAGTGTTAGTCTTTTTGAAGGAAAATTTGGATTTCCCTTTGGAGCCAAGGTCCTTCACGAGGAGGGTGATTCTAAACTTTTGTGTCTGCAACGTCCATAGCAAATGTACGTAAGAATGCATTGAATGGAGTGCATTGCAACTTGTTCATAAAAGTCACCAAAATTCTATGAAAATTACCGTCTTTGTGTTGTCTATAGCCGAGGTAATGTGCATGCGGTTCATCCCCATCCAGTCCTTCTTCATCAGCAAGTCATACGCCTCACATACCCCAGCAATGTTCTCTTTGGATTTGATGCTGTAGGAGTGAAATAGAATGATGCACCCATCATCTTGTAGATGTTCTGCGGCAAAGCTACATGCCAACTGCAGAGCCTCATCATCTGCATCCGCATTCCATTTAGGCACCTCATGAACTGGTTTAGAGAGCCCTGGCACGGGTAAGTTCTCCGGACAATCAATGAATATGACATCCACCCCCGGTCGAGCATTTGGCACTCCCTCGAACATGCGAGTCTTTCCGGCCGACATCTGCAAACATGTAGAACATGGTGAAGTTAAAAATAAGCACAGAAAACATTCATGAGACATGAAAGCACAAAATGCGCTTTTGAGTACAAAGATGCATATGCATACCTTTTTCAAGAAATGCAGCACCTCGTTGTACCACGTGGGCTTCTCCTCGACCATGTCTTTTGCCAGGACTTCGATGGAGATGTTGAGGATCAAATCCTCTGTCTTAGAAACATCACCTTCTGTAATGACCATGGCTTGTGTCATACGAGTGATAACTTCCTTGGTGAGCTGTAGGAGAGTAGCCTTCTTCTGTACTGCACTTTGCGCCTGTGAATCTTCATTTGCGGTGGAAGATGGTACCACCTCGCCTCCCGCTTCCTCCTTCTTCTTTCCCTTTCCCTTGCCTTTACCCTTCTCTTCCTTTTCTTTTGCCACCTTTTTGTCAGCGAGCTCGGATGCCTTCATCTCCTTCGCTTCAAGGTGGACTTGGACCCGCGCCTCTTTCTTCCGGTCTAGAAAATCCCTCCTTGCAATGGCCTTCTTTCTCGCTTTGTCATCCAAGCCTGTAAACTCATTGATCTCTAAGTCCAGGACCCCTTTCCCGTCCAAAGATCTCCTGAATTCAACCTCGGAAGGAGGAGTGAACTCGAGGAGACAATCTAGGTACCATCCTCCACCACTGAGATGAGTTGTGGTGTAGGTGCGGAGCTGGTGTGCGGTGAACATACAAGAATTGGATGTGCGATCCAAATATGATGATAGGAAGGGGGGAAGGTCTGAGCGATCGATGGCTCCTTTTCCTTCAAGCTCAAATTTGAAATATCTATAGCACAAGCATGATTTTGCATTCAGGAGAATGTAAATGATGATCATGGAATCTCTACAACATACATTTGTGAGCAATTCCGGATGGTAAGACCAACGAACTTGTGAAAAATGAATGCATTTCCAGTATAAGGGCCTAATGGAGACATTGCAGAAGAGAATTATCATACAATTGTATACCGAAAGGTTCTAAAATAAGGAGTTAGAGTTGAAGTGAACATTTGAAACCTCATTATAATGGACTCCAAATAGTATAGTGATTTTTACAAGAACTTGCTGTCCACCAAGTTATTAGACATATTCCAATATTGAGATAGTGGAACTCACCGGTACAAAACTCTGCGCACAGCAGCGGCTGACGCTTCGTGAGCCATGAACGAGTCCCCCTTTTTGAAGTAATTGTGCCCTTTGAAATATGTCTGAAACCCGTGCTCCCAAATTGTGCGCCTCCACCCTTCTATGTACTCTACCAAGTACTGTGGTTGTGTTGGAATGCTATAGTTCACAGTGATGTTGTCCTGCTTCACCACCGAGTCGAAGTACTCCACTACTGCATCTTCGATCTGCAGAGTACAATGCATGCTAAAAATGTACAATTGAAGACATTCATGGTCCCATTCTGAACTTCTGAGTTACAATTTGAAAACCAAGTATCGCTTGGTATAGTTACTTGACTACAGAAATCAATTCCCTTACCCCAACATACCAGACGCATTTTGCAAGGAAATGGGGCAGGAGATTTTCGGAGACAGGCTTTGGTGGGAACTTCCTTGCTTCACGAGATGGCGCGGAGGAGTTCCACCACTTCAAGATCTTGATCTTGTATACAGGCGCCATGTTGCACGTGGCCACCATTTGCAACTTCTCCAATGTCATTTCAGGCACTTCATTAGTGCTCCAGTGCCTCTCCACCTATGACAACAACACATTCAATAACTCTTGGCGTTTGAAAACAGAAGAAGTAAATTCGTAGTTGTGTAAGGTTTCAAAATTAGACTAACCTCTTGTAAGAAGCCTGGCCCGTTAGATGGTTGAGCCACTACCAACAACTTCCCCATTTTCACCATCAGAGTTTTGGTTTTCTCCTTTGCTCCCGCCCTCATGGCAAGAGCGACTTCTTCAGGGGTCCTCTCCTCTTCTGGTGTAGCATCGGTATACTTTCTCACTGCAGCATCCGCAGCTTGGGAAATCTCTTGCTGCACATTCAGACGATAACATTGAATTAGAAGTTAGGCATGTAAAGAGTTCTGGGAGCAGACTGCAACAAACTGAAGGATTCCAAATTTGTATAACACATAGTGTCTTACCCTAAAAATGAACGATGTGAAGACCTCCACAGGTATGCTATACCATTTCCTTGAAACCTTGAATTGCAAACACCTTTTCTTCTCCCCGGGCTTGAGGAGATCAGCAAATCGGTTGATTGGGAGAAGACCATACTTCTGCACCTGGTACAGAGTGTGTACCAAGTTTGTCTTTACGTGTGAATCCTCCACTGACCTGGAAGTAGATGACTATTTTAGGAAATCCAATAAGCCTCCATGATTTCACAACTAGGGCACATAAAAACCAAAGACCGGAAAAGCAACTCAAGAAGGAAGAACTCACTTGTTGATGTCATGCATCACTTGCATGACAAGCTCGGTCTTCCCTTTGGTTTCCAGTACAATGCAGTCTACGACACAGTGCCATTTTGGGAGCAATGTGTAGCACCTGTCAATGAGGTTCATCCATGCAATGCGGCGATGGTTGCCGTCGCAAATGAAGAACTTCAAGTTCTTGAGGAACTGAAGTTCAGGTCTGGAGTTGAGGTAGCGTGTGAACACTTCATTTTTCTCTCTCCAAATTGGATCCCACTTGTTCATCTCGTCCTCTGCGAACTCTTGGCTTTCTCCTTCCTCATTAGTGGTAGAGACATAGAACACTGCCGCTCCATCACGTATCCACCTGCGAATTCTTGCTCCAACTTCGTAATGTCACAAGCGAGTGTGGGCCTCACCATGGGCATAACGACAAGTCTGCAAAGCGGGATGTATAGCCAGAAGAGTTCTTCGGGCTTCATTCGCAGAGTGGAGAGGATATCTACTGAGTCGCCTTTTTGTATGCGCCGCAATTCATCTTCCATGAGTCCTTGATCTTTGTCTTCTAGGTCATCTATTTGCATGGGATCTTGTCCTCCTCCTTCGTCCTCTTCTTCATCCTCTTCATCTTCGTCCCCAATATGCGGCTGTGTCGTTTCATCTGTTCCCGGAGTCTCCAAGATGGTCTCTTCTTGAGTTACTCCAGTGGGTGAAACATCCATCTACATGTACAATTCTAGTCAAAGAAGATTGCACTCGCAAATTAAAAAAGAGGCCAAGTCCGTGCGAAGAATTTATATTAAGACGCAGTTGAAAATTCTTTACTTCAATAAAAAAAATTACACTTATAAAATGGAAGAGTGATAAATATATGAAAGAAAAATAGCCTACACATAGCTTGCATGTCTAAAACCGCAGAAGGTATGTAATTGGGGTCATGAAACCCTATTGGATGATGTCCACGTCATCATCCTCATCCTCATCTGAGCTAAGGATGATGACTTCATAAGTGTAAACTCTACCAATCCCAATACTCTCACTCACTTCCTCAAACGAGGGGCTAGAGCTAGCATTTGAGAGCTCAATGGCGGAGGAATACTCCATCTCTGAGCTCTCAGAGGAGAACCATGGCCCAGGCCCTTGGTTCCAAGTAAGCCTATCTCCCTCGAAGTCATTTACAACACGCTCTGCAGCGTCCATGATGTCTGCAAAACTCACCAAGTTCTCTTCATCATCACTAGAGTCACTTGAAAGCACTTGGTGTGCTTGAGGCCCCTTCTGTGGTTGAGAAGGCCCTCCTATCTGCAATGACGTCAAGGTCTGGTCAATTGGGGCCTGCTTCTCTTTAGATGTCACCCTTGGGCGCTTGCCTTTGCGTTGGCCAACCTGGAGGAATGAATACAATGAAATTAGAGTTGAGGTTCAAGACAAGGTCTAAGAGCCATTGAATGCAACTGTAAGCAAGGAAACTTCAATTTACAAATCTCAACATGTACTATAAATACCAAAGGTCTCCGTAACCGAACTTCCTGTACATGTAGGATTCATTCCCCTACATGAGTTCTATACCTACATTGAAGTGTAAAATCAAGACGCATATGTCTTGGCAAGGTAATTCTCTCTAACAATATGTTATAACTCTTTTAGAACAACAAAACATGCATTTGCAAAGAACACAGTGCAATAGCAATTCAAAATCCAAGCCAAAGACATAGAGAACTAAAGGACGAGTCCTAACGAATAATGTAAGCAAAAAAAATTGGGAACTTGAGAACGAGTTCCCTAAGACAATCAGAGCTTGGGGACGAGTTCCTAACGACATTGAGAGCACTAAGCCTCAATCCCAAATCCGAATTCCTTCTATTTCATTACTTAAATATAAACAAAAAAAGACAGATACTAATACCTCATCAGAGATTGATTGTGTGCCATCGAACAACTCCCCATGACTATCACATGTCTGAAGAAAGCAAATGCACACGTCAGGATTGAAGATGGACCCATATAGCAGTTTTGGAGAACAAATTGAGTAAAAACAACTTGGGCATGTAAATAATTCCATCAAGCTAGGGTGTCACCATGAACACCGTCGGATCCGACAATGTTCACGGTGACATCCCAGCTTGATGGAATTATTCACATGCCCAAATCTCTAATTCTCGCAGCTTCATTATAATGAGATATTATGACCAGTCCAAGCCGACATTAAAATCCTACAAGATAAAGGCCAGCCCACATCCACATTCAAATTAGATCCATGCCAGTCCACGTGGGAGTTTTGGGCACGTAAAAAATGCCATCAAGCTGGGGTGTCACCGTGAACACCATCGGATCCGACGGTGTTCACGGTGACACCCCAACCTGATGGCATTTTTTACGTGCCTAAGTTCTCTCTCAAAATCAGATTCCTCTCAAGCAACACCGGGTCAGGGTGGTACCGGGTCGCTGGAGTTGTCTGCCTCAAGAAAACATGATCAGCCCGGGGGTGCTGCATGAACACCGTCGGATCCAACGGTGTTCAAGCAGCACCCCCGGGCTGATCATGTTTTCTTGAGGCAGATTTGACATCTCCCTTCTCACACTTCTGATGTTGCCGCCCCTTCCTGAATCCCAGATTGGAAACTCAGCAGTGGAAGCTAGGGCAATCGATTGAGCAATACAAATTCTAACTGAATCGGGCACTCAAGAAAACAAGCATCACCCACGTGACGCGCTTGACGCGACTGTCATGCACCGCGCGTGGCGCGGGTGATGCTTGGACTGCGCGAGTGGCGCAGGTGATACTTGGACTACGCGAGTGGCGCGGGTGATGCTTGGACTGCGCGAGTGACGCTGCTGATGCTTGGACTGCGCGAGTGGCGCGGGTGATGCTTGAACTGCGCGAGTGACACTGCTGAAGTTTGGACTGCGCGAGTGGCGCTGTACTAGCTTGGACTCCTGGCGCATTGGACTCACACGATGGACGAAAAACTAGACACTGACCTGAAGCGCGTCGTCCGGCTAGGCATCTGCCATCTTGGAACGACTGCGAGTGCTGCGGGCCATTGCAACTTCGTCCTGCAGATCAAGGAGTGCCAAGCTGTTAATAATCGATTTACAAAATGAAAATCCTAGAAGTTTTCATTCCAACACACGCGGCCGTTTGTGGCTTGTGATATCGTCAAGCACCAGCTTCTCAATGCAAGGTCCTCCACCGTCCAACGCGTATCGTGAGCACTGCGCGAGTTTGAATGTTTGCCGCCTATGTCCACAGGAGGAATCCCTGGAAGCTTATTCGTTGGACGGCGCAGAGAGATATCCGCGAGTCTGTCTCGATATAGATTCACTTTCGCGGCATCCAGGACTCACCTGGGCGGCATCCCTGAACACCGTCGGATCCGTGAACACTGTCTGATCCGTGAACACCAACGGATTCGTGAACCTGGTCGGATCCGTGAACATCCGTGAACTTGGATCAGAAGTACCTTTTCGGAGGCATTTTGGACGCTTGGAAATCAGGAACCAACTTCCTGGAGCGAGCGGTGCTCCAACTTCAAATTGTGGCTTCGGGCGCTCCATCGATTCGAAGCTCTTATTCAATTTCCCCGATTTCCAGTTTTAGACTCATAGTTGGAGACTGAGGACTCCCACGACTGGCTTCTAGATTGCTAATTCAGAGGACGACTAACTTCTGAGCACTCTTTCATTTTGAAAACTCCAAAGCACCCCTGCTTGTAATTAAATTGCTTTGGCATTATAGAACTTTAAAAAAAAACATTTTCTTTCTTAGTGACATTACAATGTCTACAAGCCTTCAAAGCCTATGAATGTTTGCAAGCTTCATGTGAACACCGCAGACAAATTGTTCTTGCTCATACAAATGTCAGGCCTTGACCTTAAACACCCTTTCCAAATTACAGAAAAGTACTTCTAAAATAAGGGATGTTCTACTTGTCTCTTTGGAGCAGCACCAGAGCCTTGAAGGCCTTTACTCCATATGAGAGTACTTATCACTCTCATATGATCTTGTTTGTCAGTACTAAAAATTATACAACAACAACAGGAAGGCAAACTTTGCGTATCCAGAAATGCAACTAAACGCAAGTTCTCTCAATGCTTGTCCATAACTCACTAAAAGTCTAAAACTGAAGGTCTACAACTCAATGTCTGGAACTCAAAGTGTACAGCTCCACTTTGACATAGTCTTAAAATGGCCTACTGAAAGCACGTCTGTGCCATGCAGAGGTGTGTATTCAGGGTAAGTCTTCGATATGATAATGGTCAGTCTCTAAACAATGTAGTGTACAATCCACTACAATTAGGTATCATAACCAAGCTAAGGTCCTTTGTCACTATAATCTAGGTTGACGCCATGACTGCAATATATGAGAGGAATTCAAATCGAAACTCACATTCACCGTGTCGTCTCCTCCAAATTTGCTAAGTCCTGCACTCTCTCTGATCCCGTCATGCACAGTGTGCAATGGGAGACCCACTTCATCTACTGGAGGTGCATCACCCTCTTGGAACTGGATGGCTCTTGGTACCTCTCTCTCTACACCCTGCCTCGTCCTTGAAACTGTTTTCTTCGCTCTCGTCATCCTGGATACCCTCAAAGCCTTTGCTGTGGAAAAGAAGAAAGTTTTACGTCTCTTCCTTTTTGTACGATGTGACGGAGCTAAGATGGCCGAGTTTGGATTGCCTACAAGCATGAGACAGCACAAACTACGTGATTACTAAGATGCAATGCTACTACCACAATTGGAGTTGCAAAATGAAAAGGCTTTGAGCAAGTCCAAGGTACAGCTTATAGTTGCTCTTGAACGAGGTTCGCATGCTCGAAATTACTGCATTCTCCTAACTGGCCAAGCTGTAATTAATCTCCTAAGATCAACTGATACGTGAGTGTTGGCGGCTCCATGAAAGCGCCATGCATTTATTTTGCTTTGAAATCGGCATACTATGCTCTTGAAGTACTAGCAGCCCTAATGACTTTGAAGTCCGTCTTGTTTTGACAAAACTGTCATGCTGTCAATTGAGTTTGCCATGCTCCAAATCCTCCAATGTCAGCACAATATTTCCTCCGCCTCCAACAATTAATTTTTGAAAATGACGGCGGAGTTGGGCACTCCTAACAATGACAGAGCTCCTGCAAGGCGTGCATGTATTGGCAATGAGTTTGGATACCTAATACATCATTGCAAGAATTCGGTATCATTGCTTGACAGCTAAGGTTATTAAACTACTCTTAATTTCAAAATTCTAACCTTTACTGGCGGCAATACGGAAAGTAACTTAATTGAGTGGCAATAGAAATTTGTACTAACCTGGACCTCGCTGTCTTCGTGAAAAGTGATGATCACAATGATTGCAAGGAACTCCTCAACAAAGTATAAAATCCTCAACATCCTTCTTAAAAGCCAGTTCTCTCATCAAAAATTCCTGCAGTCATCCTACTTACACTATAGCTTGTATTAGAGTAGACGGTCATGAAATACCTTTGGTGTTTCCAGTGAATCACGAAGGACATGCTAGAGTACTCAATCACCTTTTGCATGTCAGATTCAAGTTCCTAGAGTCTTCAATCTATGTCGAAGAAGAAAGAAAGTCGGAATCAGGGGAATTAGAGCATTCCATTCCAGTGGAGAAGAGTGTAGAAGAAGAAGGCCACTATTGGTATCTACGGGCAGGAAACTATAGAGCTTTTGGGCTTCCTCTTAGTCTTCTTGGGGCAGCCACTGAGCTAGGTAGTCGGCAATCAGACAATTCTACAGTGGACATGCCTTACATGTCTCCAAGACTTCCAGCTAGTCTACCAAGTGATTGCTTTCCTATACTCCCGAACAATACGATTCTTACGAAGGTGAAGAGGGAGAAAATGGATACCATTGTAGAGTTGTCTAGTGAATCTGAGGGAGAGTCCCCGCAAGTTGCACTTCAAAACGCCACGTTTGCGGTCCACAGTATGTCAGATACAAAAGTCACATCAACCACCCCATCCAATAGTTTACAGTCTCCTGTGTTTCCATGCCCTCCACTGCCAGCAAATCTTGGTACCCAAGTGAGTATTATGGATTGCTTGAAGAAATTGTCTAGTATTCGTCGCTCTAGAAGTGAATTGTCCACAACAAACTTTGATGTTATAAAGCACCATCGGGTGCAGTACCTTCCCCCTTCCTACAATGGAGATGTATTATTTGAGTTACCTCCGTGTCGCTCGTCCTCTTCATCATCTGCAGCGAAGAATTTGGAGGGAATGGACAAGCGCTATGATGGACATATATGGTGCAAACTCGTCACTACAAACATCCACAATGTCGACAACCTAAAGTTACGTAAGTCTTTTTGTGCCGGTCACCTTGCTTGTAAGAACCATGAGTGCGAGTACTTGAAGAGGGCTGGAAAAAGGAATGAGACAGAGTGGAGTGGATCCACAGTCTTCCCGTTTGCAGTAGGGGATGGTCCACCCAAAGACTGTACCCTAGTGTGCAAAGTCTGCAAAGTGACACCCACTTGCCTTCACACATGCGATGCTAGGATCTACTATTGTTATAGCGACAATCCAAATATGACAAGGGCATCTATTCACTTTGGAGCCCATACTCATCCAGTAGGAAAGGGCATGTATAGAGATTCTAAAAAAGAAATTAGTGAACTCCTAGCGGAGCAGGTTGCGAAAACACTGACAACCACTAACTCTGCTATAGCATTGTCCGTTAGCAAAGATTTCCTGTCGAACTACTTATTTCACCATGGAGAGGGAGAGAAGAGAATGTTGAAGGGAGAGGAAGTGGATGAGGTGATGGATCGATTCCAATATCTAAGTAGTCCTAGTATACGCAACGTAATTTCTTCCTTCCGCTCAAATAACCGAGGAGGGGTTATTGACAACATTATGACTATGAAGAGAGAGTCGAAGTTCGAATTCATACACGATAGCGTCTTCCCAGGACAGGGCAAAGAGAAAGTATACGTTTTTAAAATGCTAACTGAAGGACCAGGAAGCGGAGTGGATATGGTGAAGCGTATGCAACCAGGAAAGGACCTTGAAAACGCGTGGATGATGTTCGACCACGTGAAGCGCGTAAAAGATTGGACCACCATGGCCTGCCACGTGTACGACTGTCAATACAAGAAGGTGATGACCATCGCAGTATGCGATATGTAGTCTGAAGATACCCAGGTCCAAGTACAATTTTGGAGGAGTTTGAATGCTGTTATGGCACGACATGGCGTGCCTGACCCGAACTTCAAAGGCTTCATGGCAGATAGTGCGATGGCTAATTGGAATGCGGTTCGTATAGTATATGGGAGTGGTTCTGCGAATGAGGTCATGGAGAACCGGGAGAGAACGTGTTTGCTACATTGGAGCACTTCCTTTCATAAGCACACACAGAAACACATCAAACAGAACTTTCAGCACCAACATATTACGCTATGTAAGCAATACAAGGAATCGAAGACCATGGATGAAGCTGAGCTTCGATACCTGGCAATCCGGTCATGGTGGTTGTCATCTGGAGCCGCGAATGAAGAAGCACTTCATCATTTAGATCATTGGCTTGCATTCTGGCACTTTCGATACCTGCAGTGGGGAGGCTTCATGATAATGGTAAGTGACCGTGTCATCTCTCTATCTATATGCATGGGGAGGCTTCATGATATACACATATGCAAACACCTAAACGTTTATATGTATATGAACATACGTGTATATGGGTGTTTTTGGTAGTGTAGAATTTTTTTGATTCAAGTAGGTTTTTGAAATCCACGTATTCTTAGGGCACAATTCTGTTTTAGTGCACTACTGTTTTTGTAGTGAATGATTGGTTGCAGCCTAGATTTTTTTAATTTTTTCTCTTATTTGAATAGTATTTTGTTAGTCTAGACTTCTTTTTAGGATAGTGTTTTTTTTTGGCTTGATTTCCTTTATTCCTTTTATTGATAGTCTAGTTTTTTTGTTTTAGACGAAAGTTCTTAACCTAGTATTTTTTGGTAGTGTGCTAGTCATTTGTTCACTCCTAATTTTTTGTCAATGTAATATTCTTTTGAATATAGAGCTTTTTTCAGCAGAGTATTTCTTGGATAGTTCACTGGTCTTCTAAACACTCCATTTTTTTAATCCATTTAATATTTTGTTGGAAGTCAATTTCTTTACCCTTCTCATATAAGTGCTATCTTCCAAGGAAACTCTCTACTGACCTCACAGAATGTATCTTTCATTTCCAATTTCCAAAATTCATTGGAAGTAGTGGAAGGTAGTCCTTCCATTTTTTTCCCTGTGACGTTCAGGGACTACAAAAGGGAGTACCAATAGAGAACATTTGGACATCCGTCGGATCCGAAGGAAGTTGGAGTGCTCACTTCAAATGCTACTATTTGGGATACCTTGCATGAAAATATGTAAATTTTGGTCAAAGGTACAAATCCATAATTGGAGACTGAAGTATTGTAATGGGTGCATTTGCAGGGCTTGAGTTTGGAGGAGATGGCAGACTTGCCTTCGTGTAACTTGTCTGAAACAGTGCACAATAAGTGGCTTCAAATGTCCGGAAATAGAGGGAACAATTTATTTGACGCCACTTGTGATGACAGTATTCGTGCTTGGATGCAAATGACAAAGTATCGCACCTACCTCAAAGGTCATGCAAGTGGGTCCGGCCCATCTAAGGGGGAACTGAAGCTGAGAGCTGCAAGACGTAGTGGTTGCCCAAAGAAAATTGCCGAGGCCTTGAACACATTACCTGAAGCACATGGTGTGGGAAGTCGTGTACCACATTTGGAAGGAAAGGAAGTATTTGGAAGCACAAAGAGGAAGTTGGACGTACCTATTGGTGATGCTGGAGACTCCCATAGACCAGATAAGATCAATTTCTCTCAACCACGTGTCCGGACTAGGTCAACGAAGGCTTCAGAAGAATTGATGGATGGCAAGGGCAATACAATTGAGGGTCGCCCCTTGCAGTATGTAACCGTTGCATTTGAAAGTGACTGTGACACATCGAAGTGGCACATTGCAAGGATTAGCCACAAGTCAAATGCCAGATGTCAAGCTCAACAACGGACGTCAAACATCAAGTGTAACACAAAAATTGCAAAGGGGAGGAAGGGAACCCCAGCTCCTACTTATCGCGGGAGGAAAGAAGAATATGGGAGTAGGCGCGAGGTGGTCTCAGACTTTTGGTTCTGTTGGGACGACATTGAAAGGTGCGTAAAAGGCTCAAAGAGGAAATGGGTCATTGATTGGCCTGAGGTGCCGGAGGTTTGGCCTGTATTGATTGGGACAAATCTCAATCGAGACGAAACTTTATTGCTACAACATGCGGGCTTCCACCTCCAAGAACGACCCACCCTGTCGCCTCGTCGATTGTTCACCATGTCCAAGATTTTTGAAAGTGTTTTGTATGACCAACCATCGCCCAAGAATCCGGATGCTTATCCAACAATCAGGAACAACCGAACCATCAGAAGAATTGCAAATGTTCCAAGTACGGAACAACGGAACAAGTGGGAGAGTGTTGGAAACATTAAAGGACAAATTCTAGGAGTGACCCTACTCCCTTTTCCAGGCCTTGGCGCAATAGTGGAATTGGAGACGGGATCTAACCCTACCAAAAACGTATATCGAATTACGGTGGGTATGTTCCCCTTGTGCACTTGCCCGGATTTTGTGAATATGGCCGTCTCGGCAATTGGAGGAAGGCAGCAGTATGTGAATTGTAAACATCTATATTATTTGTATAGGTATTTTTGCAAGATGGATATCCATAATGACAAGTTCATTCATGCACCTAGTTATAGCTTCAATGAGTTGAAGCTACTTCTACTTCGAGCGGGACTCATCACTATCCCTGAGTAGGCACAATTGCAATTTTTGATAAATTCATGCATATTGTATTTGTTAGTGTATCTGGCAATAGAAATGATTTCAAGCATGTACCAATCAAAATGTTCCTTCATTTGCAAAGTGTGGGAGTATGTTTCAGAAGTGTCATTACTAAATTGTGTGAAATGAAATACCAATGTATGGCTAGAACCCTAATCCT
Source organism: Climacium dendroides (assembly GCA_950106755.1). NCBI lineage: Eukaryota > Viridiplantae > Streptophyta > Bryopsida > Hypnales > Climaciaceae > Climacium > Climacium dendroides. The sequence goes on from OX467086.1 coordinate 1,071,046, forward strand.
ATACTCTCGTGCTACCCTACACATACGAAGACTAAACTCATATAGATTTTTTGCTTTTCCACCTCTTCCCTACAATCTTAGTTCTTGTCAGGTTGGAAGGCAAAAAATTAGAAATTTAAAATACATGAAGTAAATCACTTTACGGTCAAAATTAGAAATCTACCACATTTGTTTGTAGTAGTCAACAAACCTTGACCTTTAGCTTGGCTAACTCTTCTATACCATTCCTCTTATACTAGCACTTGTTAGAAATAGCAATCATTATGGGATAGTTAGAAGCCCTAGTTCTCCGTGCTCAATTTATCCCCTTCAAACAACACTGTAGTGTTCTCCGAAACTCATGATGGTCTATTTTATAAAAAGTGTTATACCCCTACTTTTGTGTAGTAGGATGAATAAGAGTTTCAAATATTTACATAATTTTACAAGTCCGAGAAGTTAGCAAATGAGAAACCCAAGCCTGAAATTATAAATTCAATGTAGACCACGGTAATAGGAGCCACGGTCATAGGTCACAAAATTTACTATAAATAGTAAGTTTTTGGATGAAAAAAAATTGGATGAAAAAAAATTCCAAAAATATACTTTTGGTGCTAACCGCTCACAAACTTCACGCTCGCGGCTCGCAAGCTCCCCGCTCCAAGCTCGCCTGCTAGCATCGTTGGTGTGTGCATAAATGGATATCAATATCAATTAGAATCGACGGAGATACAAAGGCTAAGGCCTATTTTGAGTAACTTGGAATTTTTTTGAAATTGAACCAAATGCCAACATTTCCATAAGTTGTTTCAATTTTTGTTAAATTTTAACCATACTAATTCAAACTTCACATATTAGAGATCTTATAAGATAAGAAAAGAAAAGACAACAATATCACTTATATAGTGAAAGATTATAATGTTTGACCATGAAGGTGTTCAAACTGCAAAAAAATTTCAACCCTCTTTTCAGAAGTCAAATCTAAAAAATTGGTGACCAAAAAGATTTGAGGTTACAAAGCCTAACATGTATAACCCCAATGAACATATGGCTTCTTAAAATCTACTCTATAGTTGTTTGAAATGTACTCTATAGATGTTTGATGCTAAAACTAGACTTTACAAAGTTTTTTTGGAAATATTAAACTACTGAAAATAGCAACTTCGTTAAGTTTTGCTTGACTTCAAAGTCCTGCAAACACCACATTCTAGTGCCTAGAGCATTTACACACATTACTAACATAAATTGGTAACCTGCATGTTTTATTAAAACAAAACTCTTAGAATTGACTTCACTTTTTGGTAGGTACAATGTCATGGAATTCAATCAAGGCCAATTTAAATGGGCCCAACAAATTTGCCCACAAGTTCTAAATTTTTTTTGGTTGTGGGTTTGATCAATGCATGTGTGGAAAAAATTAAATTAGTGACCCACATGTTTTTTTGAAACTAAACTATTAGAATTGACTGTACTTTGTAGTACTAATGTCATGAAATTCAATCAAGGCCAATTTAAATGGGCCCAACAAATTTGTCCACAAGTTCTAAATTTTGTTTGGTTGTGGGTTTGGTCAATGCATGTGTGAAAAAAATTAAATTAGTGACCCACATGTTTTTTTGAAACTAAACTATTAGAATTGACTGTACTTTGTAGTACTAATGTCATGAAATTCAATCAAGGCCAATTTAAATGGGCCCAACAAATTTGTCCACAAGTTCTAAATTTTGTTTGGTTGTGGGTTTGGTCAATACATGTGTGAAAAAAATTAAATTAGTGACCCACATGTTTTTTTAAACGTAAACTCTTAAAATTGACTGTACTTTGTAGTACTAATGTCATGAAATTCAATCAAGGCCAATTTAAATGGGTCCAACAAATTTGTCCACAAGTTTCAAATTTTTTTTTGGTTGTAGGTTTGGTCAATGCATGTGTGAAAAAAAATTAAATTAGTGACCCACATGTTTTTTTAAAACTAAACTCTTAAAATTGATTGTACTTTGTAGTACCAATGTCATGAAATTCAATGAAGGCCAATTTAAATAGGCCCAACAAATTTGTCCACAAGTTCTAAATTTTTTTTGGTTGTGGGTTTGGTCAATGCATGTGTGAAAAAAATTAAATTAGTAACCCACATGTTTTTTTAAACCTAAACTCTTAAAATTGACTGTACTTTGTAGTACTAATGTCATGAAATTCAATCAAGGCCAATTTAAATGGGCCCAACAAATTTGTCCACAAGTTCTAAATTTTTTTTGGTTGTGGGTTTGGTCAATGTATGTGTTAAAAAAATTAAATTAGTGATCCACATGTTTTTTTAAACGTAAACTCTTAAAATTGACTGTACTTTGTAGTACCAATGTCATGAAATTCAATCAAGGCCAATTTAAATGGGCCCAACAAATTTGTCCACAAGTTCTAAATTTTGTTTGGTTGTGGGTTTGGTCAATGCATGTGTGGAAAAAATTAAATTAGTGATCCACATGTTTTTTTAAACCTAAACTCTTAGAATTGACTGTACTTTGTAGTACCAATGTCATGAAATTCAATGAAGGCCAATTTAGATGGGCTCAAAAAATTTGTCCAGAAGTTCTAAATCACTTGAACTATACATCATCATATTTAACAATTTCTAGTTTCATGTGACATTCATTATAATAGATTGAAATTGTTTCAACCAGAGTATAATAAATGTACTTAGTAGTAGCCTTATTAATAATTATGATGTTGAGAGTCATAATTATGATGTAGTTTCACCACAAATCGCTTAAAATAAATAACGCTTCATCATGAATTCAATTTACTAGCCTCATCATTATGATGTTGGTACCCATAATTACAATTTAAGGTCACTACAAACTCCCATTAAGCGAATAACGCTTCACAATAAATATCTTAACACACTTCACAATCAAGCATTGAAATTCAAGGTACTAGTGATGATATTCATAGTGTACTATGAATATAGTGGCATTGTACCAAACAAATGTTTACTAAATATTGTTGAGGTCAAAGTAAATCTACTTAATGATCATGGTTAGTAGTATGTAATGTTTTTCCAAATGCATTGACCAAATCCACATCCAAAAAAAATTTAGAACTTGTGGACAAATTTGTTGGGCCCATTTAAATTGGCCTTCATTGAATTTCATGACATTGGTACTACAAAGTACAACGACGCTAGCGTGCGAGCTTGGAGCGGGGAGCTTGTAAGCGGGGAGCAGAGAGCCTGTGAGCGGAGAGCATGGAGCCAAAAAATTTCCATTTTTTTCCCATTTTTTTTTTTTTGGCAAAAAAAATTCAAAAAATTGATTTATTTTGGCTGTTTAGGGTGAATTTGGGACCTATGTCCGTGTACCCCATGACCGTGGATGTATAGATGTTTATGCAAATTTTTAATTTGTTTTTGGAGAAAATTGGGCAATATTGTCTTGTGAACATTGCCGTGGGAACTCTTTACCGTTTTCAGCACTCATGATACTCAGCGTTGCCGTACGAGTAGGAATTTAAAACATTTTGTATTGCAAAGTTTAGGGCAATTAAAAATAACAGCAAAAACTTTAGAAGGTTTAGGGAAGGCATTGGCCAAAATTGATACGTCAGTGGAAATATAGATGGAACTATTGATGGGAAAATTTGGCATAAGAATTTTGCAACTGTAATATATAAAGAAGAGTTCATTACAACTGAAGTGCATACAGAAACGTGTCTATGCCTATTCTGGAAGTGTGATCATGGCAGCCTGAAGTAGCAACAACTTCAATTCATTGAAGCTACAGCTTGGTGCATGAATAAATTTGTCTTCATTGACATCCATCTTGCAAAAGTACCTGTACAAATAGTACAAGTGTTTGCAATTCACGTACTGTTGCCGACCTCCAATTGCAGAAACTGCCATATTCACAAAGTCTGGGCATGTGCATGTGGGAAATTGGCCCATCGTAACTCTGTATGTATTTCTGTTAGAGTCAGACCCTGTCTCTAACTCCACAATTGCACCAAGGCCTGGAAAAGGGAGCAATGTTACTCCCAAAATTTGTCCTTTAACATTGCCTACACTTTCCCACTTGTTCTGTTGCTCGGGAGTAGGCGCATTTGCAATCCTTCGAACTGCTTTGTTGTTCCTCATTGTTGGATACACATCTGAGTTTAATGGCGGAGGGTTGTCATACAAAACCGGCTTGAATAGCTTAGACATGTAAAATAGTCGACGTGGTGATAGAATTGGTTGTTCTTGGAGGTGAAATCCGGCATGTTGCAGCAGCAAGGTCTCTTCGCGGGTTAAGTTTGTTCCAGAGAGAACAGGCCAAACCTCTGGCACCTCTGGCCAATCCAAAACCCATTTGCGCTTTGTTCCCTTCACGCATTGCTCAATATCATCCGAACAGAACCAAAAATCAGCCACCACCTCTCGCTTACTACCATATTCTTCTTTCCTGCCGCGGTAAGTAGGAGCTGGAGTTCCCTTCTTTCCTTTTGCAATCTTGCTAATGCACTTGATGTTAGACCTGGACTGTTGAGCTTGACATCTTGCGTTGGATTTGTGGCTGATTCTAGCAATGTGCCAGTTGGATACATCGCAGTCACTTTCAAATGCTACATTCACATGCCCAGAAGTGTTTGTTTGAATTTGCTTACCTTTGTCTGGAGAAGATTGAGAAGCATTCGTGGTAGATCGTGTTTTGACACGGGGTTGGGAAAAATTGATCTTGTCTGGTCTGTGTGAGTCTCCTGCATCACCGATGGGCACATCCAACTTCCTCTTAGTGCTCCCAAAGATTTCTTCTCCTTCCAAGTGTGGCACTCTAGTTCCCATGTTCTCTGCCCTAGGCAATGTGTTCAGTGCCTCTGCAATTTTTTTGGGGTCTCTGCTTCTTCTTGCAGCTCTCAACCTCAACTCCCCTTTTGATGGTCCTGATCCCGCTGCAGAACCTTTCAAGTATGCACGGTAGTTTGTCATTTGCATCCAAGCACGGATACTGTCGTCACATGTGGCATCGAACAAGCTGTTGCCTCGCTTCCCGGACATTTGTAGCCACTTGTTATGCACCGTTTCGGATAGATTGCATGATGGCAAATCCAACATCTCCTCCAAATTCAATTTCTGAATTTTGTAATCAAAGGTATAACAGAGTTAATAACAAATATTCACCACCGTTGTAACTTGTAGCATCTTCATAAATAAGTTTCATTACTTTTATAGTTCTATACGACGAAAGACAAGTATTGACTTCTGATAGTAGAAATCTATTGCTACCGCCAAACACAACACATCTCGCCTACTTAAAAACCCAAACCAAAAATAACTGAAAACAATTATGAAATGCAACTATCAATTCAGGTTTAGGGACACAAGTTACAAGAATCAAGGGGGTCCCCTCCCCATCTCCGACACATGCCTCGGATCCGAGGCACGTATTGGAGGCGGGGAGGGGACCCCTAAGTTTTATTTCCCAAGAGAGAAAATTGGGCATATTTTAGCAAAGAAATTTGAGAGAACTATAACTGTTGCCCCTATTAAAATTTAATTCAAACTCTTCCATTTAGAAAATAGGTAAGGCCTCATCCAATGGACTATTCATGTCTCAAATCGAAGGCATGTTTTCCTACTGTGTGAAGCGCCCCAACTTCTTGATAAATAGAAATAAAATGTAAAACTTAATTAACAAAAAGAAGTTCAGAAAAAGTTCTTTATGAAGTACAAAGTACATCATCATGCAAAGTGAGCTAGAGATTCCTAAGCACTTAAACACATTTGCGGACAAAATTGACTCACCAAGTCCATGAAGCCTCCCCATTGACGGTATCTGAAATGCCAGAAAGCAAGCCAATGGTCCAAGTGATGTAAGCCTTCTTCGTTGGCCGCACCAGATGACAACCACCAAGACCGTATTGCGAGATAACGGACCTCTGCTTGGTCCATATTCTTTGAATCTTTGTATTGCTTGCACAAAGTTAAATGTTGTTGTTGAAATACTTCCTTGATGTACTTTTGTGTGTGCTTGTGAAGAGAGGTACTCCAATGCAATAAGCATGTGCGCTCACGATTCTCCATTTCAACATTGGCAAAACCAGTGCCATACACTATCTGCACTGCATTCCAATTGGCCATGGCACTATCTGCCATGAATCCCTTGAAGTTGGGGTTTGGTACTCCGTGGCGTTGCATAACCGCGTTCAAGCTCCGCCAAAACTGTACCTGCACTTCCGTATCTTCGGATTGCATATCGCATAGTGCAATCGTCATCACCTTTTTGTAGTTGGTATCATACACATGGCAAGCCATTGTGGTCCACTCCTTTACTCGCTTCACGTGGTCAAACATTAACCACGCATTCTGCAGGTCTCCATCCGGTTGCATTCGCTTCACAAGGTCGACTCCACTTCCTGGTCCCTCGGTGAGCATCTTGAAAATGTAAACCTTCTCTTTGCCTTGACCTGGGAAGACACTGTCATGTATGAACTCAAACTTGGACTCCTTCTTCATGGTCATGATGTTGTCTATTATCCCTCCTCGGTTGTTTGAGCGGAAAGAAGAGATGACATTTCGAATACTTGGACTACTCAAGTATTGGAAGCGGTCCATGACCTCTTCCATTTCGTTAGCTTTTAGCATCTGCTTCTCTCCATCTCCATTGTGGAATAGATAGCTTCCGAGGAAGTCCTTACTAGCTGAGAGAGTGATTGCAGAGTTTGTGGCCGTGGGTGTTTTTGCCACTTGTTCTGCAATGAGTCCGTGTATTAGGGTGGTAGAGTCCCTATACATGCCTGTAGCAACCGGGTGGCCATGCTCTCCGAAGTGAATAGCCGCCCTCGTCATTTCAGGGTTTTTAGAATACACAAAATATATCCTAGCCTTGCATGCGCCTAGACACTGGGGAGCCAACTTGCAAACCTTGCACACTAGAGTGGAGTCCTTTGGGGGGGCTTCACCGGGGGCAAAAGGGAACACAGTGTAGCCACTCCACTCAGTTTCGTTTTTCTTAGAAGCTCTCTTCATGTACTCACAATTAGCATTCTCACAAGCAAGATGGCCAGTACAGTAAGACTTACGAAATGTTAGGTTGTCGGAGTTCTGGATATTGGTAGTCACAAGCTTGCACCATGGATGTCCATCGTAACGCTTGTCCATTCCCTCCAAATTCTTGGCTCCCGACGAAGACGAACATGCCCCATAAGGAGGCAATTCAAAGATGACATCTCCGTTGAAAACTGTTGGAAGGAATGGAACTCTTTGATGCTTCACTATGCTCAAATCCATAGTGGACAACTCGTTCCGAGAGCGCTGCATACTACCAAGTCGCTTCAGACACTCCATAATGCTTTTCCTGGTTTCCACAGGATGGGGCGGTGGAGGGAGTGAGAATGAGGAATTGGAGAGGCTTCTTGACAAGCTTCTAGATGAGGATTTTACCATAGTGGGCTGGACAAATGCCATGCGGAATGAACCCTCCTTTCTTTGAGCACTAATATTAGGGGATTCACCTTCAGATTCACTTGATAACTCTATGATTGGATCTAACTTCTCCTCTTTCACAACAAGAAGCTTGGAAGGCATATGTAGCACACTTGGAACATCTGTCGACGGACTGGATGACACAGTGTGAGCAGTGACTGGCATATTCACAGTAGAATTATCTGACTGTCGACTTTGGATTTCTGTTGACGCACTTAGCATGGAGAGTGGAAGTCCGTATGCTCTGTAATTTCCTGGACCAAGATACCAACAATGCGTCCCATCATCGTCAGACCTCACAACCGGAACAGATTGAATCACTTCGCCAGTTTTGGACATTTTCTCCTCCTCAACGTAGATGGATGTTTCTACAAACCTAAAACGGACGTGCAGAAGGTGACTAGGAACTCTAGCGTGACCACCATGAACAATTGGGAACACTACAGGTATATCATAACCGTCTACTCTAATGGAAGCCATCTTTGCAGCAAAGGGAGAATGTCAAGGAACAAAGAGAAGTCCAAGCAACCAAGAAGATGATCTCTACAACAAAAAGGTATGGGTTCTCAATGATAGTGGTGCATCTTTGGTTTGTCCTATAGCAATCATATGTTAAAACCAATTAGCAAAATCTTAACACCTATTTGGGACATCTTTGATATAATTTGAAACGATATGGCAGTTGAGATTGAAGAAAATTAATGAGTTCAAAGGTCATTTCAAATTCTTACATGATTGCTAAGCACAAGGAACACTCTAACAACATAGTGATGCAGAGAAGTATGCCTCCCAAATAAATATTGGGAACAGTACATTTAGGAATCCAATCAAATTAATTAATTTAAAAATTGAAATGCTCCTTACAAAAGCACTAGCACATATAGCTTGATATGAAGAGGCGAAAATGAATCACAAAGAAATTTTGGTGACAATATATCCTGGAATCCACTCAATAGAAATTAGTTTTGTAATTAAAACCGCTCCTTAAAAAAGAACTTGCACAAAACCGGATGACATGAATATGCATAATTGCACCCATCAAATTCTATTCTTTAAATTAATGATTGGCATATCTTGAAATTAATAATTATGCTAGGATGCTACAAAATTTACTTTTGGGAAGATGTCATGAAGTAAGGCACAGCGAAATATTAGTGATGATGTGCAATACAAAAAATTTAGTCTCTAATAACATGAGGTACTAACCTCCTAAACAAAAAACATTGCCAATATAGATAAATTTTTTATTACCATAATTTGATGACATAGCTAATTTTTAAACTACATTTTCACCTTGGACACCTCCTTAATTTTGAGGTTCTGATTTAGTCAATTAAAATACCCATATCATAATACTGATTATTGTCTATGCAACTAAATGCATACACAATACACTAAGAACTTCGTTTATATTCATCCAACAACATTGAAGGCACTTGGTACTTTATTTCATAGATTGTGGGGTAGATTGCATGAAATCAAAACCAAATTTTAAATTCAAGGTTTAAGAGACCTTCAAATTCTAGGCAACCATAATTAGCAGAGCTCATTCAATGGGGAGCAATTCATGAATAGAGCAACACTAATAAGGATCTTTTGCACAGCATTAGAGGGAAGAACAAGTACTTTGTCAGAGTGAACGTTGTGCATTGAGAAAGTAGTTTCACCCTGTCAGGGTTTAATTTTAATGGAATTGGCGGTGCCCTCATGTGTACTGACAGTCCTATTATGGTCAGGGCCAACCTATTTAAAAAGGATTTGACGGCCGATGTCCTTCACAGCCGAAGGCACCCACAAACGAAGCAAATTCGCATGTGTGTTGTCATTGTAGATTCAAATTTTGGCGACTATTGATAGGAATGCCTGGCCAAACATGTAAGGCTTCATGTGCTTCCTTTAGTTTTCATTGTCTTCCGGTTGTTTTCTGTTCTGTGGTATAGTTGAGAGCGACGATGGCGTTGCCCTCAATTTTCCCTTCATGCTTGTAGGGTGCGAGGTTAGTGAGGTTGTTTGTGTGAGGCCCAGGCAAAGAAGAAAGAGACGAGGGTCCTTTTACTATTCTTCAACTAGAGAGCTAAAGCGGTCGAGGATGAGAAGAGGTATACGAGGAGCGCCAAAGTCCGGGGAGACATCGTCTCCAGATCTTCGTAGAGTTCTGCAGTTCGAGAGCGGGAGTATCGTCGGGCAAGAGGATGTCCCTAGTGAAAATGTCCAACTTGTTGGAGAGGCCTCAGCAGACAGTTTGAGCTCTGGACGTGGGAAGAACACAATCGACATCTCAAATGTAAGCACAACATCTTTGTGTTTTCTTTAAAAACTATTTGAGTCCCTTGGTTTCACTCCAGTGAAAGAACTGTCTTCACTCTACTCCTCTAAGGAAAGCTTGTAGAGTCATGTGGCCTCCTTGTTTGTTCATGGAACAAAATTGGAAGGATTGCAATCACATGCAAGTATATTGAGATTCACATTAATAGTTTAGAAGAGGGAACTGTAGGGTTCGTGGATGTGCTACAAAAGTTCAAGGATAGAGAGACTTCATTCGAAACAACTGTAACTCAAATATCTAGAACAACGTTTGTGAAGAAAAACACTGTCAGGTTTTGCTAGAGTAGATTTTAAATGCTAAAATTAGGGACCTTGGAGACATGCACATACACAGTACTGGGTTTCTATAAGAGACCAATTGACAATTTCAAAATAGCCTTGTAAGTACACCCTGTAGAATCCAAGTAGAATCTGCAGCTTGTAAGTTCTAACGCACTTACAAATTTCAGCCACATTAGTATTGCACTCTTTCTGTCAATACGAGAATGATACTGTTGTTATTTCCTATATGGAAAACCTCCAAAGAATGAAACTAACTTTCATACTAGAATTCAAAAGACCAAAGTTTTGGGTACTATGGCTAGTGAATTTCGGAAAAGCTTTGGCAACAAAGTCATTTTCAATTTCTGTGTCGTTCTCATTGTGCCCCTCTTTGTTCCTGTTTCTTATATCACATGGAAGGTGACTTGAATTTTGTATAGCATTCAAGGTAAGTGTTTCAACATGCAAAAATTCTCTTTTGGGAAGTGTCTTCACTAAAGCTCTGTAGAGACTAATGAAAACCAAAAATTTGTAAAATCTCTCATAGTATCCAGGATGGTAATATGGGGATGACTTGAAGACTAGTCCCTACACTTTGAAGAGTTAATATACTTTCAAAACCGTAAAATACAGAAAATAGGATTGACAAATGAAGAGCGGATTTGCACCAGTAGAAATAAAATTCAATATGTGAAAGTTCTTGAACATATTCACGTAAGCACCGTTTATTGGAGCTTAGTTCAATCTTCCTGATTTCATTTTTAAAATGTAATACATATTCTCGTAAGTTTGAATCTCCTGTGATATTTTGAGGACCTCCTGGTGGTGTACCTTGGTGAAACCAGGATCCGGAATTCTAAAGTGCGGCAAATGTAATCGACAGTCTAATTTGGAATCACATATAAAAAAGTTTGGACGTTCCGTTTGGGCGTTCAGTTCTGGCGTTCCGTTTGGGCGTTCAGTGAGGCTATCTAGGAATCCAGTGTGCATGACTTCACCGAGGAAGCACGCCTCGGATCCAGCGACGTGGGCGAATCCACGTCAGTCCACCGTTGACGCTATCAGGGAACCCAGTGTGCATGACTGCACCGAGGAAGCGTGCCAAGGATCCAGCAACGTGGGCGAATCCACGTGAGTTCACCATTGACGCTATCGGGAAATCCAGTGTGCATGACTTCACCGAGGAAGCGCGCCAAGGATCTAGCAACGTGGCCGAATCCACCTCAGTCCACCGTTGACGCTATCAGGGAACCCAGTGTGCATGACTGCACCGAGGTAGCCCGCCAAGGATCCAGCAATGTGGACGATTCCACCTCAGTCCACCGTTGACGCTATCGGGGAACTCAGTGTGTATGACTGCACCGAGGAAGCGTGCCAAGGATCCAGCAACATGGGCGAATCCACGTGAGTTCACCATTGACGCTATCGGGAAATCTAGTGTGCATGACTTCACCGAGGAAGCGCGCCAAGGATCTAGCAACGTGGCCGAATCCACCTCAGTCCACCGTTGACGCTATCGGGGAACCCAGTGTGCATGACTGCACCGAGGGACCCCGCCAAGGATCCAGGAACGTGGGCGACAAAATTAGAAACCACGGCATTTCCGGAGATAACCTCACCTGCTTCAAGCCTGATCTGGAATTCCGTGGTCCTCCTCGCTGCTCCATCCACATCGTAGCTGTACTCAATGATTGATAGTGTGTGCACCTCCATTTGCAAATAACCACGCAATCTCCCGAAGTCGGTCCGGCAGCAGCTGTGGGAACTGAGCGAACTCTCGTGTGATCTACAGAGTATGACGATGAGGAGCACCAGGAGCCGTGGCCGTGGAGGCATTCAAGAACCCGCTCCAGCCGCTGCACCGACGCGAACAAAGGTAACCTTTTTTAGTTGTATTCCTTGATGAAATTTGTGAGTCTGGTGCGTGAGTACATTACGTGGAGCTTGAGTGCGACACGTAAGATCGCATGCGGAGCTTGAGTATGTCAATGCTTAGATGGCATGAGTCATTCGCAAATCGCGCACTGAAAGTGTTGGGGTCAACCTTTCAGATTCACGCAGTCGACAAAGATGGAAGATTGATTTCCTTCTGCTGAACATTGTCGGCCACGGCAGAATTCCGTTCCACCTTGAGTGTCGAGAGAATAGGTTCGTGCAGTACGGACAAGAAAATTTAGAATCTACGGGGTCCAGCCGGGAGGCGCCGGTGTAGCCTCGGATCCGAGGCACCTCCTGGCCCTCAACCACGGACCCCGGCCTTATCACAAAATTCACCTAAGACTATCCTCGGGGGATTTTTCGGGGGTTCAGTACTTAAGGGAGGAGCAATTTAGTTTTCAGGGGAAATCAGTGACGTCGGGGCCGTTTTGGTGAATCTGGGCAGTTGACCATGTTTTTATTGGAGGCACCACCTGGCCGAAATCAAACCTACACAATTTTTTTGGAGGCACCACCTGTATTGAAATGGACTTGCACAGTTTTCTTGGGAGGCACGAGCATGCACTAAAATGAAGTTGCAAATTTTTTTTGGGAAATTTCTGGGGTCCTCGGCAGTCGGCCAAGTGGTGCCTCGGATTCGAGGCACCACCTGGCCGACTGCCGAGGACCCCAGAAATTTCCCAAAAAAAATTTGCAACTTCATTTCAGTGCATGCTCGTTTGAAACGCTGAGATGTGTATTGGGTGCCTCGATTATGAATTGACTGCGATAACCTGATGGAATTTGAAAACACGTAAGGAAGTTGCATGAGCACGCCCGGGGAGGAGGGAGTTTGTGCACCTGGGGGAAGGGTAATTCTTAAAATGGATTTTTTTTTTGTGAAATTTTTGGGGTCCTGGGCAGTTGGCCAAGTGGTGCCTCGGATCCGAGGCACCACTTGGCCGACTGCCTAGGACCCCAAAAATTTCACAAAAAAAATTTGCAAGTTCATTTCAGTCTAGGCATGTGAGATTCAGTCCAGGCATGTGAGATTCAGTCTAGGCATGTGAATCTCAGTCCAGGCATGTCACAGGTTTTCTCTTGTCGCTCGTGACAGTCGCGGCGCTCATGATGGTCGCAGCGCTCGTGGCGCTCGTGACACTGGTGACACGAGTGGCACTCGTGACGCTGGTGACACGAGTGGCACTCGTGACGCTGGTGACACGAGTGGCGCTCGTGACGCGAGTGGCGCGCGCGATTGCAGTGTGGCACTTGTTGCCAAATTAGTGAAAAGGTCATTTTTTGTTGGACTTTAGTAGGTTTAGCGGGGGTGGACCAGATGACCTCTGAAGATTTAGGGGTCCAAGGCACCTCCCATGGTTGAGGATTTAGGGCCCTAGTACTGCCAAAAAGATTAAGGCATCCTAAATGAAAGACAATATTTTGGATGTACATGTGTGGAGATGCCTAGTCCAAAGTTTTAATTGACTTTGTTGGTGATGATCTTCACAGTTACTTTTAGTTTTAAGGCTTTCTAGTTTAGATGTTTTTTTATACCCGTTTCAAAATTATATCTAACTCTATTATTGGTGCCTATCTTCAGACAAGACGAGGCCAAGGAAGAGCTTCACCCACAGTGACACCTATTCAGACACCAGTCAGTGCTGAGGCAGAATCATCTCAGCATCTTGCACCGTTGCAAGAGATTGAGATGGAGGTGTCAATTGAATCGGAAGACAAGAACGTTGTCAGTGATCAACCCGAAGACGAAGAGGTATTGATTACTTTTCATGATGTCCTAGATGCTGTGGACAACTTCTATGACACATCTGAGACCAGTGTGCAGAGTCAAGCGTGTGTTCAAGGACATCAGAAGCGTGCACACCACCATTCCCCACCATTAGCATCAGCTAAGACGGACAATTTCTATAGTAGTGCCCGAAATTTTGGAAATCCAGTCTGCATCCTTTTGAGCTCAGAGTCGGATGAAGATGTAGAGATTGATTGACTCTAGTGAGATACAGGGATGTAGTTCTTGAGATAGTTGCATTCCATGAAATCCCATTACAAGAATGATTGATTGTAATATCTATTGATTCATTATGGAGTTCATCAATTTTTCAATGTCAGTATGTCTCTACATTTATCTTGGCTATTTCAAATGTAATACAACTTCTCATGTTTTTAACTTGCAGATGGATGGCACCCCATCAAACTTGTGGCCTGAAGAGACAAATCTCCAGACTCCAACTACAGGAGACTCAACGCAACCGGCCATTGCAGGGGACAGAGAAGGGGAAGACGAGGGTGACATGATGGAAGAAGACGCACCGGTCATTGTGATGGAGGGAGATGACAAAGATTTTTTGGAAGAAGAACTCCGCCAGTACCACAAGGTGGATTCGGTGAATTCTATAGCGTCCCTTCGAATGAAGCCGCACCACCTTTTCAGAATGAACATCCCACTCTGCCGGATGGTGTCCATGCCCATGGTAAGGCCTACCTTATCATGCGACCTCGAGTTCCTAGAACACGAGTTCAGCAAGGGCTACCGCGACGGGGCAGCGGTTTTCTACGTGACAACAACTGACGAGGCCGGAGAGAGCTCCCAATTCACTGAAGGGGAGATGGAGGCGTGGGGGCCGCTATGGAAGGAAAAGAACGCCGCGTTCAATGCCTACGTGGAATCCGTGCCCGAACTCAGGTTCTTAAAAAAACCTGAAGTTCTATGTTTGCGATGGAAACCATCGACTCATCTCCTGGATGAAGTACATTGGCAAAATGCATTCCAAGGACATTGAATGGCATTACGCGGTGGATGCCATTGTACTTGACACAAAGAAGAGGACGGAGCTCGTCATGCATGTCATGCATGACATCAACAAGTATGTTGTCTGATACCTTCAAGCCTTTCTTATGTACTTTTGTTTTTTTATGGTTTTCGGATGCTGCAGATACTGTGTTGAATCTCACTGTGATCAATTGTTTTTCAGATCCACCGAGGATTCTCACGTCAAAACCAACTTAGTTCACACACTCTATAGGGTGCAAAAGTATAGCCTTCTTCCCATTGAGCGTTTTCAAGAGATGTTGAGGCCTTCCGAGCTTCGACTGTGTGGGGCACCGAAACCGAAGCCAACGTGGTATTCTATGCCACTACAAGTCTTTACAGCATTTGTATTCAGGGTGAGGATGCTCGAGCTTGTTGAATTTGATGTGTTATATTCTTTTCTGTTTGATACTTTCTTTATTTGTATTTGAAAGTGTTATTTTTCACTTGCTTCTGCAGCAAGAGGTTGCGCAGTCTGCAGATGCAGTTGGTCGCAAATACAATGAGGTGACAGCACAGGAAGACCGTTCCCCTGTGGAACTAGCGCAAGCGATGCGAGCTGGGGCAAACGAGAAACTCGGGAAACTAAACGTCAAGATGTCGAAGTTGGTGGCGGTAGCCAATCCGGCAAACAAGCCAGGGTTTATTGAGGAGGTACATCCATCCCCTTCATAGCATTCATATGACATTGCAATTAGGAAGTCTGAAACAGTGACTAACTTCATTTTGTTTTTTAATATCAGATTGAGAGACATTGGAGTGCCAATGAAGTGCTAGAGATGACTCTGGAGAAGCTACAAATGGTGGCCACTTGCAACACCACGGCAGAGCACAAGATCAAGTTCTTGAAATGGTGGAACTCATCAACACCATCTCGACATGCCAGGCGTTTCCCGCCTAAGCCAGTTTCTGAAACATTACTTGGTCCCTTCTTGAACCGCTGTGTGTGGTATGCTGGGGTAAGTGATAATCTTTGTATAAATTTTTAGACGTCATTGGATTTGGATTTTCTTTGTTTAGAATTTCTAGAGTTCATTTTCTTTCAGAGGATGATAAATTTTTGTTGTTCTATGTTTTCTCAGATCGAGGATGCAGCGGTGAAGTACTTTGACGACGTTGTCCGGCACGACGGCATTGTCATCAATATGAACGTCCCGCTGCAGCCGGAGACCTTATAAGAGTACCTGGAGGGATGGAGGAGGAAAATTTGGGATGATGGATATATGAACTACCTCAGGGGATCGAATTATTTCAAAAAGAGCGACAATTTCAAGAAGTATGAGGGGTCTGAACAGGCAGTGAGAAGAGTGCTCTATCGGTATGTCTTACACACTATTGTAAGGCTCATTCAAAAATGCTAATTAATTGGGAACCAATTCAATCTTCCTAGACTTCCATAGCCTACCTTCAAAGTAGCATATAATTTGTTTCCAACTCAGGTTCACTTTCTTTTGACTCTCATTTGGTATTTGTGATGGAAATGTCTGGACTAAAACTTCACGTGTCGCTCACTTTTCCTTCAATGTTACATATTTTTTGACAATTTAGGTATTTCAAGTTTGAACTTGAGGGAAAAGGTGCAATCAAAAAGGATGACTTCCTAGAATTCCTTAGGAGTTTTCTTGATCGCCATTCGGCAACCTGCATGTACACTTCGAGTCAACTCCAAACGTACACCACGGCTCATCTTAGCCGTGGCGCATGGTACCTCGATTGCCCTATTGGATACACGCATCCATCGGAGCAAGCCCTCCGGGATTCCTTGGAGGGCATTAGTGGGGTTGACTTAAATGTCGATGAGTTTGCAGGTCTCAATGCAGTTCAAAAGGCGAAGGCGATTGCCAAGAGGGACAGAGCTGACAGAAAGAAGGCAGCTAAGCTACATTTGGCGCTAGAAACCAAGTCAAAGAGGGAGGCAAATCGCTTGGCAAAGCAAGAGGAGAAGGAGAGGGAGAAATTGAGAGAAAAGGAGGAGAAAGCGAAGGCCAAAGGCAAGCAAAAAGATGAGGGCGATACCGGGGTTCCATTGTCTTCAGCAGTTGACCAGAGCTCGCAGTTGGTGGAAGGAAGCCACTCCGGGATGAAGAGGAAGGCCATACTTCCAGAGTGGACGGAGAATATGCTGACCCAAGGCACACAAGTTCTGGTGATAGACAACGACGATGTCAGAACAGAGGAGCTTATCTTAAACGTGTCCATCATTGATATTATGGAAGATTCTGAGAATTCACCACCAAATCCGTATATTGAAGTCATGGACTTCATTCAAAAGGTATTGTGAACATTCAAATGTATTTGAATTTTTCTCTTTTTCAATTTCTGGATGAGTTTCTTGTTTCTTGTTCAATCCTCTTGTGACATGGTAAACTTCTTTGTTGTAGGTGAATGCAGGGAAACCGCGCTCATTCAACGGCAGGGTCACCAGAGACCCTTTGGTGGATCTAATCATCTTCGATTGCCAAGAGAACCTGTCTGTGCCTCTTGTCTCAGAGAAGCACGTTCCCTCGTGGAACGCGGACCCAACATATGCTGGAATGCAAAATGCATTCCAATTTGCCGAGGAGTATTTACAAGACAATGGTTGTCTCCTGGTATTTCATTCCTACAGCGTTCAGTCTCGAAGTATGTTTGCAAGGTTGATGAAGATTTTCAAGAACTTGAAGATGAAGAAAGAGTGGTTGGCATTCAACCAATTGGACCTCGCGTCGGGAATAAACCTTGGCGAAACAGTGAGTTCTCTATTTTATTTTTCATGTGATTTTAGGTTTTCTTTTACATGTGATTCTTGGTTTGATATATGGTGTGATTGTCAATGGCATTCCCCTCTTTACTAATTAATTTTTTGATGCAGACCGTGAAGTTCGGAGTCACCCTTTCATAAAGGACATGGGTGGAAAAGTGGCATCACTTTTCCAATTTAGGCAGACCACAGCCATGACCAAAGCAAAGTGGAACCTCCAAAAGAAAGACATGGTCATCAATTACATTACTGAGGAGACCATGATGGTAAACAAAGAAACCAAAGCGCCTTGGCATGGACCCCGAGAGAAAGATGTGAGGTTCCTACAGTTTTTCATCGAAGGTTGTACCGATGAAGATGATGTAGTTCTCGACTGCACCACTGCTACAGGTATAATACTACTCAGTTTCAAGAAAGAGTTCTAAAATGAATTGGTTATTCTTGTAAAGATGTACTTAAACATTGATCACCACATGCTTCTATTGCAGGGGCGTCTATTACGGCTTGTCGTGGGACGGGCCGCCATATTGTGGCCTTGGAGAAGGACATCGATATCTTCAACATTGTTCTAAAGCCGATGAAGAAAGCCACTCCAGTAGAAGGAGTGACTCAAGCTCCAGTGGAAGCTATTGCCGCCCTTGATCTTGATGCCGTACATGTCGAACCAATGGTGTTCACACGCACCGTCAGACCTAGTAAGTAAGTTTTGCTTTGTAATGACAACATTTTTTTGATCTGTAATATACGTTGCATACAAAGAATTTCAAGAACCTAAACCTTCTATGTGTGGTTCTTGAAGGAACGAAGCAGTGAAGGGAACGCACCCAATGAAGAAGATTCGAAGACTTATCTTGAGTCCGAAGAAGTCTTATGAACTTCCAGTGTATGCCGAGAAGATGGCGACACAATATGAACAGCATGGTTGTAGAGATCCTAAACCTCGCATTCCGAAGTATGCTACAAATGTGGTTCATTTTGTAGACATTTCAGCTTCTGAGGGTGAGGAGACGCCAGAGTCGTCTTCTAGTGAGGTTTCTATGACCGAGTCCACCGCAACTTAGACTCATAAGATTGAAGAATCTTATGAGTTGAACTATGTGTATTCCTTTTATGTTTATTTGATTTGTGTGTGTTATTCATAAAGTCTGAGGTGCAATGTACTTCTTGCTTGATACTAAACTTGCCCTTAAAAATGTTATGAAATATACACCCAGAGAGAAACAATGTCTATTGGACAAGTGTGGGAATTATAGAATTTGGAGTTCATTTACAACTGTAGGAGTAGGTACTCTGTAGTGGGGAAAAAATAGAGAAAACAAGGTACACTACATTATTTATTGCAAATTAGTGAGTAGCGCGAATAAATGTGCTTGGAATAAAAATGGAAAGAAATTATAACTCCTTCCAATATTAACTCCTACATAGTGGAAAAAAAATGGAATGCAAATAAATGTAGTCACCTTTAAATGGTGATAGTCATGATATGAAGTAGGGAATAAAATGAGGTCACACTTGCCCTTCTAATGAACACATACATTTGAATAGGAAGCCAAACAAAGCTCAACAAGTGAACCACTCTACCTAAACCCCCAACAATAAAATATCACTAGTACATAACATTGCCACCCTACACCTTTGGCTCATTTAGGTACTTTCACCTTCTTCCAACAGTCCATGTCTGATAAGACACCCTAGCTCTATTTTATGTGCAACAAAAATCCCTTAAATATAGAAGTATCCTTCATAGTCCACAAATGGCACTACATTCCCTAAATTGCTTTTGCTTTTTTAATCCACGGTTATAGAGCCTACAGTCACCCTAAATCCACGGTCATGGGTTCTAAGCCAACCTTCTATTCAACTTTTGATTTTTGCACAAAATTTTTCTTAAACAAAATTCCCGCTCACAGGCTCGCAGGCTCCTGCTCCCAAGCTCGCACGCTAGCAACCCTGTACAAAGTACAGTCAATTTTAAGAGTTTAGTTTTAAAAAAACATGTTGGTCACTAATTTAATTTTTTTCACACATGCATTGACCAAACCCACAACCAAAAAAAAATTTGAAACTTGTAGACAAATTTGTTGGGCCCATTTAAATTGGCCTTCATTGAATTTCATGACATTGGTACTACAAAGTACAGTCAATTTTAAGAGTTTAGTTTTAAAAAAACATGTGGGTCACTAATTTAATTTTTTTCACACATGCATTGACCAAATCCACATTCAAAAAAATTTAGAACTTGTGGACAAATTTGTTGGGCCCATTTAAAATAATTGGCCTTAATTGAATTTCATGACATTCGTACTACAAAGTACAGTCAATTTTAAGAGTTTATGTTTAAAAAAACATGTGGGTCACTAATTTAATTTTTTCCACACATGCATTGATCAAACCCACAACCCAAAAAAATTTAGAACTTGTGGACAAATTTGTTGGGCCCATTTAAATTGGCCTTCATTGAATTTCATGACATTGGTACTACAAAGTATAGTCAATTTTAAGAGTTTACGTTTAAAAAAATATGTGGGTCACTAATTTAATTTTTTCCACACATGCATTGACCAAACCCACAACCAAAAAAAATTTGAAACTTGTGGACAAATTTGTTGGGCCCATTTAAATTGACCTTGATTGAATTTCATGACATTGGTACTACAAAGTACAGTCAATTTTAAGAGTTTAGTTTTAAAAAAACATGTGGGTCACTAATTTAATTTTTTCCACATATGCATTGACCAAACCCACAACCAAAAAAAAATTTGAAACTTGTGGACAAATTTGTTGGACCCATTTAAATTGGCCTTGATTGAATTTCATGACATTGGTACTACAAAGTACAGTCAATTTTAAGAGTTTAGTTTTAAAAAAACATGTGGGTTACTAATTTAATTTTTTTCACACATGCATTGACCAAACCCACAACCAAAAAAAATTTAGAACTTGTGGACAAATTTGTTGGGCCCATTTAAATTGGCCTTGATTGAATTTCATGACATTGGTACTACAAAGTACAGTCAATTTTAATAGTTTAGTTTTAAAAAAACATGTGGGTCACTAATTTAATTTTTTCCACATATGCATTGACCAAACCCACAACCAAAAAAAAATTTGAAACTTGTGGACAAATTTGTTGGGCCCATTTAAATTGGCCTTGATTGAGAATCATGACATTAGTACTACAAAATACAGACAATTTTAAGAGTTTAGGTTAACAGAAATATGTGCGTCACTTATTTATTTTTTTAAACATGGACTGTCCGAGAAAGTTGAAAAAAACCGGCAATGGAAGTGCAAATGGGAAAAGAAATTAACATAGAAGTTGGAACCCCCCTCTTTGATGATAACCCATGGGCACCTCTTTAAAAAAATAATGTAACTGAATTTTTCCATGTGGACCAAGTTCATGCAAAAATGGCCGGGGTTGTACTTTGTTTGAGAAAGTCAGAAAAAACATGCAAGGGAAGTACAAATGAGGAAGGACAAATAGGTAGAAATTAGAATCATGCTCTTCAATGATAATCCAATAATCTATGATTGGGCACCTAACAAAGAAATTAATTTAATTTAATTTTTCTATGAGCCCTTCAGTTCATGCAGATATGGCTGAGCCTTGAATTTTGAAGTTCTTGTATGCATTACTCTTTTCACTTGACATTTTTTCTACTGTTTTGAATTAGCACTTAATGAACCTTAGAATGAAAGTAAAACCGTGACGGCTATTTTGATTTTTGTTCATTTTCAAAAAAAAAATTCTTTTTTCTAAGAAATGGCCATAGATTGTACATTTCGAATCTATTTAGAACTTGTATTTTGTTTTTCGTTTTGAACTCCATATTTTCTGCTTTGGTTTGCATGGGTAAAAATTAGAACCTCTTCAAAGGCAAGGTTAAAAGAATTTAGGAATGGTAAATGTAATTTCCTTTCAAATTTTTTTGATGACTTGCTGGAGACAATTTATTTGAATTTAGGGCGTGGATTCCAAGCCCTAAACCCTAAACCCTGAGACCGTGAACCCTTGAAATTGAAGGCAAAATTTTCCCATCCTAAACCCTCAAATCTGCTGCAGGAAAAGGGACATTCTTTAAACATTCCAACATTATTAGGAATTTTTTAAAATCATACTTTTCATTCACTTTAAAAGAAGAACAATATTCCCGCTGACTAAAGGTGGGGAAGTTTGCAGTAAAGGCACTTTCTAGCCAAAATTAACATTATTCTAGTGTGTGCTATATATATAGCAAGCCGCGTTAGGTGCCACATGGTTAGTATAAGTAACGAAACCTTCATTTCCTAATAATGAACTTAGGTGCATTGTAAGGTCAACAATTGGGCTCAAAATTTTGAAGTCAAAGTAGAGAAGGGTTTGGATAGTAGCTTCTGTTGTCCGCATTTGAAGACTGCCAAAGGGGATATGCCACTACGGACTTTAAAAGTCAACACAAACTTAATGAAAAGTGTAGTGACCCCATTATTTTTGTGGGGCCAACCACTAAATTCAGGATTGCATGTGGATATTGAAAGGTTTATGTGGCAAGGCCGTCGTGATTCTGGGGACACTTGATATTAGAATGTACGTCTTTCAAAAATGAGAACTGACTTCGCGCTCTTTCCTTCCCGCCGAGGAGTTGAGTGGACGTCGGCAGTTTAGTTGCATTCCAGTCATTCCACCTTTCTCTTCAACTACATCAACTTTGAGCTTTGTTGTTGTTCTCTGCGCTTTCAACTTGTTCTATTAAGTCTTTAGAAGAGTTTGATTAGTATTGTTCCGCAATTGTATTGGTACAACGCCGGTTGTTGCCCGTTGTATTGCTCAAGTAGGAGATCCATCGCATAGGAATTACAGTAAGCCACTCCGACCCCTTTGAAAACATGAGAATTCTCCATTTAGCAGCTTCTAGGATCTGTCATTCCAGCCTCTAGGTTTGCATAAGATCTTTCATTCCATAATTGGCAGTTGTTTTGTGTAGGTGCTCAATGATCTCCAGCACAGTTCACGTTGTGATTAGTCAGTCCGACTATTATCCATGAAATGTTCAAGTCCTCAAGTCATTCGACGAGCGCAGTCTGGAGAATGCGCATAACTCTATATAAACTCCTCCGCGAAAGACGGACTTACTATAAATAGAAATTCCTTGACTACAATGAAAATGAGATGCACTTCAGCGCGACTCGCGCTGAAGTGCTTCTACCAGAGTTTCCATTGTCTTTGTGTAGACGGATCACCTAGACTCACGTTTAATTGATATTCATCCCTGGTCGGGCTGAAGTGTATTCACAAAGGTAAAGGAATATGTAGTGTCGACACTTCAGCGCGACTCGCGCTGATGTGTACTGAAGTAAGGTGGTTTAGATCTGTATTCTATAAAATCGTGATGGAATATACTCTAGAGACACTCTAGAGCTATCAGAGCTGAATTGCAATTCAGCGCGACTCGCGCTGAAGTGTAGATATGCACGCAGTGAAATGTATTTTGACGATATTACACCACGACTAATGCCTAATTACAATTCAGAGCGACTCGCGCTGAAGTGTTAGACTTATTGGATCTGAATTGCAATTCAGCGCGAGTCGCGCTGAAGTGTAGATACGTGTAGTGAAATGTATTTTGACAATATTCCACCACGACCAATGACTAATTACACTTCAGCGCGACTCGCGCTGAAGTGTCGTCACGGAGGGAATGAAATATATTGTGACGGTATTCCAGTGCGAGTAATTCCAAATTGCAATTCAGCACACAAAGAATGATACTACTTTAGCTCAATTGGCGCTGAATTCTCATCACGTAGGGAGTGGAATTAGTAACGACGTATGTCTACATCGTGGGTGCTAAATTGCAATTCAGAGTTGGTCGCGCTAAAGTGCAATCACCTATTGCATGAAATTGGTTGCGACGATATGTTAGCGTCCTAGGAGCAGAAATACAATTCAGCGCCAGTCGCGCTAAATTGCCATTCGGATATTACTGCCGCTCAGAAATACCAACACCATTTACTCCGTCAATCAAGTCAATTGGAGTATGATGCCAGACATTGCTTTCAATACTGCTTTTCATTTGGTTTTCCAGATACGTGACATGACTTCATCTGCGACTTCTGACGACTTCATGGAATCCTCGGATGATGAATTCCCAGTTTTGGAAGGGATGAATGTAGGCATTCCTGAATGCGAAGGACTTCCGCGTCATCTTTGGAATACAAGATGTGTCACTCTTTACAATGAGGAGGGTCTACTTGTTGGCGAAGGGACTTGCCATAGTGTCAACTCAGACCTCGTGCTTGGAGCTAATGGTCCTCTTGGAGATACCCATGTAGCAGTTCACATCACCAAGACATTTTCAGAAGCGGATATCCCTTAGGAGCAGATTTACTATTTGGTAGCTTGGCCGATTAAACGAGTCCACTATGCGGAAGCAAGTCTTCACGACCATGAGGCGCGAGACAGATTCAATCAGCTACAAGCCCGCCTCTTGAATCCACAACCTCTAGCATCTGTACGGCCATATTCAAGTATCCTTAGGAATCCACCTCGTATGACCTCCCGCAGATCTAAGGAACTCCTCACTCCAGAGTGCATCAACTTGGTGTCTACCAAAATCTGTTGTTCCCAGAATTGCGTTCAGCCATTTCCAAGGGAGAAGATTCGGGCCTTCCGCAAGCGAATGTACTCCAATACATCATTCAAGTTCAGGTCACACATGAAGACTGATGTACACAGGTCAGTGCATCTTGATGCACGTGGGAGGAAGATAGTGACCGTTGAAGGCATCAACGTGTATATGCGAGCATGGATGCATATTTCTGGGGTCCCGGAGGCTACATTCTATCGATACCTTAAATATTGGAAGGACGAACGAGAGGCAAGAGACCATGGAAATGTAGGATTGGAGAAGCCGAGAAAGCACACTCAACAAGCAACTGCCACGCTAAAGTGCATCCTTGAAAAGGAGGCAAATCACATGCCACATCGTACTCGGACTTTGAAGTCAGGGGACAAGGTCGTATCCATGTGTCTTCCCTCTACTTTTCAGTGGAAGGGTAAGATGAAAGAAATTAATGATGTCAATGTAGCCTTTGGATTACCCGAAGTTTCTACTTCAAACCTGAGCAAGATCAGGTCCTCGAAGTTTTCAGAGTACGAGGTGAAAAAACCTGGTGATAATTTTACTCGGTGTTCAGTGTGTGACAAACTACAAGAGCTACAAAGGAGTTGTATTGCTGGATCTCAAAGTGCTTTGATATGGTCAAGGAGGCTTGACAAACATTTGGCTATTGCTCGGGCACATAGGGAGCTGTACTACGCAAATCGTTACCGCTCGCATGAGTTTCCACATGAATGTTTGACGATCATGCATGACAAGATGGACCATGCCAAGACCGCTTCTCCAGTTTTTTCCCACAAAACTAAAGAACTTGATGGGCTCATGAAGTTGCCCGTCTCGGTCACTGGCATGATTGCGCATGGTCATGCTGATGTTCGATATGCGCACTATGGCTTGGATATGTTTCCCCACGACTCAAACTACACTATTGGCTCCATGGCGAAGTTGCTCCAAGATTTGGAATTGCCACCAAAATTGTCTTCTCGGCAATTGTTTACAGGGTCTAGATCCACAAATTTATCCAGGGCAATACTGAAAGGTGCTGAAGTTTACGAAGCATCGCTACCTCCGCTACCGGAAACGTTATGTCCAGGGATGCCGTTGCCTCCTATTTTGAATGTGCAGATGGATAATGCCACCGGAGATAACAAGAATAGATTTGTTTTTTGTTATTGGTCTCTACTTGTTGCAAACAAGATCTTTCGTAAAGTGTACGTGAACTTCATGATTGTAGGTCATACTCATGACGACATTGATGCGCTCTTTGGAAGATGGAGTATGCTTTTGAAGAAGGAAAACTTCCTTACAATCCTTGCACTTATGAAGTCGTTTATGGATGTGGAATCCATTCCAACAATCCCTCATCTCATCGAAGAGGTGCCAGATTTCAAGGGTTTCATAGCAGGCAAAGTTTTGGACAACAATGACATCATGGTTGGATACACAAAGCCACGACAAGTGAAGTTCTACCTTGACTCGACTGGGTGTCCAGTCATGAAGTACAAAATGTTGTGCACTAATATGGAGTGGTTGCTGAAGGGGACTGGTTATGGAATGAAATTGTGGAAGGAGGACTTTGAAGGGCAAAATTTGTGGCCACGTGGAGTACTAGAAGCAGTTCTGCCGAGTCCAATGAAAGATGCAGAGGACATCTTGAAGGGCATATCCGGATTCGTGAGGTATTAGGAGAATTTGTGCAATCAAGATCGCACTGGAGAGTACCGAAGACGCTATGAGCACGTAGTGCACTACTAGCAAGGTGTCAAGGAAGCATTGCTAGAACCACTACCTTCATCTTCTATTTTGAAGGATGGTTTTTGGCCTATGAGCCGTGTTCAAGCAACTCAAGTGGATGAATTAGACGAAGACGGCAAGGATTGTAAAGAGTTTGGGGAAGATGACGCGTACGTAGGCCCTTTGAGAGGTTGCCCACAACCATCCTTTAGGGTGGGTCGAGATCTCTTTGAAGGATATTTTGTTGCAGTTCGACCCGCAGATGGTGACAGTCATCCGGTTTGGATTGCAAGGGCATTATCTGATCCAAATTGTAATCCGGAGAAACCTAATTGTATACGCATTCAGTACTTCCGTCCAACATTGAGAGATGAAGATGTTCAAGACTTCTACACTGGATGGGACAGTGAAAGAGGTCTACGTTGGAAAGTGGATGAAACTGAACCGCCACTTTGGGAGCATACAAATGCTGTTATGACAGCGTGGAAATCTAGCATTCGAAAAGATACTCGTCAATGCATGATCAAGATTCTTGCTGTTCAAATTGACGTTATCAACCAAAGTCTCGCATCCTACACTTGATATCTGTAGCTATGTAATATGTATGCATATTATTAGATGGTATAGTTTTGAGTGGATTGATTTTATTTTATTGCTCGGCATTGCATTATTGATTTCAACTGTATATTTTGTGTCTACAAAACATTGGAATTTAAGTATAGTCTCAATATACTTCTTTTTATATTCTTCAGCACTCTTTTCTTTATTTTTTACTTCATTATCTTATTTGTTTATCATTGAGTATGTTTTATTTCAAATTACATTGTTATTGGGAAAAAAAGTAGTAGATATATCTACTATTTATTTGGTTAACAGATAAAGCACTTGTCACATTCTGGGTAGGGGGGTGGTTGGTTGTTACAACTTTCCTGCCTGCAAAGCTCATTTAGCAGCACCAAGTCATGTTGTTCTCTCATGCACTCATACAAGTCCAACGGGAATCGAACCCGGACCGCTTCAATGAGATGAATAACCCCTCACAACCAACCGCGGAGTTCATGACTTGGTGTTTAGAAGATGACATAATCTTTATTTATATTAATTATAACATTTACTTTAAACCGAATTACATGTGTTTGAACAGACTATCACTCAAAAGACTCTCATTTTAATGGAAATTGCACATTACAACTAGCAAATTCAGTGTTTGCCCACCTAAATTGCCTAAAATTATAATTCATTTGTTAGGGTCTAAATGGACAATATTATTATGAGAGGCCCCAAACCTCTCAAAATATTGAATATTGTGTTAGTGTCGGCCGTGGGCATTTGAAACACAGATGCAATTCCGTTGTCGTATGTCAACATTGTAGCAGACACGTCGTCCTCTATTCGGTAGTGGTTTCCAAATGCCTTCATGCGTGTATATCGTATTGCTCTCTGTGACGGTCTACGGCTAAGTAGCATTCTGTCCACATCCTCCGCATTCGAGACATCAATGCTCTCGCTACTTGCATACCGCGGCACCTATTCTTCAAAACATTCTACTGCCTCATTCACCTCACACTCTGCTTGCCACTTTCTGCATGGACATCGATCAAATCAAGCAAACAAGAGGAAGATGCAATGCACAGTATACAACATACATACAATTGATCAATGTATGCGTGGGACAATAGTTTGGGCCCCTAGTGAGGAGAATATGCTGACATAGTGAAGATAGAATGGTATAGGCTTCTAGAAATGACTGTGAAGGCACTCAATGCTACTGTCATTTTCTACAAGAATGACTATATTGTCACTGAAAAATCAATGCATCACAAGCTATATCATTGAGACATTAAAAAGCAACCAGAACTGGGGATTTCTATTAGGGTTTTGGAAAATTTAAATGATGCAGGTTCAGAGCCGCAGTACGTACATGAGCCACGGCTGCATTATAGTTGCGTTGTTCAGAATGTATTGATGAGCGAGGTTGTGTAGCGATGCGTCCATCATGTACGTTCGTCCAGCTCCTTCAAGAACTTCCTCAGCATCCCCGTATTCTTCATCTTCGTCCCACACTCTTCTGTGTACAACATCGAATTTGTGGAGGTATTAAGTGACAAAGCCAATGCACTCATCCTTCAAGTAACCTTACGCCATTGACGCTTCAGGCCTCGACATATTTCGAACATATCCCTTCAATGTCTTCATGTACCTCTCAACGGGGTACATCCATCTGCTAGCCACTGGACCATACATGTCCAACTGCTGTACCAAGTGATATGGTAAGTGGGTCATGATGTCAAAGAATGACGGCGGAAATTCCATCTCCAGAAGCGCCATACTCTCTGCCACATTCGACTCTAGGGAATTGAAGTGCTCTGGATTATATACGTTTGTGCATAACCTCCGAAAGACCTTTAACATCCTCATGATTGCCATCCTTGGACCTGGTTTCAATAAGCCACGCAAAGCTAGTGGCATAACTTGCTGCATGAGCACGTGATAATCATGTGATTTGAGGCTACCAAATTTCTTCTTTCGAATGTGCTGACCCAAACATGATGAGTATCCAGAAGGTGTCTTCAGTGACTCTATCCTACTGGCAAATTTGGAGAACTCTACTTCAGTTAGGACGTACGAGGCTGTTGGTTTCATCATCTTCCCACCCCTCTTTGGATTTGGCATGAGCCACAAATGTGGACGAATATTCTTTCTTCTTAAATCCCGCCGCACTTTTACTGTGTCCTTCATCCCTGTAATTGTCTTCAAGAAATTCTTTGCTAAATTCATTTCACAATGCATTACATCCAAGGTGTGCCTAATAAGTAAATCTTGCGTACAACAACACATACCAACACTGGATTTTATATTTTTGGTGCACATGAATGACCAATATAGAGTTTGTAGGAGAAGTAATTGTCAAAACCCTGAAATTTATGACTACTTACTAGTAAGAATGACTCACCTGCTGCCACCTATAAACATTAAAGGGAGTCATTCATGTTCACGAGTCATTGTCTATATTCTATATAGTCATTTCCAATATAAATCACTACTACGAACATCATTTGTATTTGCCTCCTGTGATCTCCAAATATGAAATTTGGAGTTGAAAATGACGCATGTAACTATGAAGTGATTGACTCACCTTCCAATACGGTAACAAGTAAAAGATACTTTTCCTTTTCACTCCATGCACTTTGGATGGATCACCGGCTGCACCATCACGGTTTCCGGCTGCTTTCCATGCTTCATACTCTTCAGCATAATGTAATTGCTCTTCCACTGACACCACTCTCGGTTTACCTCTACACTCTATTTCTCCATTGAAGTGATCCTTCATTGCATGTGACCGAAATGGATGGTTGTTAGGTAGCCACCTTCTTGTTCCACTGTATGTTTGCTTTTCTAACTCAACAGAATGCTCACATACCAAATCAAACCCACAACATAGGCATGCAGCGTAACCTTGGTGAGCAAAGCCTCCGACTGTACCATATCCTGGGAAATCATGAATTGTCCACAACAATACAGCTCTGAAGCTAAAATTTCTGCTTCCCAACTCCTTGGTGACATCATATGTTGGGATGCCTGCCCAAAGTTGCAGGAACTCATCTATGAGAGGTTGCATATATACATCAAACACCTCTAATGTCACAGAAGATTTTCCAGGTATTAGCAAAGCCAACAAGACAAAAAACTTCTTCATGCTCAGCCAAGGGGGGAGATTGTAGTTCAGCAGTAATACAGGCCACGTTGACCAAGTTGACCGTGTTTGCTTGAAAGGATTCACTCCATCTGCAGCTAATGCAAAGTGGGCATTCCACGGATCAGATTTGAATTGCGGGTCCACATTGTTGTGGAAATGGTGCCATGCCTTGGAATCACAAGGATGTCTAACGAGGTTGTCTCCTCCCTCCCGGTTGCTTTGATTCTTAGAATGCTACAACATAAGTTCAGAAATGGTTGGGCTTCGAAACATTCTCTGCAGGCGTGGAATAATTGGAAAATGCCGGAGCACTTTCAGTGGATGGACTCTGCGCTGTTCATCCTTGTAGCATGGTTCATTGCATTTAGGACAACGCAATGCATCAACATGCTCTCCTCTAAAAAGCACACAACCTTTGGGACACGCATGAATGTTGTTGTATGAAAGGCCAAGCTTCTTTATCAGGGTCTTCGCAGCATAGTGATTCTTAGGTAAAGAATTATTCTCCGGAAGAAGGTGACTCTGCAATACTGTCAACAGCTCATCCACAAAGCAATTGCTAACCCCGTGTACAGTACAGAGATTCATCAACAATATTGTAGCTGCAAGTGTAGTGCACTTAGCTCCGTTGTATAGTTGGTGCAATGCATCCTCCAACGCTACAGGGTCGAAATCCACATCTTCAATGTCTTCAATGCTATTCACTTCTTCCGCAGCATCAGCTCCTCCACCACTAAGCTGGAACTCAGCACTAGCATCTACATTGAAACTAAAAGATTCCTGAACAGCATCAGCTACTGCAAAAGCGTCCATCACTGCATCACAAGCTTTTTCTTGTAAGTCAGGAACATCATCCCTATTGTCAAATGCATCATCTATCATTTGTCGTATGTTGATCTGTTCGTCTAAAACGGGTGGGCCATAGTTTGTTGGCCTCCACAAAGCCGCCTCCCACTCATCATCTGACGAATCCCGTTGCCCAGGACCTCTCCATACTCGGAAATGTGCATCTCGACCATTGCGAATGAGGTGAAGTCTAATTGTGGAAAGTTTTAGTATCCGATGACCCTTACACACTAAACATGGACAATGCATGCGCTGTATGTTTAGCAATCGAGCTCTGTTCACCTCGCGAATCCATAGGCGATCATCACGAAGTTCTTGCCTCCTGCGGTTAGACAATGGTACCCCTGCTGGCTGCATGCTGTGCACTGTGACAAAGAATAGGAAAGACTACAGTCTGCACAGTATATTTGTTCTGCATTCCAAAGAATACATTCTGTTGTCAGTAATATATTGTGGAGGTAAGCATTCATTTTTTTTATAGTCAAATGCGGCACTTCCACTACATTTGTATGCTGAAAATGGCAAGTTCACCCCCACAAAATATGGAAATAACTAATCATTTATAAATCACAGCATGTACATTTATAAGCTAGAAATGGAAACCCACCTATAAAATGGACATACAAATTGCCTCTATTGATCTCACTAGCTATATACATTCATGGAATTTCTTTTAAACATGACCTCTACAAGAAATGGACATTAAGATGCTTCTAGTCTAGGATCTACATTCATGCAAATGAATGGTAAGGCTAGGTGAACTAAATTATTGCACACAAAATTCCCTCCATTGATGCCAAGAGATTACTACAATTACAATGCAATACCTAAAAATAATTGGAAATGAATATGCCTCTACTAATCACTCTTAATTCAAAAAATATCTAGAATTGAAATTCAAATTACATTCATGCAATTAGAATTTGAAGCCAAAAAATAATTGGAGATTAATAAAATGTCTTTCCCTATTTAAAGTCTAAATTCTTGCAATTAGAATGTGAAGCCCAAAGAAATTGCAAATGGAAATTATCCTACTCATGAAACTACATAGTGGCAATTAGAATGTGAAGGCCAAAAAAAATAAATACCAAATTCACTCTATTCATGCAACTCCATTAATGCAATTAGAATGTGAAGCCCATAAATAAATGGAGATAGCAATTACACTAACTACCCATGGAATTACATTTCTACAATTACAAATTAAAGTGAAAGCCAAAAAAAATAGGAGATTGATAAGGGTTTTTTTCCATGAAATTACAATCTTACAAGTCCAAATGTGAAGCCCAAAAAAATTGGAAATGGTAATTCCTCTACTCATGCAACTACATTAATTAGTCAATTTCAATGTAAAGCTAGGAGTACCTCTAATGATCTTTCTTCATTTATGCAAGTATTATGCAAAGTACTCATATGACTGAATTGAACATGCCCAACATGTTATCCGCTGCAAGCACAAATTAAAAAAGCAAAGGCTACAAAATAACAAATTGCAATGTGTTGTCCTTTAGCTATAGTTAGCTTTACAAAAAGTAAAGCTAAAACAATATGGAGACTATATATGAACATGCATCTTAGACTCATAGTAATTGCAATTAGCCTTAGCAAAAGAGAAGTCTACAAAAAATTGGAAACCTATTACAATTTGCAGTCCCATTAATAGCTATGGACAACACTTGCAGAAAGACAAACTCTCCTCCTCAAATAAAGATGGACATGCTTCTCATACGTACGCCCACTAGCTAAATTCATTTGTAGCAAAAGAAAAGCCATGTAAAATTGGAGATCAAAATGAAACTCCTAATTCCATTGTATATATTCAACACATTCTAAAGCAAAGTCAACAAAAAATGAAAATAACAATGCATTCAGTAATCCAACTACGTTTAGTCAATTTCAATGTAAAGCAAACCAAAGTTTTATGATCCCACTTGAGTACTTGTAAAACAAAATATCTCTTTCTAGGGCTGAAATAGTACCTCAGTTTGTTTAATGCATGAATGAACACCACAGCTCTATCCTTATCGACGGTCACTATGGAATAATTATAGGGTCATTCGTGAAAAAATGACTACCAAAAGACTTCAGTACAGATAGTAACTCCAAGACAATGACTTAGAAATGAATTAGTGCAGTCATTTTAGTAGGACTCTTATTGAAGTTCTATTTTAATGACTTATATGTTCTTTAGATAGTGTTGCCGTCATTCAGAGCTCAGTAATTATTATAGAGGCAATGACGTGGCAGTGGACACGTTTCCCAAACAATCATGAAACACCTTCCATGGTTCTCATATAGTTTGCATTCACTTACTTGGTTGTGAATACTTTCACTCTGACAAACATTACTTCATTGATTCCGTTGCTGAACTGCTTGTTTCCATGGCCGTCAAGTCTCCCATCCATGTTGCTATTATACTAGGCACAATTCTATGGCTAATGGTTACCACATAATTAAGATAATTACACCTAAAACTATCCAAATAAACTTTTAGCATAGTTCCCATTATAATATTGAAATTTCTTTTTAAGTAATTTTTTTGTTAGTTGCTAGGAGATTCTAAACTCTCTTAGAATACCTTTTTGGGACACCATGCAAAAAAACTATGAATTTCTGAAGTGCTAAAAATAGATTGTTCTAAAGTCGACCTTACACTCTCATAATAGTGGAAGTACCTGTCAGCAAAATGATTGGTTACGTGGACGATTTTTGGAAAAGGTCACTACTAGGTGTAGTTACCTTATTGCATGGTTGCGTTGGATGTAGAACAACAATGAATGCACACCCTTCTAAGGTTCATTGACTCCATATACAAGACTGTGCTAAATAGTGAGTCTTCATCTGTAAGGCTTTAGATATTCTGATCTCCACATTCTATACTAGCACAATTCTGAGCACCTACTACTACTTGAACTACATTCATATAAAGCTAGTCTGAATTGTGTATTGATGAAATTATTGTGATTAGGTGATCATGTTACATTGGTGAACACCTAAGTTACTTAATTAGAATCTATAGTTCAAAATTTGATTGTAGCATGACTACTTGAATGTCAAATGATTGTAGTGCAAGATTGGAATGAATAGTGCAATTAGAAATCAAACTGCTTCATGATTACTCTAAGTCAAAGATTGAGTTCTGATGTTCAGTTGTGCATTACCTTAGTTGTTGCCTATGCACACCCTAAATTTGCTTGCTTTCTCCTTAGTTTGAGCTCCTTCTTCATCATGTCTCCTTCTTCAATAGGTCTCCTTCCTAAGCAGGTCTCCTTTTGTGTGCTCCTGATCCTGCATTGCTTCACTAGTCTTCTACCCTGACCACATTCTACTTCTGCAACAAAGTAACTATGGAAGATAGTGAAACTCCTTAGAAATCACTTTACGAGCTTGCAAGAGATGCACGTGTGAAAGAAAATAAAAAACGCTTGAAACCACTAAAAATAGCAACTGCAGCCTTGTGAGTCTTGTAGCACCCAACAAGTTTGTGTCAATGGCTGAACACTATGAAGATAGGAGCTAATGTGTTAGATTTGAATTGCCAGCTTTTATGAGGCTGTCAAAACCGCGGAAAATTTGGCGGCAGTTATCTCCCAGTGTTTCTCTAGTGCTTTGGAAGTCATATACTTTGGAAATGAGAACGGACAGTCATTAAAAAGTACTTTCATGTCTTTCTTTTGTCATTCCTAAGACACCAAATGACAGCAAGGAGTCTCCAATGCCAGACACGTGTCAAAATCTGCTTGCACTGCCGTTTTAGCGGCCCCGATTTTGTCTCTCAGTTTCCGGAGTTCTAGACGCCGGCGAGCTGTGTTTCTGGAGCTCCGACTCCGATGCATGTTGGAATCTTTCATGAGATGGGTTTTAGGGCATGTTCTCGATAGCTCCATGCTCTAAGCTGTCTCCCTCCACCACTAATTCTTGAAACGATTTGTTGTCTTCAGTCACGAGGTGGTTGCTCAGGAGGGGGAGATTCGAAGCAGCAAGCACCAGAGCGGCAGTGCTCCACCTCGTCGAAGCAAGTGCTTGCACTTGCACGTCGTCGCAGCAGAGGAGACGGAGTGCACAACGGAGGGGGAGGCCAATGATGCCATTAGCAGCGACTCCATCGCTAGTTCGGAAGGTGGAAGGTACGTGTTTCTTGAATCCATCTGAGATTGTGGGTGGGTGTCTTGTGAGCCGCTTCAGATGTTGGTGCAGCAAGTGACGCTAGGGTTTTGCCGATGTACAATAAGTTTTTTAGATTTTGGCTCTTCGGTGTTTTGGGCCACAATTTAGTTTGGCACTAAAATGCATTTCCATTGACAAAGACAATTCCTTAGACCATTTGTGGGTTGGCGGGTGATCAAGGGTCTGAGGAATTTGGGCAACGTGTGCTTCTTCAAGTCGGTGATGCAGAACCTGGTTGGGGTGAATATGCTTTGTGAGCATTTTAGCTAAGAGTCTTCCGTGCAGGAAGGTATTTTGGAGAAAGCTCTGAGGAACTTCTTTCAGGACATGTATCCCACAGTAAGACAGAGTTGACAATGGTTCAGCCGGGACAATCCACACTGACTCGGCCCTTTGTAGGCACTGTGGGGAATGCCGTGTCTCCTCGTGTTTTTTTTGCTATTTGCACTAAAGCACCGAGGTTCAAGGGGTTCTAGCAACAAGACAGTCACAAGCTCTTACGTTGTTTACTGGATGGATTGCACATGGAGGAAAAAAGCATGCAGAAGTCTGTTGAGTGAAATGGCTCGGAGGATGGCCCTGTGTTTGTAGAGCGCATGTTTGGTATACAGCTTTCCAGCACTGTGCCTTGCTGTGAATGTGTGCACTCGTCAGATGTTTACAAGCCTTATCTGGATTTGTCATTGCCCATCCCGTCGAAGCAGGAGCGGTCAGGAGTGGTCGGAAGTTGAATCGATTCGCTCGCAGTTGCCGCAGCTCGTAGGATTTTGATTATGAATCCATTCATTTGTTAGTTTTGTGCACAGAATGGGGCACTCCTTGTGGCATTCTTGTGACCCGATCAACACAATTTCAGACATTTTTTCTCTTGAATTATTATTTATCATTGTGTTGAATTCATTCAATTGTCGTTAGAGCCTGGCTTGTAGATGGGTTCCTAGTTCATTCGCAATTTGTGTATTCAGTTGTATTGGTAATCCAATTTCGTGTTTTTTTGTCTGAATTTGTTAGGCTTCTGACGATGCTGTGTGCTCCTCCATTGTTTTCCACTTGCAACTGAAGTTGTGGCCGTTGTGTGTTGTTGTTGGCAGCAACTCCAAGGTAGCAGTTTTGAAGATTCCACGAAGGTCTGCATCAAAATCCGTTGCTGTTGGAGAGGCGTGGCCACCTCGTAGGAGTGCTTGTTTACTTGGGCACCAGAGTTTGGAGGAACCAGTGCATTTGCAAGAGAAGGAAGGAGCAGCAAATTCGAATGGACAAATGAGCACCCAAGATGAGTACTCCTCCGACGACTCCCAATCTGATTTCGATCCCAAACTAATAGGTACGCTTTCTGTTGACCATGTCGTGGAATTGCATTTCGTGTTTAGTCTTTGTAATTTGCAGCGACTAAGATCTAAACAATTAGATATGTGAGTTTCACAGACTGAGCAAGAAGAAATTAGAATGTCTAGATTTGATGTGAGTACTGAATGGGATTGATGCCCGTAATCACGCCCTCACTACGCAAACAGACCCGCCATTGCCATGATCGACAACTTGCCATTCTTAGTCGGATTCACCTTGAACTTTGCCTACATCTACGGATCACTAGCAACTCCTTCAAGATCAAATTTCGTCCCGCTAGGCTAGAACACATCGTGTCTTCAAAAACAAATCAAACAGGTGCCCATTCCGCCAACCTAGCCAACCTATGGGGGAATGCTGGTATGCGAGCGGGGAGCGACAAGCGGCGAGCGGGAAGCGGGGATTAGTGAGTGGGGAGCAATAATGTTGTAAGAAAAAAGAAAAAAGATGGGAAAAATAGGATGGGAAAAGGACAACATTAGTTGAAAAAAAGGATGAAAGTTCATCATGATTGCCCAATCGAGACAAATGAAAGCAATTTTAAGGGTTTAGGGAAAATGAACGAATGTGGCTGGATTAAGTTTGAGGTAAGGATGGATAAAAAATATGGATGAATGTAGATGAAAAAATAGATGAAACACGTTGGATGAATGAGGATGGAAAACATTGGATGAATGTGGATGAAAACATTGGATGAATGTGGATGAAAATCATTGGATGAATGAGGATGAAAAACATTAAATGAATGTGGATGAAAAACATTGGATGAATAAGGATGAAAAACATTAAATGAATGTGGATGAAAAACATTGGATGAATGAGGATGAAAAACATTAAATGAATGTGGATGAAAAACATTGGATGAATAAGGATGAAAAACATTAAATGAATGTGGATGAAAAACATTGGATGAATGAGGATGAAAAACATTAAATGAATGTGGATGAAAAACATTGGATGAATAAGGATGAAAAACATTAAATGAATGTGGATGAAAAACATTGGATGAATGAGGATGAAAAACATTAAATGAATGTGGATGAAAAACAATGGATGAATGAGGATGAAAACATGGATTGAATATAGTGGAACAACGTGAAGCTCTGGAGAATAGTACAAAACAATATAGAAGAGCGTTCTTTACCATTGAACAATACAATATAATACTAAATAGCTTTGAACTGTGTAGAAAAGGTAAGAAATTTATAGGGTCAAGAATCATGACATGAGACAATTGACAAGAGATATCTTGAGCAATCTTGGAGAAAAGAGGTGAACCATTGATTTCATTGTTGGTGGTAGCCCTCCTTTCTCCCTTCCCCTCCATTGTCCTCGCCTCCTTTCCCCTCCCCTCCCCTCTCCTTGCCTTCCCCTTCTCCTCCCTTCCTTTCTCCTCCCCTCCCCCCTTCCCTCCTTTCTCCCTCCCTTCCCCTTCCTTCTCCTCCCTTCGCCTCCCCTCCCCTCCCTTCACCTCCCCTCCCTTCACCTCCCCTCCCCTCTTGCCCTCCCCTTTTGCCCTCCCCTCCCTTCTTCATTCCTTCCGTAGCCTCCTTTGCCCCTCTCATACACGCCATCTTTCTATGTAAACCTTGCATACCCAAAAGCTTTCTCTCCTTTTTCGTATGGGA
Source organism: Climacium dendroides (assembly GCA_950106755.1). NCBI lineage: Eukaryota > Viridiplantae > Streptophyta > Bryopsida > Hypnales > Climaciaceae > Climacium > Climacium dendroides. Next base: position 1,108,572 of record OX467086.1, read on the forward strand.
TTGTTCTATAGCCCAATGGTGTTGCAATTCTGATAGTCTTGGTTCCTATATGGTGTCCGTCATTGTGTTTAAAGATGCATAGCTCTGTGGCCCATGAGGAGCCTCTCAGTGCTAAGAGGCAGATGGGAGGGGAGTGGAGGGGGCCTTGCACAAAATCCAATTTCTGTTTTTGGATCGGATTCATTCAATAATACCAAAATGTAATAGTTCTAGAGATCATCAAATGGAAGAGATAGTAGAATGCCGTGAACATAGCACACTAGATAGAATACCAACAACAGTGTCATACATGGTAATGATTTTGACTCTACAGGACGAGAAAAAGTAGGGGCTGATGTACAGCTTGTACCCTAGGTGGACTATGCTGATGCTGAACTGCTGTCACTATTTGAGGTCTGTGAATCAGAGTGTCCAGCACGATTATCTACAAATTCGAGAACTCTGGGATCTACCGATCGTGCTCTAGATGTTGGCCTAGGATTAAGGGCAACTAAATCCCTAGAAATTGCCTCAGCATAAACCGGTAATTGATATGGTTTAGAAGGACTAGGAAAGAAATTGCGGTTTGCAAAGAACGAGACGGCTCTCACATCTTAGGTTGGCCTAGAACATCCAGTGGAAGAAATGTTAGATCAAAGGACTAAGGTATTCCGCAAACACAAAAAATCAACATCAATAATTCAAAACTTACTTACTGAATCGTGATGTCCTCACGACATGTTGAACAGGTACGTCATCCTCTTCAAGATCAATAGGACTAGAATTTTGAGGCGGATTGGGCTGATTAACAACGCTAGCACGCATAGCAGGGGCAATGAGGGCATCAAAAATAGCCTTGTCATCCTCGAACGCTAAAATATGCCGACGTGTTGCACGGCAAGCTTGAATGCATGCACATGTTTAAAATATGAATGTTTCAAAATGATGAACGAGATTTACAAAATTAATCAAAAAGTTTGCCACAAAAATTTCAACAGTGTATCATGACTCACCTGTTGCTGCAGTGCAATCCACAACAACATCCCCTGGCTGAGAACATGCCTCCACTAGCATCTGCATGAATTGCCTTGCCTTCTCACGAGGTCCACGCCAAGGCCGGTTCCCATTCATGGATACATCCTCTCTGTTGCAGAAGTTTTGTAATATGTCATCCCGTGCGACATTGACCCCAACGGCTTCATGAGAAGGAACGAACTGAAATGGGAAGTGAGACTCCGTCCTTGGCCCCCATTGCCGAACCACAAGAGATATAGCAAATCGCATGGTTTGAAAAACAAACCCAATTCGGTGAGACTCCATATGTAGAACAACATGGAAGACGTGCAAATATACTAAAGAGAGTGTCCTAGTGAAGTACCGTCTTTGTAGGATCCGCCGGTGATGTTAAGTGAAGATGGTTCATCTCGAACCAAGTTAGAAGTATTTTGAACTTGTATTCTTCACAGCATCCGCGGAGGTGGCTGAGGTGCTGCTTTGAGGGGGCTGGGTACATGACAATGAGAGCTCCAGTATCGTGCAGGTATTGTTCCGCAAAGTCAAATATAGGTACCAACCATTGTTCGTGGAACTCATTCCACTTTGGAATACGTCCAGGGGGGGCGGAGATAGTTGGAACATGCAACCCCTTGGGTACATCGACAAACATCAAGTCCACAGCTGATTGTGTACTCAATGCTCCATTGAAATGCCGGTCCTTGTCAGCGGAATGCTACAAAAACGAGTTTAGAATACATCAATACATATGCTTGAAGAGTATTACATGACATAGAGAAAGACAGAAGCATAGGGTCAGTAGGCATCAAAATTGAACAAGCAAACTTATCCATTACCTGTAGGCACCTAATGATTGGACAGAAAAAATGAGGAGAGGAATCAAGGGTGAGTCTATACCATGGCTAGAAAAGCTAATACGCGGTTGTAGGCATCCGGATTGCTTGGCAAGACATCTAGTGACAAGTTCAAAATGCACTCATCGATGTCCGTGACTGGGTCCAGATTCTGATTTGTCGGTGTCAGTCCATGTACCAAACGTTCCTGTGTGATAAAGAAACCTGAAGAGCCCTCTGCGATGTCCGCTGTGCTATTAGTAGGTTCTTGCACCGGTGTCTCAGCTTTCCTCTTGGTACCCTTCTTCTTGGCCTTCTCCTTGTCTTTCTCCGCTTGGGCCGCCAATCTCTTGTTCTTGATGTCCTCGGTCTTCTTAGCAGCCTCCTTCCATCTCTCCGCCTTCTTCTTATCAGAAACCTCACGTCGTCTGAGAGCACGTTCCCGGGCTTGCGGGTCTAAGCCGGCGAACTCATCAAACTCGGGCTCTACGAGAGCGCTCTCTTTGAGTTTGAGGAAGAGAGCTTGCTCTTTCGGAGGAGTGGTTCTGAAATTGCACTCAAGGTACCACGGACATGCTTGTAAGTGTGAGCTTGTCCAATTCTTCAATTGCGTAGAAGAAAACATACAATCCGCCAATGATCTGTCTAGCCATGTAGTGAGGAAGGGTGGCAAATCGGCCTTTGCTATAGCCTTCTTCCCGTAGAGCTCAAACTTGAAATACCTGTACATTCGGGTCAAGTTTGAATTTAAGACAATCAAAACCAGTCTCCACATTCATAATATGAGCCTAGGGAGCTCGGGAGATATATTAATGTATGTACAAAGGGAAGCTACTATATAAGGTTGTTTAGAAGACAAAAATAAGTGTAACTTCATATTGAAACTAATGTAGGGTTTGGTCCTTCCAAAATGATCACCAATGCCTAAGTATAAATAAACCATAATTAAAGCTCAATCAGAAGGGAGTAGGTTGAATCCCCTACCCCATGTCCACATTGGGATTGACATTGCTCCTAAGTGGATAGCTGTGCGTTCAATTACCTGTAAATGACCCGCTTAACTGCAAGCATAGATCCCCTGAAGTCCTTGAAAGAATCTGATTTCTTGAAGGCATCCGTGCCCTTGAACATCCCCGTATAGGCATGATCCCATAGCTTCATCCTCCACCCCTCTAAATAGTCTACCAATTTCTCCGGTTCCCCGCCGACGCTCCAATCAATAGAAATATTATCCGAGCGCATGATGACTTCAAACATTTCAATCGCTGCCTCCTTAAGCTGCACAAATGCAAGTGAAGCTAATGTCATCCATCAAGAGAAATGACAAGGCAACTAATAACTACCAGTGAATGCATATGAAGAGTAGGGTATTGACGTCAAACTCTTGTCATTGTAGGGCAAACAAGGAAGCATTGTGATAGAACATACCCCGACATACCAAGCCGCCTTAGTAAGAAAAATCGTCAACTTTTCTTCATTCACGATGCGAGGTGGAAGTCTCCGTGCCTCTCGAGAGGCAGGGGACAAGTTCATCCACCTTAACCACTTCACCTTGAATGACGGTGGGACATTGGTGGTCGCTATCAATTGTAATTTTTCCAAGGTGAATTCAGGTGCGGCAAAAAGGGTCCAATGTCGCTCAATCTGTGATGAAAGAGAAGTTAAAATCGACAGAGGATGCAAGCAATGAACCGGCTAAGACGAAAGGAAAATATGAGTCATGTGTTGTACCTCCTTTAGCCAATCTGACCCAAGATGAGGAGAGGCCACCGCAACAAATTTGGATAGCTTCTTGTAAAGCCTATCCGTCTCAGCTTTGATAGCTGTGCGCATTGCGGTTGCTACTCCCTCCTTGGAAACTTCGTCCTTGGGGGTATCCTCATGGTACTTGCGTACAACAGCATCAGTCGCAATGGCGATGTCTTGCTGCAAGAAGACAAGTAAAAAGTGTCCATTAAGAATGACCAATACCTCAAGGACAAATAGTTGGAATAAAATGAAAGAAATATATGATAATGATTTTCAGTCATACCTTAAAAATGAAGGAGGTGAAAACCTCCAAAGGCATTTTGTACCACGTCTTCCGTGCTGATTGTTGGCACGCCTTCACTTCCTCTGGATTGAGAAGCTCATTGAATTTCTCCACATCCATTAGACCGTACTTCTGCACCCTATACAACGTGTGAACAAGGTTTGTTTTGATATGGGAGTTTTCCGTCTGCTTGCCAATCCATGGAAGATTAAAATCCAATTAGAGTAACGATTAAGCAATTCAAGTGATCACTGCATGATGATATCTAAAAGACTATGATGGTAAATCAAATAGAAAGGAAAAAGACGTTTCACTTATTGATGTCATGCATGGCTTGCATTGCCACGCCTATGCGATTCCTTGTGTCCAAAATGATGGAGTCCACAATGATATGCCAGTCGAGATTGGTTGCATGGTATTGCTAAATGTAATTCATCCATGCTATTCATCTGTGGTTTCCATCACAGACGAAAAACTTGCAGTCCACCAGATGCTGGAGTTGAGGGATCGACTGCAACTGGACGTTGAACTTGTCGTTCACATAATTCCAAATCGGCCCCCAAGTAGCTTTCTCCTCCTCGGAGAAGACAGATGTCTCACTACTCTCGTCCGCAATAGACACATAGAACACCCTGGCCCCCTCCTCGTACCCCTTGCTGAATTGGTTCTCCAACATCGTCAAGTCGCATTCGAGGGTTGGACGAACCATTGGCATCAGAACCAACCTGTAGAGTGGAATGCGCCAACGTGAGTGCTCCGATTTTGTCAACTTCAAGCTTGAAATGATTGCCACTGTGTCAAGCCTTTGAGATTGTCGAATCTCATCTTCCATAGCGTCATCCTACAATTCAGGTATGCAATCCTCTCCCACGTTATTCATGTCAACCTTGGGGGATATTTGCTCTTCTGGTTGGGGCTCCAGTTGCGATGAAGCTGTGGACCTGGGAGGCGTGTCTCCGGTCTCAGCATTCGTCGATGGCTGCAAAATAGAAAAGAATATGAACACTCAAACAGAATCCTAAATATCCCCTCCGTATTTCTACAATGCCAGAGATGGATGAACAATGTCATCAATATCACAAAAAAGTGGACTATCAAATCAAAAGTATCAATACAACATCAGAACTAATATATTGATACAAAATATAGCAACACCTCAAGTTGAGTCTCAGTGAGTGCTAATGCAAGTTGCACGTATTGCTCTATAGCTCCCGCAACATAATATAAGGACATCGTCATCATAGTCAATGTCTATGCTAACATCGACATTACCATGTGTGCAAGTACATCCCTGGAACTCATCCTCATCATAGGTCAAAACCTGCTCTCTATCATCTACTCCCAATGATGTGCACGATGAATGAAGGGGCGACATCAACCCCTCCTCGGACAAGTCATTAGCAGAGGAATCTAATTCACGGATAAGATCATCTAAGCTCACCCTTGGCCATGGCCCGACAATATTAGGTGCGACTTCTGGAAGGAGATCAGAACAATCCATGGCGGCTGAAACCACAACCTTAGAAACTGCTTGCAAGTCAGCCACTAAATTACAACATCTTTGGATGTTGCCACAACCTCAGTGGCATCAGACACAGCCTCTTCCCTTGTACCCGAGAGTATAGCCTGTCATTATAGAACGAAGATAATAAGTATCCACAATTGGACATTGATGAAACCAGATGAACACGACGGGGAAACGAGCCATGCCCCCCTCCCCTCCCGAACCCCTCTCGGGGCTGAGAGGCTCCTCGAGGGGGTCCCCCGGATGCAACTAGATGAGCACAAAGACCACGACCACGACATGACCACGAACAAGACCACGAACAGGACCACGACGAGACCACGATCAGGACCACGACGAGACCGCGAGTAGGACCACTACGAGACCACGAGCAGGAACACGACGGGGAAACGAGCCATGCCCCCCTCCCCTCCCGAACCCCTCTCGGGGCCGAGAGGCTCCTCGGGGGGGTCCCCCCGATGCAACCAGATGAGCACGAAGACCACGACCACGACATGACCACGAACAGGACCATGACGAGACCACGAGAAGGACCACGACGAGACCACGAGCAGGACCACGACGAGACCGCGAGCAGGACCACGACGAGACCACGAGCAGGAACACAACGAGGATTGCAACCAGGACCGCGATCAAGCGCCAATTTGCGAATCAAGAGGGGTTTTAGGTTCATTACCTGGGTGTTCCGTCTCGATGTCTGACACCGTGGAGATTGCCGCTGAGTTTCTGCAGCATGTCCACGCCTTGGATGCAAGGTTCGCTCCATAGTCAAATCCACTTCTCCAACGCCGACACTCGTGGTTATCCAACGCCGACAAATCCTCGTTGCTTCAGTTCAAGCTAGGTGAGTCAGTGAGGTCGGTGGGACAGGCGAAGCTTGTCTCAACCGACAACCCTCATCGACCAAGACCCGGTGGACGAGTCCCCGGTCATGATTTCCTAGGGTTGGGTTCTAGGGTCGGGACTCGAGGTTTGGGTCTCCCGATTGGGACCTCAGGGTGGGGTGTTGAAGGTTGTTGGTTCGGGTCTAGGGGTTGATAAGAAATTCTTCTTCTTTCTAGGTTGAGCATGTTGTTGTCAATTGGTTGTCTGCTTTATAATATTTTACTTTCCCTGCGTGATCTTGTTCTTGTATTACATCAATCATTTCTTGAGTAATACTTTAAGGTTGAAGTGATTTGTGAATTTGGATTCGATATTCGGTATTGTCCTCATACTTGATCCCCTAGTGTGTGGATGCAGTTCCTACTGTACATGTATATTTTTAATTTTCCTGCTACACTTAGGACGCACATTGTATGCTTTCTATTTAATATTGCTTTGGGATTTGGGGTTGCCTCATAAGGATGATGCATCACAATGACGTGGTGGTATTGTTGGGATCCATTTATTTGAGTAGTATCTTGCATAGGATTGTGCCACTCTTTACTCTACATGTTATTTATGAAGTCGATTCGATTTTAAAGTCGTTGCCTTATTTGCATTAATGCTAATGACCGTCATACTGTTCCGGGTATACGAATCTAGTCCGACATTTGTAGTGAGAGATTTTCATCCTTATTATATTTTATAATATTAATGTCAGTTAATAAGCAGAGCACCAAGTGAACTTCTCATTATGCCGCATTCCGCTTCGGTATATTTGAAGGGATTTCATTCATTACAACTCTAGCGGTCTTGCCTTCATGGTGAGCGGAGTAGTATGTCATAAAAGGTGTTCTGGTTAATAACAAAACACTTGTAGCAATGTCATCGAGGTCCGTTGATTTCCTTGTTGTAAGATTACTGTAGCTCATGAGGTGTACGATTGATGCGTTTCTGTGCTTTTGAGGTAGAGTGCATGAACTATTTGAATGGAGCACAATCGAATGGCAACCGTTAGGGCAAATGGAGAACAGGTCCCTATTTCTTTTCCGATTGGTGACTTGGGATACGCTGTTGTGACTTCATCTCGACTAAGTGCTCACTTTCATCTTGTAGAGAACTCGTTGGATATTGACGAGGAAGTATTTGATAGTTCGAGTGGTGATCTCACCCATACTGTAGGTCAAGAGCCCATTGTCTCTAACCTAGTGAGGCAGTGGCATTTACATCCAGGTAGATATTTAGTGTATATCTTACCTGAAACCATTGTGGAAGCACCAACTCGACAAGGTACCACTAGAGTATCCAGCGCTAGCACTTTCGAGACAGCGTTGCTTAGTACTGTAAAGATTGAGCCAGGTGTTGAGGTCATTGCCATTGATAGTGATGATTCCGATGGTTCGTCGCCTCCATATAAATTTATGCGACCAACTTTGGCACCACCAATTCATAGAGCGACCACATCCACTTTGCCTTCGCCAACCTCAAGGACACCATCCATCTCACCTTCTCTAGTCTTAGGGACACCATCCTCAACTTATTGTGGGTCCTCTATTGTTTCATGTTTGCAAAAGTTGGACTCCACCAAAGGTTCTAGGAATCCGTTCAAAAAGATCGAGTGGAACTCTATCAGAATTTGTGTGGTCCAATTTGTTCCACCTTCGTTCAATGGCGATGTGATATTCGAATTACCACCCGTTGGAGATGTTTCGGGAACTCAGAATCAGGCTAAGCTTCTCACTGGAATGGAGAAACGATACAATGGTCACGTCTGGACAAATCTCCATACGACAAATATAAAGAATGGAGATGGCCTCACATTCCGGTTAGCATCGTGCGTGGGTCACCTACGATGTGACAACCCTAGTTGTGACTACTTTACTCAAAAGCACCGTGTAGCTCTCATCAACGAGACGGAATGGGATGGTTATTCTCCTCTTCCATATGAGGTTTGTGCCAATCCTCCGGTTGGTTCCAGTATCACATGCAAGATTTGTTCAATGGCCCCATCGTGTATTGGTAGTTGTCCTGCGAAAATCTATTATGTAGTTGGGTCAAACGACATGACTCGGGCTTGTGTTCATTTCGGTATTCACAACCACCCTGTGAAAGATGGAGATTGCCGAGATTCCAAAGAGAGAACTCGGTCCCTGATATCAGACCAAGTTGAGCGGAACCCGTTCGAAACAAATTCCGCCATCATCTTGGAGGCCAGCAAAGAGTTCCTCGGAGAGATGCTACTTCGACCCGAAGGAGCTACGCCTACCCCATTTGGACTACAGGAATTGATGCCGGTTTTGGAGAAATGCAAATTCATGAGTTTCCCAAGTATTCGCAATGAAGTTAGTACGTTTAAGTACTTCCGACGCTTTGGAGTCATGGACAGCATCACAAAGCTTCGTGGCTGTAGCAATTGGGCTTTTGTACAAGAAAACAAATTCCCTGGACAAGGATCTGACTCTGACAAAGTCTTTGTGTTCAAAATGTCCAAGGTCGGTCTTGGAAGCGGCGTCGACTTGGTATCGCGTATGCAGCCTGGTGGTGACCTTGAGGACGCATGGATCATGTTTGATCATGTTAGGCGAGTGAAGTTGTGGACTATGATTGCATGTCATGTTTATGACACGACCTACTGCCGCGTCATGACTATTGCGGTTTGTGACATACAATCAGAAGATGTAGTTGCCCAATGCGACTTCTGGAAAAACTTAAACCTTGTGATGGGTAGACACGGATACCCCTTGCCTTATTTTAAGGGATTTATGGCTGATTTGGCACAAGCAAACTGGAATGCGGTGCGCATTGTTTATGGAAGTGGTGATCCAACCGAGCCCATGCCCAATCGAGAACGTACATGTTTAATTCACTAGACTCAGTCTATGGAGAAACACACGAAAGCAGACATTCGGAGTGACCTTCAAGACCAGCATCGAAAGCTGTGTAAACAATATAAGGATGCAAATTCCTTAGCAGAGGCAGAGACTAGGTTTCATGCAATTCGAACATGGTGGCATTCATCTGGAGCCACAAGCAAGGAGGGGCTTCGTCGTTTGGAGTTGTGGTTAGCATTTTGGCACTTCCGGTATAGGCAATGGGGAGCATTCATAGACACTGTAAGTTTCTTGCTCACCCTATCCCTAGTTGTTGTTTTTCCCAAGCTAGGGTTCATTACTTCTTTTTCTTGTGTTATCTCCCATCATTGCTAATCATTTGTTTTTTGAATGCTTTCTATCTTCAGTTTCTTGAGTACTTTGTGTAACAACCTTAATCGTAGACATTAAACCAAGTATATTTCGGTACTCTTCATTCGTAGTATCTTTAATCCATACTCTACGGTACAGGGACTCACTAAAGATGAACTTGGACTCGTTCCTACTTGCAACCTCGCAGAGACTGTCCATAACAAATGGTTGCAACAATCTGGAAAACGTGGCTCTGACTTATACGTTGCCACTGTCGATGACTATGTTCGAGCATTCATACAAATGGTTAGATATTACTAGTTTCTAAAGGGGGAGAAGCCAGGAACTGGTCCAGGAAAAGAAGAACTATTGCTTCATGTAGCACAAAGATATGCCCAACGTACCAGTAATCCCAAAGGACTAAATGAGGCCATGGCATCTATACCAGGTGGTAATGAGTATTGCACTAGGAAGCCCCATTTGGAAGGCGAGGAAGTTTTTGGATCTGAAAAGTGAATGCCCAATCTTCCACCTGGTTCAGAATTTGACTCGCATCGTCCCGACAAAGTGAATTTCTCCCGCCCCCGTGTTGGAAAGAGGGCAACCCCTACCCTCACACCAGTCATTTCCTTGGATCGGATTTCTGAAGAACCACAGCCTGTGATGCATGAAGATTATCCGGATTTGCTGAAGTCACTCAAGACAAGGTCAACTCCTTCTACTGAGGTAGCCTCTCAAGTGCGGACCGTCCAAGAAACTGATTGTGATGAGTCTCGATGGCATATTGCCCGCTTGCCTAAGACATCCTCAAAAGCATGTTTTGCATTGCAGGCCATTACGCGGAGAAAGTGTGTTGCAAAGATAGTGCAAGGCAATAGGGCAACAACTGCACCTACATACACTAGCAGCATGGATAACTACAAGAAAAATAGGATTGAGAGTATGCAATTCTTTTTTTGCAATGATGATATATCGCGCTGTGTTAAAGGTTCCCGGAAGAAATGGGTTTTATCAAAACCAGAAGTACCAGACATTTGGCCAGTGAAAGTTGGAACCAATCTTACGCCCAAAGAGATACTAGACCTTCAAAATGCAGGGTTCCGTCTTCCGCAGCGTCTTGAAATTTCTCCTCGTAGGCTATTTGGAAATCATGATTTGCCACCAGATATTTTGGAACTTCATGTTCCAGAGTCACCCGCAGAACACCCCAGCACACGGTCAGGAAAGAAGATTCAGAGGAATCCAAAAGCACCTACAACAAAGCAAGCTAACAATTGTGCCTCCACACTCACAATGAAGGCAGTGGTTCGTGAAGTTACTATGGTACCGCATCCAAGCTTTGGATGCATCATTGCACTAGACTCAGGTACACCGCCAAGCACTGAACATTACATGATCACTATAAGTGCATTTCCTGAATGCACTTGCTCGTATTTCAAGGAGATGTCGACAAAGGCTCTAGGAAAAAGAGGACAATGGGCTAATTGAAAGCACTTGTATTTTTTGTTCACTGGAGTTTGCCAATTGGATGCAGAAGTAGATCTTTTTATTCATGCTCCAAGCTTTAGCTTTAACGAAGTAAAACGCATACTTCAGAGTGGTATCTTGAAGTTGAAATCCAATTAGTACATAGCTGTACTTCATGACAATATGCGCCAGCATACTGCAATGTGGTTTTGGATGATGTGCTCCAAACTTGTTTCATGTAAGAATTGTAGTGAGACTAAAAGGGCCACTACTTCATTTCAATTGCCATTTGTCCATTGCATGTTGTACTATCATGCGTGATTGCCCACACTACACTCTAGTATGATTTGTTTGTATCTCTGAATATAAAATATTCTTATAGGGTTGTTTAGATTGGTTGAAATGAGTTGAAACAATTTTTTCCATATGATTTCCATTTCCATTTTCACTCTTGAATCCATTTCATGCATACTTCTCTTTGTAATACTCTCCATGGCATATGATGTCTCCAACCATGCTAGTACATGAGCATACCGTACTGATGAGAGCTGAAAATGGGAAACATTTGTCGACCACTATTCTCGGGGTTCTATTCCTGCGTTCGACAATACATGTTCAGAGGTCACTTCTTAGTCTTCACTTGTCCCATAACGATTGGCATTACTCGCTGGACTCACTATAAAAGTTGGCATGTTCAATGAACCATCATTCCGAGTGGGCCGGTCGGGGAATAGACATTGGCCGTAAATGTGTGGCATATTATATTCCCAACGATCCTCCGGAATTTTGTTCAAGATTAATTATGTTATGTGCACTTTGTATTCAGGCGACTTTGTATTTGAGATGAAATGGCGAGTGATGGAGTTCCCCCCCCAATTAAAATTTGTGAATGAATTTTTGTTTATTGCTGGTGCTTGGCTTTTACAAGCTATAGGAAAAAAAATATGGTGAGTGATGAAGTTTATCCCCATTTAAATTCGTGAATGAATTTGTGTTCACTAGTGGTTTTTGGCTTCCAGAACTTCAAGGGAAAAAAAATGGTTCCTAATACAGTTGCCATCCAATTAAAATTTTGTGAACGAAATTGTGTTCACAGGCAATGCTTGGCTTTCACAACCTTTAGGAAAAGAAATACGGTGAAAGGTTATGTCCTGGTTCTTTATAACACGGTTATGGGTTCACACCCTCAATACTCTTTTTGCTATAGACTTAGGGTCTCCTGTCTTGGGTCCACAGTGATAGGTCCATTTTCACGGTCATAGGGGGACGAACATAAAGTTATCATGTTCTAAACCCTAGAACTCCAAAGCAACCCTAGTCTAAACGTCTACAAGACATACTTCATTCACAAGTTCATTCAATTTGGGATACATAACCATGAACACCTTTTTCCTTAAATGTTCAATGGATTTTTGCAATAATGTAGAAGAAGTCATCTATTTGGTTGATTTGAAAATATTCCCAATGAATTGCCCGCCATAACATGTATAACAGTGAAGCGTCTATCTTCTTGGGCAACTTTGGCAAAATGCCCTATACCCTAACTATCCCCTGGAAAAAAAAGAACCCTCTTATTCCTCCATCTCTTCTCCCCACTTCAGTCTCGGAAATTGAAATGCCAATCTTTAAAGAAAACAAACTCCTTTCTCCCTCCCATGCTGTTGATCTGGATACGGGTAGGGATGCTATATAGGGATAGATACGATATAATATAGATACAGTCCGGATATGAGATACAAGATATAGTTCAAATACAATAGAAATATAATATGGTACACAATTGAGATACAAAATATAGTTCAAATGCAATATAAATACGATACAATATAGATACAAAATATGAGGTATGAAGTACGGATATGGATACATCCCATATCAAATGTTACCCTCACCCCGACTTCAAAATTATAGAAGGGGAGGAGGGGGGGAACTAAAATACTATATTTAACAACCCAAAAATTTGAGGTTATTGGTGGGTGTTACAAAAATTCAATTTCATTGTTTTGGGTAGTGGATAGTGAGACAATCTCAATATCCACTTGAAAGACAAGCCACTAAACTTTGGCACATGAACCAATAAATTGATATTGCATTAAAACACCAATCCCCTACACAAATTGGTTTGTCATAATCCAAGCGTAGGGGGGGGGGGGGAAATGTCATTGTTGAAATTATACACCAACAATAACAAATACATTCTTCTAAGTTCAATCAATATAACGCTTTCTTCCATGTGGTCAATGGTCCTAAAATTTTTGTACACATATTCAGATTTTAGTCCACCATAAACTTTTGAGGTTAGAATTTTTTAAATCTCATAATTTTGAGACTTGCCTTTTTATTACCCTAAAGTATGCTGATTTATGAAAAAAGGCCCAAAATTTATAGTCGGCTTTGGAAGTTGAACACCCAAATTCAACAAAATAAATAAATAAATAAATTTTTATCACACAAAAGTACAGAAAAACGCCCTATATACATGCTCTACGCTCCAATTCCACGCTCTATGCTCTACGCTCCCGCTTTACGCTCGTATACTAGCTTTGTTGCCAACCTATGTACGGCTACCAAAATTTTCGCTCCTTTCAGTTGCGTGAAACCATTTAGTCCAGGACAGTTCTTAGGGTCGGATTTAGTGTCATTTGCTCTGTAAGACAGGATGGCAACTCTGTGTATAATTGTTGCTCTCATTCCTTGTAGATAGAGCTTTGGATTTTGTTTGATGGATAGCTGTTGGATAGAGCTTTGGATTTTGGACGTTACTATGTCTTGCCCTGTCACTAATTTTAATTAGGGTGGATTAAATCTTACGTTCTTTGAAGGGAATTTGGGTTCGCAAGTTAGGGTCTACATCTTTAGTAATTCTTCATACAGAAGATTTATGCACTTGATTGAATCGACAGTTTAATTCATTGGGGTTGTCGTAGACTCGTAGTCTGTTTGTATTGAGTCTGAGATCGATCTTGTCTGTTGTAAGTACTTGAGCCATGTCCGATCCTAGCTTGTGAATGCAAGATTCGACCCATTCTATTTAATTTCTGTAGCTAATCCATCATGAATAGAAATCCCGTGAAGTTGTATATAAATATTCTTTTCCCTACTTTAGTTGCTCATGTATTGATGAAATTGTCATGTAACAGTCAGGCTGGAAGGAGTTACAATTCACTATGCTTTAGATGCTCAATTGAGTGCAAGGAGAGAATATGAGAGAATTAGTAGTTGGTGTTCCTTTAAGTGGCTGAAATACATGTGCTGAGGATGGGGAAGCCAGAATTGACAAAATATACACATATCTTTGCAAGTGCAAGCTAATGTAGGATGATGGATTGTCGTGATTTTAGTTTTTTAACTTTGTAAGAGTGTATGCTATTGTTTTATGTGAAAGATTGAAATGAAGCTCCGAGCATTTGCAACAAGTGAGTTCATTTGTACTTTTTTTAGGGTTATGTTGACTTATAGTCCTGCAAAAGTGCAAAATAGTTTAGACCGTAGGATGTGATTGGATTTCTAATGTTTCTGGTCTTCTTTTCAGTAGACTGATAGTAGGATGATAATTGGGGAGCATTAGTTCTACTGTTTTGTTGAATGTTAGTGTTTCTATCGATGTAGGTGGATGAAATATTGCAAAAGATTGGGTAGTTTATTGTATCTTTCTTTTGTATAGGGTTCTAGTTGGAAATGGGTTGAATGAAGTATGAGTAGACTAGTTGCATGTGATTAGATTTCCACCTTTTGCTTGGTGTTTTTTAGGTAGATAATTGCTTTCTCATACCATGTAAGTACGTGATTTCACCTATCTCCATTCATTTCCAAGTTTCACTTCTTAATAGGTTGCATGTATATACATTTTCATGTGAGTGTTGCCTCTTTGTAGCAGAAATTGGCTAACCATTTATAATTTCTAGAATTGTATTTGACAATAGTGTATCTCGTGAAATGAGAATATTTCATGAAGCAGTACACCTTGAAGATATGAACCCATCTTAAGTAAGTCCTTAGGTTTTTATAGGTCATATGTAGTGTTGTTGTAGTTGTGTGGAAGTGATTCTTTTTGCTCTTTTGCCATATTAAAGTGCCGTCTTAATCATAGAAGAGTCATTGTCTAGTCACACAGTCAATTGTAGTCATAGTAGAGTCACTTTGTAGTCACATAGTTACATACAAATATAACAGAGTCACTACCTAGTCATAGACTAGTCAAAAGCAGTCATGAATCTAATATTTTTTTTGTTGTCAACGGCCTTGGACTCTTCAGAGGACGATGGAGTTCCACCAACATTGAAGAAGACAACACGGAAGCGACCTAGGAGTGCTTCTTCTTTAGCACTTGTGCCTGCAAGTGGAGTTCATGGAGGTCGAGACTCTTCCCACATGCCTCCACTGGGTTATTGGGGTTCTAGTCCATGGATGCAGGGTGGGTGGAATCAATATCCTTCCAATATGCCTCCACCACCATGGCCTTCAAGTAGTGGACCTCCTTATGGCCCTTATCATGGCTCATGGCCAAGTGCATTGCAAGGTCCTGGCAATCGTTTTCTAGAGAGTGAAGGCAGAGCTGATCGACGTCAAAAGCGACATCAAAATGAGACTTCTATTGCACACAAGAGTGTGGAAGGCAAGAAACCATATCAATTAATAGTGAAGGCCGGTGGACAAATTGATAACACATGCGACGGCAAGAATGCTTGGGACCATGCTGTGCGCGTGAGTACTCTACGAATTCTTGACATGAGTGTCGTGGACTGGGAGTCTCAGGAGCCAAACTCAGTGGTACTTCTTCGTGAGACTTTGGTGAAAGACTTTGAGTTCGTTGGCCACACTCTCAGTGTGCAAGGGTTTCGATGTTCCATCAAAAAATACATGAAGGCAGAGAGGGCTAGGTTGAAGGTGAGATTTATATCAGGCAAGGAGGTTTGTCCATCTCATATTGACCCCCTACAATGGGACAAATTGAAGGTGTATTGGCAAACTGAAGGGCAAGTGGCCAAAACAACAAAGATGGTGGAAGCCCGTGGCCACGTGAAGGATTATAGCACCATGGGTAGAAAGGGAAGAGCAAGGAAGGAGTTGGCAGTGGTAAACTTAAGTTTTTTTGGTTTGCTCCCATATTTTTGAGGACCTTAGGTATAGTCAACCACAGATGTTGATTATATTGTTAATAAGGTTAATGTTGTTTTTCTCTCTAATTGCAGACAAAAGGAAGAGAGCACAGCCCTGGCCTAACCAAAATAAAAGAAGGGATGCAAGAGGCTGAACCCATTAGTGCTATGATGGAGGTGAGATTTCCATTTCCATTTGAATATACCATCTACTGAAGTCATTCTGCATTGGTATTGTCATGAAGATATATATATTTTTTTAATTCCTTAGGTGATTGCTCTTGCACGTTATTTTTTTTCATTTGGTGAAGAAGGTAGCATGTACAAGTTAAATGTAGTCATTCATTTGTCATACTGTAGTTATATACATTGCACCAGGGTTGTCCCCGTCACGTCTTGTCCGGACGTCCGGATCCATCCTCGGCGTCCGTCAGGATGAAATCCCAATGAAAATTGTCCATAGGGGATGAAACTGTCTAGGAGGCCGTCGAAGGGATGCGTAGGCCGTTCAGGGGACGCATGGCCGTCTATAATGTCGTCCAAGGGACGGGTCCAAAGGACGGATGGCCGCCCAGGATGCCGTCGAGGGGATGCATGGCCGTCCAAGATGTCATCAAGGGGACACATGGCCGTCCAGGATGCCGTCGAGGGGATGCATGGCCGTCCAAGATGTCATCAAGGGGACACATGGCCGTCCAGGATGCCGTTGAGGGGACACATGGCCGTCCAGGATGCCGTCAAGGGGACGGATGCCCGTCCAGGAGGTCGAGGGGACGGATGGCCGTCTAGGAGGCCGTCGAGGGGACCGATGGCCGTCCAGAATGCTGTCGAGGGGACGGATGGCCATCCAAGAGGTTGTCGAGGGGATGGATGGCCGTCCAGGAGGCCGTCGAGGGGATGGATGGCCCGTCTAGGAGGCCGTCCACAGCTGGACAGACTTCATCCACGCTGGGACGGTCACGTCAATATTGGGATTGGATCCTGACGGCGTCATGACACGTCAGGAGGGACGCGTCATGACATCCGGACGTGAAAAGCCCACGTCACGTCCAGATAGACAACCCTGCATTGCACACAATGTTTCAAATGACTAACAAAGTCCGATGTTGGAGTAGTTGTAGTCATATGTTAGTTTACATTGCAGTCATTTCAATGACTACAAACTAGTGTAGCTTTTTCACAAGTAGTTTCATAGTCATATGTGAATTTATATTTTAGTCATTTTGACAACTGTTGTAGCACTGTACTAGTAGTTTTATAGTCATATATGAAATAACACTGCAGTCATTGAAATGACTATTGCAATCTTACTTCAATAATTTTGAAGTCATATAAGATAATAAGAGTTTTCTTATAGCTTTCTGGTACTCTGCTTGAAGGCCTTGGTTTGTTGAAGAGGCCATGATTCTAATGTGAGATGAATTATTGTGGCATGCAGGGTGCCAGAGGGGCAATTCGCACTAGGCTGATAGCAGTAGAGGAGAAACAAAACAACATGGCAGAGGAGTAGAAGCACCTTCAAGGGAAAATGACCCAGATGCTGCAATACCAATCAGAGAACACCAAATCCATGGAAGAAGTCATGAATATGCTCAAGGATCTCTCAAACCGCTTTTCATCAACCCAAACCTCTAGCCCAAGCTTGGGCCTCTCTGTTGTGGAGACTCAAGCACCACTTGCCACAACGAAGGAACACGTTGTACAGACTCGCTCTAGAGCTCCTTTGAAGACACCTCCAGCAACTCTCTCCATACAGGTGTCAAAATCAAGTAGTGATTCTGACACTAGCAAAAGAGCACCTTCAATAGCAAAGGTTGAAGAGCCTACCCCGGTGATACAAGAGCAGCCAATGGAGGATGTAGTTACCTCGGATGTTGATCCTATAAATGTTGACCTAGTGGCAACTGCTAAACCATCTGCTGTTGCCACAGTAGTTGAGGCTGGAGGTCCTACCCAACGACCTCCTCGGACTTTTCCAAGGAAGCAAAAGGTGCTTGCGAAGTCAACCACGGAAGGCAATTCAACACCACAAGATAATTCAGCAAAGGTTAGATCTTTATTAGGACATAGAAGTGAATACCAAACATTTTTAAATTCACAATGACATGTTAAAAGTTGGTAACAACCTTGATGATGTTGTCAATGTCTTTGTAGAAGGATTCCTAAGTGAATAGACTTGTGATTCCATTTCATTCAATCTTAGTCCTACATGTTCCCTCAGTAAATTAACCTTGTATTCTTTGCATTCTGCAGTCAAAATCTGGCAAGGGAGGAGCAAGGCCAAAGCCCATTCAAAAGAAAAAAGTGCAGGCACAGAAGATAAAAAAACATGTCTATACAGAAGTTTCCTTAATAAATGTTATAGGATAAGTGGAGTTGTAATTACAATCATGTTTTTTTAAATTCTCTAATTGGTTGCATGCACTTACTACTTCAAGACAGAGGGTGCCCACATAGTCACAAAGTAGTCATTTTTGTAGTTATGTCTACACAGAAACTGCCCAAATAATCATAATGTAGTCATTTCTATGCTTATGACTACTTGGGGACCAAAGTATATGACTCTAGGTCAACTACTAGGAACCAATTGTCAATCACTCCCCTACATCGACAGTATATGTAGCCATAGTATTGATTGTATGCCTAGTAAGAGTCACTTATAGTGCAAGATTAGACTGGAACTTGACAACTTCATTTTTTTGTAGCAGTTCATTTGCGGGCAAGAAGTATTTTTGCTGAATCCAAAGAATTTGAAGCAGAGCGTTGCTACGGGTACCATCAGCGGATTGGGTGGACAGTACAAGTTCCATTTTTACACTATTCCTGACTCTTGCTACAAAGTGGATGTCAAAGAGGCCATTTGGCCACAAGTGACATTGATGTTCCCAAATGCGGCTGATGACCAAACAAAGGTGAAGGACACTGTGGGTTCCTGTACTTTGTGGGAGGGAAAGTTCATCAAAGTTGCTCTCTCAAGTCCATAATTGTGGTATGGGCTTTGCTATGTGTCTAGGACTTCAAACTGTGGGTTGTAGACAAACCATTTTCAGAGATAGATGATGTGAGTAGGAGTGTAAGAAACATGTTTGTCATCAATGTGGTCATAGCCATCATGATGTCCTCTTTTTTTAAATATACTATTATTTATATTTTACTTATCATTTCTTTGTAACAGCCTTAGTATATATGATGTAAGCACCATTGTCAAAGTCATTTGTCCAAGTGGTTATTAAGCCAGAATTTGACATCTTTATGTTTGAAAAAGATGCATCTCTAAGCTATTCATCATATACGGATTATCAATGGAAAAGAAGGCTTTGTTGGAATGGTACAATTTATGCACACTTTCTTCACATATGTCTTATAGCACTCTTTTTGAACTATACAATGACTATGTGAAACCATACCCTAGTCATATCATAAGGCCGAGTCATTTTGCAGAATGACCCGATCAAGCACATCCCTGACCGTATTAATCACTACACTCAATTAAATAATATCTAATTTATGACTATGATAGCCTCAAATATGACTATAATATGACTACACTCACCTCCAAAAAATCTGACAAATGACTACAGCAACCTTGAATATGACTACAATATGACTAACCTGAAATCAAGTATTCTGCATTTCAGCTCAAAATTTAGTCCTTATCCAATAGAATCACTCCAATATCAACCGGTAAAAAACCGCCAACTTAGCAAGTCGGCTCTGTAGCCACATGGCAACGCACCATTGGAGGTGTCCATATTATCACATCTGGATGAAGTTCCACATCAGCATACAATGAAAAAAAATTATCATGGTATAAATGACTATCTTGTCCATAATCACTCGTCCTCTATGATTCTAAGCCCAAAATCTACTTTCAATCATACTATCGTCATAAGTGTCCGAAATGACTGGTTATGCAGTCATAAAGAGCAATCATTGATAGCCCCTTTTCTACTAGTGATATGGCTCCTCATGAAGTGGTAAACGTACAACAACATTATCTCCAATGCAAAGCCCATTAGTGATCCACTCACGGTTAGAACCAGCTTCCACCTCCTCGTCGTTGTTGTACAATCAGCGAGCTTGGCTTGGTCGCTTTGGAGTCAACCTTTCGGTTGCACATGCAATTGCAGATGACAACAACATTCACTCAGTTAGTAATGCCTCCAGTAAATCAAGGCAACATACCACGTAAGTCAGAACATCATGTAGCTGTTTGCCAAAATACCCAACATAAACAAATACAACAGCATTCAAGAAAGAGTCTGTTTGCCAAAATACCCAACCTAAACCAATACAGCAGCATTCAAGAAAGAGTCTGGCAAAGTCAGCTACAAAGGGAGAACTCCCACCTATGCAAGATGAAGCTAGGAGCATGATTTGATTGGTAACAAGGACTCTCATAGTCATAACCAAGACAAGCATGACGCAGGCAGCTCAATTGCCGATACTATATCAACGTCAGGTCTCTAGCGGACACTGACTAGCACTGATGATTTTCCATACTGTTTGGCACTGTTTCATCCTAAAGAGGGTCTGTTCTATCCACCAAACCAAGTCTAGAGATTGGAATCTCCCAAAAAAATTTACTTGTAGTGCATCGTGCACCCCGTGGCCCCGCATGTGCTTTCCTAGATTCCTCTTTCAAGAACGCCACAATTTCTGCAGCATTCTGGAGCTTGCGCCCATCCACCTTCATTTGTTCCTTTCGTATCTCTCTTTTTAAAAGAGCACCTGCACCATCCACTTCCCCCTTCCCATGCCCCCTTCCAAAATAATTCCAGCACATTTGGCATCCAGAATTTAAACTCACACCACTAGTGAGATTAGGATACCTACTAATAAAATACCAAGCACGTGAAGACTTAAACTGACCACTACATCCATCAGACCAGACAATGTGATTAGAAGGTGAGAAACCTTGACTGCGCACATGCTCCCAATTCAACATGAAGCACTTTTGCACATACAAAGAGTCGTGGGTTTTGTCATCAAAAATGTAATAATGAATTTCTTTCAGAAGCAGTGGCTCTTCGTTTTCAGCTCTCCATGCAGGATTAGGTTTGTAGGTTATATGCACTAGAATGGTTATCTGCTCATTATGCCAATGCATTGATTGGATTTCGTTCTGAACCTTGAGAGTATAATTTTCAAAGAAATCCACACAAGATATGAGAGTGTCTATAGGAACAGACCCAAACAGCTCTCGGAATTGGAAATCCTGCCAAGTTGCAATGTAATTATGAAGTACAAAAGCTTGTAGTTTGGGTTTGAGATAAGCAATTAACTCACACGGTGGTGACTCTCGATACTCCATCGTCACCACTTTCTTTGGATTTCCATCTACAGTTGTTCCCACTACCTTGTATCCAATGCTTTTCCACTTCACGAGCTAGTTAGTGCTTTCTTCAAGTGGACAAACCCTAAGCAGCTGTAAGCCACAATCTGGACACTCTCCTAGTAAACAAGTCCGACGATGCCAAGCAGAGAACTCGACTTTCTCACGTAAAATGGATGATCACAAGTTTGTTAGTCGTTCATATACTTCATGATGAGCATTGCAGAAGCGGCCAGCATTTGCAAAATCCAGACCACCACAAACAAATTCGCATTCACAATTGCAACTACTGTGTACTCCAAGCTTATCTATATACATGGTGTCAAGAGCTCTGAGTAGCTCTAGTAGCTCCTGATGATACTTACAACAGCATGTATTCCATAGTCGTAAACGCCTAACCCACCATGGTTTCATACTCTCAAAAGAAGTCAAACTACAGAGCGAATTAGGATATATGGCCTTGAAGCTCGTGTAGAACTCGAGCTGCACAATTGTAGCTACCATTAGAAATAAAACAGAGGAAGATACTAAACATTCACAGATGTTGCAAAATGAGAGTAAGGAGGCTAAATCTATAAGTACAGGAGCAGGGTGATGGCTAGCTAGCCACCAATAGGACAGCACATTCTCAAAGATGTAAATCTGTAACTCCAATAGAAAGAGTAGAATAGAAGAGATCAGTTAATACCAAAGCATGAATTCTAGCAATACAGCATATCTAGTAGCACCCTAGCCCATACAGTAGCATTGAAGCACATACATTAGCACCCAATCACATACAATAGCATTGAAGCACATACAGTAGCACCCTAGCACATACAATAGTACCCTAGCACATACAATAGCACCCTAGCACATACAGTAGCAACCAAGCACATAATTTAGCACCCAAGCACATACAGTAGCACCCAAGCACATATAGTAGCAATCAAGCACATACAGTAGCAACTAAGCACATACACTAGCACACAAGCACATGTCCTAGGAAGGAAGTAGCATTTCTAGGAAGAAAGAAGAGATGGTAGCATCCAAGCACATATTCCAACAACAAATGATAAATTCAAGCATCAAAGCAGTCATCTAGAAACATACTAGCACACAAGCACAAATTCTAGGAAGTAAGTAGAATTTCTAGCAACAAATAAAAGGTAGTAGCACCCAAGCACATATTCTAACAAGTCATTGGCTACACTTTTAGCAACACAACCAACATAGTACCAACCACGCACATTTTCTAGCTAGAAAGCAAAATTTCAAGCAAGAACTCAGAACTTATAGCAACACAACAAGCACAGAAGGATCCTAGCAAACTTTGAAGCAATAGAGTCAATATTCAAGCAAGAGAAGAAGTATAGTATGAAAATAGCATGTTATAAATCAGCAGTGCACATATTCAAGCAAAGGCGCATCTTCTCAAGGCATGAAACAAATTCTGAGCAGTGACTGAGGTTTATTTCCAAGCAACGTTGCACCTTCAGAGGTGAAAAAGGTTGTTTTCAATCAAACCCTAATCCAGTAGTATAAATGAAGGAGAGAATGGAATGAGGCTACAGGAAGATACCAAACATTCAGAGGATTGCAAGCAACGTGAAAGTGTAAAGGAACTATATTTTTACAATACTTGAGATACTTGTAGGAAATGGGTAGCATGGGAGACCCATTGCCATGGACCCTCGTGGAAAGTTACAACATCTTTGCGGTTTGGGGACACTGTCGTCTTTTAAGGCCTTATTCGTTAAAATGAGACAAGTTGCAGTCTCATTTTAATTTTTCATACATGTAAGGTGGAAAAAGGGTTCATTAATTTGAGACTCTTCATTAAACTGAGATCTAGAAACGTCAAATATGATTTTTCTCACAAATCAAAACTTCCAAATGTCAAAGAAGTAATCTATACATGGAGGATAGCAAAGTTTAACATGAAATTAAACATATAAATTACCAAAAATTCACCAAAAACATTTAGAAGGCAATACTTGGAGACACAATAGTAATAAATAAATTTACTATTAATAGAGAGCTATTTCTCATACATAGGTACATTACCACAATAAAAGTAACCAATACATATATGAATGTAAACATCTCAAAACTTATTAATAATTACATTGAGCGCTCTAATTGAACTACCAAAATGCCCTCCTAATTCATCGCCACCAGTGCCCAAATAACCCTCCACAAATTTCTTGAAATCAGGGAGCTCCTCAATGAGATGAGGAATCACAAGGTGCGTTTCACAATCCATAAAGGACTTCATGAGCTTTGGAAGTGTTGGGTAGTCATTCGTCTTCAATCTTGAGCTCCATCGACCAAAAAGAACATCAATGTCTTCGTGAGTGTGTCCCACAATAAGGAAGTTGATGTATACCTCACGAAAAATGCCTTTGTATACAAGTAGAGAGCAGAAAGCAAAAACATATCGATTCTTGTTGTCCCCTGACGCATTGTCCAATTGCAATATTAATATTGGTGGGAGAGGTTGAGCTGGAAGTGGCTGTTCTGGAGGTGGAAGGAGGGAGTCCAAGCAATTTTCTGCTCCATTTAAAAGCGCCTTTGTCAATGTGGATTGCCCCCTCTCAATAGAAAATAAAGCCCTTGATGAATTCTTAGGCGGCCCTTCCAAATCCCGCAACAACCTTGCAATGGATCCAATGGTATGATTCGAATCTGTTGGGAAAATGCCCACACCATAGTGTGCATATCGTACATCGCCATGACCATGAGCAATCATACCTGTAACAGCAACAGGCATTTTCATGAAGGATTCTGTCGATTTGTTCTTGTGAGAAAAGTGTGGAGAAGCCATTTTTGAGTGATCCATTTTATCATGAATGATGCACAACATTTTGTCCGGGCATCTCACGGAAAATTCCCGATTTCCATAGTAGTACTCTCTATGAGCCCTCTGACCTGCAACATGGGTATTCAAAATGTTGGTATACTTATCAAACGACTCTGATTTCCAACAGGCGCTCCTCAATTGCTTATACTCATTGCACAAGCCACACCTAGCAAAACTATCCCCACGAGCCTTGGCAGCAAATTCAGGGAAATTCTAACGGCGAATGTTGCTCAAGCCACTGGAAGAAATCGGCTGCAAATTGAACTCTGCATTGGACTCATTGATTTTAGGCAATTGGTCACTCCAACGAAAAGCGGAGGGTAGAACCATCGCTGCAACTTTTTCTCCAGACTCTATTGTCCTTGTTTTGTGTGGCATTCAATCAGCATTAGACTCAATAAGAGTTCGAAACGTGGCAGTAGCTTGAAGAGTATGAATGCGGGGTTTTTTGGATCCTACATTTCCATGCACTTGAGCTTGCTTTCCAATTCTAGCCTTCTCTTTGTACCTATGGAACGTAGCTCTTGCAATCCCATGAATGATCCACCACGCACTAGGACACACTTCTCTGCCTTTCAAGGTAATCCACTCTTTGCCACCACTGTCTTTATGGATTTGCTTGTGCACCTCCAAAAGTGTCTTGCTACGCGCCTTGAAGTCCTCACCCAAATATAGTGTAGTCCTTATCGCTTGGATTTGCCCACGCGGAAAAGGTTGAACACAATTTTTCTCACAACATGATTTTGTAGACACTGATGTGATCAATTCCATAGAGAGGAGAAGTTCTTTTTTGGGAGGAATATGAGGATCAATCCTTTCACGAGTTGTTTCATACGATCAAACCCCCTTACGAATTCTTCTGCTTGAGGGGTTCATGGCTGCATTATATACATGGGTCTGGTCATGGTCATATAAGCTCACATCGTCATCTAAAAAAACTCTCTTGATGTTCCAAGAACGAAGCAACCAAACATTCCCAGATGAGAAGAGTTCCTTGTTCAGAGACTCAGCAATTTGAATGGCAACCCGGTCATTGCCGAGAGGCTTTCCATCCTGGTCAATGATTAACTCTGGATCAACGTTCTGGCAAACCCTCCTTGCAAGGTCCACCCCATCTTCGTTTCGAAGAGTGACGAACCATGAGACCCATTCTACACGAGGAATTCCTTCGCACACCTGAACATCAGGTGGAAATGGGGGAACTAGATTTGCAAACTCATCAAACCCAAAGAAATCCATTCTGCAAGCACGAAGATCACTCCTTAGATTCATTGTTGAGTCAAAGATAAAGATATTCTACTACAGCAACTTATAGTATACTAGAAACTAAACATACTCTATATTTACCAATAGCATCAAGTGTCCATAATTTCCTACAAATACAACATTGTTGAATCGATGATACAATGATTTGTGCTATGATTCAGTCATTCATCTTCCTCTAAGTAAGTACTTTTCAATACAAAGTTGCAAATACTGTTTTTATAGTTGACATTATCATTGGTTCGACGATATTCACAGGTCAAAAAACTTAGAGTTATCAACGACCCAACGATAAGTACCTTCAATGAAACTCGTTTCATGATTTGTTGGATGTGACGAAGAAATAATTCAACCCGATGCACATTCTCCTTTGAAATCAGAAGAAATCGAAGTAGCTACAAATTTGCTGAGAATGCTAATTACAAAAATTCTAAAATTCAACTACGTTATCATCGACTCGACGATAACAGGAAATCAAGTAACTCAGAGTTATCGTTGACTCAACGATAACCACCCTCAGTGAAACTTTTTTCTTGATTCGTTGGATGGACAAAGAAATAATTCAAGCCAATGTAAATTCTTCTTTGCAATCATAAGAAATTGAGGTAGCTACACATTTGCTGAGAATGCTAATTCCAAATATTCGTCTACGGTTTATTGACTCGACGATATCCGAAGGTCAAAAAACTTAGAGTTATTGTTGACTCAACGATATGTACCAACAAGGAAACTCCTTTCATGATTCGTTGGATGTGAAGAAGAAATAATTCAAGCCAATGCACATTATCCTTTGAGATCATAAGAAATTAAAGTAGCTACACATTTGCTAAGAACGCCGACTGCAAAAATTCGACTACTTTATCATCAACTCGACGATAATCAAAAGCCAAAGAACGCAGAGTTATCATTGACTCAACGATAACTACCCTCAATGAAATTCCTTTCATGATTCGTTGGATGTGAAGAACAAATAATTCAACCCGATGCACATTCTCCTTTGAAATCAGAAGAAATTGAAGTAGCTACACATTTGCTAGGAATGTCGATTGAAAAAATCTGACTACGTTATCATCGACTCGACGATAACCAGAAGTCAAAGAGGTCATTGTTATCGTCGACTCAACGATAAGTACCCTCAATGACAATTTTGAGGTAATGGAATTATCCATGAAATGCTCCGAAATTCATGCCACAAAAAATGGGCATTGCAAACAACGTTGTGTTACAACTCTCTTCACTAAAATCACGAGTAACCAATTTTCTATAGTCTCCAGGCTTACTTGAGAAAAATAACGTCTTCATACATTGAGATGTCACAAACATGGACCTTCAACGACTAGCACCACGTACTTCCTGACATCAATATGTGCAAAACAAACTCACTAGCAAACGAGGTCAAT
Source organism: Climacium dendroides (assembly GCA_950106755.1). Lineage (NCBI taxonomy): Eukaryota > Viridiplantae > Streptophyta > Bryopsida > Hypnales > Climaciaceae > Climacium > Climacium dendroides. Next base: position 1,135,407 of record OX467086.1, read on the forward strand.
GGCAACTAATTTAAATACAAATGTACACCTTCTTTCTAAGAACTCACAAACAAGAAGAAAAATCATTGCAGACCTGAACTTGTGAATGTGCTATGCGGATACACTTGAAGCGCAAGAGAATAGCAACAACAAAAGAGTCACCTCAGCGTGTTTGTGGAGGAAGGCAAGTTCTGTCAAGTAAACATGCACGTGGCAGGAGATGGGCAAAAAGTTGGAAAAAGCGGGAACATTTTAGCGGGCAATTCCAAATTTCAAATTTCCTGCAAACTCCTTGATTCTTGGGTGTTCAGTCATTCGCTTGAAGGCGCTTTTTCCATCTTTCTACAAAAAAGATGTGCCTCCACCAATGCATTTTCCAAAAAAAACTTGTCCATACATGTAATTGTCTGCTATAGTTCCGGTAGGTTGACTTCTGGGGTCCTGTGCCCATCGATTGCTTAGTATTTTTTGCCAGCTTTCTACAAGAAAGATGTGGCTCCACCAATGCATTTTCCAAAAAAAGCTTGTCCCTACACAAAATTCTTTGCTGTAGTTCCACTAGGTTGACTTCTCGGGTCGTGTGCCCATCGATTGCTCAGTATTTTTAGGCCTTTTTTGTTGGCTTATTTTCTGTCAAGTCCATTTTTGGGTTCTAGGATTCAGGGTTTTGAGGCTATGAATTTTTAGAGGGTTAGGGTTTAGGATTTAGGATTTAGGGTTTAGGGTATGACAAATGGGTTTTCAATATTTTGAAGGTTTTAGGGTTCAAGGGGTATGCTTCTGTCATTTCTTCATGCAAATATGGGAGAATGTTGCAATGATGATAAAAAATGGAGAGACTCTTTTATTTCTTCATGTAGGTTTGGTGGAATAACGTAGCAATGAAGAAAAAAAAATAGTATTGTTGAATTTATTTGCTATTTATACATGCACGTTTGGTGTAATACTTGAAATGCACGTTTGTCAATTATTCTTCCATTTTTTCATGCAAGGGTGGTGGAATAACAAAGCAATGAGAAACAAAGAGGAAATATTGTTGCTCAATTTATTTGCCATTCATTCACATATGTGTGGTGGAATACTTGAGGAATGGAAAAAGATGGGGAGATAGTATTGCTCAATTACTCTCCCATTTCTTCATGCAAGTGTGGTGGAATAATGTAGCAATGAAAAAAATGGGGAAATAGTGTTCCTCAATGTATCTGCCATTTTGTGATATACGAGTGATGAAATACCAAAGGAATGAAGAAAAATGGGGAGATAATGTTGCTCAATTACTCTCCCATTATTTTCTTTATGTAAGTGTGTTGGAATACCATAGCGATGAAAAGAAATGGGGAGATAGTATTGCTCAATTCATTTGCCATTTTTTTAGGGAAGAGCTGGAGTCTTGGGTTAAAGATAAGGGTTCATGCTTTGGATAATATAATATAATTAGGGGTATGTTCTACGTTGTGGGCATTTAAACCCAAAAAATGTGGTGTAAATAAGATATTTCACTTCTAAATTTCTCCTTTTCTTAAATATATAATAACCAAAATAATAACCAAAAACACCAAAAATAAATAGGTCATTATGAATCATGTAAGCATAGCGTTAAAATGAGCTCCTCCTCATTGATAATATTTTTGGTTCAGTGCTTAACGTGACTTAACGTGTCATAATCATTTATTTGGGTATGATTCAAAAGTAGACCACAGCAACAAAAACCAGAATTAATTGCAAAATTTGAAGACTTGTGAGTTATGAGATGCAACCTAAAGTAGTAGTAGATCCATAGTTCTATTAATACCCACCTGATTCATAACATGGTTAGGGGCTAATTAACAAGAACTAAAGACTTAAGTGTACTAGCATCTTAAATAATAAGTCCAGAATATACTACTAAAATTGATTTTGTTTTTAGAATGAAACATTTCAATTCCAAAGTGGTGTAGTCATTTACAAAGATAGAATGGTAGTCGAAATAGTGTACTATGCAAAATAGAATGGTCTCTTCTAAGTGGTTAAATTCATTTAGAACTTCCTAAATTGTGTATTAATAGTAATTTTATAAGTGTTTTAGTTCTTGAAATCACCGTTTAAGGTTTTATGATGGCCATCTTGGATGCAATAATCCATTGTAGTGGCTACTTAACTTCTGGGCCAGGCTTATAGGGGGAGTCTCTAAAATGGTTCAGGCATTAAGAACCACCCCTACAAAAGGCTCTAAAGCACTGCACATGGGTGTTGAAATGGAATTAACTTTTTGTGATGAGGAACTAACATCCCATGTGGATGATTTTAGGCTATTGAATAAGTGAGATGGTTTACTATCATGATCGACTTTACTCACATTAAGAACCAAAATTTGGTAAGGTCTACAAAATGGCTTAAAAATGTCCAAATGATTGAAATAAAATGATGAATAGCAAATGAAATATTAAAGAAAATGAAAAAAAAACTGGAAATGAAAAAAATTTAGCTATAAAAAAGAATTTAAGGTTTAGAAATGCATGAGTATTTTTCACACTAAGTACCTCTCGGTACAGAGAGCACATTTTTAGCATTCCACCCATGTAGACCAAATGAGTACAAGTGATAAATTTTTAATAAATGTTTAATTTAGGAAAAATCCGCCTTGTCTAGAGTGGCTTGTCGTTTCATTCGTTCATTGGTTGCATCTGCTATTTTTTGGGGCAAGCATATAAGGTAGAACAACCCATTATGGACCTTTTACCCATTACGGACCCCTAGGAACGAGCCCATTACAGTTCTTTTCCAGATTTTTAGATTCTGACTGCAATCAATGTCTTAGCTAACTGGAATGGGGTGATTAGGGACTGCAATAGGAACTTCCAGCATTTTAGGGTTAATTCACTGTGAAAAGTGACTTTTCCAGACCTTCCATGTTAGAAAATATTTTGACTGCATTACGTGAGTAAGATGAGTATTATGGATATAGTTTTTGTTGGTTATGGAGGGTTTAGGGTCTTTTAGGCCATGATGGGCTGAGCACTTCAAAAATTCATAAGAAATTCACATTTAGTTTGTTGAAAAAATATATTTTCAATTGCTCTCGCCATTTCTATCGCTTGTCTTTATGTGAGAAAAAAAGTAAAAAATTTCAGTAATGAACTAAGGACAAACGCCCCATTTGGCCCATAATGGGCTGTTCTACCTTACATGAAATAAATAAATCTTTAAATTCTCTTCCACTACAAAAAAGGGCAAAATATATTAAAGTCCTCCAAGATCTCCAAATGGCCTAATTTCCTTTAGGTCAACGCTTTCAGGACCTTCTACCTTAGATAAATCATGGGCAGGTTCGGGGGTTGTAAGGGGAGGTTTGGGTACTATCGTAGGAGGTTCGGGAATGGAGGACTACGTTCGGGTATGCCGAGCGCGAGGTTCGGGAATGCAGGACTACGTTCGGGTATGCTGAGCGCGAGGTTCGGGAATGCAGGACTACGTTCGGGTATGCCGAGTGCGAGGTTCGGGAATGTAGGACTATGTTTGGGTATGCCGAGCGTGAGGTTCGTGGAGTCGTCGTCGACCTCCTCGGGCGGCGCAGGTTTCCAAATGCTGCGACTTATGCGGTGCGTCTCTCGACTTCGGTTTGCGTGAGTTGTGTGCAACGTCCTCGTTTTAGGGTTGCTGAAATTGTGAGCGATTGCGTTTTCAATCGGTGCATGGAGGTTTGCAAGGGATGTGTGAGGTGTGTGAGCTCCATTTCGCAAGTGCATTGAGGGTTTAGGGTGAGGAAGCTGAGCTCCATTCAGCGAGTTTCAGGGTTTAGGCTTAGCTTCATTCCGCGAGTTCTATCAGGAGCTGTTACGAACCGCGAGCTCTATTGGGAGCAGCAACAATCCGTTGCGAGGTCAATTGGGAGCAGCAACAATCCGTTTTGTGATTTCAATCTGGTTTTCCGGTACTTTGCAAGGTATGAGGTTGATGTCGTGACTTGTGAACTCCATCCTACAAGTTGATTTAGGGTGTACAGTGAGTGACCAAGTGCTTCCACAAGTTCAAGGATAATATTTATCAATCTGTGCACGCTTGTTTTTGAAGGCTACTGCTTGTGAGCGCTTATATTTTTGTGCGTGCTTGTTTTTGCGGGCTTCTGCTTTTGTTTCGCAGCGATTGTTTTTCCAGCGCTTCTATTTGTTTTCCTGAGCACTCATGCTATTGTGGGCTCCAGCTTCTGTGTGCCACACTGGTCCCAGTAGAATGGTTTAGGTCTGTATTTGGGAGCGATTGTTTTCCAACGCGCTGTATTTATGAGTGCTAATGATTTTGTGGGCTTCTACTTCTGCGTTTGTGAACGCTTGTTGTTCAGGCCGATTGTTTGCTTTATTGATTGTTGCGGACTGATCATGTTCAAGGTTTTGGTGCCACCGTCTGGAATGGAGGGGCACAAGATTGTTGAAATTGACAAGCGCCATCACCTGTTCTTGAAGCAGCGTCAAGCCAAGAGTTTGCGATAGCTACTCCCAATCTCTCCTTCTAGTACAGGTAAATTCAGTTTGTGAACCCTTCCTACTGTGGTTGAGGACTTGAGGGTGTTCAATTTTGTAGTTTCACTTGTTTTAATTTGAATTCAAATTTATAGAGATGTGAGGATACCTCTGTAAGCAGTGTAAGACCTTTAGTACCCGTTTTGGATTCCAGGTTGTAGTTCGTAGTGTCTTGCATGGTTTGCCACTTGAATTCTGCATATTCACATCGTCTCCATGTCGTGCACCTTACATTTCTCTAATGAAATTGCACTGTACATGGCATTTTTAGAATTTGAAGGGTACGTTGAGCATTTGAAGTTTAAAGTTGATAAGAGGAGCCTTCCAACTCCCAGGTTTGTCCACTGAAGTACAGAAACAAAAAGCTAATTCATTCCATCATGCAAGCATTTAGGGTTTAGATGCGGCAATTAGGGTTTCCACACAATGGCCCACTCAAGTTCACAGGAAAAGTCAAGGTTATCCTCGAGTCGAGGATAACTTGGGATACTTCACCGCTATCCAGACTTCATAGGTACCTGTGAAGTGTCCCTGGTTATCCTCGACTCGAGGATAACTTGGAAGTAATTGATGTTCTCTAGAGGGAAGCAAACAATCGTTCATAGAAGAGATCATCAGCTCGTCTCTAAAAAAACAAAATTGAACTCGAATGGAAGGTAACTTGAGATACGTGAACGCTACCACAACATCAAAGGTACCTATGAAGTATCCCTGGTTATCCTCGACTCGAGGATAACTTGGAAGTAATTGATGCTTCTAGAGGAAAGCAATGAATCCTTCATAGAAGACGATCATCAGATTGTCTCTAAAAAACAAAATTGAAAAGCAATGGAGGATAACCTGGGATACTTCAACGCTATCCCGACATCATAGGTACCTGTGAAGTATCCCTGATTATCCTCGAGTCGAGGATAACTCGGAAGTAATTGATGTTACCCACTAGGAAGAATACAATCATTTATAGAAGACAATCATCAAATCGTCGCCAGAAAAAAACTAAACTAAAATTGAGGTAAAGAACATTATTTTCCAAAAGGAACCATTATTCATCAAAAAAGAAAAAAACATAAAAAAACGATTGTATCATCAAACCATTGATACAACACATAGAACATAAAAACAACATTCTCTAGTAGCCCCGTACGTCCTCAATGTGCCATTCACATGAAATGACCATTGAAATTCACAACTAGTGCTAAGATTCTCCATACACCAGTTATCGTCGAGTCGACGATGCGATGTCCAATTATGCGATTTTTACTACAACACATAAATAGGACGTCCTTTGGAAATTGAGTGTAGATACCTGAAACTAAATGCCAATCATGCACATTTACTGATAGGACCTGAGAATGGATTCGGAGGACGCATACGACTATTCAGTGACAAAGCACCACCTAGAACCCTTCGTCAATCCTATTGAAGATGGACCCTTCATTTCGGAAATGGAGGATAGCTACGGCAAACTATTCCAGCTTAAATCGCATATTGCAAGCTGGAGTTTTGGTGTGAACCGATGGAAAGACTACGTCTTTCTCCGGTACAAAGTCTCCAGGCAGCCGGGTTACCTTGTGTGGAATTTGAATGAAAAGGTGATATTCATAGATGCTCACCACAACAACTATGTCGTGATTGTTCTACGTGAGGTAGATGACGGTGGAAAAGCTGGAAAACATTGCCACTCAATTGTGCTGAATGTCAACTCAAATCAGGCAGAGTTTGACCTTGAAAACCTCATGACTTTATTGGAGGGCTCTGAAATGGAGTCCCTCAATCAACAGTTTATAGATAGTAGATACCTTCTATGGAAAACCGGGACTGCCAAAGCTACTGCAACCAAGCTGAGCCTGATCTTCCAGACATTGGATAGGTACGCTTTGTCAAACGTTCAAGCTCCTCTGACTGTAGGAGGTCAAATACGTAATATTCAACAATGCGAATCGATTGGAAAGCGAACCATGTCATCTAGAATTGGAGGAGGAAGAAGTAGGGGGACACAACCTAGTCAACCCCTGCCCGAGACTCAAACTCAGGATTGCATTAATCCTAGCCCTACACCACCAAGTAAGAGAAGAAGGAAAAGTTTAGTGGGAGGTGCCACGGGTGCAGGTAGCTCGGGGTCTGCATTGACATCAGTTGGAACTCAATCAGAAGAACCGATGGAAGAATTCCAGAGGCACGCTATCATTCAAAGGGAGTTCTGGGCAGAACATAATCAGTGTTTTTTCTTTGATCAAAACACTGTTAGTGTGGACATAAAGCAATGCATAATTGCGAAAGAACAATACATAATCCGTGCACTGCAAGACGACATGGTTAAGTCTGTGAAAGAGCAGCTAATCCAACTCATTGACATCAAGCAGCGCCAAAAAGTATGCTTGACACCAATGGACCAAAATAAACAACTCTTGAAAATGAAACCCCAGAAGTGGGAAGACATTGAAAATGGCCAGTTCATGATTATCAATGGCCAACACAATATAACAGCATCCAAGGAGCTTCAGAAGCAAGGATGTAGTGAAAGCAGGCGTGTGGAACTGCAAAGGTGGGACGCATACATTGTTTGGACGTTGGACCCAAACAAACTTCAACACATTTCGCGCTTCTACAATGCAACAAACCACCTAGATCATGCGCAGCCAACGTGGGGGAATCAAATAATCAGCTATAGGAACATCTGGATTGCCTGCAAGCGTCCCATTCTTGAAGTGACCGATCATGTGGTGCGACAGAACAAGGCTGTGTATAGTCCATTGAACTACAAGGTGAGTGAGAATATACCATCATCGTCGACTCGACGATACCTGCTGCATGACTACATTGAATTCTTTTAGTCTTGTATTCATTGGTCAGCATTTGGAATTATAATTAGAACTCAATTTCATCATGGATTCAATTTTTTTATTTAAACATTCTTTCCCTCTTCCCTTATTTCTCCGTCACCTCTTTTGCAGAGCTTTACCGATGCAGTTGTAGATCGTTTCCAGAATATTAATCCTAAAGGAGACGGTGCAACAATAAGGGGGTTGTCGGACCTCAAGAACGAAATCCAGATAATAACCCTCTCGGACGAGTTGTGGGATCACTAGAAACTCTTTCTGACAAAGCATGGTGAAGGCGAGCTCATTGACCCAGCTACCCTTAAAATGTATAAGGAAAATAAAGGGTACAAGTTGAAGCCTGCTGGATTACGAAGGGAATTCTTTAAACATGCTAGCCATTTCACTAACCAGGATTTAGGAAAGCAGGCACAGCATCTGCTTGGGATAACTCCTGGTCGGACTGCACCATATCCCAAGCTTTCAGTTTCAAAAATGAGGGTGTTAGCAGTGGACAATATGACAAGTACGGACTGAACTGAGCGAAGGAAAAGGAAAAAAATCGTGATTCAGGACTTGATGAGCATCAAACCTGACTTAAAGCTTCTAGACAGCCGGAAGGACATAATTGATGACCAGTGGAGGTCTTGGAAGTCTTGCCATCGATTCTCATCTGCTACATGGGATTTCCTCCTTTCACACATCAAGGCCAACTACTTCAAGAGGCGCTTACGGAATGATGCATGGCTAAAGCGGGTGTCGGACCTAGGAAAAGAATTCCCAGACATTCTGCACATGTACAATCGCTTCATGAAGTTGAAATACAGTCTTCCTGAATTGAGCGGTAGAGTGGAGATGCGCAGAATGGATGTCTCGACGAAGGCGCTTGTCACCACTAACTGTGACAAACTCATATTTTTGATTTTCTTTGTTTACCTTTTTAGGTAGAACGGAAACTAGAAATAGGTATCCGGATCCATCTAAAAAGAGAGAAATAAATCAAAAATAGTCACAAAAGGACCTTACGGAACTAATCCGGTTTTAGGCAGAAACGGATCGGATTAGAATCTCAACCAGAATGGATTTTTGACCGGATCCTCCTTGACCGGATTGGAGAGAACCGGATGTCAAGAACCGGACCGGATATCCGACCGGTCATAATGACCAGTCCAGGACGTCAGGACTACATAAAACCTGACCCTGCCCATTTTTAGGTCTCTAGTTTTTCACGTGTTGTTGTTTCTTGTCTTAGCGCCTGACGTTTTTCCGTTTACAGCGGCTAGGAGGGAAAGTACAAGAGGGCCAGGTAGTGAGTGAGAGGTGTGAGACGGAGAGATCGCCTCTGGGCGCAAGTAGGTGAGACTTGAACGCGAGCGGATACGGAACAGTGAGAGACTGAGATTGTGAGCACGCAAGCAGGTTGGTTTGCAGGTGGAGCGGAAGACCAGAGTGTGAATGCTCCCTAGTTAGGACCGTAGAGAGCGAAACCGGGTAGAGCCGCCCTCATGCCGCGGCTGAACCGGAAGAGACCAGGCTCTAGTACCCCACCCCCGAGTGAAGTAAAGCTGAGAAAAGTGGTTCCGGTCATGCCGACCAAGGAACCGGAATAGGGAGAGCTCAGGAAGGACTTAGCGTCGATGGGTTGTCAGAGATTAGCCTTGAAACCTTGGGGTTTCAAAGATGAGAGAATGATTAGAGAAATCCTGAGTGGCGTATCGAATCAATTCGATAACACCCTGAGAGGGAATTCGGTCCAATGGACCGAGGATTTGTGGCGGGACGTATACGGATTCCGGACGGGAGGACTCGGGCTTGCCAACCGGAAGGATGATTTCATCCAGGGCAAGTTCGGAAGCATAGTGAATCCAAAGGATGGCTACGCGGTAGAGGACTGCCTCGATGACCGGGAGCGTCGCCTGCTCCAATTCCTTGTTTCGGTTCTGCATCCGGAAAAGCCCACCAGGGTGACCATCACCTTGGCTAACACGATCTTCAGAGCGCTGAGCGGAAACCGGAGAGTAGACTGGGGCCGGATCTTCTTCGATCTGGTGTCCCAGCTTACTACAAGAGTGGGGAGAAGTAGGGCTACCCCACTGTGCCCTTATATGTACCACCTCTACCAGCAACAGGAACTACTGACGGAAGTGGAGCTGAAGGTGTGGAAGGCCTAGGAGCGGACTATGAAATACGATGAATCCGAGTCCGACCAAGAAGCGGATTCCGGAAACGAAACTAAGGAGGAGGAAGAAGAAGAAGAGGAAGAGGAGGAACCGCAGTTCACCTCCAAGAGGTAGAAGACCACGCTGATTTGGAATCGAGGAACGCCTCTGGGTCACCCGCGGCCGCGCAAAGAAGATGCTCCAGCCGGACCGGATGTGCCATCCGGATCGGGAACCGGAGATCCATTCGACGAGTTGGTCGGGATACTTTGCGGAATCCGGGCGGATTGGGAAGTTAAGAAGCGGACGCTCGGGGAGATCGCGCAATTAATTGGAGCGAAACCAGACAGTTAGTTGCCGCAGTGGGTAGCTGAGAGTGTCATCAATCTGGATGAGCTCCGGAAGATGAAGGCGGAAAGCAAGCGGTAGCACGATGAGTTGGATACCCTCAAGGCCGAACTTTTTGCCTTGCTCGAGAACGCCACCGCGACAAGGGAGATGGCGAAGGAAATGAAGAGGCTGGCCGCAGAGGTGAAGGACGTGTTTGGAGGACCCGGAGCCGCGGTCACCAAGGCGCGCCTGTTCGAAGAGGAGGTGCACAAGGAAAAGAAGATATCCGGAACAAGGATGGTGCACATCCTCACCGATTTTGAGGAGCAGATGGAGAAGCTCCTATCCAAGGCACGGGAGTCAGCGGACCGGATCGTGGAGAGCAGCCAGAAGTTGACAGAGATTCCGATCCGGCTCTCTGAAATTTCTCTTCTGGACTTGTTTCCGGAAGAGGCAGCTCAGGAATCGGGAAAGGACAAGACGCCCCAGTCAAGTAGGGCACAGAAGAAGACGCCCTCGATCGGACCGAAGCCGATCGATTTAGACTCCCCGGAAACTGAGGAAGATCACCCGGCTCCACCTCCGGATGGGGAACGAAACCGGAATCTATCTAAGGTGTTCGAGCAGTTGGAGAGACCTGACGAGAGCCCTACCATTGGATCCCGAGTATATGAGACGGAATAGGAAGTATTGTAAAAATGGGAATTTCATAATAGTAACCGGATTTATAGGTAGGAACTGGAATAGAATCCGGTTAGGATAAGGTAGGACCGGATTGTCAACGCCTTCAGAGGCGGAAATTATGTATTCACTTTTTTTGCTTTTTGTTTTTTTGTATATAAAACAGTCTCTGAGCTGGAGACTGAGAGAGTTCTTTTGGCATTTCCTTGTGTACTTTCCATTGACCTGGTTTTGTGTATTTTTCTCGAGTATTGGCAAGAGTGCACGGAGTTGGAGTAAGAGGGTATGTACGGAGGTGTTGGTACTAGAGTTCTCCCTTTGATGTGTGTTTCTGGTTCTAAGTACATGTGAGTAGGTTATGAAGAGTTAGGAGTGGATTCCAGTTCCTCAGCATCTGCAGAAGCTTTACATTCCGGGTAAGAAAGCCGTTGATTAGGCTAGGCGAATAGGGAGGGATTCCTTAGCGGCGCTAGAACTCTTGGGTGGGAAATCCGATTGAGTGTCCTGACTCCTGTGAGGTCTTGCTACCATTGTTGATAAACGGAAGAGTTCGGTAGAGGTTGGAATGGACGGATGCACTTGTAGCCACCTAACTTCGTATAGAACGGATTCAGCATCAAGGTCGTTGTAGTATGAGAGGATCGTACGGGGGGTCTTTGTATGACCTGTGATCCGGATTGCCATCCGGATTGCTGTGAAGGACCAAACTAGATCCGGGTTAGATAGGGGATTAGCAAATAGGAGAGTGGGTCTTCAGCCACTATAAGTCACGGAAAGAGTGGTGGGCCTACCACTTTCAAAATCAAGCAGCGAACCCTCTAATGGTAAAATAGAGGCAAAACTAAACCGGATACGGAAGGGTGGACTGGAACGGATCTGCCTAGAAGGATACTTAGGACCGGAAATTGTAGAAGCCTGAGTTGGGAAGTTAGTCAATGAACCGAAAAATTAGCAAAACCAGATTTAGGATAAAATCTGGTCGTAGTCTTCCGGTTGGTTTTGGAGGTTCCGGTTTTCAAAGGTAGAACCGGAAACTAGAATTTAAGGGTTAATTGGGTTTAACTCCTTGTTAGAGTTAGCTACTTCACAGGATCTCGTGGGTTCGATCTTTAGGGTCATTTTGTTATGCTCTAGAGTGATTTTTGTGAGTATAATAGGGAAATTGCTTACTCTGTGCTGCGACACTAACCGATTCACTTACTGCCGTCGAGAGGTGAATCTTGCAGTGGTTGACACTAGAGAAGTCCCTCGATCAAAATCCACAACAGTCGAGGCAGCCATAGATCCATTTCTGGACTTCTTGGACGACAAGCTGGAGCCAAGTATGAGTGCAGCCAACATTTGGCTTTTCATATTACGTGAAAGTGAGGATCTAAGCGCGGTTGTTAGCTTCGCTGACTTGAACATGGCGGAGTACGACATATTGAAGTCCAAGTACATCCCATGCAAAGCGGAAATGCTCAACAACGTGACGAACCGAGGCGCCGCCCCAGATGTGCCTCTTCTCTTCTTCTTCAAGAAAGAGAACGAATTTGCTTCATCTGTACGGGATTTCATGAAGCCAGAGTATTGAGCGCCTTCAGGAACTTGTCCTTATTACAAGGATGCGCACAGGAACACAGAATGCAAGTGGAGAATTCATCCCACTGAACTCCGAATGGAGTTCTATTTCGAGATCCTTCAAGCATTTGCAGTCCCTAGCAAGAACGTGCTTGGAATTTATACCGGAGTCAAGCTCATGCTTGCTGCAAAGGTATGTCATGTTAACATTGTCATTTACTATCATTGACTCGAGGATAATGGTCAATTTGCGGAGTGGATTTGTTAGGCTAGTGTAGTTCATGAAATCTATTGAGCAATTGTCACAGTTACCCTCGACTCAACGATAATTAGCTATTTTGTATAGTCTGTTTTCCTATCATGTTCTTCTCTTTGCTCTTCATACAAAACAAAGGATGTAGGATGCTCTTGTTATCCTCGACACGACGATAACCTCTCCTTGCTCCCCTACGACTCATTGATATCCTCTTCTCTTAATTCAGATGTTTGGGGCAATTTTTCTATGGTTACGTCGACAAGCACGATACAAAGGGATATAGAAGTATATCATACTTTGCAGATAAACTCGACAAGAATGACTTCATGCATTCAAACTCGCCGTACTCGCTCACGTATGTCCAACCCCCTCGTCGTGGACCCGTCATGGTGTTGTCTGACTTGCCTTTGTCACCTCCCATGACACTGGAATCACCTGTTGGGACCTCTGTGACGGAAAATCGAGTGTAGATTGAAGGCCTCGTTAGCTCCAATCCGGGATTGGACGGAATAAACGAGTTTGGAACAAATACGTTCCAAATGCGTGCGTGGTTATCCTCGGTGTCGATGCCAACTCTGGAACTGACTACTGATCCCGTCACCTCTGAGAATTTGAACATCCAACCTTCCTCTCTTGGATTGGTAGACGTGTTTGGTGTGTCTGACAAGAATGAACCTGCCCAACCTCCTTGTAATGAATCACAGGCACTTGCGGGTGTGGATCCTATTGCGCGTCATATCGTCGAGGATATTAAATCAGACACGGAATTTGACAAGATGATGGAGGACGACGCAAGGAGGACTGAAAATGTTGGGGATGTCGGCCGAGCAAGGGCGGAAGAGAATGTTGGGGCAGATGATGACCTCATAGTTGATGCCCATGTTTCCAACTTGCCAACCTTCATTGACCTGGGCAGTGATGATGATGTTGCGGATCATCCTCAAGAATCTGATGATGATGAAGAAAACGATGATGACGCTCCCAAACAGAAGGAAATGAAGCCACTGCTCTTGCCCACGGGTTCCATCATCAAGGTGGAGAAGGACTATTGGAGGCTAGAAGAGGAGAAGAGGACCAGAAGAATTGAACGAATAGTAGCAAGGGCGGCAAGGGACAAAGAGTTGGCTGATGCGAATGCAAAAATAATGGAGTTGCAGATAAAGTCGCAAGCCCAAATCTTGGATCTATCGTCCCAGTTTGAGCAACTCAAGCAGCTCCTGTCATCCCAGTCTAGTCAACAACCTAGAAATCCCTTGGTTGTATCCCAGGCTGGGCCTTCACATCCTCCACTACTTGTCTCTACATCACCAATCGTGCAGGAACTGGTTGTCGGGCTCCCTCATCCTCGTGTCAATGATAATGACGGTGGTCTCGCAGTGACACCGGAAGATGTCGTTGTATGCACACCAACTTCGCAAGTGCCAAGGATATCTTCGCCAATCCCTTCAACATTTGAAGTTGTTGTTCCTAAGCAACAAATTGTTGTGTACGATGTAGGACATCATCCTCGTGTCAATGATGCTGATCGTATTGCAGAGGTCCCGGCAGTTTCGATTGAAAAAACCTCCGTGCATGAGTCGGCGGAGGCTGTTGTGGAACGCCATTCTCCCTCCTTTGATGAAGAGGAGGAGAAGGTGGACTACGGTGAGGGCGAAGAAGATCTTCAAGACAAAGGTCCTTCTAAGCCCGCTGAGGAGGAAGACGATGCCACCCAGGTGGGTGGATCTTTGCAAGTAAACTTCTCAAATCCAGAGTATTAATTTAAGGTGGAGAGTGTGATAGTCGTTTGTTATTGTGTGGATGTTTGGAATGCGGTGCGCATGAATTGCCGACTCTTATTCGAATTCATGATGCTTGATAGGATGGCGTGCTTATCCTTGAATGAATTGCGCGGACGGAACCTGTGTCCGTGGGCGACATGCGTGTAGAATAGTATAGCGTACGCCTCAATGCGCAGTCTTGACGACCCATACTTAAACGAAATTTTGACATGTATTTTATAATCTACCTTAAATAAAGTATAAGCATTTCAATAGATTGTGTACAATGACGTCTAATTGAACCAATCTATCCATGTGTTCATGCTCAGCTCAATACACATAGAAATGTGCAACGTCCGGTACCAATGAAAGCACTCCCTCGCGGAAGTCCCCAGTCAATTAGTGGAATGAAATGCATCTGTCTGCTTGCTGGCTCTCCCACTTCTGCATTTATTCAGGTAACTCCAATTCTCATTTGTTTTGCTTTGATCAGGTAGCATCGGAGGGGCGAAGAGAGGTCTTGCGAACGAGCTTGCGTCCTTTGATGCCTCCGCCGCGGAGAAAATGGCTAAATATTGTCTTAGACCTAAACAGCGTGCTTTGCCAGAGCATGCTGAGGGCGTTTGCTGATAAATTGAAGTCGTATACGCTTGAAGACAACGTTCTTAGCCATCGGTACCCGACTGTCATCGGATTGAAAGCAGTATTCGCTAGACAGAATGTCAGGGAATTCTTGCGGCAGGTGTCGGAAATTGCACATAGGGTCATTGTGTGGTCCACCATGATGAAGCATAATGCAGAACCGATTGCTGGGCACTTGTTCAGGAATTGCAGGGCTCCCTTCGATATACTAGGCCAGGAGCAGTGTTCGAAGGTAGAAGTCGCTCCTGGAAAGTTCTTCCATCGCAGAAACAAAGTGTTCTGCTTGAAGATTATTGAGGATGGCCTGTTCACCGTTCATAGTCAGGGCCCGTTCTTTAACGATCAAAATACCCTTCTCATTGATGATTCTCCTGAAAAGAGTATTTGCAATGATAATGGGAATGCCTTGTTCCTCGAGACTTGGAGTCATTCCAAGCGGAGGGACAACGTGCTCATGGACGAGCTGCTCCCTTGGCTCCGGAGGTTGCATTCCAACTGTTTGGACGACGGGATGCAACAATACGTCAATGAGAATCGGATCGGGTTAGACCCACCCGGTCCCGATGACCATGCCCTCCAAGATATCATTGAAGGCATGAAAGAGTCCGCGAAGGTCATGAATTGCTCATACGAGCTTTCTGCAGTAGGTCTACGTGTAGAGACGCGTCGCCGTAGAGTTTACACTTCGACTTAGAGTTTACACTTCCGTGTGATTGAGCATGCAGGGGTCCAGGCATTTTGTATTATGTATTTCAAGTAAATGACCATTCATTGTAATTAATATATGAAACCCTTTTTTTAAAAATCATCTTCTGGCTCAATGTTTAAGAATTTGTATGCCCTCAAAGTGCTATTTGGTTGATGCGGAAGGCAAGAATTGAGCTTATTAATAATTATTTAGTGTAGGTCGAAGGTGTTCGCTTTTTGGGATCACTTGTGAAGCAAAAAATCACAAGGAGCCTCCTCTCTGGATCGGAAAAGGCACTATCGAGTGACTCCAAATCCGATGGTGGAAGCTGTGAAACGGCTCCCTTCTCTAAGCCCTACATGTTGCGCTTTGCCGCGGATGCCGTGTCGGCTGCCATCGACTATTCAAAGGAGGATATTGAGGACGGCGTTGTAGACAGCCCCCTGAGTTGTGGACCCGGAAGGACTCCTATCTGTTCTCCGTCGCTGTTGAAGCGTACGTCCTCGAGCCACGGACAATCCACATCACCAACTTCGTGCATGGGCACTCCCACAAGTCGGAAACTAAAGCTCCCGGTCGACAACGTTGTGAGATATCCTCGGCTCGAGGATGATGTTCAAACTTCAACTCCGTTAGCATCTATCTCCATGTTGGAGTGGAATCAGATCCACTTCTAAAGGGAGATAAGGAGATTTTACTTCACGGGAAGGCTGTTTCGTTTTGTAAAACTTCGTTTGATGGTAATCCATCACCTCATTTGAAGTCTTAGGGAGCAAAGCGAACACCGTCATCGGATAGTCTTCTTCGACAAAGAATTGTCAAAGAGCAAAGACAAAGTATGGGCTCAAAATCTACCAAGATTGTAGTTCTAGACCTAAACCCTAAACCGGTTCTACCAAGGCCGCCCCTCAAAGGTCCAAAATCTCATTCTGCTTTGGAGGTTCTCGAAAGCATCCGAAGGCCAAAGTGGAAAGCCAAGGCTACGCAGAGTTTGAATGATTGAGATACTTTTGATAGTCGAGGTCGGTCGCATTATCCTTCGAGGCGCGAGGATATCCTACGAGGGCTTGCAAAGTTGCAAGCAATGGAAGCAGCAAAGATTGATGGATCAGACCTCCCCGAAAAAATGTGAGAGAAAATGTGCACATAAGTCAGACATGTTTTAGAATCCATCCATTTTGTAGCCTCTTAATTTTTACCATGAGTAGAATGATAATTGAATTGTAAGTACTCAGAGAAATTGAGTATGTACGGACATATTGTAGTTACTATAAATAGATTAGCAAATATACAGAAACTAGAACACAGAGGATGTGCTACGACATGTAACTATGAAGAACTGTATTGTTTTCACATGGATTTGGAAAAATCATAAATAAACTCAATGATTTGTTCGTTTTCACTGTGAATGATCTAGTCTATTGCAAATGACATAGTTCCTTGAAGCTTCTTAACTTGGAGTGAACTCATTCGCTTGATTAACTTCCTTAAAAGCACCTTTAGAACCATCGCATTATTAAATTGATTGTCATCATATTGAATCACCACTTCTATGCCTTTAGATGCAACTTCTTATTGATGTTGAGAAAACAGTTCTATTTATCATTGAATTCAACAACTCTTCGTGAAATGGGGCTTTGGTTTTCAATTTTCCAAGTCTCAAAATGACCATTTTGTCTCAATTTAACGAATAAGGCCTTTCTTCCGCCCACCACTGCTCAACTAGAGTCTTCACATTTTCAGTAAGGGAGTTGCTCCGAGTCTTTCTCCAATGGTGCAACCAAAATACATCTTGAGTAGAGTCTAGTAGTACTCGTCTTCCTTGCGCCTTTGAGATATTACGCCTGTCCATCCCTAACAGCCCAGCAATTCCTCTTCCACTGCCAACATTTCCCTTAGAAGCGAATGTACACAAAATATCCTTTGCCATTATAATTTTAGAAGTTTTCTGACCCACCAAGTGCTCTCTCATGCCTTCTCGCACACTACTAAGAACGGAATGTTCCAACTTCACAGATTCTAAGTTACTCAAGTACACTGGAGTGATGTCAGCCATACAAGTGTGTCCCAAGAGTTTCTCAACAGTGAGAGCTCATATGTTCCTGTCATACTGTTGAAGACGCTATGTTGTAAACGCAGCAATTTCCTTCGCTACATGCGCACTAATTCTATTCACCCTAGATGCACACAAATCAGTAGTACCTGGCAATTCATAAGATGGATTGGAATCAATTATCGGGACTTCCATGTTGGCGCCAGCTGCCTTCCTTGCCCTGCAACGTTGTGTTCGCTCCCGACTGTCTCTTTTGCGCTTTTCAGTACACCATGCTTAGTGTGCCTCTTCTAGTCCACCTTGTGCCTCTCCTAATCCAAGTGGGGCACATTCTAATGCTTCAGCAGAAGCCATTTCTTCTGCCATTTCAAGAATCAGTGGCCTCACTTAAAAAAAAGAAGGTGCATACAGTAAGAAAGTCTGATTTTCCAGGTTGATCAAGTTCTTATCCCCTATACCCTAAACCCTAATTCACCAGCGATCCCTTTGGTGAGAAGAAATTGTTCATCAGTTAGTCTTCATGCCTTTTGTTGGGTATACTTCACACTACTGGCAGGACGCTTACACTATGAAGAATACCCATTGCAACCACACTCCCCACACAAAACCCACAAAACCCATCTCCGCAAACGCCTTGTATTCTTCCTGCGGCAAGCACTCATCAAACCCTCTCAAAACGAAAACGACGCAAACAATACTCCGTCAAACAACACCTTAATGTCCCTAAACCTACCCAAAAACGTCTCATTCACGCATCACACACGTTCTCACCCTGAACCCTAATTTCTTGTGGATGCATGGGTCCTGTCGCGCAAAATCAATGACAACAAGTAGTAAACCCTAAAGCAATATTAACTTCAAGCTTGCAATGAGGTAGAACTTACCAAACCACTTATTGAACGTAACTTCCAGAACGCAATGAAACCCTACTTCAATAACCGAAGTTCTGAAGATCACCCAACCCTCCACTCCGCTCCACAAACCCTAAAGTAGCACCTTCCTCCATCGATCGTCCTGGTTCTGCATTGTAGATGCAGCTTCGGCTTCTGACAGTTTCCTCACAAACAACAGGAAATGAAATGCACGCATAGCACCTGGAGAATATGGGTATCCCATTTGAATGTAGTTGTCGTAGACCAAAATGAGAGGATGAAGTTGGTTATAGAGAATTTAGAAGTAAAGAGTTGACATTGGTAAAAAAATTTGATTTACAAAATGGTAAACTAATCATATTACCAATATTAACTCTACGTCACTATTGGATTAGTAGTAGATAGATAATTTGGTTAAGAAAGATATTATATGTTTCCTGTTTTCCTAAAGATCCGGAACCGGATCCGCATCCAAGGAACTAAACAGGGATCGGAAAAATATACCGGGGCCAGAAGCAAACGCATCCGCACGCCATCGGAAGATTATCGGGACGGGAAGAGGAAATCTCGGATCCAACGGTAATCCCATACATCATGGAGGACCGTTCAACGGCTAGATTCCTCCGCGATGATTGCGGAAACAGCTACTTTCCCAACGGCTGTGACTGCCAGGAAAGGATACGCAAGGGTTTGGTTCCTCAAACCTCATTGTGTCTTTGTGGTTTGGAGCACTCTTAAAGCGAGGTCTGTCTTTAGAGGTGTGAGAGGATTGGGTAATCTTACTTTCCGGATCCTGTCGTGGAGAGGAAGAGGATTGACCGGGAGCTGTGGCAAGAAAAAGGTAGGAGGTTTGAGTGTTTTGGAGAATTCTGCAACCATGGTGAAGGCGGAAGCAAGCGGGTCGTCTCCTTTCAAGACCAAGAGCATCTGTCCAGTGATTCCGAAGGATGACGGAGAGAGGAAGCAGTTGGAGGAGGATCTGAGCCAATTGGGGTGTGCGGGATTCCTATGCTGACCATGGAGTTTGAAGAGCGAGGAAATGATCCGGGAGCTAATGAATGAGCAGTCGAACGAATGGATCAAGACAGTCCGAGCTCTGCCCGGAAAGTGGACTATAGACATCTAGTAGAGGGTCTACGACTTTCCTCGATCTGGAGAGGGGATGGCTTCGCGGGTTCACAAATTCGCGGAAGGTAAATTCTCTAATCCTCCTCACCCTAAGGATGGCTACGCAGTAGCAGATTGCAAGGTAGCAAGAGAGAGGAGGATGTTAGAATTTATAGTACCAATCCTGTATCCGGAACGGCCAAACTGGGTCACGGTGACGTGGGCCAATACGATCTTCGGAGCGTTGAGTGGAGAAAGGAAAGTGTTTTGGGGAGGGATAGTGAAAGATCTGGTAGGAAAGATGGTAAACGCCCTAGGAAACGCAAAGGCCACTCCCATTGGGCCATTCCTCTTTCACTTGTATGACTCCCTAGGTACTCTGAAAACTTCAGAGAAGACCATGTACAAGGCCGTAGTCACCCTAGTGAAACTTAATCTTACCCCACCCCAAGAGGAGGAGGAAGAAGAGAGAAAGGAAGGACCAGATGAGGGATTTGAGGGGGAATCCTCAAAGAGAGAAAAGGATCTTTCCGAAAGGAGAATAGAAGCTGAGAGGGTGTCAGGCTCTTCTAAGAGGGGATCCAAAGGAAAAGGGAAAGCCTCGCCGGAACCGGAAGTTCTGGGAGAGGATACTTTGGGGAGGATCATTTCGGATTTAGGGAGAGTCCGGGAGGAGTTTGACACAGAGAGAGGAGCAGTGAGGAATGTATGTGGATTGCTTGGAGGGATCAAAGTGTCAGAGCTCATAGAGAGAGTAGAAAGGTTACTCCGGGATAGTGAAAACCGGAAGTGGGAAACCCGCATCAAGGAGTTGATTGAGAGGAATGCGGATCTCCAGCGGCAAATTGAGAAGGGTGAGGAAAAGAAGAGAGAGGTGGAACGGCTTACCTCAGAGTTTAAGGGGGTCATTAGGAGAGTTGGGGCCTTTGTTTCCAACACTGCGGATGTTGTGAACAAAGCCAAACTCTATGATGAGAGGATCCATGAGGCAGGACCGGAAGCCGCAGGTAAGGCTGTCATGGTGTTGGCAGAGTATTCCGAAGAAATGGAGAAGTTCATGTTTGAAGTCCGAGATGTTCTTCATCAAGCAAAACAGTTTCCGGAATCCGGAATAAAAAAGGAGGATGAGGAG
This sequence comes from Climacium dendroides, assembly GCA_950106755.1. Lineage (NCBI taxonomy): Eukaryota > Viridiplantae > Streptophyta > Bryopsida > Hypnales > Climaciaceae > Climacium > Climacium dendroides. Next base: position 1,155,941 of record OX467086.1, read on the forward strand.
ATGGAGCCAGCCAAGAAGGATGCGCCCACAAAGACTCCAACGAAGACGCCAGCCAAGCAGGAAAGGCAGGAGGAAGAGTTGACACCAACGTCTAAAAGTATGGAGGGGAGGAAAGAAGGATCAGTGCATGGATCCGGATCGAAGACTCAAATTCGGAAGTCGGAATCCGACCTAGGCACACCACCGAGTAAAGACTCTCAACCCTCAACCGCCAAGAAGACTGTGAAGAAGGTTACTCCCATCAGAGGAAGAGACGTGCCTCCAAGGAGCCAACAATCTGCGGAGGACGAATCTCCAAGCCAATCCGAGCAAGAGGAAAGTCTGTCGAGATCCGGAGAAGAGGAATTAGAAGACACCGGATCAGAAGAAGAGTCGGAACCTGAGCAAATCTCACCAACGAAATTCAAGGGAAAAGCTTCAACACCATCTAAAGGGAAGCCACCCTTGAGTGGGAAACCGTCAGCCAGTAGGAAATAGCCAGCTAGGAAGGGGGCATCAAAGTTAGACGAACCTTCTCCAAAGAAGGCTAGGAAATAGGTAGGAAAGTGGTTAGGAAGTTTCTGGGAAGCGATCCTAGCATGGTCAGCCGAAAACCCAAGTTTTTGGTAGGTAGGAAGTAGCTTGGGAGGTGCTTTTCAGGTGCATGCACTTGGACTGCACTTTCCGGATTTTTAGGATCTGAGATCCACATTTTGCGGATCGGATGGGGTTGGTAGGAAAGTCAACTTAGAAGGATAAGGAATGACACCTATCATTCTTTGTCCTTTGGTTTTATTCCTGGGGACCTTTAGGGTTCCTTGGGGTTGTGTATTAAGGGGGCTAAAGTTTGCTTGAAGCCCCGGGCGGTTGTATTTTCATACTTGTGTTTTTCAACACTTTGCAAATTGATTTCAGATTTCCATTTCATAAGTGTTGGCCTGAAAAGGCTAAGTTCTGTGTTGGTATGCCGTGCAATGCTAGAACCATTGTTTAGTGCGGGTAGCTGGTTTGCAGGTGTGGAGGAAGACAAGTAGCCCCCGGATTCTGTCTAGGATCTGATTTTGAGAGCATTAAGATTTGGTTAAAGAAAACTTTGTGTACTGAGAGGGTATTTTAGTTGCTGAAGTTCCTTGGGAGTCTTCTGAGTAGGATAGCCATTCTTAGGTTGGGTGAACTCTTCAGGAGGGAGAACGAACGCCAACTGACGTCTAATGAGGTTCTACTGAATCCGGAAGAGAGGAACAGGAAGGTAGTTAGGATCTCTTAGTTATCGGGTGCCGGATCACGCTCTTGGAATTCTGTCTGAATAGGTCTGTTGTTGTAGTACTGAGAGGATAATAGGGGTTTCTTGAGTGACCTGCTAGTTTGGATCAACATCCGGATTAGTTGTGAGGAAGTAACTCTTTCCTATTCTGGTGTTTGTTGTTGTTATTTAAAGTGGATCTTCATTTCACTCTAAACACGTTTGAAGGGTAGGGTTTACGTTCCCTTCCTAAAACCAAAGAGCAGAACCCTCTTGGTAGAAGTTAAACTAAGATTTTGTGAGTTACTGTAACCAGATAGGAATCCTCTTTCCGATTCCGCATCCGTCTAAATTGATCCGGATTGAGAGAAGTACAAGATTATGACAATCCTCCTTGTTCGATTACTGGTGGAAGATTCGGAGTGGATGTAAGGGAATTGGAATATGGAGAGGAGAGGGTATTGAGAGAGTTGTATGTTGCAAATATTTAGATCCGGTTTTGCTTGGGTTTGGTGTTTTCCGAATCCTGATCCGGATATCTTGAGGAAACTAATGTTGAAATCCTATGGGAATGATACACGCACTATAAGAAACCCGTGTTTTTCTCTGCGTTACGCTATGACATCACCGTTACTTTTGACGTCACTACGTTTTTGGACGAACGCGCAGTTCAGGGACAATTTTTTGTGATGTCATCTGAAACGTCATAATAGACGTCAAGAAATATAGGGGTGTCACTTTGAACGGACGTGTTTATCACTACATCCAAAAAAATAAAGGACGTTTCAGATGACGTCCAAAAAAACACGAATCGGCCACGTCAGCCACTAGTGTGTCTTTCACTACGGGCAGGTGCACTGCTGGCACTGAGAGGGCAGGGGGGGGTGCTGCCCTACAGGGAAAACACTTGATCAGTACAGGAAAGAGCTCCAGGGTGTAAAATTTCAGGCTTTCTGGGAGGATGTGAAGTCATGGGTACAAGGTAGGATGAAAGTGACATAGACACATGTAATGACTTAAGAAATGTGTTTTGGTGTTACAAGTCTAGGGTATGCCAAAATAAAAAGGATGTACAGAATTAAATATTTTAGGTCCTAAAACATGAAAGATGGGAAAAAAAAATGGAGACTCATTGGGATAACCTTATCACAGAGGTGAAGTTACGCAATATTATTTGGAGACGGGTTTTGAGAACAAAAAATGGGGATTACTTGGAAGTGTTGGGATCAATGTGTCCTTATTCCATTGGCTTTGAAATTGCAAATTAGGCCCCATAAAATGGAGAGTGACTTGCAGTCCCCATAGTGAATTCCTTCCAATGTTTTTTGGATTTACGGAGTTGGGATAAAATTAAATGGGGAGAAAATTAAATGGGGAGAAAATTAAATGGGGAGAATATAGAGGTGTCCAGTTCAAATTCATTCTATTGGGATGGGGCTTGGAGGTCCCCCCAATATGGGGGTGAATGGTAGTACGGGAAGTGCGAAGAAGTGCTTTCCATTGGGGGTTCGTGGATGGCCCAAACAATTTGGGAGTAATTTGAAGTCCCCACAGTGAATTCTTCCCAGTGCTTTTTGGATTTAGAGAGTTGGGAAAAAATTTAAATGGAGAGAACATGGGGGGGTTATGGCCAAGTTCATTCCATTGGGTTGAAGCTCGGGGGTTCCCCCCCCAAAATTGGGGTGAATGGTCGTGTGGGGAGTGCCAGGAAGTGCTTTCCCACCTGGGTTTACGGATGGCCCAAACAATTTGGGAGTGACTTGCAGTCTCCATAGGGTGAAAGCACATGATGCCCCCCTACAAAGTACGTTAGAAAAGTACTTTTTCAAGATGTATTTATATAACGTACTTTTTTTAGATGAAATAAACATTATTTTCACTTTTCAATTGATCCAATTGGTAGGTACTTATGTAGAGAAGGTATTCTACCACATTCTAATCCAATTTAGTGTTTCATCCATCCTCTACAAAGTACTTTACCAACAATAAAAGCGTGTTAGGTTTGCAAAACAATTACAAATGACTTTGTACAGGCCAAATGAATGATAAAAAAAACACAATAGTTTGCACAAAGATAGAATATATATACTATGCAAGGGCTTCTTGGTCATAGTAGAACTATAATTACAATATCTATTGGAATGTGGAAGTCAGATGGGCATTATCTTTTGCGGAGGAAAAATGGAAAAAAATAATATTTACGTTCATTTTTTGATGAGTAAAGCACTACATTCACATACTGTAGCATGGCTATTGCTTAAATCTCCAAAATTTTGAATATTTGTTTGACTTTTTTCCTTGCTTCTATTCGTGAAGAATTACTTATGGTTGAGGGTAGTTTTAAACTTTCAACTTCATCTCCAGTCTTCGTTTTCAAATTTTAATTTTCTTTTAAAAATTACAATTTTATTTTTTTTAAATTATGAATTAATATTATGTACTGTGGCATGGTTTGCATAAAATGCTAATGTGGCGAATTCCCACAATCTAGGAACTTCAAGAAACTTCTCGGTTTGTTTTGGCTTCGATTATTTTTTAATGTATTGTACAGTTAAAATATTTGACTTTGAATATTAATCTTAATCTGGAATTTGGGTACCACAGAGTTATGAACTTTAAATCTTCATGTTGGAAAATCGAGTTGAGAATCTAAGGGAAAAAATTCCCACGTGGCACTTCATTCTCATTTTTAAAAAATTCTTAAATAGAAGAAAGATCAAGATACAAGGCAAATTTACATTATTAGTACCTCTAGGATAGCTTTGAATTGCACTAATCCCAATAGTGACATTATTGTAGGATGTAGAATTTGCATATAAGTTTCTTAAGGTTTGAAGTGACATGAATAACTAGAAATTGGGTTAACACACTAAAATGCACTTCCAATAAACTGAAGTTCAAATGAAGATGTTCATTAAGAAACTCTTGTCTATAAGTATGTTACTTTGTAATGGCAAGAATCTACAAGCATCCATTTAAAGTTTCTTTAATTAAGTTCTAATGGTACTTCCACCAAGGTACTTTATATACTTCAAGTATTTCATGTCCACTTGAAAGTACTCTTGATTTTTGACAAACGTGTATTCAGTGTAGTGTGCTTTCACCCCATAGTGCATTCCTTCCATTGCTTTTCAGATTTAGGGAGTTGGGAGGAAAATTAAATGGGGACAACATGGGGGGGTTCCGGCCAAGTTCATTCCATTGGCTTCTAGGTGGGGAGATCTCTGCCCACAAAAAAATAGAGAGCACATTATGTACTGAGCCCAATGTGATTCATTACTATTTTCCACTCTTAGAATATGGTAGAACACAATAATTACAAGTACAACTCCTCTCACTACTACGGAACATGGGATGTGACATTCCATTCTATACAAGACATTGATAATCTTTCTATTCAATGCATAGACGACTTCTTCCATTGCATCACCCTGCTCCACTAAACAATCTTCCTAAGATCTATGAGAAGGTCTTCTGCTAGCACATGCAAGTACCTAGACCTCGCTCTGGGGTGAAGGCAACAACAAATATGGTATTTGAGACATTCTCCATGCAACTTTCACCTTAGAACTCCATGGGAAGGAAACAAAAAACTTTTTTACTGTAGTGAAAAGAACATTCAGAATGGAAGGTGCCCCAATTCGAGCGAGCATGCCTGCCACCTTGGTTTAAATGTGTCCACTGGAATGTTATATCCGACGTCCTTTTCAACAAGCGTGTTAGAGTGGGCGTCCTCCTTGACATCCATTCGCACATCATGTGCAATGTCAACATTGACAATGAGTGTGTAGCAGCCATTTCATAACAGATGAGCCTCCATTTGCCTACTGCCGTCCATCTCTCTCCTACTCACTTCGAGACCGCATCCACGGTCAAATGTATGTGCCACCATCTTCGGCCGGTTACCTCTGAGGCTCCACGTCCACCAACTGAGGTTGCAAACCGGGGAAGTCCGTGTCACTGCCAACATTAATTATGGTAGGCATAGGTTGGTTCACCTGTAGCTGCCCACGTCTGCCCCGGACATCTGTGTGACACACAATTTTCCAACCTTGCCTGTGCGGATCATCGGAGAAGAATACTTGTTGACAATGCAATGGGAAAGCAAAAGAGTCAGCGTGGACTCTGCCATCCATGCGAGTGAAGTTTGCTCTTGTAAACCCATATTGGTCTTTGTGGATGTTTGTATATCGAGCACCTTCATTTGATCGAACCCAATCGCACACCAACACTGTCGTGCAATGATTCCGGTAGTCCAACTCCAATATCTCTTGAATATACCCCACGCACTCATTGGTTCTCTCTATGGGTCCCCCATTGCAAAGCCCCCAATGCAGTTGCTCAGTGAATGAGGCCACAATTGCGGAGTCGCATGTGACACGGCCCCTCTCTACACTACGAACACGGAGGTACATGCCAAACGCATACATTTGGCGATGTGAGACTGCATACCGCTCTGGAGGTTGCCCGTACTCTACAACATCAGGGTCAACATGTTCACCGGCATGTTGCAAACTCTGAACTCTTTCACTCAGCCACAATGCAAATGGAGGCAAATCGAAGAGCTCGCTGGGATACCGCACTGACACTGACGGATGTTGACGACGAAATTGTCTTCGAAAGGCCTCCCTTTCTTTCCAGATGTGGCCTCTCGCGAACACATACTCCCTACAAGGCATTCAGATCATGCATTGTTAGACAACGCTTACAGTGCCAAGGCGCAGTGAAGAAGCATTGTGAAGGTACCATATGTCCTATTCGACGTGGACTGCAAGTTTTATGCATTCAGAGAGATGTTCACAATGACGTCGACACGAACACGTGTATAGCTGAAACGTTACAAGAAATGTTTATCAAGACATGATCTCCGACATTGTGCACATTACCGTCCAGGTCCCTAGACAACAGAAGTACAAATATGATCTCATAGTAAACTCCAGGGAAACAATGTCAAGAAGGTTGAAAAGAGCACTCACTCCCGCCATGGTTCTAAGCACGCTGCGTTGTCCAGGACGAAGGCATGCGCGTAGTTGCGAAACTCATTGGACATTTTCCGCTTCTGCATCTTCTTGCTTGAAATAATTTCATCAGTCATGATGGGTTCCTCGGTTGCATCCCACACCCGTTGCGTTGTTGCTCCATACTGCTGCATGTACTCTGTACAAAATCCTAACGTCTCCTCCATTCGATAGCCTTCAGCAATGCTACCCTCGGGGTGTGCATACGTCCGCACATAGTCTTTGAGTGTTTTCATATATCGCTCAATTGGGTACATCCACTGGCAATGCACAGGACCGCAAGTGAAAAGTTGCTCCACTAGGTGCACAGGCAAATGAGACATGATGTTCAAGAACGTTGTTGGAAACTCCTTCTCAATCTCGCATGTCGCCATGATAACATCGCGCATCATGTCTTCCTTGTCATCAGCTCGCACCTCTTTTGCACATAGCCTTTGGAAAATCCTGCTCATTTTAATAATAGCTAGGCGGACCCTCTCATCTAATATGTTCTGAACTGCAATGGGAAGAATCTGCAAAACATGTGGACGCACACAAACAAAGTTATTGCATTGTTGGATATTGTCGACATTGAGGTGTACACCAAGAAAAGAGTGCAGGTAGTTCCCTCACTTGTTGCATGAGGACATGATAATCATGTGTCTTCATATATTGCAGCTTCCTGTCCTCTAAGCACTTGTAAATGCTACCCACATAGTTTGTAGGGGTCCGAATGTTTGAGACAATGGCTACAAATTCCTTGCGCTCATTTGGTGTTAGTATGAAAGGTGCACGTGGCATGTAGTATTGATCATTTTGCCGTCGTGGAGGTTGTAGCCATATCTCTTCTCGAATGCCCAATTCCTCTGCATCTACTCTACTTCCAGCACTATCCTTCATGCCCAACAAAGTTTTGACTATGTTTTCACACATATTTTTTTCGCAATGCATGGCATCCAAGATGTGAGGCTCCAACAAATGCTGCCACAACGGAAATAAAAATTGGGAACTAAAGAAAAGAAAGCAGAGTTCCAAAACATGTGTACCACTACTGTCAAGCATGTACTCTTCAATTGCTGACGTGCTCTTCACTTCTCAAAACAGAGTGTTGTTCATCCAAGGCAGTGACAACTACGTTACTCCCAATGTCTGATATAACGTCAACCATAATGTCCCAATAGACGTCAAGAATAACAACTATGACATACAGATGGTTAGAAACCCACTGACCTTCCAATACGGCAACTGGGACAGAGGACACAAGTGCTTCACCCCAGTGACGTGAACTGGGTCATCAGGCCCATTTTCTCTCCCTCCTAGATCCAAGTACGATTGCCGCCACGCTGCGTATGCGATGTTTTCCTCGGTGGTTTGTTTCCGGGGCCTATCATGAGGCTCCGTTCGACCATTAAACCTCAAATTGCGTCGGTAAGGGTGATGCCGAGGTAAATAACGACGAACACCACCATACACAATCTTTGAGCCCTTTGTTCTCCTGTTAGGAAGAACGTCTCCCATTTTAGCCATCCTTGCATCGGTGTCTTTTCCACAACAAGGACAACCCTTGTATCCCTTACAGCACAAGCCGGATATGAGGCCCAAGGCCGGAAAATCTGAGATCGTCCACATCAATACAGCGCGTAAGGTGAAACTACGATTCCCTTCTACTTGGGAGAAATCAAGGGCTGGAACACCTTGCCATAATTCTTTGAGCTCCTTCAGCAATGGACGGATGAAGACACCAACGCCTTTAGATGTAGGTGAGTGCTTTCCCGAAATTAGTATGGATAGTGAAATGAAAAATTTCTTGGTCACTAACCAAGGCTCAAAGTTAAATATTAGAATTAGCACTGGCCAAGTCGACCAATTACTGTTGTTCAACTTGAATGGATTCACACCATCTAAAGCTAGAGCCAGCCGCATGTTTCGCACCTCAGAGCTGAAGGTGCTAAATGCGACGTCTGTGTCGATGTGCTTCCAGGCAGGACTATCGACAACTGAACGCATGATCCCGTCATCACTAACATGCTTGAGGTAGCCAATCAACATCCGAGCTATCTCTGGTGAGCGCCACATTCGTTTGAGTCGAGGAATGAGTGGAAAGTGCCGAATGACCTTGGAGGGAATGTTATTGGAACCATCCATCCACCGGGAGCTACTACAATGGGGACAAATGTCCAATGATGAATATTCATCTTCAAAAAGGATACAACCATTTGGACACCCATGCACGTTGTTGTAATGCAAGCCTAATTTCCTAATGGTCTTTCGTGCTTCGTAATGGGATCCCGGCAGCTGATTACCTCTTGGTAGTAAGTCCACAGACAAATACCGGAACAACTCATCACTAAACCTATTGCTCACCCGAAACACCGTACACATGTTCATAATTATGATGGTGGCTGAGACAACACTTGTCCCTGATCCATTGTACAACGGGGTAGTAGCTTGTCTGTAAAGGTCCTCCAATCCGTCTACACTATCACCACCAACGTCATCGTTGTCGGGAAACTCCATACTACCTTCAACCTCTCCGTGGAGTGCGTCTCCTCTGTCCAATGCCTCAAGGACCTGCCGGTGGACTTCGTGATATGCATCTAAAGGGATGTGGGGCTCCGAATTAGGTTGCCCTGCATTTTCAGGCTGTGCGACGTTGTTGTTGATGTCAGGCTCAATGTCAGAGGGAGCATTGTCAATGACATCATCGTCATAAGCAATGTCCTCTACCCACATTCCCCGCCGTGGATAGCCCTCGGGGGGGTCTCCACCCAGTAAGGATTTTGTGAGAAATGGATCCCGACCAACCTCTCCGTGGTGCCGGCGAATAACCTGAATGGTTTTTTGTAAACCACCCTTGCAATCCCTGCAGGGACACCTGAAGGATCGAATGTTTTCCTCTGTGGCCACTCTCAACTCAGTGTGCAAAATCAAGTCACCAAGTGGAATGTGGCGTAACGTGCATCCGTCTTCTGAAATACGGATAGTTGCACCTTGTCGGCGGGTTTGGGAATTGAGACGCCACGCCATCTACAAAGTGAATACAAGGTCACAACCAAGTGTTAAAGAGTGTTTAGGTTGAGAATGATACAAATCTGAGTGTGACATACAACGCACATTGCTTCCATGGCCAAGTTCCGTCATTGCAGGACAACCTGGATCTTCAAATCACAACTTCAGACGTGCGTTAAGATTCCTTCACAATTAGCGTGCCTTTCTCAATGAAAGCATTACTAGAAATGAGTTCATTGTTTTACTTCGAGGCCCACACTGTGTCATCCAAGGATCGAAATGTAAATTTCAATTGATGGCACTTAGAGCCATGTATTGACTGTCAAAGAGGATGTCCAAAGTGACGTCAACAATGACATGAACCTGAGTTTGTTTACACAGAAACTATAGATGCCTCATCCGAAGTTGTCACAGAGCATGTTGTAAGTGATAGCATTGTGCACAAGAAGACATGTTCTTCAACACGAATATGACAGGCTGGATGTCCATTGTGACATCATCAACAACAGGAGTCCGTACGAACAGAGTCCAAGCTGAGGACTTTCTCCACGTGTTTAAGGGCTGTCCCACAATGACAGAGGTGACCACATTGCCTATGACTACTATCTTTTGTGTCTCATCAGTTGAGGGCGCACCACCTTATACCATAGAGTGTACACGTTCCTCACCAATATGGCCGTATACTGTGAATTGCCACTGCGTCGTAGGGTGGTACGCTTTGCGGAGCCTTGCCAGGAGGCGTCTGTCGTCCCGGCGGAAGACTCGGAGGCGGCTTCGTTGCTCACTAGTCTTGTCTGTGGGCATATATGTACCAATCTCGAAGGTCAATCTGTGAAGACTCCACGAAGTACTGCTGGAGGAATCCTTCGACGCAGCTCTCGCCACACCGTCGAGGATGTTCTCCCACTTCAAACATTGCCTCCAAGGCATGAGTGCATTGCAAAGGAAGGTGCCGTCCAGCAGGTAATTTCCAATGTACACAACTTCTTTCAAGAAACGATGAAATATCGTGTAATTGGAATACTGGCGCGCCTCGCAACTGCATTAGGGTTTGCAGGGAGGACTGCCGCTGTCGCTCCGCGCGGAGTTAGGGTTTCCAGGCACGGGCTTCCGGTGGCGCGGGCGCGACTCAGGCGTTTGCCGTGACGGGCATAGGGGCTCGTAGGGGGCTCGTAGGGGGGCCACCTCAGCTGTAGGAGGGGGCGGGCCTTCAATTCCACAGCACCCTCACTTCCGCCACGTTGCATTGGTTTGAACGCGCGGCTTGGTAGAACCTTGAAATTTCAGCGTCTGTGTAATGCTTCAATTGCGTTCGTCTTTGGAGCCAACCTTGCTAATGTGAGAGAGGTGAGGTAGGTGCTCCCCAATCGGCATCGGTTTTGTAGTTTGAAATTTTCATTCTTGTGTCAATTTGGCAAGGGCGGCGTTCTTACATGCAGTTGCAAGGGGCGCAGCTCTCCACCGATCTGGAGCAACAAGGGTTCCAATCTTGCGCCACAGGTTCATGGGAGGCTAGAACACGCCTTGCAGCAAGTCGATTGCGCGCAGGTTTTGAGGTTGCCAAGATGCCTCCCCAATGTGTGACCTTTGTTGTGGACGCTCATGTGTGCGTTTGTGTGTGAGGAGGGTACAGAACAGTGAGTTCTACGTGCAGTGGAGAGGGGCAGGTGAGAAAATGCCTCGCACTCAGGCCCCTACGCGGAAGAGGAACGCGAGTCAGCGGCGTGAAGAGGACTCCAGCGAACATGAAGAAACCCCGCCGCCAAAGCCAATCCGCATGCGCGGGGAGCATGAGCGCCGCTCTAAGGCCAGAGGAGACCCTTGGCCTACTGCGTCGGAGGGGAAGGGACGAGATCGGGACAGCAATCCTCCACCGAAGAGGAAGAGGATCCCTCAAGTGCAGTTGGAGTTGTCGGAGGAGGCAGGGCACGACGTAGAGGAAGAGGAGGAACTCAGAGAGCAGTCTTGGAGGTAAGTTTGGCAGCAAAAATAATTAGAGTATAGAACCAGTGGTATTCAAGGTTTTTGGGGAGGCGCGCGTTGGTACGGACGTCAAGTGCAACGCACACCATGTTTCTTTTGACGTCGACTCTATCATGTTCAACGTCATAGACGTTTAATGTGACGTCCGCATAAATTGTGTGACGTTCATGTCTACGTCACGAAGGACATGTTCTTTGCGTTGAACTCTGTACAAAGAAAGGTGATAGTTTGTTCCTCAGAGAGCAATCATATTGAATTACGGAGTGATCAATGAAGACGTTCGGGAGTCATCCCTCTACAAGGGTGACAGACCCTAAACCACGGCGTCTTCCTAGTTTCTATCAAGAGGAAGTTCCTGTAATGTTCAAAACAACGTCCAGGCGTGTTTACATTGACGTCAGGTTCAACGTCGTGAGCAACAGAGTCGCATGTATAGAACTGTGAAGCCAGAAATAGCGTATGTGGATGTCTTTTGCGGGGGTCCAGTTGCGGGATTGATTTGTTTGTACTAACGTAGCCCCATTTTCTTCCCAAGCTGATAGTGCATTTGACCTTTTACAGTAAGGGCTACAACACAGGGTCTGATGAACCAGCTTCGGATGCTGATACTGAAGAGATGATCGAGCAGTTGATCCCCAAACAGTCTCGCGAAAAGGGCTTAAGCATTGTAATGAAGAAACCTGTGGAAATAGACTGGCAAGGGGAACCATTCGGACCTATGAGGGTTCCTTTCTCCAACGACATTAAGAAATATGCGAGAGACCTTGACCCCAGGTTTGGATGGGAGGGTCAGCCCAAAATAGACAGACGGCGCTTATTTAGGCACCTCTATACAGGTTTGTATTCAGTCCTTCTCTGTGAAATGAAGAGGACTACAGACCTTGTAGTTCACTGTTGCATGTAGTTCAAAAGACTGTAAATGTTGTGGAAGGTAGCTCATTGGCCATGAGGCGGGGTAGTGGATGTCACCTGTAATGTCCACAGCGACGTCGAATACAATATCACGCCTGACGTCAATGCAGGATCCTCTACAGTGAGGGGTGGTCCCTGTGGTCGTCCGCAACACAGGGACGTGCAGTGAGTTTCTGGAGACATAGGACTATCCATGTAAATTCTCTTGTTATTCTTTGGCACAACAATGTCATACATAATGCAGAGGTAGCTATACTAAGTTCTCTGGCTTGCAGATTGGCGTATAGAGGGAGAGTCCGAGCGAGTGTCGGAGAAGTGGATGCAGCCGTTCATCACAAAAGCGCTCATTCATGTTCGTTGGAAGCTCAATCGATTGATTGATGGCGGAAAACCCAAGCCGATGGGAATGGATGACGATGTGTGGGAGGCATTGAAGGAGGCTTGTGCAACCGATGCTTCCCAAGAGAAGTCAGCCCATATGTCTGCCATTTCTAAAGGCAAGGCATCTAGCACAGCCCAGCATAAGGCCGTAGAGAGAGAAGTCATCTCGAGGCTGGTAAGTATGTAGTAACTGACGTCCACCTACTTGCCCAGGTCGACACCACTTTCATCACACATGTTGCGTTTGTTTTTCCAAAAAATGTCCGCTCTGGTGGTAGATGTGCAGGACTGGGCCTTCTTCTTTGCACGTGGAAGGACCTTTGTGGGGTGGCATTGAAGCATGTAATCATTGCATCTGAACTGTAACTGCATATTCTTCTTCCCCTTGTCGGGTGGCATTCAAGCTTGTAATCGTTGCATGTGGACTCTAAGTGCATATTCTTGTTCCCCTTGTAGACTTTGTTGCGGAACAGAGCACCGTTTGAAGCAGAGGTGGACGCAGAAATGGCCAAGGAGTTGCAGCGTCTGGAAGAAGAGAAGCGCAGAGGTCGAAGTCCGCATGGCAAAGAGCTGCAAGAGATGCGCAGTCGGCTGGATGAGCTTGAGGTCAGTGTAAGTCGCCTTATTGAGACCGTGAGCACGTCCCACAAAAGCATGGAGGAAATGCTACGTAAGATCCTCGCAAGTCAGTGCAAAGCAAGTGCTGGGGGGACCCTGGATGTCACGGAGCCATCCTCGCCAATGGAGGCAGGGAATGCACCACTTCTCACGTCACCTAGGGCAGAGGCATCGAAAATGGCACAGAAGGACAGTCTTGTGCCCGTGTTGCAGCCCACAGCTCCTGTAGATGTCGTTGAGCCAGTCCCCATAGCTGTCCAAAGCAATGTCAAAGACGATGTTCTTATTGACGTTAACTCCGACAAGCAAGCTGTTGAAGACGATGTTGTTGACGACGTTGTAGCTAACGCTAAGGAGGAGCAGGTACAAGGAGCCGGTGAAGTTGCCATCCCTGAAACTGCTAAAGGTCAGCAAGGAGTGGAAGATGTGTACGCCATAGTGAAAGACTCCGGGGTGCAGGCAACATCTGAGAGGCGAGAAAACACGATGGAGACCTCCATGGAGCAACAGGTGATGCAACGTCTCTCTTTCCATTTTAAGTGCCAAGTGATTGACGTGAAGCACTCCCTTTGTTAGGCTAGTGACGTTATTTCCATGAATTGCCTTGTATGAGGATGGTGTCATAGCGTAGTAGCGGATGCCTTGCAATGCTTCAATTTTTTTGTACAAGTGCGTGTCAAATTGGACATCGAAGTGAACGTCACTAGTGGCAGACGCTGATGCACTATAGGGCTGAGCCTGTTCTTTTCCAAGTGAGTACATCAAAATACTATGTAAGCGGAAGTCGAAGGTTCCTTTCAGTCCCCCATTCCATTGAATGCGCAGGAATGTTTTACAATAACTATGTGCATCTTATAGGAAAGCAAGTGCCTCAATGGTGTTCAGGTAAGGCTAGGAAGTGTAGGTGATTAGAGGATGTCAGAAGTGAATAACAATTGTGTGATGGTGTTGCAAGAAGACATTGAAGTCCTTGGTGAGTCCTCAAGTCGGCCTCGGCGTGCTGTGAGGACCACGCAAGCTGCGAAGGGCACGAAGGCTACAACGAAGGCAACAATTTCCAAAGTGGTGGGTCTTCCTAAACCTACCCAACCCACTAAAAAGGTTAGGAAGCCTGCATTCCATTCACCCATACTTTCATTTGTTTCTGTATGCAACTTAAAAGAGTAATGCAAGTGTAGCATTCCTTGACATCTGTTGTGGCTGTATAAGAGTCCCAGAAATAAATATGCATGAGTAGGTACTTCTGGTTTTGACTTGGTGTGGTACGATGCAGGCTGCTGTTGTCAAGAAATCGGATGCACCTCGGAAGAAGTGAGTCTCTATTTGCCACAGCGTGTCCAACTTCACATCGCATATGATGGTCAAGCATGTTATTCAGAACCATGAGTAGAACGCACCATGTTTTCATCGAAAGTGCTGTAGTTAATGTTGTTGTGGATTTCTTCATAGTACTAGACTATGGCATTTTTGTGCAGAAGTTGGCAAGTGGCCTTATAATCCCAATGCCATTGAAAACACAGGCTTCTGTGCTTGGACATCTCTTACAAAGACATATAATTCATCTTCTAATGGCATATCTCAATCTTCCATTCACTCATGTATATGGGCTGTAGAGTACATCGTCTTTGATGTTGAGGTTTATGATTCATGTTGTTCATTTCGTTCGAGAAAACATCCTTCCTCTCGCATTGTATGTCTTCTGTAATGCTCAAGAAAACACTGTAGATGTCACTATGCATGTCGAACGGAACACTGAGCGCAATGCAATGCATACCCCAGTACACGGGTTGCTCTACTTAATGTCACAATAGACGTGTATGTGGACAATGTCTGCGATTTCAGCAACGAATAAATTCTACAATATTGTCCACCCAGGTCGTTTCCTAAAGCACACATTCTCGTTGACTCTGATGTCATTTAAAACATCCTCCTGTCAAATGTGACGTCCCAGAGAACATCACACAGAACACCGACATGTACCGCAGAAGAGTGCCACGTCAGCTGCCACGTAGGCTGCGTGCACTAGAAATTATTTTCCACGTCGGATATTTAGGGGTCCACGTCATTGGACACGTCACAACGTCGTTGGATGAAAAAGTTGTCCAACGTGTCCCTGCCCATCGTTAAAAATCCTACGTGGATGCCCAAACCCCTCCACATGGCACTCTCAGAAACTCTTGGGTGACCCTGTTGTTTTCGATGTCACAAAAAATTTAAGCACGTTTCAGCACATAACATGGCACGTTTTTGGCCCGTTTTTTTAAACGGATTTTTTTAGATGTCACTACAGGCATCGTCCTTGTTAACTTAGACATCTCGGCACGTTTTTTCCCTTGTTAAAAAAAACACTGATTTCTTATAGTGCACGAGTCATCAAAGGTGTTTTACATCAATTTAACACCTAAGGGTAGGATTTGTGCTTCCTTGTGCTATGACAATAGTCTTCATCGTGAGAGTGGTGGCGTGAAAGCAAAATTTGTACACAACGAGATCCTACTCTCTGCAAGCCAAAAAATCATCTTACAAAAGCAACGTCTTTAGCGTCATGTGTCCACCAATGCAATACAACGCTCAAAGTAATTGGAGGCTGAAGCAGAACACGGCAAAAGCAGAAACACAAGCAGAAGTACTAGGATCCAAAAGAGACAACAGAAACTAAACCCTAGAAGTCCGCAGTTGGGTTCATCCGCAAATTGCGCTCATCCGAACACAGTCATCCACTAACGCAGCTGGCAACCTTGATCTTCTAAAGTCACTTATTCATCTTTCACTCAACAGTATTTATCCATTTAAGGAACTTTTAGCACAAAAAGCATTGGTTACATGAATATAAAGTTGCTTTTGGGATCTCAAACGATGACTAAAAGTAGATGGCATTACAAAATAAGATTCTCTAAAGTTTATGAAAAAAGAAAACATAATCTTCAAACCAAAATTCAATTACACTTTTCACACAACTATCCTAAAGCATTTAAAAAAGGAAGTGTTACGTCCTAAGTGGCTCATATTAGCTCATGTGCACCCTGATCATAATAAATCACTAGCACCTTTCATATTATTGGTTACTTACTCGATTTTAAAACTAATTGGTTCCTTCACATTACTGGTCGTTCATTCGATGTTTTCATCAATAATATTCTTGCATATTATTGTGGTTCATCATATAACATGTCACTTACGTTATAAGTCACTCAAAGAACAAATGGTAATTGTAATGACATACCATGTAGTGGGTCACCTAGTGCTCTTCGTAGCATCTAATATATGAACGGCCCCACTCTTCAACTTTGGTCTTGAAATTGGCTGTTGATTGGTCATCGATAAGACGAAGTCCACAGAAGTAAGGCCTTAAGGCATCCATTGCATGCCACATATCTAATTTCTCTCGTTTTGATTTCCCATTATTTGTAAGGTTCTTCTTGGCATTCACCACGTTGATGTATAGTTTCCTAGGATTTGACAATTTGGTCGGATTATTTGCAAACAGTTTCATCGCATGAGCACCTGAGAAGCTCGGCTTGTTTGGCACACTATTTGTTTTGCCGGACAATTCTTGGTCCTTAAAAATTATGACATTGCCACCATATGCTCCTGTTAGGGACACCACTCAAGATTGCATTTCTCCAATAGCAATCTTTTGTAAAGCTTGGTCTCTGATGGTCCAAATGTAGATGAAATGTAAGTGTACAATCTTTTCTGTCATTCTATTGTGGGAATGTGATTCCACATGCTAGGCCTAGAACACTAGCATATGACCAGGGTTGTCCCCATCACGTCTCGTCCGAATGGACGTCCGGATCCATCCTCGGCGTCCGTCAGGATGAAATCCCAATGAAAACTGTCCATAGGGGATGAAACTGTCTAGGAGGCCGTCGAAGAGATGCGTAGGCCGTTCAGGGGACGGATGGCCGTCCAGACGACGCATGGCCATCCAAGATGTCGTCCAAGGGACGGGTCCAAAGGACGGATGGCCGTCCAAGATGCCGTCGAGGGGATGCATGGCCGTCCAAGATGTCATCGAGGGGACACATGGCCGTCCAGGATGCTGTCGAAGGGACACATGGCCGTCCAAGATGTCATCGAGGGGACACATGGCCGTCCAGGATGCCGTCGAAGGGACACATGGTCGTCCAGGATGCCGTCAAGGGGATGGATGCCCGTCCAGGATGCTGTCGAGGGGACGGATGGCTATCCAGGAGGCCGTCGAGGGGATGGATGGCCCGTCCAGGAGGCCGTCCACAACTGGACAGACTTCATCCATGCTGGGACGGTCACGTCAATATTGGGGACGAATCCTGACGGCGTCATGACACGTCAGGACGGATGTGTCATGACATCCGGACGTGAAAAGCCCACGTCACGTCCGGATAGACAACCCTGCATATGACGGGAAATTTCAAAAACTAGTCCCTTTAAAAGGAAAGTTTTTGAGTTCTCATAGGGTATTAGGGAAACTTAGAAATACCAGATCCGGAAAATTTTCGAATCCGGAAAATTTTCATTAGGTCTAAAAATCTAATTCCGGAACCCTAGAAAGTTCCGGAAATCGGAGGATGGTGCCGGCCCTAAAAACCGGAAACCGGATCCATACTAGGGATAGGGTTTTGCTGCCAAAACCTATCCCATACATTCATCCAATTGATCGTCCGTCTGGCCACTATAAGAGGAGGACTGTAGCCGGCAGAAGGCACGAGTACTTCCTTACCTTCCTTCCACTTGTGTTTTCTGTCCTCCTAGCTTTGTGAGAATTCCGGTAGATTGAGGGATTGTGTAAGTTGCGATCGTGTAGGGGTTACCGGAGTGAAATTTTGTGAGCAGGAGAATTAGGGAGAGATTGTGTGAGGTCTTTTTGTGAGTACGATGTCTTCCAGAGCAAGCCGGCGCAAGCTGAAGGATCTGCCTGAGAATTCAGATGATGAGCTTCTACCGCCGCTGCCCCGACCGAAGACTATTCCGGTGATGAAGGTAGTTTCCGACCTGGTGAATCCGGAGTATCGGGATGTGATAGCATTTCTTAATCCTATCCTCCATCCGACCAAGCCACGACGAGTGGTAGCGAAGGTAGCCTTTGCCATCTTGGGGAGCCTCCAAGGTAAAATGATGATGGATTGGGCAACCGTCATCCACGAGTTAATAGGGGACCTTGTGCATTCCCTCCGGTCGAGGAAGAAGGATTAGAGCCCACTTTCGGCATACCTTTCCCATTTGTATGCCCATCACTCTCTGCTTAAGGCAAACGAGGAAAGTGCCTACCAGGAGCTAGTTCAACTCCA
Organism: Climacium dendroides; assembly: GCA_950106755.1. Classification (NCBI taxonomy): domain Eukaryota; kingdom Viridiplantae; phylum Streptophyta; class Bryopsida; order Hypnales; family Climaciaceae; genus Climacium; species Climacium dendroides. Next base: position 1,174,336 of record OX467086.1, read on the forward strand.
GCAGTACGAAGGAGAAGAACCTTCTCTTCTTGACGGACCGGACGATGAGGAGACGGAGGACAAGGAACTGCCCACTCCTCTAAAGAAGAAGCAACGGCGAAATAGGACTCCACCGGTAAATCCGATAGAAGATCTTTCCAAGTCGGAGCCATTGGAGGAAGAAGTTCCAGATCAGAAGACAGAGACCAGACCGGCCCCGAAAGAAATTTGACCCCCTACACAGGAGGTTGGGCCGGTGCAACCGCAAGCTGGTCCCACTCAGGCCGAGGCTAGACCCTCCCGGCCTAGGTTTATGGAGGTAGAGGAGGGAGATAGGACCCACATGCAATTAGGAGGGACGCCACTAGAGGACATTACGGAAATGGCCCAACACCTTGTATGGCGGGCGGATGACCTCATGAAGCTTCTCGAGAATTACGAGGAGGCTCTCAAGCGGGTGTGCCGGAAGATGGCACTGACTGACCGGAACGCCATCTTCCGGAGGGCGGATGCGTTGATGGCAGCGGAGAAGCAAAACGGCCTCCTAATAGAGGAATAGAAGCGGCTAGTGACGGAGTTGGGGGCTTTACGCGTAGAGAACTGGACATTGCGGGACCAAGTCCGGGATTCGGAATCCAAGTGCGTGGGATTAGAGAGTAGTCTACGCACAACCCAGGAGACGGCCCGGCTCGTAGAAGGGGACCATTGCCGGCAGATAGCGGCATTGCGTTAAGATGTAGTTCGGCTCCGGAACTCTTTGGAAGTACCGGCGGATTGCATCAACAAAGCCCAGCTGTTCGAAGCCAACCTCGACGCAGCCGCCAGCTCGAGTCGGGTATACATCATCAAGTGCTTGTTGGAGCAGGCGAGACGGATGGACGCATCCCAAGCAAATATGAGGGAGATGATGGAATATTTGGCTCCCATTGAGTCGGATCCGGTTACTCTTTCTTCCCCCTCTGCGCAAACTTTGGTGGTTACGGAAGGCAACAACCCGGAGCCCATGGTTACTGAAGTATCACCGGTGGTACCGGTTGATCCGGAACTATCACCACCACCCGGAAGGCCAAAAGGAGTGGATTGGGGTGCCGTGGTACCCCAAGGAAGCGAAGATCTACTTCCAGTGACCCCAACCATTGACCTGATGGGTACTTCTCCAGAAACTCACATTGGCCGGACGGTACAATCTTCTCCTCGTCATAAGAAGACCCAGAGAGATTCCCAAGGAAGTCCGGACGTTCTGATAGTCGTGATCTGGAGTGTAGACAGGGACCCCAATATCGGGGAGGTCCAGAGATGGGGACAAAGGGGTCCAAATTTGTTTTCTTCGGGGAGTAGCCGGAAGGAGATAAAGTTGGATTTATTGAAGGACTACACTCCTCCCCCGGATCAGGATCCCAAGGAATAGTGTACAGAAGTGTAGAGTAGCGATAATAGCAGAGTCCGGTTGTCAAAGACGAAAAAATAGGATCTAAGATTTACCGGAAATCTAGCGGACCAGTAGGAATGTTTTGTGGGATTTTTAGGATGATGTTAGTCTTAGTATAAGTAGGGGTTTTGATGGCCTTTTTGGTCATTCACATCCGTCCCATAGTTTCAGCATTGTATCTTTTTGAGCTTAATTCCAAGTGTTTGGAACATCCATTCTCTTATCTTTTGTATGTGGTATATGTTTGTAGGGGGTGTGGGTCCATTCTTGCTTTTTTTTCCGGAGACTGAGAATTTACCTTGAGTAGCAAGAATCGATTTCGTGAGTGGTTTCCGGATGTAACTAACTTGATGGGGAGATCGACCGGATGGTTCCGGCAGTAGTATTAGTGTAGTACTACCCGGATGCCGGTATAGCCTACGAGTAGGATACAGCCTTAGGTAAAAGGGTATCTGAGAGGCTGCTAGCAACTTTCATGTACGGAAGTATTGCAAAACGTGTCCAAATTCCGGATTGCCGGAGTTCCTCGTACAATAGAGTTAAAGCCCCGGCGCAAGCCCAAAAGAGTACGAGGAAATCCACCCGGTCGACGGGAGGCTCAATGCCCGATTAAGGTTAGAATGTCGTTGTAGTCCTTGATCGTCCCTACGTGACTTCATCCGGTAAGCATTCTGGATTTGTGAGGTGACGAAACAGGAGGACACTTCCGGTCCTTGAAGAGTTAGGATTAGCATTAGTATTAGAGATTGAGAGAGAGAGAAAGAGAGCGTGTTTCCGGACATGGTAAACATCCAGACGGTGGATCTGGCCACTCGTCACCCAAACCCAAGGATCCCGGCACTAGTGACCGACCGAACGTATAGTCCGGAGTAGTCTGACGAAGAGAAAGTGAATGCTTAAATTGGGTTATCCTATAGATCTGTAAACCTCAAGTCCTCGTGGGAACGATTCCAGAGCGGTTTACTCTAAGTAGGCCCTTGGTGCAAATTAAGGGCTAACTGGAGGAATACTGGTCTGACTAATCGCTACATCTATTAAAAGCATGCAGAGTACATATGTGTATTCTATCTAGCGAAATTGGAAGAATGGACTTCCATCTAGACAATGTAGCAGCTCTTGTTAGTAGCTTCGCAAAGACCTTCATGGAAAATAGACCGTCATGCCAAGAACACTTGCGACTTGTCATTGTAGATACCGCTTGAGCCAGCGTTGCCACCATTGTCTTCTTCCGCTCTTGTAAACAATATATGTAGCTATGTAAGCTGTTGGTACCCATACTCAAACTGAACATACATTTGATTGTCTTCATGTTGGCCCCAAGATGCCACTCTACCTTAAACGATCCTCTATCAAGTACTTCTAACAATTGGCCTTCTTCTTGTGCCTTCACAAGTGCAGGAATTTTAGTTTGTGAAAACACCCAGCTAAGAATCTGATGCGTTTCTCGAGGTATTTGGAAAGACGCAATTTGCCAGATTTCTCTTTCACTCTGAACTGAGAAGTACTCTTCTGTTTTTGGATCAATATCCATGTTCAAAGCTCGGTTCATCAATGTTATGCTCACTTGCTCCATCTTCTGTCCATGAACAATCTCCGCTTCGTCCAATTTTAAAACAAAAATTAACAGTTGTTGTCGCAACTCAAATTTTTGGTTTTCTTTGAATTAATTAAAATCGAAACGGAAACCAATGCCTAGGTATCCGGATCCAGTTAAGAAATTGTGGGAAACCGGAATTTATAAGCGACAAAGAGATAGCAGCAAATCAGGTCAGATTCTATCCGGATCAGTGACAGAATGGAAACGGATTCTTATCCGTATTTTGGTCTAACCGGATTAGGACGGACCGGATCACTACCTGGACCGGATTCATGAACCGGATCGAAAACGGTCATGTTGACGTGTCTTAGGGAATTAGGGGTATATAACGATTGGTCACCCCAGTCTCAGTCCCTTTTGCCATCTTCGCCTTCTATGAAAGTTGTGCGCGTGCCTTGTGCTTTTCAACCGTGTACCTTAAAGTTGGAGCCAGAGTGTGGTTGTTGGTGCGCCTCTTCTCCTCGTGTTCCTATAGCTTGCAGGTTTCCGGTTCAGATCGGAGGGTGAAAAGAGAGGAACGAGACGTGTGGCTAGGAGAGAGTGAGGTAGAATTGTAAATACTTAGGAGTAGGATTAAAACCGGAATTGCGGATTCAGACTGAAACCAGATTGAGATTGAAACTGGATTCGGACTGAAACCGGATTCGGACTAAAACCGGATTCAGACTGAAACCGGATTTGGATTGAAACCGGATTCGGACTGAAACCGGATTGGGACTGAAACCGGATTGGGACTGAAACCGGATTCGGACTGAAACTGGATCAGGACTGAAACCGGATTGGTAGGTGAACCGGATTGGGGATCCGGTTAGAGCTAGTTAGGTCAACCGGAAGTTCCGCCAAAATGGCGGCGGGCTTTTGCGGGCTTTTTGCACCCTTATAAATTCAAAATGTATATAAGCCAGTCCCTGCGGGGGTGGCGTGGGCCTTCTTTTGCAAACTTTCTCTCGTCTTCTATTGTTTCCTTTGTGTGTACTTCTCTCCCAAGCGTGGCAGTGGTGTGTGACAGGGAATCAGGTTGACGCGTGCGAGTGTGTTGGAGGATTGTCCCCTTTGGTATCTTAGTTCCTAGTCTATGTGCATGTGAGTGGGTAGTCAAGAGTTGGAAGTGAATTCTGGTCCCTCAACATAGCTGGAGTTCAGGATTTCCGGGTGAGAAAGCCGTTGTTAGAATTAGGTGGTTAGGGAGGGAGTCCTTGATCACGCTAAGTCTCCCGGATGGGAATTCCGGTTGAGCATCCGATCTTCTGTGAGGTCTCGCCACCATGAGTGGTAAAACGGAAAGGACTTTGGTGAGTGATGGCATGGGCGGATACACTTGTAGCCACTTGACTTCGTACGGATCGGGACGAGTGCTGAGGTCGTTGTAGTATGAGAGGATCGTACGGGGGGTCTTTGTGTGACCTGTGATCCGGATTGCCATCCGGATTGCTGTGAAGGACCAAACCGGATCCGGATTAGAGTAGGAGGATAGGAAGATAGGAAGTGGGTCTCCAGTCACTATAATCCGCGAGAGGAGTGGTGGGCCTACCACTCTCAAATCCAAGAGGCGACCCCTCTGATGGTGAAACAGAGGCAAAACCAAACCGGGAGAGGATAAAAGACTAGAAAGTTGATTCGGAGCGGATTAGTTCGGAGAGGAATTTAGGACCGGATTAGTCTAAGACCGGATATGAGCGGATTCCTGGATAGTGAGAATCCGTTTGACGGGCCAAACCGGAAGTAGGAAGTAATCCGGTTTGGGGTTTTCTGGGTATTTGGGAAGTTTCCGGTTCCTGTGTTAGGACCGGATTTTAGGAAAGGAAAAGTTGACTGGGCTTAATCGCTTAATAAGGCTAGATACTCACAAGATCTCGTGGGTTCGATCTTTAGGGTCATCAAGTTATGCTCTAAGGTGATTTTTGAGGGTATAACAGGGAATTTACTTACTCTGTGCTACGACAGTTGTCCTTGTAGTTCTATAGCAAAAAAACATTATAGAATTTAAAGAGACCAAACGAGAAGAAGTCCAAGCTAGAAGTACACTTGTAATTACATGGAAATTAACATATTTATACTCTTCACACAAGAACATTGACCCTATACCTCTGGTCAACTTTATACTTCAATTAGGTAGCTTATAGCAATTTTCTGTGAATTTTTTTTTTGAATTTGAGAACATCTATACTTTAAAACAAACGCTAGAAACAGAAATTAGCAATAAAAATTGATCAACTAAAGTACTTGTTCAAGGATTTAGGGTTTTATATATATGACAACAAAGTATGAATTTGAAGCTTACCTTCAAGTGTAACGTTGTACAACTCCACCATAGTCCTTTGAACGTGTTCAACATCGACAAATATAGAATTATTGTCGTTGAATTTGACCTTTATAGGATCCTTTGATTTTGATTTTGCTGTTGCCGGCACCTCCAATGTATTATTGATCGAACAATAGTCACCAACGTAGTCTCATAATTTTAGATTCAACATCTTTCTAGCAATTGATACAATATGCGGATTTGGCAAACAACCAATTCGAAGGCCTTTCCCTACGTTCTTGATTGCACCTTTGAACTTCTTATTGATTGCCCCATATCCAACATGCGTAATACCGTTTCGATCACATGTTTCAAGGATGTCATTAGGTCCTACACTTTTGCCAATTTGGTCAAGGTAATGATTAGCCATTCGAATTCCAACTGCAGTTAATTTTGAAGATTCGCACATGGCAATGACTTCTTGCCTTGACAGCATTGCTACAAGTACTTTTGCAGTACCTTTTTGAGTTTCAATGTTGCCACAAAGACGTTCCCTAGTACCATTTTGAGCATTCCGGGTCTGGATCTCAGCTACTGTTCTAGGGACCAGTATGGACCTTGCTAATCGCATAGCTTACTTTGCATGACCCCCTCCAGATGCTAAATCCTGAACATCTTTTCGTGGTCTTATATTGCTACGATAGCCATTGTCGCAGCATAGGGTAAATGAAATTCCCTATTATGCTCACAAAAACCTCTTTAAAGCATAATAAAGTGACTCTAAAGATCGAACCCAAGAGACTCTGTGAAGTGTTTCGTGTTACTAGGTGATTCGAGGAAAGTTTTCCAATTCCATTATTCTTCTTTATACCTTTCTCACCCTTTTTTCCAAATACCGGATGATTTCCTAATCCTCCTATAAACTAATCCGGTCCAGACTAACACTGACCCGAATCAAATTTGATCGACAACCTACAAGAACCAACCCGAAATTCACACTTCCGACCGGATCTTGTACTACTTTAATCGAGGACTTCCTTTCCTCAACTTTCTATTCCGGTTTTGTTTAACCTCTGTCGGCACCTCAGAGGGATCTGTCACTTATTTTCAGAGAGGTAGACACTCCTCTCTTTCCGTTTTTTATAGTGATGGAATGTTCACTAAACCAATCTATCCTCCTATCCTAATAGGATCCGGTTTGATCTTTCACAACAAACCGGAAGTAATCTCAACCTGTAGGTCACACAAAGATCCTCCGTACGACCCTCACTTACTACAACGGCCTTATTCCCTTTTGCAACCCGTGCGAAACTAAGGTGGCTATAAGTGCGTCTGCCGGTACCAACATAATCTAACGTTCTTCCGTTTATTTTTTCAGATGGTGAGACCTCTCAAGTGTTCAGAGGCTAATCCAGACATTCCATCTAGCAGCTCTAGCACAGTTTGAGGATCCTTTCTCTTACTGCCTAGCCTAGCACTGGTTATCTCACCCGGAATTATAAACTTTAAACCTACTGAGGTGTCTTGACTCACTCCCAACAATTACAACTTGTTCACATGCACCTGCAATCACAAGAAGACAACAAGGGGAGAAGATCCTCTCACACTCTGTTCATCTATACTCAATCTCTCCCTCCCTCATCCGGCCAATCTTTGGAAAGACAAGAAAAACAGTAGACAATACACAAGAGACAACATATGCAAAAAGGAAAAAACTCCCAGTCTCAGTCTTGAGACTTGAATTATATACAGAATTTACAAAAAGGTCTCCCCGGAAATCCGGCACTGATCCAGCTGAGATTTTCGGATCTGAACTTTTCCTAACTTTTCGGAACAAGGTCCGGTTTAACAAAATTTCCTACTCTCTAATTTGTAACTTTCTATCCCTCTTGAGGGGGTCCACCACTATCTGGAGTAGCCATGGGGGAGAGCTCACTCAAATTTCTACTTTTATCTCCCCCTTCCGGAACTCACTCCGGCTCTACAAGAGAAGTTACTCCTGTCCTCGTCCGTGGGGTTTCTGAAGTAGAAGTCCTTCCAGCCTCCTTCTCCTTCGATATTGGAGTTTCAAACTTCCCCTCCAATATTTCTACCTCATCGAACTCATCCGGGATTGAAATCCCAGATAAAGAGACTAACCCACTCTGGAATTTCCGGACGCTATCCTCTAATCCCTTTGCGTCCTTTCGGAATTCCTTCATCGCCTCTTCTAATTCCCCGGCGAAGTCAGCCAAGATGCGAGTGAACGGGTACCCGAAGGTTTCGGATCCTTATGTATCCCCTCATCAAACAATTTGGCCTTCGCCATTACCTCACCGGATGCCCCTACTACTATCGTCATCCAGTTGATTGCAGTCCTGGTCTCCTCCTGTAGGGACATTGCGGCCTTTACTTGGTTGCGACAAGCATCCAAGTCCTTCCGGTAGCTTTGGATTTCTCCTCGCAAACGGACCACCTGTTCGTTTGTCTCCCACTGGTTGATATTCTGCTTCAGCAACCTATCCTCCAACTCCTTCACCTCATCCGGATTGCTGATGCAGTTCGCCACGACTTCTTGGACCCGTCAGGTCCATCAACTAGGACGGTGGAACTGGTTTCGGTCTAACCACTTCCACCAGCTCCTGCTTCTTCGGGATGACCGGTTCCACTATTTCCAGTCCCTTGTCCTTCCGAAGCCCCGAAGGAGACCCCCTCAGACTAGGCATCCTCTTCATCCTTCGGTTGAGAGGAATGTCCTCTTCCTCCTCTTCCTCTTCTTTCCAATTCCTCTTTTTAGGGTTCTCACTCTTCTCCACCGGTTCCGGGCTATCCAGTTCCGTCTCGGATTCCTCATCCGATCCACCACACGTCCGGAGAGCCATCTGCGCCCTCCACTCCTTGTTCTCTTCCGATGTTAAGAGAGTCTGATTCTTGTATAGATGGAAAAGGTAGGGGCTTATCGGAGTAGCCCTACTCTTTTCCACATTTGAGACTAAGACATTCACCATCATTTGAATGAATGCCGCCCAATCCATCCGCTTCTCTCTGCTCAGGGCTCCAAAGATCGCGTTTCCGAGCGTGGAAGTCGCCCGGGTAGGTTTTTCTGGATGTAGAATCGGGACCAGGAACTCCAGTAGTCGCCTGTGCCGCACATTGACACAGTCTTGGATTGTGTACCCGTCCTTGGGGTTAGCTACTCCCCGGAACTTCCCACACACAAAATCTCCCTTCCGGCTGGCCTGTTCCGTGCCACCTTCCTCCAGCTCATAAACTTTCCTCCAAATCTTCCTGGTCCACATGGGCGGAACCGGTTGGATAGTGTTGTCGAATTGGTTAGGGGCTCCTTCGATGAGCTCCCTTACTATTGCCTCGTTTCGAAACCCCTAGGATTTCCCTAGGAACCCTGCGCAACCCATGGCGGAGAGGTCCTCCATCAATTCGACCCTCTCTCGCTCACTACTGGGCTCTAAAGGAGCCACTTTCCTTACTCTAATTTCTATCTTCTGAACACTCGCTGGTCCCTAATTTCGACTGCGCTTTAGCTGTGGCATCCGTCTCTCTTTTAAATCACTACCTCCCTTCTCTCCTAGCCACACGTCTCGTTTCCTCACACACACTCCTCCGCCTTGAATCGCTCACTGCACAAGTACCGCGGTGCTTCCTTTCCCTCTCTCTCTCTCCCAATTTCCACCTCGCTCACACACTCAATTCTTTTCTAATCTCTGCGCCCGTGTAAAGAAAACAAACGCGTTCACTCACAACTCTCAGACTTTGCACAATTCACACAAAAAACATACTCACTTTGCAGACACAAACTCAAAGCACTGAGAGCGTGCCAAGTACGCTGGTGCTCCTAGGTGCAAATGACAGACAGACCCTAAAACAGTCTCTTTTATACCCTGAAAATCTCATCATTACTTTTTTTTTTTTCGTTTTTCCGGACGCGAATTCTGGATCCGTTCTTCCAATTAGGGGACTAGATCGCATTTGTTTCTAATATCCGTTCCGCTCCTTAATCCAGTTCCTTTAGGGCTTATGTTTCTAATCTTTCTAACTCCTGGCTTTTCTTTCCTCTTCCATGCCAATCCAGGTCTACTCAATCCGGATTCCGTGTCACAGAACACGATAGAGAGAAAAATCAAAAAGTTAGGTTGCAACAGCCATATGGAGTTTTGATTAGGTTTTCTAAACGAATCTCCCTACGCCTCAAAGTTGTTTTTGTCTTCTTCAGTTCTGATGATAGCTCACTTAATTTCTTGTCATACACTTCTTTCTGAATTTCAATGTACACCCAGAAGTCAATCTTCGTCTGTAAACTACTCTCACAATTCTCTTCAATTGTGGCCTATGCATGGTTCAAGCATTCGTCATAGGATGCTTGCATCCTATTAAATTCAAGTTGTAGATCTAAGAATTTGCTTTTTAACTTCTTGCTACAAGATATCAAGGTTTGATTCTCTTCTACAATTCTCTTTCTTACTGACGTTTCTGATCTGGTAAACGTAAGCAGTCAATCCCTCTCCTCGCACACGTTTACGAACTATTGCATGGCCTCTCGCAACATAGAAATTTCCCTTTGCGCTTCATTCAATGAAAATTCAAATTGGCTATATCTATTGCGTAATCGTTCAGTATACCCAAACAAACCGTTCTTCCCCTCAGCAACAAATTCAAGTAGCTGACTTACTAATTGGAAACGTGGGCGTCTACTATTGATTGGATCATGAGGATATAACGCACCATCAACCTAGAGGTCAATGTTTGATGCACCTGATTCCTGTTTTTGAAAAAAATTGGACTTCGGTGTTTAATCATGAATGGAATGATTACAAGAAACAAGCGGAGCGTACTTTACATTAATTGTTGCACTAATTTTGTAACTTTAATTTGCCATTGCTAAAATGACACAAGCAAAACAATCTGCCTTCCTAACTTTTGGACACACTAACACACTAACGTCATGGACGAAGGTGCCAAGACAACAGCCAGGTTCTCGCCGAAAAATGATACTCGCCAAAAACAGAGCCAACTGCATTGATGATTGGGACTAAGCAATCATCCCTTGATGTAGCCCATATGGAACTTTCAAGTTGAGCCACACGATCTTCAGTGACTATAGCCACTCATGATTTTTGCAAGCTGCCCACTACTCAGTTTTTCCTATTCATGAGTGTGAGCAGTTTTTTACCCACCCATGGTAAACTAGCATTGCACAACCAGGTTCTTAATATTGTTTTGTAAGTTTTGTCCTAAGGGTGCTTAGCGTCAATCCATTGTGCCTTCAAAGCAATGAATCTTTTCTAACTCCTACATGTGAAAAATAAACAAAACAACAAGAAATTCTAAATAACTATAAGTTTTACCCTTTTATCTCAACTAACTAAGCCAATGTGGTTTTTATTCAAAATGAATTCAGTCTAGATTTAAGTGATAGAACATGTTATGCCATTTCTAAAAATATAAAACTCGTCCTCATCCAAGCTTTCTAACAATAGTTATGGAAGGATGAAGTTTGACCGCTAATTGGTTCATCAAACTTCATCCATTGATTTCTACTAATCTACCTTATAATTTTACTTGAGATTTGACTTTTGGTCTCTGAACTCTATTTACTATTTGACTTTCTAATATGGTTGACTTTGGATGATTTATCTAACTTTCATTCATTTTGACCCCTAAACTTCATCCGTCTCTATCTTTCTCATTTTTCGTTGGATTTCTAAGTGTGAGACATTTTTGGAAACCTCTAAACTAAAGGTATCACAATCTGAATCTAAAACTTGGAGAAAATCTAGTTTTAATATTCTGACTTGAAAGGTTAGTTTGGCTAAGGTATTTAAAACCATCTACTTTGCAATTTGATAGTAATTTGGGTATTTAGAATCTTACCTCACTTTGTGAGTCGTCTTGGACGTTGTAGATGAGTCTTCCAGGATCTCTATTTTCCTCCATGGTTCCGTTGCTCGGAAATTTATGCTCACCACTTGAAAGTAGACTTTTAATACAAATTTGCAACTAAATTCTAGCTACTATTCTTCCTTTCTTTTATTTGGGATTTTATACTATACTTTTCTAATGGTTGGCTTAGAAAGCTCTTAACCTCCTAACCACAACTTTTCCATTTTTTTCTTGCCTAATGACACCTTGCGACATTTCACATGGTCCACCCTTCGTGTCTCAATCCTATTGGACCCCATATTTGTATGATTCTGATTCTAATTCTATTCTAATCTACTATTAATTCTCTATCTCTCATAACTTTTCATTATTTTTTGCTTGTACTTGGTGTTTAGAGAGAGATGCGAGGTGCATCAAAAGTGCGAGAGGTTTGAAGGGTTTTCGTGAGGGACACTGAAAGGTGCGCAATTACTATGCTATTCTCCCAATTTTGTTTCCTATGACAATTCTACATACTCCTATATGATCCCTTGTTTCCCTTCACCTCTATTTCTCCTCTTCTCTCTTATCTCTATCTTTTTTCCTCCCTCCTTCTATTTTTTTGTCCTTTTCTAATTCCTATGGCAAAGTTTTGAAAAGATAACCAGAAATAAATTTCAAGTTCCAAGGTTTTGTTTGTGAGGAGGGGAGGTCAATTCCCCTCCCTAGCCAAAGGCCGCACTGCCCGGCCGAGGCGCCTGGGCGACCTACCAAGCGGCTGGGTAGCTGGGCCGGGGCTTCACCTCCCGGTCCCAGGTCCTGGCCAGGGGCGCCTAGCTCCCCTTGCCGGGGGTTTGGTCGCCCTAGCAGGGGTGAATTCGGGGCTGACTCTAGAAGCTAGCCCCCAAAAAAATAACACAAATTTGGAATTTTTGCAGATTTTCTCATGACAAATATTTTTTCCTAGGCGGCAACTTGGAGGCAAACTTGGAAATTTTTTGGGAAGGATTCTAAGTCAAAGCTACGTTGTCTTTTGGATAATATTCTAAATTCTAAAATAATTTCTAATACTTAAATTCAAAGCTCCGCCGTTTTCTTGAAAATACTCTAAATTCTAAGACAATTTCTAATACACAAAGTCAAAACTTCGTCGATTTTGACAAAACCAGAAGTGCACAAGACAATTTCAATGAAGTTAAGTTTGATTCAAAATTTGTTAGAGCAAGGAGGTTAGTACAAACACTTGTTAGTTCAAGAACGTTTACAACAAATTAGTACATCCACAACAAGCTTTAGGGAATTTCTCAATTAAGGAATTTTTCACTTAGAAGGTTAGAAGAAAAAACGTACACTAGAAGTCCTCCAAAATGGCATAGCCAAACTTATGGTGGAGGAGGATCTAGAAATAATACAATAACTTCAACACAAACACTAGAAGTCTTCCACAACGGCATAGCCAGACTTATGGTGGAAGAGGTTCCAAGATTAGTACAACCACATAAAACTCAACCAATTGGAAACGTAGCAAAGTTAATATAAAAAAAATTCAAACATATACAACAAAGGCAAACTTTGAAGGGACCCCAATGTCCTTGAAAGAAAGCTTCAAAAACAACAACAATGAAGCTTGAAATGCTCAAAAACACACAAAATTTGGCAACTTGGCCTAAATGACCAAAATCCAACTAAATGGACCCAAATGAAAACAAGGCGGTTCAAAATGAACCTAAGGGTGTTTTGAGAGTAAAATGGATGCCCTTATATACTCTCCCAAGGGCACCCCCTTCCTCTCTTTTCCTACAAGGTAATCTTATCAATTAAGATTTTTCATCTAATTTGCCCAATTTTCACTTCTACGCTGGTCCAAATTCCTAACTTTTGGAGAAATGCTCCAAATCACAAACGGATTGCGCCATTGGCTTCAGAAGGTCACTTTTAGTCTAAGGAAGCCCGGCTCCCTTTTTTCCTACGTCAAAATCACAAAGATTTTTAGCGCTAACAAAAAGACCAAAATTGGATAAAAATCCAACTTTTGGAGATCAACTTTTCTAAGAAAAGTAAATAGCCTAGGCTCTTTAGTAGGTGTAAGGGAGTAAGAAAAGGCCCCGCTTTGACCTTAATCCGATTTCGTATGCTCCCCGTACGCCGGTCAACTCCATGATTAATCTTGAAATTTGCCAATTTTGGAGGATCTTGATGGTTTTGCATCTTTTGACTATCGGAATGTCATGAAACTTATTGGAGCTTGTTATTAACATAAAAGAAGCTATCCTAACTTTTAGTAAGATTTTACCACTGCCTAGATAATTTCTAGGAATTTCCCATCATTAATTTCAGCGGTTGACTACCTAGAAAAAGATCTTTTGAAGATCAGAAAAAACCGAGAATTTTCATGGAACCTTTCATGGAGTTCCACAAGGGATGTGCAAACTCATATTCCCATTTTGCACATCTAAGGAAGGAGAATCAAATCCTGCTATCTCCTTTAACTTTTGGTAAAAAGGGAATCTTCCAAATAGAAGGGAATCTTGGTGAGCCGATTGCTTCGTTGGACTCCTGGCATGATTTCCACTTTGAACTACCGTACTTAAGTTGTAGATGCCCTCCTATGATTTGTCTTGAGTTTTCTTCACCTGTAGGCTAACAATTGGAGTTTCTACTATTTTGCTAATGGAATGGGAAAACTGAAACCTCTCTTTGGGAATCTATACTAAGGTTTTTACATAGTTCCCTTGGACCAATTTGGTTAAGATTTGTCACTGAAAGGCAGGTTTAGACAAGTTGGGCAATTTCTACTAAACATGGTTATTTTGTACAATTTCTGGGTTTCTATCCTATCTACATGCAGGATTTGGTTACAAATAACAAGAAATGCTTCAATTAGGACCAATGGTCATATTGGTATGTGACATCTCCGTTTCGGTTATTCACTCTTTTTTGGGCTTTTTGTATATAAAACTACACTCAAAACTTTATAAAATCCAAAAAAAACAATTCCAAAGCATGAGTGACCAAATGGGCACTTACAATGAGCAAATTTGATCAAAGGCAAGAGGCCCTACACTGGCCTCCTTTTTTTCCTAATGACATTTCCCTTCCTGATCAATTCCTCCCATGAATGCCTTTCCCTTTTCTTCTATGGAAACATCTTCATCTTTGCTCACGAAACAATACCAGTCATATTCATGAGTATACTTATCATCACTCGAAGTAGCTGACTACACTACCTTCTCATCAGAAATAATTGTCTTCCCAAGCTTCACGGGTCACAGCATTTTTTGGCCAATCGTGGGGTAATTCTATCCCTACTAATTGGACTTTCTCCGAATGGATACCAATAGGAAGCTCCTTTAGCGTTGTCCAATCCACCTTCTTCTTTAGTATCACTTCCGTATATACCATCTAGGCTAGAAAAAAACAAAAATCATCGTTGCAATACATCCTGTCCTCCAAATACAAAATAAACCATACCTCACAGTATTTGTGCATGAAGTCTATGTTCTTGCAGTATGCAAGATTTACCTTGTTGGTATTCACGTGTTTACGATGACGGTACAATGGGAATAACTTGGAGATGTGGCACCAATCCACATATTTTTCAACTATTAAATAACTACAAGGTTCAAGTTCAGTTTTCCAACCCTTAAAAGCCTTGATCTTGGGATGGATTAAGATCGCGACACGCTTTTTGTGCTTCTTCCTAGCTCGTGGTCGCTCCTTGTCGCAAATCTCCTTTCTCTCCTTCAAAGAAAGGGAATTAGTACTACAAAGGATGTAGTGATTAGTAGGATTAGTATTCCTCCAGTTAGCCTTTAATTCCCACTAAAGTCCAACTTAGAATAAACCACTCCGGAATCGTTCCCATGAGGACTTGAGGCTCACGGATCTAGGCTAACTTGATCTAAGCTTTTCTTTTCTCTCCTACTTTCTAATCCGAACCAGAGGTCCGGTCCGGCTACTAGTGCCGGATGGGTTCCGGAAAAGTCCGGAAACCGCCTAGTTGTCCCTTCCGGGATCCCTGGGTTTAGATGACAAGTGGCCAGATCCACCGTCCGGATATTTTCCGTGTCCAGAAACACTGATTCTCTCTCTCTCACTTGTCCTCTACTACTAATGCTAACTTAACTTCAGGGACCGGAAATATCCTACTGTTCTGTCACCTCACAAACCCGGAATGCTTACCGGACCAGATCACGCAAAGACGGTCAAGGACTACAACGACATTCTAGCATTAACCCAACACTGAGCCTTCCATTGATCGGGTAGACATCTTTGCACTTTCTTGGGCGTTACACAGAGGCTTTGACTCCGTCTATGGGGGAATTCCGGTATTCGGAATTTGGATCACATCTTACAAACTCCCGTATACAGAAGCTGCTTGCAGACTCTCAGACACCCTCATACATGAGGCAGTATCTTCCCCTTAGGCTATACCGGCATCCAGGTAGGTAGTACACTAACACTTCCTCCAAAACAATCCGGCCGATATCCCCATCAATCCAGTGACATCTGGAACCACTCACAATATCAACACTTACTAATCAAGGTAAGTTCTCAACATCCGAAAAAGGCACAAATGGACCCACACCCACAAAAGTATGCACCAAGTATAAGAAGGAAGAGAATGAAATGCCTCCAAACGCTTTGAATTAAGCTCAAAGGTTGTCGTAGCACAAGAAAGCAAAAATCCTTCTCTAAGGCTCAATATTTCTTAAAAGAGGCCTTAAAGTGACTCGAGTATTGTTCCCATGAAGATCGAATTCCTAGGTTCACAATTATCGAAAAATGATAGAGTGATGGTCACGAAACACAAAACCCCAAGAAAAACAATAGACCGGAACTTCCCCTTGGTCTCCTTGCTTTCTTAGACAAACACAACCGGATCCTTCCGGTCCAACAATTACTAATACACGTTAGACCGGATCTTCCCGATCTAACAACACTGACCGGATCTAATCCGTTTTAATACCCACTTGTTTATCACACAGACTCTCTGACTGGTTAGTTTCCTACCCCACATCTTTACACTACCTTGTAACTCTCCCAACACTTCTATTCACATACCTTAAGTAGTTTCCCGTATTTACGTTTTACAGACCGTAACCGGGATCCGCATTTCCACAGATCTAACCTTGACCTCTAGTATTCACATCCGGTCCAGATCTCTACTCGTAACCATGTCGAGTTTAACCTCTGAACGAAGAGGGATCTGCTAATTGGGATTCAGGAAGGAAGCTTATTAACTCCTACCCTCCGATTTTAAAGTGTCAAAAGTTTCACTATGTGATCAAACTTTCAAAAATAAACTTTTAAATCCTACAAATGAGAAACAGACCATCCTCACAACTAGAAAGGAAACGCAGTCGTGTCTAGCAGGTCATGCAAGCCAGTCTAATTCCTCCTAACCAATGCTACAACGACAGCCTACTGAGTTAGTTCTAAATCCGGTCTGAACTAATGGGGATCGAAGAGGGGAAACGAGCGCTGTGGAGGCATGCTGTCATAGCACAAGGAAGCACAAATCCTACCCTTAGGTGTTAAATTGATGTAAAACACCTTAGATGACTCGTGTATCGTTCCCACAGGATTTCAACGTTAGTTTCCTCAAGATATCCGGATCAGGATTCGGAAAACACCAAACCCAAGCAAAACCGGATCTAAATATTTGCAACATACAACTCTCTCAATACCCTCTCCTCTCCATATTCCAATTCCCTTACATCCACTCCGAATCTTCCACCAGTAATCGAACAAGGAGGATTGTCATAATCTTGTACTTCTCTCAATCCGGATCAATTTAGACGGATGCGGAATCGGAAAGAGGATTCCTATCCGGTTACAGTAACTCACAAAATCTTAGTTTAACCTCTACCAAGAGGGTTCTGCTCTTTGGTTTTAGGAAGGGAACGTAAACCCTACCCTTCAAACGTGTTTAGAGTGAAATGAAGATCCACTTTAAATAACAACAACAAACACCAGAATAGGAAATAGTTACTTCCTCACAACTAATCCGGATGTTGATCCAAACTAGTAGGTCACTCAAGAAACCCCTATTATCCTCTCAGTACTACAACGACAGACCTATCCAGACAGAATTCCAAGAGCATGATCCGGCACCCGATAACTAAGAGATCCTAACTACCTTCCTGTTCCTCTCTTCCGGATTCAGTAGAACCTCATCAGACGTCAGTTGGCGTTCGTTCTCCCTCCTGAAGAGTTCACCCAACCTAAGAATGGCTATCCTACTCAGAAGACTCCCAAGGAACTTCAGCAACTAAAATACCCTCTCAGTACACAAAGTTTTCTTTAACCAAATCTTAATGCTCTCAAAATCAGATCCTAGACAGAATCCGGGGGCTATTTGTCTTCCTCCACACCTGCAAACCAGCTACCCGCACTAAACAATGGTTCTAGCATTGCACGGCATACCAACACAGAACTTAGCCTTTTCAGGCCAACACTTATGAAATGGAAATCTGAAATCAATTTGCAAAGTGTTGAAAAACACAAGTATGAAAATACAACCGCCCGGGGCTTCAAGCAAACTTCAGCCCCCTTAATACACAACCCCAAGGAACCCTAAAGGTCCCCAGGAATAAAACCAAAGGACAAAAGAATGATAGGTGTCATTCCTTATCCTTCTAAGTTGACTTTCCTATCAACCCCATCCGATCCGCAAAATGTAGATCTCAGATCCTAAAAATCCGGAAAGTGCAGTCCAAGTGCATGCACCTGAAAAGCACCTCCCAAGCTGCTTCCTACCTACCAAAAACTTGGGTTTTCGGCTGACCATGCTAGGATCGCTTCCCAGAAACTTCCTAACCACTTTCCTACCAGATCTTTCACTATCCCTCTCCAAAACACTTTCCTTTCTCCACTCAACGCTTCGAAGATCGTATTGGCCCACGTCACCGTGACCCGGTTTGGCCGTTCCGGATATAGGATTGGTACTATAAATTCTAACATCCTCCTCTCTCTTGCTACCTTGCAATCTGCTACTACGTAGCCATTCTTAGGGTGAGGAGGATTAGAGAATTTACCTTCCGCGAATTTGTGAACCCGCGAAGCCATCCCCTCTCCAGATCGAGGAAAGTCGTAGACCCTCTTCTAGATGTCCATAGTCCACTTTCCGGGCAGAGCTCGGACTGTCTTGATCCATTCGTTCGACTGCTCATTCATTAGCTCCCGGATCATTTCCTCGCTTTTCAAACTCCATGGTCGGCATAGGAATCCCGCACACCCCAATTGGCTCAGATCCTCCTCCAACTGTTTCCTCTCTCCGTCATCCTTCGGAATCACTAGACAGATACTCTTGGTCTTGAAAGGAGACGACCCGCTTGCTTCCGCCTTCACCATGGTTGCAGAATTCTCCAAAACACTCAAACCTCCTACCTTTTTCTTGCCACAGCTCCCGGTCAATCCTCTTCCTCTCCACGACAAGATCCGGAAAGTAAGATTACCCAATCCTCTCACACCTCTAAAGACAGACCTCGTTCTAAGAGTGCTCCAAACCACAAAGACACAATGAGGTTTGAGGAACCAAACCCATGCGTATCCTTTCCTAGCAGTCACAGCCGTTGGGAAAGTAGCCGTTTCCGCAATCATCGCGGAGGAATCTAGCCGTTGAACGGTCCTCCGTGATGTATGGGATTACCGTTGGATCCGAGATTTCCTCTTCCCGTCCCGATAATCTTCCGATGGCGTGCGGATGCGTTTGTTTCCGGCCCCGGTATATTTTTCCGATCCCTGTTTAGTTCCTTGGATGCGGATCCGGTTCCAGATCTTTAGGAAAACAGGAAATATATAATATCTTTCTTAACCAAATTATCTATCTACTACTAATCCAATAGTGAGGTAGAGTTAATATTGGTAATATGATTAGTTTACCATTTTGTAAATCAAAATTTTTTACCAATGTCAACTCTTTACTTCTAAATTCTCTATAACCAACCTCATCCTCTCATTTTGGTCTACAACACGTGCTAACCCTTACTTCTTCCGGAGAGTATTCCTCCTCTGTACTTCTTTCGAGTCCATTTCAACTCCACACTAGAGATCCCTTCTGCCTCTATTCCCGTACACTAACCCAATATTGGACCGGATAAACTCAGCATCCGGGCACACCTTGTATCCACTTACACTCACTTTCCAGCCTGGACTTCCAAAACATGGACAAGTGTCAAGTACACACAACTATGATTTGTTCAATCACTCCAAGAACGAACCCTCAGGTACTCATGAGTATAAGAAAATAAGATAAAGATGTACACCAGGACCAAGCCAGTCCCGGATTTAAATACTAAACTACTCCCTCAAAATCCTAACCTAAAAGTAACCTACCAACCAATTAGGGTCAAACACGTTTCATTCCCTTACTACTTTCTAGCCCTATTGACTTTTACTGAAATTCCCACTACTTCCGCTAAAAGTGGATCTCAGATCCTATAATTACGGACCCGGTCACTTTCCAACTGCTAGTGGCCGTGTCATTCAAAAAGTAAACTTCCTAATTATGTACAACTATCCCAAAACTTTAGACTTTCACCACCCTATCCTCAGAAATAATCCTAAGTAACTTCCTAGGTTCTCAACTTCTTCACGGCCGGCTTCTTTACGGTTCCGGTCTTCTGTCCCTGGCGTACCTTACTCCAGGTGGCGAGCTTCTTCTTCTTGGTTGTTGTAGCCTTGGTCGTCCGAGTCTCTGCTAGTGCTTGATCCAGGTCAGAATACGGCTCCGAGTCTTCCTTAGTCCTGGATTCTTCATCCTCGTCCTCTTCTTCTTCTTTCTCCTCGTCATCGTCCTCTTCTTCTGTGCTGACAAAATTGGAGGCTTCTTCTTCTGCATGTTTGGGTGGAACATTGGCCCTAGCACTCTGAGGAGTGGTTTCCTCAATTGTTCTACCTTTTCCGGATCCTTGCCCCTGAGATCCGGTCTTCCTTTCATCCCTCAACCCAGATTCACTTTCCAAAGCTAAGTTGAGTGGGGTAGAAGGAAATACCTTTTCCGTCTTTGTGGAAGGAGTTGGAGAAACTGGAGATAATTTGCTTAGGTCGATAAACTTGTTGCTCAGCCCTGGTTTGGGCACGTTCTTCTTCTCAGACGATTCCGGTCCAGATCTCGTCTTTTCTTTATCTACGGCCTTCACCTCCTCCGATGTTTCCTTTGCCTCGCCTATTGTCTCCACTTCTCCGGTCTTCTCTTCCTCAGCAGCCTTCACTGCTTCTACTGCATGGAAAGCAATGTCTGTTATTTCCTCCAGTAGGGAAGTCATTTCTCCCTTAGGCTCCGATCGAATGGAAGAGCTTGGTAAGCCCTCCACCTTGTCCTTCGCCTGAATTTCTTCTGCGGGTATCGGAAGGGGTGCTGGTGCGAGTTCCGTCTCTATTTCCGGTTCCTGGTAAAACTCACTCTGACCTATTCTTGACCTAACTATGCCGTTTCCGGGTTTTTGGTTTCCGATTTCCGGTTACTTTTGTTAGCACTATTATCTATTCTAAAGTAACCCTATTCCGATATTCGGTTCCTAACTACTTACGGTCTACTTTTCTAAGGAAAAACGAAAAAAAATAAGGAGTAAAGAGCTCTAATCCCCTTATTTCCCTTCTAAACCTAAAGACTAGATTCTCGTGCTCCCACACCGTAATCAGAACTTATTCGGATCCGGAATCCGGATTTACCCGGAATACAGGAACCTACCGTATAGACCTCGTAGCTACGGGGGTAGGATACCGTTAGTATAACGGACCTGTAGCTGTTGTCTTGATTTCCGTAGGGAGACGGTTTAGTATTTAAGCTCTTTGTCGAGGATTTTCATCTTCACCTTCTTGTTTGGTTTTTCTGAGACTATTCGTGTGAGTAGTTGAGAGAAAGAGTGGTGAGTTAGCGACTAAATTAGGGTTACTCCTCTCTCCTCTCATTTTTGCATAGGTCTTATGGCATCCAGAGCGGTACAAAAGGTAGCGGTATCTGCTCGGATTATCTCTCCAGCTAATCCGGACAATTCAGAACTACACAAGCAGTTAGAGGAGGATTTGACTAAGTTAGGGTGTGTCGGTTTATTACACCGACCATGGAACCTTAAGAGTGAGTATATGATCCAGGAACTATTTCATGGTGTTCCGAATCAGTATGAGCTCACTCTGAGAGGACGGCCAGTCACGTGGACTAAGGACATCTGGGTGGATGTCTATCAATTCCGGAAGAGCGGAAACGGATTAGCGTCAAGGACGGGCCGTTTTGTAGCCGAGAAGTTCATAAGGTCTGCAAACCCTAAGGACGGGTTCACTATTAGCGAATGTAAGGACGAGAGACATAGGCAGGTACTAGAGTTCTTCATCCCCATCCAGTACCCGGAAAAAACTACACGGGTCACCATTACGGTGGCCAATACTATTTTCGGGGCTATGGAGAACCGAGTTGTGACTAGGATAGAGTCATAGCCAAGATAGTTGCTAAATTATTAGATCATGTAACCTGCGCAAAGGCAAGTCCAGTTAGCACCTACTTGTTCCATTTATACCATCAGCAAGAACTTTTGAGCGCTGCAGAAGTAATCTAGTATGACCCTGGAAAGGCCATTCTGTCATACGGACTTTCTGGGGAGGAAGCGGAAGATCCGGTCGAGTCGGAACCGGAAGAACATCCCGAGGAATCCCTGACCGATCCTAGGAATAAAAAAAGGAAGTCGACCGATCCAGGGTCACGATCCAAGCCACCGGCGATGGAGAGGGAGGAGTCAAGTAAAGGACCGGAAGTAGAAACCGAATCAGCATTTTTCAATGCTGGGTTTGAATGGATACGCGAGGCCAAGGTACTCTACAACAGTCTAGCGGATCTGGTGATAGATACAGCGGAAGTTTTGAAAGTGGAACCAGATCAGATTGTGGAAGCCATCAAGCGATTGCCCAAGCCAGAAGATCTAAAGCAAAGGAAGGATCGGATTCAGGAGTTGGAGGCAGAACGGAACCAACTCCAGGCCCGACTAAATTGGACGGAAGGGGAGATGGCAGCTTCAAAGGAGAAAGAGAAGGAGGCTCTCTCTCTTGTCAAGAACCTATCTGAAGCAATCGACATCAAGGTCGACGTCATCACGAAAGCGGCTTTGTTTGACTCGAAGATGATATCGGAAGGCCACATCACCAGGACCAAGATAGTGACCATCCTCGTGGACTTCATTGCAAAGATAGAGCGGATTTTAGGAGAGCTACAGCAGCTACTGGCGGCCATCGATCCAAATTAGGTGATGGATTTCTCAACCTTTCCGGAACTTCTTTTTGTCTTGGGTACTCCAGGGAGACCGATAGCAGATCGAGCAGCTCGAATGGAGGGACTGAGAAGGATACTCACGCCAGTTGAGCCTGCCTCCAGCAAGATGCGGATGACGGAGCTAAATTTGAGGCCAGCTTCGGAACTGGAACTTGAGTCCAGTGTGAAATCGGTTCCGGTACCACCCAAAGTCTCGACTTTGGAAATTCCTAGGACGCAAACGGTACCGAACCTTATGAGGGGGACATTTAAAGTTCCAGAACAGCAGGTTAGAGGAAACCTCATCAACCGGAATCAGAGGAATGACCAATCCAGCCCGAACGAATCCGGAAGGATTTTCGCATATGCAAGAGACTATATCGGAAAAGAAAAGCAAATCCGCAACAATGGAGGAGACACCACCAAAGAAGGAGAAGGAAGTTCAAGTCACTCATTGACAATTCCGAAGAAGAGAGTGCGCACTCCACTTCCAGAACTGAGGGGGACAACCATCCGTCTCCTGCAATGCGCCACATCCAAACTCGAGCGACAACGAAAACGACTCCAGCCAAAAGTACGAAGGGGACGCCAACCAATCAAGCAAGCAGCCGCTTGAAGAAGGGTTGGAAGCCAAAACATTACAATTCTTAGGAAGAGTAGTATCGGATCCGGAACGGGTTTCCGAGCGTGGGTGTGGGAATCTGGAATCCGGAAACGGATCAATGATACAAGAATTAGGTGAGAAAAATAGGGAAAATAAAAAAAAAAATATAGTTAGAACGTGATTTTTGTATGAGATAATCCAAATTAGGAAATAAGCGTTCCGGCAAAACCCGTAACCAGAACTTATCCGGATCCGGAATCCAAATTGACCTGGAACGCAAGAACCTACCATATAGATCTCGGAGCTATGGGAGTAGGATACCGTTAGTACAACAGACCTGTAGCCGTTGTCTTGATTTCCGAAGGGAGACGGTTTAGTATTTAAGCTGTTTGCCTAGGGTTTTCCTCTTCACTTTCCTGCTTTGTTTCTCTGAGACGGTCCGTGTGAGTAGTTGAGAGAAAGAGTGGTGAGTTAGCGATTGAAGCAGGGTTACTTCTCTTTCGTTCTTGCTTAGATCTTATGGCATCCGGACCAGTACGGAGGATAGCGGTATCTGCCCGGGTCATCTCTCCGGCCATTCCGGCCAATCCGGAACTACACAAGCAGTTAGAGGAAGACTTAACTAAGTTAGGGTGTGTCGGTCTACTACACCGACCATAGAACCTCAAAAGTGAGGATATGATTCAGGAGTTACTTCATGGTGTTCCGAATCAGTATAAGCTCCCTTTGAGGGGGCGGCCAGTCACGTGGACCGAGGACATCTGGGCGGATGTCTATCAGTTTCGGAAGAGCGGAAACGGTTTAGCATCAAGGACGGACCGTTTTGTAGCTAGGAAGTTCACAGGGTCTACAAACCCTAAGGACGGGTTCGCTATTAGCGAATGCAAGGACGAGAGACATAGGCGAATACTAGAATTTCTCATTCCCATCTTGTATCCGGAAAAACCTACACGGGTTACCATTACGGTGGCCAATACTATTTTCGGGGCTATGGAGAACCGAGTGGTGCACTTGGGTAGAGTCATAGCCAGGATAGTGGCTAAGTTAGCGGATCATGTGACCCGAGCAAAGGCGAGTCCAGTTAGCACCTACTTGTTCCATTTGTACCATCAGTAGGAACTTCTGAGTGCAGCGGAAATAATCTAGTATGACATCGGAAAGGTAATTTTGTCATACGGCCTTTCCGGGGTGGAAGCGGAAGATCCGATCGAGTCGGATCCGGAAGAATTTCCCGAAGAACCCTTGACCGATCCGAGGAACAAGAAGAGGAAGTCAACCGATCCGGGGTCGCGATCCAAGCCACCGGCAATAGAGAGGGGGGAGTCCAACAAAGGACGGAAGTGGAAATTGAATCAGCATTTTTCAATGTTGGGTTCGAGTGGATATGCGAGGCCAAGGTACTCCACGACAGCCTAGCGGATTTAGTGATAGATACTGCGGAAGTTTTGAAGGTGGAGCTAGACCAGATTGTGGAAGTGGTCAAGCGACTGCCCAAACCGGAAGATCTAAAAAGAAGGGAGGATTGGATTCAAGAGTTGGAGGCAGAACGGAACCAACTCTAGGCCCGATTGAATTGGGCAGAAAGGGAGATGGTAGCTTCGAAGGAGAAAGAGAAGGAGGCTCTCGTTCTAGTCAAGAACCTATCGGAAGCAGTTGACATCAAGGCTGACGTCATCACAAAAGCTTCTTTGTTTGACTCAAAGCTGATATCGAAAGGCCACATCACCGGAACCAAAGTAGTGACCATCCTTGTGGACTTCACTGCGAAGATAGAGCGAGTTTTGGGAGAGCTTCGGCAGCTATTAGCGGCCATCGATCCAAATCAGGTGATGGATTTCTCAACATTTCCGAAACTTCCTTTTGTTTCGAGTACTCCGAGGAAGCTAGTGGCAGATCAGACAACTCGAATGGAGGGATTGAAGGGGATATTCACACCAGCTGCACCTACCTCCAACAAGATGCGGATGACGGAGCTGAATTTGAGGCCAGCCTCGGGACCGGAACTTGAGTCTAGCGTGAAATCGGTTCCAATACCATCCAAAGCCTCGACTCCGGAAATTCCCAAGGCGCAAACGGTACCGAACCTTTTGAGGGGATCGTTTAGAGTTCTAGGACAGCAAGTTAGGGGAGACCTCATTAACCGGATTGGTGGTGTCGCAGCACAGAGTAAGCAATTTCCCTATTATTCTCACAAAAATCACTCTAGAGCATAACAAAATGACCCTAAAGATCGAACCCACGAGATCCTGTGAAGTAGCTAACCCTAACAAGGAGCTAAACCCAATTAACCCTTAAATTCTAACTTCTGGTTCTACCTCTGAAAACCGGAACATCCAAAACCAACCGGAAGACTACGACCAGATTTTGTCCTAATTCCGATTTCACTAGTTTTCCGGCTTATTGACTAACTTCCCAATTCAGGGCCCTGCAACTTCCGGTCCTAAGTGTTCTCCTGGGCGGATCCGTTCCGGTCCACCCTTCCGTATCCGGTTTAGTTTTGCCTCTGTTTTACCATCAGAGGGTTCGCCGCTTGCTTTTGAAAGTGGTAGGCCCACCACTCCTTCCGTGACTTATAGTGGCTGAAGACCCACTCTCCTATCCGCTAATTCCCTAACTAATTCGGATCCGGTTTGATCCTTCACAGCAATCCGGATCACAAGTCACACAAAGACCCCCCCCCGTACGATCCTCTCATACTACAACGACCTTAATGGTGAATCCGTTCTATACGAAGTTAGGTGGCTACAAGTGCACCCGTCCGTTCCAACCTCTACAAAGCTCTTCCGTTTACCAACAACGGTGGCAAGACCTTACAAGAGCCAAGACACTCAACCGGATTTTCCACCCAGGAGTTCTAGCGCAGCTAAGGAATCCCTCCCTATCCGCCTAGCCTAATCAACGGCTTTCTCACCCGGAATGTAAAACTTCTGCAGATGCTGAGGATCTGGAATCCACTCCTAACTCTTCATAACCTACTCACATGTACTTAGAACCGGAAAGACACATCAAAGGGAGAACTCTGCCAACACACCCATACATATCCTCTTACTCCAACTCCGTGCACTCCTGCCAACACTCGGGAAAAACACACAAAGCCAGATCAATGGAAAGTACGCAAAGAAATGACAAAAGAACTCTCCCAATCTCTAGCTCAGAGACTGTTTTATATACAAAAAGCAAAAGCAAAAAGTGAATACACGATTTCCGCCTCTAAAGGCACTGACAATCCGGTCCTACCTAATTCTAACCGGATTCTATTCCGGTTCATACTCTACCAATCCGGTTCCTGCTTCTAACTCCCACTTCTACAAAACTTCCTATTCTGCCTCGCATACTCGAGATCCGATGGTAGGACTCTCGGCACGTCTCTCCAACTATTCGAACACCTTAGTTAGATTCCGGTTCCGTTCCCCATCCGAAGGTGGAACCAGGTGATCTTCATCAGTTTCCAGGAAGTCTAAGTCGATCGACTGCGGTCCGGTCGTGGGCGTCTTCTTCTGTGCCCTGCTTGACTGGGGCGTCTTGTCCTTCCCTGGTTCCTGAGCTGCCTCTTCCGGAAACAAGTCTGAAAGTGAAAGTTCAAAGAGCCGGACCGGAATCTCTGTCAGCTTCCGGCTGCTCTCCACGATCCGGTCCGTTGACTCCCGTGCCTTGGACAAGAGCTTCTCCATCTACTCCTCAAAATCGGTGAGGATGTGCACCACCCTTGTTTCGGATATCTTCTTTTCCTTGTGCACCTCCTCTTCGAACAGGCACGCCTTGGTGATTGCGGCTCTGGGTCCTTCGAGCACGTCCTTCACCTTCGCGGCCAACCTCATCATCTCCTCCGCCATCTCCCTTGTCACGGTGGCGTTCTCGTTCAAGGCGAAAACCTCGACTTTGAGGGTGTCAACCTCATCATGCACTTGCTTGCTTTCCGCCTTCATCTTCCGGAGGTCATCCGGATTGATGATACTCTCAGCTACCCGGAGTGGCAGCTGACTATCCGGTTCCGCTCCAATCAAGTGCGCGATCTCCCCAATCGTCCGCTTCTTAATTTCCCAATCCGCCCGAATTCCGCAAAGGATCCCAACCAACTCGTCGAATGGATCTCCGGTTCCCAATCCGGATGGCACATCCGGTCCAGCTGGAGCCTCCATTTTGGACGGCCGAGGGTGAACCGGAAGCGTTCCTCGATTTCGGGGTGGCGTGGTCTTCTGCCTCTTGGAGATGAACTGCAGGTCCTCTTCTTCTTCTTCTTCCTCCTCCTCGGTTTTGTTCCCGGAATCTGCTTCCCGATCAAACTCGAATTCACCATACTTCATGGTCCGCTCCTGGGCCTTCCAAACCTTTGTCTCCACTTCCGTCAGCAATTTTTGTTGCTAGTAGAGGTGGTACACGTAAGGGCACAGTGGGGTGGCCCTACTTTTCCCTACTCTTGTAGTGAGCTGGGACACCAGATCGAAGAAGATCCGGCCCAGTCTACTTTCTGGTTTCCGCACAACGCTTCGAAGATTGTGTTACCTAGGGTGATGGTCACCCTCGTGGGCTTTTCCGGATGCAAGACCGAAACAAGGAACTACAGCAGGTGACACTCTCGGTCATCGATACAGTCCTCTACCGCGTAGCCATCCTTCGGATTCACGGCACTTCCAAACTTGCCCTGGATGAAATCATCTTTCTGGCTGGCAAGCCCGAGTCCTCCCGTCCGGAATCCGTAGACGGCTCACCACAAATCCTCGGTCCACTGGACCGAATTCCCTCTCAGGGTGTTATTGAACTCGTTCGATACGCCACCCAGAAGCTCCCTAATCATCCTCTCATCTTTGAAACCCCAAGGTTTCAAGGCTAATCCCTGACAACCCATGGATGCTAAGTCATCCTTGAGTTCTCCCTATTCCGGTTCCTTGGTCGGTATGACCGGAACCACTTTCCTTAACTTCACTTCACTCGGGGGTGGGGTGCTAGAGCCTGTTCTCTTCCGCCTCATCGGCGGCATGAAGGCGGCCCTACCCGGATTCACTCTCTTCTGACCCAACAAGGGAACACTCACACTCTCAGCCTCTCGCTGTTCCGTATCCGCTCGCGCTCAAATCTCACCCACTCGCGCCCGGAGACGATCTCTCCGTCTCACCCGTCATCCCTCTCACTCACTACCAGATTCTCTCACACTCTCAGCTCCTCGCCGCCGTAACAGAAAGGATCAGGTGCTAAGACAAAAAACGACAACACGAAGATAATGCGAAAACCAAAGACCTGAAAATGGGCAAGGTCAGGCCTTATATAATCCTGACGCCTTGGACTGGTCATTATGACAAGTCGGACATCCGTTCCGGTCCTTGTCATCCGGTTCTCTCCAATCCGGTCAAGGAGAATCCGGTTGGAATTCCATTCCGGTTGGAAATCCAATCCGGTCCGCTTCTACCTAGAACCAGATTAGTTTCGTAAGGTTCTCTTGTGACTATTTTTGATTTATCTCCCTCCTTTTAGCTAGATCCGAATACCTATTTCTAATTTCCGTTCCACTCAAAAAAATAAACGAAAAAAAATCAAAAATATGAGTTGTCACAGGTGGTATGACCAATCCGGCCCAGACGAATCCAGAAGGGTTCGCGCACATGCAAGAGACTACACTGGAAAAGACAAGCGAACCCACAACACTAGAGGAGACACCGCCAGAGAAGGAGAAGGATGTTCAAGTCATCAAAGATTCCGAGGAAGAGAGTGCGCACTCCACTTTCGGAACCGAAGGAAACAGCGATCCGTCTCCCGCAGCGCACCATATCTAGACTCGAGCAACAACGAAGACAACTCCAGCCCAGAATATGAAGGGAACGCCAACCAATCAAGCGGGCAGCCGCTTGAATAAGGGACAAAAGGCAAGACATTAGAATTTGTAGGAAAAGTAGTACAGGATCCGGATCGGGTTTCCAAGCATGGGCCCAGTTTCCGGAATCTTAGGTGGATAGTACGGAAATCCGGCAATCTCGGGCGGTAGTTATTAGCCTTTTCGGATATCCCGAGGTGTTCAGTGATTGGTAACCTGGATTTCCGGGTTTCCTTTTCAGGCTTTTAGGAGTGGACTTTGGATTTTTGTGTTAGTATTTTAGAGGCGGGTCAGTTAGTGATCGGGATTCCATTCTATTCTATCCCATCTTAGTGCTTTCACGTATGTATTACAATTTTTTTTTCTTAATCTAAGTCAGCCAAGGTGCCTCTAGCTGCACTTTGCTTAGACAGAGTCTTTGGCTGAGTGTATGCATGTGTGTTGTTGTGGACGGCCCAAGAGAAGACCAAAGTCATGGAAGAAGAGCACCGCCGGCAGATGGAGGCACTATGCCGGAGTGTGACCCAGCTCCGGAGTTCCTTGGAGATTCCAGCGGACTACATCAACAAGGCCCGGTTGTTCAAAGTCAACTTCGACATAGCCGCAAGCTCAAGCCGGGTGCCTATAGTCAAGTGTCTATTGGAGCAGGCAAGACGGATGGACGCATCGCGAGCAAAGATGCGGGAACTGGTGGAGTATTTGGCACCCGCAGAGCCAAATCTGGTAGACCCTCCTCCTTCCTCTCCCATACATACCTTGCCGGGTGTGAGTGCCCATTTGGTCACTCATGCTTTGGAATTGTTTTTTTTGGATTTTATAAAGTTTTGAGTGTAGTTTTATATACAAAAAGCCCAAAAAAGAGTGAATAACCGAAACGGAGATGTCACATACCAATATGACCATTGGTCCTAATTGAGGCATTTCTTGTTATTTGTAACCAAATCCTGTATGTAGATAGGATAGAAACCCAGAAATTGTACAAAATAACCATGTTTAGTAGAAATTGCCCAACTTGTCTAAACCTGCCTTTCAGTGACAAATCCTAACCAAATTGGTCCAAGGGAACTATGTAAAAACCTTAGTATAGATTCCCAAAGAGAGGTTTCAGTTTTCCCATTCCATTAGCAAAATAGTAGAAACTCCAATTGTTAGCCTACAGGTGAAGAAAACTCAAGACAAATCATAGGAGGGCATCTACAACTTAAGTACGGTAGTTCAAAGTGGAAATCATGCCAGGAGTCCAACGAAGCAATCGGCTCACCAAGATTCCCTTCTATTTGGAAGATTCCCTTTTTACCAAAAGTTAAAGGAGATAGCAGGATTTGATTCTCCTTCCTTAGATGTGCAAAATGGGAATATGAGTTTGCACATCCCTTGTGGAACTCCATGAAAGGTTCCATGAAATTTCTCGGTTTTTTCTGATCTTCAAAAGATCTTTTTCTAGGTAGTCAACCGCTGAAATTAATGATGGGAAATTCCTAGAAATTATCTAGGCAGTGGTAAAATCTTACTAAAAGTTAGGATAGCTTCTTTTATGTTAATAACAAGCTCCAATAAGTTTCATGACATTCCGATAGTCAAAAGATGCAAAACCATCAAGATCCTCCAAAATTGGCAAATTTCAAGATTAATCATGGAGTTGACCGGCGTACGGGGAGCATACGAAATCGGATTAAGGTCAAAGCGGGGCCTTTTCTTACTCCCTTACACCTACTAAAGAGCCTAGGCTATTTACTTTTCTTAGAAAAGTTGATCTCCAAAAGTTGGATTTTTATCCAATTTTGGTCTTTTTGTTAGCGCTAAAAATCTTTGTGATTTTGACGTAGGAAAAAAGGGAGCCGGGCTTCCTTAGACTAAAAGTGACCTTCTGAAGCCAATGGCGCAATCCGTTTGTGATTTGGAGCATTTCTCCAAAAGTTAGGAATTTGGACCAGCGTAGAAGTGAAAATTGGGCAAATTAGATGAAAAATCTTAATTGATAAGATTACCTTGTAGGAAAAGAGAGGAAGGGGGTGCCCTTGGGAGAGTATATAAGGGCATCCATTTTACTCTCAAAACACCCTTAGGTTCATTTTGAACCGCCTTGTTTTCATTTGGGTCCATTTAGTTGGATTTTGGTCATTTAGGCCAAGTTGCCAAATTTTGTGTGTTTTTGAGCATTTCAAGCTTCATTGTTGTTGTTTTTGAAGCTTTCTTTCAAGGACATTGGGGTCCCTTCAAAGTTTGCCTTTGTTGTATATGTTTGAATTTTTTTTATATTAACTTTGCTACGTTTCCAATTGGTTGAGTTTTATGTGGTTGTACTAATCTTGGAACCTCTTCCACCATAAGTCTGGCTATGCCGTTGTGGAAGACTTCTAGTGTTTGTGTTGAAGTTATTGTATTATTTCTAGATCCTCCTCCACCATAAGTTTGGCTATGCCATTTTGGAGGACTTCTAGTGTACGTTTTTTCTTCTAACCTTCTAAGTGAAAAATTCCTTAATTGAGAAATTCCCTAAAGCTTGTTGTGGATGTACTAATTTGTTGTAAACGTTCTTGAACTAACAAGTGTTTGTACTAACCTCCTTGCTCTAACAAATTTTGAATCAAACTTAACTTCATTGAAATTGTCTTGTGCACTTCTGGTTTTGTCAAAATCGACGAAGTTTTGACTTTGTGTATTAGAAATTG
Organism: Climacium dendroides; assembly: GCA_950106755.1. Lineage (NCBI taxonomy): Eukaryota > Viridiplantae > Streptophyta > Bryopsida > Hypnales > Climaciaceae > Climacium > Climacium dendroides. Next base: position 1,205,766 of record OX467086.1, read on the forward strand.
TCTTAGAATTTAGAGTATTTTCAAGAAAACGGCGGAGCTTTGAATTTAAGTATTATAAATTATTTTAGAATTTAGAATATTATCCAAAAGACAACGTAGCTTTGACTTAGAATCCTTCCCAAAAAATTTCCAAGTTTGCCTCCAAGTTGCCGCCTAGGAAAAAATATTTGTCATGAGAAAATCTGCAAAAATTCCAAATTTGTGTTATTTTTTGGGGGGCTAGCTTCTAGAGTCAGCCCCGAATTCACCCCTGCTAGGGCGACCAAACCCCCGGCAAGGGGAGCTAGGCGCCCCTGGCCAGGACCCGGGACCGGGAGGTGAAGCCCCGGCCCAGCTACCCAGCCGCTTGGTAGGCCGCCCAGGCGCCTCGGCCGGGCAGTGCGGCCTTTGGCTAGGGAGGGGAATTGACCTCCCCTCCTCACAAACAAAACCTTGGAACTTGAAATTTATTTCTGGTTATCTTTTCAAAACTTTGCCATAGGAATTAGAAAAGGACAAAAAAATAGAAGGAGGGAGGAAAAAAGATAGAGATAAGAGAGAAGAGGAGAAATAGAGGTGAAGGGAAACAAGGGATCATATAGGAGTATGTAGAATTGTCATAGGAAACAAAATTGGGAGAATAGCATAGTAATTGCGCACCTTTCAGTGTCCCTCACGAAAACCCTTCAAACCTCTCGCACTTTTGATGCACCTCGCATCTCTCTCTAAACACCAAGTACAAGCAAAAAATAATGAAAAGTTATGAGAGATAGAGAATTAATAGTAGATTAGAATAGAATTAGAATCAGAATCATACAAATATGGGGTCCAATAGGATTGAGACACGAAGGGTGGACCATGTGAAATGTCGCAAGGTGTCATTAGGCAAGAAAAAAATGGAAAAGTTGTGGTTAGGAGGTTAAGAGCTTTCTAAGCCAACCATTAGAAAAGTATAGTATAAAATCCCAAATAAAAGAAAGGAAGAATAGTAGCTAGAATTTAGTTGCAAATTTGTATTAAAAGTCTACTTTCAAGTGGTGAGCATAAATTTCCGAGCAACGGAACCATGGAGGAAAATAGAGATCCTGGAAGACTCATCTACAACGTCCAAGACGACTCACAAAGTGAGGTAAGATTCTAAATACCCAAATTACTATCAAATTGCAAAGTAGATGGTTTTAAATACCTTAGCCAAACTAACCTTTCAAGTCAGAATATTAAAACTAGATTTTCTCCAAGTTTTAGATTCAGATTGTGATACCTTTAGTTTAGAGGTTTCCAAAAATGTCTCACACTTAGAAATCCAACGAAAAATGAGAAAGATAGAGACGGATGAAGTTTAGGGGTCAAAATGAATGAAAGTTAGATAAATCATCCAAAGTCAACCATATTAGAAAGTCAAATAGTAAATAGAGTTCAGAGACCAAAAGTCAAATCTCAAGTAAAATTATAAGGTAGATTAGTAGAAATCAATGGATGAAGTTTGATGAACCAATTAGCGGTCAAACTTCATCCTTCCATAACTATTGTTAGAAAGCTTGGATGAGGACGAGTTTTATATTTTTAGAAATGGCATAACATGTTCTATCACTTAAATCTAGACTGAATTCATTTTGAATAAAAACCACATTGGCTTAGTTAGTTGAGATAAAAGGGTAAAACTTATAGTTATTTAGAATTTCTTGTTGTTTTGTTTATTTTTCACATGTAGGAGTTAGAAAAGATTCATTGCTTTGAAGGCACAATGGATTGACGCTAGGCACCCTTAGGACAAAACTTACAAAACAATATTAAGAACCTGGTTGTGCAATGCTAGTTTACCATGGGTGGGTAAAAAAGTGCTTATACCGGGTCCAGAGGAAACTGTTCTTCCGGAATCCGTTGTTACAGAAGTGTTGCCAGTGGTACCGCCTGTCCCTGAGCTTTCACCACCACCGGACAAACCAGGATTGGATTGGAGTACCGTTGTACCTAAAGGCAGTGAGGACCTCTTCTAGGAGAATCCGATCATTGACCTTACAGTTACTCCTTCGGAGACAAGGGGGATTCGGTCTATTCAGTCGTCTCTCTACTATAAAAGTACCTTGAAAAATTCCCGAGGAAATCCAGAAGTTCCAATAGTCGGAACCTGGAGTGCAGACAGAGGAACCGGTATCACGGGAGGTCCAAGCTGGGGAGCAAAAGGCCCTGAGGTGTTTCCTCCGGGGAATACTTGGAAGAAGATATATCAAGACCTGTTAAAAGAAGTTATTCCTCCTAAGGATAAGAATGCAGAGGAATAAGAAACAATTTTGTACATACTTGTAACAATACTGGAGTCCGGCCACCGAGCCGGAAAAATAGGATCTAGTGGATTACCGGAAACCTAGTGGACCAGTAGGAATATTTTGTAGGATTTTGAAGATGATGTTAGGTTTAGTATAAGTTAGATTTTGGTGGACCTTTGTGGTCATTCACACTCACTCACCACATTATTTTCAGTTTGTACATTTTGAGCTTAATTCAAAGTGTTTGGAGGCTTTCGATTTTCTTCCTTCTTATATTTGGTGCATACTTGTGGGGGTGGGGGTCCATTCGTGCCTTTTCCGGATGCTGAGAGCTTACCTTGATTAGCAAAAGTCAGCTTGTGAGTGGTTCCGGACGTCACTGGATTGATGGGGAGATCAACCGGATTGTTCTGGAGGTAGTATTAATGTGCTGCCTGCTTAGATGCCGGTATAGCTTGAGGGGAGGATACTGCCTCGTGTGTGAGGGTGTCTGAAAGGCTGCAAGGAAGCTTCTGTATATGGGAGTTTGTACGACATGCCCGAATTCCAAAATTCCCCCATAGACGGAGTCAAAGCCCTAGTGTAACGCCCAAGAGAGTGCGAGGATGTCCACCCGGTCGATGGGAGGCTCAATGTTGGATTAATGCTAGAATGTCATTGTAGTCCTTGACCGTCCCTGCGTGACCTAGTCCGGTAAGTATTCCAGATTTGTGAAGTGACAGAACAACATGATACTTCCGGTCCCTAAAGTCAAGTTAGTATTAGTAGAGAGAAAGAAGGAGAGAGAGAAAGAGGGAGAGAGTCAGTGTTTCCGGACAAGGTAAACATCCAAACGGTGGATTTGGCCACTTGTCAACTAAACCCAGGAATCCCGGAAGGGACAATTGAACGGTTTCCAGACTTTTCCGGAACCAATCCGGCACTAGTAGCCGGACCGGACCTCTGGTCCGGATTAGAAAGTAGAAGAGAAAGGGAGAGCTTAGATCTAAATTAGCCTATAGATCCGTGAGCCTCGAGTCCTCGCGGGAACGATTCCGGAGCGGTTTATTCTAAGTGGGTCCTTAGAGGAAATTAAGGGCTAATCGGAGGAATACTGGTCCGACTAATCACTATAGAAGTGGATGTATCAATGACAAAATGGAGAATAGGGAGAGGACATGCATACTGTATTGGAGTACTTCTCTCCAAAAACATACTCTAAAATATATAAAAGAAACAATTCAAAAGCAGCACAATACACTCTGCAAACAGTATAAAGATGCAAAAACTATGGAGGAGGCAAAGACACGTTACCTAGCAATTTGTTCATGGTGGTTATCATCAGGTGCTACCACGGAAGATGTGCTTCATCACTTGGAGCATTGATTGGCATTTTGGCATTTCAGATATCGACAATGGGGGGGCTTCATGCAAATGGTAAGAGAATATTTACTTTTCTGTATGTCAATTTATTACCATACAAACAAGTTGTAGTCATATTGGATTTGAAAAATGAATAGTATGTTGATGACGTATTTGTTTGAGCAAAAATAGTATGTTTTTCTAATTAATTAACTAGGAATGTCTTTCATCCCATTTGAACTATACATGCACATAGTTCATGGTCTTCACTATTTTCTATGGCTGGAATGAATGAAAGTATTTATGAGAAGTAATTTTGATTATTGGATGCATGTCTAGGATTTGAATTTGGAGGAAATGGCAGACATGCCTTCGTGCAATCTATTAGAGACAGTTCATAATAAGTGGCTTCAAATGTTTGGCAACCGAGGAAACAATTTGTTTGATACTACATGTGATGATAGCATCCGTGCGTGGATGCAAATGACAAACTACCGTGCATATTTGAGAGGCTATGCCTTTAGATCCGGTCCGTCAAAGAGGGAGTTGAAGTTGAGAGCTGCAAGACGAAGTGGAGATCCTATGAAAATGGTAGAAGCATTGAATTCCCTACCTGGGTCTGAAGGAATTGGAAGTCGTATACCACATTTGGAAGGAGAAGAGATCTTTGGGAGCACAAAGAGGAAATTGGACGTTCCAATTGGCGATGCAGGAGATTCACATCGACTAGACAAAGTAAATTTATCTCAACCTCATATCCGAATAAGGTCCACTATTCCTCCTATAAACTCTTCAGAGGACAAAGGAAAAGAACCAGAGTCAAATAGGTATAACCATGTCACAATTGCATTTGAAAGCGACTGTGACACATCGAAGTGGCACATTGCAAGGATCAATTACAAATCTCATGCTAAGTGTCAAGCTCAACAGCGAGGGTTAAATATCAAGTACACTACTCAAATTGCAAAAGGACGAAAGTGAACACCAACTTCAACTTATCATGGTAGAAAAGAAGATTACGGAACTAAACGAGAGGTATTTGCAAACTTTTGGTTTTGTGCAGATGATATTGAACAATGTGTGAAGGGTACGAAGCGTAAGTGGGTAATAGATTGGCCAGATGTGCCAGAAATTTGGCCTATTTTGACAGGGACAAACCTCAACCAAGATGAGATTTTGCTGTTGCAACATACTGGCTTCCGGTTGCAAGAACAACCTACATTGTCACCACGTTGCTTGTTCAGCATGTCAAAGATTTCTGAAAGTGTTCTGTATAATGAGGTCAAATTCTAGGAGTGACCTTGCTTCCTTTCCCGGGACTAAGTGCAATCATATCTCTGGAGACTGGGATAGATGAGAACAAAAATGTGTATCGAGTAGCAATGGGTATGTTCCCTTCCTGCACATGCTCAGACTTTGTAAACATGGTTACTTCAGCTATTGGAGGACGTCAATAGTATATGAATTGCAAGCACCTATATTATTTGTATTGATATTTCTGCAAGATGGACATCCATGACGACAAATTCATTCATGCACCGAGTTATAGTTTCAATGAGTTGAAACTTCTTTTACTTCGAGCAAGAATAATCACTGTGCCACAATGGAGTCCCAAGTAAACCTCATATGTATGTCAATGTTATTTTATTAATATATTTAAAATATCATTGAATTGATGTAAAGTAAAGAAAAATGGTAGCTTAAAAACTACAATTAAAAGCGATAATGTAGTTATAAAAATATGAATATGAATGACATTTTCTTTTCCTTTTTTTTTTTTTTTTTTCTTGAATTGTATTTCTCATGTCTTTCCCCTTTTTTTTCCTTGGTTTCCATTAGTATTTCCATTCTTCTTGAAATTGACTTTCATTTGTTTCGTCATGCATTTATATGTTTTTTTTATTTTTTTCCTATCCTAGGGGAGGACACTCCCCGCGCTTTACAAAGTGACTTGCGGCGAAAAATAGGGTGGATTTAATTCATCATAGGTAAAATTTATAAAGATTTTACATTTAAAGAAGGGGACTTAAAAAGTGACATGTCTTTTATAAGTAAAATAGATACCCGAAAATTATGGTCCATTAATTATTTTTTAAATGTAAAATAGGGGCCAAAGAATAGGATCCAAGGAATTCTATTTACTAGGTTCAGTTATGGTTATGCTACAGTACTAGTAAGATACAGGTACTATACAAATCTGAAGTATAACTACAACATATCTTGTAGTCAGTCGATGAATGGGGTAGTTTCCATCTGTTCTGTCTGTTAAATTTAACGACTACTGCTAGGGTTTAGGCGCGAACGATAATTTCGAGGTTGGGAGGGAGGCGCGGCAGCGTGTGTTCACGAATTTGTTTGCAAATCTGGGTGCGGTTGAGGGTTAATCACGCGATGAGTTCTCCAGCTTCTTGAGTGACGGCAGCGTGTGTTCACGAATTTGTTTGCAATCTGGGTGCGGTTGAGGGTTAATCGCGCGATCAGGGGGGCAGCTTGTTGAGGGACGGCAGCGTGTGTTCACGAATTTGTTTGCAATCTGGGTGCGGTTTAGGGTTAATCGCGCGATGAGTTCTGCTGCTTGTTGAGGGACGGCAGCGTGGAGATGGTGTTTCCGATTCGCGCGATCAGTTCTTCGGCTGAACCGTGGAGGCTGCTCTTAGGGATGGCATGCGCTTGGTTGTGGGTGCGCGATCAGATTGGTGGTGGGCTTAGGGTGAGGAGGTGAACGAAGGGGTCGGCGATTCCTTGTGCGGGGGCGCTTGCTTGTGTGTGCGCGATCAGTTGTTTGTGCCCGATCAGTTGTTTGTGCGCGACCAGTTGTTTGTGCGCAATCAGTTGTGGAATTCTGTTTTGGGGTCAGCGGCGTGACAAAGGTGTTCCCGATTCCTGGTGCGGGGTTTGCTTTTGAGGGGTGCGCGATCACCGATTCCTGGTGCGGGGTTTTGCTTTTGCAGGGTGCACGATCAGTTCTGCCTGGTGCGGGGTTTTGCTTTTGCGGGGTGCGCGATCAGTTCTGCCTAGTGCGGGGTTTGCTCTTGCGATGTGTGCAATCAGTTCTGTTTGGTGTGGGGTTTGCTTTTGCGGGGTGCACGATCAGTTCTGCTGGGGTGTGCAAGGTTCACCAGCGTGGAGGATGGTGTTCGGGATTGTTTTAGCTTGCTTGTTTGTGCGCGATCAATTGTGGTGGTGTGTTCAGGTCAGCGACGTCACGGAGTGCGGGTGTTGTTCGTGTGTTCGTTTGTGCGGGATGTACGAGGGGCAATGCGCTTGTTCACATGCATTGTAAATGTGGCAGTGTGGATGATGCACAATGCGCTTGTTCACATGTTTGGTAAATGTGGCAGTGTGGATGATGCACAATGCGCTTGTTCACATGTGTGGAAAATGTAGCAGTGTGGATGATGCACAATGCGCTTGTTCACATGTGTGGTAAATGTGGCAGTGTGGATGATGCACAAGTGAAGGAGGAGTTGTGGAGGATCGCATGAATTGCATGGACCGTGAGGATTGGTGGAGTCGCTGAACATGGCTGTGGGCACAAACCAGTTGAAGTGCTTCTTCAAGTGCAACCGGTTGGCCCTAAACCAAATGCTATTCCTTATGCAATTTTTTTGAATGCATGTGCACATCTTGGGGCCTTGTAGAGCTGAAAGTAGAGCTGAAAGGAGGACTTCAGTCACATTTGTGTGTGAGGGATGCACTTGTTCACATGTATTGGAAGTGTGGCATCTTTTTTGATGCATGACTGTTTTCTGAGAGGCTGCTGGTTTTGTCAATCAGACTTGTGACTTGTGATTTATGGGGTGCAGTGTAATCACTTGGAATGTGATGATTGGTGGATTTGCAGAACATGGTTGTAGGAGTGAAGGAGCTGATCACTTCTCCAATTGGTTTGGGGTGACTATGAGTCTCATGTACAAGTAGACATTTGTGTCATAGACTCTAAATTTTTTTTCACATGTGTTGGATGGCTTAGAACTGCAGCTTGTTGCCGTAGTTCTTGTAAATGATTTGTAATGTTTGTGTTTTTTAACACCTTTAGTACATTAAACTCTTTCATTACTTTTTCATTTGTAATGTTTGTGTTTTTTAACACATTTTGTACATTAAACTCTTTCATTACTTTGTCATTTGTAATGTCTTGCTTTTATTTAGCATTTGTGCATGTATTTGTCTTCAAGTATGCATTCTAATGTAAACACATCCATTTTTTGCCTTAAAGTTGAATCTTGTGGGTGTACAGGGCATATCTTGTCACTTTAATTCTCATTACTTGTTAAATTAGTTTTGTTCTTTATAAAGAAAATAGCCTCCAATAAATTCAGCCTATGTACGTATTATAAGTAAAGATAGGCATGATAATATGGGCTCTAGGGGGGTTTATAAGTAATTATAGGGGCCTGAAAATTCAAAAAAATAAATAAATACCCCCCCTAAAAATACCCCAGCGCCACACGTGGTACCCAGAAAATACGAAGAGTGTCCTCCCCGGGTTCCTATCCTAAGTCCATACTATTTTTTTTTCCTCCATTGTTACTTTTATTTCATTTTAGTTTTCTATTTTGTATCATTTAGTACCCTCCTTTTTATACTTTACTTCCCATTTCTTCCTTTTGTTTTCCTTTTCTCTTCCATGTCATTTCTTTTTCATGGTTGCTTACCCATTTTCTAGGAAGACATCTTCTATGCTTTATATTTGTATTTTTCACTTGAGTGATCACTCCATTAAGTTGGAGTATATTAGCGAGAGGTCTATGAGATTGAAATGTGATGGCTCGGGTTCGAATCCCGTGAGGCCCCAAATTATGCCATTGGGCGCAATCTCTATATTGAGCTAAGTCGTAAGAATTCTTCTATAACAGCTATAGTGGAGTCTAATTAATGTCCACCAAATATTTTTTATAGTATTCTCCGCTAAACTAATTATATTTTTTCCTATAAATGATTGGTGATTGCATACATAGTTGTATTATAGAGTTGGAAGTACATGCCTAAATGTATACTAATGTTTAAGGAAATTTTCACATTTCAAATGGTCTTTATTGAAAAAACTATTTTTTTAAAAAATTCATGATTATAGGTGTCTTGGTCATAGGTCCCATATTTTACTAAAAATAGTAAGTACAAGTCTTATTTTGGAAAAAAAAATTTAAATTTTTTTAGGGGGGGTTCCAATTTTTGGGGCTCCACGCTCGCAGCACACAAGCTCACTGCTTCAGGCTTGCATGCTAGCATCATTAGGGCAAAACATAACAAAAATGTCTATAAAATTACAATTGGCTTGTTTCCCACATGTACATGCCTAGACTTTGTGAATATGGTTGTTTCTGCTATTGGAGGTCGATAGCAGTATGTGAATTGTAAACACCTATACTACTTGTATAGGTACTTTTGCAAGATGGACATTCATTCATGCACCCAGTTATAGCTTCAATGAGTTGAAGGTACTTCTAGTTCAAGCAAGAATTATTACAATTCTCGAATAGGCATGGCCACATTTTTTAATGTATTTTATTCGTATTGTATTCATTTAAATATATTACGATTGAAATGATTTGAAGCCTATGAAATTGAAAATGTGTAGGCATTTATGAAGTATGTGAAATTGGGAATATGTCTCATAACTCTCATTAGTACAATGTTCCAAGGTGAGTTCAAGTGAATGACCTTGAACCCCAAATTCAATATTACCCATATGAATATGAAAATCATTCATCTAAACCTTTCTCTATTTTTGTGCCCTAAACCCTAATTTTCTTCTTCATCATTTTTTTCCCCTCACACTTTTCTATTGTTTCTTTCTCTCCCATTTTTTCCCATTCCTTTACATTTTTTTCCTTCCCATTTTTTATCCTTTTTTATTTCTTTTCATTTCCCTTCCCTTCCTATAATATATATTTTTTTGTCAACCCTTACTTTCTACCCTAAACCACATTTTTTTTCATTGATCTTATTCTTTGAACTTCTCACTCCCTTTTCTTTTTTTTTCATTTCTCTATAGGACGCCTTCCATTATTTATAATTTAGCTTTTCTTCCTCTATTTTGTACAATTGTTTTTAAAGATATGAACACATGGTACAAAATTACAATGAGGCCAAGAAATAATTCTTACAATTCCAAGTCAACATTGAAACATTGGAGCGAGGTGCCTACCACAATGAAATGAGGTAATCATCTCACCCCAATCCTGAAGTTGTCTACTCATTCCACAAATGTCCTAAATGTTGCATCTTTGCAAGAAAGTTAAATTGAGTAAATGCCTAAATCCATAGAGAATAAGAAGGTCAAGACAATAAAATTAAAAAATTATACAATCCATGGTCTTAGGAGGCACGGTCATAGGTCCCTAAAACTTACTATAAATAGTAAGCAATTTTCTATTTTTAGACAATAATTTGAAAACTTTCTTTTTTTCAAAATCATTATAGAAAATATATGTTTTGTAAGCTCTACACTCACAAACTTCACGCTTGCAGCTCGCAAGCTCACCGCTCCAAGCTCGCGTGCTAGCGTCGTTGATTTCATACTACAAATGTTCTTTTGAATGTTTACAATGACATCTAAAAAAACATAACTAAGACATGTAGATGTTTTTTAAAACATCATTTTAGACATCATTGTATTTATGTTGTTGCTCATATATATTGTATTTTGTATGACATATTATATATATTATATTTTATATGGCATATTTTGTATGTTGTATTGCATATGATATACCATATATTGCATATTTTATATTGTATACAACATATTGCTACATTGACAACACCACATGATATAAAAAAACATACCTCATGTCATTATTGATGTCCAAAAAAACATGTGAGCATCACATATGTTTTAAAAAGCACACCTGTGCAAACGCCACACGTCCAGATGGGACATGATGAGAAGCATACAATTGTTTCACCTGATGTTATTCAAGATACTCAAATGTCCACATTGATGTCTCAAAAAACATCATTAAATTTTAGAAAGATTGTTCAGGTAGCTCAAAAAAATGTCACATTAGCATCTGTAGATGCCACGTCAGCCAATTTCATCATCATTGACGTGGCATGCCACGTCAGTGACATGTTAGATGCCACATCATAGACAAGCTATGGATGAAAAAAATGACACTTTGGCTTTCCTATGCTTAGGTGGCAGCTACATGTCAACTTCTAAGAACCCCATTGACCAATGTTTTTTATAACGTCTGATGCTGGACGTGCAATGTTTTGCTTTAACGTACCATGTTTTTGGCACATCTGCCATAATGCAAATTTTTGGATGTTTGGCCAAACGTGATAAGACATCACGCGCGACATTTAGATGCAAAAACTACGTGTCCAGAAAAATATTGTTTTCTTATAGTATCAGCATCTTAGAGAGGAGGCCACCGCGTGCATACAACATGGCCACTGATCTTCATGAAGGCTTTTACGTATTTGTAAGACCACCAATAGATTGCAAGGATCCGGTTTGGCTTAGTAAAACTATTGTGAATCTAGATTTTGATCCAGAAATGGACCACTTCCATGAAGTCCTCATGCAATGGTGCATACCATGCAGAATGTCCAAGGACATACAATGGTTGTACGTGGGATGGAATACAAAGACCAATTTCAAATGGAAGATCAATCGAGCGGCATCCAAAGTTGACTACGTTTCAACGGACAGCATTATGGCATCTTGAAAACCAAAGAAGAATAATAGACTCAACTTTATCACACCACGACAACAAATTAACTTCGTCGTTGATAATTTACACTGTATTGCAGAAGAAGAACAATACCACAAAGCAAACTAAATGCTCTAACTTGGAAGAACCTCTAGAGGAAAGGATCCCACATGCATTCAATGTGATTGTGTATCGCTTTTCATTGTTAGTCTATTCCTTGACTATTTTTTTTGGGCTACCAAGCTCTAAGGCAGACTTTAGGAAGCATATACTCCCACCTTTACCGTATATGTACAAACTATTGTATTCATCTTAAAATATATTAAGCTTTTCTACTTTCATTTGTTGATCACCTACCATCAAAAATGCTACCTATGAGAATACTCTCACCATTTTCCAAAGTGAAACACTAACCGAATGCAAGGCCCCTAGTTTGGATTGGGGAGGGGGGGAGCACACTCCACACCTTGATCACCAAAACCCTCTATGAACATTTGGCACTCTACTTTTAGGCAATTGCGTCATAATGGCGCTAGTCCACATGTACTCTCAAAAACGGCCAAAATGGTCCTACTTGTGCAAATGATATGCAAAATATTGCCATTTTAATGAAATACTACATTTGTGAGGTCTACCACAATTAAAGGAGATGAGAGACTTCGCTGCTAGGAATGTAATGTTAGAAAAATATTTGTTTCACATTAAATACATGTTTTATATGTGTATTTCCAAATTCTATTCCATTAATTGCTTTTGGCATTGCCATTTGCAGTGCCATTTGCATATGTATTTTGTATGTCAATGCATAGCATTTTGGGTATTTAAGAATATGAAATGCTTCTTGAATTATGCCTAATATCTCTCACAAAGCTCTCATTTCATTGGAAATCTCTCATTTTAATGAATATAGTGTTAAATTTGAGCTCCTCCTTTCCCTTTACTTTCTACTCTCCTTTTCTTGCCACACTATCCTACCTCAATTATTTGGTTTTTAAAGGTTAACTTTAAACAACTAAATAATTGCTTCAAATTCCCAAACAATAATTGACTATTGAATTCCCTATCTTCTATCCTATTCAATTATTATTCTATCCAAGTGGTTAATGGGGTAAATGTACACTAGACTCTTGTACTTTTCATATCACAATTCAATTTTCTTAGAGAACATGGTTTTCCACTTGGTCATACTTAAACTTAAAAATTGTTTTACAACTTTTATTTTCCTAAATGCTACACATGTATAGTCCACATGTACATTATTGAATCTATTGAAAAACTTCTTTGAGTGAGTTAAATTTGTACTTTTGTGGATTTAAAAAAAAAGTCACAGTCAATTTTGTACTGCAATTATGTGGAAAAGTACAAAATTTTTGGCCTTAGGAAACTCTTATTTTTATTTCCTTTCTTTAGAAAAGACAACAAAGGATCCTTTATTGGAATCTACTATTATATTCACAAACACATCATTTTTGTAGCAAAAATATAGGAAAATAGTACTATTTTAGTTGGCAATAGATAATTTGGTGAAAAGTGCACTTTTCCAAAATTACCTCAAAGATTATAGATGCTATTGACTAATTCTAGAATGGCTAAACAACAAAATTTGAAATTTTTTATTTTTCCACCTTCTATTTTATTTTCTTTAGTAAATTTGTACTTTTAGTGTACCAAAATTTTGACAAAAGTGTATGGGGTCTAGTGTACTTTCACCCAATGGCTTGAAACATTTCTCTAAGATTTCCTTCTAAATCCTATCAACTTCTAATTTGCACTTCAACTATCAAATGAACACTTCATTCTTCTCATTTGTATTTTGAGTTTTGAGTTTGATCTACTTCTCTTTCTTGCAACTCTTGCTAATATATATTTTTATAGGATTTTGGCATTGATTATGACTCTTCTAAACCCAATCTATTTAGATTTAGAAATTAAACTAGTACCATGTAGCCTCCAAATGTTTTGATTTAGATTTTGAATCGAGATTCTTGAAACAGAATTCCATCATTTAACTTTGGAGTTCGACAAAAGCCATAGACTAATATAGACTACATACATAGGCTACAAACCAGTCATAAGACATGTAAGATGAAATTCAACTTCAGATTTCAAGACCTTGCTTTTGAGTATGGGACCTCGCTTTTGTTTTTTTGGGATGTCATTCTTGAGACTTCCTATCTTGACTCGAATTTGATTTGGGATGGCTACTTGATTTTTTTCAAATACTGGTTTTCACTAATATGCCTTTTGGTCACTCAACTTTGATAACTAAGCTTGGGATCACTTTGACACAAAACTTAGGCTATGGGTAATATAACATGGGAGGTTCAAAGCTTCACTATCTTACAACCACTTTTAAAAATCATTAAGAAATTTGTGGACCTTGAAGTCAAAGCTTTGCTATTCAAAATAGAACTTTAAACAAATACAATAAGTTGGCGAGACAAGTATAAATATACAACACCAAGAAATTTGGTACACTAACACTAATTAGTACAAGGTGTTAATCCAAAGAAAAAACTAAACTTACACATACAAGTTAGTATACAAACTTCACAAAAAACATGCACTAGAGGCCCCCCAAAATAGCATCACCAAGGTATGGTGGAGGTGAGCTCTATGATTAATATTAATATTAATATAAAAAAACTTTGACAAAAACTTCAAAAAAACCTCAACAAGTTAAAAAAACAAGCCGTATAACAAGACAAATAGAAGTGAGTAAAATTGAAGGGACCCAAAGTCCTTCAAAGCTTACAAAAATGCTAACAAAAAGAGCTTGAAATGCTCCAAAAATACACATTTATAACTTTGGCTCCAAAATGGCCAAAAAGTCCAATTAAATGGACTAACATGTTACAAAGCCAAAATAATGACTAGAAGAGGTCAATTGAAAGGAAGAAAGGTGCCCTTTTATACTCTTCCAAGGGTTCCCACCTCCTCTCATTTCCTCATAGTAATCTTATCATTTAGAATTTTAAATCCAAATTATCAATTTTGACTTTTTACGTTGAACAAATCTTTAACTTTTGGAGATTAACTCCAAATTACAAATGAATTGCGTCTTTGGCTTCAGAAAGCCATTTTTAGTCTTTGAGAATTCTTCACCTTTTTTTTTACACTAAAAACGCAATGAATCCTAGTGCTAACTTAACTACTTAAAAAGGGTTAAAATCCAACTTTTAGAGTTTAACTTTTCTATGAAAAATAATAGTCTAAGACCTTAAGTAGATATAGAAAAATAAGAAAAGACTTAACTTTGATCGCATTCCAATTTTGTGTGTGTCATGGCCATTGGTCGGGGGTGCTATTTTGTGAGCCTTGGAGCGTGAGCCCAAGAGCTGTGAGCTTCTGAGCCTTCAACTTTTTGCAAAAAAATTTCAATTTATGGACTGTGGACCTATAACCGTGGTTGACATTTTGTAGGGCTTTGAGTGTGAGAATACAAATTACTAGAGAAATAGTAGCTTCAGGATAACAAAAATATAACTAGGGATTAGAGGTCAGGATTAATAAAAACATGTAGTGCTGTTGAAGGATGTGAAAAGTATAACCGTAGTAAGATATAGAAGTGATAGAGTTCACAATGGAGATCAGTGATGAGAACTACTAGGAGATCTGGATGAAGAACTACCAGAAGATCTACATGAAGAAGTGTCATGGCTATTTGATGTCTCACTGATAGACTCTTTAGCCGAATCATCCATGAACATGAGAACTCGAGGATCTACCTTACGAATCCTTGAACACTGTCTACTGCCAAAAGTAGCAAACTGTGAAGCTAATGCCTCGGCATACACTGGTAAATGAAATGGCTTAGGCGGGCTAAAGAAGAATGGAGCCTTCCCAAAGGACAGTTGATGTTGTGTCGTTCTCATTTTCTTTGCTTGCCTATACAAAAAAAAGACCACACATGAGATCAAAGTACATGATGAAACCTAGATGGATAACTTTGAAAATTTAGGAATAAACTTACTTACTAAATTTTGAAGTCCTCACGACATGACGGACGGGCACTTCTTCCTCTTCCAAATCAATTGGAGGAGCAGGAGTGTGCTCTGGTTGAGTCACAGTATTCGATGCACGGCGAGTTAATGGAGCCAGCAGTGCATCATATATGGACTTTTCTGCTTCCAAGGCCACAATATGACGACCAGTAGCACGGCAAGCATATACACATGAACCTGCATAGAAGAAGGAAGTCATTGAACCATCTACATGAACTGGAATGAATACATCAAATCATAATGTGGTTAAAATTCGGGACTCACAAAAACTAACTGGAAATACAAACCTGTAGATGCGGTGCAGTCCATGACGATATCACCAGGCAAGGTCGTTGCTTCCACAAGCATTTGCATAAATGCCCGGGCCTTCTCCCGAGGACCCCGCCAAGGAATCTTCCCGTTTAAAGCCACATCATCCTTCCCACAGAAATTCTGCAAGATGTCGTCCCGCCCCACGTTGATGCCTACTTCTTCATGCCCACGTACATCTTGGAATGAAAACCGGCTCTTGAATCGGCCCTGGGAACCTCTCACGTAGAGTGAAATCGCAAAGCGCATCGTCTACAAAACAATCATAATTATTGAATGGCTTTAAAGATGAAATTCAAATTTAGGAACCGAATACAAACTCAAAGAATTTAGAGCATACCGTGGCTGATGGGTCGGATGGAGACGCTAGGTGGAGCCTATTCATGCCCCACCAATCCTTCTTTGAAGTAAATTCAAACGACTTTAAATTTCCAAGCAAGTGAGACTTGATGTCACGACTAAATGGGTACATCACAAGGAGAGCACCACCGTCGTGTAGATAGTTGTCAGCAAAATCGAAGACATCAGTAAGACCTTCCGCCGAGAACTCGTTCCATTTGGGAACCGATGTTGGTGGATTGGAAATTGTAGGGACCGGTAATCCCTCTGGGAGATCTACAACTATGAGGTCAACGGCCGCCTGCCCAGTAACCACACCATTGAAGAAGCGCTCTTTGTCTGCCGCATGCTGACCACATACAAACCAGGTAAAAAATTAGGCATAAATTAACTACAGGAACGGTACATCATAGACTCAGCCACTGCAATAACCTCAATGCCATTGTCATCCTTCATCTAATGAAACCATGTAAAAATGAGGAGACATAGTACCTTATTGAACAACTCTATGATGGCATCAAACGATGCAGGCCCCGCATCCTCACCGGATCCCAACAAGCTAGAGACTCCAAGGTTCAAGATAATCTCATCCACGTTATCCTGTGCTTCCAAAGTGTAGGCCTTGGGAGGAAGCCCATGGAGAAGCTTCTCTTGCGTGAGTGAGAAGGCTGAGGAGGTGGGCTTCACCGCGCCATCACTAGTAGCCTGCTCCGCTCCTTGCGACTCTGCTTTCCTCTTCCTTCCGCTCAACTTACCCTTTGCCTCGGCCTTCCCTTTCTCGATATCACGTGCTTTTCGCTTAGCATCATTCTCCTCAGTCTTCTTCTTTGCTAACTCCCATTTTTCTTCCTTCTTCTTGTCAGATGCCTCTCTCTTTCTTAAAGCAGACTCTCGAGCATCAGCGTCAAGCCCCGCAAATTCATCAAATTGTGGATCCACCACGCCACTGTCTTTGATGGACTGAAAGAGCGCCGTCTCTTCAGGTGGGATGAACCCCTGACTACATTCAAGGTACCACGCCCCTGATTGCAAATGAGCACTCGTCCAATTTTTCACTTGAGACGGTGAGAACATGCAGTCGGAGGAGGTCCGGTCAAGCCAGGTGTTGAGGAAAGGCGGTAAGTCAGCTTTCGCAATTGCTTTCTTGGGAAACAATTCAAATTTAAAGTACCTATAGTACAAGGCCGGGATTCAAAGAGATTAGTTAACCATGTAGACAACAATAATCCACAGTCATGTCCCTAGAAAGCTAAGAATGAAGAGATTGGAAATGAGGTCCCTCACCTATAGATTACTCTCTTAACCACAAGGGTAGAGAACTTCTGGTCTTTAAAGGACTCTGACTTCTTGAAGGCATCTGCACCCTTAAACGTTCCTAGGTAGGCATGGTTCCACACCTTCATCCGCCATCCCTCTATGTAGTCCACAAGAGATTCAGGCTCGCCAACAACAGCCATATCCACATGAATATTATCGGAGCGGATGATGCCCTCGTACATCTCAACCGCAGCATCCTCAATCTAACCCAAGCCAAGATAATGACATCAATTAGTGTCAACAACAATAGCTCAAATCATGTGCTCAAAATTCATGAAAAACAGTGACAGATTCATACCGCGGCATACCAACACGCCTTGGCAAGGAAGGCGTTGATCTTGTCATCATTGGCTGGTCTTGGTGGAAATCGTCGTGCCTCACGTGTAGGTCCAGATGAATTGAGCCATTTGAGCCACTTCACCTTGTGACTTGAGTCTGCATTTGTTGTAGCAATGAGCTGAAGTTTGTCGAGAGTCAACTCTTGAACTGCGTACATGCTCCAATGCCGTTCAATCTGTCAATGATCAAATAGAAACCTCAATCAGTGAAAACAACATGGATGAAGGCAAATTAATAAAATGTACTGGCTCAATTAGTAAGCTTGGACAATGCCTAGCAAGAAGAGTTTAAGAAAACTAAAAAGATATTGAAAAAATGAAAATGAATGACGTTAGACAAGCAACCTAGTGACCCAATTCACTAGAGTAAGACACTCTAGTTATATGATAAAGGATCCAATTCAAGAATCCACGAAAGATAGACTACAAGATTTAAGAAGCATGAACTCTCAATTTGGATAGCTAAGTGCTTGTCTTGGTCCAAAGGCTGAAATATCTAGGCCAACTCACTGCTTCCAAATACTTATAGGAATGGTCAACCTCAATCATTCTACGTAGGTATGTGCTGAGAGAGTGAAACATGTCTATGTGTACCTGTTGAAGCCAATCATCTCCTAGTGCTGGATTCGCAACAGAAACTATTTTTGATAGCTTTTTATAAAGGAGATGTGTGGCATCCTTTGTAGAAGTCCTCATTGCAGCTGCAACCCCCGCATCAGTAACTTCCTCGAGGGGGGTGTCCTCGTGGTACTTTCGAACAACTGCGTCCGAGGCTGCTGCAATTTCTTGCTGCAAGCACCAGCAATTTGGATCAAAATACTAACAAAGGAATCCCACTATGATCAACAGATAATTCCTTGTTCTGGAACATAGTACCTGAAAGATAAATGACGTGAACACGTCCAATGGCATGGAATACCATGTCTTCTTCACATTCTGTTGACAAGACTTAACATCCGCAGCACTAAGAAGCTCCTTGAATTTCTCAATTGGCATCGCCCCATACTTGCGAACGCGATATAAGGTGTGCACGAGATTAGTCTTCACATGAGAGTTTTCAGTGTGCCTGAAAACATCCATGAATTGAGTGTATGATATCCAGAAGTTATGAAATTGTGATATGAAAAAACGGCTACAATGTAAAACAAATGCGAACAAGAGATGAATAAAACCTTACTTGTTGATATCATGCATAACCTGCATCGCCACTCCCACCCTCCCTTTTGTGTCTAAGATTATTGAGTCAACCAATATGTGCCAGGCCATGTCATCACTATGGAGACGTCTAATGTGTCTCATCCATGCGATTCGACGATGATTTCCGTCACAGACATAAAACTTTGCATCCTCGAGATGCTTGAGCTCCTCCACACCTCGGAGTTTCTCATTGAACTCATCATTCACCGAGTTCCAATGCAAGCCCCACTCAGCTTTCTCTAAATTTGAGAACGTTCCACCTTGGCCCTGCTCATCTGCCACAGAGACATAAAAGACTCGAGCTCCTTCTTCGTAGCCATGCACAAACTCTTGCTCTAGCTTAGTTAGATCACAATTAAGGGTCGGTCTAACCATCGGCATTGGAACCAAACGACACAGTGGAATTTTCATTCGTGAAAGATGGACTGGGACAAAACGCAATCCCGAAATGGTGGTCACAAAGTCAAGCTTTTGAGACTTGCGAATGTCATCTTCTCCCTCGAATAGTTGGACTATAGAGGAACCACCTGCAGGATGAACATCCTTCTGTGTCTCCTCCACCGAGATTGTTGTAGGCTGTTGCACCACATGAGACGATCGTGGTTCTTCCATCGGGACGGCTGTGAGATCCTCTTCCAGAAGAGGATCTGGTTTTTCTTGGATTTGATTTTCGACCAAGGCAGGATCATCAACGACATCCACCTGCGCAAATATAAGCAACGTGATTAGGACCTCAAATATTCACTAGAATGGTCATAATTTGGAAATTCCTATACAAGTTCAGCTCCTTCATATCTGAAAATGTAGTCACGGCGGCGAGATCTGCTTTAACCATCCCTAATCTTCCATCAATTCCTTATGGTTTGGCATTGTTGAAGTAGCATGAATTGCAACAAACCTTAAGACCATTGTGCTTGAACGCATGCATTCACGACTAGAGTTGTGTATTATTGAATTAAAAGAATCTAATCGTGAGGCATTCATGACTCTCGACACCGAAGTACAAGGACACAATGCGACTACGCAGCAACACACTAAAGCTCTCGGTGGCGAGAACGGGACACGGACTGTCCAACCTGAGACAGACCTCTCAATTCTCTCGGTGGCGAGAGCGGGACACGGACTGTCCAACCTGAGACAGACCTCTCAATTCTCTCGGTGGCGAGAACGGGACACGGACTGTCCAACCTGAGACAGACCTCTCAATTCTCTCGGTGGCGAGAGCGGGACACGGACTGTCCAACCTGAGACAGACCTCTCAATTCTCTCGGTGGCGAGAACGGGACACGGACTGTCCAACCTGAGACAGACCTCTCAATTCTCTCGGTGGCGAGAGCGGGACACGGACTGTCCAACCTGAGACAGACCTCTCAATTCTCTCGGTGGCGAGAGCGGGACACGGACTGTCCAACCTCCGACAATCCTCTCAGGGCTCTCGGTGACGAGAGCGAGATCCCAAATTGTCCAGCCTGCACCTATCCTCTCATGGCTCTCGGTGGCGAGAGCAGGATCCTACGTCCCCGAAAGCTCCCAAGAATGCACATCAGTCGGGGTGATTGCTGTGTTTGTTGATTCTGGATTTCTATCTCGGTGGCGAGAGACGAATCCTGAAGCCCATATATGAGGATAAATACAAACAAAGTCACTGATCGGTCCTCTGACTTCGGTCACCGAGGAGGAAGGTCTCGGTGGCGAGACTGCCGCGAAATAGATAGGAGATCGGGTTCCCAAACACAAAAATCACTTACCTGTCCTCCCACTTCGGCCACCAAGGAGGAAGGTCTCGGCGGCGAGACTGCCGCGAGACAAACAGGAGATCGGGACCCCAAACACAAACTTCAGTGACCGGTCCTCCGACTTCGGCCTCCGAGGAGGAAGGTCTCGGTGGCGAGACTGACGCATGATAGACTTGAGATCGGAACCCCAAACACAAACTTCAGTGACCGGTCCTCCGACTTCGGCCACCGAGGAGGAAGGTCTCGGCGGCGAGACTGCCGCGAGACAAAGAGGAGATCGGGACCCAGAACCCTAATGACGATTGTTGTGATAGCAGATGATCTCGCATACTAGAAAACAAACCGGTTGGACTCTGTGGTTTACCCTACAATGAATTCAACATAAGAATCCCAAGAGAGTTCTCACGATCACACCCTCTCGGTCGATAGAACACGAAACTGAGAACTATAACTTCCTCCAGTTGGTATCCCGAAGCTAAGCTCAACCGCAAACGATTGAGTAGGAGACTGTAGAACCGATTGGGGCAGGTGGACTCGGAATTCATAATGCACTCGTTAAAAACTACATGAGCCAAGATTGTACCTTTTGAATATCGGAATCCGATGATGAAACCTTTGCGGCCTCTTGCTCACGCCGCGCGAGGTCTCGGCTCTGCCTCGTCTCCATTGCCAAAACTTCTGTCAGAAGTTCACCGATTTGAAAGAACTAATCGCAAGACCAAAGGAAACTCACTAAACCCTAAAAGAGGCGGACAGGAGGACGCAGAGGCAAGACGATAGATCGCTTCCAAGTCTGCAGGCGGTTGGTGGTGGAAAGGCGGACAGGTAGACGTAGAGGAAAGATGGCAAATCTCGCTCAAGTCTAGATGCGGTTGGAGGTGGCGAGTTGCGAAGAATGATCAAGACGCGGTTAACAACTATGGAGTTCAAATTAGGGTTGAGGAATGTGGGAGTGGAAACTAATCACATCTAGGGACCTACAAGGTCCACAGAGATAGAATCTATACTTAGCATTCCGAGGTTCTCTTTACAATAATGTATACTTCGAATTCAATGGGAATTCACTTTAACATCGGCCATTTCCTAATTCTTAGACAAAATTTGTTGTGTACAAGGACACATGATGATTACAGGTCCTCGACATCCTTCTTCAATATGTTTGAATGGAATATTCATCATGCAAAGTATAACTTCAAAATGCGAGAAAAACCTAGACGAGATGCAATACATTGAATATCAATATCATGTTTTCATTGTTTAGGTGATTCTAGCATCAAGTCATCAACTAGAAAGCACATGCATAGTCTACAATATATCTGATAAAAGACATCATACATACATTACGCAACCGTGCACTACTTGGATCATTGTCATTTTGTTCACTTCTCTGTTCACTGTGGCGATTTGAACTTGATTGCTCTCTTTTCCCTAGATTGCATATGAAAGATCTCTCTTGTGAGTTTTCCACCTTCTCCTCCTCAAGCTCAGATGATGTTGGGGTCTTGCGAATTAGCCTCCTTCGTTTCATCCTTGCCCTCTTCAATGCCTTGTTACTACTGTAGAAGAATGAACTCCTTCTCCTCTTTCTCCGCTTTCCAATACTATTTTGATCACCAGAAATGTCTATCTTTGATGGCATCTACCTCAACTGATCCTCTGGAAGCTTCCACATACATGCATGTCCTCTCTCACTAGTTAGAATATCAAAATGCAGGAGATCTCAGCATAGGAATATAAGAGACTTTGTGTAGACCTTCTTTCTGTACTTATAGTGTAGTATGTGGACATTTAAAAAAAAATGAATTCCAGTAACGAATGACTTCATAGAATGTTTTCATTCACTTTTTTGAATCCCTTGTCTCCTGTGATTTGATTCTACTAGAAATCTTGCATTGGGGATTGTTTCCCAAGCTAGTGGTAATGAGGATTTGATTTTCTCAAATACTAGCTTCATTATAGGTCATACAATAAATCCACAAGCGCCACTTGTAGATTCTAACTGCAGGCAATATCTGCTTCTTTAAACCATATTCTTGATAATGATATGTGAATAGCTTCATTCTAGTTGTACTTACTTGAAATATTTTCAAAACGTCATTACTTCGACTTCTTTAGGCGAACCACCATTAATAGTGTCCTTTATTCGTGTGGCTTGTCCCGTACGTCAATTTTTGACATCTGATGCACCCATTTACATCTCTGTCATTTTTTGGGCACATGGATTTAGTGTTCTGGCTTAATTGACTAGTACTGTTCACCATTTAAAATACTCCGTTTCTATTTAGATGTGGGTCCGTTAGGGTCCGTTAGGGTCCTATTTAAGCTTAGGAAGATTGTATGTTCTTAATTGATTTACCGTTTCTTTAACTTGTTAGTCGTACCCGTAATGGCATCCATTAGAGCAAATGGGCATGAGGTGCCTCTTCTCATTCGCATCGGTAGTACTGGTTTTGCAAATTTGTCCAGCGACCTTCTCCATGTTCGATACGGTTTCCTAGAGTCTTCCATCTACGTTGAAGAAGAGATTCATTCTGAGACCGGAGCACTTGTTCAATCGATTCTCGTACCCAGAACTGCTAATCAGTACGGATATATTTGGAACTTAGAAGTAGGTCGATATAGAGCGTTTGGTTTGTCATCTGTTGTTGTGGATGCTTCGACTGAGATAGTAACACCTATCTCTGATGCATCCACTGCACAATTTCCAATATTGAGATCCGTTAAGAGAGAACCACATGATCCTTCTGTAGCTGACGAGGAACAAATCCGTTTGAATGTCGATTGCGCGGTACGTGAGTTACTAAGTCCAGTAGTTGAGTTATCCAGTGATTCAAAGGATGAGCATGGAAATAGTAATCATCAATCTTTTCCATCAAAAGTGAATGATGCTTCTACAAGAATCGAGGCCACAAAGTCTAGTGGATTGCGTGATAGTAGTGTTGGGAGCTCAATATTCTCACGTCCTCCCCTCTATCCGGCAGACCGTGATCACCCTAGTGTGCTGCAAAGTCTTAGAAAGCTAGCTAGTATTCGAGGATCTAGGAATGAGATTGCAAATCTCAACTTTGATTCAATTGAATGTAAGAAGGTCCAATTCCTTCCAACTAGCTTTGATGGAGATATTATCTTTGAGCTTCCACCGTGTAGGTCGACGTTTGGATCGAGTTCTTCAAAGAATATGGCTGGCATGGATAAACGCTATGATGGCCATACATGGTGTCGTACAATCACTTCTAATATTCACAACGAGTTAGGGCTTAAATTCAGGAAGTCGTCTTGTGTTGGTCATTTGGCATGTTCGAATCCTGCATGCGATTATTTGGATCGATGCTCCAGTAGAAATGAAACAGAGTGGATGGGTAACACAGCCACTCCATTCCTTGTAGGATCCAATCCGCCTAGAGACTCCACTGTAGTTTGCAAAGTTTGCAAATTACCGCCCATTTGTATCAATTTCTGTGACGGAAGGATTTACTATGTCATGGGTCCATCCCACATGACGAGGGCATGCATCCATCTAGGTACTCATGTCCACCCAGTTAGTGATGGTTTGTGTAGAGATGCAGTTGATACTATTTTAGGTCTCATCGCAAAAGAAGTTTCAAAAACCCCTACTGCTAAAGCATCAGCCATTGCATTGGCTACTAGCAAGGAATTCCTCGATACATTCTTAGTTCACTCTGGTGACGGACCTAAGGAGATGTTGCAAGGCAAGGCTCTTGATGATGTCATGGATAAATTTCAAGTCCTTAGTTCGCCGAATGTCCGGAACATCATTGCTTCTTTTCGTAGCACTGGAGTAGGAGGAGGGGAGATTGATCGTCTACTTGCAATGAAGAAACAAGCAAAGATTGAGTTTATTCATGACAGTGTGTTCCCAGGACAGGGACAGAACAAGGTGTATCTCTTCAAGATGCTCGTGGATGGCCCAGGGAGCGGGGTTGACCTTGTGAGGAGGATGCAACCCGGAGGTGATCTGGCGAATTGTTGGCTTATGTTTGATCATGTGAAACGCGTGAAGGGCTGGACCACAATTGCGTGCCACGTATATGATTCAGTTTATTGCAAGGTAATGACAATTGCAGTTTGTGACATGCAATCAGAAGATACCGAAGGGCAAGTCATTATGTGGAGGTGTCTCAATAAGGTAATGGAGAAGAACGACTTGCCAAATCCTAACTTCAAAGGCTTTATGGCAGACAGCGCACAAGCCAATTGGAATGCTGTTAGAATTGTTTATGGATGTGGAGATCCATCCATCAAGATGATTGACTGAGAACGCACTTGCCTTTTTCATTGGGCTACCTCCATGAAGCAACACACCGAAAAACTCATTAAGCGTGAACTTCAATGCTAACACATGAAGCTGTGCAGAGACTACAAAGATGCTAAGAACTTAGAGGAAGCAGAGAGTAGGTACCTCCAAATCAAGGCGTGGTGGTACTCTTCTGGTGCGGCATCAGAGGAATCTCTAAAGGAGCTTGAATTGTGGTTAGCCTTCTGGCACTTCAGATACCGTCAATGGGGGGGCTTCATGGAAACCGTAAGTACCGCATTCTTCTACCTTTCGATTCATTTGTCTTTTATATACAGTTTTCACGTTGAGTTTTGGATTATTGCTAATGTGAGTGCCAAAACAATGTACAGGATCTATCCGTGGAAGAATTGGCTGACATTCCATCTTGTAACCTC
The DNA here is from genome assembly GCA_950106755.1 of Climacium dendroides. NCBI lineage: Eukaryota > Viridiplantae > Streptophyta > Bryopsida > Hypnales > Climaciaceae > Climacium > Climacium dendroides. Next base: position 1,230,949 of record OX467086.1, read on the forward strand.
TCTGAGACGATTCACAACAAGTGGCTACAAGCATCCGGTAAACGCGGTACAAACTTATACATTGCGACATGTGATGATTGGGTCCGTGCCTTCATGCAAATGACCAATTATCGAGTGTACCTTAATGGTGGGCCATCTGGACATGGACCTTCCCGTCAGGACCTAAAGTTGAAGAAGGCAGTAGCATCAATGGACGGGAAACGAATTACTGATGCTTTGTGCAGTATGCCTGGTGCTGAAGACATTTGTATACGCATCCCCCACTTGGAAGGAGAAGAAGTGTTTGGGTCCATTAAGAGGACCCTTGATGTTCCTATTGGTTCCGAAGGAGATTCTCATCGCCCAGATAAGGTGAATTTTTCCCACCCACGCGTTCAAATTCGGTCAGCTCCAAGCCATGTTAGGAATGCAATGGATGATACACCACCAGTTCCTCATGTCAAACATGTGTTGGAGACAGATTGTGATCCATTTCAGTGGCACATAGCCCGCCTTTCTATGAAGTCTAAGAGAAAGTGCCATGCCATTCAATCGGAAACGGAGGTTAAGTGCAAGATGATCATTGTGAGGGGTGCTACAGCCACAGCTGCTCCATTATATAAGGGGCAGAAGCGTGAGTTCAAAGGGTCTAGAGTGGAGACTGATGAATTTTGGTTTTGTCCAGACGACATCAAGCGCTGTGTAATGGGTCCCAGAAGGTCTCATGTTCTTAGCCGACCTGAAATCCCTCGCGTGTGGCCCGTGATGCTTGGTACTGCCCTCACTTCTGATGAAATCACATTGTTTGAAGAAGCAGGTTTCAACCTCCAGGAGCAACTACCTTTGTCTCCACGACGGCTCTTCACATCTTCAAAACTATTCGAGGTTATAGAATGGACGTACGCAAGACCACCTCATGCTAACAAGCCACCATGTGTTAGGAATGGAAAAAACATTCGTAGGAATGAGAAGGCACCTACTGATGAGCACCAGAATCAATGGGAGAGTGCCCGAAATGTATCTGGAATCATTCTCGGAGTGAACATTTTGCCTTACCCAGGACTTGGAGCTATCATTACTCTACAGTCAGGCGTAGAACCTCACCATATGGTGAACCGGGTCACTCTTTCTAATTTTCCATCTTGCACTTGTTTGTCCTTTAGCACTATGATCTCTGCCTCCATTGGTAAGCGAGGGAAATATGTCAACTGCAAACATCTATATTACATTTTCCGTTACCTTTGCAAAGTAGATTCGAAGAAGGACCCCTTCATCCATGCTCCAAGCCTCAGCATGGATGAAGTCATGAAACTACTTGAAAATGCAGGGATGATCAAAATGAATTCTTAAAACTGTAGTTAGAATATGTAGAACCGTCCTATACAAGCCCAGCATGTAGAGTTAGATTCATATGTATTTAGAACTTTGAGTGAAAATACTACATGTACGGAACTATGTATGCGTTATCTATAATTTTGCAGAGTGATTAGTGTATAACTTTGATTGTTGCATACTCTTCTCCCTATAGGCAATGTAAATGCTTTATATACTATGTGTAATGTATGAAACGTGTGGAAGTACACTGCAATGCTTCTCCCTCAATCTGTATTTGGTTAGGACTTAGGAAGTACACAAGTGGGACTGATTTTATATTAAAGCCTCACAAAATATTCCTATCCACCTAATCCTAGTGTACCCCCATTTTAATTTTTTTTTAAAATTTTTTTTTCCGCTCCTCCCATCCAAACAGATTGAGGCCATTGACAATTGAGTGTTGAGCTTTATTAAACTTAAGTTAATGAACTTCAATATTTAAAAATTGAGACAGTTTGCTTCAACAAGCCAAACTTGAAATAATCAATAACTTAATGATTTTTTACCTTCAAATATCATTAATTCATGAAAGACAAAAAATCTTAAAGTTGAGCCACCTATAGTTGACCACTTAAGCACTAGTGGGCAAAAATTAGGCCATGACAAAAGTCCAAAGAGTTGTTTGTCATGTTGTAAGTAGGTCCCAAAAAATCACCCAAATTTTGCAACTTTGACACCACCCTAAACCTCTCTCGATACAAAGAGACCCTTTGAGAGGTTTCATGGTTAGGCCTTTCAAACATTTTTTTTTTTTTTTTTTTTTTTTTTTCCGTGACTTTTTCACCCTTGAAAACCTCTCTCGGTACCGAGAAACCTCTTTTAGGCGCTTCAAAGTCGGGACTTTCACCCCCCCAAAAAAAAAAAAAAATTATGGTGTGCATGCTACAACAATCCCACGGTTATAGATCCACAGTCATAGGGCTGAAATTTTACTATTAATATTAAAATTTTGAAATGTCTCCCCTTTTTTCTCTATTGGCCTAAACAAATTTTAATTTTTTTAAATCAACGCTCTAGGCTCACAAAATGTATGCTCACAGCTCTTGAGCTCACGCTTTTAGGCTCACAAACTAGCGTCGTTGGGCCATTGGTCAACACCCCAAACTTTCTTTGAGTTTGAAGAATCTTGCTAGTTCAGGTACTTCTAGCTATTGAAATATCTTGAAACTTATTGAAGTGTATTATTATCATAAAAAAAGCTAGTTTAATTTTTATTGAGATTTTATCGCACCCCAAGTAATTTCAATGAATTTCCCATCGTAAAATTTGGCAATTGACTATCTAGAAGGAGCTTTTCTGCAATCCAAAAAATTCCGAAACTTTTTGTAGAACCTCTCATGGAATTCCACAAAAGATGTGCAAGCTCACATTTTTATTTTGCACATTTATCAAAGGAGATTCAAAATCCTATTACTTCCTTCAATTTTTGATGAACAAAGAATCTTCCACACGAAAGAGAATCTTAACAAACCAATTGTGTTGTTGAACTCTTGGCATGATTTTCACCTTGAATTACCATATTACGGTCGTAGATGCCCTTCATAGCTCTACTAGTCTAATTTGAGTTTCCTTAATAATTGGGTTTTTTAATATTTTGTCGATGTGATGGAGAAACTAAAAATTCTCATTACAAATCATCTGTAGGGTTCTCACATGGTTTCCTAGGACCAATTTAGCCAAGTTTTGTCATATCAATCGCAGGTTCAAATAATCTAGGCAATTTCTACTTAAACTACTTACTATGTACAAATAGTAGGTTTCTACCCTATTTATATGTAGGATATGATTACACTTAAAGGAAAATACTTCATTTAGGACCAAAAGCTATATTGGCCTGTGACATACCTATTTTGGTCCTACACTCTTTTTAAGGCTTTTTATATATAAATCTACATTCAAAACTCATAAAGAAAAAAAAAAAAAAAATTTGAGCCCAAAGTCGCAAACTAGGGGCTTATGCTTATCACAATTGAAAAGCCTAAAATTCATACCAAATCACTCAACAAATGGCTTCAAAACTAGAATGTAAATAGAATATTTTTGGCAACAAAAAACATTCAAACCAATAAAAATTATAGAAGAACAAGAAACGGAGGAAAAAAGGAATACCATATAAACAATATTGAATTATAGTAAAAGTATATTTTAGAACAAAAATTGTTTATTATTCTTGAATTTTTAGTGACACCAATATACATCCCACACACTTAAATCACCTAGCTTCAACATTAATCCCTAAAGGTCCATTATTCCTCATAGGACAATGGAAAGTTTAGGTTGGTATTGTTGAAGTCATTTTAGTATGGATGTTTGTGAAATTTTGAAACAAGATGTGGACTTACATGAACTTCATCAAATTACATATACATTTTTTTTATCAAGTGCCCAAATTATAAGTTATGTTGTTTGAAGTCTTAGGCAAAAAGGACAACTTTGAGCAGTTGGTTAAAAAAAACTCATCTTGTTTCTAAAATTTGGCATGTATATAACTACCATGATATAATAGGCAATGGTAAAAAAAAACTATACATAGTGCAAAAATCACATTTAATGAGAAGTTAAAGATTTCTAATCTTATTAAGTAGGGTCCAAAAAAATCCTTTTTTCCTATAAGCTTGCAATCTACAAAATCAAATGGATTGAAATTTTCCACATTTCCATAGTAGCTATCTAGTACACTTTCATACAAGTAAATTTCAAAAAAGAAACTTTTTCTATTGTATTCTCTCAGTGCACTTAAACATGACAACTTTGGACAACTTGTTAAATGTACTCTTGGTCTTATAGGGATTAACTTCAAAAATAGACACCAAGGCAAAGATCAAAAATCAAGTCACATAATTATAAGCACAATAGCTGAAGCAACTCAAGTAAACTCACTATTGGAAAAAAATAAAAGCTTGCATAGTCTTCTTGAAGGAAGGACTTCAAAATAATCAATTGATATTTCTATGTGAATAGTCTTCTCAATAAAGTATCCTTAGATTTTGATGTTGTCAACAAAAGGATGTAAGGTGAATGGTAGTGCTACAATCATTTCTATAGCTAAATTTTCTAGCCTTTGATTTCGTATTCTTCACAAAAACAATAGGTGAAGAAAATGCAAGAGGTGACAACCTCTATGAACATGTTCTTGGAGTCATTTCCAACCAATGCAATAGTTTTCAATCAATGATCAACACCATAACATATTCATAGATGTTGACAAATTCCAATGAAGAGCTCCAGACAACAGCATAGGCTATAATTGGTCAAGATTGCCAACCTCGTCACCAATAATCACCACAAGAACACACGCCATCTTGGAAGTGGTGAAAGCGATTCACATCCCTCACAACAATCTCTCGTTCAGTCACCTTTGAGATAAACTTGGTTGCTGTATGGCAGTCTGAACACACTCGAAGGTTCTTGAATACCCGAATTGGTTGTCCAAGGGGTGTCCGCATGAGTCCGTAAACAATAGCCAACTTCTCACTATGGGAGCAAAGAGCAAGTTCTTTCTCCTCCTCCTCAATGTTCCGCAACACTAGCCGGGTATCAGGAATGTAGCCTTCGCCCTTAATTGTCTCACTCAATCTCCTCAGCTCAACATAGATCTCCTTCGCTTCTGAGTGAGAAGTATCCCCTACGACGAAGTCATGGACCTTGTTATCAACTTCAATCCAGCTACGCCCTGGTTCCTTGCGTATACCTCTCTCCTGCATCATAGTCCGCACCCACAACACCTCCTCCCACTTGCCTGCTGCAGCATAGATATTCGAGAGAAGCACGTATGCAGAAGCATCCATCGGTCCCAACTTGAGACGCTCATTAGCGGCAAGTTTGCCCAAATCCACATTACCGTACGTTCTACAAGCACCAAGCAAGGCCCCCCAAGTTGCCCCATCTGGTTCCACCGGCATGTTGTCAATCAAGAGCTTTGCTTCCTCCAAGTGTCCTGCTCGGCCAAGAACATCCACCATGCAGGTACAAAGCACTACAGTAGGTTCGATGCCATAATCTTGTGTCATAGCCAGAAAAAGTCCACGGCCCTCATCCACAAGGCCAGCATGACTACAGGCCGACAACACTGCAGCGAAGGAGATCACATTAGGCTTCACACCTTCTGCAATCATAGTTTTAAAGACTTCCAGGGCTTCGTGCCCACATCCATGGTCTGCAAGTCCACCAATCATCACGGTCCATGTGATTACATCACGATCGTCCATCCGGTCAAAAACTAGCCGAGCATCAACCAAACTGCCACACTTTCCATACATGTGGACAAGCGCATTGCCCACACGCAAGTCCGACTCAAGTCCCGCTTTGAGGATATGCCTGTGAACCTCCTTCACCCACTCCAAAGCCCCCGCGCTTGAACATGGATTCAGAATGCTCAAATAGGTAGTTGCATTGGGTTCGAGGCCTTCCTGTTTCATTTGGAGAAACAGTCCATATGCCTCCTGCCCAAATCCATGCTCTGCAAGTCCACCGATCATTATGTTCCATGAGATCACGTCGTGTTCCTCCATTCGCCAAAAAACTAGTCGTGCATCATCCAAACTGCCACACTTTCCATACATGTGGACAAGCGCATTGCCCACACGCACATCCGACTCAAGTCTCGCTTTGAGGACATGCCTGTGAACCTCCTTCACCCACTCCAAAGCCCCTGCGCTTGAACATGGATTCAGAATGCTCGCAAACGTGATTGCATCGGGTTTCAAGCCTTCCCTTTGCATTTGCATAAACAGTTCATATGCTTCTTGCCCACATCCGTGTTCGGCAAGTCCACCGATCATCACGGTCCACGTGATCAGATTACGATCCTCCATCCGGTCAAAAACCAGCCGAGCATCTACCAAACTGCCACACTTCCCATACATGTGGACAAGCGCATTGCCCACACGCAAGTCCGACTCAAGTCCCGCTTTGAGGATATGCCTGTGAACCTCCTTCACCCACTCCAAAGCCCCTGCGCTTGAACATGGATTCAGAATGCTCGCAAACGTGAATGCATCGGGTTCGAGGCCTTCCTGTTTCATTTGGAGAAGCAGTCCATATGCCTCCTGCCCAAATCCATGCTCTGCAAGTCCACCGATCATTATGTTCCATGAGATCACGTCGTGTTCCTCCATTCGCCAAAAAACTAGTCGTGCATCATCGATACTGCCACACTTTCCATACATGTGGACAAGCGCATTGCCCATACGCACATCTGATTCAAGCCCAGCATCTCTTACATACGCATGAACTTCTTTGCCCCACTGCAAAGCTGATGGATCGGCACATGCCTTCAGGATGCTCGAGAAAGTAAATGCATTTGGCTGGACCCCTTTTTGGCACATTTGATTGAAAAGCTCCATTGCTTGGTCAGCACGATTGTGGTTTGCATAACCTCCAATCATAATGGTCCAACTGAACACGTTCTTGTTCACAAGTTTATCAAACACTCCACGTGCATCCTTCAATTCTCCACACCAGATATACACGCTCACTAGGTTGTTTGCCACATATGTATTCTGCTCCATTCCACTCTGGTTGATGTAGTCGTGAACCTGCTTCGCGACATTAACATCAAGGTTTTCCTCCTTCAAGCACCGTCTCAAAACTTCAACATACATAAACGAGTCGATGGCCATGCCTTGTTCTAGTCCATTCTTCAAATTACCAAGTGCTTCAGTCGTGCTTCTTGCAGTTTTCAAGGACATACTACCGCCACCACATGGTACAATATGCCTCGACTCTCTTGCAGTACTACGCACAATGCATCCTCTTCCATTGTAGCCCTTAGATAGCCTGATTCATCCATAGATTCTCAATAGAAATCCCTTCGAAAGAAGAACACTCATACACAGTGAAAGGGTGCAAGACCACTAATGCCCAGTACTCACATATTTCAAACATCCACAAATTTGCATCCATCCATTTGAATTCTTAATATCTCACATACATAGCAATTCACTGCAAATCATTCCACTTTAAGTGCACCCAGTAAACCAAAAGGAAGAACAAAGCATATTGCACATACAAAAATCCTTAAACTCACCCAAAACCACATACTTCTAGATGCACCTACTCTGGTCACTAGACAAGGTAGCCAACTCAATTCCTAAAGTTACCTGTCTCCTTGTGCTGAATCTTTGGAGCGATAATCAACAGGAGGTTGGATTCTCCCTTCAGTTGTCAAGTTGAGCATTGCCTTCACCCATGGTGGAGTTGACCAGCCATATATCCAAAGTGCTTTCCTTGCCACCTTATGCCTAAAGTCAGGTGATCTAGGATTCCTCTGTAGGCACCACAACCCATGATCAGATCCTACAAAACTGTCTCGTATTCATTTTGCATCTCACAATCAATATTCCAGGAATATTTGTTGATGACACTGCAATGATCTGAGCAGTGTTCACTCCACTCAATGACAGCAAACAACGCAATTTCATACTTGTTGCTTTACGAAGTGCCCACAAGTGCCCATGGCCTTGTACAAGCAAGAAACGTCCCGTCACTTGTTGAGCCGAGTATTGTATCCGCTTTCTTTTATCTAGTCATACCTTGTCAGCTCTGTTGTCCCACCACTGCGTAGGATCCGCGAAGTACTCTTTCCAAAGTTCTTCAACCGACTGTAGTTCACCTGAATCCACCGCAACATGCTTTACCCATGTCAGTCACATTCTCACCAGGAGAGGCAAACTCTTTCTGTGACGATGGGCATATGACACATACCTGAAGCATTGGAATTCGAAGGTGATCTCTTCCAAACTGATGAAAATGGTGAACACCGGATTGGTCCACTGCCTCGTATGTGAGAGGACAAGGGCAGGGATAAAGAAGGGTAGATAGGCCATGGAGACCTGAAGACTGAGATTGCACAGATATCCTGGGTACACAAACGTCAACACTCTGTTAATAAGCAACTTCGTACCATTCGAAGCGCTCTTCCCATCCATACCGGGGTTTAGGGTTCGGTCAACCATGTTCACATCCGGTTACGTTTGGAAAAATGTGACAATATCGAACATTGCTGTAAAGGAGACCTCATATTTCGACACATTTGTTGTCAGCATGACCACAGTAGTCCAACCCAAATCACAAGTCATCCAACCGCTTAATTCACTCACCTGTGCACCACCTAGTCCACGCACCGACAAAAAGCTTCTCTGTTCTCTCCTGCACTGCAATTGTTGTGTACAATCTAAATCCCACGACACCAATTGAGGTGGCAATCCCATCACCATCTGCCTGCATTACAGAGACCAATTCACACTAACTGTTACTAAGAAGAACATCACAAAGAACAACGCCGGAATGGACCTCAGAATTGAACCTGTGGACAGAAACACATCAAATTGAGAAGAAACTACATGTGCGAAAAATCTGCTACTACCTCCAATCCTGAAAACCCGAACACATTAAATAAAGTCCACAAGCAAAACCGCATACCTGACGCTTCCGGCGGCCAAATGAAGCAAGACAAGCTGCCCAAGGACGGCAAACCTCCACTGCAGCTTCACGAGGAGCAGTTCCGTCTACGGGATCAATCAATTGCTGAGGCAAGAATCCAACATACACCCATACACCCATTGATTAGCATACAACACCAGTCAACTGACTTGACTATTGAAAATTACCATCGCTTCAAAGAGGGTCATCAAAAACTTAGGTTCAAACTAAATTACAGTTCTCCTTTGATATGAATGACAAGACTAATTAAATTTAGATCGTTTAAATGACATATATAGAAATATGCATGAAAACCTATCAGAATTGGTCATAACACATCCATGAACCGCAACAGGGGTCAGCACCCAATCCCCAACCCAGACAGATCGCTCAATCCAGTTCCCGGAATGTGTTTTCGACTTGTCTCGTTCCCTACCAGTCTGACACAACTTTGACTTCCTCCCTGCTGTTCGCGCTGCCCAATCTCCTGCCCCATGGTGCACACGTGCACACCCCTATTCTGACATGTGACGATACCTCGTATTGGGTGAATATGACAGGAATCAGCACATGTGGCACCGATTTGGCCATTTCCAGCACATCGTTCAAATGTGAAGCAAACAAAGGTGATAGCAAAGTCGCTTTCGACTCTGCAACAAAAACGTGAGTTCTCAATCGGTTCGGTACATCTTACCGCCCTAAATCCAAGCTGCTGCCACTGAACTCTGTTGCAGCTCACACCACATCTATAGTACACACTTTGAGCAGTTCTTTCTAGCTTTGCCGGGAGTAAGTACTAATCCGGAAAGACATGAATCAGTGTTCTTCTCTTGCAGGCCCAAGCTTCTTTCAAGGTTCGAAGACTGGGAATCACGCAGTCATCAGCATTGAATAACTTATAGCTATGCTGATTGCCACGGACCGCAATATATCACGAGTTCCCAATTCCAAGTTGAATAAATTTCCTCAAGCGAAAATCCTAAACCCTAGTTCGCGAAACGGCTCATTTCTTCTTGCTCAGTCTGTGAAACTCCCATATCTGCTCCTAAGCCAAAAAAAACTGGGATGAATTAGAGGACCTGCTATTTGAATTGCACTGCACTAATTGCGCAGCAAGATATCGTCAATCAGAAAATTAATTACTCGCGCTCCACAAGCTCCGAAGGAACAAGCGCTACTCTACTCTCCTGCAGTAAGAGCAGGTAAGGTCGATACAACGTTTCTCCTACAACAGCTGGCATCTCACCTCCGTCCTACAATTTCCATCACACCCCCACGAGCTCAAATGAAAATGGCTCCAAACCAACTGCCAGAGCAGAGAAACAAGTCAGAATCCCACTACAAATCCTGCACAAGCGGGCATTGCAGTACACAACAGTACGAGAAATCTCCCTCCTTGAGCCCTCAATTCACCACAACAGCCATACGTGCACCCGCAACAGACTGCAGCATGCAGCACCCTTGCTCTGCAAAAGCTCGCGAGCTTGGGATCAAGGAGTCCCCAACCTCTCTCACCATGTCCATTCCTGCTCGACGCTTGCTCTGGTCTCCCTCCCTCGGCACGAAGTCCCAGCCAGATTTGCCAAAACGCCTGCCTGCCCCTGCCCGTAGAAAACACTGAAATTTTTTATTTTTTACACAAATTTTTTTTTTGAAATTCTGAACTCATATTTGCAATCAGAGGCCCCGAATTACTTCCGGGGAGTGCAGAAATTCTGAAAAATCGGTTCAATACAGGGGGCTCTTTTTTATTTTTTTGGGCGGGCAGGCATGGCCTGCCCGGCGTTTTGGCAAATCTGGCTGGGACTTCGTGTCGAGGGTCTCCCTCCTTTGCGGAAACGGTAGTTCTTCTCCTCGCGAATGCCTGATACCCTTGACGCTGCTCGGCTTATCTGGGCCCCGAACATCAATCGAAACAGATTATTGTGCGGGTATTGTTGCACTCGGCCCTCTTTAATATCACATCCTCTAATACGTGATAAGAGGCTCCGTTCTCTCACCAAGGTATATAAGGTAGAAGACATAGCCGCTGTGGTCGCCCTCCCAATTGGAATCTAGTGGGTTTTCCAATTGCACTTGTTTTTATTCTAATGTAGTCAAAAGTGTAAAGTGTCGTAATAACTAACAACACAGTGGTACATTGGAAGTGAAAGTGTCATCATATCAATGCCAAAATAGCACCAAAAAAAATATTGTAGTTACATTCCTACAATTTTAGCACTAAGAAAATCCAAAAATGATGTAATTACACTAATACTTTAATTTTGTTTTGGAATTATTACAATGACTTTTTAGTATGTATCTATCAATTAATTGTGATCATACTAAAAACAATTGGAATTATTGAATCAACACTAAATTAGTGGTAGGGACTTTTTGATGCAATGATAATAGTTTAATGGGGTTGGAAGGGTTTAGGTTTAGGGTTTAGCAAAATTTTGTTGATTTTGTCCAAATCAACTTATCTAAGGTGACTAAAGCCTATTGATCCAAGGTGCATTTTCTACTAGTGACTTTAGCCCTTTAGAGCAATTTCTACTATAAAAATAAAAGAATTACACTATTCTTGAGAAGACTATTGCTCAATGGGAGTTGGGAGTTGATGCTATAGATCTATATCTTATAGATATAATAGTCTTCAAACTCTCAACAAATAGATTTAAGAATAAATCACAACAACCAATTGGGTGTAAGTGCCCAGTTTCTCACTTGAGGCTCACTATTTTTTTTTGTTTATTTATATTTTGAGTGTAGTTTTTATACAAAAAGACATAAAAAGAGTGTAAATCCAAAATAGGTATGTCACGTGCTAGTATAGTATTTGGTCCTAATTATCTTATTTTTTCTAAATTTGACTAAAATTCCACATGTAAATAGGGTAGAAATCCAAAAGTTGTACATATAGTAGTAATTGAGTAGAATTGCCCAAATTGCCTAGCATGTGAGAGAGCATGGCTAAATTGGTCTAAGGAAGCCTATATGAGAATCCTAAGTCAATCCCATAAAGAAATTTCAATTTTCCCATTGTATTGACAAAATAATAAAAATTCCAATTTTTAGCCTACAAGGAAAGAAAACTCAAGATGGACTAGAGAAGGACATCTACAACATAAGTATGGTGGTCATTGGTAGAAATCACAATAGGAGTTGAACAGCAAAGTCAATTTTCTAAAATTCTTTTTTATACGATAGATTCTCTATTCACTAGAAGTTAAAAGAGATAGCAGGATTTGATTCTTTTTCATCAAATATACAAAGTAGAAATATGAGCTTGTACATCATTTGTAAACTTTCATGAGAGGTTCTACAGAAATTCCAAATTTTTTTGATAGTCAAAAGATATTCTTCTAAACAATCAACCACCAAATTTCACGATGGGAAATTCATGAAAATTATTCAAGATGCAATAAAATCTCACTAAAAATTAGAATAACTTCTTTTATGTTAATAAAACACTTCAACAAGTTTCAAGACATTTCAATATCCAAAAAAACCCAAACTAGCAAGACTCTTCTAAGACTAGCAAATTGAAAAATTACAATGGAGTTGACTAGCATACTAGGAGCGTACGAAGTTGGAATGGGGCACAAATTAGGCTTTTTCTTACTTTTTCATATCTACTTAAGAACCTAGGCTAGTTACTTTCTATAGAAAAATCAACTTCTAAAAGTTGGTTTTCTAATTCTTTTAGAGTTTAAGTTGATGCTTGCTTTCAATGTTTTTTTAGCGTATGAAAAAGGGGTGAAGGATTCATTAGACTAAAAATGGCCTTCTAAATTCAATGGCACAATCCATTTGTGATTTGGAGTGTTTCTTCAAAAGTTTAAGTTTAAGACTAACGTAAAAAGTCAAAACTTGTAAATTAGGTTGAAAATCTTAGTTGATAAGATTACTATGTAGGAAAAAAGGAAAGTGAGTGCCTTTAAAAACATATATAAGGGCACTCATTTTCCTCTCATTTCACTCCTTTTCAAGGTTTTAAACCCTTGAATCCCTTTAAATATATTATGAACCATTGTTACATTATTAGTCTATTCATTTGAATTTTGGTTGTATTTTCAGAGCGTTTTAACCCAAGTTTTAGGGAGGGCTCCCTCCATCTGAGCCATCTAGATGGATCCATGGTGGAGATGGAAGGGCGGGCTCTCCTTAGCCCAATGTCCAAGGGCATTCAAGTTTCCGCTTGGCTACCTACTCACCTCATTGCATGGGGAAAACACTACAAAAAAAATTTTGCATTTGGGTCCAAGTTGTAATGTCAATTATTTTATATTTTTTTATAAAACCAAAAGATCTTAGCTAAAAATAGAAGTTACCCCTTCATATTTAGTCTAAACGACACTACTTGCCTTGTTACTAAAGCTACATGCCTAATGGCACTTCACTCCAGGCCCAAACCCTACTCGCTTCGCTATGTAGGGTTCGGGACTTTGGATGATATAATATAATTATAAGAATTCATTTTCAAGGAAAACCTTAAAGTGGGTGGATTGAATTTTTTATTTTTTACATATGACAAAATTTGCAAATTTTGAATTTATATTTGCAATCAAAGGCCCCAAATTAGCTAAGAAACATGAAGAAATACAAAATTTAAGTGGCACAAAATAAGGGGTAATTTATACATTTATCCTTTGACGGGGCAATAGGGGGTCAATTCTAATAACAAGCTCCAATAAGTTTCAAGAGATTTCAATAGTTAGAAGATCCAAAACTGGCAAAACTCTTCCAAGACTAGCAAATTGAAACACTACAACAAAAAAAAATGTTTTATGACTGCAAAAGTATGACTAGGGATGACTGGTGACTGTTGACAATCATATTCTTGAATGTCAATACCTTGAGGAGAAATATGATTGCAAAATATAACTGCTAGTCATTTTTGTGCCTTGTACTTCACTAGTATATATTATATGCCCATTGGAAACACCAAAGTATTTCATAAAGAATGTAGGGAATATGTTTGGGAAATATTAACTCATATTTCTAATCATATTTTTATGGGAGTGACATTTTTTTACTTTTGGGTAGTCCAAGAAAAATATGGGCAATTCAAAAAAATATGAACAAGTCATTATTTAAAATTTAGAAATCCTAGTCAATTTTTTTTTTGAATTTTCAAACCTAATCACCACTTTTTTAGAATTTTGAAACCCTAGCTGTCATTTCCTTAAGATTTTGAAACCTTAACCGCCATTTCTTTAGGATTTTGAAACCCTAGCTACCACTTTTTTTGGCTTTTTTTTTTCTTGCCTTTGTTATCTCTTAGTTCTTACTTGTTACTTCTTAGTTGTTGCTTCTTAGTTATTGTTACTTGTTGTTTTTTGCTTCTTAGTTGTTGGTTTTTGTTGCATTTTAGTTCTTGTTGCATCTTTATTTTTGCTTCTTGTTGCTTTTTAATTTATGAATCTTGTTTTTTTCTTCTTGTATTTTAACTCTTTTTTCTTTTTAGTTGTTACTTTTTAATTTATGAATCTTGTTTTTTTTTCTTGCATTTTAACTCTTTCTTCTTTTTTGTTCTTGCTTTTTGTTTCCTCTTATTGCTTTTTAGTTCTTACTTCTTGTTTTTTTGTTGCCTCTTAACACTTGTTTTTTATTACCTCTTAACACTTGTTTTTTATTACCTCTTAACACTTGTTTTTTATTACCTCTTAACACTTGTTTTTTATTACCTCTTAGTTGTTATTTCTTGTTGCATCTTAACTCTTGTTTGTTGTTATATTTTAGCACTTGCCATTTTTTTTTTTTTTTTCCTTCATCACCATTTTTATTCTTCCTATTCTAAACTTGTGCTACATATTTTGTGTTGTTGTAAACCTTAAAAGATTGAGTTTTGTTGCTCATTCACTAAAATTGACCTCTCATTTTTTTAATTGTATATGTAAGCACCAAAAGTTGAAGCAAAGTTGTTGGAGGCTACTTACAACCCAATAAAGCCATCTTCACATTATTATAAGGAATATAGGCCCTATTGAATTTTATAATTGATTTATTGTGATATATATACTTTATATTGTTGACTAATAAATGTCAATGAAGAGAGTTGCATTCCTTCTTGCATTCTCCGTTTTCAATGTGATTGTCTCATGTATATCTTTAAAATCATGTGTATGTATTTTTAATTACATAAAGGATTTTTTTCAATTGTTAAATCATCTTGATGTATAATTGCAATGTGTCATATTCATTTAAAATGCATGAAAAATGTATTTGTAGTTTGTAATTAAAGCTATTTTGGACTTCAATCACCCCAATTACAAACTACCCATAAATTTTAAAAATATGACTCTCAATTATCCAAAATATCACTTGCTTGAGTTACATTTCACAATATATATTGGCCAAAATATAATTAGTTATAGTCATATAATGCTCATACTTATGTGTATCAAAATGTAATCTTATACATCCCAAAATATGACTACAATCAATCATAAAATTACTAATGACATCCACATTAACTACCATGTCAAGCAAAAATATGACTCACAAGAATCATATTTCACATTAACAAATAATATGATTCACAAAAGTCATATTCATATTCCACATCATTCAAAAATATGACTCATGAGAGTTATTTTCCACATAGCAAAAAATACGACTCACAAAAGTGATATTTCACAATTCACATCAACAAAAAATATGACTCATCACAGTCATATTCCACATCAACAAAAAATATGATTCATTACAGTCATATTTTACATCAACTAAAATATGACTCATCATAGTCATATTCCACGTCAACCAAAACATAACTCACCACAGTTATATTCCATGTCAGCTAAAAATATGACTAAACAAAGTTATATGCCACGTAGGATTATTTTTTTTTCAAGTAGCTCAAGAAAAAGTCAAGTCCTCAAGGATAGTCAATGTATATGCCACGTTGGCATACTATGGCTAAATATAGGTATTATACCCCTCAACCCATATGACTGCCAATATAACTGATGTTTGTAGCGATTGCTCCTAAACTACTAGAATCAATCATATTCCAAATCATCTATAGTGATTTTTGCATGAGTCATATTTTTTGATTTTAAGACTCACTACAATCATATTTTGCAGTTATAAAACACTACATTTGTTGTAGTGAAAGATTACAATGGAATTAATCGACGTATTAGGAGCGTATAAAATCAGAATGGGACACAAATTAGGTCTTTCTTTACTCCTTCATACCTACTTAAGAAGATACACACATAGGTTCTTTTGTTGCGGTGCATCCTGCTGATGGTGATCCAAAGACATTTTCGCTTGCCAAAGCCATTATGGCTCCGAGTCTAGATCCAGGGCATATGCAAAGGCCTTATTTGTTAAATTGAGACAAAATGGTCATTTTGAGACTTTGAAAATGAAGAGCAAAGGTGGATTGAACTTAGAGTTGTTGAACCCCATGATAACTGGAGCCAAACTTCCAACAAAAATTGTTAGTTTTGAAGATGGGGTGAGTGCAAGAAAGACTAGTCCTTTTTTGCGTCACACTTCAAGTGATAGAGTTGTCATTGGCCACAACTTTTGGAGGTTCAAGAAAATGAAGTTGAAATTTTTTTGGGAGGTGGAGAACTCCATAGCTACGAGAGTCCATATTTTTTAAGAATTAAAAAAAAATCAAATTCTAATTAATTTCTAATTTAGCTAATTTGTCACACTTTGTAGTTTAGGGGTTTTTAGTACTGGGGAGTATTCAATTTTGATCATTTTGAGCTGAAATTTTTATGGGCTCTTCCTATAATGTATTTGCATGATCCTACTAAAGGATTTTAAAGAAAACTCAATTTCAAGTGCGGCAGGAGCGCTCGAATAAAGGTCACTTGCGCGCGCCATTTTGAACAATATAGATGATTTTTTTTTGGAGGGGGCGGGTGAAATGTAATGAGGACAAAGTCTATCAAAATTTCCATTTTTTATTTTTAAAAATATTGGTTCTCTTTTTTTTCTAAAAATTTAAAAGTGGACTTCACTATTTTCAATGAGATACTAGGACCCCAGGCTACAACAGTACTATAAGACAACATAGTATTTGGTACTAGATAATATCTAGTATTTAGTAATACTCCTATAGCTACCCGCCTTCATCAAGTTCTGCCCAAGTGTACAGTAGCTAGACACTAGTCAATTGTAACCTCAATCTATAGTTTAATCAACGGTCCACAATGCTTTCCAATTCTGTGTAGTACTCATAGTACTAAGTCGCTGAAACTAGGTACTAAGCACTACAACAAAAGCAGTGTTTTATAATTACAAAATATGACTACAGTGAGTCGTAAAATCAAAAAATACGACTCACGCAGAAATCACTGTAGATGACTCGGAATATGACTAACTCCAGTCGTTTAGAAACAGTCGCTTCAGACATCAATCATATTGGTAGTCATATTTTCCGAGGGATATAAATACCCATTTTTAGCCATAGTATGCCAACATGGCGTATACTTTGACTTTCCTAGGGGAGTCTTGACTTTTTCTTGAATTGCCCGGGCAAACAAACAAATCCTACGTGGAATATGACTATGGTCAGTCATATTTTTGAATGACGTGGAATATGACTGCAGTCAGTCATATTTTTGGATGACGTGGAATATGACTGTGGTCAGTCATATTTTTAGATGATGTGGAATATGACTGCGGTCAGTCGTATTTTTGAATGACGTGGAATATGACTGAAGTGAGTTATATTTTGCAGTGATGTAGAATACGACTCTCGTCAGTCATATTTTATGGAATATGACTGAGGTGAGTCATATTTTGCAGTGATGTAGAATACGACTCTCGTCAGTCATATTTTATGGAATATGACTGAGGTGAGTCATATTTTGCAGTGATGTAGAATACGACTCTTGGCAGTCATATTTTATGAAATATGACTGAGATGAGTCATATTTTGCGGTGATGTAGAATACAACTTTTGTCAATCATATTTTATGGAATATGACTTC
The DNA here is from genome assembly GCA_950106755.1 of Climacium dendroides. NCBI lineage: Eukaryota > Viridiplantae > Streptophyta > Bryopsida > Hypnales > Climaciaceae > Climacium > Climacium dendroides. The sequence goes on from OX467086.1 coordinate 1,248,669, forward strand.
TGTGAGTCATATTTTTGGCTTCATAAAGTTGCAAGTAGCTTCCAATGTCTTTGTTTCAACTTTTGATGCCTGTATATACAATTAAAGAAATGAGAGGTTAGTTTTTAGTGATTGAACAACAAAGCCTAACCTTCAAAGACTTACAAAAACACAAAATATTTAGCTCAAGTTTAGGATAGAAAGAATAAGATTAATGATGGAAAAAACAAGAAAAAGAAGATAAGTATTAAGAGTTAACAAGAATCAAAAGTTAAGATGCAATAAAGAATAAAAAACAACAACTAAGCAACAACTAAGACACAACAAGAAACAAGAAGCAACATAAAACAAGAAACAACAATTAAGACACAATATAAGGCAACAATTAAGACATAAGAACAAAGAAAAAGCAACAACTAAGACACAAGAAAAAACAAGAAGCACCAACTAAGACATAACAAGAAACAACAAGAAATGAGAGTATAGATACAACAAGAACAAAAAAGAAGCAAGAACTATAAAACAAGAGGAAACAAAAAAAAGAGAACTAGGAAGAAGAAAGAGTTTAAATGCAAGAAAAAGAAAGAATTTAGATGCAACAATAAGAAACAAAAAGCATGAACTAGAGAGCAACAAGAAACAAGAGTTAAGATGCAACAAAAAACAACAACAAGTGAGAGCTAAGAGACAATAAAAAGTAAGAAAGAAGAGCCATAAGAAGTGACGGCTAGGGTTCCAGAACCCTAAAAAGTGGCGGCTAGGGTTTCAAAACCCTAAAAAATGACGGCTAAGGTCTCAAAACCCTAAAAAAGTGGTGACTAGGATTCAAAATCCAAAAGAGTAGGTGATTAGGATTTCAAAATTTTAAACAATGACTTCTCTATATTTTTTTGGAATTGCCCAAATTTTTCTTGAATTGTCCAAAAAAAAAAAAAATCACTATTATATGAAAATATTAGTGATAATATGACTCAATGTTCCCAAACATGTTCCCAACATTCCCAAATATGTTCTCTACGTTCCCTATAAAGTACTTTGGTATTCCTAATAGCCGTATAGTATATGCTTGTGATGTACAAGGCGTAAAAATGACTGACAGTCATATTTTGCGGTCATATTTCTCCCCAAAGTGTTGGTCTTCAAGAATATGACTGCAAGCAATCGTCAGTCATCCTCAGTCATAATTCTGCAGTCATAAAACACTGCCATTGTTGTAGTGAAGCAAAATGCTACAAAAACTGGTGAGTCTTTCTTGCACTCACCCGTTGACCTCCCAAATGACTTAAACCAAGGTCACAAAATTGTGTCATCATATGAGAAGGCATTCCTTTATACAAGGTGCCAAGGGGTGCT